>CATIUR010000002.1:5000-2405000 GCA_949592205.1 Helichrysum umbraculigerum
TAAGTCATCATATTAGTGAAGACAATTAGTGTAAGTTGAAATAAATGTCTTGGAATATTAGATGTTTAAATTTGACAAAAAAAATTATATTAATTTTGTCATAAAAGTTGGAATATATAAAAAGCGATGAAACATCTTTATCTTTAGTGTAGTAGTGCAGAGTGGTTATTTTCCACTAGATATAAAAAGCAATAAAAGGTAAGGTGCAATGTTACATTGTTACCAACTAAACCTTATAAACTACTCGACCATCATATTGGTGAATAATAATGATTATTATTATTATTACTATCATCATCGTTATTATTTTTAGAAATTATTTACTAAACATAGTTTGGACGTCATTCCGCATTAGGGTTTAATTACTTAAATTCAGATTTTTTGTCTTTGCGATACTGAAAGTGGTCAAGTGCACCAAAATATATCTACTTATGTGACTCAATTCTATTGTGTGTAAACAACTAAACAATTTACGTTGTACGTAATACACTCTCATTTGTTAGTAACTTTATGCATCTGGCCTTCTATAACTTGTAAATCGGTGACATGAAATCAGTTTTGATGATGTGACACTGATGTGTTGGATGACGTGGCATCATTTTTCAGATGGCGTGTTAGCAATAAAAGAAAAACACATTAACAAACAAGTCATCCAATAAGTATAATAGAAGTCGTTTTTTTTTTTTACTTGGTTACATAAGTTATGTACATTATGATGCAATTAGCCGATTAGAAAAAATACAAACAAACAAGTCATGGGAATATAAAGGAATAAAAAGTTGTTAAGAAAATGGAAAAAAATATCGGCACCAAAGCAGGGCATTTTCTTTGATATGACTTTTGGTGCATTTGGCGTTTATTCTATGTTGTTTGAAACATGAATATTATAATTTGACATACAAATATTACAAATTTATATCGCAACTAATTACCTTGATTTGCATAACATGAATATTACAGAACTGGTATTGCTATGGAAAGGCAGTGGCAGAGCAAGCTGCATGGGACGAGGCTAAGGCGAGAGGGGTTGACCTAGTTGCGGTTAACCCAGTTTTGGTGTTGGGACCATTGTTGCGACCCACAATCAACGCCAGCATTATTCATATACTAAAGTATCTAACAGGCTCGACCAAAACCTATGCCAATTCGGTCCAAGCGTATGTCCATGTACGAGATGTGGCATTAGCACATATCTTACTATTCGAGACTCCTTCGGCTTCTGGTCGATACCTATGTGCTGAGAGTGTGCTTCATCGTGGAGAAGTAGTCAAAATCTTGGCTAAATATTTCCCCGAATACCCAATTCCCACCGAGTAAGTAATCTCGACTTACATTATTGTATTAACTTATAAATGTCATATTCATGTCACATTTTAACCCACAACCTTGATTGCTAAGTTTCTCGAGTTCCGCTAAGTTAAGGGCTCTTTGATCGTAACTTTAGTTAATGTGAGGTTTAATTTAGGGGAAAAGATAACTTGGTTTGCTTCTATTAATTTATTATATCTAAAGATAGGAATGTGGGTGAACCAAAAGACAAGAGTAAATTAGGAGAAAGCAATATTTGACCTTATCAGGAATAAAAAGTCCAATAAGACTACACCAAGATCTAACAAAACCACTAATTAATACTCGTATTAATTTTAAAAAAATGTCAGATTTTGTGGACTAGATGAATCCTCACCAACCACAATATCCTTATCACAGCACTATATGGGCCCTCGTCGTGTATGATCAATCATTTAGGCCCACTTACCAACTACACTCATTTATATGGACCTGTTTTATTTTTTACTTGTAAGAGTTTGTGTAGTTTGCTTCTTTTTATTATTGAAAATGACAAAAAAGATGTTAACATGAGGTGATGTTGAATTTGCAGATGTAAAGATGACTCAAAGCCAAGGGCAAAACCGTACAAATTCTCCAACCAAAAACTTAAAGATTTGGGTCTTGAGTTTACACCCGTAAAGACGGCGTTATACGAAACTGTCAAGAGCTTACAAGAAAAGGGTCACCTACCTGTGCCACCAGCCCAGACCGACGGCCACATTCGTATCCAGCCATGATAATTGTGACTCATATATGTCCCGACGTCATATATACGTTTTCTGTACCTCATTAATTAAGCATGTAATTGTTTACGTTTTGTTTGTAACACCTTCTCTGTACCGTTATCAATTCTGTTGGTACACAAACACATAATGTTTCAACTACGTTATGTAAAGTGAGTTGATTAGTTACTAACAATTTAAGATGGACTTTCTATATCATGCAACCATGACTAAAGTATTTTATGAAGCGTCACTTTACTATCGCGACAATTAGATCCTGGTTTATGTTTACTACAAATGTGAGTGGACTGCATGATGGGTTGTATACACAGATCTTTTTATACATTACATTGGTCCATTCGAAGATCCGCCGAGTTGGATAACATGTCATTTTCCATTATATATGCACATCAAAATAGATGTTGATGGAAGATGTTCACAGAACCAAATCATAAGAAGTTAACAACTCGCCAGATAATGGAATTATAGTCATGAATCATGAGCATCCATCATATGTGACACAAATATGACATCATTAAAATTGTTGTAAAAATGGAGCATATTAAATATAACTCCTAGCCTGTACACAAATTTTTTATATGTTCTCGAATTGAAAAGAAAAGAAAAAATAGGAAGTACTCCGATAACTTTTCATATATACCTTCTAATTTTACTTAACAGAACATTCATTCATAACCTTTAAATTTCATGACACAAACTCACATCTTGACATATTACTAATTAACTCAAGCACATGATTATCAACAATAGTTTTCGGAAAAGCGGCGATTGCATAATAACTGAAACTGTAGCAAATACCAATCTCGCTCCAATAATATTGTCCAGCTGTGAAGGTACTCGGGGAAGAATACAGACAACAAAACAATAAGTGATTATGTTAACTACGAACCTTTTTCGTTTATTGGCCCCTTGTGTAGTACACACGGGTATGTCTATCATTTCCCTTAAGTGTCTTTGTAGATTTTTCTCAAAAGTTTTCTACTCATTTACTGTGCATCATATACAAATAAAGAAAATCATCAACTATGTTGTTTATGGAGGTTGGATCTGTTGATGAAAACTTAGAGATGGTTTTGACAGTTTGGTTATGGAAGTATGCAACCGTGATTTCCCTGTTTAAATTGGCTTTGACCCACTCTTCAAAGCCTCGAAGGTATATGTTCTGTCAAATTCCTAAAGCATTTGTGTGTAACATCTTATTACAGTCATATGTTTGAAATTTTTACTAATTAAGCATATATTATCCTAAACCAAGTTGAATATTAATTCTGTTTACTAGTTGTAGTCTAATCAAACCAAACTTTGAAATAAAACTTGAAGAAGATGTAGTGTGGGCATAAAAGTGTTTGGGTAGCGAAAGGGAAAAGAAGCGGAGCAAGTAAACAAACGATTGACAGATATCGTTGTTCATAAAACCAAATCATAAGAAGTTTACTCATGGCTATATAATTTATCTTAAACATGGAGCACTAGATGTGTTAGTGTCCTATTGAAAAATAGATATTATTTCCTAACTCTATGTATATCAGTTAGAAAGTTGCATTTCTTTTATATTTTGACTATATAAGTTAAAAGATACGCATCATCTGTGATCACATATAGTCATATAGGATGTCACTACTAATGTTGTGAAGTTGAGTTTGTTAAGTTGCCTTTACTAATCGTTCTAAATCAGCTCTACGGCTCAGTTTGCATTGACTGTGGTTTGTCTTTGAGGAAGTTGCATGCTAACAATGTCCTGTCTTGGTTGACCATCGTATGCAGACGCACTCCTCTCCATTTCACGGCATTCAGGACTTGTAAGTGCTAGAAGATGCGATGACTCCTTGTTTTTACGCAACACTAGATATCCAATCCCAGCCAAATAAACCAGCATACCTGAAAATCCCAACACTCCACAGAATACCTTTCCTACTAGTGCTAAATGGCCATGAACAAGCACCGCAATGAGATGATCAACTAGAAAGTAAATGTTGATGCCCATGATTAAGGAGCCGATTATCCAAGTGATTGCTGAGATCTGCAGTAACATGATTCGGTGGTAAGATATAATATAACCATGAATAAATAACGGAAAATTACTTAAAATTGCATTTTGTAGGAAGTCATTTTAGAAAAATAACATCTAGTTGTTTATTAACAAAAACCACTGAAGTTCTTAATATTGTTTTGTGAATTACCTTTTTGTCGTTGTTGAGAAATTACCACTTTATGCGAAGGTTTGACTTTTTCTTGTGAAATTGACCTTTTGATTGCAAATTTGCCTTTTTTTTTTATATATAAAGAGAGAGAGCATGGTATTTTGTTAAAGATTTTGAATCTTATTATGTTCACTAAGTGATTTCCCTATCTAAATAGGTATTTCTCTAATATGATATAATTCACATATTGGAAATGAAGATATATTCTTACAATCTTTGAGTTGGCATATGATCCCATCTTGGTCTCGCTACTTGTAAATTTCAAAAGGGGAATGAGAGCAAATGGGAGTTCAAATGACAATATCATCTGTCACAACACTTAAATGTTAGCAAGCATTGAAACCTTATCGCAAAAAGGTGCTTATGGAGTTACTATAAATAATATGTATGATTAAATATAGAGAGAGTTGGAGGTAACTAACTGATGCTATGATAATTAACTTTCCAGCTCCAGCCGAGCCACCTATTAGAGCAACGATTAGACTTGGAACTATAGCTAAGCACCGAGTTAAGAAGTTCCGAAGCCATGGCTTCATGCGTAAGTCAAGAAACCCCTGCAGCAAAACATAACCATGATATTATGCAAAATTGATATGAAAATAAGTTCTCTGTTAACACGTCAACGGATAATTCACAAGATATTAGCTCAAGAGGAAACGCGTCAAAGACATCAGCAGTCGCCTAAAGTGTACATTTTATGTACAAAACCTCCTAAATCTTGGTATTATTCAAAAAATACGAGCTTCGCAAAAATATTTGCCACTAAACCCTAAACCCTAAACCCTAACCTTCTCTCTCTAAAATTCTCTCTAGCAGCGATCTTGAACGGAAGCTCTATTCCAGTGATTTCAACCTGTAATCCTTCGTTTTCTTCTTCGATTTCTTTGTTTGTTGCAATGATTCCATCACAAAACACTACAGCATCAATCAATCGACCTCCAGATCCACCGGATCCAATTGGATCTGAGACTTTCCAAACCCCAACTTCTAATGTTGCTGAATTACCTCCATTACCAACTTTGTCTCCTGCTGAACGAAGAATCAAGCTAAGAAGCTCTGTTAGGAATGCAATTGATGCGCATCAGGATGTTGAAGTTCGAATTACGTCTGGGAAATCAATGAAATCAAAGAAGCGTAAGCAGCGGGTTCGTAACTTGAAGAAAAAAGGTAATACTGATTCTACTGCTAAATTGATTCATGAGTCTTTGGTCACTGATAATACTGAATTGAATGAGCTTGAATTGAAACAACAAACACATATTTCTTCACCTAAATCTGTTAAAGAGGTGATAGGTTTTTTTGAGTCTCGTGTTGATGATAAACATGAATTAGCTGGTGCCTCTGTTCAACCTCATATTGAGCAATTGATTTGTACTAAGAACAAGAAATTTGATTCTCCTGATACTCCTCTTGAGGTTGACCCGATTGATTCAATTGTGAACACTTTGAATATAGAATCTGCTACTCAATTTGTTGTTAAAATGCTTAAACAAGATGCTGTTCAAAAAGATAAGGTGAAGCTAAGAAGTAATACTGGTAGTATTGATGAGATTGTTGTTACCAGTTTTGACTTTGAATCTAAGGCTAATGCTTCTGAATGTGGTAAAGTTATAAGTGATGAAGAAATGGGAAATAGTAAGGTTGAGTATGCTGTTAGTGTGGATAATGGTAATAATGATAGAGATAAACAAAGTGATACTGATATGGAGATGGAAACTAAGGAAAATGTGAGCAGTGATGCTGATATGAATTTGAAAAGTGGTAATATGAATACAAGTGCATCTGTTATGGTTGGTGTTAATCAGGCAAAGGTTAGTGCTAATTCTGATTTTCATAAGGGTGTTCAACATGATGGTGGACAGCAGAGCAATAATTTTCAACAAGGTGCTAAGTCTGGTAGTGCACCGAGTAAAAGTGTATCGGCTACTGCTAGGGTATCTTTTGCTGATCTAGTGAAAAAGAGTAATGAACAAGATGAGGTAAAGATGGAATATGTTCCACCAGTTAGACTTCAAGATGGGCAGAAACGAGTGCAGTTCTCAGAAGAAGAAATTAGAAAAGGGGGTAGCTGTTTTAGTTTACAACTTTATGGCTATTTTATAGGTACATCTATGGATTACCAATTGGTAAATGCTAGCCTTAGACGAATGTGGAGGAACTATGATTTAAAGGAAGTGACTAAAACAGGTGCTGGATTCTACTTATGCAAATTTAAAAGTGAGAACGGTATGAAATCTGTGCTAGAAAGTGGTCCTTGGTTGGTCAATAATGTTCCTTTTTTCTTGAATCAATGGGAACCAGGAGTTTGGCTTGAGAAAATTGAACCACAAAGAGTTCCATTGTGGGCATGTATTCACAATATTCCTATTGAATTGTGGAATGGGAAAAGCATTGGCAAGTTAGTTAGTAGTGTTGGTAAGCCTTTATTGATGGATAAAGTTACCATGGATAGATGTATTAATAAGAGTGGGAGAATGGGTTATGCTAGAGTGTTGGTTGAGGTTAATGCTGATGAAGAATTATCTAGTTTCATAGAGTTTGAATATCCAGCCATGGGAAATTCTGAACCTAAAGTGGGTAGGCTTGTGGTTAGTTTTCAATGGAAACCACCTTTGTGTACTCACTGTAAAGTGTTTGGTCACACCACTATGCAATGTAAAGTGAGGCCAGAAACTGAAGAAGAACGGGCTGCTAAAGTTTTAAAAGAAGCTTTAAATGTTAATGGAAATGATGCAATGGATGATGTGAATAATGGGACTGATAATGAGGGATTTCAATTGGTGGGCAGAAGAAATAAGATTGTTGATAGGTTGAATGAGAATTGGAAACAGAGCATGGCTAAGGGGAATGGTTTAAGTAATGTTAAGAGAGGGCAGCAGGGGTATAATGGTCAAGGCAGGTATCAACCTCAGAACAGGGCAAGTGTATTTGATAGAATTAGGGGAAAAAGTCAGAGTAATAAAATGGTGTATAGGGCTGTTAATGTGAGTGATAAAAGTGAAGGGGTATCAAAATCAGATGCAAATGTAAAAAAGCAGGGTTTGGGTGATTTATTAAATAGTGTTTCAAGACCAATGGAAAATGAAGTGGTGAATAAAAATCAGATGGGAATGAAGTTAGGTCAATCTTCAAAGCAAGGGGGTGTTGAAAACAAAATTAGACAGCAAAGTAGTTTTGTAAAGAATGATGGAAAGGGGTCAACAAGTACTCATTCCAAGGAGTATTTGGGTGATTCCAGTGGGTTGAGAAATGTTAGGGATTCTGTTCTTGAGTTAAATGAAATCCCAACATCAAATCAGTTTAGTACCTTAAATGATGAAAATGATGAAATGGTAGAGTCTGATTCGGATGATGAATGGGAAGTTGATTTGGGAATGTATACTTTTCAAAAGAAGGAGGTGTTAGCTGTTTTAAATGATAAAGAGCAGCCTTCAATAGATATTGGAAATACATGGTCTGTTCCTCAGATTGATTATTTTAATGCTAATTGTCAAGATTTTGGTTTGTTTCCAATTCTTGATAATGAAGATGTTGCATCTGAAGATCATGGTATGGCTGCTTATATGAGGATTGAGGAAGATGATTCTGGTGCCAAGCAAAAGAGTATTGATGGCAATAACAACCCAATTGTTTCCAATGATTGTTAAAGCAATGGCATGGAATGTGCGAGGGCTGAGTAACATCTCTAGTCAAAAACAGGTATTACAGTTTATGCATGATGGTAACTTTAGTATTTGTGCTTTGTTAGAAACACATGTATATAAAAACAATTTACTTAGGATAGGTAACAAAATGTTTGGGAATTGGGAATGGATTTCAAATAGTTCTGTTTGTTCTGGTGGTACTAGAATTATGGTGGGTTGGGATCCTGATTCTGTTAGAGTAATGTTGGTAGATCAACATTCACAGGTTATGCATTTATATGTTGAACCTGTGACTGGCTTAAAAGGATTCTATTGTTCTGTTGTTTATGGTTTTCACAAAATGGTTCCTAGAAGGGAATTATGGAAGAGTTTAAGAATGCATCACAGGGTTGTAAAAGAAGAACCATGGGTATTACTTGGGGATTTTAATGCTACTTTAGATCCTAGTGAGCACTCTGCTGGTTCATCATTTATTACCAAAAGTATGTGTGAGTTCCTGGAGTGTGCTAGTGATGTAGCAATTGATGATTTGGGAAGGTCAGGCTTACACTTTACATGGAATCAAACTCCTGGTAGGTCTGAAGGTATAATGAAGAAGTTGGATAGGATAATGGTAAATGAGGGGTTTATGACTGCTTTTCCAAATGCAACTGCACAATTTCTACCTTTTTTGCAGTCTGATCATAGCCCAATGGTACTTGCAATTCCTGAAATTGAAAAGGCTAAACCCAAGCCTTTTAAATTTCCAAATTATTTGACATCAAAGCCTGAGTTCACATCTGTTGTGAAAGAAGGATGGGCTGAGATAGTGCAGGGATATTCAATGTTTGGGGTGGTGTCTAAATTGAAGAGGTTGAGAAAGCCATTGAGAAAATTGAATTATGATCAGGGCAATCTGTTTATTAAAGTAAAAAAGCTACAGGTTGAGCTTGAAAGAGTTCAATCTGAAGTTGCAAAAGATCCAACAAATAAAGAATTGAGATATGAGGAGGCTGTGTATACAAAAGCATACAATGAAGCAGTGAGGGATGAAGAACTGTTCTTGAAGCAAAAGGCAAAAGTTGAGTGGTTGAAAGAAGGTGATCAGAATACCAAGTATTTTCACAAGGCTGTAAAAGGAAGGAATAATAGAAATAGGATTGAATCAGTTGAGGATGTGCATGGTGTTAGATACTTTGGACAGCAAGTAGCAGATCAGTTTGTGGTTCACTTTCAGAATGTGTTGGGCAATAGTAATGGGGTTAATCCAATACTTGATCCTGATCAATTGTTTGTAAGGAAAATTTCTCAAGAAGATGCATGTAATATGGTTAAATTTGTGACTGATGATGAGATCAAAGCTGCCATGTTTGACATTGAAGATGACAAAGCTCCAGGGTCTGATGGGTATTCTTCTAAATTCTTTAAATCTGCTTGGAATATTATTGGTGTTGATATATGTAAAGCAGTTAGGGAATATTTTCATAATGGAAAGCTGTTAAAAGAGTTAAATGCAACAGTGATTGCTTTAGTACCTAAAATTCATTCTCCTCAAAAGGTGTCTGATTTTAGGCCTATAGCTTGCTGTAATGTTCTTTATAAATGTATAAGTAAGGTTATTGCTAATAGGCTTAAAGGTGTTTTGAATGACATTGTTGATATAAATCAGAGTGCATTTATACCTGGTAGGCAGATTAGTGATAATATCTTGCTCACTCAAGAGTTAATGAGGAATTACCATAGAACTGCATTAGGCCCTTCAAAGTGTGCTTTTAAGATAGATATACAAAAGGCTTATGACACTGTTGAGTGGTCTTTTCTGAGAAGCTGTTTGCATCATTTTGGCTTTCATCCTCTTATGGTGATGTGGATTATGAATTGTATAACTTCAACATCATTTACCATAAGTGTGCATGGGGATCATAAGGGTTTTTTTCAAGGTAAAAGAGGTTTAAGACAGGGAGATCCAATGTCCCCATATCTGTTCACACTTGTGATGGAGGTTCTTACTTTAATCATCAAAAGACATGTCAGAAATGATGATAATTTCTTATATCATTGGAGATGTGAAGAGCTTGAATTGACACATTTATCCTTTGCTGATGATCTTTTGATGTTTTGTCATGGAGATCAACACTCTGTTAGTGTCTTGAGAAGAGCTCTAGATGAGTTTGGAAATGTGTCTGGGTTATTTGTGAGCATGGAGAAGAGTACTACATTTTTTAACAATGTAAGCAGAGAAGAACAGGAGCAAATATCTGCTGTTATGCCATTTGATGTGGGAAAGCTTCCAGTCAGGTATTTAGGTGTTCCTTTATTGTCTACTATGCTGCATAGGAAAGATTGTATTGTTTTGATTGATAAGGTGAAGAGAAAGCTGTTAGATTGGAAGAATAAATCATTGTCATTTGCTGGTAGGCTCCAATTGATTAATTCAGTCTTGTGTTCTTTACAAGTCTACTGGTCGTCCATGTTTATTTTACCAGTAAATGTGACAAGTGATATAGAAAGGTTATTGAGGGGTTTTTTGTGGTGTCAAGGGGAGTTTAAAAGAGGAAAAGCAAAAGTGAATTGGGTTGATGTTTGCAGGCCCAAAAGAAAGGGAGGTTTGGGTATAAAATCATTGCATATATGGAATGTTGCTTTGATGTCTAAACATACTTGGAATTTTGTCACCAACAAGAATTCTATTTGGGTCAAATGGATAAGGGCAGAAAAAATAAAGGCTAGGAATTTTTGGGATTATAAAGCTCTTGATGATTCTTGTTGGAGCTGGAGGGCAATTATGGACAGCAGAAAGGTGTTACAACAGCATATTGTATGTAGGTTGGGTAATGGTAATAGCACTTCAGCTTGGTTTGATCATTGGCATCCAAATGGCCCATTGAGCAAGTTTATAAAAAGAATAGATCTATACAGAGAAGGATTTGATGCAACTGAGAAAGTATCTGATATTGTCGTGAATGGTGAGTGGCATGTTCCTGAGGGGTGGAGGACTAAATTTAATATGTTGTTTGATTTGCCTCCTCCATTGTTAATTCAGAACAGAAATGATAAAGTCTTTTGGAAGACCAGGGCTAGGAAGTTAATTAAGTTTTCTGTTAAAGATGCCTGGACAGATTTGTGTAAGGAGGATGAGGATGTCAAGTGGGCTAAACTGGTATGGTTTAGTCAGTGCATACCAAGGTACTCTTTTATTACATGGGTGGCTATCAATTATAAACTCAGAACACAAGACAAGTATATGAGAGTGGAGAGTAATTCTGATCTGAAATGTCCATTTTGTATGCATCAAGAAGATAGCCATGATCATTTATTTTTTGATTGTGAGTATCCAAAGGAGATATGGTGCAGTTTGAAGGAAATGGCCAGAATTGATAATGCTCCTAACACTTGGACTGAGATCATTGATTATATGATACATAGACCAATCAATAAGTCTATTTGGAGTATAATTCAGAGATTAGTTCTAGGTGCTTGTGTGTATTTTATCTGGCAGGAGAGAAACCTGAGACTATTCCAGAATAAGTCTAGACCTTTAGAGAAATTACAGGATCATATCAAGAAAATGGTGAGATTAAAGCTGTTAGGGTTGACCATCAGGTGGTCAAAACAGTCTTGTGATGCTTCTGATATTTGGGATTTGGATGTTCAGCAGAGGATGAAAAGTAAATTCTCAAAGCATGATAATCATGGTAAGTAAGAAGTTATGGGTTTTGAGGGTGGAGGTACATGGTATGTATCAGAATGTATGGATTGAGAGAGGAATAAATCTGGTTATGGTGCATATGCAAATGAAAATCCAATGGGTTTGGGTGGGTGGTTTGGGATTATTTCATTCAAATAAGAGTGTTTGGGTGGGATTCCATGGGGGGACTAAATATGGGTGTGTGAAAAACTGTGTGAGGTTAACTTTGGGTGGGAATTTTATGGGATGGGATGGTGTTATAAGGGTGAAGAGGGTAGGTGTGCTTTACAGCTATAGGATCATGTGTCTTATTTCTGTGTTAAAACAATTCTGTGGTTCTGGTGTGAATTTAAAATGTTTTTGTCTAAATAATGCTTTTAGAGGTCTGCTGTTTGGAGCACATATAGGATCAGGGTGTTATTTAATGATATTGCTGGAGGTTAGCAATTTAGATAAACCTTTGGGAGTGATAAGGTGGTGTCTTTTTCATTTCTTTCTTTATTTTACCACTTTTAAATTCCAAAACCTTATATATATAGGATGTCTTGAGCCATTGAGTCTTGTTGATAGTGAGATGGACACTCCAAAGGTGAAACTGCTTGTATTGGGATGGAGTAGAAGTTTCCCTTTTATTATGGTGTTGTTGCAAGGGTTTATGATGCTTTGGATTGGGCTTATCTACTATGTTATGTATAATCATCAATATGTTATGCTTGGTTTTTGTATTTGGGTGGTTTGGGATGGGTATGGAGATATAAGGGGGAGTTTGGGTAGAGCAATTGTGATCTTGGTTGTTAAAAACTGGTCTTGTGTCTGGTTAAATGATAATGCTTTGATGAGTCTGTCTTTTTTGATGTTCATACTTATATTTGTTCATAAGTGTGGTATCATGTCTTATTATGTCTTTATATCATGCAATTGCATAGGATTGGTGGTTACAGATTATGTACAGGGGTATGGTACAGTTTTTAAAATTTCTGGGGTTATAAGGATGGTTATATGGTCTTGTCATGTCAAATATTTTGTTTCAAAATTTTATTGGTCTTTTGTGCTTAAACGTTCATTTGGTGGTGTGATAGTTATGATTGAAGGGAGATTTCCTGTTAAGAATAGGAGAAGAAGATTTTCTTTATTATTGGTGGGGTGGCAGGAATTAAGGATCTTCAATCATAGACTAGGCAACCAAGGCCATTCACATTTTTTGAATGGTAACAGGGCTTGGTGTCAATTTCTAAGCCTTAGTGTCATAGGTTTAGTGTTTGATGTCATGGATCTGTGGTCATTGTTGCATTGGAAGTATATCACTGAAATGGGTCAGATTAGCCACCTGCAGTTGTTTATTAGTTCTGTGGAATGGTGGATTTTGATGCAGTTTCAATTTGGGCAGAGAAGGATCTGTATAAGGTTTTTGTTATGCTTTGGAATATGGTTGATTTATTGCATTGCAGGAGCTGGATCTGTGCAAAAATGGGATCTTACTATAATGGATCAGATTTACTACTTGCAACTGTATTGGGGCATTAAATTTAGGGAGTGGTGGATCTTGATGTTTTTAAAGCAAGATCAAACTGGGCAGAGAAGGACATGCAGAAGGAGGTTATTAAGCTTGGTGTACTATTTGAATTATAGTTCGGCTGGAGTTGGAATTGTGCAAAAATGGGTTAGTATGGTTATTTACTATTATGCTAGTCATTTGAGTGCAATTAGTCCTTTGAAGTTTATACACTTTACCAATGTTGATAAATTAAAATCTGAAGTTAATATGGTTCATTGGAAAAGAGTAGAACTGATGACTATGGACACTTCTTATTGCTGTAAATTTGAGTTGGAAGGAAATGCTGTAAGTTTGACTTTGTTGGTCCTAACCAAAAATAGTCAAACTGGGAGGTTGAATATGGAAAGTGGGTATAAGTATCTGAGTTGTAATAAAGTGAGTTTTTTGATGAAGGGGCTAATCTGGATTCTGGATTCTGTGTACATCAGATATATGGATCTGTGTAAATGCATTGGTGATTATATTATATGTCAAAATTTTGGGGTTGATGTGGCCTGGAATAGTGATGGTTTGGATTTAGTGTGGCTAATCGTAAGCAAAAGTAACAGTAGGAGTTGTGCTTTATTAATGCATTTGGCCTGGATATAAAATTAATGGATAATGTGTTGGATAAATGGGTGCAATGTAATCGGGCTAGTAATTTTATGGTATGGGCTGAAATTGAAATGGAAAATGCGATGAAATGGGCTAGCATGCTTACGGAAATGGAGTGGGCATCAGGAGGTAAAGGTGGGCTGAAGATTGTCTCAGATTGGGCTATACAAAATAGCCGAAAAGGAAAATTGAATCAGTTTGGTTTTGGGCTTACATTTATAACGGGTTCATTGCATGATACTTGGAAAATGGTGAGCAAAAGAAAGAAGATGTTAGGGGCTTTTAAGAATGTTTATGGGGTGGATATAAACTTGTGTTGGGCTGAGTTTTGGATTACAAAAAACAGAATATGGTATACTTCTTTATTGGGCTCGTTCAACGAATCTGACTTGTATGGTGGAAAGAGGCTAAAGAGTTTGACTAAATCATTTTTGAAGAAAAGGTTGACTGTTCGTGATCAACATTCACTTTTGGGATTTTATTCTAAAATTTTGATATGTATAGATAAGATATACAAGATTATAGTTGCATTACTTATAGTATTTAGTTTAATTTCAAATGTATGGGTTTGGGATGTCCACTAAAACTCCCCGTTAGGAATGCCTAACGTTAATTTGTAAATATTTTTATTTTTAATGAATTTGCCGGGTACCGTCCCTTTATCCAAAAAAAAAAAAACCCTAAACCCTACACCCTAAACCCTAAACCCTAAACCCTACACCCTACACCCTAAGACCCTTCGTTTGTGTGGGCGATTTTGGCGAATTGTACGGCCTTCATCGCTTTCCTCAAATTCTGACTAAATTCCCAATTAAATCTTCCCGATTTCACTGAATAATCTTATGAATAATCCTCCATTGCCTACTGATTCCATTAACAAGCCCCCAGATCCACCAGATTCCACTAAATCTGTGAGTTTTCATACTCCTGTGCAAAGGCTATCTGAGCCACCACCTGTGAATCGTTTAAGTCCGGCTCAGCTTAGAGCTCAAACTCGTGCTTCTAAGTGTGCATTGATGAAGAAAGATGACTTGCAGAAAGGTGTCATTAAGCAAATTCAATCGAAAATCAAGTCTGAGATTTCTAAGACTAAAAAACGCAAGCAAAAACTAAAGAAGGGAGTGATTGAGCAGGGTTACTCTGACCCAGATAATGCAACAAAGAAGACTAGATCTGTTGAGCCATTTCCTCTTCTTGATTTACCATCTTCTGATTGTACTTTTCAAGTGGGGTCTATACAAAATCAGGATGGTCCAGCTGTTGAAGTTGAGATGGTTGATACTGGAAATGGGACTATTGGTCGTTCTGTTAAAGAAACCATTGGATTATTTGAAACGAGAGTTGATCCAAGTATGGATGATTCAGCTGCTCCAGGTATTAAATCTCAAATTACTATTTGTACTAAAAATAAGAAGGTTGATAGTCCCGATTCACCTGTTGATCAGTGTTCTATGCAATCTTTGAATCATGGTGTCATTTATCAGAATGCTGCTAAGTTTGTATCCAGTGTGTTTAAGGATGATGGGGTATTTAATACTGTTGCATTTAGTAGTCAGAAGGATAATAGTGATAATGGGATTATTTTCACTGGTATAATTGATAATGGTGTTGCTGGGCATAGTGCTTTGAATGATAAGGTTAATTTAAGTGAATGTGATACTGAAATGGTGCATACAGTGGGTGAGCAATCACATGATATTGGAGGGAAGGATAATGGTGATACTGGTCATTTTGTTGATTCATCAGTGCTAAAGATGAATGTGGGTGAAAGTCAAAATGTAGTTAAGGGTACTAATGTTAAAAATGCAGTTACTAGTAATGTGTGGTCTACTCCTAGAGTTTCATTTGCTGAATTGTTAAAGAAATCTAATGAGGAGGATGAGGTTAAAATGGAATATATTCCTCCAACTGTTATGCCTAATGGACAGAAGAGGGTGCAGTTTAGTGTTGAGGAAGTAAGGATGGGTGGTAGACATTTTAGCTTGCAATTATATGGTTACTTTATTGGTACATCTATGGATTACCAAACTGTTAATGCAAGTTTAAGAAGGATGTGGAGGGGCTATGATTTGAAGGAGGTAACAAAAACTACTGCTGGTTTTTACTTGTGCAAATTTAAGAGTGAGCAAGGCATGCAATCTGTACTTGAAAGTGGGCCATGGTTGGTTGAGAATGTGCCTTTTATTCTTAACCAATGGGTTCCTGGTGTCTGGCTTGAAAAGATTGAACCACAGAAGATACCAATTTGGGTGTGCATTCACAATATTCCAATTGAATTGTGGAATGGTAAGAGTATTGGTAAGTTGGTTAGTGGTATTGGAAGGCCTGTTCTCATGGATAAGATAACAATGGATAGGTGCATTCATAAGAGTGGAAGACTTGGTTATGCAAGGGTGTTGGTGGAAGCCATGGCAGATGAGGAATTACCAATGGTAGTTGAATTTGAGTACCCTCCCATTGGTAATTTTCCTGCTAAAATTGGTAAGTTAGAAGTGAGTTACCAGTGGAAGCCTCCTTTATGTACACATTGTAAAGTGTTTGGGCATACTTTTAAATTGTGTAAGGTTAGGCCACTTACTGATGATGAAAAAGCTGCTAGGATTATTAAAGATGCTATTAAAGTCAGTGAAGGTATCACTGATAAGCAGGGAGTTAATGAGGATGATAATGAAGGTTTTCAAGTTGTGGGCAGGAAAAATAGATTTGTTGATAGGCTCAATATGAATTGGAAAAACAGTATGATTAATAGAGGCAGGAATGATCAAAATAGGCGACAACAGAATCAAGTGCAGCAGGCTGGAGGTGGTAATTCTCAAATCAGGTATCAAACAAAAGGTAAATTGCCAGTCAAGGGTAGTGTATTTAATAGAATAAGAATGGGAAGTCAGAATGATAAGCTGCAGTCTGAAGGGGAGAAGGGCACTACTTCAGCTACAATTAATGTAAATCAAAACAGTGGTGTGGTGAAACAAGTTGTTGGTGATCATAGTAAAGTTAAACAGATGGAGTTTGCAGGTGGATCTCAGAAGTCAGGTTTAATTTCTAACCCAAGTTTAAAGTCTGTGTATCAAGTTAAAGATAATAGAACAAATATTATAAAGGATCAGATTGCAAAGGGGGGTAGAATAATTGATCATGTTAGGGGAATGAAAAACATAAGAGATAATTATGAATCAGTTTTGGAAGTTAATACTGTTGAAACATCCAATCCATTTGATGCATTAGCTATGGAGGAGGGAGTGGATAATGGTGATGATTCTGATTCAGAAAATGAATGGGATGTAGAAAATGGTATGTATGAATATCAAAAGAGAGCTGTTTTTGCTTATTTGGAATTAAGGAAATATCCCTCAAAGCATGTTAGAGATGAGTGGAGTACTAGTCAGATGGAATTATTTAATGAAAAGTGCACTGAATATGGTTTAGATGCTCATTTTGATGATGATGATGTGGCATCTGAGATTGATGGGACTGCTAAGTTCATGGGGTTGGAAAAGGATGTGGACATGGGTGCTGAAGAGGGTATGGAAAGCACCAAGTATGGTCCTATTTCCAATGAGTGTTAAAATTTTAGCTTGGAATGTTAGGGGTATTAATAATTCCTCTAACCAAAGACAAGTATTGCAGTTTATGCAGGAGGGTAATTTTAGTATTTGTGGTCTAATTGAAACACATGTATATAAGAATAACCTTCTCAAAATTGGTAACAAAATGTTTGGGCAGTGGAGTTGGATATCTAATGGTGATAGTTGTGATGGTGGCACAAGAGTTATTATGGGATGGGATCCTAATACTGTTAGAGTTATGTTGGTGGATCAACATGCCCAGGCTATGCATTGTTATGTGGAGCCTATTAATGGTCAGCAGGGATTTTATTGTTCTTTTGTATATGGGTACCATAAAATGGTACCAAGAAGACAATTGTGGAAAAGTTTGAAGCTTCATTCTAAAGTGGTTAAGGACTCACCATGGGTGCTGTTGGGTGATTTTAATGCCACTCTTGATCCTAGTGAGCATTCTGCTGGGCCTTCTTTTATTACAAAAAGTATGGCTGAGTTTATGGAATGCACTAGTGAGATTGAGGTTGTAGATATTGGTTGTTCTGGTTTATCTTTCACATGGAATCAGAAACCTGGTTGTAGTGATGGGGTGATGAAGAAGCTTGACAGAGTAATGGCTAATTCAAAGTTCTTATCTGAATTTGTCAATGCTCATGCTATGTTTGTTCCTTTTATACATTCTGATCATGCTCCAATGATCTTGACCATACCTGAGATTGTAAGGGCTAAACCCAAACCGTTTAAATTTCCTAACTACATTACCAGAAAGTCAAATTTTCTTAATGTAGTTAAGGATGCATGGGATGTGGATATATCAGGTTATAGTATGTATAAGTTGGTGTCTAAGTTGAAGAGGTTGAAGAAACCGGTCAGAAAGCTTAATTATGAACAGGGGAATTTATTTCTGAAGGTTCAAAAGCTTAAATCTGAACTGGAATCTGTGCAAAGAGCCGTGGTTGATGACCCAACTAACAAAGAGATAAGGAGTAAGGAAGCTGCTGCTGTCAAGGCATTTAATGAAGCTGTTATGGATGAAGAATTATTTTTGAAGCAAAAGGCCAAAATAGAATGGTTGAAGGAGGGTGATCAGAACTCTAAGTATTTCCATAAGGCAGTGAAAGGGAGAGTGTGTAAAAATAGAATTGAGTCAATTGAAGATATGATGGGTAACAGATTCTTTGGTGAGTTGCAAATTTCCCACTTGTGCTTTGCTGATGATCTCATACTGTTTTGTCATGGAGATCGACAATCTGCTAATGTTTTGAAAAGAGCACTTGATGAATTCAGTAGTGTTTCTGGGTTGTTTCCTAGTATGGATAAATGTACTACCTTTTTTAGTAATGTATCCAGATCTGTTCAGGAGGAAATTACAGCTATTATGCCATTTGTTGTTGGTAGTTTGCCTATTAGATATTTAGGGGTTCCCCTTTTATCTTCTAGTATGCAGACTAAACACTGTGTAGCTTTGATTGATAAGGTGAAAAGAAGAATTTTTGATTGGAAAAGTAAGTCTCTATCTTTTGCTGGCAGGATGCAATTGGTTAATTCTGTTTTGAGCTCCTTACAAGTTTTTTGGTCATCAATGTTTGTGTTACCAAAGTCTGTGTCACATGACATTGAGAGACTAATTAGAGGGTTTCTATGGTGTCAAGGGGAATTTAAAAGAGGTAAGGCTAAGGTTAATTGGAATGATGTATGTAGGCCTAAAAGACAAGGGGGATTGGGAATTAAAAGATTACATACTTGGAATATTGCTCTTATGTCTAAGCATGTTTGGAATGTAATCACTGATAAGAAATCAATTTGGGTTAGATGGGTAAAGACAGAGAAAGTTAAGGCAAGAAATTTTTGGGATTACCACATGCCGGGTGATGTGTGTTGGAGTTGGAGGAAGATTATTGAGTGTAGGGATGAAATCAGAAGTTTTGTGGTCATTAAACTTGGGGATGGTCACGGTACTTCTGCATGGTTTGATAATTGGCACCCATGTGGTCCATTGGGTAAGTTTATTGATAGGAGAGATTTATATTCTGCTGATATGGATCCAAGTGCCACTGTTGCTGATATTGTTGTGAATGGGGAGTGGCATATAACTGATGAGCTGAAAGATAAGTTTTCTGATTTATTTGCTTTTCCCCCTCCTGTTTTAATCCATGGTAGAAATGATAGATCATTATGGAAGACCAAAGCTGGTAAGCTTGTTCATTTTTCTGTAAATAATGCATGGAATGATTTGTCTGAGGTGGCTAATGGTGTAAAATGGGCTAAGTTAGTTTGGTTTAGCCAATGCATTCCTAGACACTCATTTATAGTGTGGGTTGCTATGCATTGTAAACTCAGGACTCAGGATAAATATATGGCGGGAGATACCCCTAATGTATTGTCGTGCCCATTTTGTAAACTTCAGAAGGATAGTCATAGTCATTTATTTTTTGAATGTGGCTTTCCTTATGAAGTTTGGGGAGTATTCAAAGGTATGGTCAGATTAGATTATGCTCCTGATAGTTGGAATAATATTGTGGAATATCTCTGTAATAGGCCTATTACAAAGTCTATCTGGGGTATTTTACAAAGATTAGTTCTGGGGGCTTGTGTCTATTTTATATGGCAGGAACGAAACTTGAGATTATTCCAAGGGAAAGCAAGAACTGTTGAAATTTTGGTTGAGCAAATCAAAAATATTATCAGGTTAAAGCTCATGGGGTTGAATATCAGGAAGTCATCACAATCTCTTGATGCTTTTGAAATATGGGATCTCCCAGTCGAGAAGTTGAATCATGGTATTAATAATCATCAGAATGTTCGATGATGATTGGGAAAGTTCTTGAAGCATACATGGGTGGCAAATATGGTAGTTGTGCAAGTGAATCTAGAGTTGTATTTGTTTTATATTGTCATTATTCTATTTATGCAGGTAATGAATGGAAGGTGATTGATGGTTGGTTTATTAATGAGAAGATGGTGGCTAACAGATTGGTGCTTGTGAGTTGCAAATCTGCTACAATGGCCAACCTATTCAAATCTGAGTTGATTGTGTGCAGATATAATGGTGGTGGCTGGTGGGTGTGCAATTTGTTGATTTATAGTCAAGTGCATGGGCCATATAATGTGTTTGGAAATTTACAGGTAATGTATGGTTTAATATATAGTCCCTGGTTTTTTAGAAAGATGATTAGGACTGGCAGCTGCAGTTTTGTTAGATATTTTATTGCTGCAATGGTTAGAGGTTATATAAATATGATTACTTCATGTGGTCATATGGGTCTGATAAGTAATTTGTATGTGAGTCCCTGGTTTGGTATAATGGTGATGGGATTTTGCAAGTTTAATGCTGTTAGTAGTTTGTGCACTGCGGTTTATGCATGTATATGTATTGGACTAGTTGCAATAGTGGTGATAAGAAGAAGTTTTGGCTTGAAAAGTCAACCTGAAAAGTCAATATTTTGGACCTGTGGTAATAATAGTGTTGATAGGGGTATGATAACACTAAGGTTGCAATGTTATGATGGTCGAGGTAAATTGATGAGGGTTAATGATGATGTATTTAAGTTGGCTTATGATATGTCTGGAAGTGTTATTGATGAATGTTTTGGGAAAGACGTTAAGTCTGTTACTGGATGTGCTGATGTTATGGTAAAATTTTATATATGTGGGTTGCAGTTGTGCAGTCAATATGGTTTAGTATTGTTGAGGGATTATATGTTGGATGATTACATTTGGCTATGCTAATGGAATTGGCATTGTTAGTGCTGTTATTAGTAATTTTAATGCTGTTTGTGGAAGTGGCACGTTTAATGCTGGTCATGGAAATAATATTTCTATGAGTAAGATCAGGGATTGGAAAGGATTGATGGGCTGGAAGTGTTGGTATTGGGCTTATAATATGTGGAATGTGGGCTGCATGACGGATAGGAGTAGTTTGGGCCGACAATGGGCTGAATAGAAGATAAAGGGGGAATGGGCTGCATTGAAGATGAATGCAAGTGATGACTTGACGAATAGAAGGTTGCAGATTGAAGACCGGAAACATGGTGGCTTGAAGACAGAAGATTTGAAGACTGTTTGTTTATTTTGTTTTAGGATAACATGTAAAAATGGTCACATTTGTGATCATTTTAGTCTATTATCTTTTTTGCATTTTGGTTCTAGGTATGGCCGTGGTAGATTTTATAGGAATATATGTAACTATGGCCATAGTAGAGGTGTTTTTGGATTTGGTTTTAGATTAGTAGTAGTGCTAGGGTTTATTGTATGTGTTTGGGACGTTCACTAAAAACGTCTCCTCGGGTATACCCGTTGTAAACATGTAATTCTTTTTTTTTTTTTTATTTAATAAATTTTGCCGGGGTACCGTCCCCTTTACCCAAAAAAAACTCTAAACCCTAAACCCTAAACCCTAAATCCTAAACCCTAAACCCTAAACCCTGACTCATGTAATCTAAAATAATAATAGATAATATCTTCATAGAAAATTGCGCCCGTGATTGTTTGTTGTGTCAGTCTGTCACATTCACTTTTTGTGGCGTACATATCTTGTTGTGACCTTGTCTTGCATTATAGGTTTGCTTACATGTTTTGTTTTTTCTATGATATTATGTAGATGATCAAAAGAATAATCATTTGAGAGAGCTCGAAGGAGCGAAAGAGAGATTAACCTTATGCAAAGCCGATCTTCTCGACTTTGAGAGCTTACGTGAAGCCATAAACGGCTGTGATGGTGTTTTCCACACTGCTTCTCCGGTTACCGGTGATCCTGTATGTACTTAAATAATCCGCTAATAAACAACACTTAATTAAAAAAATGTCGTATCGAGACTAATTAGTTGGATGTGTATGATTAAATGGTAGGAACAAATGGTGGAACCCGCGGTGATCGGAACACTTAATTAAAGTTCGACGTGTGGTATTCACGTCGTCGATTGGAGCCGTTTACATGGACCCTAACCGGAGTCCCGATGATGTTGTTGACGAGAGTTGTTGGAGTGATCTTGAATTTTGCAAGAACACAAAGGTTTGTTCACATTAAAATTTCACGTACAAGTTTTAATATTACATGATACGGAGTAATAATGAATTATGAAATTGCTGTCTTCAAACTAAGTCCTAAGTCTTTGGGGATAATGACATCATATTATTTGCATTTTTTCATTATTTGGTATGACTTATACATCATTCCATCTGCATGATATCCAAATATTCACTTATTAATGTTTAATCAAACCTTAACTTAGCTAAAGTTTATGAATAGACGATATTTTGACCTGCGTTTAATAGAGACTAAAACGTTGACGTTGTCGATTCGTGAGGCATAAATTGTTAAGTCATCATATTAGTGAAGACAATTAGTGTAAGTTGAAATAAATGTCTTGGAATATTAGATGTTTAAATTTGACAAAAAAAATTATATTAATTTTGTCATAAAAGTTGGAATATATAAAAAGCGATGAAACATCTTTATCTTTAGTGTAGTAGTGCAGAGTGGTTATTTTCCACTAGATATAAAAAGCAATAAAAGGTAAGGTGCAATGTTACATTGTTACCAACTAAACCTTATAAACTACTCGACCATCATATTGGTGAATAATAATGATTATTATTATTATTACTATCATCATCGTTATTATTTTTAGAAATTATTTACTAAACATAGTTTGGACGTCATTCCGCATTAGGGTTTAATTACTTAAATTCAGATTTGTTGTCTTTGCGATACTGAAAGTGGTCAAGTGCACCAAAATATATCTACTTATGTGACTCAATTCTATTGTGTGTAAACAACTAAACAATTTACGTTGTACGTAATACACTCTCATTTGTTAGTAACTTTATGCATCTGGCCTTCTATAACTTGTAAATCGGTGACATGAAATCAGTTTTGATGATGTGACACTGATGTGTTGGATGACGTGGCATCATTTTTCAGATGGCGTGTTAGCAATAAAAGAAAAACACATTAACAAACAAGTCATCCAATAAGTATAATAGAAGTCGTTTTTTTTTTTTTACTTGGTTACATAAGTTATGTACATTATGATGCAATTAGCCGATTAGAAAAAATACAAACAAACAAGTAATGGGAATATAAAGGAATAAAAAGTTGTTAAGAAAATGGAAAAAAATATCGGCACCAAAGCAGGGCATTTTCTTTGATATGACTTTTGGTGCATTTGGCGTTTATTCTATGTTGTTTGAAACATGAATATTATAATTTGACATACAAATATTACAAATTTATATCGCAACTAATTACCTTGATTTGCATAACATGAATATTACAGAACTGGTATTGCTATGGAAAGGCAGTGGCAGAGCAAGCTGCATGGGACGAGGCTAAGGCGAGAGGGGTTGACCTAGTTGCGGTTAACCCAGTTTTGGTGTTGGGACCATTGTTGCGACCCACAATCAACGCCAGCATTATTCATATACTAAAGTATCTAACAGGCTCGACCAAAACCTATGCCAATTCGGTCCAAGCGTATGTCCATGTACGAGATGTGGCATTAGCACATATCTTACTATTCGAGACTCCTTCGGCTTCTGGTCGATACCTATGTGCTGAGAGTGTGCTTCATCGTGGAGAAGTAGTCAAAATCTTGGCTAAATATTTCCCCGAATACCCAATTCCCACCGAGTAAGTAATCTCGACTTACATTATTGTATTAACTTATAAATGTCATATTCATGTCACATTTTAACCCACAACCTTGATTGCTAAGTTTCTCGAGTTCCGCTAAGTTAAGGGCTCTTTGATCGTAACTTTAGTTAATGTGAGGTTTAATTTAGGGGAAAAGATAACTTGGTTTGCTTCTATTAATTTATTATATCTAAAGATAGGAATGTGGGTGAACCAAAAGACAAGAGTAAATTAGGAGAAAGCAATATTTGACCTTATCAGGAATAAAAAGTCCAATAAGACTACACCAAGATCTAACAAAACCACTAATTAATACTCGTATTAATTTTAAAAAAATGTCAGATTTTGTGGACTAGATGAATCCTCACCAACCACAATATCCTTATCACAGCACTATATGGGCCCTCGTCGTGTATGATCAATCATTTAGGCCCACTTACCAACTACACTCATTTATATGGACCTGTTTTATTTTTTACTTGTAAGAGTTTGTGTAGTTTGCTTCTTTTTATTATTGAAAATGACAAAAAAGATGTTAACATGAGGTGATGTTGAATTTGCAGATGTAAAGATGACTCAAAGCCAAGGGCAAAACCGTACAAATTCTCCAACCAAAAACTTAAAGATTTGGGTCTTGAGTTTACACCCGTAAAGACGGCGTTATACGAAACTGTCAAGAGCTTACAAGAAAAGGGTCACCTACCTGTGCCACCAGCCCAGACCGACGGCCACATTCGTATCCAGCCATGATAATTGTGACTCATATATGTCCCGACGTCATATATACGTTTTCTGTACCTCATTAATTAAGCATGTAATTGTTTACGTTTTGTTTGTAACACCTTCTCTGTACCGTTATCAATTCTGTTGGTACACAAACACATAATGTTTCAACTACGTTATGTAAAGTGAGTTGATTAGTTACTAACAATTTAAGATGGACTTTCTATATCATGCAACCATGACTAAAGTATTTTATGAAGCGTCACTTTACTATCGCGACAATTAGATCCTGGTTTATGTTTACTACAAATGTGAGTGGACTGCATGATGGGTTGTATACACAGATCTTTTTATACATTACATTGGTCCATTCGAAGATCCGCCGAGTTGGATAACATGTCATTTTCCATTATATATGCACATCAAAATAGATGTTGATGGAAGATGTTCACAGAACCAAATCATAAGAAGTTAACAACTCGCCAGATAATGGAATTATAGTCATGAATCATGAGCATCCATCATATGTGACACAAATATGACATCATTAAAATTGTTGTAAAAATGGAGCATATTAAATATAACTCCTAGCCTGTACACAAATTTTTTATATGTTCTCGAATTGAAAAGAAAAGAAAAAATAGGAAGTACTCCGATAACTTTTCATATATACCTTCTAATTTTACTTAACAGAACATTCATTCATAACCTTTAAATTTCATGACACAAACTCACATCTTGACATATTACTAATTAACTCAAGCACATGATTATCAACAATAGTTTTCGGAAAAGCGGCGATTGCATAATAACTGAAACTGTAGCAAATACCAATCTCGCTCCAATAATATTGTCCAGCTGTGAAGGTACTCGGGGAAGAATACAGACAACAAAACAATAAGTGATTATGTTAACTACGAACCTTTTTCGTTTATTGGCCCCTTGTGTAGTACACACGGGTATGTCTATCATTTCCCTTAAGTGTCTTTGTAGATTTTTCTCAAAAGTTTTCTACTCATTTACTGTGCATCATATACAAATAAAGAAAATCATCAACTATGTTGTTTATGGAGGTTGGATCTGTTGATGAAAACTTAGAGATGGTTTTGACAGTTTGGTTATGGAAGTATGCAACCGTGATTTCCCTGTTTAAATTGGCTTTGACCCACTCTTCAAAGCCTCGAAGGTATATGTTCTGTCAAATTCCTAAAGCATTTGTGTGTAACATCTTATTACAGTCATATGTTTGAAATTTTTACTAATTAAGCATATATTATCCTAAACCAAGTTGAATATTAATTCTGTTTACTAGTTGTAGTCTAATCAAACCAAACTTTGAAATAAAACTTGAAGAAGATGTAGTGTGGGCATAAAAGTGTTTGGGTAGCGAAAGGGAAAAGAAGCGGAGCAAGTAAACAAACGATTGACAGATATCGTTGTTCATAAAACCAAATCATAAGAAGTTTACTCATGGCTATATAATTTATCTTAAACATGGAGCACTAGATGTGTTAGTGTCCTATTGAAAAATAGATATTATTTCCTAACTCTATGTATATCAGTTAGAAAGTTGCATTTCTTTTATATTTTGACTATATAAGTTAAAAGATACGCATCATCTGTGATCACATATAGTCATATAGGATGTCACTACTAATGTTGTGAAGTTGAGTTTGTTAAGTTGCCTTTACTAATCGTTCTAAATCAGCTCTACGGCTCAGTTTGCATTGACTGTGGTTTGTCTTTGAGGAAGTTGCATGCTAACAATGTCCTGTCTTGGTTGACCATCGTATGCAGACGCACTCCTCTCCATTTCACGGCATTCAGGACTTGTAAGTGCTAGAAGATGCGATGACTCCTTGTTTTTACGCAACACTAGATATCCAATCCCAGCCAAATAAACCAGCATACCTGAAAATCCCAACACTCCACAGAATACCTTTCCTACTAGTGCTAAATGGCCATGAACAAGCACCGCAATGAGATGATCAACTAGAAAGTAAATGTTGATGCCCATGATTAAGGAGCCGATTATCCAAGTGATTGCTGAGATCTGCAGTAACATGATTCGGTGGTAAGATATAATATAACCATGAATAAATAACGGAAAATTACTTAAAATTGCATTTTGTAGGAAGTCATTTTAGAAAAATAACATCTAGTTGTTTATTAACAAAAACCACTGAAGTTCTTAATATTGTTTTGTGAATTACCTTTTTGTCGTTGTTGAGAAATTACCACTTTATGCGAAGGTTTGACTTTTTCTTGTGAAATTGACCTTTTGATTGCAAATTTGCCTTTTTTTTTTTATATAAAGAGAGAGAGCATGGTATTTTGTTAAAGATTTTGAATCTTATTATGTTCACTAAGTGATTTCCCTATCTAAATAGGTATTTCTCTAATATGATATAATTCACATATTGGAAATGAAGATATATTCTTACAATCTTTGAGTTGGCATATGATCCCATCTTGGTCTCGCTACTTGTAAATTTCAAAAGGGGAATGAGAGCAAATGGGAGTTCAAATGACAATATCATCTGTCACAACACTTAAATGTTAGCAAGCATTGAAACCTTATCGCAAAAAGGTGCTTATGGAGTTACTATAAATAATATGTATGATTAAATATAGAGAGAGTTGGAGGTAACTAACTGATGCTATGATAATTAACTTTCCAGCTCCAGCCGAGCCACCTATTAGAGCAACGATTAGACTTGGAACTATAGCTAAGCACCGAGTTAAGAAGTTCCGAAGCCATGGCTTCATGCGTAAGTCAAGAAACCCCTGCAGCAAAACATAACCATGATATTATGCAAAATTGATATGAAAATAAGTTCTCTGTTAACACGTCAACGGATAATTCACAAGATATTAGCTCAAGAGGAAACGCGTCAAAGACATCAGCAGTCGCCTAAAGTGTACATTTTATGTACAAAACCTCCTAAATCTTGGTATTATTCAAAAAATACGAGCTTCGCAAAAATATTTGCCACTAACAATTTGTAAAAATTAATCACCGTTTGAACAAAAAAGTGATTCGGATCAATCCTGACATGCCCTGTTGAAACCATAGTAGTTGGCTCGAAAATTTTAACTCGTTACTCGACTCATAAGAGTCATAAGATACACACACATTTATATATCTAGACAACAATAATAAGTATCAACATATCTAATAGATCCTAATTCTTCAAAGTTAACAGTACAAGTTTACATAAATTAAAAATCCTAAGAAATTAGATTAAATATATATAATTTAAGTAGATTATAGTAACCTAAGAAAAATATATTATATATATTATGTACATTTAAAAGGTGGGAATCTGAGAGTAAGTGTGGTAGTCGAGTGGGTGACACTATTAGTAGAGCTTGACAGTTGACTTCGAATAAGCCATTATTTCCCCACCCATTTTTTTGTAATCACAACTTCTCATTGTCTTTAGAATGTCTTTAAGATATCACTCGAAGGGACAATCACTATGTAAGATATTTGTTTTCAAGAAGACCAGAGAAGTATGAGGGTTGATGGTGAAGTTGTCAACTTGCAACAACCATAACTGCTTGATTCAAAACAAACTCTAGTTATTGATTTTCAATTTTCTTCTATTTTCGATGGTTTTAACTTGTAAGAGTCAAAGCCATTCAAGAGTCGGGGTCTGAGTCGCTTCATTTTTGGAGTTTTTGACTCAACTCTTACGAGTTAACTCGTGACTCGTAATAGTCTAACAACTATGGTTTTAAGTTTTAACCCACATAAAAAACATAACTGTTTTGATCTGCTACCAAACCTGCCCAACCCAACCATTTCACCAACAAAATGCCAGAGTGCTAATAAGTTGTCAGACCTCCTTTAGAATTTACTACTTCAAATATTCACCTCCTAAAAAGCTAAAGCCTTTAAAAGGACAGTATAAACCCGTACCCCTCAATTTCTTTTGGAATTAACAGAAAACAAAGGCAAATACCTGCATAACATACTGGCCAGCTTATGTTCCAGTTATTGTGGAACTCTGACCTGATGCTAGCAAAGCAATTGCAAAAACCTTGGAGCTCCACTTTCCTAGGACATTCTGAAAACGCAACAGCAAATAAGTATAATGACCGTCACGCTCCACCATTAAGGTAAACAAAAGAAAAGGATGGTTTGCATTATCATCATCGTCATTAAATTTTGAATGACACTTACTCTAAGCAAAAATGATGCTTTATTCAAGTCCAAGTCTTGACAGCTCTTCTGATCAGCTGGGTTCAAATCTGCTGAACTGCAGACTGAACCACTCACTGATATAACCGATATGTTAATAAGAAATGCAACTGCAAGAGCTATGCCACTCTCAATCAAGTAAAATCTGCAAGCTTCCTGTAAACAATTTTTTTACAAAAATAAAACAAACATAACTTGTCATGTCAATTACTCAGCAAACAAGTATACTCATAGACGTTAACAAGTGGTTCATACTTAGTAATCAAATGACAAAGAATAGCTCAAGAAGTAACCACTGTTAATACACGGAAAAGTATTAATACACAGGACGTTCCAATAAACAGTGACGAGTACTTCTGGAAGAGAGACAATTTACCTTAATCCCACCAACTGATCTCGGAATTTTCCTAGAAAGCACAAGAGCTGAGTGCAGAAAAAGGTTGTGCCTGCATTAACAGAGAAGAATCACTAATATAATATATGGCTTGCAATAAACCCTACTCTTAGAGGTGGCAATTTCGACCCATTAAATTGTTCATCGGTAGATTTGGAATAGTTCTATCCCTAATTGGTCCAAACGCCAAACCATATACGTTAGCTAACAAGGACACATGGCGAATGGGTTAAACAAGTCAAACGGGTCCGTCCAAAGTTGCCTAAATTCTATTTCTAATGTATACAACCTCCTAAATTACCATTTCTTAAAAACGTCGATTATTAGTATAATACAGTATTAGTAATTACATATAATGCATTCATTAATTAGTAAAAAATGAACATAAATGTTTGTGGGGTCAACCTATGTTGATAAAACCCTATTGGACCCGTACAATACAATCTTCCTGCTTCTTACTCTAACCATTATTGACAAGTGATCCAGCCCACCCATTTTGCCACCTCTAGCTATCACCATTGTTAGATGGAGGAATAAAAGCAAACTTACGGCATGACCATGGCACCAAGGAGTGAAATTGCAAGACCTGTAGAACCACTTCCTTTCAGCTGGGGGACAAACAACCCATATAAAACTTCTGAAGCATCCGGTTTGGCAATCCCAAGCTCAACAAGAAAGCATACGGCTATAGTCAATACCAAAAAAGCAATCAAGAATTCAAGTTTCCTCACCTGCACAGCATACAAAACCATCTCAATTATTTGCCATCTCAAACGAAATTAGTAATCCAGAAGGTCAGAGTGTATACGGTACCCCATATTGTTGTAGGGCAAGCAGAATTAAAGTACTAAAACCGGTTAGCAGCACACCACACCATACTGGAATATTGAACAGCATATTCAAAGCAAACGCCGTTCCAATGACTGTAAATGACTTATAGCAGTGTCAGGGGTATAAATTAATATCTGTAAGCTTCATGTATCTATAATTGGAAATGTAAATGGTCGTTTTATTTTATGATACACGTAAATAATGTTTTGGGGTTGTAAAATGGAAAACGAAGTGTTAAAATATAGATCGCATCATTACGAGTAACTAATAGTGGGTAAGTACCTGAGAATGTATCAAATTTTACCCAAAATTCTGTTACATGTATACAACATTTATAGTTTCTAATGTACGTATCGAACTTTCAGTTATTGACTACTGTATGTATCATTGTATCCTGTTATCATACTTTTTATAACTTGTAAACTAGTGTAGTGACACTGGTTTTAATAGTGTAGCAGAGGTCATGGTAGCTTATATGACTGCCACATCAGCAGAATGTGAACAAGTCAACAGATACATATGATATCAATAATTGATAGTTTGATACATACAGTTCCGACTTTTAAAGGTAGATATATACAGGAGAACTTTGGGTGACGGTTAATAACTTTCTACAGACTTACCCTACATAACCGCAATGCAAGTAGAATCAATATTTAACCGGTCTTATAGTTGTGTATACAGAAGAGAGGAAAAACATTTTTGAAATGAAAAAGGGATATGGATTATAGAAAATTGAAGACAACATCAGTTGATGGCCAGTGTCATGTATTTCGGTCATTCTGTGGTCCTCAAGAAACAGAAAGAATATGCAGCACATGCAGATCTCAGATTTCTAAGTTTCACATGAGAAGTAGGAATGCTTTTAGCATGCCTTTATTACATTTCATGAAGAACATGCGTAAGCAATAACATTCAGTACAAGGAGAATCCATAAAGTTATCTGAAGTATGATGGACTGCTTACTTTCACTAAATGATATGCTTAAACAGATTCTTTGACCAAATCAACTGCTTTCGGGAACATTATTAGACATAACATGTGTCGTATTCACCAAAACCAGTATCACATGCAACATGAGATGATTTGCGTTAACTCAAGTGATATAAAGCAGAAAGGAATACCTTCAGGAATATCACATGCAACTATGGATGTTTCAGCAAGGATCCACAGGATGAAATTGGTCACCTTCTCATATTCGTTTTTACAATGCTCAGCCAGATGCTTTCCTGCAATATAATATAGCGAAAACATCAACCATTTGTTTGACCAAATGGCCAAAGGTCCAAAAGGATACTTCATGTTAAAATTATAAATTATAATTCAAGCTTATCTTGTATAATAACTTGTACATTTGTGTACAAGTACTTTCAGGGTAGAAGGCTTATCAAAAGTTGGAGGGGCTTCATGTCATTTCTGAATCTTGAAGGTCCTCTTTTGGTTGCATCGATGGAACTCATGTGTGTAAGAATAAAGCAGCAGCCAGTAGTCAAATGAGCAGACAAAAAGGCCTCATCTTTCATTGTTCACATGCTAAAGTTCCATTACTTGCTGTAAAGCTTAAAGTCCCATCCCCACTGGTCTAATGGTTCTTTTTACAAAGCAATAAGAGTGCCAGACAACAACAAAAGAATTACAACGGTCGCTGTCTCTAAATCATCAATATATATATATATATGTAGTTCTTACTAATCAACAAGTGTGGGGCTATATGCCACTGTAAATATTTCCAGTGTTCTTCAGTGTTTAATAAATTGGTGTGTATGTAAACACTCAATTGAGTTGAGTGAGTTAAGATCAATAAAAGTATTCAGTGAATTGTGTTCAATAAATTTTACATGGTATCAGAGCGAATACAAGCTCCTGTGTTCATTGATTCGTCTTAGTCCCGTTCGTTTGAAACCCTAAAATTAGGGTGACGGGTTGTTTGGCGTTTTTTCGTTGTTCGATCGTTTTGTTGAAACCCTTAAAATTAGGGTGTGTTCTTGTGGTGTTCTTGGATCGACTGAGATCGATTGTGTTTGTTAAAACACTCAAAATTATTGGGGTTGTTTGTCAGTGGTGATTCGTTTGATCGATTAAAACCCTAAAAGGGTCATTGTGTTGTTCGTTCGATCGACTGAAAATCAGTTGAAACCCTAAAAGAAAATAGGGTGAAGATGCTCTTGAAGCTGTGACTGTTCGATTGAAGTATTTGCTCTTGAAGCTGGTTATTTGTGGTGATTCTTCTGTTCTATTCGATATATTGAGATCGTTTGAAACCCAAAAAAAGGGTTACGGTGTTCTTGTGGTTTATGTTACTTGAGATCGTACTCAAGTACTCAAGTCTTCCGCTGTAATCAAGTGTCTCGTGGTTGTGTGCTACGAAAGTGATCCGCTGCAAGTTCATTCCATTTCTTGCTTGGCTAACCGAGCGTGGAGTACACTGTAAGAAAAATTCTATACTTTCCTGAGTTGTGGCTAGTCACTGCCCGTGGGAATCCTTGTGCTTACAAGGTTCATCTACCTCACGGTGTTCACACTTGGACCATAGCCAGGGTTCTCTATATTGATTTCTGTGTACTGCTGTGTTTGTGGATTGACTGATTGTATCTTGATGTTCTGCTTGATTTTCCTTGCATTACATTCTGTTATTACATAGATGAACTTGTCAATATGTTATTACATTGAAAATTGATTGGTATCCATTTGCAAATTAATCGATAAATTACACTGTGTTAAGAACAGTTTGTTGTTTGGTCTGGTTCTTTAAATTTCTTCATAGGATCATTTTTTAATCACCTGTTGTTCTGGTCTTGTATCTGGTTCTAATCAATATTAAATCACTTGTTATGTGTTATATGTATATTAAAAACTAAGTGTCTTGGTTGTTGGCTGTGGTATCTCCTTATGTGTTGTTGTGTTGATACCTTGATATTTCATCTGGTAATTGTTTCTCAAAAAAAAAAAAAAAAAAAAAAAAAAAAAAATTGTTTATCCAGATTAAATTCTCTCTTAAAGGTGCCTTTGTGATTATATATGTTGTTTGGTGGTGTCATGGGGGCATCCATTAAATGAAACTACTTTTGTGTTTAAGTCAAATAATAGTGGAAATTACAATGTGAGTTATAGAGGTCAAAACCCAAATCTAAAATGTAAGAATTGTAATAGGATGGGTCATACTATTGAAAGGTGTTATGATATAATTGGATATCCTCCTACTTTTAAAGAAAATTTTTAATAACAAAAGTACTGTTAAATGTGTTGAGAAAATTGGTACAGCTTGTGATCAAGCCAAAACTACTCTAAGTGTACTAATGTGGTTACGTGTGTGATTGCTAATTGTTTATGTGTAACAATGGTCTGATGATCTGCTATTTGCTTGCATTGACTGCACTTAAAAGTGTGTATGCTCTCTTTTGGCTAGGGGTATCATGGCTGTTCAAAATGAATAAACTGGTTTTTTGGTGATCTTGTATATTCTTTATACTAGTGACACCTGCATATTAATTCAATAATTTTTTGCAATTATCACTATCAAACATTTTTTTCTTAATATGTCAACTGTGTGGATTAAATTAAAAGAAACTTATAAAGTAAATTAACCTTGGTCTAGGTTAGTTCATGATAAATGAGACTCTTTTTCTTTTAACCAACTAAAGAAGCAATTAAATGTTCTTTAATCAGACCACATTATCTAATATGTTGATTATAGAATCATGTGATTCTCTATTTATTCAGAATATATATTCTGAAAATTGTTTGGAATTGTGTAGTTCATAATTTCAGTTGAGTCAGAACATGTTTTCTGATAATTGTTGTTGAATCTTATGATTCATGTCTCATTCAGAATACCTTCTGAAAGTTGTTTGGCAAATATGCCTTGTGAGCTTGCTCTATTTGGTTGTGAATTTAAAGTTTACAATTCATTTAGAAGTCTTTATAAGTGATTATTACTTCATTTTTTAAAAAGAATTGTCCTGGTGTAAAATAGAAAGGAAAAAGAAAAATTATAATTGTTTGGATTAATTAAAGGTTAAGATATCCTATAGTCTGGGTCTTAAAGATTGCAAGTGTTATGATATAATTGTATTCATGGTATTTAGAGTTCAAGTTGCATATTTTTAAAATTAAACCAGAAACTTTACTCTTAGAAGGTCGTTTGAATTACCTTCTATAAAAATCTTGTACTTGCTCTTGGTTGTCATATGGGAAAAGGTTAATTCAGCTCTAATATTGAGGGGGAAAATGGATCTTGCACTAAACAATATTGGGCTGAATTGTGGGTTAAATGTTGTGGTACTATCTGGCCTTGTTATATGAGTTTGGCATGCTGGGTAATAAACCTATCCAGACTCCTCTTGGTAATAATTCTGTTATTTCTGTTAGTGAATCTGAGAAAGATAAGTTACCTTCTAATATTACTTGACACCATGGTTATTGTTTCTGTGTTTACAGTCTTGTGAAGGTTATTTACAGTTATGTGTTTCTGTGTTTATTGTTTCTGTGCAACTAAATTGATATCAAAGTAAAATGTGGACAACATTGGAACTAATTACATACATAGGAAAATAAGATGAATCTTTGTGTATACAGTATGTGACATATTGCATGTAACTCTTTTTTATTGGCCTACACAAGATAGTAGACATTGGGAAAGTTGTTCTCCTGAAATCTCACATGAAAAATAAAAACCTTTTTCTTTAAAAAGGATCATAAATAGACATCATTTATGGTGTAGACTTAACTAAGGTCTATTTTTGAGTCTAAAATATAGAAAAGTGTGCTGTCTTCTTCTTCTTCCTCATATATTCTGCTGTGTTTCTTATTTTGAATCTCCAATGATCTTATATGTGATTGTCAAGCATACATATTAACTATGCAGTTGTTTTTGTACTGATTGCTGATTGCTGATTGATTGTCATGCTTATTGTTTACTGAATTACTGCTGGTCCTAGCTTGTTTGGTTCCTGTGTGTCCATACGTGTTGTTGCAGTCAATTTTTCATACAACCTTTTATTCTAAGATAGATGCACAAGTGTTATGGTTCAAAACCTTTTTCAGTTATCTGGTAATTAAATTTAGTAGGAATATGCTTGTGCTCGTGCATTTATATTGTTCTGATTGATGGGTGAATGTCTTTGAAAAATGCATAGTTGAAAACTTGAAATTATGAATTTTATTTTGGGTCCTTGTTTGCTTAACAGAATCTTGGCTCATTTGTTTCTTGTTTTCTGTTTTACTTGGTTATCTCTTATTGATAGTAATGCGTGAAAAGTTATCTTCTATCTTCATTTTAGTGACCATGCATGTTATATGTTAATGATAATGTCATCTAATCTGAAATTGATTCTTAAAGGCATAACTAGATTTTTTAGAGGCTTATCATTTAAAATAGTCTGGTATTTTTTAGTAGAAAGGTTTGATCTATAATGTATTGCATACTGTACTGATGTGTTTGATCTGATGGCTCAAGTGATCTCTATATGTTTATATGCCTATTTGTTATTGCTTGACTAGTTGATTGATTGTTTGAACATCTTTATCAACTGCACTTTTGGAGTTTCTGTTGCTGCTGCTGTTCGTTTTCAGTCCTAGGAACTCGAAACATTAATAGCAAGGGTCTGTGATTACTATGAATCATGCTGCTAGGAAAGTGGTAGATGTAATGTTGATATGACTGATCGGGCTGTGATGTATGGATTTGCAGTAGAATATTCGATCTAAGTTATTCTATTTTTGGGTATTGCTATTAGTGTATCCAAGTTGCAGGTTTGACTTTATCTGGTCAAATTTGCAGTAGATATGAATTTGATGATAATAGCAAGTTTGGTTTGAATAGTCACATTGGTGCTGCTAGAAATCTTATGTTGAAGATCTCTCTTACTGATATTTTGGGAGTTAAGGGTATTAGTGGTTTCATTTTTGAGTACATTTGTTCGTAGTCACATTGAGTATGGTAAAATGAAGATAAGATGAGTTGAGGTTAGTTTGATGCTACTAGCTGAAGTACAAGTGCAGATGTATCATTATACAATTGACGAGTTGAATAGGGTTTAGAGTCTATCTTTATGATCTGGGTTGTATTTAGTTGAGTTATGTAATTTTCATTGTTTTGTTCTTAGAGTTGCACACGGTTGTGGACAACTTATCAATCGAGTCTGTATTTAGAGTTGCACACTGTTGTGGACAACTCATTTTCGTTCGGTCTGAATTGCTCTGTCAAGAGAAGTTTATAGCAAGGTTCTCTGATTTCTTCCAAGATAAGCTTGAGGGGGAATGTTAAAATTATAAATTATAATTCAAGCTTATCTTGTATAATAACTTGTACATTTGTGTACAAGTACTTTCAGGGTAGAAGGCTTATCAAAAGTTGGAGGGGCTTCATGTCATTTCTGAATCTTGAAGGTCCTCTTTTGGTTGCATCGATGGAACTCATGTGTGTAAGAATAAAGCAGCAGCCAGTAGTCAAATGAGCAGACAAAAAGGCCTCATCTTTCATTGTTCACATGCTAAAGTTCCATTACTTGCTGTAAAGCTTAAAGTCCCATCCCCACTGGTCTAATGGTTCTTTTTACAAAGCAATAAGAGTGCCAGACAACAACAAAAGAATTACAACGGTCGCTGTCTCTAAATCATCAATATATATATATATATGTAGTTCTTACTAATCAACAAGTGTGGGGCTATATGCCACTGTAAATATTTCCAGTGTTCTTCAGTGTTTAATAAATTGGTGTGTATGTAAACACTCAATTGAGTTGAGTGAGTTAAGATCAATAAAAGTATTCAGTGAATTGTGTTCAATAAATTTTACACTTCACGATTGACATAAAAATAAAAGTGCACCTTCAAGATATGCATATTATAAAAATGAAAAATCTGAAAGCGTATAAACCCAATACCTGTAACAACCCCCAAGTTTGCAGCCAAGGATTGGATCACAAGTGCAGCGGCTGAGGCCACCAATATAATCCAAAGTAACTGCATACAATGAGATTTATGCACGTTACTTTGATATAATTCACTTATAAAAATATGCAACTAGTCTAATAAGTGGTTATTAGTCATGAAGTGCGCACGATGAATGTGGTTGCAAAAATTCTATAAACTCCGGTAAGGAAGACATATAATAAGTACCTCATACTTGTATTGGGCTCCTGACTGTAAATCCGTTTCAACTGCAATTGTATGCTATCAGTATCCGTTATGAACTACACTAAATATTGGTAAACCAAAAATACGTCTAAAAACATTATCATTACAGTTTCCAGGATCTATGTAAGCGATGGAAACGAGAAAACCCGGTCCCATATACGCAAATAAGTTTTTCCAACTTGTCTTCTGCATATAACAACAATAGTATTTATTAGTTATATAAACTGTCACAATCTCACTTACACAATAAAATCCTTATTTTACTACCTCCTAATTATCAATCCACAACATAATTATAATTATAATCACAACTATAAAATAAAATAACATAAACAAAAAAATTAAATTAATAAATTAGAGTGGTTACATCAGGAACAACAATCTGATTAGTATCAGAAGCCGGAATTAGCGGCATATTAGTCATGAACTGAGATTGTTGAGATGACGTCATCTTTCCCCGTATTTTTTCTCTGTTTCAATCACACTGCAATCAACAGATTAAATGTAAAAAAACATGCAATGTGCAACTAAAACATACAGATTACGTAACCGAGACTACTAGCTCAGATCTCAAAATTTCGAAAAATAAAAGCGATGGAAGAATAAATAGATGATCAATGGTGCCCTAACAGCAATTAGCAAATCAATCTTCTGTATCGTATATCAAAAGTAAGTGCAAATTAATATAAATGTAGTTTCGGAAGTAAGTTTAAAACCTGGTTGTAGGATTTGGAGATGAAAGAAAACGCGATGTGATTGATCGAGTGAAGGAGGGATGATGTTCAGGTAATGTCCAACGAGTTGGACTGAAGGAGCTTCTGAATTCTCGGTGATGTTGTTAATGTTTGATATCTATCTATGTATCTATATACTTGCATAATCTGGATACGAGATATCAATATAACATAACACCAGAGAATCAAGAAACCAACACAATATGTCATGTGTCACACACATTTCCCCCTAACATCAATTGAGAACTACTATGAATAGTAATTCCAAAATTTTTAATTACCACGCTTTAACTTTCAAACATTTTTTATTTTCTACTCTTTAACTTTTAACCTTTTTTCATTTAACCCCCTAATGTTTTAAAACTTTTTTATCTTCTATCCTCTAATTTATAAATTTGTACCCCTTATCTTTTAGAATATTTCCACTTTTTACCCTTTAACTTTTAACTACTTTTCATTTTCTTCGTCTCAACTATTAACACTCTTTCATTTTCTACCCTTTAAGTTTTAACATTTTCCATTTTCACCCTTTATATTTTAACTTTAATTTTTTTCCTTTTTTTTTAACTAATAGCTTATATATTTTTTTCCCTTTGCTTACAAAATAATTATTATTTACTAAAATTTTTTATTTTTATTTTTATATTACTTATTATTATAGGTTGTCTTTGTTGTTATTAGTATTTTATTTTTAAACCATTTTATAAGATCGAATACAGTTTAAAGCAAATTTATATGTTTATGAAAAGCAATAATTTGTTTTATCAAATATTAATGTAACTAAAAAACGTTAAAATACGGTTTATTAGTATGTCAGGAAACACCAACGAAATCAAATACTTTCGATCCCGGTTTTGTTTTTTTTTTTTTGTAAACTTAATATTGTAGATAAATTATATGCATATCAAAATGTTAATAATTAAATGAATACATTAGGTGGTTAGTCACAAATGCATTATAGCATGTCATGCAAGTTCAACGCATGTAGTTGCCATTTTTATTTCTTTCATTAGTGTTTTTTTTTTTGTTTTTAAACATGTCAATTTTACATTTTTAATATTTCTTTCATTAGTTTTTGTTAAACATGTTATTATATTTTGTCTATATTGTTATTGGTATTTTATTTGTAAACAGACATATAAGATTGGAGCTAACAAATTTATATTTGTTTATTATTACCGACGACTCATATAAGTGAAAAAATGTTAAAACTTGCTTCAGTACGTAACGAAACATACCAACGAAATCGAATCTAAAAATTAAAAAAACTTACTTTCATCCCGTCGCAACGCGCGGGCAAACAAAACACTTGTTATTATCATTACTATTGTTATCTTATTATATCATATCATATTATATAGTTGTATGTATTTATTACACATTCATAGTTACAAATACAGTTTATTTACATTATATATATATATATATATATATATATATATATATATATATATATTAATACATTTTGGATTATCTTTTGGAAACCATAAATAATAAATTTCGTTAGTATACAAATATTCTCTCAGTGCCATTTCAATCGTTCATCACAAAACTGCACAGTGTAATGATCACACTATTAATCAAATAAACTTCTTAACTTTTTTTTTAATAATTGGTTGAATGTATAAATAGTTTTTATAGGTATCTAAATGAATACATAAACACTTGATCTTTTCTCCTTAAGCCATGTTGCAGGCAAAAAGGAGAACTCATTTAAAAAAAAAAAAAAAAAAATGTTGATGTCGTTTTATTTGGTATCACACTATTATAAGATTTATACTTGGACTATGTCACATTGTCACTGTAGTGTCGTATAATTGAGGTGTGCTTAAAGTTATATATATAAATCCATGGTCTAAGTATTATATAAATAAACATGTTTAATCTTGTTGTAGTGTTAAACAGTCTAAATATTATTAGTACGTAAAGACAAAATATAAGTTATGTACAAATCTATCATCCGTTAAAACTCGTTGATATCGTACTGCTTTGTCCATATTTTGTAAGAATATGACACTAAATGGATATGAAGTATTTGTTTTATATAGCTTATATATAATTATAAATAAATAAAAAGCATTGTCGTTTTCTTGTTAGTATAACTAGTCAACCATTTGGGTCGTGCAATGCACGACCCACTCTGAAAAATAGATAATGTTTTTACAATGTTATATGTGTATCGCGTGTTCAAACTTCAAAGTTGGTACTTCACTAAAATTCAACATATTTTATGTTCTGAATTACCCTCTCTTTTTTTTTTTACCATTAAGATAGATACATAGATTTACAAAGTGAAATGTATGCTCAAATGTATAATAAAGTGCAAAAAAGATACACTCGTATTGAAAATGGCGAGTAATTAGAATGTTGAGATATATATTATATTCTTATATATTTAAAAATTGAAACATATATATGGATTGGGAATGTGAAACGTTTGATAAGGAGCGATCTTGTAAACGAAGAAGGAAAGAGAAATACATAATGGAAAAACGAATGATGTTAGTGAGGTTTAAACAATTTAAAGTTAATTTTTGCAATGTTCCATATATATTATTTATAAGCCTGAAGCTTCATCGAAATGAATTTTTTAATCATATATTCTCCAATATTATTTTCATGTATAATATTTTTTATAAGTGTATTGGTCATAACGTTCACTATAACGATGTATTGATTTAATGGTTCTATGATTTATAACTTGAATAATAAAATTTTGATTTGGGTTTCTACTTACCATTTTAACATACCCTTAATATTTTGATGAGAAAGTACTACTACAATTGGCATGATGAAAAGTCTTTCATATATACTATGTAAAATAGATTTAAGTTCTATTTTTGATTTATAATGTTTACATAACAATAGTGAATGGAGAATTTAAAGTAAGATCTTGAGTGGACAAAGAAAAAAAATGTTTATATATCAATTTGAGAATCATATGAGTCTTGTATTTAAACTCATTCAAATGATTATGTGATCTAAGCTTTTAACTAAAAAATATTTATATGTTTACAAATGAAGCATATGAATGTATTTTATTTGTATATTATATAGATATACTAGCCTTCAAACCCGTGTATACACACGGCCTCTCTGATGTGTATTTGATATTTAATAAATAATGTTTATGATAAAATAATATTGTTTTGCATGAGTTGAAAAAATATGCCAATGAAGTCAAAAATTAGATTATTTTAGGTATTACTCATATTGCGAGTATAGGGACTGTTTTCTTAAATCAATGTAATTATAATTTGAGTAAATTACATTGCCAGTCCCTGTGGTTGTCCCTATATTGCGGACCCAGTCCTCGGGTCGTGTATTGTCTGGATCCCATCCCTTGATCCGGATTTTTGTTTCATTGCAAGTCCTTCATCCTTGTATGTCGCACCCCCAAATTATGATGCGGAAGCGGGTCGGTTCGGGGCGCGACTAATCAATACACAAAGCACACAAGATTACATAATGAACGACCACTACATGCGTCGTTTACAAAATACATTGATATTATAAAAGTTTTACACTGTTATAATATAGTTTACAAAAGCTCCTGAGTTCAAATGATAGAGATTCTATGGCATAACTAAATTATACAAAATATAGTAATGCATGACAATCTCTTGATGTCTGAATGTGACTCGAGCTAATGGGCATCTTGAGTGGCAGACCTACTGCTGCTGAGCACCTGTGATACATGCTAAAATGGGTCAGCGAAAACGCTGGTGAGCTCACAGGTTTGTATGTCAACACATATTTGTATGAACCGCAAGATTTAATGATAATTGAATTTAAAATGCAATTAAGCAAAATAAAAGTTATACAGCCATGAGCACATAGTTTGAGCTTAACACGAGATGTCAGGTCCACATTTAAGGTATCCTGATCGAGTTGCCTCCTACGAGTGCCTAATCAACACTCGTCTTCCCAAATATTAATACATCCGTTTGACAGGTTAGTGCGTGCTAACCCGGATGAGGCTGGTCAGACCTATATGATATCATATACTAATATTCACGCTACTAGGTATTACCAAACTATGCTGATGGAGGGCTTTAAAATGATTAGATAAAATAACTCATGTAGTATTTGATTTAATGATACTTGCGTTCATATTGTAAAACAAAACAAGCAATGGATCACACCCCTGAGAAAACATATTTAAAAAGGGGCTATGAAACTCACCTGAGCCTATGAGATGCTACAAAGCACAATTGATGATTCACAATGATTTGATGTCGTTACAACGACTGAACCTGCAGGGCGTCTGAGACGCGCAAGGTTTTGATAAATGATTAGATTATTTGAAACCTGCCGGGCGTATCAAACGCGCAAGGTTTAATTGCTTTGATGACCCTACGGACCATCTATGCTAGTTATCCCCTTAACTAGTTTTGACCAAATACTTTGGTTAATGATTATGTTTTGAGTTTGTAAAAATGGATACGGCCATTGGTGATTGATTGAAATAATAATTCTTCAATTATTATTACTACTTTCATTTGTTGTGAACTTATAAAAGCATATTTGAAGTGTTTAAATGTTGTATCGTATAAGTATGAAATATGTCGCGATGTCTGACACTTAGTGTAAACCTTTAGTTTTAAGTTTATGAAAAAACGGAGATCCGAAAACTAAAATATGCCATTTTCGACCCCTAGATGACTCCGGATGGCTTAAAACTGACTAGGCTAAGGTACTTAGCCTTGACCATTGGGTTGTTTTCGAGTGACCGAGCGAATTTGAGCCCAATCCGTTATAATAAATTTTTCATCGAGAAGCTACCATGTTTTAACTTGTGAAATCGTCGACGTTTTCGAAAATTTACATGTTCTGTTTTAGCTAGAATTCGCAGGGCTAGTTTATTGATCCGTTGGATCATGAAAGAGAACGGGGGAATCCGCCGTATTCATTTGAATACGCCGTATTGGTGACATTTGGTGGGAATACGCCGTATTCGTATGAATACGCCGTATTCATGAAAATTAGAGGGAATACGCCGGATTCCCATGAATCCGACCGTATTCATGGCAAACAACGGGAATACGCCGGATTCCCATGAATCCGCCGTATTCATGACAATTTATCGTGGATCATATTTTCTGGGTGGGAATACGCCGTATTCCCTTGAATACGCCGTATTCCGAGGTCTGGTCATGGTCTGTTCGTTCCAAAATCACCCAAACCCGAAATCAAACTCAATTTTAACCAACAATCAATCATCCTAACCTTATTACATGATAGTCTAAGTAATTTAAACACGAAATTACAAAGTAAAAGTTAACGATTTCCTTACGATTTAAAATGGTGAGGAGATGACGATGATGATGAAGAACGAAGAAAACGATGATGGAGATGATGATAATTCCCGCGATGATGATGATGATCTTGTGTTGTTGTTAATTGTTGTTGTTGTTTGAAAATTAAAACCGAGAGAGAGAGCCGAGAGTTTTTGAGAATGAAGAAGAAAATAAAATGAAAACAAAGGGTGTATTGGTTTTAGTTCATCCGGCTCCAATTATTGGAGTCGGGTGGGCTCCCATTCGTGGTACAAAATACCCGTGTTTTTGTACCCGATCGAAAAATAGTAAAATGTTTTAAATCGATAAATTTCTAAAATTGATATCGTATGTATTTTAATCGAAGTATTTTAATAAAAATACTTTTAATGAGATATAAAAATATATCATTGTTTTATATTTTAGAGACGGACACGATTTGAATGGTTTCGTCGCGTTTGAGTAAAATGGAATAAAACGAAATATGTTTTATTTTAATCGTGTGTAAATAATAATTATTATCTCCAATAATAAAACATTATTTATATGTTTTGTCGCGAATGTTTTGATTTTGTACGATACGAATACTTTATATATTATCAAAATAATATATAATAAATAATGAGTTATTAAATAATAATTCTTATATTATTTAATATTGTTTTTCACCAATGCCATATATATATGAATCGGAAATTCGGCCGATTTGAAAATGAACGATTAATTCTAATCGAATATTGATATATATTCAACAATATATATTTGATACATACAATTAGCCTATTACATAGCACTAACTACATGTATTACATAATGATTAGGAACTAAAAACTAGTCCTAATTTGACGGGTGTCACATTCTCCCCTTGTTAAGAGAATTTCGTCCCGAAATTTAGCTCGAAGTTGATGCGTGAGTGGAGTCTGAAAATAGGTGTGGATATTTGAGTCGCATCTGGTCTTCTCGTTCCCAAGTGAATTCCGGACCTCGCCGCGAATTCCACCGAACCTTGACAATTGGAATACGACTTTGCTTAAGCTGTTTGACCTCACGGTCCATGACCTCCACTGGTGTCTCGACAAAATGAAGTTTGTCGTCGATCTGGATTTCCTCGAGCGGAATGATGAGTGTCTCGTCGGACAGGCATTTCTTGAGGTTAGAAATGTGAAATGTGGGATGCACGCTACTGAGCTCTGGAGGTAGCTGCAATCGATATGCGACTGGACCAATCCTTTCAAGGATCTCAAAAGGTCCGATGTATCTAGGGTTTAACTTCCCACGTTTACCAAAACGGATGACACCTTTCCAAGGTGATACTTTGAGCAATACTCGATCCCCAACCTGGAACTCGAGATGCTTGCGTCTCACGTCAGCATAACTCTTCTGACGATCACGTGCGGCCTTCAGCCGTTGTTGGATACCAACGATCTTCTCGGTGGTTTCATGAATGATTTCAGGACCAGTGAGTTGACTGTCTCCCACTTCGGTCCAACAAATAGGCGATCGGCACTTACGACCGTACAGTGCCTCGAATGGTGCAACTCCAATGCTGGTATGATAGCTGTTGTTGTATGAGAATTCACACAATGGCAAATGATGCTCCCAATTTGCACCGAAATCAATTACGCAGGCGCGTAACATATCTTCCAGTGTTTGAATAGTCCTTTCACTTTGGCCATCGGTTTGTGGATGATAGGCTGTACTCATGTCTAAACGAGTACCCAATGACTTTTGCAATGATTGCCAAAAGTTAGATGTGAATCGGCTGTCTCTATCAGAGATAATTGAGGTTGGAACGCCGTGCCTTGTTACGATCTCCTTCATATAGATTCGTGTGAGACGTTCCATTTTGTCGGTTTCCTTCATGGCAAGGAAATGAGCAGATTTGGTTAGACGATCAACTATTACCCATATAGTATCGCAACCACTTGATGTTTTCGGGAGTTTAGTGATAAAATCCATAGCGATTTGCTCCCATTTCCATTCTGGAATATCCGGTTGCTGTAGCAAACCAGTGGGCTTCTGATATTCAGCTTTAACTTTTGAACATGTGAGGCACTTGCTGACATACGTGGCAATCTCTGCTTTCATGTTTGGCCACCAGTATGATCCCTTGATGCCATGATACATCTTGTCAGATCCAGGATGTATAGAATACTTAGACTTATGAGCTTCATCCATCACTAAGTCTCGAAGATTCCCAAACTTGGGTAACCAGATTCGATTTGCGAAGTATTTGACCCCATTGGGTTTGGTTTCAAATTGATTCTCCATATTTCGCAAGGCCTCTTCCTTGATGTTTTCAGGTTTCAATGCTTCGAGTTGAGCAGTGAGAATTTGAATGATTAGATCATTAAGAATGGTAATGCTGAGGGCTCGTACTCGAAGTGGTTTTGTGCGCTCTTTGCGACTTAGGGCATCGGCAACTACATTAGCCTTCCCTGGATGATACTTGATTTCACAATCATAGTCGGTGAGTAACTCGACCCAGCGACGTTGCCTCATATTGAGATCCTTCTGATCAAATATATGCTGGAGGCTTTTGTGATCGGTGAATATGGTACACTTTGTGCCATACAGATAGTGTCTCCAGATCTTGAGTGCGAACACTACGGCTCCTAATTCGAGATCATGCGTTGTGTAGTTCTTCTCGTGAACTTTGAGTTGTCGGGAGGCGTAGGCAATAACCTTGTCTCGTTGCATCAACACGCAACCAAGACCTTGGTGTGAGGCATCGCAGTATACCACGAAGTCTTCATTGCCTTCGGGTAGTGATAGAATTGGTGCACTGCAAAGCTTTTGCTTCAATAGCTGAAATGCTGACTCTTGTTTATCAGTCCAATCGAACTTCTTTTCCTTCTGAGTCAGTATTGTGAGAGGTTGAGCTATTTTGGAGAAATTCTCAATGAAACGCCTATAATAACCTGCCAGTCCTAAGAATTGGCGTACTTCGGTCGGTGTCGTCGGTGCTTGCCAGCACTTGATAGCCTCAATCTTTGATGGATCTACGTGAATTCCTTGACTATCAATCACATGACCAAGGAACTGAACGGTTTGCATCCAGAACTCACACTTGGAGAATTTAGCATATAACTCTTCGTGTCTAAGAAGTTCTAGAATGACTTTGAGATGTTGCGCGTGTTCCTGTTCATTGCGCGAGTAAATGAGAATGTCATCAATGAAGACAATGACAAACTTGTCGAGATATGGTTTGCACACACGGTTCATAAGGTCCATGAATACTGCCGGTGCGTTAGACAAACCAAATGGCATCACTTGGAACTCATAATGTCCATAGCGAGTTCGGAAAGCAGTCTTTGGGATGTCGATGTCACGAACTCGTAACTGATGATAACCTGATCTTAGATCTATCTTCGAATAGATACTTGACCCTTGAAGTTGGTCGAATAGGTCATCAATTCGAGGTAGTGGGTAACGGTTCTTGACGGTCAATTTGTTCAACTCTTTATAGTCGATACACATTCTGAATGAACCGTCCTTCTTTTTCACAAACAGGACCGGAGCTCCCCATGGTGAAGAACTCGGTCTAATGAATCCCTTATCCAGGAGTTCCTGCAACTGAGTAGACAACTCCTGAAGTTCTGAAGGGGCTAAACGATATGGTGCTCGTGCAACAGGTGCTGCCCCCGGCACGAGATCGATCGAGAACTCAACTTGTCTCGGTGGTGGAAGGCCAGGTAAGTCTTCGGGAAAGACTTCTGGATAATCTCTAACAATGGGCACATCCTCAAGTCGTTTCTCTTCTGACTTTTTCTCCAAGACATGTGCGAGGATCGCCTGGTACCCTTTCCTAAGGTACTTGCGAGTTTTCATGCATGATACGATATTCAGTCTCGTCCTACCGGTCTCCCCTTGTATGATTAGAGTACTACCGGTGACAAGAGGTATGCGGACTATTTTGTCATAGCAGACAATTTCAGCTCGGTGCTTGGATAACCAATCCATTCCAATAATGACGTCGAAACTTCCAATTTCAACAGGTATAAGGTCAATAGAGAAGATCTCATCAGATAGATTTAAAGTGCAATTTGGTATTACACTATCAGCCTCAATTAACTTGCCATTAGCTAATTCTACAATGTACTTAGCATCTAAGGCAATAGGGGCAATGTTAAGCAATTGACTAAACTCATCAGATATGAAGCTCCTATCAGCACCAGAATCAAATAGAACAGAAGCAGTAAGATTGTTGAGAAGAAACGTACCCGAGACCACATTCGGGTCTTGACGGGCCTCTCCTGAGTTCAGAACGAAAGCTCTTCCCTTCGCAGTGTTGTTACCCTTGTTCTTCAGCTTTGGGCAATCATTCCTAAAGTGCCCAGTTTCTCCACACTCATAGCATGACTTTGGTTGGCTGGTGGTGTTAACAGTAGTAGACCTACAGTCTTTGGTCAAATGTCCATACCTTTGACATTTTCCACAAGGTGTGCTGCAAGGACCATCATGATGACGGCGGCACTTTGAACAGTAGGGTTTATTTCCAGTGTAACCCTTGTTGAAACCAGAACCAGTGTTGAGGGTCTTATCAGACTCAGACCTTTTTGATGATGATTGGTTTTGAGTGGTGTTCCCAGACCACTTTCTCTTGTTGTTGTTACCAGAAGATGGAGCAGATGTCTTACGGCTGACAACCATGGCCATGAGTTCATGAGCAATTTCGATAGCTCTATCAAGGGTGGTTGGTTGAGCTGAGGCGACATTCCCCTGGATATTCTCCGGGAGGCCTCGAATGTACTTCTTGATACTTTTTCCTTCCGTATCAACCAGACCTGGGCACAACAGAGCGAACTGCTGGAACTTGGTAGTGTACCCAGCAATATCGTTCCCTTGTACCTCCAGATGCCAGAACTCCACTTCTAGTCGGTGAAGTTCTTCTTCGCGACAGTACTTCTCCCTTAGCTTTTTCTTCAATTCAGGCCAAGGGAGTTGGTTTGCGATCTCGACGCCAATAGAGTTTGCGTGGGTATTCCACCACGTTAGTGCACCTTCTTGAAAGGTGTATGCAGCAAACTTGACCTTACTATCTTCAGCACAGTTACAGAGACTGAAGACGGATTCTATTCTTTCAATCCATCGGATTAAGCCAATAGCACCTTCCGTGCCCTTAAAGTAGAGTGGCTTGCAGCTGAGAAAATCCTTGTAGGAACAAGGTTTGATAACAGGAGTACGAGAGGTATTGACTGTCTCTGCATTCCTTAGAGCTTCTTGAGCAGCCATGGCTTCGGCTACAGCTCGGGTAACCGCAGCATTGAGTTCAGCTTGACTGAAACCAGTCTTCTTTGGCGGCATGATTCTGACATAAGCAAAGAGAGTGGATGAGTTGTTTGCACCAAAACATGATACATCACATATGCATATATATATTTATGAGGTAATATACAATGACACAAGTGATAATCATATTTGACAAACAACAGAGTTGCATACTAGATGCGAGTTTGCGAGTAGGTAGGATAAGCAACTACTTATGGGAACCTATAATCCTTCTAACAACAGGTTCCACTTGTGATTCTAAGGAAATAGAATGATGGAGGAAATACAAAATGATATATTCCTCGCGAACATGTGAGTGTACAGCGGAAATGTGTTGTGAGATGTTATGTGCGTATAAAGGGATAGACGATAGTAATTCATACGCATCGTCTTTGGTAGTGAGAGTATTAATGAGTGTATTATCGTGTGTGATCTATATATATTCAATATATATAATAACTTAGAAGATAATACGTGAGTGGGGCTTAATCATATACCTTCAATATATAATAGCCTATAGAGTTGAACGTAAATGAGGCCTATGTATGTATATACGCCTATATCACATAATAGCCTAATGTGTGTCTAACACTAATCAAGTATTAGTCACGGTTTCTCTCGTGGTCAGAGTCAACTAATGCATTCCTGTTCAACATAACCCCTTTCAGATTTCACATCATCTTCATTTAATTGTACATAGTTAGCTACGCTATGTTAAATTAAACTCGTATGACATGATCACTGAACCAGTTATACCTAATGAGGAATACTGCCTAACGGTCATAGTCTAGGCCCACTAAATGCAACCTAGTTCACTATAACCTTAGGCTCTGATACCAATCTGTCGCACCCCCAAATTATGATGCGGAAGCGGGTCGGTTCGGGGCGCGACTAATCAATACACAAAGCACACAAGATTACATAATGAACGACCACTACATGCGTCGTTTACAAAATACATTGATATTATAAAAGTTTTACACTGTTATAATATAGTTTACAAAAGCTCCTGAGTTCAAATGATAGAGATTCTATGGCATAACTAAATTATACAAAATATAGTAATGCATGACAATCTCTTGATGTCTGAATGTGACTCGAGCTAATGGGCATCTTGAGTGGCAGACCTACTGCTGCTGAGCACCTGTGATACATGCTAAAATGGGTCAGCGAAAACGCTGGTGAGCTCACAGGTTTGTATGTCAACACATATTTGTATGAACCGCAAGATTTAATGATAATTGAATTTAAAATGCAATTAAGCAAAATAAAAGTTATACAGCCATGAGCACATAGTTTGAGCTTAACACGAGATGTCAGGTCCACATTTAAGGTATCCTGATCGAGTTGCCTCCTACGAGTGCCTAATCAACACTCGTCTTCCCAAATATTAATACATCCGTTTGACAGGTTAGTGCGTGCTAACCCGGATGAGGCTGGTCAGACCTATATGATATCATATACTAATATTCACGCTACTAGGTATTACCAAACTATGCTGATGGAGGGCTTTAAAATGATTAGATAAAATAACTCATGTAGTATTTGATTTAATGATACTTGCGTTCATATTGTAAAACAAAACAAGCAATGGATCACACCCCTGAGAAAACATATTTAAAAAGGGGCTATGAAACTCACCTGAGCCTATGAGATGCTACAAAGCACAATTGATGATTCACAATGATTTGATGTCGTTACAACGACTGAACCTGCAGGGCGTCTGAGACGCGCAAGGTTTTGATAAATGATTAGATTATTTGAAACCTGCCGGGCGTATCAAACGCGCAAGGTTTAATTGCTTTGATGACCCTACGGACCATCTATGCTAGTTATCCCCTTAACTAGTTTTGACCAAATACTTTGGTTAATGATTATGTTTTGAGTTTGTAAAAATGGATACGGCCATTGGTGATTGATTGAAATAATAATTCTTCAATTATTATTACTACTTTCATTTGTTGTGAACTTATAAAAGCATATTTGAAGTGTTTAAATGTTGTATCGTATAAGTATGAAATATGTCGCGATGTCTGACACTTAGTGTAAACCTTTAGTTTTAAGTTTATGGAAAAACGGAGATCCGAAAACTAAAATATGCCATTTTCGACCCCTAGATGACTCCGGATGGCTTAAAACTGACTAGGCTAAGGTACTTAGCCTTGACCATTGGGTTGTTTTCGAGTGACCGAGCGAATTTGAGCCCAATCCGTTATAATAAATTTTTCATCGAGAAGCTACCATGTTTTAACTTGTGAAATCGTCGACGTTTTCGAAAATTTACATGTTCTGTTTTAGCTAGAATTCGCAGGGCTAGTTTATTGATCCGTTGGATCATGAAAGAGAACGGGGGAATCCGCCGTATTCATTTGAATACGCCGTATTGGTGACATTTGGTGGGAATACGCCGTATTCGTATGAATACGCCGTATTCATGAAAATTAGAGGGAATACGCCGGATTCCCATGAATCCGACCGTATTCATGGCAAACAACGGGAATACGCCGGATTCCCATGAATCCGCCGTATTCATGACAATTTATCGTGGATCATATTTTCTGGGTGGGAATACGCCGTATTCCCTTGAATACGCCGTATTCCGAGGTCTGGTCATGGTCTGTTCGTTCCAAAATCACCCAAACCCGAAATCAAACTCAATTTTAACCAACAATCAATCATCCTAACCTTATTACATGATAGTCTAAGTAATTTAAACACGAAATTACAAAGTAAAAGTTAACGATTTCCTTACGATTTAAAATGGTGAGGAGATGACGATGATGATGAAGAACGAAGAAAACGATGATGGAGATGATGATAATTCCCGCGATGATGATGATGATCTTGTGTTGTTGTTAATTGTTGTTGTTGTTTGAAAATTAAAACCGAGAGAGAGAGCCGAGAGTTTTTGAGAATGAAGAAGAAAATAAAATGAAAACAAAGGGTGTATTGGTTTTAGTTCATCCGGCTCCAATTATTGGAGTCGGGTGGGCTCCCATTCGTGGTACAAAATACCCGTGTTTTTGTACCCGATCGAAAAATAGTAAAATGTTTTAAATCGATAAATTTCTAAAATTGATATCGTATGTATTTTAATCGAAGTATTTTAATAAAAATACTTTTAATGAGATATAAAAATATATCATTGTTTTATATTTTAGAGACGGACACGATTTGAATGGTTTCGTCGCGTTTGAGTAAAATGGAATAAAACGAAATATGTTTTATTTTAATCGTGTGTAAATAATAATTATTATCTCCAATAATAAAACATTATTTATATGTTTTGTCGCGAATGTTTTGATTTTGTACGATACGAATACTTTATATATTATCAAAATAATATATAATAAATAATGAGTTATTAAATAATAATTCTTATATTATTTAATATTGTTTTTCACCAATGCCATATATATATGAATCGGAAATTCGGCCGATTTGAAAATGAACGATTAATTCTAATCGAATATTGATATATATTCAACAATATATATTTGATACATACAATTAGCCTATTACATAGCACTAACTACATGTATTACATAATGATTAGGAACTAAAAACTAGTCCTAATTTGACGGGTGTCACATTGTAACTCCAAGTGAATTGACTAAAATACCCCAACATATTTTTTAATCCTTTTTTTAATTATTTTTATTACTTGTCTTCTTCATTGAGACCCGTGAAATCATAACATCTAACATTCAAACAGATCTATGTAAGTGTGTGTGTAGTACACTTTCAGTGATATTTCCATCAATACACTATTTCTAATAATGTACACCAATATCACAAACTTTTACTAAACTTAAAAGGTCATCACCATTTCTAAAAATCTTACCACCATAGTATGAAATAACCATTGGATTTCATTTCTCTAACAACCAGTAAAACCGAATCCCAGTTCCGTCGCCGTCCTCATACTCGAATCCGAGATTCGTCACCGTCCGCCATGTTCGAATCAAAGATTCGTCGTCATCCGACCTGCACCGCTGCTACTGTTGCGCAATATACGTTTGTCGGGTTTTGCAAATGGTTGTTTGAAGACGATAACCGTGCTAGTTTCGAGTTTCACAGGCAACCATGGGGTCTCGAGTTTCGCGACGGTGACGAGTTGGGTGGCCGGAGATGCCAGTCGTCGTCGACGGGAAGAATATGAGTAGCTAGTGGTCAAGTAGATGAAAATGTTGAATAATACATCAGAATTTATAATTGGTAAAAATGTGAAGCTTCTTGTTTTTAATATTTGATCTGAACTGAAGTGTTGAATAGATATGGCTTATTACTTTGTGTCTTTGTCGAAGCATCAGTTTAGACGAGGAAGAAATTCAAGTGAATGAGTTTATATGAGGTGGCCTGTTTTTATTGATGCAGCTCTAATACCTAGCTAATAAATACAATTTATATTTGCTAGATAAATAAAATAAAAAATATTAAATAAACACGTAAAAGACCATTGTACCCTTATGTTAATTGGATGAGGGACTTGCAATGAAACTAAAATCCGGGTCAAGGGATGAGATCCGCACAATACCCAACCCGAGAACTGGATCCGTAATATAGGGACAACTACAGGGATTGGCATTGTAATTTACTCTTATAATTTTATCATGTTTTTAGATACTTTTGATCTTTTGGTTATTATAAATAAAATAGAAAACTTTTAATAATGATAATAATTATAATAACAATAATAATTATAATAATATTTAGTTGCTGTATTACCAGTGATAATGCCACGTTGTTGTGATGTAAGACTTCTACATTATCGACATCAATAGATAAATCGGAGTAATTATTAATATCTTAATTTTATTTGTAATATAATTCTTACACTAACACAATTGTAATATAACTCATACGTATGCTTAAATTAATTGAATATAATTATAAAATTAATTTTTTAATTCATTATTTATGATGTAATAATATCCTTAATTATAGGTAATTGGACATGATCAAGCATTCTTATTGGCTGATTGAATTGTTGATGACATCAAAAAGCGTTTCTTATATACAGTATAATTTAAGATAAGTAATTATGATTTATGCATATAAAATGATTATAATTAGTTAACAAAAGAGTTAAAAAGTATTTGATCTAAGTTTTTCATTTTTGTAGTGAGAGTATATGTCTAATTAAATGTTATGAATGACTCTTTTAGATGTGTATTAAGATTACAACATATTTTATGGGTGTTAGTATATGTATATATTAAGATTACCATTAAGATCAAATAATATTTAAGAAAAATTAATGAAATAAAGATTAAGAGAATTATGAGGACACATGTCACCTTGTAAGGTGATGATGTGTCATCCTAACAATGAAAGTGTTCTTTTTATATAAAAGCTAATGATGATGATATTTTCTTAATAAATTATTATTTGTTTGATTTATCAGGGAATATAAATACAACGAGACAATCTATAAAGAGGTTGCTCGTTGCCTCGGTATTTTGTTTATTTGCTTTCTATGGTCAAATTCCAAACTACCTACTTCATATATCCATGCCTAATTTCACAAGTTTAACTTCAGTGACTTTTGAACGTACGAGTCACACTACATAACGATAAGATTAAAACTCTAAATAATGGCATCATGTTGTTATCATAATGATTAAATTTGACTAATTTGTAACTAAAGACAATCGATAATAGTGTAAGAGCACAAGTAGTGATTGACATTGTGTTTGATGTTCAGCTCAATGTTCAATTGAATACTAAAACTTAATATGTGAACAATTTTTAAAGAAGTGGTTCAATGTTCAACTCGGTGTTCAAATGGTTCCACAAAATATGTGTTTAACCAATCAAATATATAGAAAAGGGAAAAGAAAAAAAATGGTTATTGAGATGTTCAACGTGCTACTCTCAACATTGATCAAGAACATTGACAATGACGCCGGCCGGAAGTGGAGAACGTCGGTACCGACGTTCAAGGTGGTGAACACTGACCACTCCCTATGCTCTACAAACAAAATTACTCCATCATGCTCTAAATTCATGTCATTGTAAACCTCTATATTTACCATCTTGGTAAATGACTATTTGTAGAATAGTAAAAGTACCATGAATAGTATGTTTTTTTTTTCCTTTTTAATAAAAAGCCTCATAGTTATATAATATAACAATATTAATTAACTTTTGCTTTTTAATTCTACCATCTAAAAAAGCTATTATAAATAAACTTCTATGGAGTATATTTTATTTGTAGTTATAAAGGATACATATTATTAAATTCATATATACGTTAACTTATATAAAAATGTAGGCATTTGTTTAAAAAAATTATTATCTTTTAATTAACCACTTCATTCGACACACCAATTTTTTTAAAAAGATTTAATGTGTTTTGTTTATTACAAACTGTTAGTTTTATTTAATCATTTTACAAGTTAAATGGTTGTTTGACATTAAGTGTAATACGCATTTATTGATATTATGGATTTGATCTTTCTAACCCATCACATAATCATCTAAATAATTATAATTTGTACCCATATTTATATTATTGATGAAGTGGTTATTACATTTTGCCATGAATCTGTGGTGGAGCCACATAGAAATTAGGGTAGCGTTAGCTACATGTTCGTTTGACATGCGAAATGTAATATTTTTTTAAAGAATATTAATTTTATTAACTGCGCTACGTTTAAATGAAACGTGTTACCGGTTTTGTAAATGACTATCCTTATTTGTATGTTATTTAGTCAAAAACTACTAACTAGATCCATTTTTTTAACAAAATAGGTTCAATAAATTTATTAATGTGTCACTTTAACTTCTAGATCGACCAATGCCATAGTACATCGAATTTTCAAGATATCCCGTGCTTTTATTTTTTTGCTTAAATTACATTTACACAAAGCACATCCATAACCATATCTAAAAGACATTGTCTAATTATGTAACATCCTCTCTAGTGGCCTGGTATTTTTCTATTTAAATTTAGTATTTAATTGTTTTAGGTTTCATTTACTATTAATTGGTTTATTGTGAAACTTGGTGAAAGAGGTCTTAGGACTTATTGTGGTAAATAAAATGTTGCTTGGTTTATTTTATTAAAGTTGACGGTGCAATAAAATAAATTTCTCGCGAAATGGTTCTAGGTTCCAGACAACAGATTTAGGGCGGGTATAAAATACCCATAAAATGGGGCTGGTTAAATAAAGGGCCGATCCCTTTTGGGATCACTTTACCAATTCCTTTCCTCTTTCTCTTCCCAAATAAAACACATAAACCCTAACTTAAATTCTAGATTAAATCATCAACTTGAAGTGTGATCTTCTACTAGTATCATCATCATCATCATCATCCTCTAGCTTTATCATCTTGTTCTTCCTTCCCTTTGTAAGTGATTTTAGTTCATGAACTCAAGTTTTAGAATAAATGATGAAATTGATAATTGAAGATGATTCTTGAGTTATAGATGATAAATGCTTGTGATATATGTTTATATGTGTTGATTCTTAGCTAGTTATATGGATTAATCCATGTTTATGAGCTTTGATTGAAAATAGTTGAAAACCTAATTGATTTCATGATTTTGGTGTGAATCTTGGATAATTTGATGTTATTGGGGTTAATAGAGGTTAAATGATCATAGGAAATATGTTTTGGTTAAGTTAGAACATTTTAAGTTGAGTTTTCTGCATTGTTGATTCGTATATGATTTTGTGTTTTGGAAATTCTGGGTTTGGGTTCGTGCAGGTCTGTTCTTGAGCTGAAGAACAGCTGAACGCGATCCCGGCTACGATTCCGGATCGCGTTCCCTTGTTATAAATGTCTTAGTCGAGTTTTTGGCCTTAGGAACGCGATCCAGGCCTATTATACGGATCGCGTTTGCTAGTGTTTTTCGGTGACAGAATTATTTCCTAAGGACAAACGCGATCCAGCCCTAGTTAGTCAGGATCGCGTTTGCATGTTTAATTTTGATGAATTTTGCAAATTTCTAAAATGCATAAGTGTTTAGAAGGTGGTGTTTATAGTGGCACTTTTTATTTCATATACCTATAGTGGCACTTAAGGGGTACTTTAGTGGCACTTTTTGACTGAAAAAATATGTTATAACGTGAACATTTTAAATGAGTTACGGGACTTAACAAAGATGTTTTGAGTCAAGTGAGTATTGTATATGAAATGCCTTTAGTGGCACTTATTGGATGTTATAGTGGCATTTTTATAAAAATGCTCATTTGATATTTACAAATTATGAGGCAAAGTACTAACTTATGTTGATGATTGATTCTCAGATCCTCCGAAAGATAAGTGATCTCTGGAATAAGAGATTTTGAAGGCAAAGGTATCGGTGAGTGGATTCGGAACTCACCATTTGATTTAGTTGTAATCATTTGATTACAACGGATAAACGTTGATATGATCGTTGACTTATTTAATTTCATTGTTGCTTATATATATATTCATGTGCAATGTGTGGCCTTCGGGCATCAGTTGTTAATGAGGTCAACGAGTTGATGAACTGTTGGTTGGGCTAGTTGTTATCGTGTGAATGATACAGGGATTTACTTCATTTGTTGTGTGTATTAAACTGTATCTGAGTAGGATAACCACTAGCTATCGGTCTCGTCCGTTATGGCCATACGGATAGGTTGGATAAGTGTTCTTGGGGAGCCACCCGGGGTTATGGTTATCCCCAGAGCCGCCGATCCTCATTATTGTGTTGTTGATTGTTGTGATTAGATGATTATGCTAAGTTGGATGTTGTGTGATGGACTCACTCACTTAGCTATGTGCTAATCCCTCCTCTCTACTCCCTGCAGATTATATTTTGGTTAGATGGGTAGCAGGAAGTTGATGCTCTAGGAGCTGGGAATGTCTTGACAGCTTGCTACTCTGATAATGTTTTGTACTAATCAAGTTGGTTTTAATATAATGCCCCATTTAAGATGTGGTTAAATAGTTTTTGAACTAGTATGACTTAAACTATGAACTGTTTATGAAATCTAATTATGGTGCTGTAAATGAATGATGTGTTTTAAGTTAATACGCTTCCGGTTTATTAATATTATATTGCTATATAAAAGAGGGGCGTTATAAATTATACTTCCTTGATGTAAATTCACACAAGTCTAAACTAAATTAAATTTACCACATATTATGTTAAGGAATGATTATTGTAGGATCATTTCTTATCGTAGAGACTGTATGAACGATTTTTTAACTTTTAAAATCAACGTATGTATACATTTTACAAAAAAAGTTTTGCCAAAATTATTAAAATTTTATCCTCTTTAATATTAAATATTAATTAAAAAATATGATACATAAATTAAAGTTGTATATCACAACTTTTTATATGTGATACTGTGAAAAAAAAAAACTTATGATGTGTATCACATTTTTTTGAAAATAAATTCTCATAGTGAAGAACACATAATTCTAAAAATGTTGATCTATATATTTTTCATCAAACATAATTTAATCATAAAGTAAAAAATGAAAATTTGCGTTTATAAAGATATACATAAAATACGATAACTATGTCAACTATAATTCAAGAATGAGAATCGGATAAGGAATTAAAATCTGTGTCATTTCAATTTTAATTTCCGCAGCAACGCGCGGGTAAACCTACTCGTTTGCCACATGTTTGAATTATTGTATAAAAACAATTGTAAGTAATAGTAAAAATGTAAAGTTGTTTATCTATTTTTGATAATTTACCTTTGTTTCGGATAAACCGAAAGAAATGTAAGTATAAATTTTGGAACGGATATAGTGATAAGATAATTAATTATCGTTCAAATGCAACTTTTTACCTATTTTAATTTTCACACTCAAATACTCAAATGCTTTCATTAATTCTCACTATAATTCAATATAATGTCGTAAAATAACAAGCAATCGCCATACCATCTACACTCACAATGAAACCTATTTCTCCTTCGTATAACCCCGCAACACCAAACCTCGTCCGCTTATATGCCAAGGTTTGGTAATACCTACCAAATATCTCAAAATCAAGTTCCATACATTTATCCACTCAATACCCACAAACCCAACAATATCCCCAAATGAAATCCGAACAATACCACAATTTTTGATTCAGAAGCAATCACACGTGCCACCATTAGAGGTACAATTGGACGAAGGCGAGACCCCTACATCATCTTGCAAAAAAGGATATGCGGATATATCCAAATCCAAATGAATCGACAAGGGAAGAAAGAATATGTAATAACAGTTTGCAAAACTTGGACGAGTAATGAAAAATTACTTTTGACTTAACATTAGATTTGTATATCTGAATGCCCAAAGCCCCCAACTGAAGAAATGATTGAGATTCTAATTTTGTGTGGTACTTGGTGTTGACCGAGTACAACAAGCATGCGAACGTGGAAAATGTTGTCCCTTAAAATAAAGACACGATGTCATTGAAGTGGAAATATTTGAACTGAATGTGTCAAAAGTACAACGAAATTCGGAAAAGGTTAAATCGTCATAAACATAGTTGTGAAGGCGTTGAAAATTTTAGGTTGAGGGTCTTGGATCAACACAAGTTAGAGGCTAAAGCGGACTTTTATCATGATAAAGCTTATGAGTTTTTGAGGACCAACCAAAGTGGTTGCGTCTCGAGATAGTTGTAGTAAGAAGATGAAACAAATTGTGAGAATAGTAGATTTGATGAAATGTTGACTTGGAGGGAGATGCGGTAGACATTGACAACGAAAACCTGAACGCCACCATATTTGGTGATGATTTGAATCGACATCCACATTGAATTGCAAGGCATCCAAAAAGCTCAAACACTCGGTTTTGCCGCTTTGTCTCGTTGTTTTTTTATAACTGTTGGAAAATTTGATGATTTCACTAATTTCGGACACATTATTATATATGTATATGTAGTACATATTTATACTAGTTTATGTATTTGTATACTCCAAGATAAGAGCTTCACCACGATATAATATGTGTCTAAATCGGAGTTGATATGAATGAGATATCGATTATCAAAGTAAGGTATTTGATGTAAGTTTGGTGAGTTATTGAGTTTTGTCCCACATCGGTGGGTGTAGAAAACTTATATGGAATAACCACATTATAAATAGAGGCATTTAGCCTCCATTCAAGGATACACCGAAAAACCACGATTTTTCCATTAAAGGAGATACAAACAAACTCCAATAAATCTCAGGCAGTGGAGTCAAGTCCGGCAGTACAAACTGCTTCGGCCGTTGTACCCTGGGAAACAGACGACGTGTAGACGGCGAATCTGTTTTAAGGGAACCGTGTCCAACACGGGCCTCGGTCTTCTTCAAAGAAGTTTGTCGAGAATCAATCTTCATAAGATAAGTTCCTTTACTTATTTCTTATATTTATGTGTTTTACTTTGATTGTTTCTTGTTGTTTGCTTATACATTAAAATTATATTCGGGTTACGACATATTTAATCTACAATCTTAAAACAGACTCTTATTACTCAAAAATAATTTTATAGAAATCTTGTTGAGTTTGTTTGAATAAACTCATTGTACGAAACAACATAAAGATCAATTTTATAGAATACAGTTTTGTTTCTCTATGTTGGAAAATGTAATAAATTAATACATACAAGTGTGATACGATTGAAACTTTTGGCTTTGTATTTGTGTTATTGGTTGTTAAATACTTAAATGATGTAGTCATGCATGTGTGATTAAACGAATGTATGTTGATTGTGAAAGTTTGATCCAATTATTTAGCACTTTACAGTGGAACATGGCTCAAATTTCTTTTTATTACAAACGGAAAGAAATAACTTTATTTTTACTTTGATATTTTGGTTTGAAAATCTATCCTATTTCATATATATTGTTTTGATTTGATTCCAATTCAAATAGTTTGGGTTTGCAGTTTGTTCTGATATATAGGTGGAAACCAAATCATTTCCTTTTGTGAGTATATAGGTACGTCTAATGTTTATTAGAATATGATCACATGATCCGACACACTTATATATTTTAATAATAATGAATATGAGAAGAGTTCAATTGAGACTATTTATTTTGTGTGAGAATGGGGGAACCAACCACAATATGCCATGTGTCACTTTTTTCTCTCTCATCCACGTTTTTAAAAATTAAATATCTCACAAACGACAAGTCGAAAAATCATGAAAATTGCACCATATTTTTCAACGTTTTATCCACTTCGATTTGCCGTCCATCAAGGCATACTTCCGACAAACTTTTTTTTTTTTTTCATTTTTTTGGTGGGTTTTACATATTAGTAACACATGTGTTAGTGATTGATTATACATTTGATTTAGGGTTAGGGTTTAGAGTTAGGGTTTAGCAGGGTTTAGTGTTAGGGTTTAGCAGGGTTTAGCGTTAGGGTTTAGCAGGGTTTAGAGTTTAGGGTTTAGTACGATTTAGGGTTTTATAAAGCGTTTAGGGTTTGGGGTTTAGGGGTCAGGGTTTAGGGTTTAGTGTTAGTATGTGAAACCCACTAAAAATAATGGAAAAAAAAAAACTCGTCGAAAGTATGCCTTAATGCACGGCAAATCGAAGAGGATCAAACGCTGAATCTAATGGTGCAATTTTTATAATTTTTCGATTTGTCGTTTGTGAGATATTTAACTTAAGGGGTAAATGGGTTTTGTATTCTCTTTGTACACATGGCACCATATCATTGGTTCCTCTATTCTCACACAAATTTTTAGTCTCATTTGAACCTTACCCTAATGAATATATAATGGCTATGGTAATTGGCCAAATAGAGCTTTGAGATATGAGAAGTACTAAACCGTTTCGAAAATAAGATTACAATAAATGAATTGCATCTTCTAAATAACAAATCTTATTTTGGTACAATACCTTTAAAAGATTAGAATTTTGAATTGCATCGTTATAGTAGTTTTGGTCTGTCAAGTCTGTTTGGACAGCTTTTATGAAAGAGTACTATTGGGTTCTAGCTTGAATCATCTAGCTTCTCTGTATTTAATTAACAATTTAATGCGTTTACGCAATATTTATGTTTGCATATGTAAACTTGCCTTGTTGGACTGTTTTGATTATTGAGAGTGTGTAAAATCGTTTTATATAAACGAGGCCCAAAACGGTGTGTTTGATTCTCGATGATTTTTTTTGGAACGGCAAAATAACTCCTTCGGATCAGTAATGAAGTATCATCGTGCCACCACTACTGACCCCACCTTTTTGCCTCACCTAAGAAGAAACCTTCTGGAGAGGCTCGAACCCAAGACCTTTCCATCATTGGGAAAACTCCTTACCTCACTCTTACCACTTGGGTAAGAGGTCATTGGCGATTCTCGATGATTGACTTTGAAAGATGAGTTGTGCAAAACAATTTGGTTATGATATATTTTGAATAACATTCGAGAGAAGATTTGCCAAAAGTGATATATTACTATTAGAGGAGTAATTTGATATAATATTCCTTTACTTTATGACAGATCTTCAAAATTATGAAAGGATGATATTTTTACAAAATATTTCGTCCAGTTTGATCCATGTATACGATATGTAAACAATTTTAAAATGGATTTGTTTAGTGTTATAAAAGCATAAGATGAGTTTGCTATATGTGAAATTGTTAGTATCATTATATGGTTTACAAAATTATAAACAAGGTTATTGCAAGTTGATAAGGTTTTAAATTGATGTAAATCCTTGTTCAACTTCAAACACGATATATACTACTCTAGAAGAAGTAGTTGTTTAATTTTAGTTTCAATGAACTTTAATATACGTTAGTAGCTCACTACTCTAGAAGAAGTAGTGTTTATCATTGTTTCTATGAAAGGTCATTGATTTCGTTAGTTATATATACCTTTATATGAAACGTGTTTATATGATTATGGATGTTGAGAATTCGGGAGTACCGAAATTAATACCATAAAGCGCTTAAGCTATTGTAGGAACCGTCTCAATGTACAATCCTGGTAGGATTGTTAATGTTCGAGGATGGTTTGAGTTGATCAGGGGCAACTACTCTTGCGTGTAGTTTTGCATATAGTTTTATTGACTATCAAGCCCCTTATAAAAGTGATGACACTTAAGGGAGGGTCGTACAGTTTCTGAAAGAAATAGAAATGTACAACTCTATGAATATGTGTTGTTTGAGAATATCAACAAATTGATTGAATATTTATTATATTCAAATTGTAAAGTTCAATACATTTTGTGTAAATATTTAACATATGTTAAACGGCCTACTACTCAAGATATAAGTAGTTTTGTTAACTATTTAATACAATTTTATAACGATTTTGTTGATTGTTCTAAGTTTGTAATGAGACGTGTATATAAGATAGTGGCCGCGAGTGGCCACAACAGCCATTGTTGGAACTATATCATGGATGTAGTTCATTTATATATCATGGATGAATATTCCTGCTATATAATTGAGTGTTAGAGATGGTCCTTGATGTTGGGGATGCCACATGTTTGTGGAAACCGATTTAATAATTATGAGACACTCGAGAGATGGGTGTCACTTATTAATGTCATTGGACATTGGTAATCGGACTTGAAATTGTAGTACTGAGGTTATCTACAATTTAGACCTTGCTCATGAGAGATGTTTTGTGTGTTCTCAACATCTAAAAAGAGTAACATCCTACAGTAACTTGACTATGGATGAATGCACTATAAATCTTAGTGATAAGCTCATGATTGAGAACGAGAGAAGCCTCATATTGTTCCTTGTGTAGGAGCATTATCAATTATCACTCAAAGGGGTGATGATAATCATGATTGATGCAATTGACATATCCACTATTTAGTATGATGAGAAAGTTAATAATGTTATAATTTCTCTTAAATTTTTCATGGCAATTTTACGAGTCAATTAATTATTATGTTTGTTTAAAACTCGCGATAAAAATGTTCTAGTTGAATTAAATTATTACATAATGTATGATTGTAAATTATCGGATTAGTGAAATGTTTTATGGGTATAAAACTAGTACATTTCATGAAAGATTTTAAACAATTGATTTACGTAATCAACGGGATTTTACAAAAGGTGATTTTGGTATATATCAGTCCGAGGATTGTTATATTTTTCGTGACAATTATTGAAACTTAAATTAGGTAATTCATTGAAAAGAGAAAAATTTGAACACAAAGAGTTGGTATGTGGTCTCAAATTTGTGAAATTGGAAGACATGTTAGTGATAATGACATGACTTGCGGATATGTCATAATGTGAAAATTCAGTTGTGAAATTAACGTATGACACTGAGATATTGAATCTAGCAAGATTCATTTATTGATTCTTTTTTGATCTCATTGTTGTTGATATATAAATGAGGTTGAATAAGTGGTAGGATTACATCCAAAATGACTTGACAATACGTAGTCAAGATTCTAAAGAGAAAATTGTATATATCTCTTAAGAGAAAACATCATAAGGTTATGGTGTTGGAAGTAATTCTAATGTGTGATATGGATTGGATAAGTCCAACATAAAGCTCTTTAAGGGCATTAGCGAAACTTCATAGATCAAAGGCATACATATTATGATCGTGAAGGAAATAAAACTGAATGATTGATATGAGATATCATATATGAGACACTCCTAAATGTCATATTTATGATGGTATTTAAGTCTCATTAGTGGATCAGGGGCAACTACTCTTGCGTGTAGTTTTGCATATAGTTTTATTGACTATCAAGCCCCTTATAAAAGTGATGACACTTAAGGGAGGGTCGTACAGTTTCTGAAAGAAATAGAAATGTACAACTCCATATATATGTGTTGTTTGAGAATATCAACAAATTGATTGAATATTTATTATATTCAAATTGTAAAGTTCAATACATTTTGTGTAAATATTTAACATATGTTAAACGGCCTACTACTCAAGATATAAGTAGTTTTGTTAACTATTTAATACAATTTTATAACGATTTTGTTGATTGTTCTAAGTTTGTAATGAGACGTGTATATAAGCTAGTGGCCGCGAGTGGCCACAACAGCCATTGTTGGAACTATATCATGGATGTAGTTCATTTATATATCATGGATGAATATTCTTGCTATATAATTGAGTGTTAGAGATGGTCCTTGATGTTGGGGATGCCACATGTTTGTGGAAACCGATTTAATAATTATGAAACACTCGAGAGATGGGTGTCACTTATTAATGTCATTGGACATTGGTAATCGGACTTGAAATTGTAGTACTGAGGTTATCTACAATTTAGACCTTGCTCATGAGAGATGTTTTGTGTGTTCTCAACATCTAAAAAGAGTAACATCCTACAGTAACTTGACTATGGATGAATGCACTATAAATCTTAGTGATAAGCTCATGATTGAGAACGAGAGAAGCCTCATATTGTTCCTTGTGTAGGAGCATTATCGATTATCACTCAAAGGGGTGATGATAATCATGATTGATGCAATTGACATATCCACTATTTAGTATGATGAGAAAGTTAATAATGTTATAATTTCTCTTAAATTTTTCATGGCAATTTTACGAGTCAATTAATTATTATGTTTGTTTAAAACTCGCGATAAAAATGTTCTAGTTGAATTAAATTATTACATAATGTATGATTGTAAATTATCGGATTAGTGAAATGTTTTATGGGTATAAAACTAGTACATTTCATGAAAGATTTTAAACAATTGATTTACGTAATCAACGGGATTTTACAAAAGGTGATTTTGGTATATATCAGTCCGAGGATTGTTATATTTTTCGTGACAATGATTGAAACTTAAATTAGGTAATTCATTGAAAAGAGAAAAATTTGAACACAAAGAGTTGGTATGTGGTCTCAAATTTGTGAAATTGGAAGACATGTTAGTGATAATGACATGACTTGCGGATATGTCATAATGTGAAAATTCAGTTGTGAAATTAACGTATGACACTGAGATATTGAATCTAGCAAGATTCATTTATTGATTCTTTTTTGATCTCATTGTTGTTGATATATAAATGAGGTTGAATAAGTGGTAGGATTACATCCAAAATGACTTGACAATACGTAGTCAAGATTCTAAAGAGAAAATTGTATATATCTCTTAAGAGAAAACATCATAAGGTTATGGTGTTGGAAGTAATTCTAATGTGTGATATGGATTGGATAAGTCCAACATAAAGCTCTTTAAGGGCATTAGCGAAACTTCATAGATCAAAGGCGTACATATTATGATCGTGAAGGAAATAAAACTGAATGATTGATATGAGATATCATATATGAGACACTCCTAAATGTCATATTTATGATGGTATTTAAGTCTCATTAGTGGATTTTGTCTAAAAATAAGAATGAGTATCGACAAGGGACATGAGAGATTCCTTCAAAGTTATTAAGAATTAGAATGATGCATCTTCTGTTCTTATGCTTAGGTCTTGAAGTCTATGGCATGCTAGACTTAGACTTGTTAATTATGATCTTCTGCAGAGATCAATTAACATCAAATATTCCATTGTATGGGATTTATGTATAGACAAAATTGAATCTTCATTCGGTAACAAAAAGATTTGGTGTATTATGAAATCAAATTGATGAGACAATGATGCAAGATTGTTTCCATGCTTAATATGGAATTCAGTTAGAACAAATCCTAGGAGAACTATGGACATAAAGATGTATATCTTTTGTTATATTATTTTTGGATTTGAATTGCCTAAATGGAGCTAGGATTTAGGAGAGCTTATTCGAGTGTTGCATCTCTATTAAGATGTTTAAATTCTATGTTTCTAGGTCAAATCTAGAGTATAACTAAGAATTGCTCTGAATATGAGAAAGTTTTAAACTATATTTATATATGGGTTAGTTAACTTTCTAACGGCAATTAATCTGCATCATTTGTGAATATATGAGACAGATGACAATATGCAAGACATGTGGGGGAAGTTAAGATAGATAATAACTCTTGTACGAAGCCCCATAATAATATAAAATGTGGGGGTGTCTTGCATTTTGATATAGGATGACTCGAATTCTATTTGACTGATGGAGTATACGAGGGTCATGACAGAAGAGTCTAAAATTTCTATGATGATAGAGTGAAGTACATAAAGAGTCATAGAAATATAAGGTAAGATAATATTACTTTTACATAAAGTAAATATTAAAGAGTACTTAATTTGCTTACCTTTTGTACAAAGTGTAGTGGAGATATGTTGAGATAACGGATTTATTAGATTTTACAATTTAATGATAACTGTAACAACTAATTAAGGTTGTCATGGACAACATAATACCACTAGAACAACTGGTCTCTTTGTAGGTTATCTATAATAATGTAACACCCGCCAAATTAGGACTAGCAATTAGTGCCTAATCAGATGTTAATACATGTAATTAGTTCTGTGTTAGGCTAATTAATGTATCGAATTATATATATTGTTGAATATATACGAAAATGCGATTGGATTAAATCGTACGCAACTTAAATCGAATGTATTTCGATTCAATTTAATACGGACGTTGGTGACCAACTTTATTAAATAACGCTTTTATGTCAAAAATATTATTATGATAATATTTCGTATTCAATACGTATCGTACAAACAAACCTTACACAATTTAAAACATTAAAACGTGCAAAATAAACAAACTTACATTTTATAACTCAAATATAAATTAAATTGCAAAATATTTAAATAAAATATCGCGTGATAATTTGTATTTAAAACGTACCATTCAAAATGTAAAATAATTATTTAACGATTAAACGACGGAGCAAACGAACACCGCACGGGGAGCGGAGACTGGAAAATGGGAGGATAACCTCCCATTCCCCACCTTTTCTTCCTCATTTATCTTTTTCTTTCTCTCTCCTTCCTCTCTTTTCTCTCTTTTCTTTCAACTTCACCATCCACCACCACCTCATTAAATCACATAATACTACCACTAAACACGCTCGGATCTCCTCGCTCGTTTGGAACAAAAGATTCACCGCATCACGATCTACCATCCTATCTTTTCGGATTTCTCATCCGACACTTTGTAAGTTTCCGACAAATCCCGAAATCTCTCGTTTTTAAATGTTTTCACTTGTTAGTAGTTTGTAACAACTTATAATGTCCTAATATGGGTTGGGTAAAAGTTTTGGACCGAACGGAAACCGAAAAACTCGTTTTCGACACATTTTTCGGCCAACAGACCGCTACGTCGCAGTTGGCCCAGAATTTATGCGACGTCAGCTTCAACGTCGCAAAACCCCTCGTGACGTCGCGTGGTGCGACGTCAGTCACAACGTCGCATTAAATTGCGACGTCGCATATAGCGACATCAGCCTTAACGTCGCCAATACCTCACCACGTCGCACTTAGCGACGCAAGCCCCTACGTCGCAGAAATCAACAACGTCGCATATAGCGACGCCACGTACAACGTCGCATTAAATTGTGAAACGTCGCCTTTAGCGACGTCATGCTCAACGTCGCAATCCTACCTGCGACGTCGCACCCAACGTCGCACCCAACGTCGCACAAATCAGAACCTCAAAAACATAGATTTTTACTAAGTGTCGAGACTCGAAATTTATCACTCGATTTTACCCAAATTCGGTTCCAGATGCGTTTTTCGTCAAAGCAATATAGTAGAAATAAAAATTTTCCAAGCTGACCTGGCAGCTCGACCCCAGCAAGGGGCTCTGCCCCTTGGACCCCGCCAGGGGCTGCCGCCCCTTGGACCCCGCTACCAGGGGCGCTGCCCCCGGACCCCCCTACTTAGATTCCGTAACGGCTTCTAAAACACAATCAAAACACATTTTTCAAGTAAAACGACACGAAATCAAAATAATAATAGTTGAGATTATTATTACAAATCCGTCACCAACGGGCCGTACACTTTTCAAATACTTAAACTTATCAACCAAATAGTGGAAATTTGGACATTATAGTTGAACGAACAACTACAAGGGTGATCTGTTGAGATACCCAATCATGATTATAACCATCGCGTGTCGTGGACACCCTCAGGTTACAAGTCTTTGGACTTCATTCTCGGCTAATCAACTTACGTTTGTTTAAACGCACTCAGACTCAGGTGAGTCTCATAGCCCCTCTTTTTACTGTTTTACTCAGGGGTGTGATATATTGCTCAACTTTTAACATGTGAACGCAAGTACAAACATTTCATATACTACATGAGTTTTTCGAAACTAATCATTTAAAGTCCTCCGTCAGCATAGTTATTAATACGTTGTAGCGTGAATATTAGTATATGGTACCATATAGGATTGACCCACCTCGTCCGGGTTAGCAAGCACTAATCGGGTAAACGGACGTACTAATATTTGGGAAGACGAATGTTGATTAGGCATTCGTGGAGGCACCTCGCCCGGAATTCTCTATAGGGGACCCGGCCCTCGAGTTAAGCTCAACTATGTGCTCATGGCTGTATACACGATGACTATCATTTAATTGCTGGATGCAATTCATTATTTAATTGCTGGATGCAATTCATTATTTAAATCTTGCGGTTCATACTATATTAACTGATTTCAAACCTGTGAGCTCACCAGCTTTCTAGCTGACCTTTTAGCATATATCGCAGGTACCAAGCAGTAGGATGTTTCTGCTTCAGGATTTTAGCTTGAGTCAGCATACAGACGATCGAGATTTTCTTGCATTAGTATATTTTGTTCAAGTACTTATGTACTGAAATCTCATTTTATTTAAACTCGAGCTATGTAAAGCTTTAAATGTTGTAAACATTTCAGTTATCAATATATTTTGTTAAAACGACGCATATAGAGTCGTTTACTATATATCTTTTGTAAGGATAAAATTATCCAAGTAGTTTACTACTGATAATTTTATACTACTGATGGATCTGTTTATTACTGATTAAGCTCTAATGCTGATGGTTGATTTTACTACTGATCGAGTGCAACTACTGATAGTTCAATTCTACTGCTGATCGTATTCTACTACTACTGATGGTTCAAGTTCAAATGCTGAAGTTACTACTGATCGTATTCTGCTGATACATTGAACTACTGATTACAGCCTGTATTTCTACTTTGTATATTTATATTTCTAACAGGTTGTATTTTGCTTTAGACAAGAGATAGTGTTTTAGATTAGTGGAATACATGATTATAGTTAGTGCTTCAAGGTTGGCAACGATCCTAATGCTTATAAAAGAGCATTCGTATTATGGTTGTAAGACACATCTTTCACACTCAAGAAGTGCAAGTACAATAATAATATTGAAGCGTTTGTGTTTAATCTATTCTTGTATTATTACTGTTTCATTGATTCATTCTTGATCTTATAATTAATAGATAATTCCGCAATCTATTAATTCTAGTTTCAATCACAAGTTAACAGAGATATTAATCAAAGTTAACAAGATCAAATAGGGACTTGAAGTTAAACAAAAACTTTCAAGTGGTATCAAAGCTAGTGTTGATTGATCTAGTCTGTGATCAAGAAGTTGTTACTGTTAAATTATTCAAAACATATTCATGGCAACAGAAAGCAACATGGCTGGAGTGCATGCAATGAAAGTTCCAATACTCAAACCAGATGAGTTTGACATCTGGAAGATCAGAATTAGGCAATACTTTTTGCTTACTGATTATATGATGTGGCAGTTGGTTCAACTTGGTCCTAAGATTGAATATCAAGATGATGGCGTTACCAGAAAGCCAAGAGGAGTTCCTACAACTGATGTAGAGAGAAAAGAAAGAAGCTTGGAGTACAAAACAGTAAGTCTTTTACTACTAGCTATTCCAAATGAATTTCAAGCTAAGTTTGCTCAGTTTGAAGATCCTAAAGAATTATGGCAAGCCATAATTAAAAGATTTGGTGGTAATGCAAACACAAAGAAAACAAAAAGGTCTATGTTAAAACAAGAGTTTGAAAATTTCAAAGCAAGCAAAAATGAAACTCTTACTCAAACATATGACAGATTCACAAAGCTGGTAGGTGATTTAGAAACTCACAATGTTAAGATTGATAAAGATGATCTTAACAGAAAATTTCTAAGATCATTAAGTGATGAATGGATCATGTACACTGTATCATTAAGACAAAGCAAAGATTTAGATGAAAAGGAACTTGATGATTTGTACAATGATTTAAGAGACTTTGAAAAGGAAGTTGAAGCCAAGAAGAATCCTGCTGAATCAACTCATAATGCTGCATTCATATCTCAATTTGTTCCAAGAGTGTCTGATTCCAAACAGAAAGTAATTTCTATTGGAACTAGTCATTCACAACCAGAGTCAAATGATGAAATATTAAGTGCATTTATGGCAAATCATGTACATTCTTCTTTGATCATAGATGATCTTGAACAAATCAATTCTGATGATCTAGAAGAAATGGACATCAAGTGGCACATGGCTCTATTAACAATGAGAGCAAGGAAATTCATTCAAAGAACTGGAAGACAAGACAATTTCAATCTGAATAAAGATGGTAAGGTTGGCTTTGACAAAAGCAAGGTGGAATGTTTTAATTGTCATAAGATGGGTCATTTTGCAAGAGAATGCAGAAGTCCAAGAATTCAGACTGAATACAATGGAGCAGTAAAGAGAAATGTTCCAATTCAGTCATCTTCAACAACTGCACTCATCTCTCAAGATGGTTTAGGATTTGATTGGTCTGATCAAGTAGAAGAAGAACCTCAAAATAGTGCATTCATGGCAGAAACTTCTTCAACTTCATCATCAGAAACTTCATCTCCAAAAAGTTCAGAGCTTTCATATGAGGTACAATCTAAACTATGTTCTAGTATTTGTAAAAAGACTGTCATACAATACAGGGATCATAATAGATTTCTTTGTGATGAACTCAAAAAACATCAAGAGAGACACAATGATTACATAAGAGGGATAGAAGGTCTAGAAAAGGAGATTAAGGCATATAAAAAGAATGAAGAACAATATGTGCTAGATTTAGACTGTCTCAAATGGGAAAGAAATGAGCTAAAGAAAACCATAGAAAATTTGCAAAAAGAGTTAGCTCAAGTAAAGGTTGAAAAGGAAAACATTAAATTGACAGTAGATCGACTTGAACATGCTTCCAAATCGGTTAATAACATTATTAAAGCTCAAATTCATCAGAAAGTTAAATCTGGGTTAGGATATAATACAGTTTCACCACCTTATAACCAAAACTATTTTCCTCCTAAATCTGATATTGATTTTGATATATTAAAAGAAGGAGTAAATAGTGATGTTGCAAAAGTTGATCCAGTTGTTAATTCTGATGAATCTGATTTTAATATAGTTAATTTAACTCATGATTCAAGTGATTTCTCATCTGAAGATGAAATGCATAATAATGTTTCTATAAAATCAAGTGAGTCTGAGAGTTATCAATCTATGTCATCATGTGATTGTGAAGAAAAAGCTAATACTGATCTAGTTTCAACACTGAAAAGTAATAAACTAGAAGAGGGTAAAAAGCTAGACAAGATGAGGTTTACTACTAACAAATCTAGACATGGACTAGGTTACATTAGCAGTACAACTAAAACAGTTGAGAAATTTGAAAAAGGAAAATCTGTACAAAACTGTTATAGTTGTAAGTGTCAATCCAGAAGATCATCTCTGTCATTCAAAGCACATCAGGGTCCTAGAGGAAACCAAAGAAATTGGAATCAGAAAATATCACAAAGATTAGGACCAGAGTTTGAAATGATTAAAACAAAAGCTTGTTTTATTTGTGGAAAGATAAATCATCTTCAAAAAGACTGTATTCACAATCCAAAACGTTTTCAAAATCAAAAGAATGTGAATAAAGTCTGGACAGTAAGTAATAGGATTAACAAACAAAATTTTTCATCAAAAGTTAATTCATCCATAGCTGTTAAGAAGAGAAAAGCAACAGTAACTAAGTCAGCAGGAACAAGTTCAATTACTGATAAAGTTAATTCTATCAATTCATCTACTGATAGAGTAAATTTTATAAATCCATCTGCTGATAAAGTAAAGCAAAGATCAGCAGTAAGATCAACTACTGATAGGCAATCTAATGCATATTCAGTAGCAAAACGAGCTAATACTGCTACAGTAAGTTGGGTTTGGAGACCAAAGGTTAAAACACATGAAAAGAATGCAACTTTGGTTAACAAAACTAATTTATCATCAGGGGTATTCAAGAAGGATGAATATCATGATACCATGGGAAAACCCAAGTCAAAGTTGACTTGGGTGCCCAAAAGAAACTGATTTTTACTTCTTTTATGCAGAACAAGCCAAGATTAGATAAGAAGAAATTGTGGCATGTTGATAGTGGCTGTTCTAAGCATATGACAGGTGACATAACACATTTACAAGACTTCAAATCATTTGATGGTGGTTATGTAGCCTTTGGAAGTAATCCAAAAGGAGGTAAGATTACAGGTAAAGGAAATATTTGCAATGATAAGTTGACATTTCAAGATGTTTACTATGTAGATGAATTGAAATACAACTTATTATCTGTGTCACAAATTTCTGATAGGAAAAACTTTTGTTTATTCACTGACACAGAATGCATGATTCTCTCTTCTGACTTTAAGTTACCTGATGAAAGTCAAGTATTACTTAGAGCCCCTAGAAGGAATGATGTATATTCTCTAAATATTGCAAATATGTTTCAATCAAAAACCTTGAGTTGTTTGATTTCAAAAGCATCTGTTGATGAATCAAATCTTTGGCATAGAAGGATGTGTCACATAAACTTCAAAAACATGAACAAACTTGTTAAAAATAACCTTGTAAGAGGTTTACCACAGAAAGAGTTTAAATGTGATGATCATTGTGTTGCATGTTTAAAGGGAAAACAACACAAAAGTTCTTATAAGGCCAAGACTGTGAATTCTAATTGTACTCCCTTACATTTACTTCACATGGATCTTTTTGGTCCAACAAATGTGAGTAGTATAGGGAAGAAATCATATTGTCTAGTGATAGTTGATGATTATAGCAGATTTACATGGGTATTCTTTCTTAGATTAAAAGATGAAACTTCTGAAATTCTTCAGGATTTTATCACTAAGATAGAAAATCTAATGGACTTAAAGGTTAAAATCATCAGGAGTGACAATGGCACAGAATTTAAAAATGCTGAAATGAATAATTTTTGTGCTACAAAAGGTATTGAAAGGCAATTTAGTGCACCTAGAACTCCACAACAAAACGGGGTAGCTGAAAGGAGAAATAGGACACTAATTGAGGCTTCTAGAACAATGTTAGCTGATTCAAAACTTCCTATTACATTTTGGGCAGAAGCTGTAAGCACTGCATGTTATGTTCAAAATAGGATTTTGATTGTTAAGCCTCATGACAAGACCCCTTATGAGCTATTTTTCAAGAGAAAACCATTGATAAGTTTCTTAAAACCATTTGGGTGTCCTTGTACTATCTTAAATACCAAAGATCACTTAGGCAAGTTTGATAGTAAGGTTGATGAAGGGCTATTTGTAGGATACTCTACACAAAGTAAAGCATATAGAGTATTTAATCAAAAGTCTAGAATTGTGGAAGAAACAATGAATGTGACTTTTAATGAACACACTGAAAATCCAATAGGTAAAGGTCCACAAAAGTTGTTTGATATTGATGCTTTAACAAATTCTTTGAGCTATGTTTTTGAGCAATCAAATGCAGGAACTGAAGAAAGAAGTTCAAAACAGGAACATTCAGTCACAAATAATACATTTTCTAAGGAATATGTGTTATTTCCAATGTGGACTGTTGATCCTCCTGAATCTGAGCAAGCATCACCACTTTCTCAAGAAGAATCACAGGTGAAAGAAAGTGAAAAAGATAAGATCATTACTTCTGATAATACATCAGAAAGTAATGAAGAACTTGAATCAATTGTTGATCAGATCATTGATACTACAAGAATTTCTTTGGAAAGATTGTCATTATCAGAATCTGATGACAACATTGATCACAACCTCACAAATTTGGATGAAACAATCCAAATTTCACCACAACAAACCTCAAGAATTCACAAGATTCACCCAAAAGAGCAAATCATTGGTGATCCAGAAACTGCAGTTCAAACAAGACAACAAGTAAGAAATCTTACTTCTGATCTAGAATCATGTATGTTTGCTGCATTTCTATCACAGAATGAGCCAAAGAAAGTATCAGAAGCAATCACAGATCCAGGATGGATTGAAGCCATGCAAGAAGAGCTTTTACAATTCAAGATTCAAGAAGTCTGGACTTTAGTTAACTTACCACTAGGACACAAGGCAATTGGTACTAAATGGGTGTTCAGAAACAAGAAAGATGAAAGAGGAATTGTTGTAAGAAATAAAGCAAGACTGGTTGCACAAGGATACACACAGGAAGAAGGTATTGATTATGATGATGTATTTGCACCAGTTGCAAGAATAGAAGCAATCAGGTTGTTTCTAGCTTTTGCATCATTCAAGAAGTTCATTGTCTATCAAATGGATGTCAAAAGTGCTTTTCTATATGGAAGAATTGAAGATGAAATATATGTTTGTCAACCTCCTGGTTTTGAAGATCCAGATTATCCAGATAGAGTTTACAAATTGGAAAAGGCTCTCTATGGCTTACATCAAGCACCAAGAGAATGGTATAAAACTCTATCTGAATATTTGCTCAAAAATGAATTCAAAAGAGGAGCAATTGACAAGACATTATTTATTAAGAAAGTACAAGATGATATTCTTTTGGTTCAAATCTATGTAGATGATATAATCTTTGGTTCAACCAATGATTATCTCTGCAAAGAGTTTGAAAGATTGATGCATAAACGGTTTAAGATGAGTTCTATGGGTGAACTCAATTTCTTTCTAGGATTACAAGTCAAGCAGCAAGATGATGGTATTTTTATTAATCAGAGTAAGTATGTGGTAGATATCTTAGAAAAGTTTGGTTTTAAAGATTGCAAGATAGTCAAGACTCCAATAGAGACACACAAACAATTAGATGCTGATCCTGAGGGGGAGAATGTTGATGTGCATTTATATAGGTCGATGATTGGTTCATTGATGTATCTTACATCATCTAGACCTGATATCATGTTTGCAGTATGTGTCTGTGCAAGATTTCAAGCAAGTCCAAAACAATCACATTTACTAGCTGTTAAGAGAATATTTAGATACTTAAAAGGACAATCAAAACTTGGACTTTGGTATCCAAATGATTCAGATTTTAAGCTGTATGCTTACACAGATAGTGATTATGGAGGTGCAAATCTTGATAGGAAATCTACTTCTGGTGGGTGTCAATTTTTGGGTAATAGATTGGTGTCATGGCAATGCAAGAAACAGACTACAGTGTCTATGTCAACTGCAGAAGCAGAGTATGTTGCTGCTGCAAGCTGTTGTGCACAGGTTCTGTGGATTCAAAATCAAATGCTTGATTACGGGTACACTTTTCTACAAACTCCTATTTATATTGACAATACATCTGCCATTAGTATTGTAGAAAATCCAGTTTATCATTCAAAAACTAAACACATTATGATTAAGTATCATTTTATAAGAGATTGTAATGAAAAGAAATTAATCACTGTTGAATATGTGCATACTGATAATCAATTTGCTGATCTGTTTACTAAAGCTTTTGATTCAAACAGATTGACTTATTTGATTACTAGTATTGGTATGATTAATGTTTCTTAAAACTCTTAATGTGTTTAACATTTTTCTGGATTTACTACTGATGTAATAGTTACTACGGATAGTAATATTTACTGCTGATAGTTAAGTTAAGTAGTTATACTACTGATAATGGATCTATTACTGATCTATTACTATTACTGCATTATCTATTGCTGACTGTGTGTATACTATTACTGATTGACTAATGCCTGATGTATATACTCATTATGTATTTATGCAGAGTCTACAGTAAATTTTGTGTCGTTAAACTTATTTTAGATAAACAGTAAGATTCTTTATCTTTTTGTTTTTATGGTAAATACTCTTTGTCATAGAATATTTCTGTTAAAATGGTCAAAATTTTCAAGATTCCCATTATTACATTCCATTTTTGGTATTTAAATAGGATCAAGAGTAATCAGATTTAGTATCTAGTCTCTTTTATTTTTATTTTCAAAAACATTTAAAATGGAGTATTTTTCTTCTTCTGGTTACACAACTCCTGATAATGATAATTGGGAAGAATCTAATACGGATTTCATAAGCATGGATGAGATTGAACCACAAAATCATAATCTTTATCATCAAGTCAATGCTATTTTTGAGAATGAAGAAATTGAAGAAATAAATGCCATTGAAAATCTTCATGCTTTTGAACATTTACAAGATCAAGTTCAGTTGTTAAACAGTGATAGACTTGACTTGGTTTTGGAAATGAAAAAGCTTGAAACTCAAAGAAGGATAGCTAAGCGAAATATTCCAACAAGAATTACTGATAGATTGACTCATTGGAAGCATAAGGTGAAACGGGTAAAAATAAAAGTCAAAACTTGGATTAAACGTAAGTTAAATCCAAATGCTGAAAGACCTGTTTTTAGTGCTTCAAGTTCAAAATATCGTGATACTCTTGCTGACAAGTACTATCCATATGATTCAAATTAAGTTTTTCATTAGTTGTTATGATAAAGATGGACATTTTGCTCACAAATTTTAGTCTTTGATCATTAGTAATTTGTAAATATTTTGTTTCTAGTTTTGTGTTTAAAAAAAAAAAAAAAAAAAAAAAAATTGACTTGTTCATCTACTGAAAACATTACTACTGATGGTAATGCTGAATGCTTGGGTTTTCTACTGAAAGAATATCATCTACTGATAGTTCTTTTCGTCATGAAAAACACTTCTACTACTGATAGTGTTTTTATCTGCGGTTCAACCTGTTTACTACTGATAGTACATTTTATTACGGATGGTTGATTTTTCTGCGGATGGCATATTTTACTACTGATAGCTCATTCTTCTACTGATGGGAGAAATTTTACTACTGAAGGTGCTTTTACTACGGAAAGAACAATTTTTAGGGTTCATCTACTGACAGCTTGTCAGTTTCTGATTCATTTCTCACTTTCAATTTTCAATTTTCTCTCTCGCGCTAAAATCATTCTCACATCAAACTTTTCTCAATCTCAATCAAATCTCTATTTCTTTCAATCATGGATCATCTGGAGTTTCACGATGATCACAACAAAGTCGCACTTTTACACAAATCCTCAGAATCAAAAGATTTCAATCAAATCATTAACTTTTTAAGACAAAGTCATATCTTTCTTGCTTTAACTGTCAATCCTGCCATTTCAATCCACCATCAACGAGAATTTTGGGAACACGCAATGATTGAAGATATCAACAACTCTCAATGTATCGTTTCTCAAGTTAACGGCAACAGAGTAGTTGTTTCTGAACAAATTCTTCGAGAACATCTTCATCTTGATGATGCAAATGGTATTGATTCTTTGTCTCAAAATGATTTATTTGAGCACTTTACTTTAATGGGGTATGAGGGTCAATTGGTTGGATATACATTTTATAAAGGAAAGTTAGGTTATCAATGGAGATTTTTGGCTCATAACCTGTTGCATTGTTTGTCTAGGAAGAAATCCTCATGGGATGAGTTAAATAGCCAAATTGCATCTGCAATGGTCTGTTTGAAAACTAATCAACGTTTTAATTGGTCAAATCTGATTTTTGAAGGATTAGTTTCAAACCTAGACAACATAAATACTGGATTTTTCATGTATCCTAGATTTTTGGCACATATTTTTCATAAGACAATACAAGGATACAAAATTCATGAAGATAACAAAGTTTGGGTTCCTGTAACCTTTACAACCAGAGTTTTTAACTTCATGAGTAGAAAAAGAACAGGTTTTTCTGGTAAAAACACCCCACTTTCTGAATCCATGTTAGCAGTACTAGATTCCACTACTTCTGATGAAAATACACCTAGTACTACTGAACAACCCTCAACATCCAAACCACCAAAAAGAAAGCATACACCATCTAAACCTTCACCACACAAAGCCAAAAAGGCAAAGAAACAGGCTAATGAGGCTCATGCTGCTCATAAGTCTCAGTCAAAGGTATCAAAACAGCATGTGATCACACAGGAGGAGAGTGATCATTTGGAAAGGGCTGATCCTACTGCTTCTTGCCCACTGGCAGAGCAGGACAGGGTTAACATAAATAAGACCCAATCCAAGGCAACAGTCTCTAAGACTGGACCCAGTACCAAGAAAAAAGGGTCATCTGCTAGTCATGCTAGGCATGGTTCAGGTGGAAAATCTTCCAATGATGCATCTAAGGATTCACATCCTGATAATGCTGAGGATAGTATGCAACTGGAATTGAATTCGACTCTGAAAGCAATTTTTGAGCAGCTTGTGCTTCAAAATAAGATGTTATATGCTCAAGGAAAAGAGATAAAGCAACTCAAAAGGTTTGTTCAAGGAATTGCTGCTACAACATCTTTTCAAGGAATAAGATTAAGATCTGTTAGACCTCAAGATAGCCGTAGAATAATTACATCTTCTGAAGATGATGAAGATAATGAAGATGTATTTAAGGGGGAGAATAGGTCTAAGAGAGCTCATGATCATGAAGCTGGTGGTTCTGGTTTGAATGTTGAAGATAAGATGAATGATGAAATGATGAATGATGAAATTGTAGATGATGAAGTGGTTAATGATCATTCTGAGCATGAAGGTAAAGACAAAGAAGATGAAGTGGTTAATGATCATGCTGAAGATGAAGAAGCATCTGATCATGTTGAAAAAGAAGCACCAAAAGATTCTGAACACACAGAATCTGATCCTTTTGTGAGAACACCTCCATCACCAACTGAAGAAAGTCCTGAAGATCGTAATGGTGATAAGGAAAATCAAGAAAAGGACACATTAATTTCTGAAATTGATGCAGCTTTTGGGTTAAAAACTGCAGAAACTGAAAAGAAAAATGAAGGTGTTATTGATGAGAAGAATGTGTCTGGAATGGAAACTGAAAAAGTTGCAGAATCTGAGAAATCAGATGAATCAGTAAAAGAAGAAGGAGATAAAGAAATGACATTGAAGGTATATACAACTAAAAGGAAAAAGATGCTAGCTAGAAGGAAAATGAAGAAGGGCATGAAAAAGTCATTTTCATATGGTTCATTGCCTAAAGTAATAGATTTAAATCAGTTTGGTATGGCTAGTGCTAGTTCAGTTGCTGCAGAGTCACAATCAAAGCCTACTACTGATCATTCTACTACTGATCAAAATGTGAATCCATCTACTGATGTTCCTTCTACTACTGATACTTCTACTGCTGATCCTAATACTGATAGTTCTGTATTACCTACTGCTGCTCCTACTGGTATTTCTAATACTGATTCTAGTATTCCATCTACTGATATAAATACTTCTACTGCTGCTTTTACTGTTACTCCTACTGCTTCTATAAGAACTGTTTTGCCTGGTATTCAAATCAAAGAAGGTGGTGCTGGTTCAGTTTCAAAAGAAAAATCAAAACCTGCTACTGATCCAAAAGATAAAGGCAAAGGAGTTCTGTATGAAGAGAAGAAAGAAAAGAAAGGAAAGTATGGTGGTTTTGCTTCCAAGGAAGAACAGTTGGAGTTTGATGAAAGGAAAGCAAGGGAATTGGAACAGAAACTAAATGCAGAAGGTGATGATAATCAATCTACATTAGTTGAAGTTGAATTTGAACCTGGAATGAGGATGATGATGTCCAGAGAAGAACAAGTTTATTTTGACAATGCCCTATGTAAAAGAATGTTTCAAAAGCAATGGGTAAAATTGTCTATGGAAGAAAAAGAGGCTGGATTAGAAGAGATGTTGAGAAGAAAAAGAGCCTTTGAAGAAGAACAAAGGAGAGCAAAGCTTAGATCAAAGCCATTAACCAAAACTCAACAAAGAAACATTTATGCAAGGTATATAAAGAATCAAACTGGGTATACTTTGACTGTTTTGAAAAGTTGGGGTTTTGAAGATCTCAAAAGAAAATATGAAGCTTTGCATGTGTTTTATTCTCTGGATATTAAAGAAATAATGAAGAAAAGGAATTTAGAAAAGAAGAAGAAAGAAGCAGAAGAAAAAGAAAGAATTGAAAAAGAAGAGGAAGAGCAGAAGAGAAAAGAGGAAGAAGACCTGAAGAAAGCCTTACATATAAGTATTTCTGATCTAGACAAAAGTGAAACTCAATTGGATAAGTTTATTGTGGTTAAATCTGATGTTGCTAGTTCAAAGGCAATAAATGAAGATCAACCAGAATTGACTGATTGGTATGTAGTACCAATATCAGAAAGCAACAAAGCTGAGAAAATCAAACTTGTGAGATCAGATAATAGTGTCAAAATGTACTCTTCTTTTCCTCAGATAATCAGATCAGTAAGCAGAGTTGATGTGGTGAAGATGTATGAAATTGGGATTATCAAGAATTATCATCAAAAGTTATTCCAAATTGAATCTGAAAAATTGATATGGAATTATTTGTTGATGATATTTGAGCCTGAGTTAACACCACAGTTATGGGAATCATCAGTTAAAATCAAACATTGGATTTATCATTCAAGTTCAATGGTTTATCAAGTGATTTTTGAAAGTCAAGATATTCTATGGATGCTTTCTGATAGGGAATATGAGTTGAACATGAATATGCTCATAAACCTTTTGAGAGCAAAATTAGAAGTTTCAGAATCAAGTGAAGGTGCAAAAGATTTGGTGTATAGAATTTGGAATCAACTTCACAAAATGAGGCAACTTGAAGAAATCAAAAACTTGAAATAATGATGATCTTTGAAGAAACTTGAAATGTATATACAGATCAAGTTTAGGGGGAGATTGTAAGGATAAAATTATCCAAGTAGTTTACTACTGATAATTTTATACTACTGATGGATCTGTTTATTACTGATTAAGCTCTAATGCTGATGGTTGATTTTACTACTGATCGAGTGCAACTACTGATAGTTCAATTCTACTGCTGATCGTATTCTACTACTGATGGTTCAAGTTCAAATGCTGAAGTTACTACTGATCGTATTCTGCTGATACATTGAACTACTGATTACAGCCTGTATTTCCACTTTGTATATTTATATTTCTAACAGGTTGTATTTTGCTTTAGACAAGAGATAGTGTTTTAGATTAGTGGAATACATGATTATAGTTAGTGCTTCAAGGTTGGCAACGATCCTAATGCTTATAAAAGAGCATTCGTATTATGGTTGTAAGACACATCTTTCACACTCAAGAAGTGCAAGTACAATAATAATATTGAAGCGTTTGTGTTTAATCTATTCTTGTATTATTACTGTTTCATTGATTCATTCTTGATCTTATAATTAATAGATAATTCCGCAATCTATTAATTCTAGTTTCAATCACAAGTTAACAGAGATATTAATCAAAGTTAACAAGATCAAATAGGGACTTGAAGTTAAACAAAAACTTTCATCTTTGTGCTTTGTTATTGATTAGTAACACCCAAATCAAGCTTCCGCAAATCATTAAATTTGGGGGTGTTACAAATAACATTTCGGATCCGACAACCATAGGGTTGAGAAGAGATCAAGTTGTGGAATGAGACTAAATCCCTTGAAAGAAAAGTTTATATGAAGGAAAACCTAACCTAGTTGACTGGAGATCCCAAGATCTAGGTTCAATAGGACAACCTAATTATATGAACTAATGGAGGTCACTGTGAGGGCATTCTTAAAGCTCCAAAAACATGTGAGGGAGTTATTCAACTTCCTAGTCCATTCCAATTAATAATAGTGACAGTGATGTGAGGCTAAGCTTTTGGCTTTTAATGATTTTTGTATAACTATAAAGGTTTTAAGTTATAAACAATCACCTATGTGAGAGAGAAGTGGGGTCGCTTCGAATGGAATTGTGGGGGCGCAATTCCTAAGAGCTCTTGCAGAACCAGGCTAGTGTTCATGACCATAACGAACACGACTATGAGGATTTGACCATGTCAGGGAGAGTCATGTGTGAAAATGAATTGTCGTCTACACAAACAGCAGATCAGTTCAAAGACATCGCGTTCTACTGACAGCTAGGAGGCTAAGTACATTACACAAGGGAAGGTTCAAAGGATAGCACCTACCTATCATATGCATGATTCAACCGTTGAGATTTCATTGGAAATTTGGTGTATTTTAAATCGATATTCATTCATGTGGGGGATTGTTGGAAAATTTGATGATTTCACTAATTTCGGACACATTATTATATATGTATATGTAGTACATATTTATACTAGTTTATGTATTTGTATACTCCAAGATAAGAGCTTCACCACGATATAATATGTGTCTAAATCGGAGTTGATATGAATGAGATATCGATTATCAAAGTAAGGTATTTGATGTAAGTTTGGTGGGTTATTGAGTTTTGTCCCACATCGGTGGGTGTAGAAAACTTATATGGAATAACCACATTATAAATAGAGGCATTTAGCCTCCATTCAAGGATACACCGAAAAACCACGATTTTTCCATTAAAGGAGATACAAACAAACTCCAATAAATCTCAGGCAGTAGAGTCAAGTCCGGCAGTACAAACTGCTTCGGCCGTTGTACCCTGGGAAACAGACGACGTGTAGACGGCGAATCTGTTTTAAGGGAACCGTGTCCAACACGGGCCTCGGTCTTCTTCAAAGAAGTTTGTCGAGAATCAATCTTCATAAGATAAGTTCCTTTACTTATTTCTTATATTTATGTGTTTTACTTTGATTGTTTCTTGTTGTTTGCTTATACATTAAAATTATATTCGGGTTACGACATATTTAATCTACAATAACTCAATCACCTCAAACTTTGAAGTCATTGGTCAGCAAAAAGAGAGCTTTTATGACACGTTAGACATAGTATACAGTCTAAGAATGTAGTAGATGTTGGCTAACGGCTTGTCAGAAGATGACACATTCATTTCTCATTATTAAAAAGGAAAATGGTTCGGGCAAAGTGTGAGTGGAATAAAGGATTGGGATTGAGATTAACACAAGCTTAATTATATATCGTTTATTATACCAATGACTAAATAGTCTAGTGGTAAGGGCAGCATATGACTTCCTAGAGGTCATGGGTTTGAATCTTGCCATTGGTATTATTTATCATAAATGTACCTACCACCAATGAAGCGCATGACCCACAACGTTAATGCTTAGTCGGTGCGAGCTTCGGCTCGGACGTTGTGGTATATGTGATGGAGGTGATTTACCCGGCGATGTTGGACCTTATGCGGGGTTCAGTCGTGCTCAATTGGAGTATGGAGCGGCTCCAATGGGTGGCCCAAATACCCATTTTTCTTATATTGTTTATTATTTGTCCTTTAATTATTTTAGTTTTGTTATTGTCTTTGTTTATGTCTTCTAGGATTTTTGAACTTAATTAGATGTCTTATGTTTTATCTTATTTTTATGTTATTTATTTGCATCTAAAAATTAATAAAAATACTGAATTAAATACTGAATACTCAATGTTCTTCAATTCCCCTGACCACTACATCAAAGTTCTTTTCACTATTCAAACACTAAACTGAACATTGAGCAATAAGACAACTACTTCTTAAGTTCTTACACTTTAAGTTTGCAAATTGGACGGTGATTTATAGGCCACTATTTATATCCTTACACCACTTTTATGATTTATAATATTGTATAGTACAACATTATAAAATATGTTTAATGTTGTATGATAATGTATGAATACAATATAATGGTATACGAATTATCACCCATACAAATTATGCTCCACCTCAAATTTATATTATGATTTTGTTTTATTTTTTCATGTCAATTATCCTAACAATTATGTTAAAAGGTAAGAACTCAACATCTCGTTGGTAACCTTAATACATATGTACCTTAAACATCACCAATTAAACATTGATCTATGCATATTAATCGATAATCATTACTAATATTAATGATTTGATTTGATGGTTTAGACAATCTTCATTTCTACTTATACTTTGATTTCCTATTCCTAAGTAAGTTATAAGTAATGATTCATATATAATTAATTTTTTTATACATACATTAAATATATTTTATATTGTTGTACTTGTACATTACAATATCTTATTATCTGTGTATTGCTTAAGTGGTACCGACACGATAAAATCACCGACTTCATATGTGTGACTGACATGTCAAAGGTTAGAATCCGTGACTCAGCATATGTAAGTAATTTTTTTAAATATGTGATTTACCCAACGTTGATGCTCCATGCAGATGAGGCGGATACATGCCACTAAAATATACTAGGAGAGTTATGAGTAATATTGAGTACCTTATAAATTACCTTTTTACATCGCAATATCATAAATCATATTTAATGGTATAAATTGACAACTTACCGATCATTAGCCATAAATAAATATTACAACATGCGGATAAGACACAAGTGGGGTGCTTACTATGGATATATCAAGATATATGTATTCTATGAATCTATGGTTCACAACTTCACACTTCATAACCATATATAACTACATCACCTTTTCTATTTTCAGTAACACTTCATCTTAAAGTATGTTTGTTCACAAATAATGTCAAATGAATTAGAGTATGAACATCTTTTCTATCTACACATCAATAATCGGTAGATAAAAGATATAACATTCATATATTCCTATATTAACACTAATAATAATAATAATAATAATAATAATAATAATAATAATAATAATAATAATAATAATTTTAAAATAAATAATTATTTATCGGATCAAATAACCAAATAACTAGCGCATAAAAAAATGTTTAAAACCAAAAGTATTTGGGTCTATGTTTTGGGCCCGTTACTGTATAATAAAGAGTCAACCATGACATGCGTTGGATACACGCTAAAGTGAATTCGGGGATCCGGACGAGTAAATTACCTCAATGGTCAGTCAAACACTCGTATAACATGTAGTAGTCGATGTCAGATTCTTTTTACAAATCTAGTCAAAACTTTCGCCTAAAAAGAAAATAGCTAGGCGAATACGGCACATCCAATGAATTAAAGACACGTGGCAATATACTTCGCCGGTCAACCATTACTTCGTTGAATCCGGATTAACGAAAAAAGATCGCCTAAATGTTATTTATGTGTAGGCGAATACGACGAAGGTTAGAAATCCACAATCTTTTTTCAATATTTTCAAGTTTGACCAAAATAAAACTGGGTTTATCCTATATATATAGTACAATACATAATGCTTAAGGTACAACTAATTGGAGCATTTTCAACCCAATCTGAATTGTTGCTGCTAACACATCATTGCTTGGCTTTGAATGCACAATAATACATGCAAAACCACAACTGGGTTATGGAACGGATGAGGTGATGAGGAAGATAAAGGATCACAGCACGGTTTCCAAGATTTCACATTGTTCGCCGGTTTCGCCTAAAGTATTACTATGAGTTTAGGCGAATTTTTCCATATACGTGTCACGTTTTCCTTTGTTTCGCTAGGTTCGCCGCTTATAATTTGTATTTAGGCGAAAAGTACGACTAGAATGGTAAAATAATTTCTGGCGTAGTCTACCGAATGAAATTAAACCCGTTGACCGACCATCAAGGTAAAAATCTCGATCCGGACGTAGCCACGTGTCGTGCATATCACCATTTGAACACCAACTTGATTGACTCCCAGTGTCCCACGGACGGCGTTAGTTGTTGTCTGATTCGCATAATTTTATAAAAATTAATAAAGCGATGAAAATAATAAGGTTGAAAACATATTGAATTGTATAATAGATCAATTATAAGTTAAATATAATTGTATTTTAGATCTTTATTCTTTTAACTTTCTAATATTTACACAAATAGTCCCTCATTTATAACTAACTATACAATTTCTCATATGTAAAGTTTGACAACACTCTTTATTTCAGCTTTAATAAAACTGAATTCTTGAATTTGTTATTATATATAAGTGTGTTTGGTTGAATATTGAATTGAATTGAAAGTCACTAAATTTATATCTGAAAATTTAATATTTTTGATGAATTTTAGTTTCTTTGAAAATATTTGCTAATCAAACACACCGTTAGTTTTTTTAATGGGGCCACGTTTATATTCATGTCAGGCAAACCAAATAATTTTTCTACTACAAATACAATGTTGAACAATTTTATTTAGTTTCCTCCAATATTAAAATTAAAACTTTCAATAGTAATTCATCAAGTTCTCACCTTAATCTGTTTTCCCCTTTAATTTAAATTTCAATGTAAATAAATTAAATACAGAACCCATTTGTCTAGAAATTCCAGTAGTCTATATCGCGTTTTTGGTCTAAATGAACATATCACAATTGCCATTTTCGCATCCACTTGGATTATCGTGTTACCTTTATTTGATCTTTTCGTATCATAGATAATTCAAATTAGAAATAATTAATTTATATTACGTTATAACATACGAGTATGAATTGTTATTTTTAAAAATAGGCAATTCTATTCATACTTTATGAGTATGAATTATACGTTTTAATTCTTTATTGACTTTGTTTTTTTTGTTTCCACCACACAAAACACTTTCCTTCTAAACCAATAATTAAGTACTATTTCTTTATTCTGATTCTTGTCCATAATCTAGTGTTTGTGTTTGTGATTGTATAGTAATATAGATATTGCAATTTCATTAGCTTTAATTTAATTAGATTTAGAAAAAGAAAAAAGATCAAAATACTTGGAAGAAATAAAGCAAATAAAACTTTCTATATAGTTTTCAAAGTGAATACTTATAGATTATAAATTTATTTTGGACAGAGGAATACATAATTGTATAAAACAACTACAAGTGAACAATATAAAATATGTTTATCTAGCTTAAGTTGGATATATATATATATATATATATATATATATATATATATATATATATATATATATATATATTAAATTCCACCCATTAGTAAATATCATACTAATATCTTCCATTCATATTAATATCTTAACACATCACAAATTTATTAAAAAAAATGTATTTTTGAATATATATCATAACACGTTTATATAAAAAAAAAAAAACTTTAACAGCAGTTTCTACTTTCCTATATAAAAATGTAATAATAATCAGATCAGCAATAACTACCTGTAAATTTAGAAGTAAGATACAAAAGGTTGGATTATTTGGGCTAATAACTAGTTAGTGGGCCTTTCCCATTTATTCATTTGGGCTTTCTAGTTCTCCTAAACGACAACTGCAATAAGTGAGGCTCACTTCTAACGAAATGATACATTGAACTCCAACCCCACTTGAGAATTAAACCTCACATCGACTTTTCACTAACTTTTCATTTCAACCACTTTCAACCCCATTTTCAACCTAATAACCCTTTTCAACCTATAGTTTCTTTTAAATATCTGTACACGAGACATGCAAGAGATAAAGTAAAATTAAAAATAAAATTCTAAAGATCTGGACATTACAATGAAATTTTGCAGTTTTCATCTAAACTCCAAATCTTCCCTACTCCGACCCACCTACATGGAAACCCAACGCTGAGCCCCAACGGCCCAACTCCTCCCACCACTATTGCTCTTACTTATGAACACATAAAACTTCCATACTCAAATAGTCAAATGTTTCAATAACAAAATATAGCTATTCATTTTTGGGCTCAAAATCAAAATAAAATTTTTATAGATATAAATAATTTAGCTTTAGGACTTAGGAGTACCTAATTTAATTTTATGTACCGTTTAGGGTACATATCTTTACCCCTTTATTAATCATATCATATTTTAAAAAAATCACCTGGTAAAAACATTTATTACATCCTTATTGTTATTATGTTTTAACTAGATCTAAGACCCGCGACAACGCGAGTTACTCTATTTGTTTGATGTATATAAATTTTTGAGTATATTCTTGGATATTTTGTAATTAAATATTTAAATACAACTATCTATCTTATATAATAAAAGAAAAATCTTAAACGAATAATAACCATTAGATGAAGATCAACAATCAAGATCCAACCTTTAATTTATTTAGTGACATCATTAATCATATTTTTATGTGACCAAAAGACCAATATACCCTCATATATTTACAATATACACCCTTCAATATTTACAATATAAATCTCTTTTTCATTTAATTGTAAATAAACCCTCGAAGATTTTATAAAATTTTTAATTTACTAACTACTGTATTGTTTTCCATAATTGAGACTCTCCGTACAATCTTCTTTATTTTATATTTTCTTACTCCTAATAAGTTATTTTCAACTCCAAAAATATCATGACTTTATTCGATCTCCCAATGATTTAAATTCATATATGACCGTCTTCTTTTATCACTTTTATCAATTTCTAACTTACGATTCTTGCATTATGAATGTCAGCGGGTTGGGTTCTAGCGGAGTTTAGTGTATCTATACCTATACCACCATATTTCTTCTATAATTCAAACTCTTCCTACAATATTATTTATTTTATTTTATCTAAAAAGTCCAATAATTATTTTCAATTCTAAAAAGTTCATAACTTTATTCCATTGCCCAGTGATTTAAATTAATATACGATCAACTATTTTGAATCTTTTCATCAATTTATAATTAACAATTCTTGGATCATGAGTGTCAACTGGTCAGGTTCCGACGGATTTTAATGTATTTGTATTCATACTACCGCCTTTTTTTATTTATTTTATCAAATTCAAATTTACACTTTTTGACTTATGGATGCCAACGGGTCTTTGGCGGGTTTTAACGTATCAGTACATATACCAGTTATGTTGATACCCGACCCAATACCCGTTCGATACTCAATTAGTATTACACATCAATTGTTCAAATTTATTCGCGGGTTGCGGTTATCCTCATGTTTGTAACTTTGGCGAAACCAAAAAAATTAGTTATTGAAAATACGATGCAAATTTGAAACAAAAAAAAAAAATGATACCGAATTACAAGATTTGAAATCTTAAAACTAACAATTTAACTTTTAAATTAACTTATGCAAAGTTTCGGTACATAATATATAGTATTATTATTAAAGATCGATACAAAAACAAAAAAGGAAGTGATATCGTGCACAATATTCAATAATTGATTAATTAATTTACTTTTTTGCCACTAATTTCTATATATCTCGATTTACATCCCAAAAATAATTTTACCATTTAGTCTTCTAAGGTTGTGTTAACGTCATTCGGATCAGTAGAGTCTGCATTTGAATTGTCATGTTTCGTCATCTTTGGTTCAAGTTAAAAAGACAAAGTAATGCATTATAGATTGTTGATTTAAATTTAAAGAAAGTAACGTAGATGGAAGTAAACTGCTAATACACGACAAAGATCTTCATTTATTAAGTACAAAATCGTATTTACCTACTAAGTCGGTAAATTTGCTAATTTATAAAAACATATTCGTACAATTTTATTTACGATAGTATTAATAGTATTATTAAATATCAATACAAAAAACAAAGTAACATCATAAACAATATTATCTCTATTAATTAATTAATTAATATATTTGGATACATCAATCCAAAATATATCAAAATTCAAATCCTTAATACATTTTTCATTTAAAATTAAACCAATACAAACCGATGTATTGGACACCAACTCCAAAACACTTATTAGATCCATATAACACATTCATATAAGACATATTTTAAGTTAACCCGCAAATTTTACGGGTCTTAAACTAGTTTTAAATATTAGAATAAGATTTCAATGGAATCAATTTTTATTTTAGATAATATAAAGTTGGCTAAAATAATGAAAAAACACCGTGAAGCTAGAGATATTTTCGTGCAAGTCGATCGGCCGATTTTCTATGACGTGTAATTATAGCCCAAAATTATATTTATATATTATTATTTTTATTAAATATATAAATGTTAATATTTTAATTGCAATTAATATCTAATTTGTATTTAAATGAAAAAAGCTAGGCCGTTAGATCGCACAACCAATTAAGGGTTGAGATTGCTCCAAGCTATTCTGCTTTAAGTATATGTTATAGATTATAGATAGATGTGTCAATTACGTCATTTTCTTCTAGTAAATAATTTCTAAAAAATCACATATATAAATGTTAATATTTTAATTGCAATTAATATCTAATTTGTATTTAAATGAAAAAAGCTAGGCCGTTAGATCGCACAACCAATTAAGGGTTGAGATTGCTCCAAGCTATTCTGCTTTAAGTATATGTTATAGATTATAGATAGATGTGTCAATTACGTCATTTTCTTCTAGTAAATAATTTCTAAAAAATCACTAACCTTTTAAAAAGTATTTTTTTTAATTAATCAACATTTACGTAAGAAATTTAATTCATCAATTGAGAGTTTAAGACATTATCTAAATCGATATGTGATGTTTATATTTTTAATTCATTGAGTGAAGAATAAAATTACCAAAAAAAATTGACATGAACTTAAAAAAAAACTTTCTTTCACTATCTTGTAATTAAAATCTTTTAATCTCTATGTGTATAAATTCATATAAATAAAAGTAGTATCATCATAAAACCCAAATCTCCGCAAATGATTAAAATACATATTAGCTGACACACTTTATTACTAAAAATAATGGGCTAATCATTTGTGCTATTGAAAGCACAATTAAAAGGTGATGTTGACTAATGGATAAATTTAAAATTTTACATTTTCAACCTTTAGCTTTTTATATTTACATATTTAACCTTTCTATTAAATCAAACTGCACGATTCAATCCATGTAGTTTGTTACACGGACTATTTTCCCAAAAATAATATATTAGATACAATATTGCATATAAACATTTAACGATCCATGTATACATACGAGTTTAAAGTTCAGTGATACATATTTAATTAGGCAGTTGATTTTGGTAAGATTTATTTTACTTGCCACAAGGAAATAGTGCAATAAATAGTTGTACTGTATGCATAAGTAATTGTACTGTTTACTTGTGACAAGTAAAAACATCCTTCCGAAAATCAACTCCCATTTCATTATCCACTGCAACTCTCAACGGTACCATAATTCATATATGTGCGTGATTTCTCGACCAAGATTTTCCTTATGATTGGTGTGGGGTTTAATTAGGCTTCTACTAAAGTTCACCCATCTTTTCATGAGTCCATTTAATTATTGGATCAAGATTTCTATTTGTTGGTGACTGATCATGTGTGGTAAAACTAGAGCTCATTTTTATAAGTTACTTCTACTAACTTTTTTTAGAGCTTATTTTTAAATAGACTCTTAAATTTCTGTATACCAAACAATGCTAGAAGCTTGACCTAACATGAAAAATAAAGTTAAGCTCCCATAAGATTCAAAAAGCTAGTTTACCAAACACCCATAAAGACAAGTCATGCATGTTCTTTCTAAAATCAAAAAAATATTTACTTGTGTACTTATATTGATTCCTTTATATCTCTTAGCAACGAAAAGTACGAGACAACCAAATATTACCATGATATGCATCAAAATGTCGTTTTGTACTACGTACACATATGTAGACCCATACCGATGTTTGTAACTTTGTATGATATAGACTCCGTATACGTATAGCTCGTATGAGGCAAGTTAAAGACTTGGAGTTCGAGGTATGCGACAATAAAAAATGGTGTCCTACCATGCCCATCATTTGGCATTGGAATATTCATCAATGCACTAAAAATAATAATAGAAGATCAAATGATGACAAAGTCTTATAAGGTAGATCAGGTGTTATGGTTTAAAATACTCCATTATTGTGACCTCTTGGCCCAAGCCATGGGGTTAAAGCATGTGACACATGGCTCGTATGACTTGACCAAAAACAGGGAACAAAAGCCATTTGATAGCACACCAACCGGCCATAATGTGCGACATATGTAGCTGGTGTAAAGATTCTGACCCACGTTTATGTTAATTAAATCCTTTAATTTGGATTATTGAGCGGATAACCGCACACGTAGATTATTACATTAATCAAGCAAAATCAGTTTACGAGTTGTCATTCTATGTGTGATGAAAACTTTAATACTTAATAATATTTTACTACATTAATCATCAAGTATGTAAATAATTATAAGAAGACAAATAATATGCGACGTTAGTTGATTCGACAAACACATACATATATGTCATGCCCAAGAGCAATCAATCATATTTTCATTATAATTTATTCGGTTATGGTTGATGATCTCAACCCAAGCCATGAATCATCGTTACATGATTATCGCGTAACACCATATGTGAGATCGTTTACTAGTGTGCAAAACATTCTAATATACATTTTGTTTCTATAGGAGACATACTCACAATTTAATGTCGAAATAAAGATGGACAAGCTACTATGATTGTAGGTCGCGTCACAACTCACGACCATGTATTATATATGTATACAATCATTTACGAAAGATGTATGATAAGCAGTTTGGTATGAGTTGTTTGTGCACCAAAACTTGCAATGGATGGTTTTGGTTCTAGCTTAATTTTACAACTAGATGTGGTCGGACACTAATTATATTTTGTGTTAGGAAAGTATGTATGGCTGTTTAATATCATGTTGGTTGTGACTTGTGAGTGCATAATTCCACCTATGGGTACCTTTTTAGCCCATAAATTCTATTTGTTTCCCAACTTTGAGCAACTGAAAAACCCCATATACCTAAATGATAACGCAAGGTTGTCAACAAGCCAAACCTTTGATTTAACTGTACACAAAGTTTCAATTTAGAATTCATGAATTAGTAGGTTGGAGTATATTTCTTGATGAAAATTAATCGTGTACAGTATGTACAACCTATTAATGGGCCCAAAACAACTACAAATGGGCTTGTGAGCCCAGCTTCAGGAAACGGCCCGTCAGGCAAAGCCCAGCAGGCAAGCCCACGAACATGTGGTGTCCCCTGGAGGGGGACACAAACAGTACGGAAGATCATCACTGGTAGTGGTGGTCTCCTTGATCCCGACAAGGTGGTTGTTCTTTTGCCTGCCATTGGTCCACGTCATTCCAGGGGGCCCACAGGCAGGGACCATTCACCTTAGCCGTTGATTAGGATTTCTAGATCGCGTCCATGAGCGCCACGTGTCAAGCTTACTTGCTCCCAAAGGTCACAATCTGAGCCATTGATTTATAATTTCAGATTGCGTCCCTGAATGACACGTGGCACTAGGGCATGAACAGTGCACACTATAAATACAAGAGTATAGGCACAGTTCATCCTCTAAGCACCTCATAATCTTCAACAAATTCACACACAAAACCCTAATCCTCTCAAGGAGAAATAACAAACTTTATTTCTTCCAAGCCGATTTCGCCACCCTTGCTTCGATCACCTCGATTCTAAGGGTTATCCACGTTACGTACGGAGAGCCTCGAAATCGAACCATCCATCTTCGCACTCAAGTATTTTTTATGCTTGAACAATTGGCGCCATCCCATTGAAAACCCTCTTTTTTCTCCACTGTTTTGCTAGATACATCACTCCTTCTTCATCACTGTTCGTAAGATCAACGATGGCGTCTAACGGTGGTCAGATTCCAGTTTCCGGTCAAGCTCCGGCCACAGGTCAACTATCAATCCCGACTCAGATTCCAGTAGTTAGCCAAACTCCAGTCTCTGGGCAGAACCCAAATCCTAATCAAGTATCAGGCGTGGTTGAGAACATCACACACTTTGCTGGGCAGAATCCTCAAACACCAATTGCAAATTCAGGGGAGCAGTTGGAATTTGAAAGGCATCAAATGATAGAACAGCTTCGCCGGCAACTAAGTTTCACAACTCCAGGAAGCCCAAGCTTACAATTTCCAGGGGGATCAGATCTCATGCAAGCAAGTGTTCCAAATTCTCAAGCCTTTGTTGGCCAGCAGATGGTGATGGGAACGGCTTTCCAGAGTTTTCCACAGACTCAACAAAACACTCCTCAAATTTCCCTGCAGAACACTTTCCAGCAGCCTCCCCAGACGGTGTTCCAGGGAAGTTTTCAACAAACCCCGCAACAAAGTTTTCAACAGCCTTTCCAGACACCATTTACAAATGTCTTCCAGCAACAAACTCCCCAGGCACAGTTCTCCTTCCAGGGACAACACTTCTCTCAGCCATCATTTCCACAAACCTTCCCTGCACAGCAGCAGCAGTTCACCTTTCCAGGGCAACAGGTGACTCAGCAGGTGCCAGGGCAGCAAGCCTCGCCTGTCGCTGATGCAGCTAGTGCATTCACCCAACTCTTAACCCAGCTAATGCAACCGCCTGTGATGGCTCCTCCTCCACCTCCTGTACACCTAATGCTGGCAAACCTCATGGCAATTCTGCAGGGAAAGGCACCAACACCACTAAGTAACATCCCTGACTCAAATGCACTGTTTCATCCTGCAATTGCAAGTGTACCAATCCCGCTGGGAGCTACGGTCCCAATTACCCTGGGCACCTATGATGGTACGACAGATCCGGAAGACTTCATTCAATCCTATGATCATGCCATAAAGACCCAACACTGGGAGGACGTTGTCGCCTGCCAAATGTTCCCATCCGTGCTCCGCTCATATGCCAAGTCCTGGTTCTGGGACCTCCCTGAGCGTAGTATCACCTGTTTCAATGATATCAGGTGACGTTTTGTAGCCCACTTTCATCAAAAGAAGAAGCAGGTAAGGTCGCATGTTGAGGCCCACATGATTAAGCAACACAGCAATGAGCCGCTGGAGGATTTCATCGACAGATATACGGACGATTGCCTGAAAATTCCTGGTCTCCCTGAAAGCCAACAGGTATCGGGTTTTATCTCGTGCCTGGATGAAAACAGGTTCCAGGCCCTGATTGACAAATTTATTGGAGAGACACCTCCTACGTTTGCAGTTCAGATATCACAAACGAGGGATTATATAAGGGCCATGTAGAAGCGAAGGTTAAACAGGATCAACAAGCAGGCGGCTAACAATTCTAAAAACGATCAGAAGGGCCAGTCATCCCAGGGAAAAAACAAGCATCCCCAGGGAGGAAGGTATAGCAGGGGAGGGCGTTACCAACCTTACAACAAGTTCCATGAGAAAGAGTTAGTGGTGTCTTCCCTATCAAAGACTCCAGCTGAGATTTTATCAACAGAGCCTGCTGCAAGAAATTTCAAGAAACCACCGCCTATGATAAAACCAAAAGAAAACGGGAAGTATTGCAAGTTCCACAAGGAAAGTGGTCACGATACAAATGAATGCATGGAGCTAAAAGCTTAGATTTATAAAGCAATTAAAGAAGGCAAGCTTGAGCACCTGGCACAGGGAGCCAGGGACCATCATGAGAAAGAAACAGCAGCAGGGAAAGCTAAGGAGCTCCAAAAAGTGGACGCAGTCATCCACATGATCAGCAGCACTGGCCCCCGGCAGAAACGCCGTGTAGAAAACCCTGAACCCTGGCAGCTGCAGGAGATTAGTTTCCCATCCCTCTACTCCATAACTCCCTCGGCTGACCCCTTAGTCATTACAGCAAGAATTGAAAACCATCAGGTAGCGCGAATTTACCTGGACAGTGGCAGTTACACCGAAATCATGTACGAGCATTGCTTTCAGTAGTTGCCAGACCACATCAAGCAGCGCAGGGAAGACTGCTTACAACCCTTGATTGGGTTTTCTGAAGAAACAAACTGGCCCCTGGGAAAAGTTAAACTGGAAGTCACCTTGGGAGAATATCCCAGATACCGTTCAATGACACTTGAATTCATCATTGTGCGCCCAGCCTCAAAATACAACGTCATCCTTGGACGAACTGCCATGCAGCAATATGGAGCAGTAATCTCTACAGCCCATGGAATGGTCAAGTTTCCAACTCCTGAAGGAGTAGCAACTATACAGGCTGTATCGCAGGCACCCATTGAGTGCGCCCAGGTGGCTGAAACAGAGCCCCTACAAAGCACTTCTCAGGAAGACCCCCAGGAAGAAAAAGTTGTGATCAATCAGGCATTCCCAGAACAACCGGTAAGCATTGGCAAATCCCTCCCAACACAGGTGAAGGAGCAACTGAAAAAATTGTTAATAGAAAACCAAGATGTGTTCTGCTTCCAGCACTTAGATATGACAGGGGTACCAAGAAGTATAGCTGAACACTCCCTGAATGTCAGGCCAGGAGTATTACCTATCAGACAGAAAAAACGTGGAATGGCCCCTGATAGAAGTGCCTTTTTGAAGCAGGAGGTCAGCTCGCTGGTAGAGGCTGGCATACTCAGGGAGGCAAAATACCAGACCTGGGTAGCTAACACGGTCCTGGTGAAAAAACCAAACGGGTCCTGGCGAATGTGCGTTGATTACTCGAATCTAAATAAGGCCTGCCCCAAGGACAATTACCCTTTGCCTGAAATAGACTGGAAGGTGGAGTGTCTGGCAGGATACAGGCTAAAGTGTTTCCTAGATGCTTACAAGGGGTATCATCAGATACAAATGGCTGAAGGAGATGAAGACAAAACAGCCTTCCACACTGACCAGGGAATCTTTTGTTACAGAAAAATGCCCTTCGGCTTGAAAAATGCAGGGGCCACGTACCAGCGAGTAATTGACGCAACATTCAAAAATCAAATAGGCAAAAACGTTGAGGCCTATGTTGATGATCTGGTAATCAAAAGTCCAAATGAAACCAACATGCTCTCTGACATCTCCGAAACCTTTGCCACACTCAGGAGCATAAACATGAAGCTAAACCCAGGGAAGTGTACTTTCGGAATGGAAGAAGGCAAGTTCCTGGGGCACATCATCACCACAGGAGGCATCAAAGTAGATCCAGAGAAAGTGCAGGCTATAACAGAAATGCCGTCCCCAAAAACTAAGGTTGATGTTCAAAGCCTGTCAGGGAAAATAGCCGCACTTACACGCTTCCTGTCTAAAGCAGCAGAACGCTCCCTTCCATTCTTTGCAACACTTAAGGGGGTAAAAGATAAGAATGACTTCAGGTGGACTGAACAGGCAGAAAAAGCCTTCCAGGAGATGAAGAGTTTTATGGCAGAGCTCCCAACTCTCACAGCTCCAATCCCAGGAGAAACACTCACATTATATTTGGCTGCATCAGACGAGGCTGTCAGTTCCGTGTTAATAGCTGACAGAAACAAGAAACAGATGCCGGTATACTTTGTCAGCAGAGCCCTACTCCCTGCAGAAATCAATTACTCTCCCATTGAAAAGCTCACCCTAGATTTGATCCATTCTGCCAGAAGATTACGCAGGTACTTCCATGGCCATCCAATAGTTGTATTGACCGATCAGCCTATCAAGCAGGTGTTGCACAAACCAGATAAATCAGGAAGACTAGCTAAATGGGCAATTGAGCTGGGAGAGCATGAGATAGAATTTTGCCCAAGGAGTGCAGTAAAAGGACAAATACTGGCAGACTTTTTGGCAGAGATACCAGCAAGCTTGGAAGGCAAGAGCTCGCTGACATCTGACACTCCTCCCTATCGGGCCTGGGAGTTGTACACAGATGGTGCAGCTAGCTCTGGGGGGTCAGGAGCAGGACTGATCCTCACTAGCCCGGAAGGAAAGGAGTACACATATGCCCTGAGGTTCAATTTCCCAGCAACCAACAATGAGACAGAATATGAAGCACTAATAGCAGGATTGAAAATAGCTGAAGGAATGGGAATCAAATCAATTCAGGCTTATGTTGACTCCCAGTTAGTGGCAAACCAAGTCAATGGAAGCTTTGAAGCTAAGGAGCAGGCAATGAAAAAAATACTTGGAAGTGGTCCAGGGAATAATCAAGAGGTTCACACAGTTCAGGATTGATCAAGTACCCAGAAGCCAAAACAAGAGAGCGGATGTGCTCAGTAAGTTAGCCTCCCTGACATTTGCCCATCTGGCCAAGGAAGTCCTGGTTGAGACCTTGGACCATAAGTCAATTGACAATGAGCATGAGGTCAGCCCAGTGGAAGAAGATGAAGACAACTGGATGACACCCATCAGGGAATATCTTCTGCATGGCACTCTTCCTGCTGACAGGGCGCATGCAAGAAAGATAAGAGTAAAATCGCCAATGTACTTGATTGAGAACGGAGAACTGCTCAGGAAATCTTTCCTAGGCCCCAACCTCCGCTGCGCAGGGCCCAAGCAAGCAGAAAACCTTATCAGGGAAGTTCATGAGGGTTCCTGTGGCATGCACTCAGGGCCCCGGGCAGTAACAGGAAAGTTGATGCACCAGGGATACTTCTGGCCATCCATGCACAGGGACGCTATGGAAATCATTCGAAAATGTCAATCCTGCCAGATCCACGCTCCCATCTCCAGAACCCCTAAACACGACTTAATACCAGTCACTTCCCCCTGGCCTTTCTATAAATGGGGGATAGACGTTGTGGGACCATTTCCTCCTGCTGTGGGAGGCCTCAAATTCATTGTGGTGGCAATTGACTACTTTACCAAGTGGGTGGAAGCCAAACCCTTGAAGCAAATCTCTGGGAGGAGTATGGTTAACTTCGCCTGGGATAACATCGCCTGCAGATTCGGCATCCCGCATGAGATTGTCACCGACAATGGAACTCAATTCGCTCATGAACCCTTCAAGTCCTGGTGTGAAGGCCTCAACATCAAGCAAAAGTTCACCTCTGTTGCCCATCCCCAGGCTAATGGGCAAGTGGAAGTTACTAACAGGGACATTGTTGCAGGCATCAAAGCAAGATTAGGAGCCTCCAGAGCTGGCTGGGTGGATGAGCTGCCAAGTGTCCTCTGGGCACATCGAACCATGCCAAAGAATGATAGCACCTGGGTCACTCCCTTTAGCCTTGTATATGGAACAGAGGCGGTAATCCCGGCTGAAATTAGTGTGCCCTCACAGCGCGTCCTGCAATTTGACGAAGATGCTAATGTGGAGCCTTACCAGGAGAACCTCAACCTTACTGTAGAAGGGAGGGAAATAGCGGCCATTCAGGAAGCAAGAAACAAGCACAAGATGGCCCGCTACTACAATAGGAAAGTTCAACCCAAGTCCTACAAGCTAGGGGACTTGGTGTGGCGCAAGAATGAAGCATCCAGGGCATAAGATACAGGGAAGCTGGGACAGAACTTGGAAGGTCCCTACCAGGTGACAGGCGCATATGGCAATGGGGCATACTCATTGGCCAACATAGATGGTTCCCCAGTACCCCGCACCTGGCATGCAACCAATTTGAAAAAATGCTTTGTTTAAGTGTTTTCTCTTTGTTTTTTATTCCAAGACAACTACATGTAAGCCCAGGGAGACTTGATCACTCTCCCTGACTGGCCTTTATCAGCATCAAGTTCTTAATAAAATAAGTTGTCTCCCACCAACTACTGCTTACAATTTATTTCAATTATTTCTTATATGTGTTAACAAGCTAGTTGTGGCCATGTTTATGGCTGGGGCACAACAAGTAGCCCCGCATTACCCCAACTCCATGCAAACCAGCAAATATCATTGCTTGGAATATTACAAACAGGAGTGGCGGCCCTGCCACAGTGGAAGGTGTTTTCTAGCCCTATCCCTGGCAGAGACTTGCCTCAACCAATAGGTTGGCTAGTGACAGGTCAGACCAAGGCAGGGAAAGTACATGCGCAGCCAATAGGCTCGCAGGCTACTATTCCACCTGCACAAGAGCATTCTAGAAAATGCGAAGTCATGGCTAAAAGCAATAAAAGATAAGCATAAACAATGAGTACTCATTAAAATAAAAACAGGCAAAAGACTTGTCTAAATAAGAAAATAATTAACAAGAATATAAACAAGACATCAATATATTACAAAACAGAAATTGTTTACAGGAAAGCCCTCAGAAGGGACAAATTGTTTACAGGCACATGCCTTGTACAATACAAATAAAACAAAAGAATCACATTTTTTCTGGCTTCAGCTTTAGGAGATCATCGACAGGCATGTCCAAGTCCTCCTTTAACTTTTCCAGGAAGGGAGAAGTCTTCAAGCTTTGCAGAGCCTCGGCTGCGGCTTTAGCCTTACTGCCTGCTTCAAGGTCAAGCTTTGCGGCGATCTCGGCAGGGAGGGGGTCCAGGTGCTTGGCTGACAGGCGAGCCACTTCAGTCTGCCCCTGCTTACGGGCACACTGCACCACGGTCCCAACAGGCACTGAGACGCCTGGGCATGCGAAAGCAGTAATCACAATCTCAGGAAGGGCACTTTGCAATTTTTTCTTTTCAGCCCTAGCCTCATTTCTCTCAACTATCGCCTGATCCCTCTCAGCGGTAGCCTGGTCTCTAGCAGCGGCTATCTCATCCTTTTCAGCCAGAGCAGCGTTTAAGTCTCGACCACTCTGCTGGAGAGAGGATTCCATGTCGGCACACTTGCCCTCCTGCTCTGCCAATTTGGACTTCAGAGATTCAATCTCTGCCGCCATTTCCCCGACACGAGCAATATCAGCCTCGTGCTCCTGTTTGAACTTCTCCAGGCTCTCACGCTCCTGCCTGATAAGATCTGCATTCTTGGCAGCCTGAGCTCTGGTTTCCTTGAGAGAAGTCCCTAGCTGCCTATTCAACCTGTCCGCCTGGTCCGCCACATGCATAGCGTTGATACTGAACATCAAATTATCAAAAGTTGACTTTGCAAAGCGTCGGAGGCTTTGAGCAGGGGACAGAGTGGCCATCTTCTTCCCAATACCAGCAGGCATGGCGTGCCTAATGAAATCCGAAATGGAATGGATATCCATCCCAGGGTTGTTTTCTTGAAACTCCCAGCCAGGAACAAAAACAGGAGATTTCTCAGTATTGGCCCACGGCCCAGCTGGGAGATGGCCCCTGGCACTACCCAAAAAATGAACTTCGTCATCCTCCTCGTCCATGTCTGGGAAAGAAAGGCTAGAGCTGCTCTCCATGACATTCAGGCGACTTTTCTTTGCCGCCCTAGGAGAAGACATATCACCGGAGGAGGTGGTAACCTTCTTTTTCTTCTTTTTCAGCTCCAGGCGAGCTCCATCCCCCGCATCCTCCTCTGGAATAGCAAGCAAATATCAGTTAACAAGATAAAAGTTTTTCAAAGTCTTTCTCCTGATATAAAAAGAAACTTACCAGTATCCGAGTCGTGCAGGCTCATGATATGTGTTTCCTGTTGAATGCCGTCACCGGCACCATCCTCTCCCTGCGTACTGGTCTCCTGATCAGACAGGGACGCCTCAGGGTTATCCTCAGGGGAAGACTCCCTTTGTCTCTTCTTTTGGGCCCCGCCCTTACGGCCACCGGCAGCCTTCTTTTTGGAGATCGTCACTGGCAGCGTGTCGATCGCAGTGAAATCAGGAGGGATGGGGGCCCCAGGAGGAAGGGTAAAGGCGGCTGAGCCATCAACATTGCGGGGTAAACTCTCCAGGGACACATGCCCTATCTGGAAGTTTGAGGCGTCCTCCTCGGCAAGAGCAAAATTGACATTCATGACTGTAACAAAAGAAAACATGGTTAAGGCATGGGATAACAGGAAAACATAGAGAACAAAATAATATAAATCCTAATATCCTCAGGAATCATCATCCCCTTGAATACCTTTATCCCCAAGCTTGCACACCAACACTCTATCAGTCCTGTTCCAGTTCCGGCTCATGTTCGCCATCGCCAAGAAAGATTCAGGATAGGGCCTCATGGTGACCTCTGCCTATTGAAGCAGGCGAAGAAATTTGGCGTCCAAGCCCGCTTGAGAATAGTTGATTTCAGGGGCTTTATTCTTCAGGCGCTTATGTTGCAGCATCCACATTCTGGGATCAGCCCAGAGCATAAGCCCTTCCCTGCCTTCCGGCAAAACTCTGTCATCTACGTAGAAGAACTGATCTTTCCAATTCTGAAGCCCATCCTGGCGATCCCCACAAAAATTTGCCCTATTCCCTGTTCTCTTGGATACAGTAAACCAGCTCTCTGGAGAACCGGTCACCGTAAATTGCGATCTAAAAAAGAGCAGGGAAGACTCTTTCTGATGAAGCCGGCAATACACTTCAAACATTATAATCTTCTGCAGCCCCAAGGGATGCAGCTGGGAAAAGGCCATCCCATAATATTCCAGAACAGAGATCAAAAAGGGAGTAGGAGGTAACCTAAAATTTCTAACCTCAAACCAATGTTTATATACGGTGATTTTCCTGGGGGGGGGGGGGGAGCGTGTGCACGTTGTGTAGATGTGGGGAGTGTGGCATCAAATTGATGCAGGCAAGGATACTGCTCACATAACTGCTCTAGGTCGCTGGCAGTCATCACAGAGGCTATATCTTCAACCCTACCGCCGGAAAACTGGGTGTTAACCACCATACTTGGCGGCGCATCCCCAGTTACGGCGGTGTAAGGGACAATTGGTGCGGAAGATGATGATTCCATGACTAATTTTTTGATAAAAAAACTACAAAATAGTAAAGAAACAAGTACGGGTTACAAGTAAACAAACCTAGAGGATGATCGAAAGATTCGCCGGAAAGGAACGACGGTGATTGATGATGATCGAAGCAAACACAAGAAAAGTCGAGAGAAAAGTGAGAATGATGAAGGCGTAAAACTGTAACAAATGAAGGGAACCCCTATTTATAGGGAATCAAGTAACCGTTTGGTTACCCCAGGCCCATGGGCCTTCATCCACGCCTTACACGTGTAGGCACCAGATGCGCACCAGGAGCGAGTGGACAACAGCTGGCACACGCACAACCCACGCGCTCCCGCCAAAAATTTAAACGCCGCCCTTGAGAAACCCAAAGGGTAGGCGCATTAAATGCAGTTGCAAAAAGCAACTGCTCATCTGACAAACGATGGGACACCATCAGTCAAACAGGCGACCAATTAACAAATGACACGTCTCTCCTGTCAGACAAATCTCCTGGATTGTGAATCACTCCTCTACAATGGGAAAAATATTTTCCCTGCCAATGACCTTGCCTGAGCCGGACATGTGCAACCTAAAAATTGATAACAGATGTCCCTGTACCGGGGATACGATCATGTCTGCCTGAGTTTAGTCTCCTGTCTCTGGGAACTAGTAAACTAAACTGGGGGGACTTAATCGTGTACAGTATGTACAACCTATTAATGGGCCCAAAACAACTACAAACGGGCTTGTGAGCCCAGCTTCAGGAAACGGCCCGTCAGGCAAAGCCCAGCAGGCAAGCCCACGAACATGTGGTGTCCCCTCGAGGGGGACACAAACAGTACGGAAGATCACCACTGGTAGTGGTGGTTTCCTTGATCCTGACAAGGTGATTGTTCTTTTGCCTGCCATTGGTCCACGTCATTCCAGGGGGCCCACAGGCAGGGACCATTCACCTTAGCCGTTGATTAGGATTTCTAGATCGCGTCCATGAGCGCCACGTGTCAAGCTTACTTGCTCCCAAAGGTCACAATCTGAGCCATTGATTTATAATTTCAGATTGCGTCCCTGAATGACACGTGGCACTAGGTCATGAACAGTGCACACTATAAATACAAGAGTATAGGCATTCATCCCCTAAGCACCTCATAATCTTCAACAAATTCACACACAAAACCCTAATCCTCTCAAGGAGAAATAATAAACTTTATTTCTTCCAAGCCGATTTCACCACCCTTGCTTCGATCACCTCGATTCTAAGGGTTATCCACGTTACGTACGGAGAGCCTCGAAATCGAACCATCTATCTTCGCACTCAATTATTTTTTATGCTTGAACAAAAATGAAAATGGTTATGTATTACATCACCCTCGAGTTAATAATGATTTAATTCTTAAAGTTTCATATATATTTTTTTAATTTTTTTTAACTCTTTAGGTTTTTTTTTTTTTTTTTTTTTTTTTTTTTCTTGTAATTTAATCTTTCAATTTAAAATTTTCTGATGGTTTAAGTAACATTTAAGTTCACATATGTTCTTTAAACTCCAAAATTTGATAGTTTAATCCATGTAATTGAATAAAAATAAAAAGTTGAAACTTAAAGAAATAAACCATAATTAACTCTATATCATGAATTTTATTTTTATGTATCAATCAATTATAGGTATAATAACCGATATACAAAACAAAAGAAGTGGATACAAAAATAGAATATTTGGTGTTGATGACTTGAATTTCGGGTTTATCACTACCCGCTGTATTGAAAGGCAGAGTTGAAGAAAAAGTGTTAGGGCGTTGTTGTGTTACAAAATGAGAAATACTTTGTTCACAAAAGTTTTACAAAAAAACTTTCACAAAATGAGTTGTCACAATATTAGAAAGAGAGAGAAAGATGAGAGAGATTAAATGGATGAATGTGATTGGATGATTTCTTATGCCACCTCATTTTGTAACAATTTGTTTGTAAAAAAATTTTGAGTGTAGAATCATAAAGAATTATAGTTGTGAAATATGCAAAGTGATTTGTTCATCATAATTCTTTTTTATATACTTCTCGAATCATAAAGAACTTTTTGTTTTTAATAATGTAAAAGCTAAAACGGAGTTAATGAAGTTGCATCATGGCAATATATTTAAAGAGTATACATATTATTATTAGAATAATTGAGTTAACTAATTCGTTGGCTTAATCATGATTTTTAGGTAGAACTTTTACTCTAATTAAGATATTAAATTAATGGTACCTTCAAAATTTAGTAATCAAAACAATACTCTATAATTCGTAGCAGGCTGTTTGCGAGATTTTGGTGACAGGTGTACACTTAAAAACTCAATGATTTTGTGCAACTATTGTCTTGTAGCTTAAGCATGCATAATTTTATATCCTCCAAACATAAGTTTAGGTGTATAATAAATGTTTGTTAGATTTATATATGTATGTTGGTACACTCATAGGCATATATTGATTGATAACAAGCGTCGAGTTTAAAGCCTTAATCGATACTAAGACACATGGCTATGATCGATCATTAGTAGATGGGGAACATCTTTAATGGAAAATATTATCTGTAAGTAAATGATTAAGAGGTTTACACTAAACGCAACAATGATTACGAAAATGAAGTGACTATAGTTGTTAGACAAATAGGTTGATAATGCTAGTGACAAGTCCCTTATGAGAAATACGGAGTATAAAATACAAAATCATCATACTAAATGTAGTACATATTTGATTAAGTTTTCTTAAGCCACCATATCAGTTTAACGGTTTTAATCAATTCCAATAATGATATTTAGTCTTACATTAATTCGTCATGCTATCGAACTCAACTAAGTTCTTTTATTCATGTTCTAGTTGTAATTTACATTGTTTTTTTCTTTTAGAATGGTAAATTTACACCTATTTTACATAATATATGTAGATGATCACACACATAATATATACTGTCTTCTATGAGTTTTGAATTCACAACCTATAAATTGAAAGATTTTTCAAATGTTAAACATTGTTACATCAAATGTTATTTAATGAAAACTTGCACCTTTTTGTAACTCTCTTTATTTGACCAAAAAGAAATGCATTTCACACCAATAACAAACAAACAAATTGTCTATTAATCAAAGATCTTAAATTAGTGATTATATTCCAATTTTGTATGATTTATTTAATATATAATATATTGCCAAGATATATCATTTTTACCTTTTTTAATAGTAATTAATGTTTAAACAATATGTATTTTATTTCTAATGTGGGCCACGTGGGTGTCCACAATTACAATTTATAATTCCTATACGAATCAACCATGTAGAAAATGATTTGGAGGTATCAAACACCAATTAAAAAATCAACGCCATTTCTTTTGTAGTTTATGTATTTTATTGGTGCATGTCACTGTATTAGTCACTAGAAACATACAACTGGGGTTATGGTTTGTTACGTGCATTATCCACTTGTACATTGCTTGATTTCTGTAGTACATTTCTACACCAATTATAGCCAGACACTTGAGAACAGGACGTGTTCATTGAGTCAACCAAACAAGCAAACTGAAACCTCATTTTCTTATGTATTTTGCATATGTGAAGCTGAGTTTAAATTATAACAATAATCAATTCAATGGAAAACAGGAACACTATTCCTCAAAAGGTTGTTTTAACGGCCACATTTAACTCAGAACACTTTGAATCACATGCGACTTTTTTTCAAGGGAGTCAACAAACAAATTACTCCTGGTTCATACACTAAACTGTACAATTCTTAAAACTCATAGTACAAACAGTATAAAGCACAAGTTGGTGTATGAATACAATATTTTGTTGTATTTATTACTCTCCTTTTTCGAAAATCACACATTAAGCAATGTTCGACTGTTTATTGTAAAATCACAAGGCATGCGATTGAAAGCATAACCTATTTTTCAAAAGCCCTTACCTTCACGAGGATATTTATGCTCAAAGAAATGTACCATTAGTTAAATCAGTAATGGTCAGGGGCGGAGCCATGTACAAGGTAGGGGTAGCTGTTGCTACGGCAATACACAGTGTAATTTATATTAAAAAAACATCATTTTTACCCGCATTTCTTGTTTATGCTACGGGTTTAGAAAAAATAAGATATCATTGCTACGGGTAATCTAAAATCCTAGATCCGCCCCCGGTAATGGTAAAGAAGAAGCAATATTTATTAATCTCTTATCACTTATCAAAGTGGATATATGGCTATTTTAGATGAAAAAAAGGCAAGAACGTGTTTTTTTTTATAAATCATCAGTTTGTTTTTATACTCCCTCCGTCCCAAATTGTTTGTCCACCTTTCTATTTTTGTTTGTCCCAAAATGATTGCCCATTTTCAAAATTAACCAATCAATATGCTTGAAAATGGAAAAGGTGAAATATTATTGATAGTCAACGGTAATAAATGCACTTTTCTTAAACTGTGTGTTTTTTGTCTGGTGACAAACATTTTGGGACGGAGGGAGTACCAAACTAGTAAATAACTTTTCGTATAGCAATTCTTGTACATATGCTGGTTGTAGTTAAATTCTACTAGTAACATTACAGAATTGAGTTCCTCGTGTTCTATATGTCCATAAGATAAGACCCATGCTCGGAAAGGGAAAAACGGAAAATCGAACCCAAACTGTCGAAAAAACCAGAAAATACGCACACCGAACTGCTGATTAACCAAACACAAGTATATGTATGCTGGTCGAGAAACCAAAACCGAACTGAACTAAACCGAACCAAATCAAACAATTCGATTCATATGTAGTAAAACTTGCATCTTACTTAAACAAAAACTTTTTTGTACATAGGAGAGTACTCCACGTCTATCAAACAAAGTTAAACTAACTTAATTGTTATCTTCTCCATGCCACTTCCAAACAATATCTTGTAGGGCAGGTCGAACATCATCTTCACAAAACTTTTTGTATTCTAACGTATCACCTGCCGACTTCGAAAACTCGACAACTGCCACCTCGGGTGCAACCTCATACACCTCAACCGTAACCGCCAACTTCCCTTTTCGGCCCTCGGAAATCCCCTGCATCCTCACTTTATATTCACTTTGCTTCGAGCTCGAGATCTTGAAGTTTAACTTCTTTGCGACTAATTCAAGTTTACCAACAATTGATGAAGCTGAGCATTTGGAAGTAAACAATGACCCTGACTTTCGCTTACTTTCAAACATACCCGATAAATCAAAACTTCTTTACATGGGCATACCATCTCTTTCATACGATTACCCTTTTTGTAAATCTTGATTGTCGATACTATTCTGACATTCTCAACACTTGCAATTACTGGGCTCTCTTCAATATCAACCTTTACATTGAAAAAAAAACAATCATTGAGTCAATGAATATAAGATCAACTTGTATTCATTGACAGCAAAAAAGTAAGAATACAGTAATACATGTGAAATTAAATCCAGCATGTGCTTAACAAAAAGTACATTAAGCATGACGATAACTTAAGAAAATTTATCGACGGATATCGAGCGCATAAGGTGTCAAGAAAAGGAGATATATGCTTGCAATGAAGATCGGACATCGTTTTATAAATAACAACCTGCATTTCAAGATTCAAGATTCAAAATTCAATAAAAACTTCAAAATTGATCAAATAATAACACATGCTATGAAGATTAAATATCAGACCTGTAGAAGCCACTGCAGCTTTGAATTGACATCGTTTTATAAAGAACAACAGAGGCTCCTGCATTTCAAGATTCAGAATTCAATAAAAACTTCAAAATTTATCAAATAATAACACATACTATGAAGATTAAATATCAGACCTGTAAAAGCCACTGCAGCTTGGAACTGCTCAAGATTATTAATCAATTCATAGAAATTTCACTTAGGAAAATGGTCTCACAAAATGCAATTTCACTACATACAATATTGACAAAAAAAACTTATTAATAGCTTAATACGGAGTATAATATAACCTATGCAATCAGATCATGAATTGTATAAATAACAGACAATAAGTATCACATTATAGTTTGTTAAAAAGTTCATTAGATAGCAATAAACTGATGAACAACCTTGGTTTGCAGGCAGTTACTTTGTAGTGAAAAAGTCCTCTATATTCAATCCTCCCACTGCAATTTAAAGATTTAAATATTAGTCCCATATCAGTCTAAATAAATTATTACCGTCGAAGTTTAACCACAAAAAAAAAATCTGAGATTTCTATATTATCTCTGCAAAGTCAAAAGGAAATCCAAGAAAGCAAATAAAAAATGTCAAACTTATATTGACATTTCTTGGTTTGATAATCGAACCCAAATTACAGCTGCATCATTAATTCTTTTTGGAACATAAAGAAAAACAAAAAGACCAGGCAAATAATGGATAACACACAATAAGCAAATTGCTAGTTTACTTTGTAAAAGCTGAGTAAATAACCATAAATGAAGATTAAGTAAATATACATGTAAGTCTCAAACCTTTTCTTTTCATAAAAAGTATTTCATCAAACACTCGGTGTGCATTAGATAATTCAATACTTCCAACCTGCAAAAACATTTAAGTCATACATTTCCACAAACACTTAGTGTGCATACATGACATATGAGTACCACACTCACATAAAAGAAGACATGAAAAGTAACTTATCAAAAGCAAACATTATAATAGCTACTATCAAAGAAAAATCGAAGCTAAAATCAGATAATGACATTTTTGAGTCAGAAAATTTAAAATAGACAAAGGTACCTTAGCTAGGCATTTGATTGAACACCTAATAGGCGATAGTTACTGAAACAGTTACGACCACAATAAGTTATATCATGGATTTTTATAAAAGTACATATTATCATAGAAGATTAGAAGGTAGACAGCAAAATAATAAAAATACAGATAAATCGATATACCTGAAGTAGATTCGTGAAGAAGCTCAATAAGACCATGAAATACATAGATACAAATCAAGATGATGGGGATGAAGCCAAGTGTTGAAGGAAAACCAAAACTTTTTCAAGAATCTCCATCAGAAAATCTCCTAAACTATCTACCTGTCTTCAATTTGAACCTTATTTTGATATTGAAACCCACAATAAAGCGAAAAGATAGAACCCTAGAAATAATTTTACCTGAAACATAAATATAGTCAAGTTCATGAGAGAGAGAATGAAAGAAAGAAGGATGGAGGAAAATACATCTACTTGATGAATTGAGAGAAAACATTCAATATCAAATTGGAATGTAGCATGTATGTACCCATTTTGAATTCAAATGTAAGCCCGTGGAATTGATTAAACTAAAGAAGCAGAATGAAGAAGATGATAAGAGATTAATGTGATAAATTTGGGGAGGATGAAAATCAACTAAAAGGGGGCCGTTCAATTTTGGGAGTGGTAAAAGAATCAGACGTGATAAAGAATACCAATCAGATTAAACCTTCCTGGGTAAGTTTTGGGGTTTCCAATAAAAAAAGGGCGGTCCTAAAGGCTCCTCACAATAAAAAAATTTAAATTCAAATTATCAATTTAAAGAAAATCAAAATTATGAGAAAATTTCTTGCATATGAGATATGCCAAGTCATCATTGAGATTGTCTAAGAATGTGCCAAATCAGCTTCATGACATCAGCATCAACTCCCTTTTATTAGATAGGATATATATATATATATATATATATATATATATATATATATATATATATATATATATTACACATTTAACTTTTACAATTATACTCCTTCCGTCCCATTTCTATTGTCCATTATTTCCATTTTGGGGTGTACCAAATTAATTGTCCACTTCCATAAATAGAAAGTTTAAGGAAATAAAGTTCTTTTTTACCCCTAGTGTATATATATAAGACAAAAAAATAGGTAAAAAGTAGAGGGTAAAACTGTCATTTTATCAAAAAGTAAGAGAGAGATAGTTATATTTTCTTAAACTGCGTGTCTTTTTGTCTGGTGACAATAAAATTGGGACGGAGGGAGTACATAATTACTTTCAATATTAATACTAACAACACATATGTAACTGTGCAGTTTAATGCACGCCGCACGGTATATTTTTTCTTAATTTAAATTAAAGTATAACACGAATAATGTCTTAAAAATATTATTTGCACTTTCTTTCTATTTTAATATATCTCCCAAGTCCCAACTATTTTTCATAGTATATTTATGACGTCTTACATGAAAATCCATATATGTCGATGGGCAAAATAATGCATATACATTGCATCTGATGAAATTTAATATTGGAACTAAATCTTTGAGGTGCCATAATGGCATATAAGGGACCATCTGTTACGATCAGGGAAGGTAACCTTTGTCAACTGTCATTGGATCTATACAAATTTACCTCTTTTTTAAAGGAGAAATGATTGAGTCACTAAATTTTTACAAAATATTATTTACAAAATGAGGTATACCAATAAGAATATAAGAGAGAAGCATGAGAGAGAAAAATTGAATTAATTTGATTGGTGCAAATGACTTGTCATGTCATTTTGTACAAATTTGTTTGTAAATTTTTAGTGATTGTAGCATTGCTCTTTTTAAAGATGATCATCACATCACATGTTTGCATTCATACAAAACTAAATTTGTTTTAGCTTGTTATACACCGTAACAGCCTTAAACACATATAGTTTTGTACGGAGAAAAATTGATGATGCACGAAGAAAAGTTGATGTATATCTATACTATTGAAAATTGTTTAACTAACCATTCCACATTTCTACCCCTAATTATTACTGTTAATAAAATTTTTTTTTTTTTTTTTAAATATCAAGTCAACAAATTGTTTTGGTAGATGGTAGACCATATAAATGGGACCAATTAGTCTATGTTAATTTAAAGACAACTTTGTAAATATCTATCGAATAACTATGTCGACAAAAAAATTGGTTTTAATACTGTTCTCCAAGAGTTTTTAAAAGGTTGATTAAGTTGGCATAAAGATTAATGATTTTCTTTTTAACAATACCATCAAATCCCACAGAGATGCAAAGTCAAAACAAAACATAACCCACAAAGATATAAAGATTAAAGATGTTGACTGCTCAATGTGTTCACACAACTCAAAAGATATAACGATTATGTTTGTTCCAAGTTTGTAATCCACTTTCTTAGATATTTTTTTATAACTTTTATGTCTTTTGTTGATTTGTTTAGTTATTAGAATCATAATTTATATAACTACATATTAAAATTTCAAACGTACAAGTATACAACAGTAGGTTTAAGCACATCAATTAACTTTAATAGATGTAAATACATGTATTTATTGGGCTTGTTAAATACCGAAATGGGGGACCAATTCAGGGCTGACTTGTAATCTCACAACGATGCATTTAGGAATGGCAATGGGGCGGATTCGGTGCGGAGGTGTCATCCCCAACCCCATCCCCATTATTTTCAGCAATCCCCATCCCCACCCCAAACCCCAGCGGGGTCTTATCGGCGCGGACCATCGGGGAAATGGCTTACCCCAAATCATAATGGGGTCTTATCGGGGTACCTCGTTGAGAACGTAGGCTTTTCAAATCCTAACCTTGTACTCGTTCTCTATTAACAATAGCCAAAATTCGGATGACTTGTTGATTTTTCTTAAAGCATTATCTAGACATACAATAATTGGCATCCTCGTTTCAAAAACAAATAATAACATGATCACGACAACATATAGTATTGGTCTCATTGATGACACAATCATACTAAAAACATTAGAAGGATTACACATTTACATTACAACTAAACAATAACAAAACCGTTGTTGTGAATGAGTCAAAATTCTCAATTTTAACATACCATAGTCTTATAGATAAATAATAAAGTTGTCAATTATTGTAATTTAAAAAGCTATAAATAAATATAATTATTAATGATATTAGTTACTTATAGATATAATTAATAATTATATATATATATATATTGTAATTATACACATACATACAAAACGCGCGCGCACGCGCGCGCACACACACACACACACACACACACACACACATATATATATATATATATATCGGGGCGGAACGGAGCGGGGATGACAATACCCAACCCCACCCCAAACCCAATATAAATCCCCATTTATTCCCTCATACCTCACCCCATCCCCATTAATCCATCCCCAACACGATCCACATATTGCGGGGTTCAGGGATCCTCATCGGGTTTGGATCTTTTTGCCATCCCTAGATGCATTGAGGTGGGGTCCACTTCTGAAATGCAGTATTTTTATTTTTTAGTGAACCTCTCTTTAGAACTAGTTGCCAAATTTACAGGGTAAAGTACAAGAAATACATTTAAATTTATTATTTTTAAAATAATATATATCACTTAAAATTTTATTGTACTAGTTCATAACCCGCACATTTGCGGGAATTATTTAATTGAATATTTTGTAATAGATTTTCTCAAAAGAACGCTACGTTTGTTACGAAGGTTTGAAAAAGTTAGCAATTGAAGTAATTATACCACTATGGATTTTAGTTTGACGTACAAAACACAAAAAAATGTATGAAGTAATCTTAAAAGAATCTACTCTTGCTGAGCTAATGAGAATTACTTATTAACCACAGAATCCACACATGCGAACCAAATAACATTACCCAAAAGTAAATAAATCCGTTAAGTAATTTGTAAAGAAAACATAATATCCAGTTATTAAAAAAATGGCAAAAATGTTTCAAGGTTGTGTCGATGTAGTTGGTTGGCTCCCGCGTGGCCTTGCGACCCAGAAAGTACTTACAGCAGTCAGATGAGCATAGTAGTCTGATAATGCAAACCACGTTGTTGCGGATTGTCTTGTTTTTAGTAATTCATGTAGTTTGAATAAAGTTGTTTCTCGAAGTGACTCAGCCTGCAAAGGGGAATGAAAATATACATTTAGTTACTAAACATGTTTGGATATTTGTATTATTTAATTCTAGTCTAATTGCTTGAAATACTAATTTTGGTTCTTGCTTAAAATACGGGCAATTGCATAGTACACATTGCGTATAGTACAAAAAAATATTTTGGAGCAGTCAAAGTTGTATCTATATTCATGTCAAGTAAACATGTATTCAAGTAACTATGCCAACCACGGTTATGTGATAGATTCAATTTAAAGTTCTAAGGGTTCATTCGTTTGACTGCTAACTTTATATTGCAAGGTAATATAACTCGTGAACAGTTTATTATATATAGGATCGGTTAAATATGATATTAAGGAGACTAATGAATAGGATACCTGTTCAAGATAATCTTTCACCGTGCCTAAAGTGTCATCGCCTTTGACATCTGAGACATGTATGTAAGCATTTCTGATGAAGCTGATGAAGATTTCGCAGCATCCAACATCATTGTATTTGAAACCGATTCTTGCAATCTAGTCATTCCGTTGGCCAACAATTTTTCTTGACCGAAGGTTTTTTTTAGCAGGGACCGTGTTTTCTTTTTTTGTTCATTTGAAAGTTCCACTTGTTGTAGGATTAACTAACATAAATCCAGATGGTACAAAACATAAAGATGATGAATACGTTAAAATTAAGGTTTCATATAAATTAGAAAATATGTCTAGACTGGTTATAAATATATGTAATCAATCTTCTAAAATCATGAGCTGTCAAAACGTTAGTTCATTGAGAATCACTTTACATAATACTATGAATGATTATGAATGATATTCAAATACTATGTGTTCCTTAATAATGTCTGATGGCTTGAATCATCCAATCCACATAATGCACCGTTCAGCCACAGGAGTCCAGATGTCGTACACAATGTGAAACACATCAGGTTTGGACGCCTCCTTTTTCATTGAAAAAATCTCACTAAATTTGGAAGCTGTTTGACGGACCATGGGTTGAATTTCGGTGTCCGTTTGGCCCGAGTAAATAGCCTTTTTAAGAACACTTGTCAATTGGAGATATTGAGTCAACCAATCTTTGTAACTTCTGTTAAAATTGTGCGATACTGCATACATTTCAATGACCGAGTCAACTTTGGAAAAAATAGTACCATTAAGATTCAAATAAAATTTGTAATATGCTCCAAGTTAGTAAGCGTTAATAAGAAGATAAGTCGAGCATCTACTACCAAGCTTGGTAATCATTTACAAAGCCATCTTAGTAAGAGGCATTTTATTACCATTGTATGCATGAAAAGGTGGTGCATCTGCAGTCACATTGAGTAGGTTACCCTGAAATGGTTTGCATCATTAGAAAAATATATCGCAAACAATAAATATGACAGGCAAATTACTGACATTCATGCTGGAATTTTAAAAACATACCTTCATTTGTTCTTGATTTACCTGTTTCTTTAGGTCCTCATATTTTTGTTTATATTGTTCCAAATCCTTGTAGTACTCCTAATAACAGTTGACATAATCAAACAGTTTGTACAATACGTTTTGGACTTCGAAGAAAGTATCTATCTACTTGCAATGACTTAAAAAGTTGGACAAGGTCTATCACTTAAATAAAAAAATAATGACATGCTAGATCATAACCCGCAAAATTTGCATGCTATGCCGTATTATAATACAAACGTTTTATTATTATTTGAATTTTTCGATAATGCTAACATATTTTACCTTTATGACGTGGAATACATTTTTAGAATTTAAGGGTACATAATTATGTATCATGCATTTGTTGGAAAAATTGGGTTTTCAATTGCAATTTTCCCAAACTTTGGCCCTAAATATGTATACCTATATATAATATTTACGAGTGACATTCTATATGGTTACGTGGCTTGTGACTAGAGCTTCGTAAGGGTGTACTATGTGTCCAAAGTTATGTTGTGATGAATGAGATATCGTGCTTTAAAGTGAGGAGTTTGGTGTTGGAACTAAAGGAAGGAAACGGGTCCGTTTGACCATCAGGAAGTTACTGGGCCTGTTTTGTGGGCTGTTTAATTTGGATCCATGACCCATCAAATTAATTGGGTTGTTTTGACATGATCCATCAGGCATGACCCAATTACCCGTGACTTGTATAATCTGACCCATCAGGTTTGACACAAAACCCATGATCTTTTAGTTCCATTTCAGTTACAGCAGGGGTGATCAAGAGATATAACTGATGTGTCATTGATCATTTTGGTTAATGAAATTAATCACCTTTGATTAATGAGTTGGTTAATGATTGCTGTATAAAAGAATCACCACCTTCATCATTTTAGAAAGACAACCACAAGTAGAATACACACGAAAAACACACACACGCTACTGCTATTTTCAGGCAAGTTATTAACTCCGGCTGTACGCAGCTTTAGGCCGCCGTACCCTGGGAAACATGCTCGTATCTGTTTTAAGGGAATTGCGTTCAACGCAAGCTCCGGCCATGTTTATATTGCTGTCTTTTTATTCATGTTATTAGTACACGTTTACATCAATTTATGCTTCTGTATTCGTGTTACTATCAGTTTTAATCAACATCAGTTTTGTATTTTAAAGCTTATTCCTATAGTCTTAAAACAGATACGATACAAAACTGATTTTAATTTCCATTGTATTCTGTCAGACTTCCAGTTTATGTTTCGTACGAACGAGTTTTGTATCGAAATAGTACTGAAGTTTAAATCAGATTTGGTATCATTTGCTTTCTGGTTAAACTAGAACGGTTTTCATAGTGTATCAGCTTAATAAGAAGTTTGGTTTAAAACGTTTTTCTGTCTTTGAAATACTCTGGTTACAATAGCTTCTTGCTTCAGTTTTCATAACCATTTCAGTTTCTGTTTATATTAGAATACTTATAACCTGAGGTTGTAATTGAACCAATTTCAGATTATCTATCTCAATTAATTTCTGATCACAGATTACAATTAGTACAAAACGAAAGGATTATTTTATTGGTTCAAACAAGCTTTGTATCCAGATAGTATTCTTTAATTACAACACATATTGCGCATTAGTTCAAACTAGTTTTGTCCTTGATGCACCTATATGTTTTATCCAGTTGGGTGGTTACTATCGACTGAAATTTTTAGTGTTGATCTATCAATTTCAGTTTATCTATCAGATCGTTTTCACAGTTTATATATAAAAGAATAAAAGAAGAAGATATATTGGTTTGGTTCAAACGAGTTTTGTCCCCAAACATTATCTTTCCTTTGAAACAGATTGGGTGTTGTTTTTGGCCCGTTTTGTTGTCAAAGCAACTTTCTGATTAATCCAGTTTGGTTTAATGTTGACTGAAACTTTCTAGTTTAGTCTAATTTTTTCTGTTTTCATAAACATATAGCATTTGTTGCATGTTTAACTTGGGTATTTACTGCTATTTTCAGAGAAATGGCTGATTCAAGTACTCCCGTGAGTGCAACACCTGTGATCCCAACTGCCGTGCCATTAGCTAACACTGTGGCCAATCATGCCGAAAAGCCTGAGAAATTTTCTGGGTTGCATTTTAAAAGATGGCAACAGAAAATGTTCTTTTATCTCACTACTTTGAACTTGGCTCGGTTCCTAACAGAAGTTGCACCTCAAATTGCTGAAGGGGAAGCCGATAATCAAGCTGTTAGTGCCATTGATGCATGGAAACATTCTGATTTCCTATGCCGTAACTATGTGTTGAATGGGCTAGTTGATCCTCTCTATAATGTTTATTGCAAGGCAACAACGGCTAAGGAACTTTGGGAATCTTTGGACCGAAAGTATAAAACCGAGGATGCCGGGTCAAAGAAACATGTGGTTGCCCGATTCTTGGAGTTTAAAATGATTGATACAAAGACCGTTATGAGTCAAGTCCAAGATCTTCAAGTGGTTTTGCACGATATTCATTCCGAGGGAATGCATTTGAGTGAGACATTTCAAGTGGCATCCATGATTGAGAAATTACCTCCTAGTTGGGTGGATTTTAAAAACTACCTTAAGCATAAGAGGAAGGAGATGACTGTGGAAGATTTGATTGTTCGTCTTAGAATTGAAGAAGACAACAAGTTAGCTTTGAAGAATACTTACTCTAATGATTCTTCCAAGGCTAATGTAGTTGAAGTGGGACAATCTTCCAAAAACAAGAAAGGCAAAGCTAATGGGAAAGGCAAGGGTAAAAGTGAAAATCTTGGTGCTAAAAGTGGAACTTTCAAGAAGAAGTTCAAGTGCTATAATTGTGGTCAACCGGGTCACAAAGCGGCTAAATGCAAACAGCCTAAACAAGATGCCCCGCGTCAAGCAAATATGGTTGATGATGACATGGATCTTGTGGCTATGGTTTCCGAAATTACTTCCATGATTTCAGAAGTTAATCTTGTTGGATCGGATGTTAAAGGGTGGTGGGTTGATACGGGAGCTACCCGTCATGTGTCTTCCGATAGGAGCCTTTTTAACACGTTTAAAGAGGTGAACAATGGGGAGAAATTGTTCATGGGTAACTCCGCTACTGCCGAGATCAAGGGAGAAGGAGATGTTGTGTTGAAGATGACATCGGGAAAGGAGCTTAAGCTCAAAAGTGTCTTGTTTGTTCCCGAGATTCGTAAGAATCTTGTGTCGGGTTGGTTGCTCAACAAGTTTGGTTTTAGACTAGTGTTTGAGTCGGACAAAGTTGTTCTTAGTAAGAATGGAATGTTTGTTGGTAAGGGCTATGCCCTAGATGGTATGTTTAAGCTAAATGTAATGGTGACTAAGAATGAAATGAATAAAGCATCTACTAGTTCTGCTTATATGCTTGAGTCCTCTAATGTTTGGCATGGTCGACTTGGACATGTTAATTTTAATTCTATTCGTCGCCTCATTAAATTAAATTACATACCAACATTCCATATTGACTCAAATTATAAATGTCCAACATGTGTTGAAGCAAAAATGACAAGATCATCCTTTCATTCGGTTGAAAGAAAAACCGAACCCCTTGACATAGTTCACACTGATGTGTGCGATTTAAAATCAATTCCAACACAAGGTGGAAACAAGTATTTCATCACATTTATTGATGATTGCACCAAGTATTGCTACGTGTATTTACTTAAAAGTAAAGATGAAGCAATTGACAAATTTATCTTGTTCAAAAATGAAGTTGAGAATCAACTCAACAAGAAAATTAAGGTCGTTCGAAGTGATAGGGGAGGTGAATATGTATCTCCATTTGCTGAATTTTGTTCACAACATGGAATTAGACATGAGTTCACCGCACCCTATTCGCCTCAGTCAAATGGAATTGCTGAAAGAAAGAACCGCACCTTAAAAGAGATGGTGAATGCCATGTTGATAAGTTCTGGGGTGAGCCAACACATGTGGGGGGAAGCCATTTTATCGGTTAATTATCTTTTAAATAGGATACCCCGTAAAAAGAAGGATGAAACTCCTTATGAGTTATGGATGGGACGAAAACCTTCATACAAATACTTGAAAGTGTGGGGGTGCCTAGCCAAGGTGGTTGTCCCACCACCTAAAGCACTAAAGATCGGACCAAAGACGGTGGATTGCATATTTATTGGATATGCTCACCATAGTAGTGCCTATCGGTTTCTTGTGCATGAGTCTAAAATTCCCGAGATACACAAGAATTCTATTATGGAATCTAGGAATGCCTCATTCTTTGAAAATGTGTTTCCTTGTCTAAGTTCATCTAAACAACCTAATGAGGTTAATTATGATGATAGACTAGATAGTCTAGAAAGACAAGAACAAACCAAGGAAGAAGAGGTTGAGCCTAGAAGAAGTAAAAGGGCTAGGATTGAGAAATCTTTTGGTCCTGATTTTGTCTCTTACATGGTAGAAAGTGATCCACAAACTTACCGAGAGGCAATTACTTCTTCGGAAGGACCTCAATGGAAAGAAGCCATCAAAAGTGAAATAGACTCGATTTTACAAAATCACACGTGGGAGCTAGTGGATCTTCCTCCGGGATGCAAACCACTAGGCTATCGATGGATCTTCAAGAAAAAGATGAAAGCCGATGGCACAATTGATAAATATAAGGCTAGATTGGTGATTAAGGGTTATAGGCAACGAGAAGGTCTCGATTATTTTGATACCTATTCGCCGGTAACTAGGGGTGTTCATCGGTTCGGTTTTCGGTTTCCTCGGTTTATTCGGTTCGGGTTGTTCGGTTTTGAAATTTTTTTGGGCAAAACCGAAAACCGAACCGAACACCTAACCGAACACCGAATTCAAACTGAAAACCGAAAACCGAATTCAAATTCGGTTCGGTTTCGGTTAAAACCGAAAAAACCGAATTCCAACAAAACCCCGAAAAACTTAAAAAAAAACTGAAAACCGTACAAAAAAAACCGAAAACCGAACATAAAAACCGGAAAACTAACAAAAAAAAAACCGAAAACCGAACCGAAAAACCGAAAACCGAACCGAAAAACCGAAAACCGAACCGAAAAACCGAAAAAATAATATTATTTTTTTGAATTCGGTTTTGAATTCGGTTTTCGGTTAAACCGAATTCAAAATTTTTAAAACCGAAAACCGAACCGAAAACCGAATTCAAATTCGGTTTTCGGTTTTATCGATCCAAAAACCGTTTTCAAAATTCGGTTCGGTTTTTTTTCGATTTTTATTCGGTTCGGTTTTCGGGTTAAACGGTTTCAAACCAAATACTGAACACCCCTACCGGTAACCCGAATAACTTCTATAAGAATGGTGCTTGCCATCGCCGCCATTAGAAATTTGGAAGTTCACCAAATGGATGTCAAAACAGCTTTTCTTAATGGAAATCTTGAAGAAGAGATCTATATGGAGCAACCCGAAGGATTTGCGTCCCCGGGTCAAGAAAGGAAAGTTTGTAAGCTTGTCAAGTCATTGTATGGATTGAAACAAGCTCCAAAACAATGGCATCAAAAGTTTGATCACGTCATGTTAGAATGCGGGTTCAAAATAAATGAGTGTGACAAGTGTGTCTATGTGAAAGACACGACACGTGGATATGTCATCTTATGTCTATATGTGGACGATATGCTTATTATTGGAAGCAATAATGAGATGATAAAATCTACCAAAGACATGTTGAAATCCAGGTTTGACATGAAGGATATGGGCTTAGCTGATGTGATTCTTGGAGTCAAAATCATAAGAACCCATGATGGACTTGTGTTGAGTCAAAAACACTATGTGGACAAAATTCTTGAGAAATTTAATGCGAATGACTCTAACATAGCTAGGACTCCTATTGATACGAGTCAACATCTAGCTAAGAATAGAGGAGCGCCTGTGGCTCAGCTTGAATACTCAAGAATAATTGGCAGTCTAATGTATTTGATGAGTTGCACTAGACCTGACATAGCTTATGCTGTGAGTAGGTTAAGTAGATATACGAGTAATCCAAGCTCTGAGCATTGGAAAAGCATAACTCGACTGCTCAGGTATTTGAGATTCACTCGTGAATATGGACTGCATTATAATAGATATCCAGCTGTTATCGAAGGATACAGTGATGCAAATTGGATATCTGATATAAAAGATTCCAGAGCAACTAGTGGATATGTATTCACACTTGGTGGTGCAGCTATATCTTGGAAGTCTTGTAAACAAACAGTTATAGCTAGATCCACAATGGAATCTGAGTTTATCGCTTTAGATAAATGTGGAGAAGAGGCAGAATGGCTACGTCAGTTCACCGAGGACATACCAGAATGGCCTAAGCCGGTGTCGGCCATATGTATACATTGTGATAGCCAATCGGCCATTGGCAGAGCTCATAGCATAATGTATAACGGTAAGTCTCGGCATATACGACGTAGGCATAATACGGTACGACAACTACTCTCAACAGGAATTATCACTATTGACTACGTGAAGTCAACTGATAATATAGCGGATCCGCTTACAAAAGGCTTAAGCAGAGAGGTAGTGTATAGGTCGTCAAGAGGAATGGGACTAAAGCCCTTGAATGAATGAGTTAATACGAAGGAAACCTAACCTAGTTGACTGGAGATCCCAAGATCTAGGTTCAATAGGACAACCTAATTGTATTAACTAAGTGAGGTCACTGTGGGGGAGTTTTCATAAACTTCCTAGTCCATTCCTATAAATTAGTGACAACGATGTGAGGTTAAGCGTTAAGCTTTTAATGATTACTTAATAATCACCTATGTGAGAGAGAAGTGGGGTCGCTTCGAAAGGAATTATTGGGCACAATTCCTAGAGCTCTCACAGAACCAGGCTAGTGTTCAGGACCATAATGGACACGACTATGAGGAGTTGAACCTGTCAGGGAGAGTCATGTGTGAAATGTATTGTCGTCTACACAAGCGGCAGATCAGTTCAAAGACATCATGTCTACTGAGAGCCAGGAGACTAAGTATGTTTCATAAGGGAAGGTTCAAAGGATAACACCTACCTATCCTATGCAAGACTCAACTGTTGAGAATGCAATATGTTTGTGTGTTATAGATCGATATCTATTCATGTGGGGGATTGTTGGAAAAATTGGGTTTTCAATTGCAATTTTCCCAAACTTTGGCCCTAAATATGTATACCTATATATAATATTTACGAGTGACATTCTATATGGTTACGTGGCTTGTGACTAGAGCTTCGTAAGGGTGTACTATGTGTCCAAAGTTATGTTGTGATGAATGAGATATCGTGCTTTAAAGTGAGGAGTTTGGTGTTGGAACTAAAGGAAGGAAACGGGTCCGTTTGACCATCAGGAAGTTACTGGGCCTGTTTTGGGGGCTGTTTAATTTGGATCCATGACCCATCAAATTAATTGGGTTGTTTTGACATGATCCATCAGGCATGACCCAATTACCCGTGACTTGTATAATCTGACCCATCAGGTTTGACACAAAACCCATGATCTTTTAGTTCCATTTCAGTTACAGCAGGGGTGATCAAGAGATATAACTGATGTGTCATTGATCATTTTGGTTAATGAAATTAATCACCTTTGATTAATGAGTTGGTTAATGATTGCTGTATAAAAGAATCACCACCTTCATCATTTTAGATAGACAACCACAAGTAGAATACACACGAAAAACACACACACGCTACTGCTATTTTCAGGCAAGTTATTAACTCCGGCTGTACGCAGCTTTAGGCCGCCGTACCCTGGGAAACAGGCTCGTATCTGTTTTAAGGGAATTGCGTTCAACGCAAGCTCCGGCCATGTTTATATTGCTGTCTTTTTATTCATGTTATTAGTACACGTTTACATCAATTTATGCTTCTGTATTCGTGTTACTATCAGTTTTAATCAACATCAGTTTTGTATTTTAAAGCTTATTCCTATAGCATTATAATTGACACAATGACTATATTTGTTGGGTTATCATTACCCTTTACCCAAATAGTGATTACTACAAATTAATGATACATCTTTATTTAAATAATTAATTCTATGATATACTATTTGATATGAGATACCAATTTGAACATTACAACTTGATAGTAACACTTTCAATTACTATTACGAAACGCCCAAAGGTGAATCATAAAACAAACTTGTTTCCATTTTGAAATCATGACAAAGTCTATTGTGTATCTAAATATACATATATCATAGATGCAAATCTCAATCTAATAAAGATAAAAAAAGACGAAGATGATAATAGAAATAAATATTAAATTGTCAAAGAGCTATCCTTTATGATTGTTAATGCTAGGCTCTATTGTCCCTTCCGGATATCAAAACAAATACTACCACTACCGTTAATGTTTGGGTGCATGGAAGACCTTAGTCCTAAATGAAACCACAATGATATATTCACATATATGATCAGTTACAAAAACTGTTATGCAGTATCAATAGAAAGAAAAGTAGCCTAATGAATCCAAAAGTTACTCTTTCAGTCAACTGAATGCTCTCAATCTCCACTACACAGATTGACGGACATGAATCCAAAAATGTTGGATAGCAGAACTGAAACATTGTTAAAGTTTCAGTTATTAGTTAATCAAACTAAGCAAATTGTATACACAATATTGAAAAGTCTATATTTTGTCTTATCAATTAATCATATCATAGCCTCACATGAACCTCTACACCATAAGCTCTTTAAATGCAAACATGAGAACCTAAAGCTCGTACAGTTTTCCAATAGGCACTCCAAATACAGTAGCAAGCCTATTACAAAACAAAAAATATCATTATAAAAAGCAGCAAGGGCAGTTCGTAATGTTAATTTTGGAATTGGAATACACATTATAATATACATGGAACTCAATGGTGATATTCCCGTCACACGAATGTCCGGCAAATTAACATAGTCAAATTGACATATTTAATCAAAGTGAAACAATCATAAAGGGAAAAAAAATGGTAAATAGACATGTATACATGAATCACCATATACCAAAATAACTACTTTATACGATAGTTGATTGCAAACATTTGAAATATTGCATGGTTTGATCGTGTAATAGACAATTTATTTCTAAGAAAGAAAAGCAAGTAATTTCGAGTATTCATTTTATAGGCACATATACATCAAATCATCACATACCAACGTACAAACATTATACAGTACTTGAAGCAAAGGATATGTTGTAATTCTCTAATAAACCCCAACATTATTATATTAATATCAGTATTTAACTGCATGGTTATCCAGATGTATAAATTAGAAAGGTTCAATACTATGCCATTATTGTCAAGTATCATAGCAAGCTTATTTAAGGATTAGTTGAAATGCAAACAATAAAATGAGGGGCACTTACATTAATTCAAAAGCCATGGCTGGAGGAAACCATTCATTCATTTTTTTTTTTCACACTGAGATACATTTAAACCTCTTCTTTAATGTAGCCAAGACATCGTTGAAATTTCTCTTGCTTTGACAAGCGAACCTTTTCTAACATACATCCATTTTTATTTTTTATTATAATTTTCTTAACATACATTATTATCTATACCAAGTAGCTTCATTAGTTCTTCAAGGTATCTGTAAGGAGATCCAAAAAGCGGGTATCAGTTTCGACCCATTTACATATGAATGGGTCGATCGATAGAATGATAAAAAGGGTAAACGTGTGAGGTCAAAGGTCGCTGAAAGTGTACGTTTTTCATAAAGCCTAGCAATGATTTACGTTCGATAATAACTTATTATAAGAAATAATCTTCTGGTCTAGAGTTTATAAGATTAAATTGATCAAACATGTTTGGAGTTTGACTTGTTACCTAACCATCTCCCCCACCAATTTTGCCACCTCATCTTTGGGAGCACTGATTTCTGGAAAATTTCTTGAGTTGTTCCATATCTAGAATGTGTAGGAGCAGGAAAGCTAGAATGAGTACTCTTGAGAGTTTTTCTTTTGTTGCTCCAAATATAGCTCAAAGTTTAACCAATGAAAGTCACCTGTAAATAACTCGATACAAAAATCCAAGAAACGACAACAATTACCATGACCAGTTGAGCATTCCAAGAAGCACTTCATAGGTTTTTTGAGAAGCTCTGCTTGTACCATATTAGCTATCTTTGTAGCCATGCTTAGCTACAAATTAATTCCTAATAAGAAAATAAACAAATAAACAAATAAAAGGCTAATTTACATACAAAGTGAAATAACAACAAAGAAAAACTTACACCTATGCATAGTTATTATAGGCAAGAAGTTTATGCTTTGACAACTTTAGCTTTAAAATTTAGTCCATCATACGATTATGTACCTGAGAAAACTACAGATACGCTCTGATAGCCAAAAACTTATGATAAATCAGCTGCAAGAGGTTTGTGGTGCTTCTAGTGACACATAAATCTTTAACATTCAGTAGGTTTGAGATAATAAACATCTACAATAAATAAGCCAAAAGTATAACTCGTTCAACATAATAAACCACAAGTATATTATCTTCTAAAACTTTTGACTATATATCGAAACTATTAACTTAATAGCTATCTGTATTTCCTCAAGTGCAAGGCTTGCAAGAGAGAGAACGAAATTTGCATGATCTATTGAAGACTGGGCGTATCATCAGAGAAAGAAATGTAAGTGTCATATTCACCTTTTTCACAGAAAAATCTATTATGTGCGGATGTGTATTATAATCACCAGCATTACATCAGAATAAACCTGCCAGAGGAAGACCATAAGCATAAACAGCTAATACTATTAGCAGGTCGTAACTATTTAAAGTACCCAAGTACCTCGGCGCCACTTCTTCCTTTTAGTACACATTCTTTATCAATACCCCAAGATAGGCATTCGATATTTGTCCCTTCATGGCCTGTAAAGAAAAGATCCTTATTTTCTTTCCCAATATCAAGAACCGCCACTGAGTGAGTGGTATGGGTATCCCGTATCCCCCCAAAGTCATTTCTTCCAAACTCGTGAAATGTCATACGGTACCTTCAAAATCAAAGAATACATCTAAACCTCTATATCAATAATCAAATCAAATAATGTGTTTAAAATCTTGATACCTGTAATATAAGCTCAAATTCATTTTTCCAACAATAATTCTATGGACCCTGGGATTCAACGATATCCACTAACAATCTACAAATACACCATCTACATGCAATGTTTTCATATAACTTAGTTCTTTCTAACAGCATCCGGGTAAAGCTAGCAACCGACAATATTCGTTGATCAAGCCAATCTGCACAGACAAATTACGCATATTAAATAAATTACAACAGATGCATAGGACAGCAAGTTATATAAACAAACAATCAGAGTAAATATAAGCAACCACTTATTCCAAGCATCACATAAACAGGGACATACACAGTCCATATAAAGTTAATTCCATGCTCAATTCTAAATTTACAGAGTCTATTGATGTGTTTATTTATAATTACAATAACAGTATTACTACAATAATAATAATCTAAATTACCAAAAAAGAATAGATCTAGGAGGTTGTATACATCATAATAAACTTTGAGCACCTTACAACACATATGACCCATTTCCCATCAGCTTAACTTTTTGATTTAACCTAATCGCCTGTTTGAGATAAAACGCAACCATATAGGCCCATTTATAGTAAATGGGTCTAGATTTCCACCTCTAATTGAGATTCAGGTGGTTTAGTTTTTACACACTTGTTCAAGTTCTTCATATGCAATCAAGAGAAGATACTACCGCATTTTGAGGTAGCAAAAATGTTAAACCCATAATCGAAATAAGAACCATTACCAGGTTCCTTTCTTTCTGATCAATCTGCTGCAAATTGTCATCAGAAATTTCAAGCTCCAATTCATCACGATCGTTCTCTTTTTCTTTCATTCGTGTCATTTTGCCACACTGCATGAAGTTACAACTTAGTGTAGTCCCATATTAGTGATAATATTAACATCACTTGAAAAAAACCATTTACAGACACAAACCTTCTATTTCTGACTTATGAAAAAATAATGAATTTATAATGCTACTATGACGAAGCACAAATTAACAAATGATGTGAAATCTGTAAGTTTGTCACAGTTAAATCATGATTCAAACTTACGTAGCAACCAAAACAAAAAATTACTCATTAACCAAACAAACGATATGCTACTAAATCGGAGTGTAGGAACAGAGGGCTGAAACGCAGAATATGAGAGGGGTGGATGATGTGAGTTTGTGCAGAGGCTCCAATTAGGATAAGGGGTTACTGAATTATTAGGACAAAAAGAATGTGAGGGGATCATTTAATAAAAACGATGATACATGTTAGAGTATTCATTCATAAGGATGTTCAATAAGCTTTAAAACGTTACATGTTAAGGCCGAAAATTTCAGTCTACAGCTTCTATTTTAACCTTTATTCCGGTTTTAAATGATAAAAGAAAAAGTGTAAGTTTAACAACTAACAAACATTAGTATCTAGAGATATTTAGTTACTATCATTAGTATTATATAAACATTAATAAGACACAAAGACTTTAGTTATGTTATATCTGCTTGGGGTCAAATAAGTTGAAAACACTATCTCTATGCAAGAAGCTGAATAAATAGGGTCAATGGGTCTAGTGGTGGCATTTTCAACCCATTTACTTATGAATGGGTCAATTTGGGTTGGTTTTTGTATCTAGCACGCAAATTAGAAAACGATAACTTAGAAAGAAATGGGTCAAATGGGTCAAAATTGACCCAAGTGTAATATGAATACACAAAACCTTGTGAATCATTTATTTTGTCAAAAATTGAGACTGATTTTGAAATGGACTACAAAACTGAACTAAGACTCGAAGAACACTTGTTGGAATCCTCTAATCCTAAGGCATGTTACATCCTGTATGTCACATTTTTGTCCGTAACCATAAATACAACGTATAATTACCAAACTATCTATTAACTTCAGTCAAAATTGTGATTAACAGAGTTTACTTGTTTAACCTGCACTGATCACTTGCAATAAGAAGAGCGACACACCCAAACACCCACTACAATTGGTCATCTATTCTGATTTTTCAAGTCACGATAAAAGGGATAGAAAATTTGGATTTTAGCTTACCTGTCTTCAAGAACGATCTATTAACAGAGACTGAAATACAAACCAGCATTACACATTTGATATGTAGAGTTCTAAACGAAGTAGCAATAGGACTTACTTTAAGGGAGTGCTAAGTTCAGCAACTAAAATCTTGGACGAGATCTCACTCTTTAGTTCTCTGCCATCACAAAGTTGTCCAAAATAGCATCTCGACACTAATAGCATGTGGTTTTCTTTGCTTATAATGGCACATGAGAGCACCTCAAGAATGTTGGTTGACCCACCTGACTTGACCATGAAAGAAGATTTGTAAACAAATCGTATGAGTGAACTTCGTTAGCCATTTCACCTCATCAATTAATGAGTTCATATAGCATTATATCTTAATATTATTATTTCATGTAAATACTTTAGCATATTCATTGTTGCTGAAAATTATTGTTCTTATAAATTCATAATCCGAATGGATGAACATTGGATGCATGGTATTCTTAATTGCGACTTTCTACGCTATACAAAATTGTACATTTCCTTAACAAATGTATTATTCAATAGTGTTATGGGTTCAAAAGAAAAGGGATACCAGTGTTACATGTCATAAAAATCGTAGATCTTTGACTATTCAGAATGTTATTGAACTAAAAAAATATGATACACTTCTGATTTCACCTTCCAAACGGAGTGTGTAGCAACGTCAGCTTCTTCTATTCGATAATATAATAAATATATTAACAGTAATATGAAGAAGTACATACTGGAAATTCAATACATTAATCGGAATCTATTTCTGTTTGTGCGTTTTGGAAGTTCTAATTAGTGTATATTAATCACCATCCCCTGTAAATATAATAACCATCTCCTATTAACCCAACCCGACGTAACCCATCTCCTTTTGATATGAACACATTTTTACATGATGTTACCTGGTCGATTTAACCCACCCATTTTGCCACCTACAGAAAGAAGGCGAATGTTTCCAAAATGGTGGTGATGTTGCAAAACCTTTTTACCTAAGAAAGTTCTTGATCATAGAATGAACACAATTTTATCTGTTACTGTTACCCAATCGACTTGACCCACTCATTTGACCACCTACAAAAAATAGACTGAAGTTGCTAGAATGGTGGTGATGTTGCAAAACCTCTTTACCTAAGAAAGTTGTAGATCATAAAATCAATATTTTAGGAAATGTATTTCACCTGAGCTTCCAACTCCATACCAAATGAAGAAACATCAAGCTCCATCCTCTCAAGGAACACCTGTATCACGAATGTAGGTCACCATCATGCCAAAATTTGCAAATTAATATTCATAAGTCACTTTTCATGTTTCAAAGTAGAAACCGCAATAATGACTTTTTAGGTGACAAAATTACCTTAAAGTAACCACTACTCTGAATAGTGTTTGCAGCCATATGAATCTGATATTACATGGTATGTAATGAAAAATGATTATGTGCATTTTCAGGCGTTGCCTAATGCCCACTGTAGAGATGAAATAGACACCTAAAATTACACATATAGCCTATATCACGATTCTCAGCTTGAAAATAATAAGATCTGGACTGTATCAGAGATTATATGGACGATCAAAAAAGATCTCACTCTTTAGTTCTCTGCCATTGATGCGGTCTGTGAAAGCGTCTAGTTTATTAATTTATAAAATGGAAATACCTTATATATACTTTCAGACTACCAGGCAAGAATACCCGATCGAATGTAAGTATAGACTTGGTAAGTCCGAGTCGAACGCAGGGAACAAGGTATTTATTTAAAAATAGAAAATAATAAATAACATAAACAGTAAATCAAGGGGGTTTCGCTTTAGTTCCGAATGAACATAGAACAATTACGAAATCAAATAATTAACTAATTAAATAAACAACTTAAAATAAACAATTAACTACTAATATGAAGGAACAAGTAATCGTGTAATTAACATCGTTCAGATTCATGTCTCCTGATTCATTGCGTGTATCTATTATCTAATTGTGATTCTTTTATATCAAATTAACACCAATTTCTTCAATGATATTAAATTGAATGTAAATTAGCCGACTTAATAAAATCAACCAATTACTACAACTTAGGGTCCCAAAACACAAGGTGATCAATCTATTATGTTTCTTTCCCTAAATCATGCATTAAACATTCACAACGTTTATTAATTAATTCTAATAGCATAATTCAATAATACTCAATAGTTACTTATTGCTCATTCATTTTAAATTAGATAATTATTACATTCTCAACCAAACAAACTCAATATAATTCGCAATAGCTAAAACGTGACATTTCAACTATTAATAACTAGCAACGTTTAATAAAACTCAATGTTTACTAATCATTACAGGTTATGTTGAGAATAAATAATCACTAATTACCAACAAATAAGGTTCTACGAATAACAATAAACGTTTTCAATCAAATAACTCGTTCGATACGCAATTAAATCAATCAACAATCATTATCCAAACTAATTAACTACACAATCACTTAATAAGTTCAACTCATCATCATTTCAGTCAAAAACAGGTCCAACAATATCAAATACATCAATGAAATCGAAGGAAACGAATTGTACCAAACGAAAAAGACGAATTACAAAGCCTTCGGACGAATTATCCTCGATCCTAGCGCTTCGTACCTCCAAATAACTCCTAAAATTCGTAAATAAACCCTAAATAACCTTTAAAAACGACTGGAATTGAAAACCCTAGCCGAACTCTCAAAATGAGGGTTTTAGTCGATTTTATAGTTTCTGCATTTTTAATCCATACGGCGTATGGATTTCCATACGGCGTATGGATACAAATGTCAGCCCAGTCCAGCCCGCGTAGCTGGAACTTCCACCGCCTCAATCCATACGGCGTATGGATTCCATACGGCGTATGGATTGAGTTTTTCAGCCGAATTATTGATTTTTCTTCTTTTCTTCTTCTTTACTTTTCTTTTCTTCTCGGCTTTACTTTATTCTTCGATTTTGCATCGTTTTTGACTTATTTCTCGATCATTTTCCATCTTTTCTTCAAATCTCCATATTTCACTACAATTTGCAAATATGAACGAATTTAATATCTATTCTAAACAATTTATAACGAAAACACATAGAATTCGGGGTAAAATGCTATATAAAATCACTACATTTGTGCAGTCATCAAATATCCACCACTTTGAATTCTACTTGTCCTCAAGTAGACTATCAATTCATTCACAAAGATTAACCATAAGCACTACTATAATTTCGAATCAAAACTTTCATTTTTAACAATCTAAACAAAACTAGAATCAATCATTAAGAAACTATGAGATATCAAAAATAATCTACACTTACTTCAACATTCTTGTACATCTGAACAATCTATATTTGAATAGTTGAGCTTAACTCATTATTGTTCATGTAGATATTCCCTCAAAACTCCCCCTAGTTATATACTTTCATACTCATAGCACATAAACATATCATATATCGGAGATATAATTTTGAATAATCATTTTTCAAGTCAAGACAGCGGTGATAGGTCTGTGCCTCAACACAACAAAGCGACATAACTTGACTTTGGTTTAGCAAAATAATTTTTAGTCAAACCATTGGTGGCAGGTCTGTACCTTAGTACAACAGAGCGACATAATTTGACTACTTTTTAAGAATTATGAGTTTATTTAAACTCTTTGTGCTCTTTTCATTAGATATACTGATGGAGACCAGGTCTGTACTTTCGTACAACAGAGGAAACAACACCCAGTATATCCCCAAATGATATCAATTAAATCTCCAAAATATAACATTTCACATACTACTAATATGAAAATTAAGACTTATGTCATACATAACTAAAGTTCATGTCAAAGTACATCTACTCCTCTTATTATTTCTTAAAAAGCTCAACAATTCTCTTTAAGATTGCCTATTAGTACAATATAACATTTATCCACAAATTAATCCTTTTCTTAGTGTAGAAAATTTTATTTTCAATCTACATTGTTACAAAATGAAATAATTCTAGACATTTAGATAATCAAAAATAAAAAATTTAGTCAAAATTTAGCAATCTAATAGTGAAAATACAAATCAAGGTTTTCTCTCCCATCCCCCACTTTAAATTGTACAATGTCCTCATTGTACTAACTCATTATTATTAAGGATGAGATAAAACCTAAGAGAAAGAAAAGAACAGAAAACTCCCCTGGAATAAAGTGCAGTTATATTGAGCAATTCTCTTGATAAGAAACACTCGTGATTCCATTAGTGAACTTTCGCTGAACTTACTGCCAGCATCTCACATGCACAAATAAACTTCTGAGGGGCAATCAATAAACACATCAAACGATACAAATATAAACAAACTAATTAAAATTAACTAAAAATCTAAAACTATTAATCCACACAAATAAAAATAAAAATAAATCCTACAAGTACAAATTAAAAATAAAAATAATAGTGTCTATGATGTCGCCCGGACGGTCGGTTCGGAGGGGGCTCCGGTCGTTGCGGACCTCCCGTCTAGGTGGCGATCAGTGAGTTTTAAATTTATAGAGAGCTGGGGACTCAATTTATAAGTACTACCTACCACACAGGGTGAGCAAGCAGTAAGTATAACTCGAGGTCGTTCTTAAATCGGAGCGAATTGAAACGAAGCGGTGCCGAAGATAAAGATTGGCTTTTAGGATAGGGTTTGTGCGAGTAGGTAGGTTTTAGTTTTGGTTTTTCTAATTAATTAACTAAATGCAGGAAAAGTAAATAAAGCTAGAGAAGATTCGGTAGCTAGGTAGACAGATAGAGAATTGCGGCAGTTGAAGTTTCGATAATTAGTTGCAGGGACGATGCTTATTATAAAGATAATTGGGGACATTTTTAGTTTATGACAGGTGCATTACGGGTGTAAACACTAGGACCCTACTCCCTCCGGTTATATACCAGAAGTAGCATGTCACGAGACCTAGGCTATCATGATTCTGATCAGGACAGGCTGCTCAACCCCCCACAATGTGTTTTTGGACACGTGACCCTTATAGGGTGCAGGAATAAGGTAACAGACTGCCACATAGGTAATCCTGACCGTTCTTAACACCTAAATGTACAAGCCATTTCCTAAATATGTTCAGATTATTATCTTGTTATTCTAAACTATCAGTTTTGTAGAGTCTAGGGGTTTTAAGAATCCTGAACCACTGCTGGGCTTGACTTTCATCACTAGACTCATTCCTTACGTTTGATTAGTTCATTTACTTCTGTCATGATCTAGACTCTCCTTTGCAATCAGTCATTCAGCCCTAGGAACACCAGCGGGGTACAATGCATATTCTTCCACAGTGCACTACCTTAGGAACCGTTCACAATGTACAACACTTCTAACAGTTCCACAGATTCGTGTAACTGGGGATGTACTTATGGCGTACTATAACATTTCCACCACTTTCCATACTCAGGTACATAGACGGTGTACAGTGTTTGAAGTGTTTCCAAAGCTTCAGTTACAGGGGTAGACAGACGGTGTACTGTGCACTTCCGCAGCTATATTGGTTCCTAGACCATATTCTAGGGTTTCTAGGTAATTCACAGTGTTGGCACAGACGGCTTTTTCCGGGGCTTCCACGTTTGTACTCCACCAGTGGTGTTTCCATCGCTATACCCAATACTTCAGCCGAATTACAGTGACAGACACGGCTTCATACTATAATACAGATAACTTCCTACTGTACCTAGAGTTAATCAGGTTCTATGCCTAAAGTAGCAGTCACGCGAAGGATTGGAAAGGGTGATCCATAGCTAGGTCTAGATGCATGATAAGTTTAGACATAACAGAAATAACAATCCCCAATTATATAGTTTTAAAGATTAATTCAACATCATCCCTACGTTTAATTATCTACATTTCAACAACCGCAACAGCACACTACTCAACAAGCATGACAATAATGACATACATCATACAAACAGGCAGAATTAAATCGGACATAGTATAAGTATGAAAAGATAGATATCACCAGATTAAATTGAGCAGAGTAACAGCTGAAAAGTAAAGCGAAGTCTTGCACCAAGAATGCTCCTATTACACCGTGATTACAATACCAGCTTCTGCTTCTCTCTCTACTTGCTAACCAACTAACTATCTATCTCTCTAGAGAGAGAAAGCTCTAGAGAGAGAAAACTATCTAACTAAAGCTAATCTAAAGAAAAACGAAGATAAATATTGAAAGTGTGTGTGTTGAATGTTGGAGGTGATGATCAGAAATGAGAAGTTTGAAGCCATATATATAGAACTCGCACAACCGTATCCGCGTACCGTATCGGGAACTCAAAATGCACAACCGTATCGCAAAGGTGAATAAAAATCAGATTTTTATCACCCAAACACACGATACGGTTGAGCTAGGGCAAATACGGCTGAACTGGAGCGAATACGGCTGAGCATAGGGTGAATACGGCTGAACTAGACCATATACGGCTGAGCACCAGCCGTATACGGCCTGGTCCAGCCGTATACGGCCTGGTTCAGCCGTATCCTGGCTTCTCGGTTCTTCGTTTCTTCGTTCGGGCGTATCTTCTTCGTCGTTTATCCGTTTTGAGTGATCTTTATATCCACGCGTTCGTATTTTCCTAACGAAGAAAATGACATAAGTTAGAGGTCCTAATTCGAAGCGTAGCTCAAGATGCTGTTAATTGAATGAACGGAGGTGCAACGAAGCAGTTTTGCCCTGTTTCTCACGTTTTTCATGCCATTTTCAGTGATTTCTTAATCATCGAGTCCGTTTTGACTTAGTTAACAAAACTTTATGAATAATGCCCTTTTAAGTGCGTTTTTGTCAACTTTGTGTCTTAAATGTGGAAGATAACGTACGTAAAAACATGACTTTTTACGCGTTATCAAGTATCCCACACTTAGACTTTTGCTTGTCCTCAAGCAAAACTTTAAAATTCTCACTTACTATAAGGTTTTGGAAAATATGGTTTTTTGGAAATTCTGACAGTGAATAATCAGAGATCAAACAACTTATCGAAAATTGAATAAACCTTTCTAGAAAGTAAGCATCATTAAGATAACCTCCCCCTTAATCCAGAAATGTTAACCTTGGCATACTTTCACAATTCTCGATGGATATTGTACATGACTAGGCGATCTCACAAAGGTGGTCACTCAATTCACTCAAAGTGTATCGGGTTTCCTATCATTCTACGCAAACGAAATCGCTCATAAAGCCAGTCATGCATTGCTTCTCATCATAGGCTTGATCAAGAATCGGATCTCCACCACTTCGATGAGGACGGTGCAAATCATCCCAAGACATTCGGAATGGGTTGTGCGGGTTCTAGGGGTAGGGGTAGATAGGGATTTTAGGGTTTGAAAAAGGGGTTTTCTTATCTTAAAAACTTTAAACTTTTTGGGAAAACATCATTTTTAAATCCTTTTTTAATGAAAACGGAAACGGATAAATGGCAGGGGGAGAAGATAGCTATTATGACTTCTATCTTTCTTGAAAACACGCGAGGGAATTTATATCTTTATAAGAACAGGAAATTTTCGAGAGATTTGAAGCACTTAGCTTTATTCTATTTTCTTTTCTTTTCTTTCTGTTGTTTCTATTTTTGGGCTTTTCTAGAGTATTTATTTTTCTTCTTTTTGCCCTTTTGATATCCTTTCTTCTTTTCACATTTTTCATTCTTTTTGATGACTTTGCATTTACTTGGTGCCAATTTTTCGCACCATAAACTTTTCTATTTTTGATTTTTATCAGGAAACGCACACGAAAAAGTTTTGAGTAAACACCAGTATTTATGATTTGGGGTGAAAGCAAAAAGGATATTTAAAACAACATTTTCCACAAGTTCAAAATTTAAGATAAGATTTTTGGTGGGTGTGGAATGAGTGGGTTAAAAGTTGGGTTTTGAAAGAAACGAAAAGGCTAAGGCTCAACAGGGTTTTCTAGGCGGATCATCAACACTAAAAGTGAGTGTTGGAAGGGTTTTGGGCTTGAAAAGATATGGTAAAAGGGGTTTAAATCCTAAGGAATGTCAAGGTCCTCTGATTGCACCTTCACCGCGTACGGTGCCCATTGGTGTGGTCTCGAAGCGTATACCAAGAGCAAGTTCTAACTTAAAGCACATGCATCGGCACACACATGAAATGAAAAAATGAAGCATTAAAGATGAATGCTTTTATAGGGCTCAAATACCTCACTGCAACAGGGTTGTATGTACCTAGCCGTGCGATGCTCTTAAGTTAACATTCGAAATTAAGGTTTTTGCATCTTAACTTATCTTACTTTCCAAAGCAGTTTAGTAATTTTCGGAAAAATTTATTTTTCTCAAAATTATTTAGAGCCAAAAATTTAAAAATTTTTAGTAAAAGTGAGGTTTTTAAGAAAATGTTAAGCCAACTGAATGAGTGAAAACTTCACTGTCGAAGTTAAGCTTATTTTTAAGAAAGTTATACTTTGGACAAGCAATCAAAGTCAAAGAAAACGGTATAACATACCGTGTATCCCACACTTAGAGGAACATTGTCCCTAATGTTCTCAAACTAAGTTTAAAATTCTTGGGAGAGAATCCCACACTTAAGGTTTGAAAATATTTTTTTTGGAACCCTGTTTCTAAGTTTGTTTGATAAATGTGGGATTTAGAATCCCACACTTTAGAGTTTAAGTATGATGGAATAACGGACAGTTATGAACGATGGAAGGGAATCACTAAGGAATGGAACGAAAAACTCCCCTAGAAAAGACTGAGATGTGTGTTTGAAGATTCTGATTTGGTAGGGTAGTTCAATCAGCTCGGATCAGGATCTTTGCATGATTTGCGCGTCATCTCGGGTTCTCTTCGGGGAACTTTCATACTACTCTACTTTATTTGCAGCAATCTAAAAATTAACTAAACAAAAGCATAATATAAGTAAATAGTAGCTAAACGATACGATAGATAGGTGGGCCTAACCAGATCACAGGTTGGAGCCCTAATAAGTATGCAGCACAGTCAAATACAGTCATCCTAAATATCTAGAAATAGTAATAATATGTAATACAGTCATCCAACATAAATGATAATAATAAAAGTCTGATAAGATCAAGGATGAGAAGGATCCTGGTCTGATGGTGGTCGAGGAGCTGGAGATGGCATGGAGCTGTAAGGTCCGAGGCGGGATGCAGAATGATGTCCACTGGAAGCCCTGCGAGAGACTGATGCTGAAGATGAGCTGCGCTGCCTGCCGGATACTGGTGGCTGGATCGGGTACAAATGGAAGTTGGGATCAAGTCCCATCTCTGCAATCTCATACGATCCAAGAGAAGCACCATGCATCTGCTGCGGTGGAAGATCAGAGGAGTACACTGGGGTGCTCTGAAGCAATCCTGTGAGTCCTGAAAAAGTAGGCATAGCAGCAGCAGTGGTCATATCTGGCACATAATCAGTCTGAACCGGTACCTGGTTATCAACCTGCATGTCCTGTCTAAGGCCAGACTGAGGTGAGTCTGTCTCTGAAGATGCTTCTGATGTGGCCGACTCAGCAGGTCTCGGACGGGTCATGGCTCGAGAAGATGGCTCTCCAATGTGTGAGGTATGCGGCTCATGTGGTGTAGCAGTGTGCACAGAGAAAACCGGCTCAGCCGCAGGAGAAGTCCTGGTACGGCGGGCTCGAGGAATCTCAACATGCACAGTGCGGGTGGATGAGGTGGGTGGTGCGGAGGTGTAGTGAGTAGTGGTGGTAGGTGGTATCATGGTGAATGGGTGTAGTGGCATGGTGTGGTAGTTGGGTGGTCGTGGGCCGCATACCCATGTGGAAGGCACAGGCTGGGGGAATCCAAACTTAGTAGCAAGGTATGAATCCTGGGTGCGGTGTGAGTTAAGCAATCCCAGCATACCGTACATCAACTCGGATGTCACCTGATCTCCCCAGCCAAACTCTTGAGCAGGTGGCACCAATGGGCTCTGTGCCTCAGCAGCATCTGTCTCTCCCTCCTCACGCTCATGAGCAACAGAGGTCCTAGGCTGTCTGTGGACCATGCTATCATCGAACGCGAACCTAACACTCTTGCTCCTAGGGGGTCTCATCTGAACTCCTGGTATGACATCACCCTCTCTCCATCTAATCGTCCCATCCGCATCCTTTTCTAGCAACCAAACCTTAACCATGTAGTTGATATCATAAGGCTTCGATGTCCTGTTCGTCACTAGTGTCAAGTTGCCAATCACTTCCTCAGTCAATAGCCCCATCCTACTAACTAGCTTGGTAATCACCGATCCCATGTATGCAAACTCAGACTCGTCATACCCAGACTCTCTCAAGATTCTATCAGCAACCAGATATGCAACATTAACATGCTCCTGATCTATGATGCTCTTGATAATCCTCAAATCCTTAACTCCTACAGCCCCCTTTGTCTTTCTCTTCCCACGAATATTGCAGGCTAGGAGGTTGTGGAGGACCTGATGGTGCTTATCAGTGAAGCTCGTGGCCTTTACATTTGACTGAAACTGATCACCAGTCAACTCGTGCCAGATAGCAGTGTGGTCTCGCTATTTCACCTCGGTGTTTGCTTTCAGGAAGAACGGAGTGGTGACTTGATAATCAGTGTATAACCTAAGGTGTCGGGCAAAGGTAGCCAGTGACATGCGGTACGGGTTTCCCATGAAGTTGAATCTAATTATCTTGTCATCATTTAGCTTATCGATCGTCTTGTCAAACTGAAAGGTTACCATGAACTCAGCAACTAACTCTCGATAAACATTCTCATTAATCTCAAATAGATTCCTCCAGGCACGCAGATTTCTCTTCCCAAACTTGAACATAATCAGCTTCTCAAACCCATCCTTTAGACCGATCTTCTCCAATTCTTCCCACACTAGATACCTATTTTCTCCTAACTGGTGAGTAAGCCATGACTGATATCTTTCCCGTCTCTCTGGTTCTCGGATAGATTTCCTGATGTATCGAGGAAGTTCAGCCATATGTAATTTAAGAGAAAACAAGATCATAGTGAATTATCAAGAATAGTTACAAGTTCATAATTAGCATCACATTCCAGATTTTAAATAAAAATTCGAAATGTGGGCTTTAGAAAATGAGCAGTCCCAAAACCTGTAAATAACTCAATAATTTAACCAACCAAATTCCAATCTTTGCAAGAAACTTAGTGAAACGCCCCAAATTTTAAGATTTTTTTTTTTTTGGTTCCCACAGCATAGTCCCACATCTCGTATATTTGATACCATATTCCCATCTTTAATTTTGACCTAAAACAAAATAACTCGGTAAGCAATTTAACAGGTAGGTAAAACAACCTTGTTTTAGCTAGAACAAGCTTGTTTTAGGCTAGAACAAGCCTGTTCTAGTGGTAACACATACTCAAATTTTTGACTAGATTCAAACACGCATAACTTTTAACTCGTTAAGAGTTAGACCCTGAAATTTGGACACACTTCCACTATGACAAAATAAAACTTTCACTTTTTACACTTTTTCAAATTTCACAAAAACGACCATTTTGAACATGTCACTGATTTATAGTCATTTCGGCCACTCTCTGGCAGCAACCCATTTCACAAACCACACATATTTAGACTATAATATTTTGCACACTTATTTAACTCACCAAAACAAAATTGAAGCATATGACACACGACCCATAACGCTAACACATTCTTATTTGACCTTACTACCATTTAGACCCATTTTGACACCTTTTTGACCCGTTTGAGAAATCAACCACTTTTCAACCAAACCACCAACCAATTCACACATGTTTGACTATTTCAACGTTATTGACTATTTGTCAACTCCAAATTTGACCAACCAATCACATTTGATTCTTTAATACATTTGACCACTTTTAACCGGAACAAGATCAATCATATAACTTTGTACTCTTGACAAACACATACACAAGACTCCATATCATTGTTTGACTTTCAAAGTCAAATTCAACATATTAGCCACATGTTTATTTCAAAACTCTATGTTTGGGCGAATTACACAAGCGATAATCAAAAACAATGATTTAGAGGGATGGAGCATTATCTAACCATAAAGCTAGCTCTATATCCACGCTATTTTCATGAAATCACTAATCTTCCACCTAAAATCATGAAACAACAACGGGGTAAGCACATCGCTTAGTGAGTATATGGTAATTAAACGAATAATACACATAACACATAATACATATACATATACATATTAACCTTATATAATCTTACTCAACATCAATGTAACGCCACATAAGAAACAAGGCTTCATAGTATCAAATCACGTTGAAATGAATACCACGTTGAGAAACAAGACTTCGTAAGAAACAAGACTTCATGATTCCAAATCACATCGAAATGGATACCATGTTAAGAAACAAGACTTCATAAGAAACAAGACTTCATAAGAAACACGACTTCATGATTCCAAATCACGTCGAAATGGATACCATTTAAAGAAACAAGACTTCGTAAGAAACAAGACTTCATGATTCCAAATCACGTCGAAATGGATATCATGTTCAGAAACAAGACTATGCTCGTACCATATCACGTCAATATGCATACCAAGCTTAAGAAACAAGGCTAGATACAAGTCATCTTCCACTTGATTGTATGATCCTCTTGCTCGGAAGCAATCCGAAAACACATACAATCATTCATATCCTTCATCATGTCATCATCATATTTTTCACATACAGAAACAAGTCAAAATACAATTATATGAAACAAGGCACAAGAAACAAGTATAAAAAAAAACAAGTCATCTTTCACCCGGTTGTATGATCCTCTTGCTCGGAAGCAATCCGGAATCATATACAATCGATTCGTACATACGAAACAAGTATGATCCACTATACATATATACAATTAAGATACATACATACACATATCTTACCCGTTTAACCCCCATAATACTCACCTCGATATTGAGACGATAATCATAATAATCAACATGAGCTTCCATGTCTTTAACACCTAATCATATCATACATAACAACATAACAACACTTTTAGACACTAGAAATCATCAAAATCTTCTAATCATTATTAAACTATCTCTTAACCTCATTCAACCCTTTCCCACTTTAATTAAACTTGGTTTAATTCATTTACTAACCATACCAAAACCACCTTTCTGATTATAATAACTCAAAGTCTCATTATCAAACTTTCCTCTTAAAATCTTGTTCTAACATCATATTCATACTCTATTAACACCATTAATCACATCTTTAAGCTTATTTCATCATGAAGTAACAATTTGACATAAACCCTAAAATTGCTCAAGAACACTAAATCATAATTTCATCACTTTCACTATGTTATATGATTACCAACAATCATGATAACATTAACTATTATCAATTTCATCTAATTAAAACCCTAATTTCGGATTAAAACCTTTAATGTAACAAAACCCCATGAAACCCAAAAACTAGGTTAAGGAAATCAAGAAATTCAACTTACATGAGATTAAGGATGATCAATGGAGAATGATTGTAACATCCTCTCCGATAGCCTGGTATTTTCCTATTTAAATTACGTATTTAAGTGAATTAGAATTTATTTGTGATAAATTGTCTAATTGTGAAACTTAGTAAATTAAGTTTCAGGACTTATTGTGGTTAGTAAAATGTTGCTTGATTTAAATTATTAAAGTTGACGGTATAATAAAATAAATTCCACGCAATTGATTTTTAGGTTTCAGACAATAGATTTAGAGCGGGTATAAAATACCCAAAATGTGAAGTCGGTTAAAATGATGGGCCGACCCTTTTATTTTCACTTTACCAAATTATGGTTCTTCCTCATTCTCTTTCAAGAAAACAAACATAAACCCTAACCTAAATTCTATAGTAAATCATCAAATTGAATCGTGATCTTCTACTTGTTTCATCATCACCATCATCTAGCTTTTGCTAGCTTGCTCTTCCATTAATTGTAAGTGAGTTATTTACTTTTAAACTCAAATGTTAGAATTGATGAGAATTGATGATTTGATGTGGATATAGGTGTTATTTGGTGATTATATTTGATAGGTGATACTAAGTGATGATTCTTAACTAGTTATAGGCATCGAATTTATGTTTATGAGCTTTGATTGAAAATGGTTGAAAACCTAATTGATTTCATAATTTTTGGTGTAAACTTGAATCTTTTGATGTTATGGAAGTTGGTATATGTTAGATAAGTATTGTATGAAGTTGCTACAATTTTAGAAGTCGAGTTTTCTGCATATTTGGTTCGAAATTGAGATTTTGGTAATTAGAATTCGTGCAAAGCTTGTAGCTGCTGCTGCTGTTCTTGATCTGGAAATGAAGCCGGCGGCTTCATAAGCCTAGCCGGCGGTTTCTGTTATATGTTTGGGAAGCCGGCGGCTTCACATACCAAGCCGGCGGCTTGATGCCTACAACCGGTGGGTCAATGACCCGAACCGGCGGATGCTAGAGGCTTTAAAACTCAATTAATTTCTGTTGATGAAAAACATAATTCACCCGGCGGGTGAATGGGGTGACCCGGCGGCTAACCATGGGAAGCCGGCGGCTTCCATGGCCAAGCCGGCGGCTTCAGGCTGTTCCAGGGCATTTTTATTTTAGTTCTTAAAACACATTCCAATTATTATTATATGATAATTACTCGATGTGTTGTGATTATGTACATGATTAGTAGTCGTTAATATACGTGTTTAGGGTAATGAGCTCCAAATGTGTTGAACTTTTATAAGTTATATTTGGACTTTAATGATTACTAACTTCTATTTGATGTTGAATCTCAGATCCTTCGAAAGACAAAGTTGCCCCGAGAATCTGAGTTAGCGAAGACGAAGGTATTGGTGAGTGGATTCAAAACTCACCGTTTGGCTTAGTTGTAATCATTTGATTACAACGGGTAAAACTTAGACTTGATTATTGAGTTGATTAGTTGCTATTGCTGAGTTTATGCATATATGTGCTTTGTGTGGCCTTCGGGCATTGTTGTTAATGAGTTCAACTAGTTGATGAACTGTTGGTTGGGCTAGTGGGTTGTTGTGTGACTGGTACAGGGATGTACTTCATTTGTTGTGTGTGCTGAACTGTACCTAAGTATGATAACCACTAGCAATCGGTCTCGTCCGTTATGGCCATACGGATATGTTTGGATAAGTGATCTTAGGGAGCCGCCCGGGTACTAAGGTTATCCCCGGATCCACCGATCCTCATTAAGTTGTTGTTGTTTGTTGTGTTTGCGAATATTTGTTGTAGTTAATTGATTTAGCTAAGTTGAATGTTGGGTGTTGGATTTACTCACTTAGCTATGTGCTAACCCCTCGTTGTTACTTCCTGCAGACTTTTGTTTTGAGCATGCGGGTGGGTAGCAGGAAGGTCAAACCTTGGATGCATGGAATGTTTGATATTCAAGCTACTCTGATTATTTTTTGTAACAATTCAGTTAGTTTATATAATACCCCGACATGTTAGTCTTTTGAACAAGTTTTAAACTTGAAGTGACTTAAACATCTAAACTGTATTTTGGCACTCTAAAGAATATGTAATCAACTATTGCGTTTTATTTACCTGCGCTTCCGTATTACCTTTAATATTATTACTATGGAAAGAGGGGTGTAATAAGTTGGTATTAGAGCATAGTTTTGGGAAAATTGTTCATTGTTGAATGATCAATCCCAAAACCGGAGCGTGATATATCAAACATTCTTGGTTATGTGATTAGTATTGGTTGATGGTAGCTGGTATTTAGATTCTAACGATTAACAAAGTTCAAGTGTTGTGTTGAATTTCAGAAATGGCAGATAACGAACCACCAACCCCAACAATGCCTCCAGAATTGTCGCTCCTCAATTAGAGACTCATACCGAGCAACAAGATCATAATGGTACTTCTCAACCAACCGGACAACAATCTAACCGAGACGAGTATATTCATGAGATGGAAGATGAGTTAGTATTTCTTAGGGAATTCAAGAGGAAAGCTGAGGAAGCTGCGACTAGACAGTTATTTCAGCAAACTCCGGTCTTTGGTTCTAGTTCATCCTCTCAATCGGAAAAGAAGTGTTCATACAAGACTTTTATGGCTAGTCGACCACCAGAATTTCAGGGAAGTAAAAATCCTACAGTAACGTTAAATTGGTTGAGAGATATGGAACGCAAATTTGATGTGACTTGCTGTGATGAGGAATTTAAAGTCAAGTATGCGGTTCAATGCATGAAGGATGATGCTATGGTTTGGTGGGATTCTGTTACCGGACACTTGACTCAACAACAAAAGGAATCTATTACTTGGTCCCAATTCCATCAGGCTGTTCGTAACCAATACTGTTCGGATTTTGATATTGCTAGGATTCGAAGAGAGTTTGTGAATCTTCGATTAAAGGATGACATGACTATTGATGAATTGATTTCGCAGTTTACGGATAAGCTTAGGTTCGTGCAACAATGGGTTCCGGATGAGAAGACCCAGATAGAACAGTTTGTGGATGCATTACCGGATAATTACCGTACGGTTGTGAGATTGGCTAGGGATTTATCGCATGCTTTCAATCTGGCAAGATCCGCCGATAGCGATTTAAGGGGTTTACGATTATGGCAGGGAAAGGATACAACTTTTCAAAGAGCAAGAACTGAATCGTCGGGTAAGAATAAATCCAAGTGGCAAGGGAATTGGCAGGGTGGTAAGAAATTTGTTGGAAGAAGTAGTTCTTCGGGAAGTTCCAATAGTTCCAACTGGTGTAGCTCTTGTAGGTCTCGGCATAATGGTCCGTGTACGGCTCAGACAAACAAATGTATGAAGTGTGGTGAATTGGGTCATGAGATAAAGAGTTGCCGTTATCCAAATTTTGTTTGTTGGACTTGTAAGAAAGAAGGGCATAGAGTTGGTCAATGTCCTGAGGCAAGGTCGACGGGGTCGGGTTCGGTCGGGAGTTCGGGATTTTCCGGTCAGAAAAGAAAGAACCCTCCTCCAGCAACCAGTAGGGCCTTTCAAATGACGGTTGATGAGGCCGTGCATACCGAAGATGTTATCACTGGTACATTTCTTATAAACTCTGTACCTGCACGTGTATTGTTTGATTCGGGTGCTAATTGTACTTTCATTTCTGTGCAATTTTGTGATAAGTTGAAATTAGCCCCTACTGTGATAACAAAGCCTATAGAAGTAGAAATAGTTAGTGGTAAGTTAGTTCCTGTTACCACCTCGGTGACTGGAGTTAATATTACCATTGATGATCATGTTTTTCCTATTTCCTTCTTGTTGATGCCAATCCCTAGTTTTGATGTAATAATTGGTATGGATTGGTTGAGTCAGAATAAGGCTAGTATTGATTGTCATCAGAAGTTGGTTAGGATCCCAATCTCCGAAGGGTCATATGTTGTGGCTCGAGGAGAACGGGACGGTGTAGCTATTCCTTTGATTTCTTTGATGAAAGCTAGGAAGTCATTGTCAAAAGGTTGCGAGTCATATCTAGCCTATGTAGTCGATGCCAAGTTAGAAAGGAAAACTGTGTCGGATGTTCCGGTTGTTTGTGAGTACTCTGAAGTTTTTCCCGATGAATTGCCTGGGTTACCACCAGTTAGGGAAGTAGAATACAGAATTGATCTTGTTCCGGGTTCATCGCCGATTGCTAAAGCTCCCTATAGGTTAGCTCCTTCGGAGATCCGTGAAATGATGAATCAAATTCAAGAGTTGTTGGATAAAGGTTTTATCAGACCTAGTTCCTCACCGTGGGGTGCACCAGTGTTGTTCGTGAAAAAGAAAGATGGGTCATTGCGGATGTGTATTGATTATAGGGAATTAAATAAGAGGACTGTGAAGAACAAATATCCATTGCCCAGAATAGATGATTTGTTTGATCAGTTACAGGGTTCTTCGGTATATTCTAAGATTGATTTAAGGTCGGGTTATCATCAGGTTCGTGTTAGGGAAGAAGATATTCCTAAGACGGCTTTTCGAACCAGGTACGGGCATTATGAATTTCTGGTTATGCCTTTTGGTTTAACAAATGCACCAGCGGTATTTATGGATTTGATGAACCGTGTGTGTCGACCATTCTTAGATCAATTTGTGATTGTTTTCATTGATGATATACTTATTTATTCGAAATCTGAAACTGAGCATGCCACGCATTTGAGATTGGTTCTTGAAACATTGAGACGAGAACAGTTGTATGCAAAGTTTTTCAAATGTGAATTCTGGCTTCGAGAAGTTCAGTTTTTGGGTCATATAATTTGTCAAGATGGTGTGAAAGTGGATCCATCAAAAGTTGCAGCTGTGATGAATTGGAATGCGCCGAAATCTGTTTCTGAGATAAGGAGTTTCCTTGGGTTAGCGGGATATTATCGAAAATTTATCAAAGATTTTTCTAAGATAGCCGGTCCGTTAACCAAATTAACCCGTAAAGATGAGAAGTATGTGTGGACTGATCAACAGGAGCAAGCTTTTCAGACCTTGAAACAATTATTGTGTCAGACACCGATTTTAGCATTACCAGAAGGTGCTGATGATTTTGTGGTTTATTGCGACGCTTCATATTCGGGTTTGGGTTGTGTTTTAATACAAAGGGATAGAGTTATCGCTTATGCTTCTTGACAATTGAAAACCCATGAGAAGAACTATCCTACGCATGATTTAGAACTCGCAGCAGTTGTATTTGCCCTAAAACTTTGGAGACATTACTTATATGGGACTCGTTGTGTTGTTTGTACCGATCACAAAAGTTTGCAGTATGTGTTCTCCCAGAAAGAATTGAATATGCGGCAGAGACGATGGTTGGAATTGATAAAAGATTATGACTGTGAAATTAGATACCATCCGGGCAAAGCTAATGTGGTCGCCGATGCGTTAAGTCGAAAGAATACACCTGATCGAGCTTTCTATTTAAAAGTGAATGTTTCCTCGGATTTGATTGATCAAATTAAAGTTGTACAACTTGAAGCATTGAAAGACCAGAATTTGAAATCTGAAATCATGTTAAAACGCAAGGACGAATTAGTTGATGATTCAAGGGGATTAAAGACTTATCAATCTCGTGTTTGGATTCCTTCCATTGGTGGTATTCGGGATTTGAGTTTGAATGAAGCTCATAAGTCACGAATGTCTATTCATCCGGGTAGTACTCGAATGTATAACGATTTGAAACCGTTGTATTGGTGGCCAACGATGAAAACTGATATCGCAAAGTTTGTGGGATCTTGTCATATTTGTGCTCAGGTTAAGGCGGAACATCAAAAACCATATGGGTCGCTAAAACAGTTGGAGATACCCGAGTGGAAATGGGATCATATAACTATGGATTTTGTGACTAAGCTACCGCGTACTGTTCGAGGCAATGATATGATTTGGGTTATAGTAGATCGATTGACAAAAAGTGCGCATTTTCTTGCTACAAGTGAGACAACATCGTTGACTAAACTTGCTCAATTGTATGTTAACGAAATCGTTTCCAGACATGGTATTCCCTTATCGATTGTGTCAGATAGAGATACTCGTTTTGCTTCTCGTTTTTGGCAAAGTTTACAACAAGAGTTGGGTACACGTGTAAACCTTAGCACAGCTTATCATCCTCAGACCGATGGTCAGTCAGAACGTACGATTCAAACGCTAGAGGATATGCTTCGTGCATGTGTATTAGAATATGGAGGTTCATGGGATTCACATCTTCCATTGGTTGAGTTTACTTATAATAATTTGTACCATTCAAGTATTGGGATGCCTCCGTATGAAATGTTGTATTGTCGTCATTGTCGTACACCTACTTGTTGGTTAGAGGCAGGTGAGAAACAGTTTGCTGGACCCGATATTGTACAAATAACCGCTGATAAAGTAGCTATTGCACGTGAGAAGTTGAAAGCTGCAAGAGATAGACAGAAACAGTATGCGGATCCTAAAAGACGACCGGTTGTATTTTCCGAAGGTGAATTAGTGTATCTTAAAGTTTCTCCGTGGAAAGGGGTGATTAGATTCGGAAAGCGAGGAAAATTAGCTCCAAGATATATTGGTCCATTCAGAATTCGGCAAGTTGTAAATGATCAGTCAATGGCATTGGATCTTCCTCCAGAGCTCTCTGGTATTCATGATACGTTTAATGTATGCTATCTGAGGAAGTGCAACGTGGAGGATCATTCGCAAATTCTTCCATTGCAAGATTTAAAGGTTGATCAAACCCAGAAGTTAATAGAGGAACCAGTTGAAATTGTTGACAGAAAGATTACCAAACTTAGGAAGAAACAAATTCCTATGGTGTTAGTAAAGTGGCGACATAGCTTAGGGTCTAATTTGACTTGGGAGTCTGAGGAGTCGATGAAATCCAGATATCCTGGATTGTTTGATAGGGCTGAGATTTCGGGGACGAAATCTCCTTAAGGAGGGGAGATTTGTAACATCCTCTCCGATAGCCTGGTATTTTCCTATTTAAATTACGTATTTAAGTGAATTAGAATTTATTTGTGATAAATTGTCTAATTGTGAAACTTAGTAAATTAAGTTTCAGGACTTATTGTGGTTAGTAAAATGTTGCTTGATTTAAATTATTAAAGTTGACGGTATAATAAAATAAATTCCACGCAATTGATTTTTAGGTTTCAGACAATAGATTTAGAGCGGGTATAAAATACCCAAAATGTGAAGTCGGTTAAAATGATGGGCCGACCCTTTTATTTTCACTTTACCAAATTATGGTTCTTCCTCATTCTCTTTCAAGAAAACAAACATAAACCCTAACCTAAATTCTATAGTAAATCATCAAATTGAATCGTGATCTTCTACTTGTTTCATCATCACCATCATCTAGCTCTTGCTAGCTTGCTCTTCCATTAATTGTAAGTGAGTTATTTACTTTTAAACTCAAATGTTAGAATTGATGAGAATTGATGATTTGATGTGGATATAGGTGTTATTTGGTGATTATATTTGATAGGTGATACTAAGTGATGATTCTTAACTAGTTATAGGCATCGAATTTATGTTTATGAGCTTTGATTGAAAATGGTTGAAAACCTAATTGATTTCATAATTTTTGGTGTAAACTTGAATCTTTTGATGTTATGGAAGTTGGTATATGTTAGATAAGTATTGTATGAAGTTGCTACAATTTTAGAAGTCGAGTTTTCTGCATATTTGGTTCGAAATTGAGATTTTGGTAATTAGAATTCGTGCAAAGCTTGTAGCTGCTGCTGCTGTTCTTGATCTGGAAATGAAGCCGGCGGCTTCATAAGCCTAGCCGGCGGTTTCTGTTATATGTTTGGGAAGCCGGCGGCTTCACATACCAAGCCGGCGGCTTGATGCCTACAACCGGTGGGTCAATGACCCGAACCGGCGGATGCTAGAGGCTTTAAAACTCAATTAATTTCTGTTGATGAAAAACATAATTCACCCGGCGGGTGAATGGGGTGACCCGGCGGCTAACCATGGGAAGCCGGCGGCTTCCATGGCCAAGCCGGTGGCTTCAGGCTGTTCCAGGGCATTTTTATTTTAGTTCTTAAAACACATTCCAATTATTATTATATGATAATTACTCGATGTGTTGTGATTATGTACATGATTAGTAGTCGTTAATATACGTGTTTAGGGTAATGAGCTCCAAATGTGTTCAACTTTTATAAGTTATATTTGGACTTTAATGATTACTAACTTCTATTTGATGTTGAATCTCAGATCCTTCGAAAGACAAAGTTGCCCCGAGAATCTGAGTTAGCGAAGACGAAGGTATTGGTGAGTGGATTCAAAACTCACCGTTTGGCTTAGTTGTAATCATTTGATTACAACGGGTAAAACTTAGACTTGATTATTGAGTTGATTAGTTGCTATTGCTGAGTTTATGCATATATGTGCTTTGTGTGGCCTTCGGGCATTGTTGTTAATGAGTTCAACTAGTTGATGAACTGTTGGTTGGGCTAGTGGGTTGTTGTGTGACTGGTACAGGGATGTACTTCATTTGTTGTGTGTGCTGAACTGTACCTAAGTATGATAACCACTAGCTATCGGTCTCGTCCGTTATGGCCATATGGATATGTTTGGATAAGTGATCTTGGGGAGCCGCCCGGGTACTAAGGTTATCCCCGGATCCACCGATCCTCATTAAGTTGTTGTTGTTTGTTGTGTTTGCGAATATTTGTTGTAGTTAATTGATTTAGCTAAGTTGAATGTTGGGTGTTGGATTTACTCACTTAGCTATGTGCTAACCCCTCGTTGTTACTTCCTGCAGACTTTTGTTTTGAGCATGCGGGTGGGTAGCAGGAAGGTCAAACCTTGGATGCATGGAATGTTTGATATTCAAGCTACTCTGATTATTTTTTGTAACAATTCAGTTAGTTTATATAATACCCCGACATGTTAGTCTTTTGAACAAGTTTTAAACTTGAAGTGACTTAAACATCTAAACTGTATTTTGGCACTCTAAAGAATATGTAATCAACTATTGCGTTTTATTTACCTGCGCTTCCGTATTACCTTTAATATTATTACTATGGAAAGAGGGGTGTAATAATGATTCTTGTTTCTCTAGCTTAAATTTGAAGATTTAAAACTAATTTTGGTTCCTAGTTTGATTCCTGCGATTCATTCTTCTTTGTGGAATTGTTCTGGAATGTTAGAGAAAAGGAAATGAGATAAACATCAACCGTACGTACATATCTATCTATTTATGTATTTATTTTACCCTCTTTAAACTCTACAGTCTGGAACTGATAAAACCGTTTGCGTTTTCCTTTGTATCTTATTATCTAAATAATAATATTTTGTAATAAAAATATATCCGCGTACGATATTAATTTCCTGAAATTCGGGGTGTTACAACTCTCCCCCAGTTATTTCATTCGTGTCCTCACGAATGACACTCATACTACTTAGTTTTAACACTATCTCTATCCATTGCAGAAGTGTCTAATCATTTTAAAATATTTCATATAATTCATTAGTCACAACATAAACGTATGTCATTCATGTATTTACCTCATAATACTCTATAAACACAGACCACCCATCAACACTACCATATATATTGTACATTCAACTCTATTTGATTAACTGTTTAATCCTCTCTAATATCTTATACATTATCAAAAACTGGGTTACAAACCCATAATCATATAATCCTCACATATTGGTTTCACTTATTTAGTGAAATTCGTATCACTAGATACAAGTTTATTCTCTATTATCTCTTTTATCACATTATTTAACACGCAATCCACGTAATTTAATCATCTTTTCTCTTATACTCTATCTTTCCAATTACATTAAGTCTCTCTGATACTTGGTAGCCTCAGCAATTCCATGTGATATGGCATAATATAACTACGTTGATCAGGCGTAGTCAGATTATGTCACACACACTTCCTTCTCAGGCTATCTCATATCATCAATCTTCAATGCAATCTTCACGTTAACAAATAGCACAACAAGTCAACAAGTCATAACTAGCTTAATAACACCGTAACAACTCTATATTAATAAGATATTCCACAACATTATTTAATCTCTACATCATTTACTTGTCACTATTTTCACTTCATAAACGTAATCACACATAATCCACTTACTCTGTTGACCGTAGTCACAACATATTCTCTGATCATATAACCACATAGCACTATTAATTACATAATCTCTGTCAACATTTTAAACATACTCGAGTCCAATCATAACTATTTCGAGCAATAAACAATTCAGTCAACAATTTAACTACTAAGTCAACACATAAAAATCATCACATAATTCATCATAAGAAGTCATATCAATTCTGCTAAAATCAATTTCACTATCATGTATAATCATCATAACAATATAAGCAATTCAAAATGGTTTAAGCCTAGGCAATCCTATCGTGGATTACCTAATTCTCTTAAACCATTGCTCTGATACAAACTTGAAACGCCCCAAATTTTAAGATTTTTTTTTTTTGGTTCCCACAGCATAGTCCCACATCTCGTATATTTGATACCATATTCCCATCTTTAATTTTGACCTAAAACAAAATAACTCGGTAAGCAATTTAACAGGTAGGTAAAACAACCTTGTTTTAGCTAGAACAAGCTTGTTTTAGGCTAGAACAAGCCTGTTCTAGTGGTAACACATACTCAAATTTTTGACCAGATTCAAACACGCATAACTTTTAACTCGTTAAGAGTTAGACCCTGAAATTTGGACACACTTCCACTATGACAAAATAAAACTTTCACTTTTTACACTTTTTCAAATTTCACAAAAACGACCATTTTGAACATGTCACTGATTTATAGTCATTTCGGCCGCTCTCTGGCAGCAACCCATTTCACAAACCACACACATTTAGACTATAATATTTTGCACACTTATTTAACTCACCAAAACAAAATTGAAGCATATGACACACGACCCATAACGCTAACACATTCTTATTTGACCTTACTACCATTTAGACCCATTTTGACACCTTTTTGACCCGTTTGAGAAATCAACCACTTTTCAACCAAACCACCAACCAATTCACACATGTTTGACTATTTCAACGTTATTGACTATTTGTCAACTCCAAATTTGACCAACCAATCACATTTGATTCTTTAATACATTTGACCACTTTTAACCGGAACAAGATCAATCATATAACTTTGTACTCTTGACAAACACATACACAAGACTCCATATCATTGTTTGACTTTCAAAGTCAAATTCAACATATTAGCCACATGTTTATTTCAAAACTCTATGTTTGGGCGAATTACACAAGCGATAATCAAAAACAATGATTTAGAGGGATGGAGCATTATCTAACCATAAAGCTAGCTCTATATCCACGCTATTTTCATGAAATCACTAATCTTCCACCTAAAATCATGAAACAACAACGGGGTAAGCACATCGCTTAGTGAGTATATGGTAATTAAACGAATAATACACATAACACATAATACATATACATATACATATTAACCTTATATAATCTTACTCAACATCAATGTAACGCCACATAAGAAACAAGGCTTCATAGTATCAAATCACGTTGAAATGAATACCACGTTGAGAAACAAGACTTCGTAAGAAACAAGACTTCATGATTCCAAATCACATCGAAATGGATACCATGTTAAGAAACAAGACTTCATAAGAAACAAGACTTCATAAGAAACAAGACTTCATGATTCCAAATCACGTCGAAATGGATACCATTTAAAGAAACAAGACTTCGTAAGAAACAAGACTTCATGATTCCAAATCACGTCGAAATGGATATCATGTTCAGAAACAAGACTATGCTCGTACCATATCACGTCAATATGCATACCAAGCTTAAGAAACAAGGCTAGATACAAGTCATCTTCCACTTGATTGTATGATCCTCTTGCTCGGAAGCAATCCGAAAACACATACAATCATTCATATCCTTCATCATGTCATCATCATATTTTTCACATACAGAAACAAGTCAAAATACAATTATATGAAACAAGGCACAAGAAACAAGTATAAAAAAAAACAAGTCATCTTTCACCCGGTTGTATGATCCTCTTGCTCGGAAGCAATCCGGAATCATATACAATCGATTCGTACATACGAAACAAGTATGATCCACTATACATATATACAATTAAGATACATACATACACATATCTTACCCGTTTAACCCCCATAATACTCACCTCGATATTGAGACGATAATCATAATAATCAACATGAGCTTCCATGTCTTTAACACCTAATCATATCATACATAACAACATAACAACACTTTTAGACACTAGAAATCATCAAAATCTTCTAATCATTATTAAACTATCTCTTAACCTCATTCAACCCTTTCCCACTTTAATTAAACTTGGTTTAATTCATTTACTAACCATACCAAAACCACCTTTCTGATTATAATAACTCAAAGTCTCATTATCAAACTTTCCTCTTAAAATCTTGTTCTAACATCATATTCATACTCTATTAACACCATTAATCACATCTTTAAGCTTATTTCATCATTAAGTAACAATTTGACATAAACCCTAAAATTGCTCAAGAACACTAAATCATAATTTCATCACTTTCACTATGTTATATGATTACCAACAATCATGATAACATTAACTATTATCAATTTCGTCTAATTAAAACCCTAATTTCGGATTAAAACCTTTAATTTAACAAAACCCCATGAAACCCAAAAACTAGGTTAAGGAAATCAAGAAATTCAACTTACATGAGATTAAGGATGATCAATGGAGAATGATTCTTGTTTCTCTAGCTTAAATTTGAAGATTTAAAACTAATTTTGGTTCCTAGTTTGATTCCTGCGATTCATTCTACTTTGTGGAATTGTTCTGGAATGTTAGAGAAAAGGAAATGAGATAAACATCAACCGTACGTACATATCTATCTATTTATGTATTTATTTTACCCTCTTTAAACTCTACAGTCTGGAACTGATAAAACCGTTTGCGTTTTCCTTTGTATCTTATTATCTAAATAATAATATTTTGTAATAAAAATATATCCGCGTACGATATTAATTTCCTGAAATTCGGGGTGTTACACTTAGGTACACAACAATAGGTCATTAAGAAAAGTCAAAGACTAGTTAACCATCATAAGCATGTATGATAAAGATATAGGTCTTAATCATGTAATTACCTTATCATGGCAAGCATAACCTATTATTGCATACAAATGCAAAACTCCAAGTATATAGCAATTTTGACCATATTATTCAAGTAATGCAACAAAGTTTCTTTAGTTGACAATTATGTTGTTTTGTCGAATCTTTCAAAGTGATTATGTTTAAATAGATACTATATAAAAGTAAGCATTTTAAGGAAATTGTAGTATCTATATAAGAATTGCCATAACACTTTTAGAGATTTAATTTTTGCAACATGAATCTTGAACTAGAATGGTCATTAGTATTACCAAAAATCAAGCATTTTGACTTTTAAAGTCAATATTTACCAAAGTAAGGCTTACTTTAGTCATTTGCTTAATCTAGAGCAATACTAACTTGTATTAACAAACCAAAGTAAGGCATTATCATCAACTTTAGTCAAGACATCATTTAACCAAGAGTTTCATCTCAAAATGGAGACGTTTCAACCAAAGTCAACGTTTCTAGCTTACTTTAATTTGCTAACTTGACCATACCATGCAATTAACCGCAAACGAAGCAAATGAATAAGCTATACTAATCATACTAAGCATGAATCAATCAACAAACAACTTATCATAAGCAATTTAATCATCAATTGGTCAAAATGGCTCAACTAGTCACAAAAGTCAAATAAAGTCAACTTTTCAAAGTCAAACATCAAATTACTTCAATCTTACAAGTAATGCTAGTTCCTACTACATCCTATAACATCACTAAGCAAGAATCAAGGCTCAATTTGGCATGTAAAGCACAAATCATCAAAAATAATTTTGAAACCCTAAGTTCATCAAGTAAGAGAATTATGGTATCTAGAGCATGAATCTTACCTTGTTAGAGATGCAATGATGTTAGGAGACACAAAAATGAACTAGAGATGAAGGTTTGAAGCTTGATTTGGGTAAAAATGGTGGAAAATGGAGGTTTGGTGGTGGGGATGGGAGGCCGGCGCAAGGAAGGAAGGAGGGAGGGAGAAAAAATTATTTTTGTGTGTTATTTGACTTGGTTTGACCACACTTGTCCCCTTTTAGCTAGCCTCCTCTTTCCATTTATGGTAAATGACGTTTTTAAGTGTAATTACTAGATAATTTGGGCAATTAAAAACCTTAGCCAAATAATTTTAGCAATAGTTCAAAAATCCTGTAGTTAGCTGTGTGCAACAAAAAGATTGATTTTTTTATTCAAAACGAAAGAAAAATGACTTAACTAAATGAAAGCAAACGATATTTTTGGTTTTAAAATCTTAATCCTTTAAAAACTAAACAATTTCCAAAACTTTATAAAAATATTTTAATTAAGATTTTCAAGTTTTTAGAAAATGCGTAGTTTCTGCGGAGACAAAGATTTTAAGAGTTTTTTGAATTTTTATTAAGAAAAAAAATAAACTACTAATTAAACTAACTTATTTTTGTCCTAAGAAAATTATTTTTAAAGACCTAATTAAAAATTTGGGTTGCCTCCTGTGACACCCGGTCAAAATAACCCAAAAATTAGCACCTAATTTAAACTTTTAAAACACGTAATTACATACGTGTCAATACTCAAGTAAACAAGTGTTGTATATATATGTATATATATAAACCGAAACGATTAATCAATAATCGCAAATACACGAACCAAACAAAACGTAGAAACTCAAAATAGAATTTGGTGAAAAACATTTTTAAACAAAGTATTATTATTGAGAATAATAACTACGTAATCCGTTTAAAATTTAAATACGTTTTAGATACAGAGAACTATCCGTGTATTGTGAGTTAAACTAATATATATTTTTATATCTCATTGGGAGTATTTTTATAGAATATTTCAATTATAAACGTATACGATTACATTTTTAGAAAATTATCATTTTAAAAGATTATACTATTTAACGATCGGGTACGCGAAAACGGGTCGAAAAACACCACCAACCTTCAATAATTGAGGCCGGTTATATTACCCGACCTCAATTATTTTACACACACACGCTCACATTTTGATCACTCTCTCGGTCTCTCGCTCTCACTCCCTCTCGGTTCAAATTTTACAACAACATAAACATAATCATCATCATCATCTAGCTACTTCATCATCATCACCATCGTGATCTTCATCATCATCAACATCCGATTTGTTTTCAAAATTTGTAAGAAATCATTCCGTTTTTCTTTTTAATATCGTGTTTAAATTATGTAATATAACATGTATTAGCTTTACACTAGGTTGTTGTTTGCCGAATTTGGATTTAAAACTGGTTTTGTAAAACTTCTGCACGAACAGACTCGAACCAGACCTTGGAATACGGCGTATTCAAGGGAATACGGCGTATTCCAGACCAGAAAACATGTTTTTCCCGCGCCTCTTCGGAATACGGCGTATTCGGGTGAATACGGCGTATTCCCCACACTTTGAAAACCAATCCGAATGATTAACAAATGAATACGGCGTATTAGATTGAATACGGCGTATTCCCACAAACTTTGTACCCAATCCGATTTTGCTATTGAATACGGCGTATTTGGGTGAATACGGCGTATTCCCCTTGAAACATTTGAATCCGGCGTATTGGATTGAATCCGGCGGATTCCCCTTGAAAACCCGTTTACCCGGCGGGTACTTCGCCTACCCGGCGGGTACCCTGCCCAGAATACAAAATGTACTTTAAAAAAAAATTACTTTTAATGTTTTAGTAATAAAACTATTGATATTAACAAACAATACGATACATTAGGATAATTTATAATGTATGATTAAACGAAACAAACTAAATTATATTTTTCAAATATAATTGTAACCCGATACCAACGGGCCGTACACTTACAAATATGTAATCTCACGTGTTTAGGGCGTTAGGAGTTACGTTTGGTACACACGCGCACGTTAGGATTGCTTGCTCAACAGGTGAGTCTTACAGCCCCTATTTTACTGTTTTATACCAGGGGTGAGATGCATTACTCGTTTTCCTAAAACTGATAAAGGCCTAGTTAACGCATGATTTGCATGACTTGTAATCATGGTAGCTTAGGTTGTTTTTCTTACTTGTTCAACATAAATGCTTTGAATCGTACTCACTAGTGTACTAATAGTTACTCGTTGGTTAGTTAAATGTATGATTTGCATGACCTGCAATCATCTCTGAGTGAACGATCTACATGACCTGAAATCGTTACTCGTTGGTTAGTTAAATGTATGATTTGCATGACCTGCAATCATTTCTGAGTGAACGATCTACATGACCTGAAATCGTTACTCGTTGGCTAAATAAATATACGGTTTGCATGACCTGCAACCATTTACTTATGATTTGCATGACCTGCAACCATTTATTTATGATTTGCATGACCTGCAACCATTTACTTATGATTGGTATGACCTGCAACCATTTACTTATGATTTGCATGACCTGCAACCTTTTACTTATATACTGTTTGCAAGACCTGCAACCACCTATTTACTAAGGATTAACATGACCTGTAATCGATACTTAAGTGAACTATAAGCATGACCTGCGATTGTTACCTATTAGCTGGATTATGATTTTACAAATGTTACTTGTATGATCAAACTGTTTACTTACTTACAAACCTGTGAGATTCACCAACCTTTTTGGTTGACCGTTTTAGTAATGCTTCTCAGGTACACAGCATCAGTAGGGATGCCCAGCAGGATAAGCTTTCTTAGCTCGAGTCGCATGCATTTACAAGCTTGGAGATTTTCATACATTACTTTTGTACTAGTTGTTATGTATTGGAATCTCTAGGAATTTACTTGAACTCGAGCTTGTATTTTGAAACTACTTATGTATTAATGTAATAACTTTTCGAACGTCTCATTTAGAGTCGTTCACTGTATCCTTTGTGCTTGTGATTATTGATTAGTAACACCCAAACGTCGCTTCCGCAAACTGTTAAATTTGGGGGTGTTACACCTCCCAAAAAGCGCTTGGTTTAAGTCTGTAGCTCGACTTTTGTTTCCAAATCTTTCAAAGAGAATTGCTCGAAAACAATTTTAAAGTATAGCGAGGAATAAAATCACAGTTAAGAATGTTAATGACATAATCAACTAGCTTGGCAGGGTGTGATGAAGTATTTTCGAATTCGCTAAGAATCCTATGTTCTTCCTTACCTAGTTCTAGCAGATTATTAACAAACTTATTAAATTCCTTTCTAACTTTCTTTTCATTTGAAATTCCTATTCGGATACCGCGGTCTATGTAGTTGAGATCGTGAAGAAGACTTCCTAAAATTCTCTGAAACCTAAGTTCCTCTCTTGAGTCGGGGTCACCATGAGTATTTTGCAACGCACGAATAACTCCTATAATTAAAGATCTTTGAGAAACGGTAAAAGGGAATTTGGACTGATCGAACAACGAAGCAAGTTTAACGTGGATATTTCTTCTTTCAGCAAAGAAAGCGGCTTCTATTTTGTCGTCGGCAGCTCCAGGAAATATTTCTTGCAACTTGGTGATTATGTAGGCGGCGGGATCTACGAAGAATGGAATTTTTCCAAAAATGACGAGAGTGATCGCAGGATCTTTAGAAGTTAATAGCTCAAGCTCTTTTATCATTGCTGCAACATAACGATTAATCATGGTTTGTGAAACCGGTTGATAATCGGTGCAAGCAAATAGATTCATGAGGCAATCTATTTCTGATAAAAGCTTTCGCTCTTGCTCTTGATATCGAGTGAAGAAACCATCTTCCTTTTGGTTCGGAAGACAGTGGAGAACACCTACGAGTATGTCAATCCTTAAGATGGCCTTCCTTTGCTCAACTGAATAAGGAAAATCAGACAAATTTAAGTGTAGAGCAAATGCTTTACACACGCCTAATCTCTTATCAGGATCAAACGAATAGCCAACGTATCGGACTTCATCACCATCTGAATCTTTCAGTGTCTCCTTATCAACAACTCGATAAATGGTGTACGAAGGTTCTGGTACGAGGTGGATAAAAATTGGTGATTTCGGAAGATGTCCTTTATAATCCTCATTCCTTATGGGGACTCGTTCTTCATTGGATGAAGAAGGAAAGGACTGAGAGTTTTTAGGAACAAAATCAACGAAATCAGGGAGTCTAGAGATATTTTCTAAGGAATATTTAATCTTAGGTACAGGCAAAACCTGATAGCTTGGAATGCTAGAAGCAGAAGTTGAGATCTTCTGTAGAGATTTATGATTTCCTAAGTCAAGATCTAAGAGTTTCCCTAAGATTCTAGAATCGTCGTCTGGTCCAGCGGAGGCTTCTTCCGTCAATGAGTGAAAGTCAGATTTCAACTCGTGTTCCAAGTGGTTGAAGAGCTCAGCATCGTCCGTAGTCGTCATCTCTTCAATCGTCTTGCAGGCGGATGGAGAAATGGGACAGGAAGGCGGCGAATTGTCGAAAGATATTTTTGGTTTTTCCATTTTTTTATTATCTTATTTAAAACTAAGCTAATTTATTCTAAGAAAAGTAACTTTCTACTAGGTTGAGGGCAACCTATTCGAAAAGGATCTCCTAAAGGCTTATTCTATCAAAGGCGGCTTCAGAATCGTAACGCTCTACGATTCCCCGGCAGCGGCGCCAAAAGACTTAACGTCGCCCGGACGGTCGGTTCGGAGGGGGATTCGGTCGTTGCGGACCTCCCGTCTAGGCGGCGATCAGTGAGTTTTAAATTTATAGAGAGCTTGGGACTCAATTTATAAGTACTACCTACCACATAGGGTGAGCAAGCAGTAAGTATAACTCGAGGTCGTTCTTAAATCGGAGCGAATTGAAACGAAGCGGTGCCGAAGATAAAGATTGGCTTTTAGGATAGGGTTTTTGTGAGTAGGTAGGTTTTAGTTTTGGTTTTTCTAATTAATTAACTAAATGCAGGAAAAGTAAATAAAGCTAGAGAAGATTCGGTAGCTAGGTAGACAGATAGAGAATTGCGGCAGTTGAAGTTTCGATAATTAGTTGCAGGGACGATGCTTACTGATGCGTGTGAAAGCACCTCTAGTTTTATTATTTATAAGTACAGGATATACCAATCATTGCTATCACACAACCAGGCAAGAATACCCGATCGAAATAGTATAGCTATGGTAAGTCCAGGTCGAACACAAGGAACACAAGAACGAAGTTATTCAATTAAATTGGAATTATTAATAAAGCATGTAAAGATAGGGGGTACGTTTTAGTTCCGTACGAACGTTCAAGATGAACTAATTAACCAAACCAAACAACAGCAAACAAGATAAAGGAACAGATAAGCAATTGGAGATAGACATATATGTAATTGCATAGAGTCTTCACCTCAGATTCATATTATCCGGTTCATGTGTTTTGATTGTCTGATTGTGATTCTTTTATATCAATCTAAACCAAATTCTTCAATGAATCTAGATTGAAAGTAAACTAGCCAACGGTCAGGTCCAACTAGTATCTATAACCTAGGGTTCTCCCTAGATCATGCATTAAGTACTCACGATCTGTTATAATTATCCTGGTGGTATGAATCAACAATACCTACTAATAATCACTTATTAGTCTTGCTCATTTTAGGTTTATTAATTACTAACTCTTAACCTATCCGACTCAACGTATTTAGCAATAACTATAAACCTAAATTCATAGTTATCAATGATTACTAATACCAAAGGAACTCAATCTCATTGATCCTAGCAACCACGTTAAGTAAATAATTAACAAAGCACCAATAAGCAAGGATTCACGGATAACATAACAATCTTCAATCAAACAATTGATCCAAAACGCAATTATAACCAGCACACAATCATAATCCGATGTTATTAAACTAAACAATTAACAATACATCTAATCCATGAATTAGTTATACAAAATCAGATTCGTGACTACAATCAAACACATAGACAATGTTCGAATTGAAATCGGAAAGAGAAATGCAAACCAAATCATAAACCATGCGAAGCGGAATTGAGAGGAATCGATCATAGCCTTTTACGCCTCCAAATCGCCATCAAAATGCCCCCAAAAGGGGAGAAAACCCCTTTCTGGTCGGCTGGTTTCGGTTTTGAGTGGTGGAAGTTAGGTTAAAAATGAGAAAATTGAGTTTTTATGATTTTTCTGCCGACAGGGTCCAACCGGCGGTTGAATAGTTCAACCAGTGGTTGGGTACATTTTCACCAAAAGTGGTCCAAACGAAAGTTGTAGCCCTTTCTTTTAGCTAAATTCTCCAATTTGAATCACCCCAATCGGAGTTCGTATGAAGAAGTTATGGCCAAAATACTAACATGTAGTCGAAAACTCAGCTTTTGCTTTTTTCTCCCATTTTCAACTCATCCTTCATTCTTTTTCCGATTCAAGCTTCGCTTAATCTTCGATCCAATCATCTCTTGTCTATCTTTTCATTATTTTAGCATCTTTTCTTCATAAATAAGCTCGTTTTCTGTTCTTTTTCACTTCAAGCTCCGATTTGGCTCCTAAATGCAAATATGAACGAAATAAGTATCTTATTCATACAAAATGCATTAAAAACCTATCAAACAAGGGGTCAATTAGTACTATAAATAACGACATTTTGACGTTTATCAAATATCCCCACTTGAATTCTACTTGTCCTCAAGTAGACTATCGATTTAAAACTTATAAACGACAAAATTTAGTAGGCAGACAAGGGCGCATCGGGACTTACATACGAACTAGCATTTAGCTAACCCAAATTTTTATCTTAAAAATAATCCTACTTAAGAATTAGCAACCAAGAAATTCTACTAGGAAAACATTTGGCATCATCTAAACACTCTATATTTCGGCAATTAAGCTTGACTTATTATTCTTATAGTGAGTTCTATCCTTGAATCACCTAGCAAAATACTCTCATATGACCCCACATGCCATAAAACCGTATAATGGGTATATTTTTATATCAACATTTTTCAAGTCAAGACATTGGTGACAGGTCTGTGCCTCAACATAACAGAGCGACATAACTTGACTTTGGTTTAGCATAATAACTTTAGTCAAACCATTGGTGGCAGGTCTGTACCTTAGTACAACAAAGCAACATAATTTGACTACCTTTTAAAATTATGAGTTCTTTTAAACTCTTTTGCTCTTTTTCATTAAATATACTGGCGGAGACCAGGTCTGTACTTTCGTACAACAGAGGAAACAACACCAAGTATATCCCCAAATGTTGATAATCAAAATCCCAAAATTACGAAATACGACACATTTATCATACAAGAATTAAGACTAAAGTCATACTTTGCTCGGGTTCTTCCTTAGATATCCCCCACTTAGTCTCTTAAATTACTTAACAGCTCAATAACCTACATATAGATTGCCTATTGATACATCATCAATTCCCTAGCTTCATTACAAGGTTAACCTTTTCTTAAAAGGATACAATTTTAAAAGAAAAATTTGGGTTGAAAAATCACTAATATAGAATGCCTTCAAGCTATTTTCCCTCAAAATGCCTTAAAAATAAAGTTTTAAGTCTACCAATATTTATCGCTTTATAACTCAGGACAATTACACTTCTTTTCCCCCATCCCCCACTTAAAATGAAGCAATGTCCTCATTGCAAAACAAGGAATTGTAAAAGAGGGAATAGAAAAGAAGTGAACAGAAAACTCCCATGATATTGAAGAAAAATGCTTTATTGATCTGATTCTGCAAGTATACAACAACCACTTCCGTAGGCATCACGGTTGCATTTAGCGTATGCAACAAGCCTTTAAACCCCTCGGTATCCCAAGTGGACGAGTTATAGTCTCGTGAGGGTTTCCAGGGAACACACCCACAAAGTTCTAAAACTGCAAAACTAAAACAAGAAAACAAAAAGTAGAACAAGAAAACAAAACATATAATAACTAAGAACTAAAAATAACAAATTAACAAATAATAACCAAATAAAATAAGGTACAAGAAATAAACAAAACAAATAGAGCAGATAACATAATTTTGCCGCAAAAACAGCCTTTCCAACCGCCGACCGGTGCACACAACCAATGGTTGAAAGTCTGTGCAAACCCAATTCAAAATCTTCGCTCTATTAAAACATATTTATCTTTTCATTTTTTTTAAATTTTCCATTTTTTTCATTTTTTTTAATATAAACTTTTCAACTTAATCGAATAAGCACCCGTTCCCCGATAGAACAATAGTCCAATCGGTTAAGTGTTCCCCGGCAGCGGCGCCAAAAACTTGATGTCGTCTGTGACAGCGTCTAAGTTTTATTATTTATAAATGCAGAATATACCAATCACTACTATCACGCAACCAGGCAAGAATACCCGATCAGAATAGTATAGCTATGGTAAGTCCAGGTCGAACACTAGGAAAGGGATTAAAAGTAATATTAATCTTGTAAATTACAGAACCAAGGGTGTAACGCTTTAGTTCCGTTAGAACATACAATAAGTAAAATAATAACAAAATTAAACAAAACTTAAAACACTAATGTACAATTTGGAAGGAACAAGTAGCATGCAATAACTAATCTTAGATTCATATATCATGATACATTCGCATATTACTTATCTAGTTGTGATTTCTTTATATCAACTTAATCCAAATTCTTCAATGAAACCAAGTTGAATGTATACTAGCCAACGGTCAGGTCCAACTAGTATCTATAACTAGGGTTCTCCCTAAGTTATGCATTAAGTATATCACGACCTATTATAATAATCCTGTGGTATGACTCAACAATACCTACTAATAGTTACCTATTAGTCTTGTTCATCTTAGGGACATTGATTACTAAATCTTAACCTATCATACTCAACGTATTTAGCAATAACTATAAACCTAAGTTCATAATTATCAATGATTACTATTATCAAGGGAACTCAATCTCAATGATCCTAGCAACCACGTTAAGCAAGTAATCAACTCAACACCAATAAACAAGGATCTTTCGGACATATAATAGTCTGCAACTAAATAACTTCATAAACATGCAAATGAAATCAATCAATAATCATAATCAAAGATTTATTAAAACAATACTACAAATATCAATTCATCAAATAAGATTGAATCATAATATCAAATAACAAATTCTTCAATGATAATTCAATAAAATGAAACAAACCAAATGACGAATCACTCGAAGTTTAGTTGAAACGGGTTCAACCATTGCTTCTCGTGCCTCCAAAATATACCTAAAACCTAAAAAATACAAAAACCTAACCCTAAAAACGAAAATAAATCGAAAACCCTACATTTTTAATAATATTTTCGTAACTTGTCTCTCTGTCGTACCTCTCTCTATTCCTTAGCCGCCATCTTTTTTTTTTATATGTGTGCCGTATGGAGTAAAAATCCTCCACCGACCTCCCCTTTTTTCCTTGCTCGGCCCATTTAGCAGGATCACAAACCAATTCTTGGGCTTACAATATGTTGGGCAAAATCATCAAATGGCCTATTTTCTTTACATGTGATCACCGTCCATTTCCTTTTCATGATCTCACGTGATCCATTTTTTAATTCTTGACTTTGACCCAACTTGCTTCACGAATTTAATCATGTTCCAGCTTCTACGTAATCCATCTTAACTCTTGGACCCAAATAATATAGCATATAGCTTCATTCTTCTTTGGTCCAACTCGTACACTTTAATAAATATTCAATCCAATTTATTTTCGCGCAATCCATTTAAATCATCGAACTCAATTAATCGCGAACTTTATTTATTTCTTCTAATTTGTTCATTTCTTGCACGTTTTTCGCTCTTTTCTCCATAAAGCTTCATTTTAATACCTATTTGCAAATATGAACGAAATCAGTATCTAATCTTATTAAAATGCAATAAAAACATATAACAAATGGGGTAAATTAATACTATAAATAACGACATTTAGGCTCTCATCAATCCCTAGTCTTGATAATATGAAAATTAAGTTTTTATACCATTCCATAAAACCAAAGAAGTACACAAAAACCTATTTAGAGACACACAATTTATACCAAGGGGGAAGTGAGGGGTTGAAGGCATTCATGGATAGGTATACCACTGAGACACAACAAATAGATAGGCTGTAGGAGGATCAAAGAATTTCCGATTACATTCATGGGGCAAGAAGCAAGGTGTTAGTTGCCGAATTAGGCAGGATCCTTCTAGGAACTTGTCAAGAGCTCCAGGATGAAGTGTATGCATATGTTAGAGGTAAAGAAACCGTGATGAAAAGTACCTTTGAAGATGATGGAGAGGCAAAAGAAGAATATTCGGGTCCGAAGGGAGAGGGAGAATGGTATAGCACCAATAAGACTTTCAGACCTCAGTGTGATGGAAGAAATAGGTACAGTAGTAGGCAGGACAAAGGAGACCGGAATGCTCCTTATTATAAAAAAAGACTCGGGTAGAGGCATGTGGCCAAATTTGACCATGTCACCAAGAGTAATCCTGACGATAGAAAGAGCTACAATGGATTTGAAAGCTACAGGTTGAAGTAAGAAAAGCTTGAAAAGCGGGTAAAGTCGGCTCACCTGGTGGAAGATGGAAATAATTCAAAAGCCCAAGGAAAAAAGAATACTTCGGGTCAGAAGAAAAGTTTTGCCTAGCAGAAAAAAGACGAAGGGGTCAAGCCTATGGAAGAGGGTATAGTGATGATAAGATTTCCGGTAATAGGAGTGAAAAGAAGGGCAAAAGTCGTGGAGCAGTGGGAAGAGCAAGAAATTTCATTTCTCTCGGTCAAGAGTGTTGTACCATCGGTAGACCCAATGTTGCACAACGTTTACCCGGATGGAGGAAGCCCTTCAGATGTGATCTATGAAAGTTGTTTCAGACAACTGCTCAGAGGTGTCCGGGCACTCAGAAGAGACGTGATGAGACAATTGATAGGATTTTTGGGGGACACCTCCTGGCCGTTAGGAGTAATAAGTCTCAGAACCACTTTGGGTACCCACTCGATCGTAAGAACGGAGGTTTTGGATTTCATGATTGTTAGGTCAGACGCCCCATACAACGACATTCTAGGAAGACCCTCAATGTGCCTCCTCGGGGCAGTAGTATCTAATGTGCATGGATTAATGAAGTTTTCAACACCAAATGGGATGTCAGGAGAATGAAGGCAAGACAAAACGTATACTACAAGGAACAAAAACCAAAGATGAGGCCAAGCAGGTCATATGCTCTTGCGATGAGGCGGAACAAAGGGAAGTCATAAATGAAGCATGTCCGGATCAAATGATGGCCATAGGAAAACACTTGCCAGAAGAGACCAAAGAAAAGTTGTTAAAGCTGTTAAGAAGGAATGTTGATGTATTCGCCTGGAGCCCGGAGGATATGACTGGGGTCCCAAGGAAGCTTGTGTTCAAGGGACCTAATGGGGAAGATAAAGAGTTTGTGACTGAGCATCACTTGAATGTTCACCTGAACAGGACACATGATCAACAAAAGAAAAGATATTTGGCTCCTGATAGGAGTAAGGAGGCTTGCAGCAGGGATCCTTCGGGAGGTAAAGTACCAAACATGGATTGCCAACCCTGTCAGGGTGAAAAAGAGTGACGGAGGGTGGCTAATGTGTGTTGATTTCACTGATCTAAGTAAGGCATGTCCTAAAGATTGTTACCCACTGCCCGCAATAGATTGGAAGGTAGAATCCCTAGGAGGCTTTCGGTTGAAATGCTTCCTCAACGCGTACAAGGGATATCATCAGATTCAGATGGTGGAAAAAGATGAAGACAAGACAGCCTTCCACACAGATATAGGGATCTTCTGTTATAAAAAGATGCATTTTGGGTTGAAAAGCGCAGGAGCTACTTACCAGAGGTTAGTAGACAAAGCTTTTGAGAAACAAGTAGGGAGAAACCTTGAGGCCTACGTAGACGATATGGTCATAAAAAGTTTAAACGAAGAGGAAATGCTGAAAGATATCGCAGAAGCCCTTTTTACTCTGAGAATGATCACCATGAAGCTGAACCCAAAAAAAAGTGCACCTCCGGGGTGGAAGAAGGACAATTTCTAGGTGACTCAATCATAGCAGGCGGAATAAAAGCCAACCCTGCGAAGATACAGGCGGTGTGCGACATGCAACCACCGAAAACATTGAGAGAAGTACAGACCCTAAATGGGAGGCTAGCGGCTCTAAGTCGTTTCTTGTCAAAGGCAGCGGAAAGATCTCTACCTTTCTTCAAAACTTTGAAGAACGGCACAAACAAGAAGGAGTTTGCATGGACAAAGGAAGCAGAAAAGGCATTTCAGGAAATCAAGGACCTGATGGGAAACCTACCAACACTTACGTCACCAATTGCAGATGAAACACTGTTTCTGTATCTATCTGCCGCCTACGAGGCAGTAAGCGCGGTTCTACTGGCAGAAAGGAAGAAGGGTACCAATTTACTATGTTAGTCGAGCACTCCAGGGTCCGGAAGTAAACTTCCTTCCTATGGAAAAGCTAGTGTTAGCCCTGGTTCATGTTGCTCGAAGATTAAAAAGATACTTCCAAGGGCATCCAGTCATGGTTATCACAGACCAGCCTCTCCGCCAAGTGTTAGCCAAGCAAGGAAAGTCAGAAAGGTTAGCCAAATGGGTGATCGAACTAGGAGAGCATGACATTGAGTTTAAACCAAGAGTATCAGTCAAAGGTCAGGTTCTAGCTGACTTCATGGCAGAAATGACAACGAAAGATTCTACATTAGAGGTAAAGACGCCAGTGCCAAAGGCTCTGGAGCTGGATTAATCCTAACCAACCCGGACAAGCAAGAGTTTACTTACACCCTGAGGTTCGAGTTCAATACTTCCAACAACGAGGCAGAATATGAGGCACTACTGGCTGGAATAAACATTGCCATCCAGATGAAGGTGGAATGTTTGAAGGCCTTTGTAGATTCCCAGCTACTAGCGAAGCAGATCAAGGGAGAATTCGAGGCCGAGGATGAAAAAATGAAGAAATACTTGGAAAGAGTCAAAGAGAAGACAAGGCATTTCAAAAAGCTTGAGATATAGTATGTCCGAAGGAACCTAAACAAGAAAGTTGATGCCTTAAGTAAGTTAGCTTCAATGCAATTTGCGCACCTAACAAAAAGGTTTTGGTGGAAGTACTGCCCCGAAGTTCCATTGAGGAAGACCAAAATGTAATGTGCGTTGAAATGGAAGTGGAAGACTGGATGAAAGACATCATTAGTTACCTAACTCATGGAACATTACCACGGTATAAGAAGGATGCAAGGAGGATACATGCCGGAGCACCACACTACGTTTTTTATGAAGGAATTCTTTGTAGAAGGTCCTACCTTCAACCATGGTTATGATGTGTGGGAACAGGAGAAGCAAAAAGGGTCATTAGAGAAATGCATGAAGGGTCTTGTGGCTTGCATTCAGGGTCGAGGATGGTAATGGCGAAAATAAAGACTCTTGGATACTACTGGCCGACAATGTACATTGACACTAAGGAGGAACTGAGAAATTGTTAATCTTGTCAAATTCACACACCAATACACAGGCAACCAAAGCACGATTTAATCCCTGTCACAGCAGCTTGGAAATTTTTAAGTGGGGGATTGATATCGTTGGCCCCTTCCCAGAAGCTCCAGGAAGATTGAAGTTCTTACTGGTAGCAGTAGATTACTTCACCAACTGGGTGGAAGTCAAACCTTTAACAACAATCTCAGGGCGAAATGTTGTGAACTTTGTTTGGGAAAACATCGTGTGTAGGTTTGGAGTACCTAAGGCAATTGTAATTGACAATGGAAAGCAATTTGCAGAGGGAAGATTCAAAGATTGGTGCGAGGGACTAAAGGTCCAACAAGCTTTTACTCCCGTGTACCACCCGCAAGCTAACGGTAAGGTGGAAGTCACAAACAGAGATGTTGTTCGGGGATAAAATTCAGGCTAGGAAAGTGCAAATGTGGTTCGTTGATGAAGTTCCAAATGTGTTGTGGGCTTTAAGGAGCGATGAAGAAGCACCCTTGAGTTCGGCGTATGGGTTGGAAGCCTTGCTATCAACTGAAATCAGTGTTCCATCACACATGTACCTCCATACAGAAGAAAATATGAACAAAGCTGACCTACGGGAGAGTTTGACCTCCTAGAAGAAAGAAGAAGAGCTAACAGCCTTTAGAGAGGTCAAGTATAAGAAAGAGTCGGAAAAGTATTACAACAAGAGGGAAAGAAAGGTATCCTTCAGGGTTGGAGAATTTGTTACAAAAAACGAGGCTAGTAAAGCGGCTCCAGGGGGTAAGCTTGGTCAGAATTGGGAAAGTTCTCACCAGGTGGCAGAAACGCATCCCAATGGTTCTTACATGCTTAAAGACCTACACGGAAGGATGGTAGACCGAACATGGCATGCGACCAACCTCAAGAGGTATTACTTATAACTTTGGAAGTTTTCCTAAAAATTTTCTTGATGGCACGTGTTTTGCTTATAATCAAGACATTAGGTGATATATCTTAATAAGAATATCACATCTTTGGTAACAAAAAATTGTTTGTTATAACTACCCAAATCTTGCATTTTAAAGGTTTGAAAACTCTGTCTGTGCGTATTCAGGGGGTAAAACGGGGTAACCCACACTTTTGGGGCCCTAAGCACTACAAGTGGGATAGCAACCCATAGTAGGGGATTGACGTGTAGTTCAATCCAAAAATGCACCACACTTTCGGTGTATAAGTCCGGACATAGGTGATCACTTCCCACACTTCAGGGAGGAGGTTTCCAAGAAAAATGATGTTTTCTAGAAGCGTTTCTTTTAAAGAGTAAACTCGTGACCAGGGTTTATGCCTTATCCCTAAAAAAGCAAGTTGCACAAATTGGAGCAAGTAATTAATGAACTTATTCATAAGCAATATAGAGCATTGTCAAATATGACATGCAATGCATAGATATGAAGAGTTCAAAAGGTCAAAATGGCCACCAAATACGTTTTGCTCAAAAACTGAGCTTACAAACCGACATTCTCCAAAAGATCGTTATGGAGCTTAGGGGGCCACAGGAGCTGGATCAGGAAAAATCTGCAAGATTTCATCCAAGGGAAAATGAGCAACATCAACAATCTTCTGGGTAAAAGGAAACTAACACTGCCATAAGCTGCTACTACCTCATCACAATCCTCTAGAGCATGGGGGTTATGCTCCAGAAAACTTTCAATCAGAATCTTCCCATGGCGACCCTTGGAGTATATGTACTTAAGCATCTTTTGATCTGCGTTAGCCTCCACATAACTCGCCAACCTAACTATAGGAGTAGAAAATTCATAACTCTTCAACATTTGTTCATAATAATGTTCAAGCACCTTCTTGGTAAGTTAAACCTGCTCCTTCCTGGAAGTTTCCAAAGGTTCCTTTGCTAAACTTAGTTTCACTTCAGCAACTACCATCCGTTATCCAAACTTCTCCATGCCATCTTCCAGCTCCACAATCCTCTTCTCTGAATCATACAACCGACCCTCCAAGGTGAAAAGCTCGTGATTTGAATAAGCAATCCTCTTATCTTTCTCTTGGATAAGTGCTTCTATGGCTAAAACGTGCATCTTCTTCTTCTCAAATTGCTTTAAAAACATAAGGATGGTTCATATTGTTCATAAAAGAGCAAGTAACGAAAACATAGAATCAAGGATCTTGGATGGCAGTAGGAGCAGCATCAGGAAAAACCTCCAAAGATTTCAGCCAATGGAAGGTGGACAACACCAATAATCTTCCGAATAAACGGGAACTCGACATTCTTGCATGCTGCAATTGCTTCCTCATAGTCCTCTTAGGCATTAGAAATGAACTCCGACAAGCCCTCCAAATGCACATTTTCCTAATCAGTCCTAACATGAACTCGCTCTAGCATCTTCTGCCCTGAATACACCTCTGCGTAACTCACCAACCTGGCGACAGGAGCTGAAAGCTTATAGCTTCTCAACAATTGGTTGGAATAATGATCTACCACTGTACTTCTTTCACAAAATCAACTCACTCCTGCCCTGAAGCCTCCAACTGTTCTTTTACCAACTTGAGTTTCTCCTCACCAGCTCTCACTTTCTCTTCAAGGCTCTTTACGGTTCCACCCAGCTTTGCAACCTTTCTCTCCAAATCGTTGAGTTGAATTTCAAGGACAACAAGCTCATGATCAGAATCTGCACTCTTCTTATCTTTCTCCAAAATGGCTGCCTCATTGGCCAAGGTATGAATCTTCTGCTACCCAAGATCACGAGTCATACTCTCAACCTTCAAGTTCAGACTTTCAGCTTTCGACCCTGAGGTCACCTGCTTCAAATACTCATTTGCAATCTCATGAAAAAACACATCATCAATGGCCAATTTATCTAAATCTCCCATCACCTCAGAAAAACCAACATCCATCCCACGAGCTTGCAATGAATGGGGAAGTGAGTGTGGAATAAAATCCCACCTAGAACTCACATTGTCATAAACATCATCACATTCTACCCTTAGTTTGGAACATAAACACCATCAATACACTTGCCAATATCACCAACAAAACCTTTATGAATAAAACAAACCACATCATCAATGTCACTAAAGAAATTCCCAAAACGTTCATCCCCTATACCAATTTGGGAAAGACGGAGACTACTTGTGCATTCAAAAGCTGTGTCAAAAATAGAAGGGTCGTATGTACCTTTGCTTGCATCAGATTCAGAAACCGCCTTGCCAGGAAGCGGAGGAACCTCCAAGGGGTAAGGTAGAAGAGTTACTCCTGGCCAGATGGGTAGAAGAGGGAACTTCAGATAATGGGAAAGGCAACAACGATTTTCGTGTGGAACCTCCTGCCTTGGAGGTATCGCTAAGGTCGGCCTCAGAATAAGATACGTTCACATGTGGTAAGGGATCACTATCTATCAACCTTTTATCCTTCTTGTTCCGGCTACCTTTGGCGGCTCTCTTACTCTTTCTTCCTTCAAAAACCTTCTCTTCTACATCATACGAACTTGAAAACGGACCAACCTGCCCTGGGTGGGCTCATGAATAACCAAAATTCGAGTGTTGTCCCTAGTGCGAGAAGCAACTTGAGTTGATGAATTAGTGGGAGTAGATTGCGAACGGTTAACCTTCGGGGTAGTAATGACGCCGTCCTCATTTTTCACACCAAACTTCACACCTTTCTTGCCGTTAGGATCAAGCAAATCACCGATCATCATCTCTGCGAATCAAACGAATAAAGCGATTGAGAACCATCGCTTGGCCAACTCTTACTCAGAAGGACAAGTATCCCCTCCGCAAAAGCAACAACTAATACGTGACAGTTTGCGTCAAGAAAGGCACGAAGTTCCTCCTACTGGGCTGTAAGCCGAGGGGCATCATTCAATAGCACCTCATCATTTGTTTCACATTGGGACATCTCTAAACTCAACAGAGATCAACTTATCACTTAGCCAAAAGAAATTTTCTTTCCAATCTTTCAAAGACTCCCTTATGCCTAACAGAATCTTACGGGCAGAAGCCCTCATTTCCATTGTATAATACCCCTGATTTGGAGCACCCAAACAAAAGAAGTAAAAAAGAAAATACCAAATAAAGAGGGAACGGTTGGTGAACGGATCATCGTTAGTAAAACGCCATGTATACGGATGAGAAAAGCTAGAAAGAAACAAAACACAATGAAAGGAGGAAGGGGAAATGAAAAACTGAAATGATGAAGTTTGCCTTGGATATTTCGAGTCTAGCGCAATCTAGCAAGATACTAGCTTCCACTAGACTGGGGGGGACTTAATGGTGTAACCAATATTTCACCCATATACTTCCAACCTCCACCCGGAGGTTCCCAGCCCCGGTAAATTAGAATTAATACATTTGCTTCCATCTGGAAGGAGGTCATCCATTGATCTTGTGGCGTACAACTGACACTCGTCTGCTACCTTCTAGGGAATCGCCATCAAATTATTATTCTTGCAACCTCCACCCGGAGGTTCGTCCGTCATACCTCCAGGTCCAACAGAAATTAGAGTGGGGACCAATCTTGATATTGGTGAGATCATTTGGATGGCTGAGATTGACTGCAAAGGAATCTTTTGTTAGTGCTCATTTGTGATTGGTTAAGGCAAGAGTAATGAACAAGTCATGACAACTATAAAAGGACACACATTCCTCACATTTAGGTAAGTTCATCTTCTCCACCAAAACCCTAATTTCATACTTTTACTTTCACCATTAAATTACAGAGCCTGATTCTCATGCCGGAGGTGGTTCACGGGATCCATTCTCGTGCTCCACTTAACGTAGTGTCTTCGTATTTGCTGTAGGAACCTACTGGTCGGAGATATTTAGCTGGAAACGAAGGATTAGAGCACTTGTACCGTCAAACGTACAATCACTGAGGGTTGAGAGTTTCGCTAAGGCGGTTAATACATAGGCGCAATATACACAATTCTATGTGTTTTTCTTAAAAAATTTTAATGTTATTTTATTATTTGTAATTTGTGAAAGGATATAACGACTGGAATGTAATAACTGTTTACAAATAGAGTTTAGTTTTTTGGCGGTAAAAGGAATTGCAAAACCTACTAATTATTTGACACGTATGAGGCCTAAGTATCCATGATTAATCGTTGGGATATATATATAGAGTTTGGATCAAATAAGAACAACAAATAAATAAGAACAACTAGGAACAGATCTGAACCATTGTTTAATTAAATTGATGGCTGAGAAAAATACAAATGAATTTTTAATTAAATAATTAACAAAAGGGTATTTTAGGAATAAACTATGTTCTCCTTCTATCTCAGTTACCAACAAATCCCTAAAATCATGTATTCATCTTTTTCAACGATTCCTTTTCCAGAAAATTACCAAGCGTTTGCTTGATTTATCTTCAAAATCAAATAGCTCTATCCGAATTTGCATCTTCTTTTCAACCGTGACTTTATTGTCTTTTTTCTAGTTTCAACTATAATTGTTCACCCGCTTTATTTATGTGCATATGATGAAAATATATGTATAGGAGATGATAAATCAGATAGATCGATGTACAAAATATTGTAAATATTATGATGAAATAAAATAGATGTACAAAAAACATGTTGTGCATAGTAAACTTTAGTTGTTCATCCACTTTATTTATGTGCATATGGTGAAATTATATGTACAGGAGATGATAAATCAAATAGATGTACAAAAATCTTGTTCATATCATGATAAAATAAATAGATGTACAAACCCATGTTGTGCATATTACGATAAAGTCAAATAAATATACAAAAACCTTGCTGTGTGTATGACTCAAAAATGTGATCAGGGATTTTAAATTTGAATACATGCACAATCAATATCAATATAATACATTAAGTAGATGTAAGTGTAAAAAGTTTGAAACGGAGAATAATCAAACAGATATACAAATATACAATAAGTGAGTTGTGCATCTATTGATTTTTTTTATTGTGATGAACGAAACTTATCTCAAATTAAAGTAGACAAAAATATGAATCCAGTGATGGTAGTTGTTTGATCCATAAGTTAAATGTATTAAAATTAATTTCAATCAAAAAAGCTTGGGTTTCGTGTTTTTTTTTTGTTGCAGAAAAAGAAATCTGCTACTCCCTCCGTCCCATTACAAATGTCCACTTTGACTTTGCACGTAGTTTTAGGATTCTCCACTAACTCCACTTTTCACCAATCAAATATTAAATCTACCCACTAAAGTCTTTTTTGATTGGTTAAATATCAAATTGGACACTTATAATGAGACATCCCAGAATAGTAATGTGGACATTTGTAATGGGACGGAGGGAGTAAAAAATAGGAGATTATAAATTAAGTGGCAAAATTACATCTATACCCCTGTTCTTATTTATTCTTATTTAGTTGGTATTCTTACTGGATCCATACTATATATATATATATATATATATATATATATATATATATATATATATAAGAAAAGCTTAAGAGAAATCCCCTCCTTATTAACCCACCATTAGATGATTTAATGATGTCATTACCCCTAATTATTGGATTTCAAATTACCAAAATACCCCTGGTTCAAAGTAAGAAGCAAATGCATCTGGAAGGAAAAAAGGCCGAGGATTCCTGAAACAAACTCGTACCACCAGAATCTGCGACTACCATGCCTGCGACATCCATTCCTAAAACAAACCTCGTACCACCGGTGATTGAAGGGGATTAATAGGTCAGATAGGAATTCGTGTGCCAGATTTACGAAGCCTCGGGTGGTGATGTTGTCCGATGTCAGAACGAATGACCTATGATTTTCAATAGGGTTTTATTGGAATTCTGTTTTAGGAATCGAGGTATGATTGATACCCTTCAATCACTTATTTCATTGATTGTGTAATTTCGACCTAGCAATCATCGGTTCATGTTATTAGGGTTCCGTCATTGATTAGGCTAATCAAGTGCTCTCTTATTAACTGTTCCTAATTCGTATGTGTGTGACTGAATGAATGTCTTTGCGTCTTTGCTGTTGCTTGAATGAATGCAGTCCCGCAATAAAAAATCAAAAGTGTTACTGTTTAAGATTTTGGCGACATATGGTTTGGTAACTGATAGTATGTTTCGGTTTAGGAATAATCATTCTTTTGAATCTGATTTCACAAGGACATTGTGGATCCTTTATTTGAATGTGCTACTTGCGGGGCTAATCTATCGATCTCTGTTATTAAAGCGGTAATGTGGTACTAATGAACCCCATCTCCCCTTTGTAACTATATGGCTATGAATTGTTGTGTGTACTTTCAGATGGTTATTAGATTTGCTCAAAAATTAAGTGGTACATTGCTTGCTCAGTCATTCGATGCTACGGCATATGAAAAATCGTTGTTGCTCATTTGGCGTTATAGCCTATTTATTGTACTCTAATATAGGGATGAGCAAAAATACCAAAATACCGAAACCGAACCGGTACCGAACCGGACCGGTACCGAACCGGTACCGACCGTTACAAATGGTACGGTATTCGGTTTTTGATTTGGGGCAAAAAAAAACCCGGTATCAACCGGTCGGTACCGGTTCGGTACCGGTTGGTACCATGCACACCAAAATACCTAAACCGAACCGGAACCGCACCGGACCGGTACCGAACCGGTACCAACCGATACAAATGGTACGGTATTCGGTTTTTGATTTGGGACAAATTAAAAACCGGTACCAACCGGTCGGTACCGGTTCGGTACCGGTATGGTACCACGCTCACCCCTACTCTAATACACATGTTGATGAAAATGACAAATAAGTGGCGCGTATGGAATTATACTGCACTATATACACTTTGGTGTATTATATATATATATATATATGATCACTAAATAGCATACAATATGTTGATAACAGGTGCTAAGTCATTGAAGCATGACAACTACATGTCAATCTATAGTCTTGATAGTCTATATAATCTTGATAGTTATTGAAGTTTAGAAATTCGGAGTTCTTTTTTTCTATCGTGTAAAATTGAGTTACAATGAGTCATCTTTGTAGACATTAAGCGCCTTCAAGAAAGGCCCGTATGGACATTTATTCACCCTAAAAAATATGACTGTCTGCTATTTAGTTTTGTATCTTAAATAAACGTGTTCATGACTGATAGGCCAAGCGAAAAACTATGGTATCATAATGTGGAATTTGTGCAAATATTCTGCCGAACCTCGTACTATTGCATAGCTTGTATCCGTTACTATGATTCGGCGTTAATAATAACAATGCAGTTAAAATATAATTGCAGTATATATAGTTACATGTTTGTGGTTAGTTTGCATCCATTACTATGAATATATACAGTTGATTCCATGTAGTTGTCATGTTTTGTCTCAGACCATTACTATGACTGGTACTCGAGAAATGCGGTGTTCCATTCTCAAGCGGTGTTCCATAGATGTCGAGGATCATGAAAACACTCCTGCAACATTAAATTATGCATCGTCTCAATCTATTCAAGGCCTTGAAGAACGATCTGGTAACACCATTACAGTGCAATTTGTTTGTTTTACTCCTCTAATGTTACTCAAACATATTTAATACAGAAAAATATTAATACCATGTATTTTTGAATGCAAATCCAGATACATGAAAACCATTACTATATTATTCGTTAGCTTTCATGACTATATTGATGCTCTACACGAGACACAAACAATTTAGCCGGATAAGGGATTGATGTGCAGTGGATAATGGAATTTTAAAAGTTGGTTGGCTGGACAGCTTCAAACACACTTAAATATATATAGATTGGGTTTTGTCATTCATTCGGGCTATACAACAAAGCTTAGAAGTCATGTAATGGATATAACTTCCATTCATACACAAGGTAAATGTGTAGTTCTGTTTTCTGGCCTCAACTTACTAACTAAAGGGTTCAAGTTAACTTTCACACTATAATTTTAGATAATGTGTTCTTTGATGTAATACAGCTACATAATGGTATTTTCAAAATTTAAATGTAATATTTTTTAAAAATTGTGAAATATCTCGTGTTTAATGCTAGATTTACCTAAAATGGGGAAGGTTAGACAACTATTAAGGAGCTTTTTTAGGCAGTGATCTTATGGGATGAGATCCATGAAGAGCTGAAACCTGGTCAAACAGCACAAGATCGACCTGGACTGGTTGCAAGAGCATTTCGCGCCAAGTTAGAGGATCTCAAGGATCAACTTTTAAAGAAACATGTCCTTGGTGAGGTAGAGTCGTACGTCTACGTCATTGAGTTTCAAAAACGTGGTTTGCCGCACGCACATTTTCTATTGGTAATGAAATCACAACACAAGATGTCAAATCCTGACCATTATGACAAGATTGTGTGCGCTGAAATTCCAGATCCCACAAGGCATCCTAAAATGCATGAGTACGTAGTTTCACATATGATACACGGTCCGTGTGGTCATCTACGTACCTCGAGTCCGTGCATGCAGGGCGAACCAAAGCGTTGCCGTTTCAAATATCCTAAGGAATTCAATGAGAAGACGACGCAGGGTGAAGACTCATATCCTTTGTATCGCCGCAGAGATAATGGAATGAAGGTCGACGTACGAGGAAAATCCCTAGATAATAGATGGGTGGCTCCTTATAATCCCAAACTACTAATGATGTTCAATTGCCATATCAATGTGGAAGTTTGCTCAAGCATTAAATCTGTTAAATATGTCTTTAAGTACATTTACAAGGGTCATGACAAACAGGTTGTCCATATCGATCCTGATGCAGAAGAGGTTGTTGTCAACGAAATTAAGAAATTTCAAGATGCACGTTATGTATCGCCACCTGAGGCAATGTGGAGGCTTTATAATTTCCCACTTGCTAAAATCAAGCCATATGTCATGGCGTTGCATCTCCATTTACCAAATAAACAGATGGTTCGATTCAGAGATGATGATGTAATGACTGATATTATTGCAAGAGAAAGAGATAAGAGATCAATGTTAACTGCTTTCTTTGAAAGGAATAGAATTGATGTGACTGCCAGACAGCATTTGTACAAAGATTTCCCAAAAGCATTCACCTGGGAAGTAAAGACACGTACTTGGAAACCTCGAAGATCAGGACCCATGATTGGACGTCTTGTATCTGCTAACCCCGCTGAAGGAGAACGCTACTACCTGCGTCTCCTGTTGTCACATATTAGTGGGCCTACATGCTTTGAGGATCTATACACCGTCAATGGCATATTATACCCGACATTTCGAAGAGCATCTCTTGAGAGAGGGTTAATAGAGTCAGATGACAATCTAGATGCATGTCTTAGAGAGGCATCTTTATTTCAGTTTCCATGTGCTCTTAGAAGACTATTCGTGACTATATTGATTTATTGTGAACCAGGAGATGTTCGCAAGTTATGGGACACACACTATGATTCACTTTCAGAAGATTATAAGCGCCAATGTCAAAGTGATGAGCGAGTCCAAAATATGGTCCTTAATGACATATCCGTCTCTTTACAATCTCAAGGAAGGCAACTTGATGATTTCGATCTTCCAAAGTTAAATGCGAGAGTCAATTTGGAATATGGAGGACTTCGTGAAATACAAGAAGAGTGCTCAATAATTGTGGAAGATGAACACTTACAAGCCCGCAACTCTCTCAACCCCGATCAAAAATTAGCGTTTGACGAAATCATAAGGCACGTTGATGAGGATCTCCCTGGCGTTTTCTTCATAGATGGTCCTGGTGGCACTGGAAAAACATATTTGTATAAGGCTTTACTTGCTGAGATACGTTCTCGTGGTCTCATTGCATTGGCCACAGCTTCTTCAGGTGCTGCTGCTAATAATATGTCGGGCGGGAGAACAGCCCATTCACGATTTAAGATTCCACTCAATCTTAACAATAACTCGATGTGCAACATCAGAAAACAAAGTGGGTCTGCTCAACTACTCCGAATGGCAAAGATTATTATATGGGATGAAGCATCAATGGCAAAGAGGCAAGCGGTGGAAGCTGTCGACAGAACTATGCAAGATATCACGGGTGTGAGACTCCCATTCGGTGGTAAGATAATGGTGTTAGGAGGTGATTTTAGGCAAGTATTACCGGTGGTAAGGCATGGTACACGAGCACAAAGTGTAGACTCTAGCTTGCGAATGTCACCTCTTTGGAATGTGATTAAAAAGATGCGTTTAACCATCAATATGAGGGCGCTGACAGATCCGTGGTTTTCAGATTATTTGTTACGAGTTGGTGACGGTACTGAAGAAGTGCTAGATGAAAGCTTTATTCGCATACCCGATGACATGGCTATTCCATACGCTGATAAAGCTAAATCGATTCAGTCTTTGATTGATGCAGTTTTTCCATCTCTTCAAATGAATGAAACATCAGCAAATTTTATTATTTCTAGGGCAATATTGTCTACTAAAAATGCTAACGTTGATGAGATTAATGATCAGATGATCGGTAGATTTCAGGGTGAGGAAAAACTCTACTACAGTTTCGATGAGGCAGAAGATGATAAGAATAATTACTATCCGATGGAATTTTTAAACTCATTAAATGTTAGTGGTCTACCCCCTCATTGTCTTCGGCTAAAACTTGGATGCCCGATGATATTATTACGTAATCTTGACCCGTCTAATGGATTGTGTAATGGAACCAGATTGATTTGTAGAGGTTTTCAGCAGAACGTTATTGATGCCGAAATAGCTGTTGGCCAACACTCCGGTAAACGAGTATTCATACCCAGAATTCCTTTGTGCCCATCGGAAAGTGACATGTTTCCATTCAAGCTCAAGCGAAAACAATTTCCTATTCGCCTTAGCTTTGCTATGTCGATCAATAAAGCTCAGGGACAGACAATTCCAAATGTTGGTGTTTATCTACCAGACTCTGTATTTTCACACGGACAACTTTATGTTGCATTGTCAAGAGGAATATCACGTGATAACACCAAGGTATTAGTTAAACCCATCAAAGAGTTCGATCGTGAAGGTGTATACACATCAAACGTGGTATATCGCGAAGTCTTGAATGATGAATAAAAGGTACAATTAATTGGTTATTATAAAATTATAGTACAATATGTAACTACACGTGAATTTTAATATCTTTAACTATCATTAAACTAAACTATCTCTTATTATTGCAGATTATTTCATTCCTGATGACCTACAAGTATTCTATTCATGGGCGCTTGGATTTTTCCCTAATATGAGTTTATTTTCAGCTTTCTATTATGTACTTTATCTATAATGTATACATTTAAGACATAATTTGTTTTCATAATTTCTTATCATTTTATTGTTGTTAGTGTTGTTCATCATATATTATTGTAGTTTTTTTGTTTTAAGATGTATTATTTCAAACCATTTTTCAAATGTCATTTCACTACGTTTGTAGGGGATTTCAAATTCGATCCCGCCGTATTACGCGGGTAGTCGACTAGTATATATAGATTGGGTTTTGTCATTCATTCGGGCTATACAACAAAGCTTAGAAGTCATGTAATGGATATAACTTCCATTCATACACAAGGTAAATGTGTAGTTCTGTTTTCTGGCCTCAACTTACTAACTAAAGGGTTCAAGTTAACTTTCACACTATAATTTTAGATAATGTGTTCTTTGATGTAATACAGCTACATAATGGTATTTTCAAAATTTAAATGTAATATTTTTTAAAAATTGTGAAATATCTCGTGTTTAATGCTAGATTTACCTAAAATGGGGAAGGTTAGACAACTATTAAGGAGCTTTTTTAGGCAGTGATCTTATAGCATTAAAGACTGCAGATTTTCCCCCCAATATTGCTAAAAATAATATTGATTTCAAAAAGGTGCTGGGATTTTTTTTGTATAAATACATACCACTCCCCCATTAAAACTCACACACCCTTGCAAAACCATTTTGCTAACACTATACACAAGTCTTCCTTTTGCTGTTCCATCCACATTTATCAATGGCAAATCAACAAGCATTCACCCCTCTCAGTGACCTTACAGTTGACAGGCAAGACTGGGTTATTTGTGTGAAGGTGCACCACGTTTGGACACAGTCGTTTCAAGCTAGCCCCAATCAGGTTGCAAGCAAAGAAATGATATTGGTTGACCAACAGGTAATCTTTATCTAACACAAAATAATCGTAGGTTCACCAGTTTATGTAATCCATGTATTAATTTTGCTAAATCGTTGTTGCTTGGTAAAAGTTTCTAAAACATTGTTGTATCTTGATTTTATTTAACCTTAATTCTTTCATAATGTGTAACCTTTTTATATATTCTGATATACCAGATAAACTATCATGTTATCTCTCATTTTCACCAAATGTAAACCATCAAACAGTCATCTTACTATTTGGGATACTTGTAGTAGTAATAATATAAGGTACCAATTTCTAAACTTGCATTCACGTGTGAACTTTTTTATTAAACCATCATGTACATAAGATCAGTGTCACTATATGCTTGCATCATGGTTTATGTTATCATGAATAAATATGGGATACTTGATTATATTACCAGAAATGAGTCTTGAAAGTATTTTCTGAGTGATATTAATCCGGTTTATGATTGAACCATACAGTATAGGAAATAGCAACATAACAAAGATATATTAGATTTACAATTAAATTCTTTATGATGATTTTTAATTGAATTTACATAGACTAGCGGTTATCTACTATTTTAATAGTACAACACTGTACAGGGCAACCGAATTCACGCTACTGTGAAGAAAAACCTGCTTCATAACTTCGGTGACTCTGCTGCAGTAGGGAACACAGTTGAAATCAGTACTTTCACGGTGTCACCGTATGTTGGAAAGTATCTTATGGTGGACAACCAACATAAGATCACCTTTTGCCGAGCAACTAGGGTAAAAAGAGTTGCAGTTTTTGAAATGTTGGGAGATGGGTATTCATTTATCCCATATTCTACTATACTCGCAGGACAACACATCTAACTATTATTAGGTATTACAGTAGAGTAACAATGTACTTACTGATATTAGTTGTGTTACTTTGCTTGCAGATGTGGTTGGTCAAGTGATTCAAATTGGTGATTTGAAGATTAAGCAGCAAGATGGTCGACAGACCAAATTGCTTACCTTTGTTCTGCAGGATGTCGAGTAAATTTCATATTCGAGCTCCCCCTCATATAAATTAATTGAATATTATTTTAAAAAAATATTTGTCCAAACGTTACTGATCATAATGTTATTGTTTAATCATGGGTTTTGCAGCGATACCAAACTTGACTCTGCATTATGGGGAGATTTCGCAGTACAACTGAACACCTTTGTGGAAAAGAACAAAAGTACCAATGATATAACGGTTATGTTCATTCAAGTGGCATTCGCAAAGCCTTGGGGTGGTATGCCCACATGACCTTTTACATAATCACGCTACATTTCTTATTTTTAAAATTTTAAATTAGACAATACTAATATGTCCATACCATCTTGTGTTTTGCCTAGGGGTGTAAATGAGTCGATACAGCTCGCGAGCTACTCGAGTTCGACTCGTTAAAAACTCGATTCGAGCCGAGCCTAAACGAGCTCGAGCCCGAGCTTCAACATAATTTTGAGCTCGTTTAATAAACGAGCTCGAACTCGAGCTTCTTATATCGAGCTCGAACAAGCTCGCGAGCCTAAACGAGCTTTTCATTTATATACATTAATAAATCTTTATATAATAATATAATACATGATTATATAATAGTACTAATCTACCGATATTATATTTAAAGAATAATAGTAAATCGTATTATATATAGCTTAAAATTAGACAAAAAAAATTTAAATAAATATTATATAACAATAAATTAATGATTAAATAAATATTATTATGGAATAAACGAGTCGAGCCCGAGCCGAGCTCGAGCTTGTATAATATAAAACGAGCCGAGCTCGAGCTTTATATACTAGGCTCGAAACGAGCCGAGCTCGAGCTCGAGCTCAGTGAATTTCAAACGAGCCGAGCTCGAGCCTAGGCAAGCTCGGGCTCGGCTCGGCTCGTTTACAGCCCTACTTTTGCCCAATACAGGGACTTACCAAGTTTCAAACTCATTCTTCGGGACAAAGGTGTACATCATTAATGACATCCAGCCCATTGTGGACTTCAAAAACAGGTTACCTTCTATTCTCCACACTAAAGTTTAAGTTTATTTCCATAAATTTTTGACCCGTTTTTCCTCAAACCCAATGAGTTACATCTTTTACATTCTACCAGGTCGTTGAAAAATGATGTGTAATCTGCGGTATCGTAATGTGGAATCTGTGCACATCTTTAGAACCTCCTTTAATTGCATAACTCGTATTTGCTAATACTTTTGTAGTATATATGTGTGAACCTATTTGTGGGTAGTTTGCAGCGATTACTATGATTGCGTGATGTTGAATCAGTGAAATTTCAAGCAATATATGGGTACTTATTCATGAAAGTATCTTTTGAAATACCTACTTGTCTATTGGACACATATTAAATGCTAATTTGTGATTAGCAGCAAGTAGGTGTTACCCTTTGACACAGTCGCATTCATCAATAGGAATTAATACATCCAATTAGTTATAACTTTTACCTGCTATCAGGTTCTTGGAAAATGCAGAAGTAAATGCAGTGCCAACACCTCCACCCGTTCTGACCGTTAACACCATTGTTAAAACAAATGGTGACTTTTACATGAGGTACCCAAGGAAAACCATTGACCACCTCCGAACAATCAAGGACGTACCTACTACTGCTGTAATCGCCATCATAGCTTTTAAGTAGACATACACTTTTTTTAAAAGTTTTGTTGTTTATTCTTTTCTTTTGCAGACCACACATTGTGTTGTCGTTGCAAAGCTTTTAAGTGTTGCTACAGAGGATGGGTGGTTTTATTACATCTGCAAGGACTGTGCGACGACTGCAACCAGGAATCTTGATGTCAATCCTGGTGGATACTAATTCACTTGCTACCGATGTGGACCAATAAACGAAACTGAAACCAAGTATGATACACATTACTACCCATGGCATCCGAGCTAAATACTAAATAATGATTCATCCATATGATAGCTACATTGAAAACCTTTAATAGACATCAACATTTTACCAGTTTCTTTAATAGCCTCCTTGACACAATCTGAAACTTGCAGGGTTCGCACTGTTATTCGTGTGGAAGACGAAAGTGGTGCCACTTCATTTTCAATGTTTGGTGATGTCGTGGCGAGGTTCCTCAAGAAAACGGAAAATTGGCTGAACATGAAGATGCAGAAGGTACAGTTAACCATTATTCAAAAAATTATTAAATGTTTGACCTTAACTCGCTATTTTAATGAGCAGGCGGCTGATCCATCCGATGTGCCAACCGAATGGGATGCCTTCATTAATCAGCAAATTGTGTTCAAGATAAAGGTGGCGATGTACAATATTACTAATGAATGTGCAGGCTACACTGTTGGCCGTTGCACCGACGATCCGGAAGTCATTACAGCACAGTTGCAAAGGAATGTAGCAGAGTCACTGGAAGGTGTGCCTGAGGAGAATGCCTTTCTTACACTGAACAACAAGGTCTGAATCCCATTCAGACCTACTAAATAGACAAACCTATGTTGTGATATTTTGGATTACCACCACCACTGTTGTTTTTTGCAGGGCTTTGACTCTGACTTTGGGAACAAGATGTCACCAGTTCCATTCGAAGACCTTGTGGTGCAGTTAAAAGGAACTGCAGCTTAGAGAAATATAGAAAATGGGAGTTGAAGGAAAATTCCTGACTTAGATTATGACTGAAAATTTCAGCATTGTAAGCTGATTACATATATTGGAAATAAGAAATTGTTCGCTGCCATAACATAGCAACTATAGGAAACTTATAGACCCAAACTGACATGGACCATTTATTTCTTATGACTTCTAGACTACTAAAACTTAGGAACCCAAAGGATTTAGGAACCCCAAAAGATGAGACATTAAGTAAACTTCTGGAACAATTACTTTAGCATTAGAAACCTCCAGAATGTAATAACTTTAGCTGCATCACCTTGAAATAGATGTGAGCAGCCAGAAAAGGAAGATTCAATCTCCAGGGGATGACCTTGTGACAGAAACTTCTTCCTCAAAGAAACCCCTAATTGCAGACGGTTGAGGGCATGCAAAAGTGATGCAGCATTTCAAGAGTTCCTTCTTGATTCGGTTTTAAATAAGTTTTTCTCACATGTTATCGTGTCAAACATTTGGTTTTTTTATTTCTGTTCTTTGTTTTATTTAGACCACTCTGTTTCCATTTACTTCCGGAAAACTGAGTTTATGAACCGACTACAATATGAAAAGCATGTTTTTTTTTTTCGCTTTGGTATTGCTCACTTTCCTGAGATTATCGTTATACTTACAGTTTTTATATGGTGGCTTCAGAAAACCCTTTTCCACCATGATACATGTGCAACAAAGAAATCTTCCTGTTGTTGTGTTAATCAATATGTACAATTATACGACCTTTACAAAATTTCAATCATCATTTCGATATCATTAATTGTTTCTGTGTATCTGGATTTGCATAAAGAGAGCCCGTGGTATTTATATCCTTCTGTATCAATTATGTTTTGGTAACATTAGATGGGTAAAATAAACATATGACACTATAATGGTGTTGCCAGATCGTTTTTCATAGCTTGAACGGATTGAGACAATGCATAATTTAATCCGTTCAAGGCGTGTTTTCATGATCCTCGACATCTCTGGATTACCGCATGAGATTGGAATAGTGTGTTTCACGAGGACCAGTCATAGTCATAGTAATGGTCTGAATCAAAACCCGAAACACAAATATCAGTTACTCAGATAGCGGAATGAAGATCTTTTGAGGTTAGATGGCTATCAGCTAGGAACTTCAGATTTCAACAGATAATGAGGAAAAGTCGTCAGCAAAAGATGCTAACTACCTCCATTGTAAAACCCTAAGAAAGACAAGGGTGCGTTTAAATCTATTTATTAAACTGTAATTTAGCCCCCATGGCGACATATGTCCATGAAACAATATGATCATGGTGTAAATATCTGTCGATCCCTGCACCATTTTCTATAGTCATGTACTACAAAGTGCAGACTCTATTTTCCAAGTTCTTTTTATGAATATGTAATCCCGATCATTCCGGAACTTAAGGTTTCCTCTGTAGTAGTTAACTGAGATTCGGGTTTTGAATGAATGTCATCTGCATTGACTATTATACTTAAAATGCACGTCATTTGTTACTTTTAGATATAGACTTTTGCTTCATACTCGTAGAAAATGTAATCTGTTGGTGAATGAACATATAACTTTGCTTACATATAACTGTTGTCCGTCACTTTCACTCTTCAACTTGATTTACCAACATGTCTGTGTTTGGTACCACCGAGTCTACGGTTTTTTTATGTATAATGTATAAAAACAGACTGGAATTTTGGGATCTGACTGCAGTCTACTCATGGAAAGCAGAATAACAACCCAGTCACAAGAAAGGTAAGTTCAAAAACATGGACACAAGACATCGATTACCAAAACTAATGCGACAATCAAATTAAGTAGTTTGGTAATGGGCATGTCTATTGCCCTCTCTACTGTAGCCCTCTATGTAATCAACAGTTCTATTATCAATGCTGATTGTGTATTGGTCATAAGGTCTTATTGTTCTTGAAATTCAAAGATCACATTTTGTGTCGGTTTGTGACATTTTTGTATTAAATTACATTGGATTTGTTTCTATGCTTTTTCATAATATGGAGTCGGTATCATCAAAAGTTTTCACTTACGATGTTAAAACCTTACATGATAGGTTATAGCTGACTTCCATATTGAATATCTTAAAGCAATGTGCATTTTTCTCTAAATTTAAACTTACAAACAAGCCTGCATTTGCACTCTCCAGTAAAGAAAACCGCTGAGAAAAGTAATATTTAGCCTTCTTCACCGTAAAGAAACAAGACTGCATATCGACTTCAACTTATAACTAAGTCATCGTTTGAAACTTCATATATACATGGCTGGACATTTTGGTTCTGTTATGGATGTATGATTTTCGGAAGTTGAGATTTTAAATAAGTGTTTTCCAAATTGAGAGTGGGTATGACGATGAGTTAATGTCTTAATGTTGTTTCAATAAGATGTATGGTTTCGCGCTGAAGTTGTAACAGCAGGAGAAATCGCCCCATTCTTTTCAAATTCTACCATTGTCACGAACGCAACAACTTACTCTTTCTTTGCGCATTTGCTTCATTACAAATGGATAAAAACTAACATACCGTGTTATAATCTACATGATACAATAACAGAGTTTGGGTTGAAAGTCAGAAGGAGAAGTAAGTTGAGGGGTTAGAGTGCACATTCGGAAATATGGAGTGGCTACATCTTATATGGAGTAAAAGGAAGGGCTAAGAACGAAATTAACAACATATACCCCCATCTCCCTCCTTGCAAAAGTCAATGTCTGGAACAAAGGGTTAAATTTAACTTCCGTATGTTTGTTTGGACTACATACGCACAAAATTGACGAGCGAAGAAGCCACCACTTCAAATAGGGTTTTGTGGAAATTGAATCTCCAGTTCTTTTTCCTCCATCTGCAAGGTATGATCAAACCCATTCAATTACTTATTTCATTGTTTATGTGATTCCAACCTATAAATCATCGATTTAGGTTTTTTAGAATTAGTCCTTAATTAGGCTAATCAAGTGGTTTGTGCTTCAATGTTCCTAATTAGTCTTCGTACTTGCTCTCAATTAGATTCAATTATCTGTATATGTTCGTAATTTTTTATGATACAATGACAATTACAGATACGAATTAAATCTATATATTAATGTCTGTTCATGAATGAATGTCATGACTGATGTCGGCGGTTTTTATTATTGGTCACACTGACTGATTTCGTAATTGCAGCGGAATACAACGTGTTTATGAATGATTGTCATAGAGTTAGATTATCATACGATTTGTACTTGTGTGCCAAACATCGGCTATAACTCGATTGCATTTGATAACATATATGTATTCATAACGAGTGTCTGATTAAATTGTATTTATTCGTATCATACATTCTGACACATTCGAACAGATATAGTATTTTTAGGTTTCTATCGATTAATAATATGTATACAACATCCGTTGTTTGTATTTGTTCAAAAATTATGATTTAATGAAAAATGGATTGTTATATTAATCAGTAGATCTATTGTTTCATTCTTTGTCTCTCACTAAAACGCTTTCATGGAGGATTATCTAAGCGAAAAACTATGCTATCGTAATGTGGATTCTGTGCAAATCTTCTGCTGAAACTCTATTAATGCAAAACTATAGGGTGATTTTCAGATTATTGATGCTTCTATATTTTCATCATTTGAACTTTGAAATTTTGTAACAGTGGAGGTACCGCCACTGTTTTCCCTTATTAAGGCCCTGGACATATGCAACAACCCGAGCTTATTATTGTACTGTCTATTTAAGTTTGACATCTCCCTACACTCTGTTATTGTTCTCAATATATCTGAAATTTGATGGTTCTATATACTGCACTAGCATGAGGAAGTACATTAATGTTATAGTTCTTAGCTCTGAAACGGATTAAATAGTTGTATAATGTTATAGTGTTTGAAAGGATTGAATGATTAATTAATTTTAGAAAATATATGAAATGTGTTTTTTATTGGAATTGGAATACATTTGCATTTTACTTGCCAACTTATCTTTTTAGGATTTTACAGTATTGGTATTTAGCATCTTTTGCTCATGGGTTTCACTCCTTAGCTTTTCAAATCTGAAGTTCCTAGCTGACATCCATCTAATCTGAAAGGATCTTTATTCCACTATCTGGGTAACTGAAATTTGTGTCTCGTGTTTTGGTTCAGACCAATATTATGTCTGGTCCTCGTGAAACGCGCTATTCCATTCTCAAACGGTTCTCCAGAGATGTTGAGGATCATGAAAACACTCCTTCAACATTAAATTATGCATCGTCTCAATCCATTCAAGGACTTGATGAACGATCTGGTAACACCATTATAGTGCCATCTGTTTGTTTTACTCTTGTAATGTTACTCAAACATATTGGAGACATAACGATATAAATACCGTGGATCCTTTCTATGCAAATGCAGTTGCACGGAAACCATCACATAACCAAAATCAGGAAGAAGGCTGCAATCATCAACTATATCAAGTACACCGTTTCGTGACATTACAAATCATGGTATGTCCATGAAATTTCCTTTGGTCTGATTTACTGTTATCCTTATTCCAACATAAAACTATCTAATTAAAATGCCTATCACTGAATAAATTATGGGTTATGTTCTACATGAAGACGATGACTTGAATTAAACTTGACTTGTGGAATAATGCTTTCTACAGTTGTCTCGCCTGTTATTTCTAACTCGGGGAAAACAACGAATTTAAAGACACCACCTAACAAAATTGCGGATCGTGAGTCACCCCTATTAACATCTACAACTGGTCAGTAAAATGAGGACTTTACCCGGTTACTACTAAGACGGTCAACTTGTATTTGTTCATATTTTCTGTATTGTTATTACTTAATCACATAATAGCCATATTCAGAATATTCATGCGTCCCTTTTTTTTGCAGTGAACAATAGCTCATTGATACAACTAAGTGGTACCACCCAAGATAGGACGGTCCCCCGTGGTAGAGGTAGACCACCCAAAAAGAAAATCACAAGAGCTGATGCAGTTCCTTTCCGACTGCCACCTCCGTATAACTCTCCATCACCAGACACAGGTTAGTTGTTCAAATGATAATATTCATTGATGTCGAACTTGCACCCTTTCAATTCCGAGCTTGGAAAACAACTCCCTTCCATTTGTGATTTTCGATGAGCCCTGACAACTTAGTCGACATTTATTATCCACTAACACAAAATTCCATTATAAAGTATACTAACAGAAAGTCTGTTACAGTCGACACATCTGGTGTTCAGCATTCAGAAACGTTAGCATCTGAGAATACACCAACTAACAATGATGTGCGCCGTGGTTCACCTCTTTCAACAGTTACATTTGGTTAGTTAATCCCAGGAATATGAAAGTTATTACACACCTAGAAATTCGCAAGCTTACAGTGCTATATGTTAATCAACACCATTTTCAGACAGTGTAGCATGTATTGTGATTTTTGTGCAGTCAATAATAGATCATCAATTGAGCACAACCCTAACACTCAGCCTACAAATGTTCGACGTGGTAGAGGTAGACCACCAAAAAGTAAAACTACACAACCTGATGTGCTGCCTTTTCGACACCCGCATCCATCTAGCTCTCCATCACCATGCACAGGTTTTTTCTACTTTTGACTAATCTATATACATTAGCCCTCCTTTCCAGTATCACACTTTTTTAGCATGGAAACCTTCATACGAGCAATTTCTTTTTACACAAGTGGGACCAAGCTCTTCCATAAACAACCCACCAGCAACAGCTGAAGAATTTTCGGTTGCTCCTATACCTTTTGAATTGCCATCTCAGTTCAGTTCTCCAGGTAAGAAGATTGGTTAAAACTGTCAGTGCTATCCAACATTCCAGCCATTTGCTTTATAGTGGTTATTTTTCTTTGCCCAAAAACAGGTCTCAATGCGGAACCCGGTGCTTCAACATCTACACATGGTACCTCAGAGGAGCTCAACACCAACCACGTTGAGAATGTACGCGACAGATTCAGAGGCATATCTCCGGGTGCTGTTTCCATCCTCTTCATTGTGCATTACCTCTGACCTTTAATAATTTTTATATCGTCAAACTTCACAATACAAATATCAACTTACTATTTAATAGTAAATTGCATTATTATTTTCTGCTGTATCAGAATACCGTGATATTGGTGACCCAGATTTTATATGTGAAGCATGTAACGCCAAATTATGGAGAAGCGAGGCTAAGCGTAACAACAAAGACTTAAAGAAAAGGGTGTACTCTCTTTGTTGTTACAATGGTAAGGTTGAACTCCCAAGATTACACCACCCACCTCAGATGCTTCTTGATTTATACACCGGCCAGTCGGTTAGAAGCAAGAACTTCCGTGAAAATATTATGAGGTATAATATGATGTTCAGCTTCACATCTATTGGTGGTAAGATTGACCACACTGTCAACAACGGAGGTGGTCCCTATGTATACAGAATGTGTGGCCAGAACTATCACCTTGCTGGTAGTCTTCTTCCTGAAGACGGTTCTGACCCTAAGTTTTGTCAACTTTACATAAATGATACCGCCAATGAAGAAGATAACAGAATTGCTGCGTACAGGTATCAATCCATTCATACTGATTAGTTAAAACGTTTTTTGTTGAACCGGTATGTTTGCATCGGGGTTAATTATGCTTATACCACAGTAAGTAATTTTACATTTTATCGGATCGGTTTTATGTACACCAACATTATTTTACTTAACTTAAAGTCTCATTGCTACAGTTCGGGAGGTAAAAGATCAGAATCAAAGTCGTACTCTTTGGAGAAGTCGACCATAACTGAAATCCAGGGTCTTCTCGATATTGTAAACGAGTTGGTAAAACAATTCAGAACTGCACGAGACAGATTCGGCGAGAACACCGGCGAGTCCATCCGATTGAGGCTGATTGGCCGTAGAGACAAAGATGGTAGAACGTATAACTTGCCAACCGCTGATGAGGTGGCTGCACTGGTAATTGGTGACATTGATGGAACCTGTGATAGCAGGGATATTATTCTTGAGACACAATCCAGGCAACTACAGCGTGTCAATGAGCTCCATCCATCCTACCTCGCCCTACAGTACCCTTTGTTGTTTCCATTCGCAGAGGATGGATACAGAGATAATATTTTCCACAGGGGTGTTGTTGAAGAAGATGAATCTGGTCGTATAAGACTAACTTTGAGGGAGTTCTTCGCATAGACTTCAGTACAGGGTAGGAGAGATCTCGCTTATTTTAATGTCAAGGAAGTTACTCCAACAGTTCATCGTCGATGCGTACACTATGGTTGAAAACAGCCGACTAAATTATATACGTCACAATCAAAAGACTTCCAGAGTGGCTTCTTTGACCAACCTGTACAGTGTGCAGGAGTCTGGTAATTCTGAAGTTTCTGACGTCGGTAACCGTGTCATTTTACCATCCTCATTTACAGGTGGGCCGCGCTACATGCAGCAGAACTATCTTGACGCAATGGCCATTGTCAAGACGTTTGGCTACCCTGACTTATTTATAACATTAACCTGCAATCCAAACTGGCCCGAGTTGCTACGGTTTAGTGATGGTGAAGGACTTAAACCGCACGACGCGCCACAGATGATAACAAGAGCATTCAAATCAAAGTTGGACGATCTCATATCACTAATAAAGAATGACCTTGTGTTAGGCAAGGTTGTTGCAGGTAATTAGATTTATTCTTGAATTTATGCGCCGTTACTACAATTTTCCCGCAAAACTATTACAAACCTTGTAACTCTAACCAAACTATGTTTCAGTTGTATACACAGTTGAGTTTCAAAAGCGTGGACTTCCTCATTGCCATATATGCCTTTTTCTGGACAAAGATGACAAGCTTCCCAACGCATCCGACATAGATCGGGTTATTTCTGCAGAAATTCCTGACAAGGAAGAGGATCCGGATTTGTATGCAATCGTAGCTGATCAGATGATGCACGGCCCATGTGGTAAAGACAATCCAAAGTGTGCATGTATGAAGAACAAAACATGCTCCAAACACTTCCCAAAAGACTTTACATGTGAGACACACATTGATGAATCTGGATATCCTGTTTACAGAAGGCGTAGGGATGGTAACGTTGTCATGAAGGGAAAAACCCCATTGGACAACAGGTAATTCTGTAATGGATTTTAGTTGTAGTCAATATTGCACTTTTTGGTTTAACATTACACTAAATTATGATGCTTATACCTAAATACAGATACGTTGTTCCGTACAACAAAACGTTGCTAAAACAGTATCAAGCCCACATGAATATCGAGTGGTGCAACCAATTGGGGTCTATCAAGTACCTTTTCAAGTATATAAGCAAAGGACCAGACCGCATATCAGTTTCATTTCAGAGCACTGATAAACAGAGGACTGATAAACCAAGTGCTGGCAAACGCCGTAAGCGTACGTTAATGAGATTGATGACTATTTTTCATGCCGTTATGTGTCAGCCTGTGAAGCGGCTTGGCGTTTATTTAACTTCGATCTCATCTACCGAACACCTGCTGTGTACAGGTTGCCATTTCATTTACCAAATCAGCAACCTATAGTATTTGACGCGGATGACAACATTAATTCGGTACTTTCTAAGCAATTTGTTGGTACACCCCAGTTCCTGGAGTGGATGGAATGCAATACAACAGATTCACTTGAACTTATTCACATTATTATTTTCTGTTTGTTATACTTACATGTCTTTTATTTGTTCCAATTTTATTATTCACATTATTATTTTCTGTTTGTTTCAACAATATTACATAATTACAAAAAACAATTACTAGAACTTATCAAACTATTCACTTTACTATCATTCATCTTTAAAAAAATAAAAAAAAAGTCAGTTAAACATACTTTAATTTGGACATAATTAAAGATAAAACTGATATGAATAGTTATCCTAAACTACATTAAAATCCAAAAATGAACGTTGACGAACATTATATTGAACGGAATGAGTAAATAATTTACCTGATCATCTTTTAATATGGAACTATAATTAGAATGCCTAGTTTAGTTTACTTAGTGGACATGTCAATGGTTCTTCTTAGTACTACATCATATTAAATCATTTAAGATTTAAGATGTTGACATCACAGCATAATTAACAACTTTTTAAATTAATGCTAACAACTTTTTAAATTAATGCTATTATTAAAATGACCGTTGACTGTTTGTATTAAATGTACTATGTACCATAAGTAGGATCCGATTCTTCTTCAATAATCTTTTTTCTTTTTTGCATTATAAGTATTATTAACTGGCAACAACTTTTCTTCTACCAATATGTGTTCTTTCACAAACATATCACAAATGGAGTTATCACCGTATCCTCCATTCTCCCTTCGATTCTTCACTGTTCTAAAAAAACTCATAATTGTTGACAAAAGGATGATCTTCTTCCTCCTCCCCTATGTCCCAGACGATAGGTTCAAATTCGGTTTCCTCCGCCTCCAAAGTATAATATTTTGGATCCTTACCGGCAAACTTAATTAGGAGTCAAAACTCGCCTCCCAAAACTACATTATTCGGGAACCATGAAAGTTCGGATTGACCTGACTGGCATACTTAGAAAACGACACAACTTGCTTCCCGAACCCTTCCGACCGCCTACACGGTGATTCATGTAATCATGAATGAAATAATTTGGGTCTTCTTTATCTATGGTTTTTCATATTTAACATGATCTACTAACCTCCCATCGCCATGTAAGCTCTTGAATTTGTTTCTTGAATCATGCAATCTCCACATCACGTGGATCCGTCTAGTTGCTTACTTCCGCGAATCTACGAGTTAGATGTCTTCCACGCAGTCGATCAACTATTACGAGTTAGATGTCTTCCACGTAGTCGTTCAACTATCAACACCAGGAGCTCTTTGATACCGAACAATCAAATAACAAGTGTAATCACAAGAATTTCAATGAGATAATTCTTAAGAAAAGTAACGGTATACAGAGGATCATAGAAGAAATGGGTATTTGAGGAGAAGATATCATTGTAGCCATTGGATCATCTTTTGTTTGAATCAATGGTTATAATAGATGGCATTTTTGTAATTAGTATAAACAATAGGGGTTAGAGTTAACAAGAAAAAACATAACAAAATATTTCACCCCACACCTTTCCGATAATTTAATTTTTACATTTTCTAACCCATCCATTATTTTTTTTCCTTCCCCCAACCCCACCTACCACCACCTGGAGCCACCGCCAGCCGTCGGAGTTTTGTTTTCATTTTTTTATTATATATAGTATCAATTTTTTACTACATTTTGAATAAAACTATAAGCATTTTTGTCTGCATTTTGTATATTATTGTTTTCTAACTACAACTTGTATATATATTTATTGCATCTTTTATACACGACGTCAGCAAAATGCAGTTCAAATGGATAATATGTATAATATAAAATGCAGTAAAGCTAGAATAATATGTTTTAACTGAAATATATGCAAGATGCAGTGAAACAATAATATGTAGTGTACTTTTATACAAAATGCAGTACAAATAAATAATACGTATAATATAATATAAAATGCAGTTAAAAATAAATAATAAGTAATAAATTTATACAATGCAGTAAAAATAACAAGAGGCAGTACAAATAGATTATGTATAATATGAAATGCAGTAAAAGCGAACAATATGTACTAAATGAAATATATACAACATGCAGTAACAAAATACGTATTATACTTAATTACTGTAGGTCCCGAATTATATGAATGTGTTGTAGAGGGGGGGAATGCAACTTCTTTTTGATCAAACACAAGTTTAATTAATAAAACAGTAGCACACACAGATGTAATTTTCAACTTAATTCTTTTATTACGAATGAATCAAAGAATTACAAGTTAGCTAAAGCGGAATCGCTAACTGATGAACAAATTACACTAACTGCTACCACTCTAGAACACACTAAGAGCTGGCTACTAACTGTTCTTAGACTCTTGCCTATATCAAACAATTGATCGAAATTCACACTTAGCAAATTCTGCTAAGTCTTCTATTTATAGGCGATCATGAACACGTTGAGTAGTTCTTCAACCAACTGAATCACTTCACGTGTCTTCTGATCCATGGGCGAATATCAGACGTGCCCAATGAATATCTGAATTGTACTGCAGACACAGTCTGCATTGTGCAGAGGTTGTCCTCCGTGCTGTCGCATAGGTTAAGAATAGCAGGGGATACACCATGCCACAAATATCCACAATTGATAGCTGTAATTCTTCTTACACTATCTCACTAGTTGTCTGGACACACATTTGATGCACCCAAGTATTTGCATAAACAACAAGATTGAATCTGCAACAGACTTGATGTTCTTCATTCTCTGAGCTGGAGCAAAGCATTCTTCACTTTCCGCCAATCAAATACAGTTTTTTGTTTTTTGAAGGAGAACATGACGAAGGGTATATGGGATAAGCTTGTGACTAATTATGCATACTAATAACTTTGATATATTGGTGTGGTGGTTGTTTAAAGCATATATGTAACGTCCCCAAAATCTAATCACTTGTACATAATTATATTTGTGAAAGCTAGTCATTTTGGAATAAATAATAATGACCTTCTACATATAATAATTGTTATATAAAACATTGTTATTTTATATAATAGCTACATGATATAAAAGACATTGTTTTTAGGATCTTTAACAAACTCATGTAGGTACTTATTATATAGCATAAGGTACAACATGGAAAGCTTGTTAGAACTTGACTCTTGAAAATATTTAAGTTAGTGCATAATGTACAAGTTTGTAGTGCAAGGAATGATTCAACGGACTAAGCATTCACCTCCCAATTGCCCAATAATACAATACCAACACTTAGGCCTACCTCATGTGTTGTCTCCCATTTAGGGTGTAGGGGTAAACCACCTTTAGAGAAAATATTACTAAATTAGCATGCTTCACTGATACTTCAATCGATTAAATACAACTAGCATCTTCTGCCTTTCTTACCATTTTCCATTACTGGTAAGTTTTAGAAATGAAAATTTGAGAGAAAAATGTATTAAAATATCTAGAGCTTCCATCCAAGTGTTTAAAGGAAGTAATCAAGCGACTTATCTCAAGTACATTCATTGGATTAGAATCCTCTTAAGGTATAAATATAAACCTCTATTTGATTTCGATAATTGTTGATTTATTTATTTTAAGATGTTTAAATTTTATACGTATACATATGTATGTGTGATGATCTTAATATCCATGTGATTATATATGATGATCTTGTCATTCATGATAATAAATGTCGTAAGATCATCATAGGCATGTAAATTATATATAGAAGATCTTTTCATAAATTCTTCAAAATAATGGGGTAATTACATCTTGTTGAAATAAAGGTTCAATCATTCTTTCAAAATGGTTATCAAAAGTTACAAAAATAATTTTTATGTGAAAATATGGTCAAAACCCGAAATATTGATGCTAAAATTCGGACAGGAGATTTAGTGACTGTTTTTACAGCTTCTGTGACAGAAACTGCCGTCGCTAAAGTCTGCTGTAAATACTTAATACTTTTGACATTTAGTGACAGATTCTGTTGTGTCACTAAAAGTGACTGCACATAATAATCTTCTAAATTGTTAGAAAACTTTGTGTATAACCACTTGGTATAGACTCTAAATATAGTCTTCATATTTATTTTAGGAAAGGGCAAAGGAATAATCAACACTTCCAACTAAGTGAGTACTCTTGTGTTATTTTCAAAAAGGGAATGTATGCTAGTTATGTGTGTTTCATCCTTACATGCAATGTGAACTTACATGATATAATTATATGCTTTGTATATTGATGACATTGCATGTGCATTTTATACATATTGATGATTATTGTGTGATGGACAAATTATTTTAAATAAAAATTTCTTGATATTAACTCAAGTTGGTTAAGTCTTTATCTTTGTGATTTTTGACTCACCATAACACTTGAAATGATTAGCATGATTATCAACAAGTGTCTAATGTCCTAAATCACAATAATCGGGATCCCCATGAAGTTATTAAATGTTGAACTTTTGCATATATTATAATTTGTGATATGATTATACTTGTTCATCATGTGTGTGATATTTTCATACACAAACACACACGAGCTCACTAAGCCTTTAGGCTTACGCATTACATACATTCTCAGGTTCAAAGAAGTAGGTACGACTCGTGATGGATCAATAATAAGTTTAAAGGAATAAAGGGACAAATGCCTTACTATCCGACATTGCCCCGAAGTTTTAGTTAATTTTGTTTATGTTGTAATGTAAATCTTCGTTGGATTTTAGGCTACTTTGTAATATATTTTCCGCAATAACTATGTATGTTTAAGCTTTTGTGTAATATTAAGGTCGAAAAATTTGGGGTATTATAAGTTGGTATCAGAGCAAACGGTTTAAGCGAATTAGGTTATCTTTAGCCTAAACTTAGACCACATTTCTTAGTAAATTAGCTTAGACATATTCGATCTTAAAAAAAAAAAAAAAAATAAATAAAAAAAAAAAAATTGAGTTTTAAAACAACTACTCGTCAACAAGCACTAGGAGTCTAGGACTAATACTATTAACTGTAGTATTTAATGACAGACGAATTACAAGGTATCTTTGGGTTATTAATTACCTATACTCAATTTAATAATGATCACTAAAGTGGACTAATTATTTTAGGCAATTAATTAACTATCCATGTATGGTCATGGAAAGGCATGTGCGTAGGACAGATGATGAGTATTAAGTTTACTGAACATTGAATAAATTATGACTTATGCAAGTCGAGATTCATTTTTAACAAACACTAATCTTCCTGTTAAAAATTAATAAAAAGCACATTTAGAACCAAAGTGATTATGAAATACTTTTATGTATAGTTAGGTTAGTCTTTGAACCTAGAATGGAAAATTTTGTAATCACTACTTGTAAGTAGTTATTGATCCATTTTGGAGGGTTTTAATATAACCCTTAACTCGGCATATATGTAATCTACTGTTGGTACTACTCAAGTACCTTAGTTATTAATGAAAGCACCATGCATCCTTATTATGTGTACTTCACTTGTGTTGATTTCTTTTGCTATTTTATTGATATCTTGAAGTTTTTTTTTTGTGTGGATTTTCTTTTAATGCTATTATGTTAATATTCATATTTGAATTATTATTGATTATATAATTATTAAGAAAACTTCCAATATATATATATATGGATTTATTTACACCTTAAGGTTCTAAGATAAAATTCTGAACTAAGAAGAAACTTAAAGGAATTTATTAAACTTATATATAGGGTATGAATTGATAATATCCTATATTAAATTGTTGCAAGTACGTAACAATCGTCAAAGTTAATGACTTACATATATATATGCCTAATACATGCATACAAACACTTAATACAAATAATACAATATATGTATATCGAATAGCTTATTACATAAAATAATGTGTTACCTAAAAAGCTCAATTAGAGGCTTAAAGTGATATATATTTAGTAGCTCACTAGTGGCCAAATAACACTATATTTAGGTAACACTAAAACAGAAGTAACTTTTTACATCCACACTAGATGGATTAGTACAAAGACTACATAAAATAGATGTGATAAGCCATTATTGTATATATAATTATAAATGACAAATTCTTTTACATTTTGAGAATTACCTATAATATACAAAAATACGTAAATTGTAAGTAAAGTAATTATAAACGAATATAACAAAGACTATTAATGTTTTAGTTATACACGTTAATTATAAATTAACCCCGATTATATGCATATAGGGAAAACATTGAGCAAGATGTCTACTCCGGGATCAGGAACAAATGCTCGAGCCCGAGTAACAAACACTCAACCACCTACCAATGCTACTACCCAAGGAAGAGGTAGAGGTAGAGGAAGGGGTGTCAGTCAAAACAGAACTAACACAACAGTTCAACCACCAAACTTTAACTTGGCTGATGAAATCACTAGAGCCATTCGAGCTACTGTTCCTCAAATGTTACAACAGAATAGGGAAGAAATCCTAAGAGCAGCTGATGAGAACACTCGAAAGCTTATAGAAACCCTGTATGCTGATGAAAGTGAGAATGAAAGTGAAACTGAAAGTGATTCTGTTCACATCCCTAACAATAATGACGGACCAAACGTTAATACTGGGGTACATGTCAACCCCGAACCACGAAGGGATAGAGAATGCACTCACAAAGAATTCTCCGGAACTAAACCCACTACTTTCAATGGATCTGGTGGACCCGTAGCCACTCTAGATTGGTTGAACAAAGTAGAGATCTGTTTTGAAACATGTAGGTGTGACTCGCACTTAAAGGTCAGATATGCTTCTACACTGTTCGAAAATGCCGCCTTGGACTGGTGGAACAGTGTAAGAGATGCCTACGGAGTTGAAGGATCGGTAAATATGGCATGGGATAACTTTAAAAAGTTATTAATGGAAAAGTATTGTCCTGAAAGTGAAATTGCTAAATTGGAGATCGAATTTCTCAAACTGGTCCAAGGAAGTGACTCTGTGCCCGTGTATACTGAGAAATTTGTTCAAAAGGCCCGATTTGCTGTGTACCAGATAGCTACAGAGGAAAGAAAAATAGCTAGGTATGTCGAAGGGTTGAGAGATGATATTAAGAAGCTAGTAAAGCTTGCTGCACCAAAAACCTTTCTCCAAGCCGTCGAGGCTGCTAAGATTGCAGATACTGGTAGCAAAACTGACCCTTCTGAAAAATCAAGCTTCAAGAGAAAATTTGGTGGAACGAGTAGTAGTCATAAGAAGAAGAAGTTTGGGTCCAAATTTCCGAAAAAGCCTTCGGACATCAAACAATGTAATAATTGTGGGAAGAATCACCTTGGTGAATGTTTAGCTGGAAAAAATAGTTGCTACAACTGTGGAAAGGTGGGACATATGAGACCAGACTGTCCTGATTTAAACAAAGGCTCTTCTGGAGACAGGAATGAGAAGAAAGGTGCCAATAAGACTAAAACGAGAGCTTTTAACATGACAGTTGAGGAGGCCGTTCACACTCCCGATGTGGTGTCAGGTACTTTTTCTATCAATGATGTGAATGCTCAAATCCTATTTGATTCTGGTGCTAGTAGAAGCTTTGTGTCAACTACGTTCTCTCCATGCTTAAATAAGACTACTAAGAAGTTAGATAAGACTTATGAGGTTGAAATAGCTGACGGTAGTCATAGGAAAGTAACAGACTTTATTGACGATTGCACTATCGTTATAGAAGAAAAGGAATTCCCTATTAAGTTGATACCTTTCCAACTTGGAGGATTCGATATAGTCATAGGCATGGATTGGCTAGCTAAAAATAAGGCTAAAATAGTATGTGATGAAAAGATTATCGAGTTAAAGGCGCCCGATGGTCAAGAAATACAAGTATATGGGGATAAGAAACATGAAAGCCCGAACATCATATCCATAATGAAAGCCAAAAGTTGCTTAAGAAAAGGATGTGTTGCGTACTTAGCACACGTAATAGATGTTAATGACGCAAAAGAACAAGAAGTAGGGAATATACCAATTATTCGTGAATATCCTGAAGTGTTTCCGGATGATCTACCTGGATTACCACCAGAGAGGCAAGTCGAATTTAAAATAGATTTGGTACCCGGAGCTACCCCAATAGCTCGTGCACCTTATCGATTGGCCCCTACGGAGATGAAAGAACTCATGAAACAACTCCAAGAACTATTGGATAAGGGTTTTATCCGCCCAAGTTCCTCACCTTGGGGTGCTCCTATCTTATTCGTTAAAAAGAAAGATGGCTCCATGAGGATGTGTATTGACTATCGTGAATTGAATAAAGTCACGATAAAGAACAAGTATCCATTACCACGAATAGATGACTTGTTCGATCAACTACAAGGAGCAAGCTACTTTTCAAAGATAGACTTAAGGTCTGGATATCACCAATTGAGGGTAAGAGAAGTAGATATACCAAAAACAGCATTCAGAACGAGATACGGACATTATGAGTTTCTTGTTATGCCATTTGGATTAACAAATGCTCCAGCGGTATTTATGGATCTCATGAATAGAATCTGCAGACCATATCTCGATAAATTCGTGATTGTATTCATTGATGACATTCTGATCTATTCCAAGAGTCAGGATGAGCATGAACACCATCTACGAACCATTTTGGAATTGTTACGAAAGGAAAAGATGTATGCCAAATTCTCAAAGTGTGAATTTTGGATCCGTGAAGTACAGTTCTTGGGGCATATAGTAAATGAAATGGGAATAAAAGTAGATCCAGCTAAGATAGAAGCAATCGTTAATTGGAAACCTCCCAAAACTGCTACAGAAGTTCGAAGTTTTCTAGGATTAGCTGGCTACTATCGACGCTTCATTCAGGACTTCTCAAAAATTGCAGTGCCATTAACCAAACTTACTCGAAAGAACTGCAAGGTTGTTTGGGGTCCTAAAGAAGATGAGTCGTTTCAAATATTGAAGAAGAAGTTAAGCTCTGCGCCAATTTTATCATTACCGGAAGGCACGGAAGACTTTGAAGTGTATAGTGATGCTTCATTACACGGTTTGGGGTGTGTGCTTATGCAACGAGGCAAAGTCATTGCCTATGCATCCAGGCAATTAAAAGTTCATGAAATGAATTATCCGACGCATGACCTCGAATTAGCTGCGGTGGTATTCGCCTTGAAAATTTGGCGGCATTACTTGTACGGAGTAAGGTTTAAGGTCTTCACTGATCACAAAAGTTTGAAGTACATATTTGATCAGAAACAACTTAAGCTAAGACAACAACGTTGGATGGAATTAGTCAAAGACTACGACTGTGAAATTTATTACCACCCTGGTAAGGCCAACGTTGTCGCCGATGCATTAAGTCGACAAGAAAGAGATGAACCTCTAAATATTCACTTGTCAAGAATCGAACTGAAGTTAGATTTAATTGAAAAGATCAAGGAAGTGCAAGAGATAGCACTTAAAGATGAGAATGTAAACAAAGAAAGGATGAAAGGGAATGTTCGACTATTAGAAAAGGACAGCAATGGTGTGTTAAGATTTAAAGGGAGGATGTGGATTCCAAAGTATGGTGATCTAAGATTAACTATTTTGGATGAAGCTCATAAATCTAAATACTCAATTCATCCCGGAAGCAATAAAATGTACAAGGATATGAAGTTGGTTTATTGGTGGCCAGGCATAAAGAAAACAATAGTTAGATATGTAAATATGTGCCACACATGTCTACAAGTGAAAGCTGAACATCAAAAGCCCTATGGTAAATTACAACCACTAGAAATACCAGTGTGGAAGTGGGAACACATTACAATGGATTTTGTGTTTAAATTACCAAGAACTTTAAAGGGACATGATGCAATATGGGTTATAGTTGATAGAGCGACAAAATCTGCACACTTTCTACCCATCAAGGGCACGTATACATTGGAAAAACTGGCAAAGATATACGTTGATGAGATAGTAATCAGACATGGTGTACCTTTATCTATCGTTTCAGACAGGGATACAAGGTTCACATCAAACTTCTGGAGGAGTTTTCAACGTGAAATGGGTACTAGAGTAAATCTTAGCACCGCCTATCATCCACAAACTGATGGTCAAAGTGAAAGGACCATACAAACACTAGAGGATATGCTTAGGGCTTGCGCAGTTGATTTTGGCGGTAGTTGGGATAACCACCTACCATTGGTTGAATTTTCATACAACAATAGCTATCACTCTAGTATAGATATGGCTCCCTATGAAGCTTTGTATGGTAGAAAGTGTAGAACTCCAAATTGTTGGAATGAGATTGGGAAAAGACGAATGACAGGTCCGGATCTTATTCAACAAACTGCTGACAAGTTTGAGCAAGTAAGAATGAGAATGAAAATGGCTCAGGATAGACAGAAGTCTTATGCGGATAAGAAAAGGAAACATGTCGAATTCGAAGTTGGTGAAAAAGTAATGCTCAAAATATCTCCTTGGAAGGGTTTAGTAAGATTTGGTAAACGCGGAAAGTTGAGCCCTAGATATATAGGCCCGTTTATTATTTCTGAAAAGGTTGGAAAAGTAGCGTATCGTTTGAATTTGCCTGAGAAGCTAAATAGGATTCATAACACATTTCATGTGTCTAATCTAAAGAAGTGCATACTTGATGAAGTACCGTCAATTCCTTTAGATGAAATAGAAATTAATGAGAAAATGAACTTCATTGAGGAACCTGAAGAAATCCTAGAACGACAAGTCAAACGACTACGAAACAAAGAAATCCCTCTTGTAAAGGTCCAATGGCGTTACCACAAAGGGCCTGAAGCTACATGGGAACTAGAAGCCGACATGCGAGAAAAATTTCCACACTTATTCAAAGAATAAGTCTCGAGGACGAGACTATTTCAAAAAGGTGGGTAAATTGTAACGTCCCCAAAATCTAATCACTTGTACATAATTATATTTGTGAAAGCTAGTCATTTTGGAATAAATAATAATGACCTTCTACATATAATAATTGTTATATAAAACATTGTTATTTTATATAATAGCTACATGATATAAAAGACATTGTTTTTAGGATCTTTAACAAACTCATGTAGGTACTTATTATATAGCATAAGGTACAACATGGAAAGCTTGTTAGAACTTGACTCTTGAAAATATTTAAGTTAGTGCATAATGTACAAGTTTGTAGTGCAAGGAATGATTCAACGGACTAAGCATTCACCTCCCAATTGCCCAATAATACAATACCAACACTTAGGCCTACCTCATGTGTTGTCTCCCATTTAGGGTGTAGGGGTAAACCACCTTTAGAGAAAATATTACTAAATTAGCATGCTTCACTGATACTTCAATCGATTAAATACAACTAGCATCTTCTGCCTTTCTTACCATTTTCCATTACTGGTAAGTTTTAGAAATGAAAATTTGAGAGAAAAATGTATTAAAATATCTAGAGCTTCCATCCAAGTGTTTAAAGGAAGTAATCAAGCGACTTATCTCAAGTACATTCATTGGATTAGAATCCTCTTAAGGTATAAATATAAACCTCTATTTGATTTCGATAATTGTTGATTTATTTATTTTAAGATGTTTAAATTTTATACGTATACATATGTATGTGTGATGATCTTAATATCCATGTGATTATATATGATGATCTTGTCATTCATGATAATAAATGTCGTAAGATCATCATAGGCATGTAAATTATATATAGAAGATCTTTTCATAAATTCTTCAAAATAATGGGGTAATTACATCTTGTTGAAATAAAGGTTCAATCATTCTTTCAAAATGGTTATCAAAAGTTACAAAAATAATTTTTATGTGAAAATATGGTCAAAACCCGAAATATTGATGCTAAAATTCGGACAGGAGATTTAGTGACTGTTTTTACAGCTTCTGTGACAGAAACTGCCGTCGCTAAAGTCTGCTGTAAATACTTAATACTTTTGACATTTAGTGACAGATTCTGTTGTGTCACTAAAAGTGACTGCACATAATAATCTTCTAAATTGTTAGAAAACTTTGTGTATAACCACTTGGTATAGACTCTAAATATAGTCTTCATATTTATTTTAGGAAAGGGCAAAGGAATAATCAACACTTCCAACTAAGTGAGTACTCTTGTGTTATTTTCAAAAAGGGAATGTATGCTAGTTATGTGTGTTTCATCCTTACATGCAATGTGAACTTACATGATATAATTATATGCTTTGTATATTGATGACATTGCATGTGCATTTTATACATATTGATGATTATTGTGTGATGGACAAATTATTTTAAATAAAAATTTCTTGATATTAACTCAAGTTGGTTAAGTCTTTATCTTTGTGATTTTTGACTCACCATAACACTTGAAATGATTAGCATGATTATCAACAAGTGTCTAATGTCCTAAATCACAATAATCGGGATCCCCATGAAGTTATTAAATGTTGAACTTTTGCATATATTATAATTTGTGATATGATTATACTTGTTCATCATGTGTGTGATATTTTCATACACAAACACACACGAGCTCACTAAGCCTTTAGGCTTACGCATTACATACATTCTCAGGTTCAAAGAAGTAGGTACGACTCGTGATGGATCAATAATAAGTTTAAAGGAATAAAGGGACAAATGCCTTACTATCCGACATTGCCCCGAAGTTTTAGTTAATTTTGTTTATGTTGTAATGTAAATCTTCGTTGGATTTTAGGCTACTTTGTAATATATTTTCCGCAATAACTATGTATGTTTAAGCTTTTGTGTAATATTAAGGTCGAAAAATTTGGGGTATTATAATATATATATATATATATATATATATATATATATATATATATATATATATATATATATATATATATATGAGGTTATGAAGGTTGAAGAACAACCCTTATTGTTGATATCATGATTACCTAGGCTATACCAATCATTTGAACACACTATATTGATAGGGTGATTACTTCGACACTTGAAGATGTGCGTAAAGCATTGAGATATAATGAAAGAATGGTTGACACTGGTAGTTTCTTAAGTGGAGAGAATGTATTAGTTACAGAGGATCGCGTGGATTTTTTTTTACCGTGGTAGTTCATAATGTCATTCAATGTCTCGAGTTAGAGTAGATCGGGATTCAGGACATGTGTGATGTGGAGTGTTACTATTGCCGGGGAGAAAGGTCATATGCAGATTTGTTGCCCTCGGTTTCTTACGGATTTATAAAGTATGCGAGATGTGAAGAGAAAGAAGAACGTCGATGAGTGTGAAATATATATAATAACAACTTCAAATGATGAGTTTATGTTAATAGAAACTTCAAAGGTGGAATTTAAAAAGAAAAAAAATTAGTTGTTAGATTTTTCGGCTTCAGTACACATTTTCAATGATCAAGCTATGTTTGAGACATTAAACGGGAATGGACTATTTATAGATCAAAGTCGGTAACAAGGAGGAGATGAGTTTTGAAGTTATTGGGCGTGTACGCTTCAATATCCAAGATGGTAGTGTGAGAACCACTTTGAATGTGACGTATATTCCCGGTGCGACAACAAATATACTTCCATTTCGAGTTTTGACATCTTGTGGGTACCGTTCTTACAAAGAAAAGATACTTGCAAAGTTTATAAGGGAAATCGACTAGTTCTTCGAGGGAGGAAAATTTGACAAACCATTCTTATTTGAAAGGGGAAGATTTGCTAGGGAGGACTTATTACGAGTTCAATAAAGAGAAAAAGACTGATAATATAGTACATTTCTTTGTTAACGAGGAGATTTAGGAAATTTGAGCCAAGGGATGGTGTGTTTCTATTTGACTCATATTAGTTGCTACCTTGATGGGAGTTATAAAAGGAATTTGATTTTGAATCATATTAGAGTAAGGGTTAGACCATCCACAATGGGATGATGTGGATGGTCCAATACAAATTCATCCAACTAATTTTTTGCATCGTGTATTGCCAAATCATCCAATAGTTTAAAGAGCAACCTTGTGTACTTTAACTTTCATTAGACTCAAAAGGTGGTCCCCACCTTCGATTCCTTTTCTTTTATAAGCATTATTCAACCTCATTTGTGGTCTCAACCTTCATTGCTTCAACTTTGAAAGGTTTAATAGATCGTATGTAAATTGATGAGATGATGATGTGTCAATGTATTAGATCATAAAAAGACTAATGCATTGTGGATGGTCTTATGTTATATGTATATATAAAAGTATCATGTTACATTATTCTATTATAAAAGTATCATGTTACATTATTCTATGGAGGAGAGAAAAGCTTTCGAGAGTATTCAAAGATTATTTAGAGTTGTGCATCTTCATTTTTAAGAAATGATAAAATGTTTGTATCATAATTGTTACTACATATGCCCCACATTTATAGTCATATATCAGCTAAGAGATAAGTTATTTAGAAAAAAAAATGTAATCATTAATTAAATCTTTCAGCCAAACACAATTTTATCATCTTATCTTATCTATCTATTAAACGGGGGTTTAAGCTGACGTCGTGCCGCTGCTTTCCCCCAATAATTAGCTGAGTCGTGGCTTCATAAGGTGTTAGAAATTATCTCCGAATTTTGAATTATTTGTATAATTGTTTCAAGCAAAAATTGTATAATATGGTCTCTCTTTCCTTGTCCCCTTCCCCTTTTGACATATTTGCATGTGATCAATACGTGTCCACCGTGTAGATTCTTGCATGACATTGAACTATATTTTGTCACGTAGCAAAATATCGTATTCGTGATACATATCTCACAGAAGATTTCCTGCCATGAAAGAGAGTGTTAACATGAAAGAGAATGTTTGCATGGAAGAGAATGTAAACATGAAAGAGAATGAGAATGTGAGAATGTGTGAGAATGAGAATGTGACAGTGTGAGAATAGATTGCATGCAAGTCTTTCTATTTTGTCATTTACCCAAATCGAATCCATTTAGCAAATTCCATCAGAAATTTTCTCTCCCTTCACATGTGTCTATGCATGCAATATTAATTTTTTATTTTATTTTATTTTTTTTCTTGCATATGCATAAACGTAAATGGGGTCTATATATAGACAATTCCAAATGCTTTTTGTGCATCCTTCCTCCCTCTAAAGCTTTCTCCCCACATTTCACTTTCTATATACAACTTATTTACATGGATGACCAACCACTTAATTTCATTTCTGATCTTAACACAATGAATGATACTTGGAAGTTGAAGGTACGTATACTTCGGTTGTGCAAGTCCACATTTCAGATCGACATGATACTTATGGATGAAAGGGTATGTACTAGGGCTGTTCAAAAATATCCGTATCCGAACCCGTTATCCGAAAATCCGATCCGAATTTATCCGAAAATTCGGATATCCGAATTTTTGGATATCCGAAATTCGGATATCCGACTTTTCGGATTCGGATTCGGATACCATTTTTCAAAAAGTTCGGATAGTTCGGATATCCGAAACCCGATTTTTTTTTTTTTTTTTAATTTTTTTTCCAAAATTAGTAAAACTAGAGGTCCAAAATAAATATATTATATAACTAATTTCACGTTTCAAGTAAATCTACTTTCCTCTTTCCCAAGTATTTTCCATAAGCCATCCCCAAATCCAATCGATAACCCAATCGATCCCTAATTCTGACTTCGTGATGAAAATTCGTCAAATCATCTCATAAGTTATGGTTAAAAAAAGATCCTCTTCTATTATTTACTTATATGTTTGATGGGTTTTTATTTGATGAAATTATGTGATGGGTTCATGGTTTGATGACTTCATCAGTTTCACCTACACCAAATTGTCATTTTCCTACTTTCCTACATCTTGCAGACATGACCTTGGAGTTTGTATCTTGAAAAAATTTCGTTGTTTTTATATAATTAGATTGCAATTCAAAAGGAAACTACAGATCTTGGTTGGTTTTCTCTTTCTTTATAGTATATTTATATGTATATATTAGTAGTATTTACTCCGTAACTGGGTATGTATTCATGTATGTGGACTGTTTTTCCCAAATTAAACTTTGAATATTGATCTTGTGAATAATTTCGGATAGTTCGGATATCCGATTTCGGATATCCGAAGAATTCGGATATCCGAATTTCGGATATCCGAAATTTCGGATTCGGATTCGGATAGTAAAATCCGGTATCCGAAATTTCGGATATCCGAATTTTCGGATATCCGAATTTGAACACCCCTAGTATGTACAGTGATCATGAATAGATTCTATGTTAAGCATACAATTTGCAACGCTATTTACTATCATTTTATAATTTTATTGTAGGGTGACAAAATTCAGGCAACAGTTAAGAAAGCATTGTTTTCTTAAGAAAGCATTGTTTTCTGTTTTTGAACATGTATTGGAGGAGGGTTTGGTAATATTTATGAGCAAGTTTGGAGTTGCCGACAACAACGGAAAGTACCCTATGTTGAACCATCCTTTCAAGATTAACTTTTATCGTTCCACACAGCTTAAGAGATCTATTAACTTTGATGGACCCCGATATGGTTTCTCTTTCGTTAACTTTGATGATTTATCCAAATTTTCTGATGATCCAGATGTACCAATTGGTTCGTACTTTTTTCTTTTATTACATTTTATTATTTGTTATGTAATTATTTGCTTCACATGTACTAATGACTTAACTAAATTTATTTTTTTCTTGCAGATGTTATTGGGTGTGTTGTTGAGTGTGGTAATTTGGATCTCTACGATAAAGGAGATGGTCGCGAGGGTAAAAGAATGCATTTGGTCCTTGAAGATCTCTTGTAAGTTTTTATTGTATACAATCATTTCTTTACAGTTACCAATTTTTTTTCGTTTACATTAATTTTTGTTTCACACTTAATTTTAAATTTTAACATGTAGAGGAACAAAAGTCAATTGTACTCTATGGGATAACTATGCTGAGCAATTTCAAGCATTTATCGAACGCAATGTTTACCACTATATTCCCTATATAAACATTTAGCAAGGCTAAATGCTACTATTAAATGAATAGTTGGTGAATAGTTAATATAATAAGACATATTATTTAATTAATAATGATAACAGATTTCAATAGAGTTGTTGATGGTCTGGTGGTTAAATCAATGCTATTATAACATGAGGTTAAAAGCTCGAACCCAAGCAACGTTTTTTTGATACTATTAATTTATTAAAAGATCAACATGACACACGAATTACTATACCACCATCACCATGCTTCTCACCTCCTTTTTCCCTCCTGAAACAAGTAACCCCTCCGTACCTTATTTTATTTCATTTATTACTTTTTGCAGCAAATCTCACCAAAATTTCCTAATATCAGGGTCAATGTCTTATTGTCCTCCATAACTTAACCCCCATTTCCTCTCTTTTCTTCCACAAATATCTCATATTTTACCTCCTCCCTCTATTCTCCTCTCTCATCTCATCATTTTTATTTCTTATTCTTATGTTTTATCAAAATATAGACTCAAGTGTGTGGGTGTGTTTTATTTTGAAATCAAAATAAATCTAAATTATACGCTTGAGTATTTACACTTAGTATTTTGTGTGTTTGAATTTGTTACCTTATGGTTTATTTTGATTTTTTTATGTTCTTTTTGGTAGGTGATATAAGTTGAAGATGGATGAAGAAGTTGAAGTTTTAATTTCACCCGATGAAGATGGATGAAGGTGGATCTTGATTTATGGCAATTTTGCCTTTTTCTCTGAGTTCTGTAAGAAATCAGTTTAATACCCATATAACAATTTCAATTTACGCATTTGATATTTTGATACCGGCTTCTATAGATTCTAAATGATTAAAAAAAGTTATTATTATTCTGTATTTCTATATACTCCATATTGGTTTGTGTTGTTGTACTTTATCTAACATAAATTAAAATATTACTATGTTTTTAAATTTTTATACTTGTACTTAGCATTAAAATAGGTTTGTCTGTTGATCATCTAAAAATTCAAAGTTTGTTAAGAGATTTAAACATGTGAGGGTTATCTTTAATTGTTAAAACGTCATATTATATTACATTTACGTTCAAAAATATGATTTTTAACTTTGTATACTTGATGCTCATGATACGATTAATGTTGTTGTGCATTTTTTAAACATGAATCAAGATTTGAGACAGAAATGTAAAAATATTCATAAACAATGAACTATAAAATTACAAGATTTAGAGTAATATATAAACTTCTACCTAGAAACTTACAATAATAGTAATCCTTTTATTTTAATAAAATTTTAAAACATTTTCTAAACATTTACGCACATACTTACAATATGAATTTCAATTTGTAGAACAATCGGGTTCCTTTCATGAAAAAATTTAACAAAGTACGGAGTACAACTTTAAATGAATAATTAAATTAAATGAATGAAGGCTAAAGTATTATTATATGACATTTTTAAGATACAAACTAAACTCTAATGTCGTCTTCTTGAGTTTTTTCTTTGAAAACAAAGAAGAAAAAAGTAAAAACATACTAGATAAAAGATACGATCATACGAGTAAACTTTTTTAGATATATCTATCGGGTAAGGTTCAAATGAGACTAAAAATTTGTGTGAGAATAGAGGAACCAATGATATGGTGTCATGTGTACAAAGAGAATACAAAATCCATTTACCCCTTAAGTTAAATATCTCACAAACGACAAATCGAAAAATTATGAAAATTGCACCATTAGATTCAGCGTTTGATCCTCTTTGATTTGCCGTTCATTAAAGCATACTTTCGACGAGTATTTTTTTTTCATTATTTTTAGTGGGTTTCACATTACTAACACGTGTGTTACAGTGTTGCGTTTAGGGTTTAGGTAAACCCTGCTAAACCCTAACACTAAACCCTGCTAAACCCTAATACTAAACCCTGCTAAACCCTAACCCAAAACCCTAAATCAAATGTATAATCAATCACTAACACATGTGTTACTAATATGTAAAACCCACCAAAAAAATGAAAAAAAAAAATTCGTCGGAAGTATGCCTTGATAGACGGCAAATCGAAGAGGATAAAATGCTGAAAAATATGGTGCAATTTTCATGATTTTTTGACTTGTCGTTTGTGAGATATTTAATTTTTAAAAACGTAGATGAGAGAGAAAAAAGTGACACATGACATATTGTGGTTGGTTCCCCTATTCTCACATAAAATAAATGGTCTCAATTGAACTCTTCTCTATATCTATCTTTAAAACTTTTGCCATTGGAAGAAATGGTTGTGCATTGGCATTGTTGAACATTGGACAGTCTATTTTTCTACTTATTATTATTATTATTTTTGAAAAGCAAAGGTTTTATTAATCCACTGTCTACTACTACTACTACTAATTATTATTATTATTATTATTATTATTATTATTATTATTATTATAAATAAATGGTTTTACAAATCCCAAAAAGAGACACTAGCTATTGTATATATGACCTCAATTTGCCAAATGACGTATTTAAGCTATTCTTGAAGATTCCTCTACATAGCTCAAAAAGAGACACTAGCAAATTGTAAGACCTCAATGTGTCATGATTGTATGACATCAAGATTTACACAATTTAACGAGTATAACTAAAAGATATAAATCTCTATGCAATTACTCTTAATGAAAGATCAACAAACCGAGTAAGACTTCAATGAGAAATTCACGTTTTAATCAAGAATTAAAAAATAACTTTGTAACTCCCACCCCAACGTACGAGTTTAATATTGTCCGAGTATGTAGATAAATATATATGCTTATGTATTTCCGCTTTCTTGGGTAGTTCATTTCACTCAAGTTGTTAATTAGTAATGTTAGGTACATTATGTGAACTTGATGAATGATAATGTTTGTTGTGAATTGAATTGCACTGTATTTTTTTTATTTATTTATGGTTATAAAAATAATAAAATATTTATAAAAAATGTAACTCGAAAAACCCGCCGCAACGCGCGGGCCAAACATACTCGTTGTAATCATTGTGCAGTTTGGTCGTATTCGCAAATGGAAATGTTTTTTATGCTTCTTGGTTATTTTTTCTGTATTTTAAAATATTATAAGTTTATATTTACAATTCTTCTTTATTTTAGGTGAGCCTAATATTCAGAATGCTCTATTTGGAACCAAACTTTTTATCGATGATGACATCACAGAGATAAATGATTTCAAAAAAGGCTAGATATGAATATTATATCAATATAAATATGTACCAATTAATTATAGCTTATTTTAATTATTTTTCCTATACAAAATGTAGGTTTAGTGGTAAGCTTGGTACTTCCACTTCTTCTCAAGGTTGTAGTCAGCTGTAGCCAGCGTGTTAACAGTTTACGTGAAGAATCTCTTCATGAAACTAAGCGTGCGACCATTGATGAAATTGTTGACTCTATGAATGTTTGTATATTATTTTTTATTTAAACAGCATTTTTACTAATTAACCTATTTTATATTAATCATATTAATAGTAACTACTTTTGCAGAAGATGGTATGTGTTGTTGTTTGTACCATTAAGTCTGTGGACCAGCAGCATGGTTGGTTTTATTCTGCTTGTCGTAAGCATAAAAGTAAAGTAGTCACGAAGTCTGAATTTATTGACCTTGATGTTAATGAACCAATTGTTGATGATGATGATGGTAGTCTCTATTGTAGAAAGGGAGTTGATAAATACAACAAAAAAAGTGTTACCTACAACAAACAGTACAACAGTTTCTGCATATAGTACAAGTATACCATTGCAGTATTTTGGTGTTTGAAGTAATTTTTTTGTTGTATTTATCAGTCCCCTTGTAGAAAATGTAAGGGTAAAGCTTCTTCTGTGATTCCCAGGTATATATATATTATAAATTTAAATTTTTTCCATTACTAAAAAATAGATATATATCTATTTTTATACATCTAATTTTTAAATTTTTTTCTGACAGTTACAAGCTTCAGATAAGGGTTCAAGATGCTACTGGTAGCACATCTTTTGTGTTGTTTGATCGTGATGTTTTCAAACTTATTCACAAATCTGCAGCTGAAATCCGTGACAGACAAGAAAGGGTCATATATGTTATTAACTTTTAATTATAAATACTTTAAACATATAATTATGTTTTCTAACACACTGTATTTAAACAGGAAAGCGTTGGTGATGTATTTCCTGATGATTTTGATGTTCTTCTAGATCAAAAGTATATTTTCAAGGTTGATGCATCTGATTACAACATCGAAAATGGTTATCAAGTGTACACTGTTTACAAAGTTTGTTCAGATCCAAGTATTATTAAAGATTTTGTTGAAACAGATGTAGCTGATCAGGTATCTATTTATATATCACCTTCTACATCATGTTATATTCCGTTTATGTTTTTGTTTTTTATTGTTAATTTTTAATTAATGTATATTTTATTTTATCATATTTAGTATGTTGGGTTAGAAGACAATGTTGATGCTTATCCTGGTCAAGGTTCACCTGTTCGTTCAAAGGTATATTTATTTTATTGTTAAATGATACAAATATATATATATATTTATCTTTTATTATATCCTTTTAATTCATTTATGTATATAAACTTTGATGTTTTTACTATTTTTATAGGATCTGGTATCTTCTAATGATGATTCATCTTCTGGTTTTGATGATGATCATCAAACTGTTAGCAGTCCATTCAAGCGTCCTAGAGATGTTGATGTCAACGAACTTCCTCCACAAAACTCTTCGTCCAAAAAACGTTTAGTTGCTATCAAGATTGAAAAGCCTTGATTGATCATGCCTTCACTCATCTTCAACTCTGTCAAGATTGAAAAGCTTTGATTGATCATGCCTTCACTCAGCTTCAACCCTATCTTTATCTGTTTTAATCGTCACTTTTCTATTTCCAAGTTATGTTTGTGTCGGTTGTATTGACTAGACTACTATCGTATTTTCTACTATGTTGAATGAAAGTTTATATCTTTTATTAAGTTTTATAGTATTACGCAGTGTTTTATTTATTTAAGTTTGCTATGTTGATTTTCCTTTAATGAATATCAACAATATTCAATTAGACTCGATATCAATGTTACATTAGATGAGCCACCTTATTTATTACTGTTTTTTTGTTCATGTCATTCTTAATATTCTTTTTTTTCATTGTTATCATACTTTTCACCAATACAGCACATTGATGTAGTCAGCCATATAATATTGAAAAACAAAGATTTGCACTAGGATAATTTTGTAGAGTAAGGTTCAAATGAGTACACCAATTTTGAGTGAGAATGAGGGAACCAGCAGATTTCTGACATGTGTCACTTTATTCTCTCTCCTCCACATTTTTAAAAATTAAATATCTCACAAACGGTAAGTCAAAAAATCATGAAAATTGCACCATAAAATTCAGCGTTTTCTCCTCTTCGATTTGCCGTCCCTCAAGGCATACTTTTGACAACTTTTTTTTTCTCATTTTTTGGTGGGTTTCACAAATTAGTAACACATGTGTTAGTGATTAGTAGTACATTTAATTTGTGGTTAAGGTTAGGGTTTAGGGTTAGGTTTAGGGTTTAGTAGGGTTTATGGTTTAGGGTTTATAAGGGTTTAGGGTTTAGAAGGGGTTCAAGGTTTAGGGTTTAGAAAGATTTAGGGTTTAGCGTTTTGTAAAGCGTTTAGGGTTTAGGGTTTGGGGTTTAGGGGTTAGGCTTTAGGGTTTAGGGTTTGAGGTTTGGGGTTTCGCCCCGAAACCCCAAACCTCATACCCTAAACCCTAAAGCCTAACCCCTAAACCCCAAACCCTAAACGCAACACTTTAACACATGTGTTAGTAAATGTGAAACCCACCAAAAAAATTAAAAAAATAAAAACTTTTCGAAAGTATGTCTTGAGGGACGACAAATCGAAGAGGAGAAAACGACGAATTTAATGGTGCAATTTTCATAATTTTTCGATTTGTCGTTTGTGAGATAATTGATGTTGGGGGTAAATGGGTTTTGTACATGTGAAACATTCTCTTTGTACACATGGCTTGATATCATTGGTTTCCTCATTCTCACACAAATTCCTATTCTCATTTGAACCCTACCCTAATTTTGTAATACAACATATAGAATTGATAATAAACGTACATTACCTATGTGTTAATAAAAAACATGCTGAAGTATTCAAAATGTTAACTTATCAGATTGCTTTACAGTTACATGAAAACCAAGCTATTACAATTAAATTGAAACCTTAACCTTATTTTCATATATAATATCCGTCGTTCATTAGTTGATGTTCTAAATATTTTCAGTTGTCTATTACGTAGCTCATTCTATATTCATAACGTTTCTCTATATTTCATTTTATTAATCTGTAGAGCGTTACATGATAAATCCAAAAACACTATTTTTCACCTATTTTGACACACTATATTGTGTAACTTAAATAATCCACCTTATCTATCTATCTATTACAACGATAATAAAAAAAATTGTACTCCATAGAAATCACTAAATTGTAAATGTTATTATTCACCTTTGTACATCAGTTATCTTATATTTGTTATACAATAATTTAACTCCATATTAACACATACATGTTTTTTGCAATTTCTTTCAATAGCATTAACAAATTTCATTTTATTAAAAATAGAAAAAGTAGAAATTGATTGCATGCAATTTTGTTTACTTTTCTTTGTAATCATGTTGCATACTTTTTCAAGACTGCCAGACATGCATTTTACATGCATGTTTTTTCAATATATTTTTTTCCCTTATTTTTATAAATCTATTTCCTATATAAATCATCATCTCCACTTCAAAGTTTTTTTCATTCTTCTTTGTCTCTTACTCATAGCACACAAAATGTTTTTATGTTGTTAGCTCTCTTCATCCATGGATCGTGACAAGTTTAGATTGGCAAGGAGAAATCGTTCAAATGTTCTTGCAAGTAAAAAGAGAAGACCGGTTGTTACATCATCATCTAATGAGATATGTTTTACTCAATCTCCATTGTCTATACAGGGCGGTAAATTTTTTACGAGTTTAATACCTTTCATTAAATTCTTATTATTAATCCATTAACATCAACTTTTCATTTCATCTACGTTGTAATTCTTTTATTTAGTTACTCTTAAAAATTTAATCATTTAGCTTTCATGATTTTTATTTTCTAAATTTATAATTTCAGTTTAACTATTAAAACATTGATTTTTATATAGATCAATCTCAAAATGTTGTATTCTATTTATATACATGTAACTGATTTTATTTAAATGTCATTAATATATATACCTTTAATTCTTTGTTAACATATATTCTCATTGTATTTAATTTCATATATTATATTCCTTTTGTATTTTAGTTACAACAATATACAAATTTTTCATTTTATTGGACTACAAGGAAACTACAGATATCCATTATTAAACGTCAGCAATTGTAATTGTATTTTATTAACAGCATAATTTTATAATTAAATTGTCTTTTCGTTATTATTATTGTGTATGAACTTTTTTTAAATAAATATACAATTATTAATATTTAACATTACATTTTTGAATCTGTTCACTATATCTATATCTACTTTATAATTTAATCATTTAATGGATTATGTTTTACTCAATATCCATTGTATATAAAGGGCGGTAAATTTTTTACACGTTTATTACTTTTCATGAAATTCTTATTATTAGTCCATTAACATTAACTTTTCATTTCATACCCGTTGTAATTCTTTTATTTTGTTACTCTTAAATATTTAAGCATTTATGTTTCATTTATTTCTATTTTTTTTTATATTTTTAATTTCAGTTTAACTATGAAAAAATTTATTTTTATATAGATCAATCTCAAAATGTTTTATTCTGTTTATAGACATTTAACTTATTTTATTTAACTGTAATAACTCTATATACCTTTAATTCTTTGTTAACATATATTCTCATTCTATTTAAATCCATATATTATAATCCTTTTGTAATTCAGTTACAACAATACATAAATTTTGTATTCTGTTGGTCTACAAGAAAACTACATATATCCATTATCAAACATCACCAATTGTAATTGTATTTTGTTAACAACATAATTTTATAATCAAAATGTCTTTTCGTTATTATTGTTTTGTATGTACTTTTTTCAATAAAATATAAGTTTATAAAGATGTAACATTATATTTTTGAAATCTCTTAACTATATGTATATCTACTTTTTAATTTAATCATTTATAATTTTACGTGTTGTTAATATTTATTTGCTCTTGCATGTTAACTACCAGGACAATTTGTAAATGGTACTGTTGTACAAGCGAACTCTAGATCTCCATTATCAGATGTCAGCAATTGTAAGTGTATTTTCTTATGAACTTAATATTGGTACTATATTAACTCAGCATTAATTTTTTTTTGTTCATAATATTTTTAAATATGATATTTATATAAAAAATTGAAATATTTATATTTCATAAGTCTGTTAACTATATATATGTTTCTTTCTTTAGTTAAGGATTAATTTTTTTCTAATGTGATTTAAATATTTTTTCTTTTTTTATGTTATTTCAAGATTAAACTCGATAGCATGATTAAGGACTTCAAAAAGAGGCATGTGTTTGGTGAGCTTGAATCAGGCAATTCTTAAAATTTCATTTTATGTTTTAGTTTATATCTATTAAAGTTTTATCCTATGTTAATACTTCTCATTTGTTGTAATGCAGTAATCTACACCATTGAATTTCAAAAACGTGGACTTCCTCATTCTCACATTTGCTTATTCCTGAAAGCTGCTTACAAATTTCCAACCGTACAACATGTGGATGAGATAATATCCGCCGAGATACCTGATAAAGTCCATGATCCAGCTTTATTTGAACTTATGTGTGACTTCATGATGCATGGTCCATGTGGTGTAGATAATCCAAATTGTCCATGTATGAAAGATTCCCACTGTTCCAAAGGTTTCCCAAAATCTTTTAGAGAAGCAACGTGTGTTGATGAAGACGGATATCCTCTGTATCGTCGGCGTGACAACGTCATTCATATTTTCAAAGGTGATTCTAAAATGGATAACCGACATGTTGTTCCTTACAGTAAGTTCCTACTCAAGAGATATCAAGCTCACATAAATGTAGAGTGGTGTAACCAGGCAGGTGCCATCAAGTATTTATTTAAATATATAAACAAGGGGCCTGATAGGATAACTTATAACACCCCTAAAATTTAGAACCATTTTTTTTTAATCATTTAATATCGGAAGCGCAAGTCCAATACAAAACAAACAAACCCATATAATATATTATATGACGTCACGTCATATCAAAACATTTCAAGTACATATGTTGAGTTATATAGTTACAAAACATAATACAAGTATCTGGGCGTTATATAAACCAAAAATATCATATTTATCAAAACGACATCAGAGTTCATTTAACGTCAAACATTCCTCTAGATACTCCTTGTCCCGCCCATAACAAAACAACCTGCGAGGAGGGAATTGGGTGGGATTAGCACGAAGCTAAGTGAATAAACCTGCACTAACAGTTTAACTTAGCACAACATCATTTGTCTACATTAAATAACACGTAAACACAGAATCTCATAAAGGATCGGTGGCCCTTGTGGCGCCCTCAGTCCGCGGTGGCCCACCAAGCGACACTTATAACCAACTGCAGGCCATTGCAGAGGTATTACCGATAGCTTATTGCTATCTTTTATTTAATACAGAGTTTAATTCACAACGAATGTTCACAAACCCTGTATTAACTAACCTATAGCAACTAAGCCCAACCGTAGTTGACCTCTATATCAAATAATCACATATCTCAAATTCATCATGGCGACATATCAGACAATCAGTCTATCAACAGTAAAATCTACAGTTACTTAATGTAACCAAACATGTCACTACTAAATTGCACTGAAAGTTAAGTCCACTCACCTGTCTGTTCTCAGTCCACTATATCTAATGTTTCTGAGTCTTCTGCTGATCTGAGAATACAACAATTGACAAGTCAGCAACTCATATGATAATCGCATAACATATTGATAAACCATCAATAATTAAGTTTAAAATCATCATAATAGGATACTTAATCAAACAGGTAATCACCACAGTCTAAACAAACATGAATTCGGTCCGAAACGACATTTAAAAACTGTAATTTGGCATTTTCGACCCCTAGATGACCCCGAAAGGCTAAAAACCGACTAGGCTATTGGTACATAGTATTGATTGTTGGGCCGTTTCTGAGTGACCATGAAAATTTCAGTCAAATCCGAGTTAAAAGACAATTTGTCACATTTTCCGTGGGAAAAACGTTACCAACACTTATGCACTTTTGAAAATTGCGAAGTTCGCGAAGTTCGCAAAAATCCAAACTTCGCAATCAGTCCAACTTCGCAAGTTTTGGTCAACTTCGCAAATTTTGGTCAACTTCGCAAATTTTGGTCAACTTCGCAACCAGCCGAACTTCGCGACGAAGTTCAGTTCAGTTCATATTGCGAAGTTCGCGGCTGTTAACCCCAAACACGAAATTAACCGACTTTCTACATGAAATCTGACCTTCCTACTTCGTTCTAGACATCATACAACTTCTAACAACAACAAATAATCATCAAATACACACAAACATGGTCTAATTTTGCGAAAATCGTTCAAACTCATAAAACCCACTTGAAAACCCAAAAATCAGGTTTGATGCTTACGATTTGATGAAGATATGAGTGAAAAGAAGCTGCGAATTTGATGTGTATAACTCGAGATTACTACAATCAATTGGGGTCACTAGCTTAGTGTGATTTTTGATGAGGTTTGCAAGAGTTTAGGAGGTAGAGAAAAATGGTAAAAGAAGTGAGTGTTTGGGAAGATATAGGTCGGCCCTCATCCACCGCCTCTGCTTCCCATTTTTTTATTTATTTTTTCCCCTTCTAAACCTATTGTTTGGAACTAGAAAACCATTTGCGAAAAATATATTTTATTGTACCGTGAACTAAAACTATTTAAAACAAGTCATATTTTACTAATCACAATAAGTCCTGAGACTTTATAACCTACTTTTTACAATCAAATATACGTATATAAATATTTATAGTAATAAATAAATAGTAAATAAATACCTTTTCTACTAGGCCCATTTTGGAGATGTTACATAACTGCTGGTGTATACACTGCTAATGTTGATAGTAATGGTGAGATTCATGAAAAGAAGATAGATGAAATTAAAGATTACTATGATTGTAGGTATATATCTGCATGTGAAGCATCTTGGAGAATTTATGGGTATGAATTTCATTACCGTACTCCTGCCGTAGAAAGATTATCTTTTCATCTTCCTGGAGAGCAATCTGTTGTGTACGGTGATGAAGATGATCTTGAAGATGTTCTAGATAAGCCTACTGTTGCTGCTTCAATGTTTACAAGTTGGATGGAAAGAAATCGTATAGATCCTCATGCTTGGAAATATACGTATTTGGAATTCTCAAATCATTTTGTATGGGAAGCTGGTAAAAGAAGATGGTCTCCTAGGCAACAGCGACCAAAAATAGGAAGAATATATCATGTTTCTCCTTCTCTTGGTGAAGCTTATTATCTCCGTATGCTGCTCAACAAAGTCAGGGGTCCAACATCATTCGAAGATATTCGTACAGTTAGAGGTCAATTGTTTCCAACATTTAAGGATGCTTGCTTTGAGCTTGGAATGTTAGATGATGATAAGGAATATATAGAAGCTAATAATGATGCGAGTAGCTGGGCCTCTGGTAACTACTTGAGATCTCTCTTTGTAATGTTGCTTATTTCCAACAATATCTCAAGGCCTGATCTTTTGTGGAAAGAATGTTTTAAAGCCCTTGGAAATGATATAATTCACCACCAAAGGATCACTCTTCGAAACCCAGGTATATATTTAAAGTTATTTTACAAATCTATTTCCCTTTTCTATATTACTAATAAATTTTTTCTTCAAAATTTAGGATACCGTATGGATGACGACGATGTTGCTAATCACACATTGTATGAAATTGAGAAACTACTTCGTATGAGCGGTAGCAGTTTGTCATGCTTTCCAGGAATGCCTACTCCCTCTACTGATTTTATCTTTTCTGATTCCAACAGAATGATCCAAGATGAGCTTCGTTATGATCGTAAGCTTTTGAAGGCTGAACATTCCAAGATGTTTGATTGTTTGACACATGAACAAAAGTCCATATATGAAAAAATCATGTCTGCTGTTAATAACAACGATGGTGGTGTATTTTTTGTTTACGGCTATGGAGGTACAGGCAAGACATTTCTTTGGAAAACTTTATCCACCGGTTTCCTTTTACTTTTCTCTTGGTCATTTGCCTGATTAGGTTTAAAGTCATATCTACTATCAAATTTTGACGAGTAGGACGGGTTTTTGTTGATTGATGAAAGTGGATTTCCATGGTTTTGATGGCATGGGCGGGCCTTTATATGTTGGAACAAACTGTTTTCACCGGAGGGATATTGTAGCAAGAAAGAGCTTCAATGATGGAAGTGTATTTGATTGGAAAACAGAGAATGATCACGGAGAGACGGTAGAGAACACGATTGAAGGTATAAAGATTCTTGCGCGTTGCACCTTCGAAATTAATACCGAATGCGGCAAAGAGGTACGACCTTTTTTTCTTTCTTTTTTTCTTTCTTTTTTTCAATTTCTTACTTCCCTAAAGTTAATAATCGGCATTCTCCTTTCAAGAGAATAACCATTTTTCTTTGGTAAATTTGCAGATTTGAGAATAACCTCCAAATTCAAACTTCAAAGTATTTACAAATTTGCCACCTCCAAAATCAGGTTTTTTGATCAACAAAATAGATGGCTAAGATGTGTTTTCACCGTTCTCACGGTATCTTCTTGTACTCACAGGATCCCAAGTATATATATATATATATATATATATATATATATATATATATATATATATATATATATATATATATATATATATATTAATGTGGTTGAGTAACACTCGCTTATATTCAAGACCCATCAAGTATACACGGAAAATATAAATAAAAAGAAATTAATTTCATAAGCTGATTATAAAAAAGAAGTTACTTATAATGTTGTATTCTCATACGCTGATTGTGTGATTCATTTATCTCTAAGATGATCCGAAAATTTGAGCTTCCTCTCAGTTGTAATGAGCTTTATTTTACGTTAAGAGAAGACATATGCATGTACTGCCTCCACTTTCTGGTAAGAATTACTACTACACCATATTAATTGTATGTTGAAACATTCTCAAGATCGTACTTCTTTACCTTTAGCACAACTGCTATATACAACTGTATACTAATCTATCTGATATTTTGTCTATTATGTCTAGAGAAAGTAACTTAAGAAGAGCAAGCTATACTAATAGGTTTTCTTGAATGCCCTTGTGTGTAAATTGTGTATTACCTACACTATTAATGTTTTTGTTTGTTTAATGATTATTATTAACTTTGTTGGTAAAGAACATAGGAAAAAACTCATGGACAAGATCATGAAAGACCTGGAGTTGGTTGATGATTCGTCAGAAGGGGCTATTGAGGTTATGCTATAAGTTTTTTTGTGAGATAACAATATTGGTGCACAGTTTTAGTTCTAATTAAAGGTAGCTAAGTTTGACCCTTTTTTTTTTTTTCTTTTTCTTAAAATGAACACATTTTTCTTTGGTAAATTTGCAGATTTGAGATATATGTATTGTTTTGGGAGCATGTATTGTTGTAGTTTAATTATAGGATTTTCTTACATTTTATGTATCTTTGGTTTTCGATAGCATTTCTAATGTATATGTGTTATCTTGCAGACTTGGATGGTTTTACAATTTAAACAAGTAGTTCTTATAAGTGTAACATGACCTTTTGTGATGCATTGGTCGCAATAAGATTTCTTAATGTTAGGATTGTGTTATTCATTGTTGTTTGACAAATGTGTACCAACGAGTTTTTTAAACCCGCGCTTTGCGGCGGGGTGTATATAGTATACAATTTTGAAAGAATATTTGATACGCAAATGTCGATTAGGAAGCCATCATAATCATAATTTATATATATATAAAGAATTAAAGATTATCATAACATAGATCTTGGACCCTTGATGCTCTTGCATGCAAGTGATGCGTAACGCATACATAAATATATATATCTACAAATAATAATATTATTAGTTAGTAATATAAATAATAAATAATAGTTAGATGTACACAAAATATGAAAATGAATTATTATTGCTTTTTATAGAAAAGAAAAGAGAAAAAGAAATATTATTGATTTTAGTTCCTATCATTTCATGAACATGAAAACCACTCTAGATTTGTTTAAATTTGATTTCTATTTTCATTATGACACTTTTTATATAATGTACACATGTAGTACATCAAATCAAATGTTACCTGTAAATTGAAGTGACAAAAACAATAGCAATCTTCACCACATACTTTTTTATTCAAGCGAGATACATGATGCAAATACTACATTCCCAAACCATTTTTTTTGTGTTCACATAAGTACATGACCACTGAAATTAGACTACCTTATTCATTTACTTGAATTGACCGGATCTTTTATCCTTATCCTTTAAGCACCCACAATTTAAAATATTAAAAAAAAAAAAAAAAAAAAAACAAATAAAAAAAAACCTACATAAGAAAAAAAGAGTTATCACCATCATGTTTTGCCTTCAATCATACAACCACCAATCCACCATCACCATAACTCCGCAAACTCAAAGATAAATGTTAGTACAAAGTAAATTAAAAAAAACTTACATAATGAAAGAAGTTGTTGGCTTGGCTTCGTTTTATGAAAAGCTGCATATTGTAACATTATCAAACCATAAACAAATCACAATAAATATAAGTAAGATTGTTAATAAAAAGGGGGAGGAATAAGAAATAGGTTGAGTTGTAGAAGATGGAGAATGGGGGTATTCATGGAGTGGAGTGATGGATATTGCAGTATGGGTAAAAAGAGTAGGGTGAGAATTAGTAGTTGAATAAGGTTACAAATAGTCAAATGAGTTGCTACATGAATCAATTGAGTAGCTACAGGTTATAAACAGTGCTACAATCACCTTTGGTGATTGTAGTAGCTTAAATTGCATTCGTAACTAATGTTGTATTTCAATGTTTATGCAATTATTTATTATGTTAGTTCAGTTATGAGTTGCCATCAAATTCATAAGATGATATCCTGTACAAATATAGATGCCAATAAAATATAGATATGATTATGGAATACATATAACTTATTTAACAAAACTAAGTAAAATGTCATCCAACTCTTATTGTCTTTTAACAAACACATATATCAAACCCCGAACCCCGCGTTGTCGCGAGTCTTATACCTAGTAAACATTAAAGTAATTTAGAACCAAATTGTACGTTGACATGGAAACAAACAATCTTCTTATGCAGTCAATGCAAACATGGTCATCATAAACATTAATTAAATACCATATAAATAAAAAACACACAGCACCTAATATGATAATGTGGCATATATATATTTTGCCCCTTTAGCAAAACGTTCAAGAGGGCTTTACTCGTCAACTAGCACACTCACTTTGAATTGGGTGGATTACGGCACTTAATCAACGATTGATGCAACTTTGTAGGATGAATTTGGCCCTCACCCTTGTACAAGTCACTGAAGGTTCTCTTCGCAAGCTTTGATATTCTTTGCAACTCTGTGATGGCGACAACATTGGATTAAATGCAGATAAAGAGAATGTATAAAACATAATACGGAGTATTAAGAAAGAGAATGATAAGTAGCAAGCAATTCGGTTACATGGGGTCATGCCGTCATGGTCATGGATGTTTAAAGCCAACAATAACAGATACATTTGTATTTAAAACAAGCAAGTAACTTGGAAACGCAAGATTATTATGATATCTGACCTTGAGATAGCATGTTCCATGGGCGAATCTTGAAAGGTTGTCCGAGTTTGAAATCTTCACCAACATCTTGAACAAGTACTTCTTCACCAAGTTGTGCACCAGATGCAAATTTGAAGCTTGGCAAATACATCCTTAGTGTTGATAACAGAGACTCCATGAGGATGAACTTGTTTCGCCTCGTGTTCCACAAGAATTCAAAGGCATAATCAACATCTCCGGTGTGAGTACTCCTTAAGCAAATCACAAGACAGCTAGATTCACTAAGGGCACAGAATTCTCCCAAAAACCCGTCAAGTCCAAGGTCAAAAACATCTTTGGAGAAGTGTGGTTCAAGAGTGTCAAGTGCCATCCTAGGAAGCGCCAACCCAGTTTGCAAAGGGAACAGGTGACAAGCATCATAATAAGAATCGATATAATAATCAGTGTCGCAAGGGACAGTAGGAGCACGATAACCACACAACTTAGCAATGACAGCTTTATCAATATCCGAGGGCGATGAAAGTTGTGGTGGGCAGGAGACATGAGTATCATTACGGACCCAAACTTGAGCAATATTTAAAGGATGCGACTCACAAGCAATCTTTAGTGCCACTTCAATTTCATCTTTAGCAAGATTGAGACCGGGCCTAGTCTGTATATTGTTCAAAATGAGCGAGAGTTGGAAGTAAATCAATAACACCTACGGAGTACAAAATAAAGCATCTGATTTCTAGTACAAGTACTACTGTAACGGTAAACATTCTAATAAAAGAGAGCACTAAACGACACAAGGCGTGATTCACATAATGAAGCAATTAGCCAAACCATGATGAGATAACGGCAGTTGCAGTCTAAGTGTCTGGATTTAACTACAATATCATTTGAACCGGTAGAATTTAGATAGGTTGATAAATCTAACCTGTTCAATGGAACTAGAACAGAACGCTTAGATTGAATTTTCGAAAACCCTTGTTATCCTGTACATAGTCACAGAATTCGCTCATATAGCCGCGTTTTCCGTACTGGTACGGACTGTACCAAATCGGAATTCGCTAGCGATCCGATCGCTGATGGTACGGCGATCTGAGTCGAGGTGGTACAGCGAATCGGATGGAAATGGTACGGCGAACCAAAATCGAATACAAATCGTCCCAATTCCGGTGGTACGGCGCACTAATTCGAGGTGGTACAGCGAACCAAATGGAAATGGTACGGCGGATCCCTTGGTTTTTTGGGCGGGAAATTGATAAACCCTTGACGTTCCATCTTCCATCTACAGATTTACCAATGGTTATTTATAATAAACTTATCTATTCCAACTAATTCCACAGCCAATTTTATCTGTTTTTCCCCCCTCAATTTCCTTCAATGGCTTTTGGCAAAAATAATAATACTCAAGGAGATGATAGTGAGACCCATATTAGTAACACACCGGGTTATGTTGATATTGATGATGAAGATGAACAACCAGCAAGTGCAAGTCAAACTCAAACTCAAACCACCGTTGAAGAGAAGGAGAAGGACACAAACAAACCACTGCTCGATGAAGTAACATTCTTTGGTGCTGGTAAGTTGAATTTCTAATTTATAAATCTGCTTTGTCATAACTTTATATTGTGTTATATGGTTCAATATTGTTCTGGTATATATTGTTATTATTATACCTTCATTGTGTTCTATAGTCTATACTACTATTAATAACAATCAGTTTCATTACTTGAATCTTACAGGAAATAGCAAGAATCCTGGAGGTTCTAAACAGTGGACTTGCAATCACTGTAAGGGCAGGTTTACTAGCACTTACACCAGGATTCATGTCCATTTTTTTGGGCCTGCTGCAGGGAAAAAAGCTGAGATAAAAAGATGCCCAGCTGTATGTAAAGATCGGGCGATGTATGAAAGGCTTTTGAAGAAGGTAAGAGAAGCAGAAAATTGTGGAGTTTCAAAATGTTTAAAGAATTCGGTAGTCTCCAAGAATGCATCATCAAAGAAACGCATTGAAGAATCTTTTGGCATGTTGGAGAGAAACGCGGTGGATTTGAAGATCATTCGAGGATTGTGTGCAAACGGGATTCCATTCAATGTATTACGCAACCCGCAATTTCTAGAAATGATTAGTGCCATCAAGCAATCACCGGCTGGATACAAACCACCATCTTCCGAAAAAGCAAGAACTGTATTGCTTGATGAATGTGTACGCGATGTTGAGAAGGAGCTAACACCAGTTAAAGACACTTGGTACACACAAGGAGTCTCAGTTATCTCGGATGGGTGGTCTAATGTTAAACATAGTCCACTAATCAATGTTCTTGCTGTCAATTCGCGTGGTGCAATGTTTATGTACGCGGAAGACTTTTTAGGGGTGGAAAAAACTGGAGTAGAGATTTCTAAGTTTCTTCTTGGAGCCATCGAGACCATTGGACCAAGCAATGTGTTGCAAGTTGTAACTGATAACGCGGCTAATTGCAAAGCGGCTGGGAGGGAAATCGAGAAGGTATATCAGCATATCTTTTGGTCCCCTTGTTGTGTGCACACTTTAAATCTGATTTTTAAAGACATGGCAAACAAATTATATTGGCTGTTCCACACATACAAGAAAGGCAAGGCAATTGTAAAATATTTTCTTAACCACACCCATGCCTTATCATTTTTTAGAGAAAACTCAAAGTTGGAGTTACTAAAGGTTGCAAAAACACGTTTTGCATCACATTATATACTTTTGAGAAGGTTACTGGATTGTAGGGAGGCACTTGCCACCACTATAGTCCTCAATTCTTGGCGGCAATGGTTCAAAAGTGGGGACGAAAACACACAAACAGCCGGATATATTGTGGTCGAAACGATTTAAGATGATGTGTTTTGGGAAGATGTTGAGAATATTTTAGCTATTACAAAACCGATTTTTTTGCTTGTTAAGTTTTGTGATGGTGAAGGTCCAAAAATGGGGGAAATCTATGAAAGAATGGATAACATGGTTGGAGAAATCAAAGATGCTATGAAGGTAAATAAATACTCAGCTTATTATTCTGAAGTTGAAAAAATAGTTTTAGATAGGTGGGACAAAATGACAATCCCACTTCATTGTTTGGGTTTTGCTTTAAATCCAAGATTTTATGATAAATACTATTTGGAAAGATTGGCTCCTGGTGGCATGGAAAGAAAAGCACCTAACCAAGACAAAGAAGTTGTAGTTGGTGTTATGGAAGCCTTTCAAAGAATTGCTGAAGATGATGAGGAACAAAGGATATTACGAGAACAATTTGCAACCTTTCATATGAAGAAAGGAATTTATTCTAGGAAAGCAACACAAGCTGATGCCGTGACAATGGATCCAATTGATTGGTGGGCTACATACGGATCAGAGACTCCTGAATTGGCGGAAGTAGCTAAGAAAGTACTCTCCCAACCAATTAGTAGCTCTTCAGCGGAGAGAAACTGGAGTACATACTCCTACATCCATAACGTGAAGAGGAATCGCTTAAATTGCAAGAGAGCAGATAAACTTGTGTTTATTCACTCAAATATTCGACTTCACTCACGTTTTTCCGAATCTTATAAATCAGGCCCCCACAAAAAGTGGGACGTGAATCCCGAAAATGCATATATAGAAGGTTCAAGTGCTCGTCTTGAAGAAATGTTTTGGGAAGACCTTGATGACGGAGGCATTGACAATGTGAAAGGAAAAAGGCAACGAGTAGATTAGAAATGTTTTACTTTGTGGAAAAACATTCTGTGACTATGGTTCAACTTTTGTTTACTTATGTACTTGACTACTTGTAATCGATTATATTAAGTTGCAACTTATGTGTACTCTTCTATATCATAGTTTTGGACTTTTGGGAGTAATTCACAACTTCAAAATCAATAAATCATTGAACTACTTGTGGCTCTACTATATAAAAAACAACTGTAACAAAATACATGGTACACCGTACCAAAATACATGGTACACCGTACCGCTTCGTACCGAAATGAACCTACCCCCCTTCGTACCGAATTCGTCACCTCTAGCGAATTGCGTACCCGTATTGCGTACCCGTACCGGAGCGTACCGCGATTTATGTGACTATGATCCTGTATTTATTGAATGTACATAATGGAGGTAGCTTTAATGTTTACAAAGTCAAGATTGATTGACGACAAAAAAAAAAAAAAAAAAAAATGCCAAATAGTCAAAGGCTTCTTTCGTTTTAGTCCTATATGCTTTCTTCTGTATTTGGAGGGGCCAATGTAAACTCCCTCCGTCCTTGACTAATGTTTTTGATACACTAATTAAGTTTATTTAAATGAACGAACAGAGGGATGGACAAACAAACAAAGTAGAGAAACAATAGCACATACTAATTACCTGGTAAGGCAGAAGAGATTCTGGTACACGATAGATAGCCAGACCAGCAACCTGCAAAGACGGGAAGAAAGACGATAGTAAAAGCGTTAGGATTGAATTAAGGGGTACGTGATATATAAATCATGAATCAATGAATAAACAAATGAGGTAGAAGAAGAGATTAAATACCGTTTTTAGTGCAGTTACCAATCTGCTGTATGCTAGAAAAAGATCTTTACACTCCATCATACAACACTCAAGAACACCAACACAATTAGAGGTATGAGTTGGATAAAAAACGGGGATCAATATACAACAAGTGTATCCACATTCTACGGCTTTATCCACCAATGGTGAGCGAGGAGTCGTGGTGGTCGACAGATCAGTAATTACCTCTGGAAAACGATTGAGGAACGCACGGGCTATTGGACCATTCATGGTTGTTCTAGTTGTAGTAGTAGTAGGAACGATGATTTTAGAGTGAGAGTCGATAGAAAACAGCCTATATTTGAGAAGAGAAAGGTGAGGCGGATCATCAAAGACGAAAGGTTGATTAGAAGGTGAAAGTATGGTTTCGGTCCCAGTGGTGGTGGCTGCCCAAAACTGAACTAAACCACCCTTCAAGGCAGGGGCTCCAATGTCACAAAAGGCAGTCTTTATCATCCTCCTCCAAACACCATCATCATCATCATCATCGTCTGTAATTGATTCAAACAATTTAATCACTAATTATTAATCCTAAACACTGATTAAAACCAACAATCGTCGATTTTGATATAATATAATAATATAAAACATAGAATGAGATTTAATTAATGTCTCACCGGTGGTTGATGATGCAGTTGGTTTGCTCCAATAACAACGTCGATTAAAAGAGAAAAAATCAAGAGTCGTGAATTCATATTGGGTGGTTAAACTTGCAAGCAAACTGGAGATTTCTGCGTCGTCGCCCATTGTATATCTACGATCCATATCGATATCTATCTATTCTGTCTAATAATAATAATAATACATGTATATAACCCTATATATATAGTGGTAAGGGAAGATCCGATTGTGTTGATAATGGAGGAACAGGGAGAGGCGGAGGAGAGGAGAGGCGACACAGAAACCCTAATATTTATTTTAATATATACAAACATATTATAAATATAAATTATAAATTATAAATATAATAATAACTTAACTAATATATAATATAATAATAATAATAATAATAATATATATCTTCTTGGCGAGTACCACACGTGGTACCGGCGGGTAGAGATGAGCGAAACGGTCTAAAACTGAAACTGGTCCCGAACCGGACTGGGACCGATCCTGGAAAAGACTGGACCGGAAAAAGACTGGACTGGTCCTAGGACTGCCTGACAGTCCTAATTCAGTCCTACTTTTTGTCAGCAGACCGGTTAAAGACTGGACTGAAATTAGTTTAAAATGGTTAAAGACTGAAACTGGTTTAAAACTGCCAAAAAAACTGAAATGTATTATAAGCTACCAATGTTTTATTTATTGTTTTTTCACATTTTCCTTACATTATAACACTTAAATTTAGGTCAAGTTGTATTTGATACACTTTATTTCTTTATTTATAAACTTTTATTTATTTTTACATCAACAATTTCAATTGTATACATTTTAATCTAATCATACTTCACATTTATTAAAATTTTCTATTGATTTTGAAACTTTTTACCATGAAATATGAAGTTATATTATTCGTCAAAAGTTTGTTGTTAACAACTGTCAATACAATCTTGATAAAAAGGTAAATAAAAGTTCAAATTGTAAGTATTGACAAAATTATCGACTATATAAAAAAAGACTGGAAATAACTTAAACTGAACTGGGACCGGACTGAAATTCTAAGAAAATCTGGAAAACTGGTAAGAAACTGGATTGAAACTGAACTAGTTTTAGAAAAGACTGGTTTTTAATTTTCTGTTAAAAAACTGAACTGTTTCGAACTGGACTGAAAACCAGTTTAAACTGGTCTTTGCTCATCTCTACCGGCGGGTACCACATGTGGTAGCGGCTGGTAACGCGAGTACCACATTTGGTAGCGGCTAATACCACATGTGCTACTAGCGAGTACCACATGTGGTACTAATTTTGTACAATTTATATAACCCAAAAATAAATAAGTCGTCGAAAGTATACCTTATCACATCTCTAATCGATGAGAATTAAAGACTGATTATTATGGTGCAATTTTTATAATTTTTCGACTTACCGTTTGAGAGATATTTAATTTTTAAAAATGTGGATGAGAGAGGAAAAAAGTGACACATAACTTAACTTTGTTTATCACGATTATAACGCCACATCTTCTGGAGCCACTACTTGAAAATCGATGCAACATGGAGCATAACTTTTCAGAATAACGCACTCACCACCGACTAAATTATTGCAGGTACAGAAAAAATCCCACGTCCATCCAACGAATGCAGCACAATCAGGTCACCTGTGTTATGGTCAATTCTGAAGTACACATTGACAAGCCATTCCATATCTTCAATTCTTAGTTTTGTCTGGTTCTCTTCATTGTTCAAAAGGCAGTGACGCACAAATTCATGGTTAACAGCCTGCAAATAGAGATGATCATTTTAATTATCTGTGAATAACCTTATAATTCAGTAATTCATTAGTCTATAAATGGTAGTGTTAATGTGTACGAAACGTTCTAGCTGTTTATTTATCAAGTCATTCGGTAAATGCGCAATGCGTTTATTATAGATGTGAAAAAACTCACTTGTTCTTGCCTCGGGAACTCACTGATCACTAATAAACTGTGACACTCCTCCAAATTAGGTATATAATTATACTTAATTACATGCATTTCTTACGCTAATTCCCTGCATTTGTTTTAAACTAAACTTTTGATGTGATGTGAGTCTAGCGAGCCCAAAACAATAATACATGAAGTATTACATAAATTGTAATTTATAAAATTAAGCGATTATTAGCAGCGTAAGTAAGATCTGCATGCATTATCAGGACGGACTACCCTGGACTTGTTAGGATGTCACTACTTTTGGGACACTTGGATTTCCTCTGTATAACTGCAACTACTGCAGTCATACCTATGAAATCTACTTTTGATATTATGTATTTTATGAAATACTTATTTCAACCACTACTATTACTGTTACTACTTTTCAAGTGGTAATCTTTTGTAAAACTTTAACTAATGGCATCTTAATCTATTTCGTTCTGCGATAACCATATGCTCTGAGTATGTATGTATCTGTTGGTTGTTATTACTGCTCGCAGCCCCGCTACGTCACTAAGCTTCCGCAAACCACTCTACGTAATTGTAATTACCGTTTGGCGGGGTGTGACAGACTTGGTATCAGAGCCATTGGTTATAGCGAACTAGAAGTCTTTAGGTGACTGAAAACCTTAGAGACCTAGACTATAGCCTTGGCTAGAACATATGTGCATTCATGCATACATACACTGCATACAACTAACATACGACTGACACGTCACACACGAATCTTTTGTCTCAACATGTCGAGACAAGCACCTATTTACATCTCCGACTCAGATGAGGAGCCAACGGACTAAAAATTTGTTCCTGCATTCTATAGAACAACTGAATTGGAAAATGGCAGACTTTGCTACAAATGGATTCTCATCAGATGATGACATAATCAGCAATGAGCAGATCCAATACACATATGTTGAAACAGAAATCGTTCCAATAGTGGAATTAGTGGATGAGGAAATTGAAAACCACCATTTCGGCGTGGTTGACATTGAAGAGTACGAAAGGGTACGAGACCAAGCTGAAGGATTGAATGGTCAAAATTGGGAGCTTACGTTCAAATGTAGGAACTATGAGCTAGAGTTGAGAATTTTAAAGAGGTCTACGTTTGTCCGAGTTAAGGATAAAATTCGTTTCTGGAAGAAAGTAGCTAGTGATCGCAAGAAAAGAGTCAAGTCATGGATCAAGCGTTTGTGCAAAGGCTCAACTGAGAATGATCTGGGCTATTACCCGACTCTGCGATACAAGGCTATGCTAGAAACACGCTACTTCTCTCCCAATCTAAACCAGGAGTAAAAGTGAAGAGATCTGCGCTACGACAGAGAACATAGCTAAAGATAGCTTAATAGTGACTTAACGAAGAACTGTCGTAGGAATATAACCATTTTGTTAGATCTATGTATAGCTAAGTTAAGTATAACTAGTACTGTATTAACTTGTGGTGTACTGAAAACAACTATCAGATGGATAAGGAAGGTTCCATCAAGTTTTGTACGAAACCATGTACGAATGTTTTCACCCAACATATGATATGAAGCATGTTTAGTTTATACCTTGTAACTTTTACATTATTATCGACTGGAGTGTCCTACTTACATTGTACGCCCGTGTTAGAACGAAAAACAATCTGTAACCACTTGTAATCAATTCTTGTAAACCCTGAAACATATTACAACTTGATGATTGATTATTCTTGAGAACCTCTGAAATTTACAGTGTTAAACGACAATGAAAAGAAATATGTATTGGACATTATATAATGACGCCTGGCCAACGTGATTATATTATGCTAGATACATGTGGGTGTTTCAAAGTTGTATGGCACGTGTTGTAAAACCCTGTTCATTCATCTTTTCATGTCATTCATTTCTATCAAATGTGAATCTTTGATCTATTCACATTCAATATCTCAACATTAACACTCTGCATTTTATTCATCGCAGAGCTGAATCATGCCTCCCAAACGACGAGTCACTAGAAAAAGTCAAAAGACGACTACGCCTCCACCACCACCCACCGAAACCACTGAACAAATGATCGCACGAAGAATAGCTGAAGGTATTGCCGAATATGAGGCAAGCCGTAGTCGTGAACCTGGAGCTAACAACAGTGGATCTACCCCTGTTAATACTGAGACACTCGTGAATGCTAGCCGAGGGTGTTCATACAAAACATTTCAGGCTTGTAAGCCGATTTCCTTCCGTGGCACCGAGGGTGCAATTGGTATGATTCATTGGATAGAGAAAACTGAATCAGTATTGGAAATTAGTGACTGTTCGCCTGACTGTATGGTGAAGTATGCTGCTTGCACTTTGGCCGACAAAGCGCTCACTTGGTGGAACAGTCAGATCCAATCACTTGGTCGACCAGCTGCTTATTCAATGTCATGGGGAACATTTAAGAATTTGATGTTGGAGGAATTCTGCCCTCGCAGTGAGATGCAGAAAATAGAAACAGAGTTGTGGAACATCACCATGATTGGTGCTGATATTACTGGGTACACCACTAAGTTTCAGGAACTTGCACGTCTAGTGCCACATATGGTGACACCCGAGTATAAGCGTATTGAGCGCTACATATACGGTCTGGTTCCACAAATCCGCAGTCTGGTGACGTCATCTAAACCGGACACTTTCAGGAGTGCTGTTACTCTAGCACAAAGTTTGACAGACGAGGCAGTCAGGATGGGAAATCTGACTAAGAAAGCTGTGTAGGGAAAAAGTGAACCGAACAGTACTGATGTTAGTAGTTCTGGTGGTGCAAAACGAAAGTGGAATGGTAGTAGTACTGACCGTCAGAGTCAGCAGAACAAGAAACCGTCTGGAAATGCGAAAGCATATGTTGCCACTACTACCGAATCGAAACCATACCTGGGTAACAAACCCAAATGTGATAAGTGCAACCGACACCACGAAGGTGGGTGTGGGTATTGTGGAAATTGTAAGGCATGGGGACACAGAACCCGAGAATGCAAAACTAACCCTCCCCTACGGGCAAACACTGAGCGTCAAAACCAGAGATGTTTTGAATGTGGTGAGCAAGGACATTACCGCAACAGATGCCCTAAGCTCAACAACAACAACCGCGGTAACAACAATAACCAAACCAACAACATCAACAATCAACCGGCTCAAGGAAGGGCATTCGTGATCGGAGCACAAGAGGCACGCCAGGACCCCAACACCGTCACTGGTACGTTTCTCGTAAACAACCATTATGCCTCTGTGTTAATTGATTCGGGTGCTGATTTAAGTTTTGTGTCTACTGAGTTTAGACCACTATTAGAACTTGAATCCCGTAAATTAGACAACAAGTATACCATAGAATTAGCCGATGGTGAGTTGATCGAATCAGGAGAAATAGTACCGGGATGTACCTTGGAGTTAGAAGGTCATCTCTTCGAAATAGACTTACTACCGGTTAAGTTGGGAAGTTTTGACATTGTAGTCGGTATGGATTGGTTATCTAAGAACCGCGCCGAGATCATATGTCATGATAAGATGGTTCGTTTACCGTTAACGACAGGAGAAACTTTAATGATTCAAGGCGAGAAACGAAAGAGTGCCACTAAAATGATTTCGTGCTTGAAGGCCAGTAAGTATCTCCGAAAGGGGTACCAAGCATTTTTGGCACACATTGTAGAAAAGAAAACGGAGGAGCGACGCATAGACGATGTGCCCATTGTACGCGACTATCCAGGAGTGTTCCCTGATGAGTTGCAGGATTGCCACCCCCATGACAAGTTGAGTTTCACATTGATCTGGTGCCAGGAGCCGCACCTATCGCACGTGCACCTTATCGTCTAGCTCCCTCGGAAATGCAGGAGTTATCTACACAACTGCAGGAACTTCTAGACTTGGGATTCATCCGTCCGAGCTTTTCACCTTGGGGAGCTCCGGTCCTATTTGTCAAGAAAAAGGATGGATCCATGCGGATGTGCATAGATTACCGAGAACTGAACAAGGTAACTATCAAGAACCGATACCCGCTACCACGCATTGACGATCTGTTTGATCAACTGCAAGGGTCAAGTTATTATTCAAAAATTGACCTACGATCTGGTTACCATCAACTTAAGGTACGAGAAGAGGATGTACCGAAAACTGCGTTTAGGACTCGTTACGGTCACTACGAGTTTCTAGTCATGCCTTTTGGGCTGACCAACGCGCCAGCAGTATTCATGGATTTGATGAACAGAGTGTGCAAACCTATTTGGATAAATTCGTCATTGTGTTTATTGACGACATCTTGGTATACTCACGATCGAAAGAGGATCACGAGCAACATCTGAAGCTTGTTCTCGAACTACTACAAAAAGAGAAGCTTTATGCAAAGTTCTCTAAATGCGAATTTTGGATACGAGAGGTCCAATTCCTTGGTCATGTGATAAATGACAAGGGAATTCACGTAGACCCATCCAAAATTGAGGCAATCAACAACTGGGAAGCACCGAAAACCCCAACTGAAGTACGACAATTTCTTGGTTTAGCTGGCTATTACAGGCGATTCATCGCAAACTTTTCAAAGATAGCCCAGCCACTTACCACATTAACTCAAAAAGACAAGAAATTTGAGTGGAATGAGAAGCAAGAGAATGCATTCCAACTATTGAAACAGAAACTGAGCAGCGCACCTATACTATCACTACCCGAAGGAGTAGATAACTTTGTTGTTTACTGTGATGCTTCGCATCAGGGATTGGGTTGCGTACTGATGCAAAACGAAAAGGTCATTGCATATGCATCACGACAACTAAAAGTGCATGAGAAAAACTATACGACTCATGATTTGGAATTGGGAGCCGTTGTTTTTGCACTAAAGATCTGGAGACACTACCTATACGGTACAAAGTGTACGATCTTCACTGATCATAAGAGCCTCCAACATATATTCGACCAGAAAGAACTTAACATGAGACAAAGACGTTGGGTCGAATTACTTAACGATTACGACTGTGAAATAAAGTATCACCCGGGTAAAGCTAACGTTGTAGCAGATGCCCTGAGTCGTAAGGAACGAATCAAACCTCGAAGAGTTCGAGCCTTGGGATTGACAATCCACTCGAATCTTATTACTCAAATTCGCGATGCACAAGAAACTGCTTTCACTCCCGAACGTCTTAAGGATGAATCCTTGAAGGGAATGGAAAAGCAACTCGAGAAAAAGGACAACGGAGTGTTGTACTTTATGAATCAAATTTGGGTACCATGCGTAGATGAGTTACGCAAGCTGATTTTGGACGAGGCACACAAATCCAACTACTCGATACATCCTGGTGCAGACAAGATGTACCATGACGTGAAAGGTTTCTACTGGTGGCCTGGAATGAAACGTAACATTGCCACCTACGTAAGCAAATGTTTGACTTGCTCGAAAGTCAAAGTCGAATATCAAAAGCCGTCTGGGCTTTTGCAACAGCCTGAGTTGCCCAAATGGAAATGGGAGCAGATAACAATGGACTTCATTACGAAGTTACCTAGAACGGCATCGGGAACAAATGCCATATGGGTGATTGTCGATCGATTGACGAAATCAGCCCACTTTCTCGCTATTAAGGAAACGGATGGAATGGAGAAATTAGTTAAAATCTATATTAAAGAGATTGTTTCTCGGCATGGTGTGCCACTATCCATCATCTCTGATAGAGATGCGCGATTCACTTCTCGCTTTTGGCAAACATTACAACAGGCAATGGGTACTCGACTTGATATGAGTACTGCCTATCACCCGCAGACTGACGGCCAAAGTGAGCGAACAATACAGACGCTCGAAGACTTGTTGCGAGCATGTGTGATAGACTTTGGAGGTAACTGGGATACCCATCTACCTCTAGCTGAATTCTCTTACAACAATAGTTATCACACGAGTATACAGATGGCACCATTTGAGGCGTTATATGGACGCAAGTGCCGATCACCACTCTGTTGGGCAGAGTTGGACGACAGACAACTATCTGGACCCGAACTTGTCCAGGAAACCACTGACAAAATAACTCAAGTATTGAGCCGACTGAAAGCGGCACGAGACCGACAAAAGAGTTACGCTGATAACCGCCGTAAACCTCTGGAGTTTCAAGTAGGAGACAAAGTCCTACTCAAAGTATCTCCCTGGAAAGGAGTAGCACGATTTGGCAAACGAGGAAAGCTGAACCCACGATACGTCGGACCATTTGAAATCCTTGCTAGGATTGGTCCTGTCGCTTACAAGCTCAAACTACCGCAAGAGCTTTGTAGCATACACGATACTTTCCACGTTAGCAACCTCAAAAAGTGTCTTTCTGATGAAACGCTTATCATTCCTCCTGACGAAGTCTTCATTGACTCAAAACTTAACTTTGTGGAGGAACCTGTTGAAGTTATGGATTCTAAAACACAGAAACTTCGACACAAACGAATCAAACTGGTTAAAGTTCGTTGGAACTCGGAACATGGCCCGGAGTTTACCTGGGAACGAGAGGATGAAATGCGAAAGAAATACCCTAACCTATTTGAGAGCGTGACCGAGACTCACGGCTCGACTTAAATCTCGGGACGAGATTTCACTAACGGGGGGAGAATGTGACACTCCTCCAAATTAGGTATATAATTATACTTAATTACATGCATTTCTTACGCTAATTCCCTGCATTTGTTTTAAACTAAACTTTTGATGTGATGTGAGTCTAGCGAGCCCAAAACAATAATACATGAAGTATTACATAAATTGTAATTTATAAAATTACGCGATTATTAGCAGCGTAAGTAAGATCTGCATGCATTATCAGGACGGACTACCCTGGACTTGTTAGGATGCCACTACTTTTGGGACACTTGGATTTCCTCTGTATAACTGCAACTACTGCAGTCATACCTATGAAATCTACTTTTGATATTATGTATTTTATGAAATACTTATTTCAACCACTACTATTACTGTTACTACTTTTCAAGTGGTAATCTTTTGTAAAACTTTAACTAATGGCATCTTAATCTATTTCGTTCTGCGATAACCATATGCTCTGAGTATGTATGTATCTGTTGGTTGTTATTACTGCTCGCAGCCCCGCCACGTCACTAAGCTTCCGCAAACCACTCTACGTAATTGTAATTACCGTTTGGCGGGGTGTGACATAAACAGTGACCGTTATGTTAGCCATTTCCATTCGCATCACCGGTAATCTCGATTCCATGAGAATCATACCCGGATACATACATATACTATCCTGCACGTTTCAAGAGTTGCAAAAACATCAAACGATTACCAAAGCTTTCAACAATAAGATCACGCCATCCATTCCCGCTCATCAAAACTGCACCGCCGGATGTGCGTAACTTATGTCCACACTGTATACCCCATGGTAAGTCGACACTCTCACAATTGACATATTTCCATCCACCAACGCATTCATAAAGGCGTTTGGCAGAAGCTGCAGGCATTCAAGTATTTCATTATGAAACGCATCACAATAACAGTAATGAATAATGAGGGGATTAGAAGTTAGGTACTTACGAAGCTTTCGCGATGACCTGTGGCGACTTTAGCAACAAACTGGATCTGGTTGGGCATTTTAAACATAGCATTCTGAACCTGTACAACATATCTCAACGACTATGAATATATATACTAATGAATAGCACTGATTTAATATTATTAGTTTTGCCTTAAACATTTAGTATTAAAAAGAATGGCACATGATTGTTACAAAAATAAACATATAAACAGGATGTTTCCTCATATCACACACTATATAGATGTTTTTTTAGTGTAACACAGCTTGTACCACCCATTATTCGGGTCTAGTAGTATTTTAATATTTCTGACCTTGAGTTATTATTTAATGTGTCGGAAATTGGGTGCGTGGTATTATTTGAAAATAAATGAGAACAGAGTCGAATAATTTATATGCGAAATTAATATTATTTGATGGTTTGATAGTGAAAAGTAGATAATAGAGTCTCAGGACTTATTGTGGATAGTGAAATATTAATTTATTTAAGTTTATAAAATATATTTTTCGCAAATGGTTTTTCAGTTCCAGACAATAGGTTTAGAAGGGGATAAAAAGTTTGATAGAGATAACACTAGCGATGGAGAGAGGCCGACCTTATTTCATGTATATCATCTCCTGCTCTATCTCTTTCTTTCATCCTAACTTGAAAAACAAAAACCAAAATTCGAAATTCTTTCTAAATCGTTGCGAGCTAAGATTTGTACTATGATCTTGAGTTGTAAGCAAGGATTTCGCAGCAACCTTTCATCTATACCTTCAATCCAAACGTGAGTTTAAATCTGATTTTAGTTTACAAAGTGGGTTTTGTGGGTTTTAATTGATTTTGCGAAATTGATGGTTGTTTAGTTGTTATTTGATGTTTCTAGTTGTTGTTAGATGTTGTGTAATGTATAGTTGGAATCAGAAAGCTTCAATTTTGAGTTAGGAAGACGATTGAATCGTTTTTGGGTTTATATTCGCTGTATTTGGGGAAGAACTCGGTTCGCTGCGAACCGAGATTCTTCGTGGCGAGGCGAGCCGAGGCGAACCGAGCCAAACCCCCGCGAACCGAACTCAAACATGGCGAGGCGAGTTGAGATTTGGCGAAGCGAGCTGAGAAATGGCGATTTGAGATTTCAGTTTAAAAAATGCATAAGTGTTAATAGCACTTTTAGCGACACTTAAAATACAAAGTTTTCTTTAATCTCGGATTTTACTGAAAATTACATGGTCACTCGGAAACGGCCCAATAATCAAGACTATGTACCAATAGCCTAGTCAGTTTTAAGCCTTTCGGGGTCGTTTAGAGGCCGAAAATGCCATTTTACAGTTTTAGAACTGTGTTTTGGGACTTTCTGATTTCGTTGCTTGTTAGGCTTTGTTTCCTTAGACCTCAGAGATTATTTATTTGACCAAATATGATATAATGGTGATAATTTGGTTATGTTGATTAGCTAAAGACTTAGCTAGAATGCAAGGGTAAAATGTTTATTACTTTGTAATTATACATTTGAGATACGTTATACGATTATGAGACAAGTGACTAACTTGTGTTGCTCTGTTGTATTTCAGATGTGGAGAAGTGACTCAGTTGTTGGTACATCAATGTGTGTCTGTCAGTTGGTCTCAGTCTGTAATCGTGTCGAAATTGTAATTACGTATTGTATAGCTTTAAAGTTAAATTAATTACAATTTTTGTTTTTATGCGACACAAGCAATGTGTCGCAGAAGGATTCTATGCGACACAAGCATTGTGTCGCAGAAGCAATCTATGCGACATAACGACTATGTCGCATGAACATTCTGTGCGACACAAGGCTTGTGTCGCATGATGTCTGGGTCAGACTATAAATAGAGGCTAAATGTCTTCATTTTAAACAGTTGAGGTGTGTGTGAGAGAGAGTGTTTTAGAGAGAGAAAGTGGCGGGTTAGAGAGAGAGAGCAGATTGTTTGTGTTTGTGTTTGTATTTGTAATCGATTATACTTTCAAGTGTTAATACATACAAAGATTACAATACGGTTTGTGTTTGTTCGTGTGTTAATTTGCAAAACCCGTTTGTTTGATTTCCGCTCATACAAAAGGGTATACGACTCGTTTTGGTCCGTATCATATGGCACCCACAATTGGTATCAGAGCCATGAACTTTTGAGTTCTTGGTTTCGAGTTCGTTTTTGCAAGATTTTGGTTTAAAAGTGGTATTTTAAAATTTTTGTGTTCTTGGTGTTCTTGGTGAAAAAGCATCATTTCTAGTATAATTTGGTGTTTAATCTTCAAAGATAGTTGTTAGTGTTTAAATTTTGGTTTTAAAAAAATCTGGTCAAAAACATGGAAGCATGGCGTGTGTAATTTTTAATTTTATCAAAAGTTGAAATTTTGTGTCTTCTAGGCTGTCTGCACGCGTGTTTTTGCGACACAAGCGCTGTGTCGTATACACTGTTCATACGACACAAAGATACGACATTAAATTGTCTGCACGCTCCCTTTTGCGACACAAGGGTTGTGTCGTAGTTACTGTTCATACGACACAAGAAATACGACATTAAATTGTCTGCGACACAAGTTGCGACATAACTCTGCGACACAATTTCTTGTTTTGCGACACAAGGCTTGTGTCGTAGGTACTGTTTATACGACACAACACTAGTGTCGTACGCAAAAAAAAAAAAAAAAAAAAAAAAAAAAGTCTTTTAGCGACGGATTTGGCGAAAAATTTTCGCATTGTGAAATTTTGTTCGAAGGCTTAAAAGTGTTCAATTTTAGCCTGGAAAAAGTTTCATTTTACCCGAACATTTTTTGGTCGTTTAGCGACGAAATTTTTGTCGGAAAATTCGCAAAAATTTTATAATACCAAAATTTTGTTTTGAGCTTGAAAGTGATTAATTTTGGTTTTACAAAAGTTTCGTTTCACGCCGAAAATTTTTCATTACAACTTTTAGCGACGCTTTGAGCATAATTATGGCATGTTTTCCTCCATACAATGGTGGGGTTCTAAGTGTAACTATACCTGCTCCTAAGCTTTCACCCTCTATTGATTATGCTACGTGGAGATATGAGTTTGAGGCATACGTATCATTAAACTATCCAGATATGTCCTACGCATTAGTTAATCGATACGTTAGACCACTAGCTTTTGGTACACATACTGGTCATCCTCCATCCGAGTGTTTCCACCGTTTTACTTCTGAAGAAAGACAAGCTTGGGAAACAGAAAGGAGAACTCATGATGCAATTCTCAAATGTTTATCGGATGAAGCTTGCCAAATCTTTGAACATCATGATAATGCTTATGATCTGTGGAAAGCTATTGAGAAACATTACAATGTTCATAAGAAGGAAGAAGAGCCACATACCAGTACATGCGCGACTCCTATACATGAGGTCAATTGCAAACCTTTATCTTGTGAATCATGTATTAAATTAACTGGTAAAATAAATAGGTTTACGGAGGCTAGTAATAACTTGAGGTCAGATATTTCTAATCTGATGGAAGCAAATAAGGTTTTAAAAACTAATGAAAAAGCTTTTGAAAGTAACCTTCAAGCCATCTTTGAAGAAAAGAAAGAGTTGAAAGCTCTGATTTTCAGCAATCAAGATGAAATTGATAGCTACTTAAAAATGATCGCTCATCTTAAAAAGGAGCTTGCTTCCTCTCAAGCTGAAGTTCTTGATTTAAAAAGACGTTTTTCAAATATCTCTAGAACTTCCATGGTTTATGCTGATATCCTGCAGACACATGAGGTTGATAATAAAAATAAGAAAAGTAAGAAAGGATTTGGTTATCATAACCAACCTCCTCCGTCAAACATTAATCAACCTAGTGTGTCAAAGGATCCGATCAAAGACTTTGTGCCTACCTCTCTTAGAGCAGATGCAAGTTCTTCTGATTCATCAGTAAATAAACCCGCTCCTGAGCCTGTTAATGAGCCGGTTAATGAGTCTGTTAATGAGCCTATCAATGCAGCAAACTTTAAAATGCCCGAGTTCTTTACACATAACATAAACGTGAAACATGATAGGAAGAGGGCTAAGAAAATCAAGGCTGAGCCAGTAAAGCCTTTTGAACCTTTTAAGTTTACATCCCTAGGTAATACTGAAAAGGTAGTTGAGGTAGAGAATCTACCTAACGAGTCTGAAGTAAAAGTTGAAAAGGTTGATGTTAATGGAAATCTGTCCACATCAACTTGCTCAACTTCTGAGAATTCTACTTCAACATGTATGCCTATGTGTTCATGTTCTGTAAATGCCTCATTGCCCAAGACTCCTCCAGTTTATTCTCCACCTCAACCATTTGAGGGAAGTCATTGGAATAGACCGCATGTGGAACGACGGTCTTGCTTTAAATGTGGTCAACAAGGCCATATCATTAGGGATTGTAAGTTGTTATCCCTGACTAGGTTTGGTAGAAGGATGCCAAGAATTCCTTCATATAGGAATTCTTTCTGTGAACCATATTCGAGGCATAGGTCCCGCTCGCCTATATCTAGTTATGCATCAAATTCTCCAAAACCTACGGCTAGAGTAAATAATGTTGTGCCCAGTGAACCTCAAGTTCAAAAGCATAACATTGTTGAAAACAAATCTTCTGAACCTAAAAAGGTTTGGAAACCCAAATCCACAAACAACACATCAATGAAATCATCTGAGTTTCTAAAGTATCATAAACTCATTGATGTGATGATTATGGATGACTGTGGACATCCCAAGTCTGTCAAGGCTTGGGTGTCCCATAAAATTTAACGTTTTATTGTTTGTGGTGATGCAGTCAAGTTACTATTAGCCAACAATTTTAGTGACTGCACTGATATTGATAATTGTCGGAAAATTACTTTCAAGGTGGTTTTGTGAGATGGTCTTGTGGTTGGATGGATGAGATTAGCAATGTTTATTGGTGGTAATATTGCTATAAGACATTTGACGTGACTTGATATGTGATTTTGATTTTTTTATTCGTTAGTTATGCAATAGCCATTCTTTGTACTCTTTAGTACCAAGGAAATGCAATGTTGCGAAATTTCTTAATTTAAAAACAAAAAAATATGTTTAATTTTAAGGGGAGTGCCTTTGGAGTAATTTTAGTGGAATTGTGAAAAGAATTTGCTGTTAAGGGGGAGTAATTTTAAAACTTAAAAAATTTTCTGATTATTTGGATCAGAAAGGTGAACAGCAAGATTCTTAATTCTTGAAAAGGTGTTTGATTGTGTTTGTAAATTTCTTGAGAAATGATAGTACATCAGATGACATGCACAAAATGAAAATTTTAAGGTTTATCCTTGATGTATCAGTAGGTTTATCTAGCATACTTAATACAGTTTTTATGAAAAGTGTCTTCATCATGCGATGTACTGGTAGGCATGATACAAACCGGTCTTTGGGTTATTAAGAAGTATAATGAATACATGGCTATAATCTTGTGGTAAAACACCGTGTGATGTACGACTATAGGTCTTAATTCCTTAGCACAGCTTAACATATTTGTATCTTTTGAATGTTTATTTGAAATCATTTGGGGGTTTATGCTGATTGTTTCCCATATTGTACGATTGTACAGAAATGGTCACAGTTGGTATAAACTTAGGTTTAAGCAAATACAAGTCAATGCACTTGCAAAGTCATAAATTTAAAGGACACTGAACAAGGTCGCCGTTTGGGAAACTCCAAGTTCGGTTTGACCGCGATCGGTTTTGCTTAAACCTCAAATCAAAAATATACTAAACAAGGTCACCGTTTGGGAAACTCCAAGTTCGGTTTGACTGCGTTCGGTTTTGATTAAGCCTGAATCATGTTGGGTTACTTTGTTGTACTTTGGTGCAGACCTGTATACTCTGGCTTTATTCTTAAAAATGATCTTCATTTATTCTTTCCGAATATGGAAATTTTGTAAATGTTTGTGTTATAGGGGTATATCTATGGTGGGGGCCACAGAGAAATATTCATACTAACAATAATGGTTAGCTCACAGACTCAATGTATCATGTTTAGGTGGACAAACAATATCAGTAATCGTCTTGGAATAATTTTCACAAAAGGTGTATTATGTATGCTAAGTAAATTTAAGGAGGACAAAAATACTGGTAATCGAGATAACATCTTCTATTTTCTAATAATTGCATGTTGATCTGATATGATCTCAAAGCAGACCTAAATCAATCTTATCCCCGATGTGTTAATATCCATGTTCTTTACTTTTCTTTAAGAAAACACAAAAAGATTTTATTTCTATGTTATTTTATTCAAATATCACATATCTTGTTAAAGTCAAATATCGAGGATGCAAAGGATGTTGATTATTCTCCATACATTATGAAGATAAATTTTATTGGAGATGCTGTTGATAATTGAGAGATGGTCACGGAGTTTGAAGATCTTACTTGAAGACCATGCTATCTCAATGGGGAAGTTTGTGATTGTTGAAGTTCTAAAGAAGTCTGAAGACTGAAGCTAATTGAAGAATTTTTTCGAAGACCAAGCTGAAGACACGGGGGAGTTTGTTGGTACATCAATGTGTGTCTGTCAGTTGGTCTCAGTCTGTAATCGTGTCGAAATTGTAATTACGTATTGTATAGCTTTAAAGTTAAATTAATTACAATTTTTGTTTTTATGCGACACAAGCAATGTGTCGCAGAAGGATTCTATGCGACACAAGCATTGTGTCGCAGAAGCAATCTATGCGACATAACGACTATGTCGCATGAACATTCTGTGCGACACAAGGCTTGTGTCGCATGATGTCTGGGTCAGACTATAAATAGAGGCTAAATGTCTTCATTTTAAATAGTTGAGGTGTGTGTGAGAGAGAGTGTTTTAGAGAGAGAAAGTGGCGGGTTAGAGAGAGAGAGAGCAGATTGTTTGTGTTTGTGTTTGTATTTGTAATCGATTATACTTTCAAGTGTTAATACATACAAAGATTACAATACGGTTTGTGTTTGTTCGTGTGTTAATTTGCAAAACCCGTTTGTTTGATTTCCGCTCATACAAAAGGGTATACGACTCGTTTTGGTCCGTATCATATGGCACCCACATCAGTGATATTAGACTACTGAGTGGATGTTTGCGGTATCGGTGAGTGGATTTGGAACTCACTTGTTGATTTAGTTGTAACTAGTTGGTTGCAACAAGTAATTGTTGACCTGTTGATAAAGTTGCCTGATTAAGATTGTTGATTAAATCTTATGTGCTAGTTGACTTGTATATGTTGGTGGTTTTGAGGTCAACACGTTGGTTGGGCTAATTGGTTATTGTGTGAATTACACGTGGTCTTACTTCATCGGTTGTGTGTGAGACCTGTGTTTGAGTGTAATAACCATTAGCTATCGGTCTATTCTGTATTGGCCTTACAGATTGTTGGATAAGTGTTCTCGAGTGCCACCGCGGCAGAAGGGTTTCTCAAGAACCACCGATCCTCATAGTTGAACCACGAGTTGCTAATTGTTGTGTTTGCAGTTGTTTGGTGTAAACAGGTAGTTATGCTAAGTTGATTAGTGTGTGCCTAGTTCACTCACTTAGCTTTGAGCTAATCTATAACACCCCTCGTTAATTATAAACAATCATATAATATTGGACACACGGAAGCGTATATTTAAAACATTTCGATCAATGTACTCAAAGTGTCATTAAACTTTTTCAAAGCCAATCACATGACATATCAACAAACTAGGTGTTATATAATTCAAAACACTTTTACAGTTATAAAATAACATCAGAGTAACAGTTTGTCAAACATTCCATCCAGTCCAACAACCTCCTGCCCCAATATGTCCCATATATTCAACCTGCAGGAAGAACTGTGGTGGGGTTAGCACAACGCTAAGTGAATGAAACTATAACAACAGTCCAACCTAGCATAACAATCTGTTTGCATAACACACAATAAACAGAATGTAAATCACTGAGTCAATCAATTAACTAGCCGACATTCACACAATGTCATTCAAGCTACGTCAAGAGGATCGGTGGTCCTTGAGCAACCATATACCGGTTTGGCACCCAAGAACACTTATAGTTTAACTGTATTTGGCCTATACATCACTACCGATAACTTGTTGTTGATCACACACGACCTAGATCTCTAAACCAACAATTCAAGCTTTCGAGATCTCCTGTCGTCTACAACAACAACAACAAGTCCAACCGTCAAATCTAGTTGACCTCTGAATTCTTACATATTAGCACAAATCAGCTAAGTAAGCAACATGCCAGACTATCATGGCAAGGTAACACAACAGATGCATCATATCACAGTAATATAGTAATTTACTCGTTGTAAGTCAAATCATTACAACTAAATCACACTGAGGTCACAGATCCACTCACCGAATACCTCAGGCCTCCACTCAGTAGTCTAATATCACTGAGTCCTCTGTGTATCTGAAAACACAACAGAATATCACAAGTTAGTAACTTGTCTCAACTGATAATACTTAAGTAATTAATATCGTTACACAATCATAACATAATTACATGTATCAAGTGATCCTTAAGATCGCAACAACAAAAGTTCAATCCGGAACATAATCAAAAGTCCCGAAATAAGGTCCAAAAACTGTAAAATGCCATTTTCGACCCCTAAACGACCCCGAATGGCCAAAAACTGACTAGGCTATAGTATATAGCTTTGATCATTGGGCCGTTTCCGAGTGGACATGCGAATTTCAGCTTAATCCGGGTTAATGAAATTTTGTTACAAAAAAGAGGTCTCTAAAGTGCTATTAAACACTTATGCACTTTTGAAATTTGCAAACTTAAAATTTCCGAAAATTTGCTAGAACAGCCGATCAAGCCGCCGGCTTGCCAAAGAAGCCGCCGGCTTCCTTCTACTATGCACAAGCCGCCGGCTTGGGAACGAAGCCGCCGGCTTCGGCCTTCGTCCCAGCCCTGTACGACCTGATCAAAACCCTAACCCGCGAATTTTCACAAAACCCACCAAAACTCAGTTTCTAACCATTTTAAACACCTAATAACTTCACCAAATCATCATATAACACTTCTAACCAGTTTCTAACATCCAATTCTTCCAAATCATCAATTAACCAAATTTAAATCAAATTGATTAAACTTTAAACTTACCTCAAATGGAAGAACACTGGATTAAGATGATGATTATAATGAACTAGAATCAATCACAGCTTCAATTCTTCAATTTCATGTTTTTGATTTGGATTCTTATGGGTTTTGGAAGGAATTGAAGTTTCATAATGAAACTTTCCAAAAGAGGAAAGTAATATGTAGTCGGTTCAACTTAAACCGCCTTCAATATACGGGTATAATTTAATACCCCATGTCAATCTATTGTCTGGAACCCGAAAACCATTTGCGAGTCCAAACATTTTATTGCACCGTCGACTATATTAATTTACAACAATTAATATTTCACTTATCACATTGGAATATTTAACTCCTATTCCAATTATTTCACTATTTCAAATAATATTATTTCCAAACACATTTAAATATTAATTTAAATCAAGAAATAATATATAAAACTCTAGGCTCATTTAGAGGATGTTACAACTCTACCCCCCTTAAAAGATTTCGCCCCGAAATCTAATCTCAATCACTCTAACTAAGGTGATATAATCACATATATCTTATCAAACATTAGTCCTCAATAGCAACTTACAACTATTCTCAGACTGTTTGAATTCTTTCCACATGCACATATCCAATGTACATGCTTCTGTCTTTTCCTACACACACATACAGTGCATCTAATCAATATCATCAATCAGATATTTCTTATAGACAGATACTTACTTAATCAACAAGTAATTTTTTTTACATTACTTAATAGGTCTATGCAACCCGAAATTAGCAACATGCTAAAATCTTTAACCTATTCTCACTGTTCATCACTGTTAACAACAAAACAGCAGCAACAGTATCACAACAGTGGTTATTAAACCACAATGTATCTAACACTACTGAAATATAATTTCAGTTTCACGACTAACAATCAGTCTAATATACAGGTAACAATCTTAAATCTCTACTATCAAATATTTAAAATTCACACCTAGGTCAACTTTTCATCCAAAAGTCTTATACCTATACTCTTGTGAATAATCAATCATATTCACGTATCACTATAATCATATGAAATCTTTTACTTAAAAGTACTCTAGATTCATATCATCTAAATAAGCAAAGCAGAGGTCACACACAGTAGGTAAAATCACAATCAACAAGTACTTTGCTCAGTTAACAAAAGTACCAAAATCAATGTTACCTACAATCAACCAACCTCTACATTGACTTATTTTCACTTATAACACCCTATCAATTGTTAGCAATAACAATTGACCAAACACTAATCACAACACTAGTGATTACACACTACAGCATATCTATCAATACTCACTATTTCACTTCAAAATCTAACTAACCATCAAGTTAGAATCTATATTTTACTTAAACTGGTAAGACATCAAAATCTTCTCTTAGCAACCAGTTAACTCACTTTTAATAACTACTAATCACAAGCAATTAGGAGTTATACAACTATAATCACACAATCACTTAGTCATTTAACACTAGACCCCATTAATCTAGCAACTAAGTCAATCTTATTCAACATATCATGATACTACAGGTCAAGCATCACAATATCACATTATCAAAATGTGTGACCTTACAACACATTTCAACAAAGTCCACATCAAGTTAATCACACTAACTGACTTTCATAACACCTATGGTATATTTTAATTCTCTCAATTAAAATTCATCATACCAATTTTTATTATGTATATCACACTTATATACATCTACAATTCCACTTAATTCTATATAATAGGTCATTCAGACTGTCATAGTCTTTATTAAGCCTTGTCAGTAGTACTAGTCATCACATATCCATACCACAGGATATGGAACAATCACCAACTCTATGTTTCACTTATATACTTATCAACTAGTATATAACATAAACATTTTATTCTAAACTTTCAAGAAAACCCTGGTGAATACAATCATCACCTATCAATTTCAAGGTTTTCCTTATTCTCTAATACATACAATTTCTCAAAATATGAACAACCTTCCAATTCATATTCCTCAAGGTATCAACTAAGGATCAACTAAACCTTTTAACACCATTCACATTCAGATATATTTTCATATCATATCTTATTTGGATCTAATTCCAATCTATCACTTTATCACTTACTTCATTTGTATACTATCAACAAATCACAAAAAAAATTCACTCAATTCTTTCAATACTTCAATAACTTACCATGAGGTATTAATCACCTATATCACTATTAATAATAATTTTCAATTATTTATCATCCCACATTCTTATCAAATCAAAGCTATCATCACAAGCCTCATACACTGGTAAGAATTTCTTATCACAATTCTAATCAATGTGACTTATGTTACACCTCTCAACAAGTTATAACTGTCATACATATAATGACTTCACCTCTGTATAATTTTCTAACACATATTCAGTTCAAATATCAAATATTGCTCAACTGAATACTCAATTACACCTAACACTATTTCAATTACTTAATACTAACTTTAAGTAATTACTCAAGTTTTCACAAACTTAGACAATTTGGGAATTCAACCACATTCCCCACATAATCGTAACATTACAATCTATGTTAGACTATTTCAACACACACAGTTGACTACATGTCAGCTTTGATTTCAATCAACAAATTAATAAAATTCTCTAACTGGTTTCCTCAAGTTTGACTCAATTCAAACCAATCACAAGCAATTAATTTTATACACAATTCTCTATTCATGGTTTGACTTTCAAAGTTAACATACCACTAATATTAACTCACAACAAACCATTTTATCTTATATGCCCACTTTCAAACACATTTCAAATTATTATTTTCAATAACTTTATTAATTCCTCACAAGGACAAGGTCAATTATATTAATCTTAGCTCCATACAAGCCAGATACAAAATAGTGATTCATTTAAACACTATCAATTTCACCTACAGGTAATCTATCACACTTAAGCACAATTACTTGTTTAACTCAATCAAATTAGTCAATTAGGTTTATCAATCAAAACCCCACCAATGACTATTTCACTTTACACTCACACCTTTTCAGTCTAAAGGTCACAATTCTGTCAACTAATTGTTTTCTTATCAAAACAATTATTAAGTCACTTAGCCTACTTTATGCTCAATTATTTAAAATCACATTACATTTATTTTATATCAAGTAGCCTCAACAAGTTCATGTGACACAACATAATATAACAACGGTGATCAGGCGTTGCAAGATTATGTTCTTCACAATCCATTCTCAGGCCACTCTACATTATAATTATCTATGTGATTTACTCTCACTTCAATACATATCACACAATGTATTTTCAACAACTGAATTACTCAGTATATTAATTTATCTGAAACCTCAAACAAATGATAACTCATCATCATAGTTTCAATACTTAACACTAATCAATGTCCCTATTTACTTCAAAATCCAGGACACATCTTACTTAATTATTATCACTTTGGCATATGCTATCATATCAAGCATCACTGTCACAACAAGCCTATTCAATCATGTTACTATCAAACATTTCATTTATTAATTCACAATTGACTGGAAAAACCTATCACTTCCTAAGTCAATTTAGCTTTATCATAAGCTATATTTCTCATAAACCTATCAGTCATGGTTTATATCAAGTGTTTAGCTATAATCAACACATATCACATAGCCACACAAACACATATTGTCTCAATTAGCAGTCATTCCCAAATCAAATGACACAACTTTCCTTAACAAAGATTTAGATCACACCTTGTGATCAATCTGTTAATACAACACTTTCATTTATCTTGTCTCCCAATAAAGACACTCCTTAGGTTCTAACATCACTCATGTTAAACCTTAAGCAACCCTTTTCTACTCATTTAATCACATTTCTGCATTTTCAATTCAATCAGAAATAATCACCACAATGAGCATCCCATTCAATACCTCTATCTGATATCAACATATAAAAATCCTTAGTTGACTCAAAACTAGGGAATCATATCAGTCTGACTCAATTAACTTCACTACAAAGCTTACTCAACACAACAGAGTAAACAATACAAGTTAATTTAAATTAACAAAGACTTATCAAAGATTACCTGACAAATCTTAAGCCAGCAATGTTGAGGAAACATGAAATATACCAATTAGATACTCATGTCCCTCCGTCTCTGCAACCAAATAACAACTTCACAATTGGTTAAGGGTTAGTACATATGCAACTAACTACTTTCCCACATATCAACAAATCAACTAAAACCGCACCCACTGGAATGTTTGACTCAACTCAATCACAGTTCAGGATTGAACAATCTATCATGCTCAATTCGCCCAAACTATTGCTCTGATACCAACTTATAACACCCCTCGTTAATTATAAACAATCATATAATATTGGACACACGGAAGCGTATATTTAAAACATTTCGATCAATGTACTCAAAGTGTCATTAAACTTTTTCAAAGCCAATCACATGACATATCAACAAACTAGGTGTTATATAATTCAAAACACTTTTACAGTTATAAAATAACATCAGAGTAACAGTTTGTCAAACATTCCATCCAGTCCAACAACCTCCTGCCCCAATATGTCCCATATATTCAACCTGCAGGAAGAACTGTGGTGGGGTTAGCACAACGCTAAGTGAATGAAACTGTAACAACAGTCCAACCTAGCATAACAATCTGTTTGCATAACACACAATAAACAGAATGTAAATCACTGAGTCAATCAATTAACTAGCCGACATTCACACAATGTCATTCAAGCTACGTCAAGAGGATCGGTGGTCCTTGAGCAACCATATACCGGTTTGGCACCCAAGAACACTTATAGTTTAACTGTATTTGGCCTATACATCACTACCGATAACTTGTTGTTGATCACACACGACCTAGATCTCTAAACCAACAATTCAAGCTTTCGAGATCTCCTGTCGTCTACAACAACAACAACAAGTCCAACCGTCAAATCTAGTTGACCTCTGAATTCTTACATATTAGCACAAATCAGCTAAGTAAGCAACATGCCAGACTATCATGGCAAGGTAACACAACAGATGCATCATATCACAGTAATATAGTAATTTACTCGTTGTAAGTCAAATCATTACAACTAAATCACACTGAGGTCACAGATCCACTCACCGAATACCTCAGGCCTCCACTCAGTAGTCAAAGAATTTGCACTTTTTTGTAAATTATACCTCTTTAAAAACATTTCCACCTTATACCTCTTTTTTGTAACAAAATTTCATTAACCCGGATTAAGCTGAAATTCGCATGTCCACTCGGAAACGGCCCAATGATCAAAGCTATATACTATAGCCTAGTCAGTTTTTGGCCATTCGGGGTCGTTTAGGGGTCGAAAATGGCATTTTACAGTTTTTGGACCTTATTTCGGGACTTTTGATTATGTTCACAGATCCACTCATTTGGGTTGTGGGTAGCAAGAGGATGGTGTGAAGAATGTTTGATGCTAGCAACTCTGATATAGTTTTCTATAAACTATGTTTTGTACTTTATGTAATACCCTGTTTTGTTATAAGGTGGAAATGTTTTTATAAATACTAAGTTGATACGTATTGAACTTAAGGTTTGAAAAAGTTGAGTACATTATTATGTATATTATTGAAATATGTTTTGAAAAATACGCTTCCGTTATAGAAAATAGTATCTTATTACTATTTAAAATGAAGGGTGTTATACAGCTAGTAGGGATCACCCTAATATACATGGCTCCTGTAAACACGGGTCTATCAATGTGAATCAAGTGTATTTTCTTAAAAAAAGGCTTCCTGTTTCGATCAACGGGCAACGAACGACTACAATTAGTGGGACTTTATGGTGACTCCGAGTCTTGCGTTTTGTGTTTAAATAATCAAATGTACACCATAAATACATAAGCATTCGTTAAGGTGCAAACTGTAAAAGAAGTATAAGAGTTTATATATACCTGAGACTGATCGGAAGGTATGATGTACGTCTAATCTGAAGTGTTTGCACAATCGGCTTCTGGAAGAGTTGCTTGCAAGAAAAGGGTGGTGATATTTCCACCACCACTTTTGATAAATCCACCATCAACATGCATTATTTAGTTGTACAGTACAATCCTGTAATACATGTTTTTGGTGGATCTATCAAAAATGGTGGTGGAAATATCATCACCCGCAAGAAAATGGCGACTCTGTGGTCTTTGTATATTACGAGTATATGTATATGTATCTTTGATATACGATGCCCAGAAATAATCTATTTTGAGGTAGATATTATTTGATTGCTAGTTATCTCAGTAGGTTGGTAGACCTCCTATATTTAGTAAGGAGTTTCCTAATTTTTGAGTCTCCAGGAAATCAAATAATCAACTTTAAAAAAAAAATATTAGATGTGGTTAAAGACTCTAATTTAAGTAAGCATATTTTGTTAATTACTATAGGAACGTATTGTCCTCCTAACTGTAGCAGAATCCCTCTTATATATTAAAAGAAGGCTTGATTAGCCTAATCAACTTTTAATTAGCTTTTGAGTTTTTAACTACCCCTAACCATGATTAGCCAATAAATCTCAAGGTTTATTATATAATTACCATATTACCCCCGATTAATCTCTTGATTTATTATTATCTAACTCTCCTTACTACCTTATTACCCCTTTTAAGTCAAAAACACGGCATCCCCGATTCATCAGTAAGAATTTGAATTTCAAAAACACTGCATCCTCTTCTCTTACATTTTCAAATTGAAATTTAAATTTCAAAACTTTCAAAGCTTAATTTGGGAGATAGTGGTTATTGATGGTATGAATAATCGACATGTATTACTATTGAATTGATTTCGTGCGCGTATTTGCAAATACGCTCCAGATAAATCAAAGGTATGGATAATCTTTTAAACACATCTATCATCAACCCTTACAACACACATGACGGTTTCCATGATTGATCGAGCAAATGATTGTTCCTACCATGAATTTCTATTTCTTTATCATTATGTATTGCGATTCTAGCTTACTTTAATTTAATTTTAAATTAGGGTTTATATGATCAATCATGCAAATGACTTTGATTCTGCAAATCAATTATATTAGTTCCATTTTGTTTGAATATTATTATTTCTTAGGGTTATTGAAATGTTTTGATGAAAAAGTTTGTTTGGATCTTAGTTTTGGATGTGAAACTGGTATTAGTAAATGGCTTCTAAGAGTATTGATATCTAAGGCTGTTGATATTCTACACTAATTTGATTTTGAATTTGATATCAATTCAGTTGTGTAGGTGACTTTCTTTAACCCTAATTTTGATATACGAATTTGATTTCAAAAATTAGGGTTAGCTGTTTGATAAAAAGACTCTGTATGATACTGTTTCATTTTGTGATTTTTATTTTAATTCATAGTTTCTATACGAAAGTCATAATTTCTATTTTTTGCATTTTGAATGTCTTGTGATATTAACATTTTAGTCTTACTGCCTTTTATGTTACGATATCTTCTATCTTTATATCTTAACCCCGAATGCCCAATTCTTTTATAATTGCAAAATGTGCAAGTTGTGAAATTTTCTATACACCTTTTGGTGGTAAGCGGATCATGTGTATTAACAATGGATGACAGTTGTACAATGGGAATAAGGCTTCAATCATTAAGCTGCTTTAATACTCCACAAGATCATAGCCTAGCTTTAAACACCTACACCACATATTTGGTAACCACTCCCTCCATCTCTTCGTATCTATCTATTACTACTACCACAATTCATATTGATAATATAGAACTGCTAATCAAAGTTTCCTACTTTTGTTATTACTATTTTGATATTAACCATTAAAACTACTTGTGGCTGTAATTAATATGCTCAAACATCGTCTCTTAGATGTTGTTTTGGAACCTTATAGCTGCCACTGTTTTTTGCTGGAAGTGAGGCTGGCATATGGTGTGGCATTGCTATTGAAAAAGAAAAACTCAAAGTGGTAAATATGGTAGATTGACTACTCATTGTAGGTCTCTTATATTTTGTCATCTTTGCACTACATTTTATAGGGAGGATTAAAAGTAGATTAAAGTTATTATGCCAAAGTAAATTTTATTTCTATTCTCTTAGGATCAATATAATCAGTTTAGAAAATATTATTTGGTTAAATTATTGTTCTACGGGTACTCTTTTTCCTAATTCTGCTTACCAAACTAAGTGTGTAGATTAGGTGTTTATTGTTTTGTTACTTTCATCCCAGATAAAATAGGCCGATCACTAAAGTAGCCATCGATTCTCAAGTGATGACATTTTCAGAACAGAACACAGTCTAATTGGATCCCAAGTGATATTCTTCTTTTCTAAATCTGATTTTTAAATAGATCCTTCTTTTCTTCATCAATGAATCATTGTTATGTATATGATTGCAATTATAATCAGTAGATAAGTTTATTAACTATCTTTTCAGTATATAAATCAATTAATTATCACTTGTATTAGTAACATTTTATTTTGCGTATTGTTTCATTATGACGACTTCACTGAAAAATATGCTTATCTGTTGCCTCTGGAAACCATGGCACAAAGTTAGTTTCTCTTATCTCTATGTAGAAAAATTTGATATCAATCTCTTAATTTTGATATGTTTTCAGCTATTTTTAGTAGGTGCGTAGAGTTTAGAACAATGCTATAGTTAGGTAATGAAAATCAGATTGTACCAGCGACTGATCTTATATACTGATTAAACCAATGATACAAATTGAAAACCAGCCACTGATTTGAATTGCTATCTGGTTAACTGCTGCGTCTCTGGCCATATGATCGTTGCTATGTTTTATTAATGCTTCTTCATTACATGATTGGTATTTAATGATGTATTGTTCTGTGATTCTTCATTACATGATTTATTGTTCTCTGGCCAAATTGAGTAATATTTTGGCACTGGTGTGGTTTGATTGTATGGAAGCACTTTTGGGAATAATTATATTTAAAAATATATATAGGGTACAAAAATTATATTAGTTTGATAACTATTTTATATTCATTAATTAAAATTACACTTTGGCAGAGTTTTGGTACGTTTTAACCCATTTGACCCGTTTACTTTTAAGCTTTTTATCTGTTTGAGATGAAACATAACCCCAGTTGAGCCATTCAAAAAGTACATGGGTCTAAAGTCTAAACTGCCTAATAAGATGATAAGCAAAATACCATATCTTGATAACTTTTTAGTTTTAACATGCTTATCCATTACAGGACATTGGGTACTCAAAACTTGCACTTTTACCTCCCCAATATGGACTATCTAAGCTCTACTACCTACTGATTAAATTCAATTGCCAATTGTGATCTCTTAATATTAAATTCGGGTTTGCATTTTTTTGGTTATTGTGTAGATTCGAGCTTTAGACCTCCTTTGATATATGCTTTTATGGGTAGCTCACGAGATATAGCCATAGGACCAGTTGCAGTGGTGTCTCTTTTGTTGGGGACACTTCTTCAGAATGAGTTTGATTCGGTGACTAATGCAGATGAATATCGTAGGTTGCTTTTACAGCGACATTTTTTGCCGGGATTACCCAACCAACTCTTGGAATTCTCAGGTAATCCGACAGTCATACATGGAGTAACAGGTTAAAATGGGTTCAGATTAAAAGTTTAAAACAGTTGTTTAGTATGGGTCACAAGGGGTCAGCCCACTAAATCAATTTTTCCTTAATTTATATATAGATGGTGTGTCATAAAATTTCATTTCCAAATAAACCAGTTGGGTCATGATCAAATAATATACTGTATATTTTTCAAATTATACCGCTCTAGAAGGCAGTAAGAGTACACCTTGGATGATGTTTAAACTGTTCGATCCATTTCCCTTTCAGCTAAGTTTTTTATTCAGCCCATTCCCCATTTATTAGTAGTAAAAGTGGCAAATTCACCACTTCAACTGATTGTCATTTATTAATATGACTTTGATCTGTCGTTTATGTTTGGTGGTATAGTATTTAAGTTTTTCTTTCTTTCTTTCTTGTGGTTTTGTGGATCCAGATTGGGCTTCCTAATTGACTTTCTATCCCATGCTGCTGTGGTTGGTTTTATGGGGGGAGCTGCCATCACCATTGCCCTTCAACAACTCAAGGGTTTTCTTGCCATCAAACATTTCACAAAGAAAACTGATATTATTTCTGTAATGAAATCGGTTTTTGGCTCCATTGATCATGGGGTGAGCTTTTTCTCTCCTCACACATGTTTAAGCGATTTGGGTAACTGGTCAAGAGGATAATTGACACATATCAAAAGGGGCTGGGTTGGTTTCACCATAAACACTGTTGATATTCTAATAAAAATATGTGCCAAGTAAGATTACTATTAATTATATTAGTACAATAATCATCTAACATTCTGAGAACATATGATTAGGAGGTTTTATGCATTATACATACACGTTGAATAACTTTTGACCTGTTCATTTCCAGTTATCATTTGACCCATCATAGTTTGAAAACAAGACAAATTGACCCATGCATAAGTTAATGGGACGAAAGTACCACCTCTAAACATGTTGGTTGCACTTTATGAAGCCCATATGAATAATTGCTCTTGTAAATATTGCAGTGGAACTGGCAGACAATACTGATTGGATCAAGTTTTTTAGCCTTTCTTCTATTCGCAAAATACCTTGTAAGCATATATGAGTCCAAGAACTTTACTAGAACATAAATATTTAGACATGTTGGTAACTCTTATGTAACTTGTCAAACAGGGGAAGAAGAAGCTCTTTTGGGTGTCAGCAATTGCTCCATTGGTCTCTGTTATCTTGTCTACTTTTTTCGTGTATATCTTCCATGCGGATAAGGAAGGTGTTGCAATTGTAAGTACTGTTACATTTCTTTTCTGGTCCTTTAAATGTTCTTATTTTATAAAATTTAATTATTTATGTTTTGTGTCACGGGTGAAACATATAGAGAAAGGAATCAACCCTCCATCTGTAAATGAGATTTATTTTTCGGGTGAAAATCTTTTAAAAGGATTTAGGATTGGTATCGTGGCTGGTATGATAGCACTAACGGTAGGTCCACTTTAAGCCTTCAAATACTTATTGTATGTTTAGTAGTTGTCAAAAGCTCATGTTGGGTGAGGGTCAAAAGTACAATTTTTTTTATGTGACAAATCATCTTGGGTCTGGTTGACCTGTGAATCGTTTCTTTGACTTCATCTGTAAATGAGATTTATTTTTTGGGTGAAAATCTTTTAAAAGGATTTAGGATTGGTATCGTGGCCGGTATGATAGCGCTAACGGTAGGTCCACTTTAAGCCTTCAAATACTTATTGTATGTTTAGTAGTTGTCAAAAGCTCATGTTGGGTGAGGGTCAAAAGTACAATTTTTTTTTATGTGACAAATCATCTTGGGTCTGGTTGACCTGTGAATCGTTTCTTTGACTTTTATATACAATTATTTTATCAATAATCTTTGACTATTGTAGTAAAGTGATTCACAATGTTGTAAGCTGATCGTTACACTTTGGACAACTTTTGACCCGTTTGAAACATTTCGTTTTGTAACTGACTGGATATGTACTCATTTGACCCTTTAGAGATAAACTATAACGCAAACCGACCCATTATGAACTAAATGGGTCTAATATACCACCTATATTGAAAAATGTCTGTTCCTTGCCACAAAAAAGGGTCCCTCACAACTTTTTCTTGATACCTTACGAAGTCGTTGCAATTGGAAGAACCTTTGCTTCAATGAAAGACTATTAAGTTGATGGGAACAAAGAAATGATAGCATTGGGAACCATGAATATGGTAGGCTCAATGACGTCATGCTATGTCGCAACAGGTAAAAGATATCAGAAACATACAAAAGAAACACTTTTTTTTTTTCAATCCCAAGGCTGAGAAACATATTAGAGGAGATTTATAAAGAAGAAGAACATTGTTATCTCATCCGTGAAACGTACGAACCGCCTAAGGTAATTCAATTTCTAACTCTTGCATTAGGTTACTTTATCGCTATATTTATTACATTCATTTACAGGACTACGTTGAGGATTGGCTAGCTCTTGAAGAAATACTAATGGAAGAAGCTATTGATTGATGCGAATATGAAGATGATCATTACGACAAATATTGTTGAATTTAATCGTTTAAAATTTCACCGATCAATGTTTTTATATCTGTTCGTTTTAATCACGAATTATATGTAATAACTAACATAACTTGCATTTTAATGATCTCGCCCGCAAAGTTTGCGGGTTATGATCTAGTACATAGTATAAGAAAACTCATATCCACAAACTTATTCCTGTAAAGCAACCTAGATGGATGAGGTTTTCGACCGGACTCAATTTCTGACAACCGCTCATGAGTATTACAAAGAATGAGTTGTAAGCAATTGATTGTTTTGAACTAAAACTGTCTGTGGTAAACTTAACCTTAAAGACTTTATTGATTTTTGCTTTCCTTGTCACATGTCTGTTTAGTTTTTGCCAAGCGTGTTTGCGCCTCCACATTTGAAGAGCAGGGGATCGTTGTTATTACACACGAACCAATCAAAAGTTTATACTGTCTGCGTTAAATACTGTGTTTCGGTTGATGTATGGAAGTTATGCGGGTCTGGATGGGCACAATTTGTTACTGATAACTTTCCCAACGGCTTGGTTGTGTTTCATTTAATACACAAGGCATCAAATATTTTTTATGCAACCGGTTACGACAACGAAGGAATGGAGATAACTTCAGTTGTGGGAAGAGGACTTGAAATGCCTAGATGTTTAGTAGCGGTTGATCTCTTGCCAAATCTGTTTCAGGTTAGTACTTGGTGAACTTTTTTTTAACAGTAGTATGTCTGTGAACATTGAATTGATGAACTAATGTGTAATGTTGGTAATACAGCCAATACCTAGTCATTTTGTTCAAAGGTTTTCAGATATCAAGGAAAAGGTAGTCAGGCTACGGATCGGGAAAAGGGAGTATCGGGCTAGGTTATCACATTCGTATGACAAGGCATGGCATGAATACTCTGGTTCAGCGTTCAAAGGAGTAGTTTGGTCATCGATATGTGACATTTATGGATTTGAATATGGCCAACCCATGATATTTTCCTATATTTCGAAGGGTCGGTTTGAGTTAACAATACCTTGCATCGATAATAACGTTGTGAGCTTTTTGTGGCCCGATCCTCCTATACCATCATATGGATACCCGCCTGATGAATGTGATTGTTTTGAAGTTGGATCATCCTCTAATGCAGGGGATAGTGCACAGGTTGGAACTATGTTTTCGCTAAAATTGACTGATTCACTGATAAAAAAGGGGTATATGGTATGTCGTCCGTATAATAGCCATTACTTGAATGAGTAAAAAAAAGGAACTACAATAGATAGTAATAGTGTTAGTACGCTAAATCATTTTATACTGATGCTTTTTGGTTGCAGATAGTACCTCCAAGGTATATAAGGCTGCACAAATTAGGAGGTTATCGTGGAGTAAAATTGAGGTATGAAGGAAACATATTCTAGTTCGATACAGTGGCGGATCCAGAAATTTTAGGCATGGGGGGCAAAAATAACTATTAACAATGTTGATTACGGAGACAATATATAAACAGTGATGATCCGTACACCACAAACTGTGTTTTACAGTGTTGTACTGTACAACTCCATAAAACATATTAGTGGTGTATGAAGAATTTTTAGTGGTATACGAATCACTCATATATAAAACTATAACTATATATTGCAAAATAGCAACAAAAGCTAGATAATAAAACTTAAAACTAGATAAAAACGGCATAAAACTCTGCACAAAATTACAAGCTATTGTAATTGCATCAAAACATCTTGATATTTGAAAGTAAATAAACACTAAAAACTGCATAAAACGGTATATTAAGTAGCTAAAAATAGCTTCAAATTACAACACATTACAATAGCCTCTTACAATTTTTTATATCTTTCAAGGTGTCTGAATACATGTACATATAAATTGCGCATATTTTTAGAGCTATGAACCTATCTTTATAATCTCTTATGTTTGCTTGTTAACTTTTTCCTAATATTGTTTGCAAAATATTATATGAAGATTTTGAAAACTACTCATACAATATTAATTTTATCACTAATCGATCTAGTTCCTAAAAGAGCTTGTACTCAACACACCATGTCACCATATATCCTAGTCTTAGAAATAATTTTATACTCCGTATTACATAGTAGTACATAAAAGTGTGGCATAATATAAAAAAATGGGGGAGGGGTCAATTATGTGAATAGGAAACTAAAGGGTTAAAATTTAGTCTTAAAATAAAATAAGGGGTACATCATAAATTAAATAAGAAAAGACAAAAGACAAGTCATCTTCTTCATTTAAAAAGCTCCACCAATTCACCTCCATTAAAAAAAACAATTCAAAGCTTCAGTTATGGGTTTCAATCGCAGGGTCAAATTAAGAAATCAACGTATTTCAATTTGCAGCTTTCAATTAGGGGGGCCAAATTAGATCTGGTCAGGGGGCCACCTCAAAAATTACTAAAAATTAACATAGTTTCTACAAATTTCATGGGGGGCCTTGGACCCCCATAGTTAGGAGCTGAATCCGCCCCTGGTTCGATATCAAATTAGTTGAAGACCGGAGACTTGATGCTGGCTTGAAATCTGATTGGGTACTAAAAGGTGATTGGGAGTTTTTTGTTAGAAAAACCGGAGTGCCTCGAAACAAAGTTGTAACTTGTGATTTAAACAAACAGTCTATGCGTAAATCATTCGACTTGTTCATTGACGCTTGTTGATCCAGATGTTGAAACAGTGAAAATTTAAATTTGTTAATAAATTTTGTGATTAACCGAATATCAGCCAGTTACTTGTGTACCTTTTTTTTTTTTTTTTCCTGTATGATCTAAATACCAAAGTGAAATTTGGGATGTGTATGTTATTTGTATGAAATTTGGTGAAGCAACATAGCAAATAGTGTATAATTATAACTGTATGAGATGCTTAGTGATTTAACATTGGCTTAGCTGTCCACAAATCTGTTTATGAGCTTCTGTAGCGGGTGAAATCCAAGTTGTGATATCTAAACAATGGTTAGAGAATGCATACGACATATGAATTTGGGTACTTGAAAGCTGTAATTGAACACTGATTTAATGATGTGCTTTTAGGTTTTTGTGCAGCTCTAGTGTTGGCGAATTGGTGCGTGTTGTGTCCTCCAATCTAAAAACTTGTCAACTGGTGGTGGCAAAATGAACGGGTTTGTTGGTTTCTCAAAATGTATTTTCTAGGATAGGTCAAAACATGTAAAATAATGCAGATGTTTTTTCATGGAACCTCTTTATGATTTAAAGTTACATTTTGTTTGTGAAATGATAACACATCATCTATTTTTAAGGGAAGGTTCCAGTTGTTTTTTATTTTAATTTATGTAAAAACTATGTACCACTTGTGATTGTTACTTGTATATACCTATGTGTAACTTTAAAACCAAAGTATTTGCGATGAAATGAATCTTATTTGCGACTAAATTTGGTGGAAAGGTGGATCATTGTCTATATTTCTGATTGGAGGAGCTTTATGATTATAACTAAATAGATAACAAATAATAATTTGAGAAAGGAAAATGAAAACGACACATATATAAAACCGCAAAGTATCTGTATACAACAGAAAATATGAATAAGAATCTTTTGTTATTTTGTTCAAAACTACATCAATGTCTACTCCTCTTGTCTAGCAACCCAAAGTGTGCTCATTGCTCGTAGTCGGGAGAAGTAGTTGTGTATGTGAATTAGGGCATGAGCAGACTGGCGAGTTGTAAGTATTTGATGGATATCATGTAGCACTTTCTCTCGCAACTGATCAGCCTACAATTTTATACAAGAAATAGTTATTTCCAAACTAAGGTTAACATTTACTATTCACGATGTCCTTAACTCAACTGGGTTAGATTACTGTCAGTTTTCTATAAAGGGAAGGAACATAACAGTTAAAAAGGCGTTTAGCAATGGACCTGGCGAAGAAAATGTTCTAAGGAAGAGAACTGTCCAATGGCCATCGACATCTGACCCATGTAATTTTCAACACCCGATTCTCCTTTAGATAAATCTTGAGCTTTGGCTGCCAAAGTCCGAAAAAAAGACTGGTGCATTTCGTCAAGCCCACGAGATATTGACTCTTCAGACTCATATGTACTTTGCTGTAGCTGTTGAATAGTTGTAATCTGCTGGTGTGCAAGCGAATCCATATGGCTCAATAGAACCTGCATTTTGCGTTGAAAACGTTTCTGATGTTACAACGAATACGGATATAAATGTATATGTATATGGATAGTATATAATATATAAATGTATTTATATCTATATATTAATAAGGCTGAAAGATAAGTCATAAGTGTTACAGTGAGTAAGTTAGACGGGCGAAAACCACCAATCCACTGCATACAACATTCAGCAGGTGAGGTCCATAATCCATATATGATATGACATAAGTCAACCTTTGATGCTTTCCTCTTGAGTCTCAAAAAAGAAGTGGATAGTTATGTACTATATTTGATAAACATGTATTGCTGCGTTTTGAACAATTATTTGGAGATCATAGGTGTTTGCATGCGAGTCAAGTGCTGTTTGTACGGCCTGAATGTGTTTGCTGTGATCTTCTAGCCAGCGTGAATATTCTGATACAAATGCTAAGTAATCTGTTGAATTCGTGGAAATTAATTAGGACAATAAAAATGGTTACAAGGTTAAAATTGATAACACGCATTGTATAGGTAAAGGAGCTTTTTTATAAAACCTAAGGTAGGAAATTGATGGTGTACATGTTAGACAACATTCAAATAACGAATGGCCTTAAATGATGTTATTAGGGGTAAAAAAAGCTATAGTCAAATGTTTTGATAATGAATCATGAAGGTCATAAGAGCTTGTTTGGTTTAGAAATACCGTTGGCGTCTGTTTTCGGTTCAGACACATCAGCTGCGAGTGAAAGCAAAATACCCTGCAAAATATTGACACACACGTCTGTAACATGTAGTGTACAGAAAACCAAGAACGCATAATGTTTGGCGATTTATTGTGAGTGAGGTATGTAATTCAGATTGTACCTGCTTCCGACATAGTTCGATTCCATTCTCTAGTTTGGAAAGCTTAGCACTTCTACTTTCTAATTGTTGGACATATACCTGTAGAACAAATATAACAGACGCCAACTTAACGAAACCCGCTTAAAGAACCGTATCACGGACACATAATGCTATTAGTTTATGTTCTGACTATATGGTGAAGCATTATAGTGGATAGTTATGTACTATATTTAATAATCATACTATTAAGAAACACTAAGGTACGTCGAATGAAATAATTACAGCAAGATGGTATAGTTGTTGTTAGTAACATACATATTGAGTAAGTGAAAATTATAATTAAACAACCGTAATCACCTTCTTTTTCAAGCAGGTGCGATAAGCAGCTTCACGATTTAGCGCACGCTTTCTTGTTTTCTAATCTCAGATTTAAAAATGTAGCAGACATACTACATTAGATAAACATGAAAGAATTGCATAAACAAATCTATTTTTGATATACCTTATCTAATAAGTCGTCTTTAGAATCTCCAGGCAAACGATGAGACAAAAAATCATTGTTGGTTTCCATGTTGAAAAGAGAATATATGTGCAGAAGGTTACCGAAGTAGATTGATAAGTATTGTAAGTGAAAGAGATTGATGAGTAATTGTGGACATGTACAATAAGTGAAATATGCTTGGCAATACATTAGGCATTAGTATGTGGGTGTGAAATGTATTTGTACTACACATTGTTGACCTAAAATTTTTGAAATACATATAAAATTGGTAAGGATGGAGGGAAAATCTAAATTTGTTAATGAGATGTTATCATTTCCTAAAAAAGCTCACCCTTTATTGCCTAAAGATTCTTTTTTTTTTCCTGGAAATCACACAATAAACATAATCTCCCTTCCCATATATTATTTCCATATATATAAGGTAATCAGTTACTTAGAAAATGATTTTTAATGAATTTTGTAGGACTTAATGCAAGTGACAATTGTAGTTGATGGCAGAGGTTTCTTGTTTTGGTCCAGAAGTTCACAAAGTCCAACAACCAGAAGGAAAAAACAAATGGTTTAAAAATGAAAAGGTTGTTCATAAGTGGGTCATCTATTCCAATTAGCTTGATATTACGTATACCATGGTCAGTAGAATACCAGCAACAAAAGACGGGAAAAATAAGTAATACCTGGTTCGTTTGAATTGAGGCAATTTTCTTCCAGAATTTCCAGGCAGCTATTAATTATAAATTCTGTTACAGACAGTGATTTATTAATGAACAATACGATGCAAATGTGTGTGTATAGTTCTCTCTTTGGCTTGGTATCTTAAACCAATTCAGGACACACAAGTTACAATCTGGAGGCTTAATTGTCTGCAATCAAAGTATGCCATTAGAGACTCAGTAGTTTACCTGTAATATACATCAAACTGTTCATAATAATAAGGTAGGATGGCCAGACGATACTATGCTGATGCTTTTTCCAGTAAATCTGTTGCGGTTGATGTTGACGTACACTGTAGAACAGCAGATATAGATCTGAATTCGCATAGTATGAATGAACACTGTTTTCATTGCAAATAAGGAACTGTAAAGAGTGATTTTTTCACTGATACAGAGAGCAGTATCAAATCGAACTACAACCAACTAAAGTGTAACCTGATATCCGTCAATAGAATTATACTAAAATAGATTGCACTACATCAGCCTAATAAAGATGGTTTGAGATGAACAAATGGGCATGCTGCAACATTTGCAAAAAAGACAATGCTTCATTTATTAAATTGAATGTATGTTCTAGGCGAGCATACACAAAAAATATTCGCATTCATATATAAAAAAGATAAACATACGAAACAAAAAGGACACATCTACACTTGTAGCAATAAGGAAAAAGATAATTTTAATACCTGTAATTCATTAGAGAAAATTCACCCTGGATGAAAAGTAAAAGTCAGACTTGGGGTCGATAAGCTGAGTTAATGTAAAAATTGCAGCACTGTGTATGTCAATGTGTATGGCATCAGAAATGGCGATGAAGCAGCATCAGTGGCAGGGTGTGGACAGATCTCTGGTAGTTGATATGAAAGTGACAGGAATGCGTATGTCATATACTTTGCAATACTTCCTTGTACACGACATTTTTTGTTGTGTTTGTTGTATTCCCATTCTCATCACATATCAAAACCTTCAGACCGTTCTTGGTCGTAACACGTGAAATGGCAACGTATAGTTGTCCGTGTGTGAATACTGGCTTACGCAGAAAGAGCCCGACGCTGGATAATGACTGCCCTTGGCTCTTGTTTATGGTCATAGCAAAACACACAGAAACAGGGAACTGACGCCTTTGAAACCTAACGGCAATCCTCTTGTCCGTTGGAACTATCGGCATTCGATGTATGTACGTATAGTTTCCGAAACATGTACCTGTTATAATGCGAGCCTCGATAGTGTGTTCAAACATACGCACCACCTGAAGACGTGTGCCGTTACACAACCCCTTAGCCTGATCCATGTTACGAAGAAGCATAACTGGTGCACCGATTTTCAAAGCAAGACGGTGTGGTGGAAGACCAGATACTTTCAGGCCGTTAAGCACCTCAGGGGAATACAACTGATCTTGAAAGAAATTGGTGTCCTCTTCCGGGCACAACCTGTCAGAACTCAGATAGACGCGCTCATCACCATCTAGTAAACCAAGAACGTGTTCATTGATGGCGTCAACCTCCTCATTGGTAGGCACGAGAATGGCCTTATCCTGAAAGAAGGCAGGATCGGTAGTATGTGTTTGAACGTCGGGGTAGATGTAGTTAACCATAGATTCAACATGTTTTCCGTTAGACGGGAGCAACACGTCGTCAGGGAATACAACATCAGCTTCTCCGTCATTAGGTTCATCTATTCTACCTTCTCCGATTTTCAGTATCCATTCCGCGAACTCCCTTATTGCAGCTACATTGTCTGTGCTACCTCCGGCTTGCAGTCTCATGTTTTTAGTAAGTTTTAGAACCTTGCAATGGCTCCAAAGGTAGGACGAATGAAGCGATGCATGGACAATCTCTGACCTTGTTCCTTTAGGTATAACTGGAAGTATTGCCGAAAGTCACCACCAAAGACTACTACTTTACCACCAAATGGTTGACCCCGATTTTCTGAGCGTATAATATCCTTCATGGTTCGATCAAATGCTTCGGAACAATGCTTGTGCATCATAGGTGCTTCGTCCCAGATTATCAGCTTTGCTTTGTTCAGTAGAGCAGCCAAATCACTATCGGGTGCAATAGAACAAAATGAGTCTTCAAGCAAATTTATCGGAATATGAAAACGTGAAAGTGCAGTCCTTCCACCAGCCAGCAATAAAGCTGCGATCCCACTAGAAGCAACGTTGATTACAATTTCACCCTTTGAACGAATAGCAGCTGACAACGTCTTCCATACAAATGTTTTGCCGGTGCCACCGTAACCGTACAAGAAATAGAGGCCACCGTCATCATTTGAAATGGAAGTCATGATGGTAGAGTAAACAACCTTCTGTTCATCTGTCATGGTAGAAAACAGATTTTCATGTTCTTCGGTTAGAGCTGCAATTTCGTAATTCAATTCGTCTTGGATGAGCATGTTGTCAGATTCAACTATGTATTCGTAATCAGGTAAAGGCATATTGGGTATGTGCCTAAGTCCAGTTCCTGCACTGTTAAGCAACTTCTCAATCTCCACCAAAGCTAGGTTGTAACCCATATGCTTCATAACTTCTGGTCCTGTCTCAATATACGGGGAACGCAAGTACAAAAAATGGTAAGTAAATTAGGAAGTGTATTTTAACATGAGAGTAGCTGATAAGAAGCACCGAATCATATATCATTGAACATACATAAGGTTTTAGCCTGCTCGTGACGGCCGCGAATTAGATCTTCTGATAGCTCATCACACGTTTCCTTCCAAACATGCTCAGGGCGTGACAGACTGACGGAAGTAATCATTGAAACAAACAGATCTCGACAAAAGGCACCTGAAGCCCATCTATGCGTTTCCTGAATTGATTTGATGTACTCCTTGTCATCATCTAACAAACCCATTGCAAAGCAAGCTTCTTTAAAAGTATCATACACTTTGTCTTCGACAGTTCGAATATCCTCGAAACACTTGGGACCCTTCACCTTATTAAGCAAACTGCGTAAATAGTAGGTTTCCCCACTTTTCGGCGGCACGTAGTTGATGCGACCTACAGCTTTGGTTATACCAGTTCTCCTTGTCCACTTTCGAACCTTAGCATTCCAAACAAATTGTTGTGGAAACTGAACATAGGTAAAGTCACGGGCAAGTGAATCTGTTGTATTGCATTCCATCCACTCCAGGAACTGGGGTGTACCAACAAATTGCTTAGAAAGTACCGAATTAATGTTGTCATCCGCGTCAAATACTATAGGTTGCTGATTTGGTAAATGAAATGGCAACCTGTACACAACAGGTGTTCGGTAGATGAGATCGAAGTTAAATAAACGCCAAGCCGCTTCACAGGCTGACACATAACGGCATGAAAAATAGTCATCAATCTCATTAACGTTACGCTTACGGCTTTTGCCAGCACTTTGTTTATCAGTCCTCTGTTTACCAGTGCTCTGAAATGAAACTGATATGCGGTCTGGTCCTTTGCTTATATACTTGAAAAGGTACTTGATAGACCCCAATTGGTTGCACCACTCGATATTCATGTGGGCTTGATACTGTTTTAGCAACGTTTTGTTGTACGGAACAACGTATCTGTATTTAGGTATAAGCATCATAATTTAGTGTAATGTTAAACCAAAAAGTGCGATATTGACTACAACTAAAATTTATTACAGAATTACCTGTTGTCCAATGGGGTTTTTCCCTTCATGACAACGTTACCATCCCTACGCCTTCTGTAAACAGGATATCCAGATTCATCAATGTGTGTCTCACATGTAAAGTCTTTTGGGAAGTGTTTGGAGCATGTTTTGTTCTTCATACATGCGCACTTTGGATTGTCTTTACCACATGGGCCGTGCATCATCTGATCAGCTACGATTGCATACAAATCCGGATCCTCTTCCTTGTCAGGAATTTCTGCAGAAATAACCCGATCTATGTCGGATGGGTTGGGAAGCTTGTCATCTTTGTCCAGAAAAAGGCATATATGGCAATGAGGAAGTCCACGCTTTTGAAACTCAACTGTGTATACAACTGAAACATAGTTTGGTTAGAGTTACAAGGTTTGTAATAGTTTTGCGGGAAAATTGTAGTAACGGCGAATAAATTCAAGAATAAATCTAATTACCTGCAACAACCTTGCCTAACACATGGTCATTCTTTATTAGTGATATGAGATCGTCCAACTTTGATTTGAATGCTCTTGTTATCATCCGTGGCGCGTCGTGCGGTTTAAGTCCTTCACCATCACAAAACCGTAGCAACTCGGGCCAGTTTGGATTGCAGGTTAATGTTATAAATAAGTCAGGGTAGCCAAACGTCTTGACAATGGCCATTGCGTCAAGATAGTTCTGCTGCATGTAGCGCGGCCCACCTGTAAATGAGGATGGTAAAATGACACGGTTACCGACGTCAGAAACTTCAGAATTATCAGACTCCTGCACACTGTACAGGTTGGTCAAAGAAGCCACTCTGGAAGTCTTTTGATTGTGACGTATATAATTTAGTCGGCTGTTTTCAACCATAGTGTACGCATCGACGATGAACTGTTGGAGTAACTTCCTTGACATTAAAATAAGCGAGATCTCTCCTACCCTGTACTGAAGTCTGTATGCGAAGAACTCCCTCAAAGTTAGTCTTATACGACCAGATTCATCTTCTTCAACAACACCCCTGTGGAAAATATTATCTCTGTATCCATCCTTTGCGAATGGAAACAACAAAGGGTACTGTAGGGCGAGGTAGGATGGATGGAGCTCATTGACACGCTGTAGTTGCCTGGATTGTGTCTCAAGAATAATATCCCTGCTATCACAGGTTCCATCAATGTCACCAATTACCAGTGCAGCCACCTCATCAGCGGTTGGCAAGTTATACGTTCTACCATCTTTGTCTCTACGGCCAATCAGCCTCAATCGGATGGACTCGCCGGTGTTCTCGCCGAATCTGTCTCGTGCAGTTCTGAATTGTTTTACCAACTCGTTTACAATATCGAGAAGACCCTGGATTTCAGTTATGGTCGACTTCTCCAAAGAGTACGACTTTGATTCTGATCTTTTACCTCCCGAACTGTAGCAATGAGACTTTAAGTTAAGTAAAATAATGTTGGTGTACATAAAACCGATCCGATAAAATGTAAAATTACTTACTGTGGTATAAGCATAATTAACCCCGATGCAAAATACCGGTTCAACAAAAAACGTTTTAACTAATCAGTATGAATGGATTGATACCTGTACGCAGCAATTCTGTTATCTTCTTCGTTGGCGGTATCATTTATGTAAAGTTGACAAAACTTAGGGTCAGAACCGTCTTCAGGAAGAAGACTACCAGCAAGGTGATAGTTCTGGCCACACATTCTGTATACATAGGGACCACCTCCGTTGTTGACAGTGTGGTCAATCTTACCACCAATAGATGTGAAGCTGAACATCATATTATACCTCATAATATTTTCACGGAAGTTCTTGCTTCTAACCGACTGGCCGGTGTATAAATCAAGAAGCATCTGAGGTGGGTGGTGTAATCTTGGGAGTTCAACCTTACCATTGTAACAACAAAGAGAGTACACCCTTTTCTTTAAGTCTTTGTTGTTACGCTTAGCCTCGCTTCTCCATAATTTGGCGTTACATGCTTCACATATAAAATCTGGGTCACCAATATCACGGTATTCTGATACAGCAGAAAATAATAATGCAATTTACTATTAAATAGTAAGTTGATATTTGTATTGTGAAGCTTGACGAAATAAAAATTATTAAAGGTCAGAGGTAATGCACAATGAAGAGGATGGAAACAGCACCCGGAGATATGCCTCTGAATCTGTCGCGTACATTCTCAACGTGGTTGGTGTTGAGCTCCTCTGAGGTACCATGTGTAGATGTTGAAGCACCGGGTTCCGCATTGAGACCTGTTTTTGGGCAAAGAAAAATAACCACTATAAAGCAAATGGCTGGAATGTTGGATAGCACTGACAGTTTTAACCAATCTTCTTACCTGGAGAACTGAACTGAGATGGCAATTCAAAAGGTATAGGAGCAACCGAAAATTCTTCAGCTGTTGCTGGTGGGTTGTTTATGGAAGAGCTTGGTCCCACTTGTGTAAAAAGAAATTGCTCGTATGAAGGTTTCCATGCTAAAAAAGTGTGATACTGGAAAGGAGGGCTAATGTATATAGATTAGTCAAAAGTAGAAAAAACCTGTGCATGGTGATGGAGAGCTAGATGGATGCGGGTGTCGAAAAGGCAGCACATCAGGTTGTGTAGTTTTACTTTTTGGTGGTCTACCTCTACCACGTCGAACATTTGTAGGCTGAGTGTTAGGGTTGTGCTCAATTGATGATCTATTATTGACTGCACAAAAATCACAATACATGCTACACTGTCTGAAAATGGTGTTGATTAACATATAGCACTGTAAGCTTGCGAATTTCTAGGTGTGTAATAACTTTCATATTCCTGGGATTAACTAACCAAATGTAACTGTTGAAAGAGGTGAACCACGGCGCACATCATTGTTAGTTGGTGTATTCTCAGATGCTAACGTTTCTGAATGCTGAACACCAGATGTGTCGACTGTAACAGACTTTCTGTTAGTATACTTTATAATGGAATTTTGTGTTAGTGGATAATAAATGTCGACTAAGTTGTCAGGGCTCATCGAAAATCACAAATGGAAGGGAGTTGTTTTCCAAGCTCGGAATTGAAAGGGTGCAAGTTCGACATCAATGAATATTATCATTTGAACAACTAACCTGTGTCTGGTGATGGAGAGTTATACGGAGGTGGCAGTCGGAAAGGAACTGCATCAGCTCTTGTGATTTTCTTTTTGGGTGGTCTACCTCTACCACGGGGGACCGTCCTATCTTGGGTGGTACCACTTAGTTGTATCAATGAGCTATTGTTCACTGCAAAAAAAAGGGACGCATGAATATTCTGAATATGGCTATTATGTGATTAAGTAATAACAATACAGAAAATATGAACAAATACAAGTTGACCGTCTTAGTAGTAACCGGGTAAAGTCCTCATTTTACTGACCAGTTGTAGATGTTAATAGGGGTGACTCACGATCCGCAATTTTGTTAGGTGGTGTCTTTAAATTCGTTGTTTTCCCCGAGTTAGAAATAACAGGCGAGACAACTGTAGAAAGCATTATTCCACAAGTCAAGTTTAATTCAAGTCATCGTCTTCATGTAGAACATAACCCATAATTTATTCAGTGATAGGCATTTTAATTAGATAGTTTTATGTTGGATTAAGGATAACAGTAAATCAGACCAAAGGAAATTTCATGGACATACCATGATTTGTAATGTCACGAAACGGTGTACTTGATATAGTTGATGATTGCAGCCTTCTTCCTGATTTTGGTTATGTGATGGTTTCCGTGCAACTGCATTTGCATAGAAAGGATCCACGGTATTTATATCGTTATGTCTCCAATATGTTTGAGTAACATTACAAGAGTAAAACAAACAGATGGCACTATAATGGTGTTACCAGATCGTTCATCAAGTCCTTGAATGGATTGAGACGATGCATAATTTAATGTTGAAGGAGTGTTTTCATGATCCTCAACGTCTCTGGAGAACCGTTTGAGAATGGAATAGCGCGTTTCACGAGGACCAGACATAATATTGGTCTGAACCAAAACACGAGACACAAATTTCAGTTACCCAGATAGTGGAATAAAGATCCTTTCAGATTAGATGGATGTCAGCTAGGAACTTCAGATTTGAAAAGCTAAGGAGTGAAACCCATGAGCAAAAGATGCTAAATACCAATACTGTAAAATCCTAAAAAGATAAGTTGGCAAGTAAAATGCAAATGTATTCCAATTCCAATAAAAAACACATTTCATATATTTTCTAAAATTAATTAATCATTCAATCCTTTCAAACACTATAACATTATACAACTATTTAATCCGTTTCAGAGCTAAGAACTATAACATTAATGTACTTCCTCATGCTAGTGCAGTATATAGAACCATCAAATTTCAGATATATTGAGAACAATAACAGAGTGTAGGGAGATGTCAAACTTAAATAGACAGTACAATAATAAGCTCGGGTTGTTGCATATGTCCAGGGCCTGAATAAGGGAAAACAGTGGCGGTACCTCCACTGTTACAAAATTTCAAAGTTCAAATGATGAAAATATAGAAGCATCAATAATCTGAAAATCACCCTATAGTTTTGCATTAATAGAGTTTCAGCAGAAGATTTGCACAGAATCCACATTACGATAGCATAGTTTTTCGCTTAGATAATCCTCCATGAAAGCGTTTTAGTGAGAGACAAAGAATGAAACAATAGATCTACTGATTAATATAACAATCCATTTTTCATTAAATCATAATTTTTGAACAAATACAAACAACGGATGTTGTATACATATTATTAATCGATAGAAACCTAAAAATACTATATCTGTTCGAATGTGTCAGAATGTATGATACGAATAAATACAATTTAATCAGACACTCGTTATGAATACATATATGTTATCAAATGCAATCGAGTTATAGCCGATGTTTGGCACACAAGTACAAATCGTATGATAATCTAACTCTATGACAATCATTCATAAACACGTTGTATTCCGCTGCAATTACGAAATCAGTCAGTGTGACCAATAATAAAAACCGCCGACATCAGTCATGACATTCATTCATGAACAGACATTAATATATAGATTTAATTCGTATCTGTAATTGTCATTGTATCATAAAAAATTACGAACATATACAGATAATTGAATCTAATTGAGAGCAAGTACGAAGACTAATTGGGAACATTGAAGCACAAACCACTTGATTAGCCTAATTAAGGACTAATTCTAAAAAACCTAAATCGATGATTTATAGGTTGGAATCACATAAACAATGAAATAAGTAATTGAATGGGTTTGATCATACCTTGCAGATGGAGGAAAAAGAACTGGAGATTCAATTTCCACAAAACCCTATTTGAAGTGGTGGCTTCTTCGCTCGTCAATTTTGTGCGTATGTAGTCCAAACAAACATACGGAAGTTAAATTTAACCCTTTGTTCCAGACATTGACTTTTGCAAGGAGGGAGATGGGGGTATATGTTGTTAATTTCGTTCTTAGCCCTTCCTTTTACTCCATATAAGATGTAGCCACTCCATATTTCCGAATGTGCACTCTAACCCCTCAACTTACTTCTCCTTCTGACTTTCAACCCAAACTCTGTTATTGTATCATGTAGATTATAACACGGTATGTTAGTTTTTATCCATTTGTAATGAAGCAAATGCGCAAAGAAAGAGTAAGTTGTTGCGTTCGTGACAATGGTAGAATTTGAAAAGAATGGGGCGATTTCTCCTGCTGTTACAACTTCAGCGCGAAACCATACATCTTATTGAAACAACATTAAGACATTAACTCATCGTCATACCCACTCTCAATTTGGAAAACACTTATTTAAAATCTCAACTTCCGAAAATCATACATCCATAACAGAACCAAAATGTCCAGCCATGTATATATGAAGTTTCAAACGATGACTTAGTTATAAGTTGAAGTCGATATGCAGTCTTGTTTCTTTACGGTGAAGAAGGCTAAATATTACTTTTCTCAGCGGTTTTCTTTACTGGAGAGTGCAAATGCAGGCTTGTTTGTAAGTTTAAATTTAGAGAAAAATGCACATTGCTTTAAGATATTCAATATGGAAGTCAGCTATAACCTATCATGTAAGGTTTTAACATCGTAAGTGAAAACTTTTGATGATACCGACTCCATATTATGAAAAAGCATAGAAACAAATCCAATGTAATTTAATACAAAAATGTCACAAACCGACACAAAATGTGATCTTTGAATTTCAAGAACAATAAGACCTTATGACCAATACACAATCAGCATTGATAATAGAACTGTTGATTACATAGAGGGCTACAGTAGAGAGGGCAATAGACATGCCCATTACCAAACTACTTAATTTGATTGTCGCATTAGTTTTGGTAATCGATGTCTTGTGTCCATGTTTTTGAACTTACCTTTCTTGTGACTGGGTTGTTATTCTGCTTTCCATGAGTAGACTGCAGTCAGATCCCAAAATTCCAGTCTGTTTTTATACATTATACATAAAAAAACCGTAGACTCGGTGGTACCAAACACAGACATGTTGGTAAATCAAGTTGAAGAGTGAAAGTGACGGACAACAGTTATATGTAAGCAAAGTTATATGTTCATTCACCAACAGATTACATTTTCTACGAGTATGAAGCAAAAGTCTATATCTAAAAGTAACAAATGACGTGCATTTTAAGTATAATAGTCAATGCAGATGACATTCATTCAAAACCCGAATCTCAGTTAACTACTACAGAGGAAACCTTAAGTTCCGGAATGATCGGGATTACATATTCATAAAAAGAACTTGGAAAATAGAGTCTGCACTTTGTAGTACATGACTATAGAAAATGGTGCAGGGATCGACAGATATTTACACCATGATCATATTGTTTCATGGACATATGTCGCCATGGGGGCTAAATTACAGTTTAATAAATAGATTTAAACGCACCCTTGTCTTTCTTAGGGTTTTACAATGGAGGTAGTTAGCATCTTTTGCTGACGACTTTTCCTCATTATCTGTTGAAATCTGAAGTTCCTAGCTGATAGCCATCTAACCTCAAAAGATCTTCATTCCGCTATCTGAGTAACTGATATTTGTGTTTCGGGTTTTGATTCAGACCATTACTATGACTATGACTGGTCCTCGTGAAACACACTATTCCAATCTCATGCGGTAATCCAGAGATGTCGAGGATCATGAAAACACGCCTTGAACGGATTAAATTATGCATTGTCTCAATCCGTTCAAGCTATGAAAAACGATCTGGCAACACCATTATAGTGTCATATGTTTATTTTACCCATCTAATGTTACCAAAACATAATTGATACAGAAGGATATAAATACCACGGGCTCTCTTTATGCAAATCCAGATACACAGAAACAATTAATGATATCGAAATGATGATTGAAATTTTGTAAAGGTCGTATAATTGTACATATTGATTAACACAACAACAGGAAGATTTCTTTGTTGCACATGTATCATGGTGGAAAAGGGTTTTCTGAAGCCACCATATAAAAACTGTAAGTATAACGATAATCTCAGGAAAGTGAGCAATACCAAAGCGAAAAAAAAGCATGCTTTTCATATTGTAGTCGGTTCATAAACTCAGTTTTCCGGAAGTAAATGGAAACAGAGTGGTCTAAATAAAACAAAGAACAGAAATAAAAAAACCAAATGTTTGACACGATAACATGTGAGAAAAACTTATTTAAAACCGAATCAAGAAGGAACTCTTGAAATGCTGCATCACTTTTGCATGCCCTCAACCGTCTGCAATTAGGGGTTTCTTTGAGGAAGAAGTTTCTGTCACAAGGTCATCCCCTGGAGATTGAATCTTCCTTTTCTGGCTGCTCACATCCATTTCAAGGTGATGCAGCTAAAGTTATTACATTCTGGAGGTTTCTAATGCTAAAGTAATTGTTCCAGAAGTTTACTTAATGTCTCATCTTTTGGGGTTCCTAAATCCTTTGGGTTTCTAAGTTTTAGTAGTCTAGAAGTCATAAGAAATAAATGGTCCATGTCAGTTTGGGTCTATAAGTTTCCTATAGTTGCTATGTTATGGCAGCGAACAATTTCTTATTTCCAATATATGTAATCAGCTTACAATGCTGAAATTTTCAGTCATAATCTAAGTCAGGAATTTTCCTTCAACTCCCATTTTCTACATTTCTCTAAGCTGCAGTTCCTTTTAACTGCACCACAAGGTCTTCGAATGGAACTGGTGACATCTTGTTCCCAAAGTCAGAGTCAAAGCCCTGCAAAAAACAACAGTGGTGGTGGTAATCCAAAATATCACAACATAGGTTTGTCTATTTAGTAGGTCTGAATGGGATTCAGACCTTGTTGTTCGGTGTAAGAAAGGCATTCTCCTCAGGCACACCTTCCAGTGACTCTGCTACATTCCTTTGCAACTGTGCTGTAATGACTTCCGGATCGTCGGTGCAACGGCCAACAGTGTAGCCTGCACATTCATTAGTAATATTGTACATCGCCACCTTTATCTTGAACACAATTTGCTGATTAATGAAGGCATCCCATTCGGTTGGCGCATCGGATGGATCAGCCGCCTGCTCATTAAAATAGCGAGTTAAGATCAAACATTTAATAATTTTTTGAATAATGGTTAACTGTACCTTCTGCATCTTCATGTTCAGCCAATTTTCCGTTTTCTTGAGGAACCTCGCCACGACATCACCAAACATTGAAAATGAAGTGGCACCACTTTCGTCTTCCACACGAATAACAGTGCGAACCCTGCAAGTTTCAGATTGTGTCAAGGAGGCTATTAAAGAAACTGGTAAAATGTTGATGTCTATTAAAGGTTTTCAATGTAGCTATCATATGGATGAATCATTATTTAGTATTTAGCTCGGATGCCATGGGTAGTAATGTGTATCATACTTGGTTTCAGTTTCGTTTATTGGTCCACATCGGTAGCAAGTGAATTAGTATCCACCAGGATTGACATCAAGATTCCTGGTTGCAGTCGTCCCACAGTCCTTGCAGATGTAATAAAACCACCCATCCTCTGTAGCAACACTTAAAAGCTTTGCAACGACAACACAATGTGTGGTCTGCAAAAGAAAAGAATAAACAACAAAACTTTTAAAAAAAGTGTATGTCTACTTAAAAGCTATGATGGCGATTACAGCAGTAGTAGGTACCTCCTTGATTGTTCGGAGGTGGTCAATGGTTTTCCTTGGGTACCTCATGTAAAAGTCACCATTTGTTTTAACAATGGTGTTAACGGTCAGAACGGGTGGAGGTGTTGGCACTGCATTTACTTCTGCATTTTCCAAGAACCTGATAGCAGGTAAAAGTTATAACTAATTGGATGTATTAATTCCTATTGATGAATGCGACTGTGTCAAAGGGTAACACCTACTTGCTGCTAATCACAAATTAGCATTTAATATGTGTCCAATAGACAAGTAGGTATTTCAAAAGATACTTTCATGAATAAGTACACATATATTGCTTGAAATTTCACTGATTCAACATCACGCAATCATAGTAATCGCTGCAAACTACCCACAAATAGGTTCACACATATATACTACAAAACTATTAGCAAATACGAGTTATGCAATTAAAGGAGGTTCTAAATATGTGCACAGATTCCACATTACGATACCGCAGATTACACATCATTTTTCAACGACCTGGTAGAATGTAAAAGATGTAACTCATTGGGTTTGAGGAAAAACGGGTCAAAAATTTATGGAAATAAACTTAAACTTTAGTGTGGAGAATAGAAGGTAACCTGTTTTTGAAGTCCACAATGGGCTGGATGTCATTAATGATGTACACCTTTGTCCCGAAGAATGAGTTTGAAACTTGGTAAGTCCCTGTATTGGGCAAAACACAAGATGGTATGGACATATTAGTATTGTCTAATTTAAAATTTTAAAAATAAGAAATGTAGCGTGAATATGTAAAAGGTCATGTGGGCATACCACCCCAAGGCTTTGCGAATGCCACTTGAATGAACATAACCGTTATATCATCGGTACTTTTGTTCTTTTCCACAAAGGTGTTCAGTTGTACTGCGAAATCTCCCCATAATGCACAGTCAAGTTTGGTACCGCTGCAAAACCCATGATTAAACAATAACATTATGATCAGTAACGTTTGGACAAATATTTTTTTAAAAAAATATTCAATTAATTTATATGAGGGGGAGCTCGAATATGAAATTTACTCAACATCCTGCAGAACAAAGGTAAGCAATTTGGTCTGTCGACCATCTTGCTGCTTAATCTTCAAATCACCAATTTGAATCACTTGACCAACCACATCTGCAAGCAAAGTAACACAACTAATATCAGTAAGTACATTGTTACTCTACTGTAATACCTAATAATAGTTAGATGAGTTTGGTCTAATAATTTACCAAAGGCAACGTTCTCGTTGTGTTGTCCTGCGAGTATAGTAGAATATGGGATAAATGAATACCCATCTCCCAACATTTCAAAAGCTGCAACTCTTTTTACCCTAGTCGCTCGGCAAAAGGTGATCTTATGTTGGTTGTCCACCATAAGATACTTTCCAACATACGGTGACACCGTGAAAGTACTGATTTCAACTGTGTTCCCTACTGCAGCAGAGTCACCGAAGTTATGAAGCAGGTTTTTCTTCACAGTAGCGTGAATTCGGTTGCCCTGTACAGCAATGTTTTTAAAACCGGAAACCGGATCGGACCGGTTAGGGCTCCGGTTCCGGTTCAACCGGTTGGACCGTCGGTTCAACCGGTTTTGACCTCTTTAATGGAATTGACGTGAATGTTAGATTTTTGGGTATTTTTTGACAAACTTTTTAAACCTTATGGGCTTTTAATTTCCCTTGTTGAATTCTTGGTCCCATCAATGAAGAAAAGTCAAAATAAATGGAGTATGCAGATGGATTTGGAGAGGGTGAAAACCAAGGAAAATAATTAAATACTCCCTACCCCACTTGTACTTGAAAGGGAGTATGAAATCCAAGAAATTTTTTTTTTTAACTATCTGCAACTCTTTTACGATTTCTCTTCATCTTTTCAAACTTTCACCTTTTATCTTTTATCTTTCATCTTTTCATATTCTTTCATCTTTTATCTTAACAAACAAATAAACAATAATACTACTAGTGTTATACTATTCAAATACTTCCTATGATTTTCATCTAAACCAACATCTTCTACATCTACATGACTACATCCACAATTATGACTCTACAATTGTTACAGCAAACATAGTCCCCGTTGATTCTCCGACGAGATGGCCGGAAAAATCAATCTTTGAAGAAGAAAATAAACCAAGACCATATTTTCAAGATTTTTCTTTCTTTCGTTTTGATGGATACTGATGTCGTATAAACGGGGGTACAGTTTTAAAATGGAATTACCTTACTTGCTGTTATACAACACAGGCAAGAATACCTGGTCGTACGCTAGTATAGTTTGGTAAGACCGAGTCGAACTCAGGGAACGGAGACAACTCTAATTTGGAAAATATAAAGTACTAAATTGAAATGACAAAAGGGGGGGTTTACGCTTTAATTCCGTATGAATAATTGACAAACAATTATGAAAAACTAAATAAATACTAAATTGTTAAAAATAAATAACAATAAAAACTTAAAATGATTTGGTTTTTAATCAATAGGTAAAGGAATGTGGTTGTTTGGATTACTTTCCCTAGATTCCGGTTATCCCTTTATTGATTTGCTCAAACTTGGATTTTATGGTGACATGACAAATGAGACAACCCTCTGATCAGGATAAGTTGACTAACACAATTAAGAAAGACACTTGGTTGTTTGCAACACGCTAATCTTTCAACTAACGTTGCCCACCGAATTGTGTTTGAATTAAACCTACACCGTCTATGTGATTTATTCTTATAGCTTGACTCAACAAAGCCTATAGTTACTTAAAACTATCTTGTTCATAAGTGATTATTACCAATTATTGATCCTAGCCTATCAAACTCAATCTATTTAGTGAAATTCGTCAACCGCAATCAACAAACCTCAATAATTCACTATCCTAAAGGAAATCAATCTCAATTGGATAATAAATCACGCTAGGTAATCAATAACAATCACAAATAACCAAGGATCAACGAATAAACACAATAAACATTCATAAAATCCAATAATTCTCGCAAATCAACAATCAAACCATCATCTAGGTATCATCATCCAAACAATCACATTAAAGGAATTAGCTACTCATAGATTCATGTGAAATCAGATTACAATCCATACTTAAAGTCATAATCAAATGAAATAAGAATACGAAATCGAACCAAAATCACGAGAAACCGAAGAGATGATTAAAACCCCTTGATTCCCTTACGTTCTTGACCTTCGGAATGCTCCAGAAATGAGGTTGAATTGGGAGAAAATCGGCTGTGTGGAAGTAGGTGTGTAACCCTACAAATGAGAGAAATCTAGGTTTTTATTTTTTTCTGCCGACCTTATTCAACCGGCGGTTGAAGGTTTCAACCGCCGGTTGGACTAAATTTTCTTGTCAGTCCGGCCCGCCCTCCTGACAATCCATTTCCACCATCCCAACCGCCGGTTGATCATGTCAACCGCCGGTTGGGCCCAAAATTCAGCATTTTCCTTCTTCAACTTCAAACTTCTTCATTTCTTCATCATTTTCTTTAATTCTAGCTCGGTTTCCGCTCATTTTCAATCCAAGCCTCAAATAAATCCCTAAATGCAAATATAAACGATTTAAGTACCAAATTCAATAAAATTGCATAAGAAATTACTTGAAATAGAGGAATATATATACAATTATATAGTACATTTTTGCACTTATCAAATATCCCCCACTTGAATCCTACTTGTCCTCAAGTAGACTCAATAAAGAATTGGCAAAATTGGCAAAAATGGGGCTTACATACGAACTAGCATTTAACTATCCCCAAATTTTTATCTTAAAATTAATCCTACTTAAGAATTAGCAACCAAGAAACTCTACTAAGAAAGACCAATGTATTTTCTAAACATCCTATATTTCAGCTATTGAGCTTGACTTATTATTCTTATAGTGAGCTCTACCTTCGGATCACCTAGCAAAATACTCCCATATAACCCACATGCCATAAAATTGTATAATGGGTATCTTTTAGTATCACATTTTTCAAGTCAAGACATTGGTGGCAGGTCTGTGCCTCAGCACAACAAAGCGACATAACTTGACTTTAGTATATGGATTTCATGAGCTTAATTTTGCTCTTTTAATTTCTTTTCTTTCATTCTTTCATATTATAAAATGTACTGAAGGAAACCAGGTTTGTACTTTCGTACAACAGAGGAGACAACAATCAGTACATCCCCAAATGTTGATACTTTTTGATCCCAAAATTACGAAATACAACACATTTGTCATATAAGAATTAAGACTTATGTCATACCTTGCTTAGGCTTTCCTTAGATATCCCCCACTTAATCTCTTAAATTACTTAAAAGCTCAATAACCTACGTATAGATTGCCTATTGATACATTGAAACTCCCTAGCTTTGTTACAAGGTTAACCTTTTCTTAAGATGATACAATTTTTAAAAGAAAAATTTGGGTTGAAAAATCACTAATATAGAATGCCCTTTTTGCAAAAATTTAACCCTTTAAACCAATTCTTTTATTCTAGAGGCAAGGACACTTCTTTTCCCCATCCCCCACTTAAAACAAGGCAATGTCCCCATTGCATACAAAATATAAAATTACGGGAATAGAAAAGAAGTGAACAGAAACTCCCCTGAGCTATTCTTGCATATGCAGAATTAAGAAGCCTTCCATGATTTGATTCGATAAAATACAACAGCACACTTTCGTAGGCACCACGGTTGCATTTAGCTTATGCAACAAGCCTTTAAACCCCTCGGTATCCCAAGTGGACGAGTTGTAGTCTCGTGAGGGTTTCCAGTGAACACACCCACAAAGTTCGTACCTACAATCAAAAACACTAAAACAAAACAAAGTAATAAACATAAAATAAGCGGGTTGCCTCCCGAAAGCGCTTTGTTTAACATGTCGTTAAGCTCGACATTTCTTCACCTAAATTAACTAACATCCATCTCCAACTCACGGTTGGAGTCTCTAGCATCACCAAAGTATTTCTTAACTCGACTTCCATTCACCTTAAATGTTGTACCTGAATGACCTTCCAAATCAATTGCACCATAAGGATAAACTTTTGCTATGGTGAACGGTCCAGTCCAACGAGTTCTCAACTTCCCAGGAAACAAATGTAACCTAGAATTGTAGAGTAGCACTTTGTCGCCTTTCTCAAAAGTTCGGTCCTTGAGACGAGCATCATGCCATTTCTTGGTACGCTCTTTGTACAACTTAGCATTATCGTATGCATGTATCCTTAACTCGTCGAGTTCATTGAGTTGAGCCAAGCGCTCCTTTCCAGCTTTATGGTCATCCAAGTTACAGTTCTTTAACGCCCAATATGCTTTATGTTCGAGTTCAAATGGCAAGTGACAAGCTTTTCCATAAACTAACCTATAAGGTGTCGTTCCAATGGATGCCTTGTAAGCTGTCCTTGCTGCCCATAGAGCATCATCTAACTTATTCGACCAATCCTTAGGATTTCCTTCAATTGATCAGGGGTTAATACACACGAAGGGGATTAAAGTATCCCAAAATGTTCGCTTGGGGTACTAAAGTTTATGATTTGACAAAACTATAACCCAACTTTTAAAACCTCCCCAAGTGAAAAAATGAGTTGATAAGGATTCATCAATTTGAACAATTTTATAAACTTTGATTATCCTTTTAAACATTTTAATAAACTTTAGTTTTCCTTGTAAACATATTAATAAACTTTAGTTACCCTTAAACACAATACGTATAGTTAACTCATAGTTTTGTCAAATCATAAACTTTAGTACCTCAAGCGAACATTTTGGGATACTTTAATCCCCTCCGTGTGTATTAACCCATTGAACGCTCAAGAATACGCTTCAATCCTCGATTGGTCACTTCCACTTGTCCACTTGTTTGTGGATGATAGGCAGTTGAAAACTTGTGGACAACTCCATATCTCTTAAGCACCTTTTCTAACTGAGCATTCGAGAAGTGTGTTCCTCGATCACTAATCAAGGCCTTGGGTGCTCCAAACCTCGAGAAGATTTGTTTAAGGAACTTCACTACTACTTTAGCATCATTAGTGGGTAACGCTTTTGCTTCTGCCCACTTGGACACATAATCAACTGCTACAACAATATATTTATTTCCATTACTCGCAGGAAATGGTCCCATAAAGTCAATCCCCCAAACATCAAAAATCTCGCTAACCATAATGGGGTTTTGAGGCATCTCATCTTGTTTAGAGATTCTACCCGACTTTTGGCATGGATCACATTCTTTCACTAGCTCGTGGGCATCCTTATAAATTGACGGCCAATAGAATCCAGCCTCCAACACCTTTCGTGCAATGTATGTCGGACCATGATGACCTCCTGTTGGACCACTATGACATTGTCTTAATATCTTAACGCACTCTTCACCATGCACACATCTTCTCACCATGCCATCGGCACACTTCTTGAATAGAAACGGGTCTTCCCAAAAGTAATGGCGCAATGCGGCGAAAAACCTTTTCTTCTCTTGATACTCCATTTCTGCAGGAAGAATCCCGGTGGCAAGAAAATTCGCAAAGTCTGCGAACCATGGCAATCCATTCATGATGACCTTTAAAAGGCTCTCATCAGGGAATTTATCCTGAATCTCGGATTCATCTAACTTCTCTAATTCCGGATTTTCTAATCTAGACAAATGATCTGCAGCTAGATTTTCGGCTCCCTTTTTGTCACGAATCTCAATATCAAATTCTTGCAATAACAAGATCCATCTCAATAATCGTGGTTTAGCGTCTTGTTTGCTAAATAGATAGCGTAATGCAGAGTGATCGGTGTACACCACAGTTTTTGATAAAACCAAATACGACCGAAACTTGTCAAAAGCAAATACCACAGCTAATAACTCTTTTTCGGTGGTGGTGTAATTTTCTTGTGCATCGGTCAAAGTCTTACTTGCGTAGTAAATGGGTTGAAACTTCTTTTCAATCCTTTGACCTAGCACAGCTCCAACGGCATAATCGCTAGCATCGCACATCAATTCGAAAGGTAGATCCCAACGGGGACTAATCATTATTGGTGCGGACACTAACTTTTCCTTCAACACTTCAAATGCAGTTAAGCATTCCTTGGAGAATTTGAATTTGGCATCCTTCTCCAGCAATCGATTCATGGGACGAGCTATTTTCGAGAAATCCTTGATGAATCGTCGATAAAATCCAGCGTGTCCCAAGAAACTACGAATGCCCTTCACATTAGTTGGTGGCGGCAATTTGGATATGGCCTCTATCTTTGCTTTGTCCACTTCAATGCCCTTGGCCGAAATTTGATGTCCTAAAACAATCCCTTCTCGGACCATGAAGTGACATTTTTCCCAATTAAGCACGAGGTTAGATTTCTCGCACCTCTCCAACATCTTTTCAAGATTCGACAAACAATCGTCGAACGAATTTCCAAATACGGAGAAATCGTCCATAAAAATCTCCATACTTTCTTCAATCATATCATGAAAAATGGCCATCATGCACCTTTGGAACGTGGCGGGTGCATTGCACAACCCGAATGGCATTCTTCTATATGCAAAGGTTCCAAATGGACAGGTGAATGTGGTCTTGTCTTGATCGTTTGCATCGATAGGAATTTGAAAGTAACCGGAAAATCCATCTAGAAAACAATAGTATTCCTTACCGGCTAAACGTTCTAGCAATTGATCGTTAACTGATGAGCTAGATGGTGCGGATACGGCCCTCTTTCGTCGGTGCAACGTACGCTCCGGTTCGGCAAATGGTGCAATTGGGTTGGGCACTGACGAACGGGTCATACACTACCTGCACAGCAACTCACGCAGTAAACAAGCAACTTAAACCACAAACTTAAATACCTAAATTACTAATCGAAAATACGAACGCAAAAACCAAAAACTACAAACCCTAACGAAAATTTAAACTTAAACAAAAAGATTTCCAAATAAAGAATTGAAACAACCGCTCCCCGACAGCGGCGCCAAAAACTTGATGTCGTATAAACGAGGGTACAGTTTTAAAATGGAATTACCTTACTTGCTGTTATACAACATAGGCAAGAATACCTGGTCGTACGCTAGTATAGTTTGGTAAGACCGAGTCGAACTCAGGGAACGGAGACAACTCTAATTTGGAAAATATAAAGTACTAAATTGAAATGACAAAAGGGGGGGGGGGGGGGGGGGGTTTACGCTTTAATTCCGTATGAATAATTGATAAACAATTATGAAAAACTAAATAAATACTAAATTGTTAAAAATAAATAACAATAAAAACTTAAAATGATTTGGTTTTTAATCAATAGGTAAAGGAATGTGGTTGTTTGGATTACTTTCCCTAGATTCCGGTTATCCCTTTATTGATTATGGTGACATGACAAATGAGACAACCCTCTGATCAGGATAAGTTGACTAACACAATTAAGAAAGACACTTGGTTGTTTGCAACACGCTAATCTTTCAACTAACGTTGCCCACCGAATTGTGTTTGAATTAAACCTACACCGTCTATGTGATTTATTCTTATAGCTTGACTCAACAAAGCCTATAGTTACTTAAAACTATCTTGTTCATAAGTGATTATTACCAATTATTGATCCTAGCCTATCAAACTCAATCTATTTAGTGAAATTCGTCAACCGCAATCAACAAACCTCAATAATTCACTATCCTAAAGGAAATCAATCTCAATTGGATAATAAATCACGCTAGGTAATCAATAACAATCACAAATAACCAAGGATCAACGAATAAACACAATAAACATTCATAAAATCCAATAATTCTCGCAAATCAACAATCAAACCATCATCTAGGTATCATCATCCAAACAATCACATTAAAGGAATTAGCTACTCATAGATTCATGTGAAATCAGATTACAATCCATACTTAAAGTCATAATCAAATGAAATAAGAATACGAAATCGAACCAAAATCACGAGAAACCGAAGAGATGATTAAAACCCCTTGATTCCCTTACGTTCTTGACCTTCGGAATGCTCCAGAAATGAGGTTGAATTGGGAGAAAATCGGCTGTGTGGAAGTAGGTGTGTAACCCTACAAATGAGAGAAATCTAGGTTTTTATTTTTTTCTGCCGACCTTATTCAACCGGCGGTTGAAGGTTTCAACCGCCGGTTGGACTAAATTTTCTTGTCAGTCCGGCCCGCGCTTCTGACAATCCATTTCCACCATCCCAACCGCCGGTTGATCATGTCAACCGCCGGTTGGGCCCAAAATTCAGCATTTTCCTTCTTCGACTTCAAACTTTGTTGGGACATGTTTGTGTGTGACAACAGATCTAGCTTTGTAATAGTTGAAACGTTATTTGTAATCAAGTTGATATATTGATTTTGGTTTGTATACACTTAATATGATTTGATAGGCATTTTAGAGCTAATTGTTTGAATGCTAAAAGATGTTAATCAAAGTCAAAGTTTGACTGAAAAAGTCAAATCGCGAAGTTCAGAAAAGAACTTGCGAAGTTCAGTTGAACTTCGCAAGTGGGCCAAGTTCGCATGGGCCATGGGCTGCGAAGTTTGAAGTTCGCAGAAGCCCAGCAGATTTGCGAACTTCGTGAAAACTTAAACTATAAATACAAATCAAACCCTAAACGTTTAACACTTTTAACCCTACGAATTTCCAGAGAATTATTGCGAAATTAAGCATTCTTAAGGCTAGGTATTGATAGATTAATCCGTTTGAATCAATACAAAGTCGTTCTTGTTAATCGAATTCACTATTAGTTGTGAATCAATCGTTCACTATCCGTGAACTAAGTATTGAGGGATTCCGCACCTTAATACGTATAGATAACCTCGTTATCGATCCGCTACACTAGGGACTTACAATTGGTATCAGAGCCTACGGCTAGATACGCGTAGGTTCGAGGTTAATTGGGTAATAACGATTGATTTGGTGTTGATTTGACGTGTTTGTAAGCGTAATATCGACTAAAATCCGTCTCTGGAAGTGTTTAGGTTCGTTTTCGACCAAAAACTTAGGGTTTAGTCGATTAGAAACCTAAAATTTTCGTTTTTGGGGTTTTCAGCCGATTCTGCGAAGTTAGGGTTTTTCTGCGAAGTTCGTGCGAAGTTCAGTAATTTTGCGAAGTTAAGAAAGTTGCGAAGTTCAACCTTTGCGAAGTTCAGATTTTGCGAAGTTCAGGAATTGCGAAGTTCGTGACCTGCGAAGTTCGTGCGAAGTTCAACTCTACTTTTGCGAAGTTTATTTTCTGATTTGCTTTTTTAAGTTTTTCAAAGTTTGCCAAGATGTCTGACGTTAGTAAAATGATTGAGATGGAACACGAGGTTGGAAAATCAAGTGGACCACCTAAATTGCTTCGACTCTCAGACTATTATGGATGGAAGGACAGATTTGAATCTTACTGTCTGTTCCATGACATAAGCATTTGGATGTGCATTAAGAGTGGATACACCCCTCCGACTCATGTGGTGAATGACGTTACTGTTGAGATTCCATATCATCGTATGAGTGATGACCAAGCGAAAGCTTATGAAAGGGAGTGTAAGGCACATTCTGCGATTAAGATGAGTTTACCAAAAGACATCAATCACCAACTGAGATCTTTTCATACTGCTAAGGAGCTCTGGGAAGCCCTTGAGAAAAGAGGTGAAGGAAGTGCTCAAGTTATCGCTGGAAAATCAAATCTTCTTGAAAAGCAATGGATGATGTTCAAGGCTTTTAAAGGGGAAGATCTGGATGCTTATACTGAAAGATACTACCACTTGTTGAGTGAGCTAGACAACCATAACATAGAATATGCTGATGCTAAGATTATCAATAAATTTATTGAAGGTCTACCAAAGAAATGGGAAATGTATGGTGTCATGCTCAAGGATAATGAAACTCGGTTTGCCACTATGACCTTAGAGCAAGCTATTGACAGGCTCAGAGGTTATGACTTTGATAAGAAGACAAGAGATTCTGATTCTGATCAGGTTCAGGATCCTGGACTGTATCATGGGAACACCAATCTGACTCAGTCTTCATCGAGTTCGACCAAAGCCTTATTGACTATTGGTGAAACTAATGGAGAAGGAGAAGTGGTTACCGAGGAATTGTGTTTAGTAACCTCATCTGCTGGTGGAAGTGAAACAAAGACAAAGGCTCAAGGGAAGAAAACTCAGGAACATCATAAGATGCCTATGAGTGTGAAAACTGCTGAAGAGCAACTGTCCGTGTTAGCTTCATTTGTAGCCTCTTATGAGAACTACATACTGGGGAAGATCAATGATCCTGCAATATTTGATGAGGATTATGATCAAATTTCTGAGGACGATTTAGAAGAAATGGACCTTCAGTGGCAATTGGCCATGATCTCAAGAAGGGTTAAAAATTTCTTGAAAAGAACCGGAAGAAAGGTGGTAGGTAACAAACCAGGTTTTGACAAGTCTAAAGTAAAGTGCTATAATTGTAAAAACAATGGACACTTTGCTAGAGAATGTCAAAGACCTAAAGTGGAGAAGGCTGCAGATCAGAAAGAGAAGTCCACTACTTTAGCATCAAAAGCTTTAGTAGTTCAACAGCTTGATGGGTCTTACGATTGGAGTGCCGCTACTGAAGAGGCATTCATGGCTGAAATTGAAGAAACCGATAAGACCGTTTAAAGTACTTCATATATGCCAACTGCTGAGGAATATCAAGTCAAAGTTCCTGATATGAAGATTCCTCCGGCTAATGATGATGTACTTGATCTGGGATCAACTGAAGATCTCACAGCTGATGACTTCATTGCTCAGATGGCAGATGTTCAAACCGACAAGAAACGGGTATGTTTTGATTATCTCACTCTTGTTGACGTATGCAATTTAGTTTCTAGTTTACATGCTCAACTAGGTACCTATATGGAATCTCACGATTCTTTGAATAAGGAACTTAAAGAAACTAAAAGTGATGTACGTAGACTTAGTGCTGATAAGGTCGATTTGAAAGAAAAGATTAAGTTAGCTAACATAGATAAAACCACTCTTACTGATAAAGTTAAGGAGCAAGCAACGACTATAGATGGTTTATATATTAATGTAGCTAATTTAAATCAGACTATTGCCAACAAAGACCGTGAATTGGCTGATTCTAAGTTGAGGTTAGTTGAGATGAACCGTAAGTTTGAAAGTTTTAGGACTTCTTCTTTAACTTTGAACAATATAATAAGTGCTCAACGTAGTCCTAAGGATGGATCTGGACTAGGATATAGTGAAGTTCCTCCTCCTTTCAATGGCAACTATAGGCCTGCCTCAACTGATGTGGAAATGACTGATATTTCCAAAATTAACCAAGCGGAAGTGTCACAGGGATCTAAGTTAGAAGAGACTGTTGTTGATAACCTTAAGACTAGTGAAATGAATGCTAAGCTAGATGATAAGGTAGTTAATGAACAGAAATCTACTCTAGTAACTTCTGATAATAGTGATGCAATTAAGGGTAAAGAAGTGAAGTCTAGAAAGCAAAGATCTTGTTTTAAGTGTCACCAAAAGGGACATGTGGCTTCATGTTGTCCTAACAGTAATGTAACTCCGGTAGCTTTAAAGATAAATGTAGATAGGCCGAGTACTAAGCCTGGGTTGGGTAACAAACCAGTAACTAAGCCTATAAACATTCTCAAAAGGGATGGAACACATAGTGTTTCTCCTCCAAAACCTAAACGAATCTTGACACATAATGATAATCCTGTTTTTCATGGAAAAGATAAAATTCCGTCAAGGTTTCAAACTCCAAGTAGAGGTCATAGTCGTAATGAAAATGGCACTACTTCACGTTCTCATGGGATGAATTTTGAGTATAATTATAAACAACATGAGTATAAATCCCAAGGTTATGAGTCAAGGAGATTTACCTCCAAGTCTCCTAGTCGACCCAAGACCACAGTTCATCCACAATCCCAAGTTCCAGTTAAAGTAACTAAGGTCCCTGAGGGAAATGACTATGGTTACTTTAAAGAAACCAAGATTGTAGATGATGAGGGACATACCAAGACCGTGATGGCTTGGGTCCCTCTTAAAAACTGATTGTGTTTTATTGTTATGTGCAGGAGCCTACTGTGAACAAAGAGAGCTGGTGGTATGTAGACAGTGGATGCTCAAGACACATGACAGGAGATCGAAGTCAACTTCAAGACTTCAAAGGAGGATTGAAACAGCGAGTCAATTTCGCTGGTGAAAAAGGAGGCATTATAACTGGGATTGGAAAAGTTTCTAATGGAGCTTTGACTCTAGAGAATGTGAATTATGTTGAACAACTAGTTCACAATCTAGTGAGTGTATCCCAAGTCTGTGATAAAGGTCATCCAGTTCATTTCAATGAAAAGGAAGCCTTAATTTTGAAGCCAGGGATTAAAATTCCTGATGATTGGATTTTGATGAGGGCACCAAGGAAAAAGGACATTTATGCTATAAACATGAGTGCTCCTGCCTCTTCAATGATGTCTACATGTTTTCTATCCAAGGCTTCAGAGACAGACTCAATGCTATGGCATAGGAGGATGGGACATCTAAATTTTCGAAAGATGAACTACATAACCAAAAATGGTTTAGTAGATGGTGTACCAAAGAAAAGTTTTAGGCTAGATGACAGGTGTGTATCTTGTATGAAGGGGAAACAACACAAGAAACCACACAAGTCTAAGGCAATAAACTCCAATTCCTCGCCATTTGATTTGCTACACATGGATCTCTTCGGCCCAATAAGCAAAAGGAGCATGGGTGGCAAATGGTACTGTTTAGTTATCACCGATGATTTTTCTAGATTCTCATGGGTATTCTTTTTAGGATCTAAGGATGAAACCCCCGGCATTCTTATGCAATTCCTAGATCAAATTGAGAATGTCTATAAAACGAGAGTAAAGAGACTTCGTAGTGATAACGGTACAGAATTTAAGAACTCGACATTCAATGTCTACTGTTTAAGTAAGGGAATTGAACATCAATTCAGCGCACCTTATGAGCCTCAACAGAACGGTGTAGCTGAAAGGAAAAACAGAACATTGATCGAAGCCGCAAGAACTATGCTTGCAGATTCAAAGCTTCCTGTCATCTTTTGGGCAGAAGCAGTGAGTACAGCATGTCATGTTCTAAATAGGGTTTTAACGGTTAAAAAGCATAACAAGACTTGTTATGAGCTTTTGAACAAGAAGAAACCGAATTTGAAAGGCTTTGAGCCATTTGGTGTGTCGTGTACACTGTTGAAGACTCAACATCAACCTAAGTTTGGTGAGAAGGCTGACGAAGGATATTTCCTAGGTTATGTGCCTAACTCTCCGAATAAACGAGTTTTCAATAAAGTCACCGGACGTGTGGAAACAGTTTATAACATTGAAGTTACGAGCTATACACATGACAATCATAAGGGACTAGATTGGCAGTTTGATTATTCTGATCTTTTTCAGTCATTTAAAGTTCCTATGAGTGACAACTTGGTTGATTCAGACATTCCAGATCATGTGTTGTCGGATGATGGAGATTCTCCTCCAAGACCGAAAACGAATGTGATTAGGGATGTTGTTTCGGATGAAGAAGATTCTAGTTCTGATGAATGTTCACCAGATTCACCTAAAACTTCTGAAAACTCTTCTTCATATCCAAAGTTTTATGTTGACCCTGCTTTTCAAGAATATCAACAAAGGGTACTTAAGGAATATTTCTTCCTACATCTTCACCTAAGACTACTCCAAAGGCATCTTCAAGTGAAAAGACTCAACAGGAAAAAGATCCGGTGTTTAAAGAATATGAACAAAGGGTTCTTGATGAATTCTTTACACCGTCTCGATTGTTAAGGGAACATCTTTATTCCGATAACTTACATATTCCTGAGGAGAATTCACCGGAAGTTGAGGAGTTAAATACTAATTTAGGTGATAATCTACAAAGTGAACCGGTGAGTGCTTCTCGAGCTACTAAAGATCACCCTCCTTCCAATATCATTGGTGATCCAGATGCTCCTGTTCAAACTAGAGGAAGTGTATCCAAATCCTCAGAGTTCACCGATTCACATCAAGCTAATTTCAGTGAAAGTGAAGCTCATCAGTGCATGTATTCATGCTTTATCTCTCAAGTAGAGCCAAAGAATGTACAAATGGCTTTGAAAGATAATTCATGGGTTGAGGCAATGCAAGAGGAGTTATTTCAATTCAAGAAACTGAAAGTTTGGCAGTTGGTTGACCTACCAAAGGGAGAATATCCAATTGGAACTAGATGGGTATTTAAGTGCAAAAGAGATGATCGTGGTGTCATTGTTCGTAATAAAGCTCGTTTAGTTGTTCAAGGCTTTAATCAACAGGAAGGTATAGACTACAATGAAGTGTTTGCACCTGTGGCAAGACTAGAGGCAATTAGGCTGTTCTTAGCATTTGCGTCGTTCAAAGAAATCAAAGTATTTCAGTTGGATGTCAAATGTGCCTTTTTGTATGGTGATGTCAAAGAGAAGGTGTATGTTTCACAACCTCCAGGGTTTACTGATCCACATTATCCTGAGAGAGTATATCGTTTAGATAAGGCTCTTTATGGATTGCATCAGGCGCCAAGGGCATGGTATGAAACACTATCTACTTATCTACTTGATAATGGATATACAAGAGGAAAGATAGATAGTACACTTTTTGTTAAATGGAAAAATAACGACTTTCTGCTTGTTCAAGTATACGTTGATGATATCATCTTTGGATCTTCGGATGAAAAGATGTGCTTTGAGTTTGAGCAAGTTATGAGGAAAAAGTTCGAGATGTCTGCAATGGGAGAGTTGACGTTCTTCTTAGGATTGCAAGTTGATCAAAAGAAAGACGGATTCTTCATTCATCAATCTAAGTACACACATGAGCTGTTAGAGAAATTCAAAATGGATGAGACAAGGATTTACAAGACTCCTATTCCAGAAAATCATGGACTTGGTCCGGATACATCGAGTGATAAAGATGTAGATCCTACTCTTTATAGGGCTATCATTGGATCATTAATGTATCTTACTGCATCCAGGCCGGATATTATGTTTGCAGTTTGTATCTGCGCAAGATATCAAGCCAACCCTAAAGAGTCTCATATGCAAGGTGTTAAAAGGATTTTACGTTACCTTAAAGGGAAGCCTAAGCTGGGACTTTGGTATCCGATTGGGGGAGACTTGGATCTAGTAGCTTACACGGATTCTGATTATGGTGGATGTAATTTGAATAGAAAGTCTACAAGTGGAGGATGTCAGTTTTTGGGGAGTAGACTGGTGTCATGGCAGTGTAAGAAGCAACAATCAGTAGCCATTTCTACATGTGAAGCTGAGTATGTTGCAGCTGGTAGCTGTGTGTCTCAAGTTCTTTGGATACAACAGCAACTGCGAGACTATGGGTTGAATTATACAAACACTCCTGTCATGATTGACAATGAATCCACAATGTCGATTACTAACAATCCGGTGAAACATAGCAAGACGAAGCACATTGAGATTCGTCATCATTTTATAAGGGATTGTGCGGAGAAGAAGCTTGTACAGTTAGTCAAGGTCCCCTCAACTGATAACTTGGCAGACTTGTACACCAAAGCTTTCGACAGGACGCGTTTTGAGACATTGATTCAACGGAACGGCATGCAAAATCCAGAATAACGCGTCTTCCAAAGGTCTTTTTGTTTAAGTTAGTTTTGTTTTTGTTTTCTGTTTTTAGTTCTGTGTGTTAGGAAATTAAAAAAAAAAAGGGGGGGGGGGGGGGGGGGGGGGGCGTATGGCATTCTTTTGCTTGTTACCTGCGGGGAATCGCCTCCAATAAAAGAACAACTGTAGTTCTTTTAGAAAATTGTTTGAGTTTTGACTGCAAAAACTTGGGAAATGATAGTACATTAGGGAAATAAGCCTAATAATAATAATCCTTAAGTACTAAGATTGAGTTGAAATTTTGGTAAGTTGTTGTTTCTAGCCTCTTATCGGGCCTGTTATTGATCTCGGTTTTCCGATAGAACTTTACGAATCCCAATAACGGGTCAAGAAATGATAGCATCCTAGTAATCGCTAGTAGATTCCTATAGGTTTTCAATAAAAGTATGTCTTAACTTAGTAGGAACTTATACTTATCTTGTTATACACCTATATCCACTGATTTTAACACGTGCTATTTTGATAAGTGATAAGAATAACAAAGTCTAGATAGCTTCATCATATGATGTATCGGTAGGCAAAGTATTCTTAGATTTTTGAGCATTTAAGAAGCAATAATATAACGTGACTATATCTTTTGTGGTCAACTTTATAATGTATGACATAATGTCCTAAGTGATTGAATGATGGTACTGCTATGCACTGTTATCAAAAATCTAAATTTAAAAGAGAAAAGGGCACATGGTAGTAATATGGGTATTAACAAAATTAAGGAATCCTCTGTTATACTAAGTATAGACCTGGTGAACTTAATTTTGTTATTAGTCCCAGACTAGTTTAATCATACTAAGAGATCCTCTGTTATACTAAGTATAGATCTGGTGAACTTAGTATCTTTAAATGATGTTTGGTATGTGTCAAGATCTCAAAATAAAAATCAAGTGTATGTTACTAAAATAACCGCTACCTTGAGTGCTTTAATAGATGCAGTGTTTTAGTATTACTTGAAATTCTTCGGTATATTATATTGGGGAACATATTTGATATAGTTCACAACTAATAATAATAAGGTTTGCTCATTAATCTAGGTTTAATTTGTTTATGTGGACCATAATACAGATAATCGTCTTGAACTATCAAAGGACAATTGGATCGTTCACTCATGTGGATAATTAGGTCCAAATGAATAAAAAGTTATTTTTGATATAAAATGTTGAGTCAGGTGGATAAAGGTAAACAAAGATATAATTTTATAAGTATAAGTTTGTTACTAACTAATTCATAATTTTATTGAACTTATATGAATTTTACTAAGTGTTTGTACTAGCAACTCGACTTAGACTTAACGTAAGCTAATAAATAAATGCTTATTCTTTCTAATATGATCCCGAAGCAGTTGAAATTCTATCTAGTTTTAAGTCGTTTTCTTTATTTAGATTAGTATGTTTATTTATTTTTAGTGAATGTAATTTTCATTTATTAATAAATAAAGTTGAATTTTATTTTTATTTCGCGTGTTGTACCTTTGGAAGTGTTTTATTTAATTATTTAATGTTCCAAGATTATCAAATGTGACAAATACGTCAACGAAAGTTAAAATTTTGACTCAAATTAATTTTATAAAAAGTTCTATTTATTTTTAAAGTTAAAATCGCAATTTTGGTCAAATCTTGCGAAGTTGACCTTAAAACGGCGAAGTTAACTTAGACTATAAAAGGAACAAGTCAACGAGTCAAACCCCTTACAATTCCCAAAATCTTGCGAAGTTCACACAGCCTTTGCGAAGTTCTGTGCGGCGAACTTGAGACGAACTTGATTTGTTCGGTTATTTACGAAATTCACGAAAGAGGAAGGGATTTTCGCTCCGTTAACAATCATCTACTCGTTGTTGCGAATCTATTGAGGTATATTTCACAAGATTTCACCGTGTAGTTTGCTCGTAATCGATCGTTTTTGTATATCGATGGTTTCGGTTTGGGATTTCACGGATTCAACTTGTTTAAGTGATTGTAAAACCGAAAAACTTGAAGATATTACTTAATCGATGTATCTATAACATGTTCGAAGTGATTAATTGCTTAAAACTCGTGTAGATCATCATTTTAGTGATTTAAAATTGAAACCGCGAAGTTGCGAAGTTCAGATCTGCGAACTTCGCAAACGCTCCTCATTGCGGAGTTTGACCTGGTCAAACTTCGTGACGAAGTTTACACTTTGCGAAGTTGACCCAGTCAACTTCGTGGTTGACCCAGGTTGGACTGATGCGAAGTTAAGCTAAAATTCGCAAAGCCTTGCGAAGTTCAGCTGAACTTCGAGATTCAGTCAACTTCGGCATTGACCCGCGTTGACCGAAGCTTATTTTGAGAAAATCTAACTTTTAAATTAACTTTGGTTGACGGTTTCGACTCGAGAATTTAGTTTAGACTTAGTTTAACTTTTGTTAATAAAGTTTACATAAAATTTTCGAATATTATAACTTGTTTTTAGTTTAAGGACGTTTTTATAGTTATAAATAAAAAGCAAGTTGATTATTTTTAGCATGTTTGAACTTAAGAACTTCACGTTATAAGTTAAAACATGTTACTTATTAAATAATGAGTTAATAATATCGAAAGTCTTCCGATTCATTATGTAATCGAGCGGCGTGTCCTGATATTATTTTCAGCGGTATTATAACTTATATTTTATTAAACTTTGAACTTGTTAATATCGAAAGTCTTCCGACTCATAGCGTAGTCGAGCGGCGTGTCCCGTAACTTTAGTTTCGGCGGTGTTACAATTCAAGTTTATGTTTTAAACAAACTTTGATTTAATTTAAAGATTATAATTGAACGATAAAGATTATACTTTTAGGTTCAATTAAGTTTCGGTAAATTAAGTTATTCGTTAATAGTGAACATAGACGTTTGATGATCTTAAGGTCATAATACGTAAACGTTCAAGTTAACTAATGTTCGTTTATTTAATGGTTTTTGTTGTTTGCAGATATGGCAGCTGATAGACCATTTGTTCCAGAACACAATATTTGGATCAACTTAGATGTTGAAGAGGCTGGGAGCCAAGCTGTGAGACAAATGAAAGAGTTTCTACGTCGATCTAGAGTTGGGTTTGCAGTTTCAGAGGTTCCGGCTTTGAATTTTGCTGTCTTAAGAGATTTCTGGACTGACATTGCGTATGATGAGTCAGTTAACCCTCCAGTTATCCGAGCAACCGTGAATAACCGTCCGGTTGTATTCTCTAGGGATACTTTACGTCAGGTTCTCCAGCTGGGAGAAGCAGCTCAAGAAGATGGACCCCAAGTGTTTCCGAATAGATTCTTATGGGGTGCTGCAAGACGTATAGGATATTCTGGACCCTCCAGAGGCCAGCAGTTTGTGAAGTCATTTTTGATGGGCCAGTGGAGATTCTTGTTTCACGTTATTGTGAAGGTTTTTGCCAACAAGAAAGCGGGTTTTGACGATGCGAGTCCAGAGTTGATGTCTATGTTGTTGTCTCTGGTGTACAACAAGCCATACAGCATCAGTGGCTATATTTTTGATTCTTTTGTTGGTCAAGTGACTAGGCATTCGAGGAGCTCTCCATTCATGATATATCCTAGATTCACTATGCTTCTGATTCGTCACTCCATTCCGGATTTGAATGTTGCGGGTGACAGGACAGTGACTCATATGACTGTACGAGGATACAAGTCTATGTGGCTTCATTCAGTCAAGAAGCAAGATGTTCCGAGACCACCAGAGGTTAATCTTTTTGGTGCGGTGGTTGATGCAGCTTATGTGCCACTTGGGAATAACGGTTGGATGGATACAGCTGAGGCACAAGCACAAGCTGAGGCTGCTGCGGATCAAGATGATCAACCACAACAACAACCACAGCAACCACAACAACCTGCACAACAACAACAACAACCACCACAAGAGCAGCAACCACAGCAAGCTCCTCAACCTGCAGCTGAAGCTCAGGTTCTCATTAATGAAGTACTGAACCAGGATGCGAATCCTGAGGTTCGAGAGAAGCTGTTGCATGATGTGCTCATTCAGAATGATGATGAGAATGATCCTGATTTACGTGATATTGAAGGATTTAGGGTATAATTCTCATTTTTATATTCTAACTTGGCATTGTTATGAGATGTTTCATATTTAGTATATAATTTTATATGAACAGGATCCAGAGAACGTAGTCCCAGAGGTTGCAAGACCTGAGGGTACACGTAGTTTGGGAGAGGCTGCAGGCACATCAGTTCCTGTTACGAAAGATGTTGCTACAGTTCATGATTCCAGTTCAACAGATTCGGATGCAATTCGAATTGTTAAGGGCAAGCGTCAGCTTGTTGATGAGGATACTGATGATGAAGATGAAACTCCTCAGCTCCAGACGCGTACAAAACGTGTTAGGACGAGTGCTCCTGCTTTGAGCATAGGCGGAATGCCAGGTTAACTATTGATAGTTTATCTTTCTAACGTTTTAGGCTTTACCTTGAGATAGGAAATTGAGATAGAAATTTTTCTATGACAGTTTCGAATCTAAGCAGCGAACCGGTTAGAGAACCGACGAGGCAACGTCCGACTACGCGCGGATCTGCAAAGGTATAAAGATTTGTGACTTGTAGACGTTGTTTATTAATCGGTTTTTGTAATAGTTAGTAGATATTTGAGATGGCTTTTGCTGTGACAAATATTAACTTACATTGTATTACAGGAGAGTGCTTATCATGATGTTGATACCACTACTTCTCATTTTGAGACGACAAAGCAGAGTCGTATAGCAGCTGGGTTGTTGAGAGAATCCCTTGAGGAAATGGCACGACAAGCTGGTGCTAAAGCTGCTAGAATGACGACTGCTGCTGCTCAACCAAGGCCAGCGAGAGAACGCCTAGAGGATGCCGTTGCTCAATTGCAGAGTCAAAATGCAATAATGGCTGAAGCGATGAAGCAACAATCTGTGGCATATTCGGCGTTGATGAAAGCTCATATGGAACTGAATGACATGCATGCTGATTTAGTTGAAGAAGTTCAGCGTATGCGGCGCTTACTTGTGCGAATAGTTCCAGACCCGTCGACTCAGGGGGAGATGTTGGCATATATTAGAGGGTGTAAAGAAGATGAGCTTAGGAAGAAACGCAGACAAGATCGAGATGATGATCCCGAGGCTAATAAAGAAAAGGAGAGTGAGCCGACTGGTCAGAAACAGACTAGTGAGCCGACTCAACTTCAGGGGGAGTCAGGATCTACTGCTGCTGATGATGCTGGTGCTGGTGCAAGTGGAAGTGGTGCTGGTGGAAAAGAAGCTGGTATGACTACTTAGTTGTTTAAGTAGTTAGTATTTTGAGAATATTTTGTAATGTTAAACTTATATACTTTGGTTAATCTTAGATTGTAATAACTTTGAAAGATTAATGGTTGTAAGTTAAGTTTAATTTAGTAATGATATAAGATTTTAACTTAAGATTTTCAATGATAAGTTAAAATGATATAAGATTACTGAGTATGATTTAGGCTTGAGATTTACTTGACAAGCAGAAAATCATATTTGAGTAATTGATACAATAGAGATGAATAAAGGAATTCTTAGATTGATTCAGGAAAATCAATGAAAGAATTTATATTGTTTGTCTAATTTGTGTTAATTAAATTGGTTATACAGAAGAGAATGCTGAAAGTGATTCAGATACAGAAATTCCTGATGAATCTGAAGATGAAGTGGATTATGAACCGGAAGAAGGAGAGTTTATAATGCCAGAGGATTGGAGTCCTGTTCCTGCGGTTGAAGAACATGAAGTTGTAGATCCAGATGCTAATGTAGATGAACACTTTATGGATCCTTCGACAACAGAGTTCGTAATTGAGACAACAGCTGGAGAAAGAGTTGATCTTGATAAAGATTCAACTGATTCTGAAGCTGAAGCTGAAAAGGACATTCCAAGGAAACATCCATGGTTCAGATTACCTGCAAGGAAGAAGAAGGAAAAGGTTGGAGTTTCTGAGGTTGACATTACTGGAAATCGGATTCCAAAAAGAGGTATTCTTGGATGGTACTATGATTCTGACTTGAAGCTGTTCGCGATCAAGAGATATGACGGCGTTCAGTACTTTGAGAAAAATATCAAGAAGTTCAGTTCATTACCGAGACATGATGTCAAAGACTTGGCTAAATTGGAAATGAATAATCCGACTGAAGATGACTATGCAAAATATGTTCAAAGAATTCTAAGATCTGAGGTCAGGACGAGAAAATATGAGAAGATTAAGCCAAGGAAAGGTAAAACTCACAAGTTGAATGAGAAAAGTGAGAGAACTGGCAGACGTAGAAGAATCAAGGTATATCCAGCGGTTGAGTGTGTGCAACAGATTCCTATCAAGAAGATGCCACAGGATATATTAGAAAATATGTGTAGGTGGCAGGTGGATTCTGAGACTGGTGAAGCTCACATGTTTGAGAAGGATGATGAAGTTGAACATGGAGAGAAGATTATTTTGACTGTTTATGATCGCAGGCATCTGATGAATTTATCAAAGGCAGACATGAGGAAACTTGATGAAATCAAGATTGTTGCAATTGAAGGATGGGAGGATGCAGCGAGATATTATCAATCGATGGTCACCAAATGCATACGACTTGGAATACATTTTGGAAGCAAGCTATATAAGTAAAGATCAAAGACAACTTGAAGACTTTTGATAATAACGCTAGAGCTATTGTCAAGGGGGAGTCTGTTGGGACATGTTTGTGTGTGACAACAGATCTAGCTTTGTAATAGTTGAAACGTTATTTGTAATCAAGTTGATATATTGATTTTGGTTTGTATACACTTAATATGATTTGATAGGCATTTTAGAGCTAATTGTTTGAATGCTAAAAGATGTTAATCAAAGTCAAAGTTTGACTGAAAAAGTCAAATCGCGAAGTTCAGAAAAGAACTTGCGAAGTTCAGTTGAACTTCGCAAGTGGGCCAAGTTCGCATGGGCCATGGGCTGCGAAGTTTGAAGTTCGCAGAAGCCCAGCAGATTTGCGAACTTCGTGAAAACTTAAACTATAAATACAAATCAAACCCTAAACGTTTAACACTTTTAACCCTACGAATTTCCAGAGAATTATTGCGAAATTAAGCATTCTTAAGGCTAGGTATTGATAGATTAATCCGTTTGAATCAATACAAAGTCGTTCTTGTTAATCGAATTCACTATTAGTTGTGAATCAATCGTTCACTATCCGTGAACTAAGTATTGAGGGATTCCGCACCTTAATACGTATAGATAACCTCGTTATCGATCCGCTACACTAGGGACTTACAAACTTCTTCATTTCTTCATCATTTTCTTTAATTCTAGCTCGGTTTCCGCTCATTTTCAATCCAAGCCTCAAATAAATCCCTAAATGCAAATATAAACGATTTAAGTACCAAATTCAATAAAATTGCATAAGAAATTACTTGAAATAGAGGAATATATATACAATTATATAGTACATTTTTGCACTTATAAGATACAAAGTATCTTGCATACGTCAAACACAAACCCGGTTCGACTTGCGGTTCCGGTTCACCGGTTTTAGCGGTTCGACCGGAAACCGGCCGGTTATTGACTAGTCAAAACTTGGTGAATAACCGGTTTACAACCGACCGCTGACATGTAAAATTCCGGTTCGACCGGTTCAACCGTCCGGTTTGAACCGGTTTCGAAAACATTGCTGTATAGTGTTGTACTATTAAAACAGTAGATAACCGCTAGTCTATGTAAATTCAATTAAAAATCATCATAAAGAATTTAATTGTAAATCTAATATATCTTTGTTATGTTGCTATTTCCTATACTGTATGGTTCAATCATAAACCGGATTAATATCACTCAGAAAATAGTTTCAAGACTCATTTCTGGTAATATAATCAAGTATCCCATATTTATTCATGATAACATAAACCATGATGCAAGCATATAGTGACACTGATCTTATGTACATGATGGTTTAATAAAAAAGTTCACACGTGAATGCAAGTTTAGAAATTGGTACCTTATATTATTACTACTACAAGTATCCCAAATAGTAAGATGACAGTTTGATGGTTTACATTTGGTGAAAATGAGAGATAACATGATAGTTTATCTGGTATATCAGAATATATAAAAAGGTTACACATTATGAAAGAATTAAGGTTAAATAAAATCAAGATACAACAATGTTTTAGAAACTTTTACCAAGCAACAACGATTTAGCAAAATTAATACATGGATTACATAAACTGGTGAACCTACGATTATTTTGTGTTAGATAAAGATTACCTGTTGGTCAACCAATATCATTTCTTTGCTTGCAACCTGATTGGGGCTAGCTTGAAACGACTGTGTCCAAACGTGGTGCACCTTCACACAAATAACCCAGTCTTGCCTGTCAACTGTAAGGTCACTGAGAGGGGTGAATGCTTGTTGATTTGCCATTGATAAATGTGGATGGAACAGCAAAAGGAAGACTTGTGTATAGTGTTAGCAAAATGGTTTTGCAAGGGTGTGTGAGTTTTAATGGGGAAAAAATCCCAGCACCTTTTTGAAATCAATATTATTTTTAGTAATATTGGGGGGAAAATCTGCAGTCTTTAATGCTATAAGATCACTGCCTAAAAAAGCTCCTTAATAGTTGTCTAACCTTCCCCATTTTAGGTAAATCTAGCATTAAACACGAGATATTTCACAATTTTTAAAAAATATTACATTTAAATTTTGAAAATACCATTATGTAGCTGTATTACATCAAAGAACACATTATCTAAAATTATAGTGTGAAAGTTAACTTGAACACTTTAGTTAGTAAGTTGAGGCCAGAAAACAGAACTACACATTTACCTTGTGTATGAATGGAAGTTATATCCATTACATGACTTCTAAGCTTTGTTGTATAGCCCGAATGAATGACAAAACCCAATCTATATATATTTAAGTGTGTTTGAAGCTGTCCAGCCAACCAACTTTTAAAATTCCATTATCCACTGCACATCAATCCCTTATCAGGCTAAATTGTTTGTGTCTCGTGTAGAGCATCAATATAGTCATGAAAGCTAACGAATAATATAGTAATGGTTTTCATGTATCTGGATTTGCATTCAAAAATACATGGTATTAATATTTTTCTGTATTAAATATGTTTGAGTAACATTAGAGGAGTAAAACAAACAAATTGCACTGTAATGGTGTTACCAGATCGTTCTTCAAGGCCTTGAATAGATTGAGACGATGCATAATTTAATGTTGCAGGAGTGTTTTCATGATCCTCGACGTCTATGGAACACCGCTTGAGAATGGAACACCGCATTTCTCGAGTACCATTCATAGTAATGGTCTGAAACAAAACATGACAACTACATGAAATCAACTGTATATATTCATAGTGAGTGAGTGAGTGAGTGAGTGAGTGAGTGAGTGAGTGAGTGAGTGAGTGAGTGAGTGAGTGAGTGAGTGAGTGAGTGAGTGAGTGAGTGAGTGAGTGAGTGAGTGAGTGAGTGAGTGAGTGAGTGAGTGAGTGAGTGAGTGAGTGAGTGAGTGAGTGAGTGAGTGAGTGAGTGAGTGAGTGAGTGAGTGAGTGAGTGAGTGAGTGAGTGAGTGAGTGAGTGAGTGAGTGAGTGAGTGAGTGAGTGAGTGAGTGAGTGAGTGAGTGAGTGAGTGAGTGAGTGAGTGAGTGAGTGAGTGAGTGAGTGAGTGAGTGAGTGAGTGAGTGAGTGAGTGAGTGAGTGAGTGAGTGAGTGAGTGAGTGAGTGAGTGAGTGAGTGAGTGAGTGAGTGAGTGAGTGAGTGAGTGAGTGAGTGAGTGAGTGAGTGAGTGAGTGAGTGAGTGAGTGAGTGAGTGAGTGAGTGAGTGAGTGAGTGAGTGAGTGAGTGAGTGAGTGAGTGAGTGAGTGAGTGAGTTGGTGGTGCAAACTTTGGAGTATCTTAGACAGTGAGTGAGTGAGTGAGTGAGTGAGTGAGTGAGTGAGTCAGTTGGTGGTGCAAACTTTGGAGTATCTTAGACTCCCAAGTCTTCTTGCATTAGAATACATGAAACTTATATAAACAAAACTTCTTATTAAGAATATTATAAACTAAAGTTTAATATTCTAGGTAAACCAATACACAATGCTCTTAGGATTTTTGAAGGGTCAAAGCAAATGTAGTCAATTGAAAACACACTTCAATTAACTTAGTTTAATAATGAACTCGAAACCACATGCTCTTAGGCAAATGCAGTCAACTTACTGATGTGTCTTCAAGTTGATTCACTACTTCAAGATTTATCCAAGTAACTTACTGATGTGTCTACAAAATGATTCTCAGCACACATTCAGGGTCGAAGAAAATGGAGAATGAATTAGCAAAAAGTCTGCTACCGGCCAGAATGCTAGGAATAAATGAGTTATTCGTGTCAAGCCCAACAGCAGGTTGCGGGCTGCACCATCTACAAATAGCCACTTTGAATCATTCCATAGCTGCAAAAAAAATACATCACAGTTATAATTAGTACATAGAGCAAAAAGAAAATTTAATCTGTTCAAACGGGCACAGGTTTAATTTAAAGGTCATTGAGGACACATTCGAAAAGTGGGAACGATTTCTATATATAGCACGAGTCCTAAAGAAAAACCACATATGAAAAGGTTTGATGAAAAACATTATCAAATGATTTGAGAATAGCTATAACTATTATGCATTAAAGAAATTTTAACTTACAATTATTATGTGTACTCATCCCAATTTTTCAAGCATGACAATGATCACAAAACAAAATGCCATTCACCACCAGTTTTGACCACTTTATTACCGAAGTGTGAAACTGCTTTTAGTTTGACCCAATGTAACCCTCCACTTAATTACCAAACCTACTCCAATTTTTAAACACCAAAATATTTTAGAACAACAGTAGCCATATATAATAGAAATGATACCCAAATAAATCCAATATGACAAAGCAGTGACATCAATTATAATTCCAAAAAGTCAACAACCCTGAACCTGATATACATAAACATCTTTTGTTTTTGTGTTTCACCAAGTTCCAATATATTACCACCAATAATAAACCTCTAATCCAGTAGCATACATCATGTCTCAGAAATCATATGCACCAAAATTCAAACCTCATATTCCTAATCACCAAGTCAAATTTTAAGTTTTCAACAACTACACCTTTACTTCTTCCCACTATGCAAACTGTTCCATCGAATTCCAAATCATTTTAACCATAATAGATCATTTAAGTAACCAAATTGACAACGACAACAAACTCTAATTCTATGACTGATGGATTCAAACATACACAAGGTGCATGTAAAGGAAACTATAAACAACAATATTGGATCGGCCAACCCACCCATCTTGCCACCTCTAGAAAAAGGAATCTATAAACAATACTTAACTATATTAGTCACTCACCAAGGTACATTTAAACTCATAAGTAGCACCCTTACCTTTGCATAGAAGAAGCCAGCCACATCAACACTACTTTTGTATCATTTGACAGAGTTCGTGGCATAAAGAGAACATAATGAGGATAAGCTATGGTACTCTTTTTTAGCCAATTTATATATGAATATATTTAACCTGACCAAAATCAAACCCAGTTTCTCAATTCATAAAAGAAAAAAATAACAAATGAGGAAGAATAAGTTTAGATTAAAGAGAGATATTTGAAACGTACCTTAAACTTCTATCGACCATGGTTTCGATCACCATCTTCATCTCTAAAGCATCCATCTTTCTTCAGGAATCCTTATATAAAAAATTGGGATTCAAAAGCCAGGTTTTAATAAGACAATTCAATGCTACTTTTATTAGAGGTGAAATAAAACATCATTAAGCAAAACCCATTACAAAGCTCAAACTCCTTATAATCTACCTTCTCTTTGCATATGCAAATTGGCCATGCAAGTATCCATTTCATATAATAAAATTCTACATCCACATAATAGGGAAAAGGTTGATAAGATGTAATCATGATGACTCTTTACATAAGGCAGGAAAATGTTGCACACACAATTTCATCACACAAAATCAACTTCAGGGACTCAAAAGCCAAACCAGTACAGAAAGCTATACATTCTATGTTGGTGGCAGTCAACTTCTTTTTAATCCATTCAATTCTAGTACTCATTAAGTACATATAAACATTCGTTATATTTCCAGATCATTTATACGTTTGATAAACAACTGGTAACCACTTACAGTAAAATGTTTATATAAGAAAACTCTCATTTACCTAACCACAAAAGAAGAACACATAAAGCATACACCAGTTGATTTGTTTAAGCAACTGACAAATCAATGATTTATCAGTATTATTGTAACTATAAGCTAATGTACTATTCAGTGACATTAGTATTCATAGGCCATCAAAAAGCAATTACGAGTTAAATTATATAAGAACATTAAGGACCAAAATGTTTATTACCTTAATAGCATCATCAGCAACCTTTCAGGCCACAATTGTAACTTCAACAGCACCTGTATGCCCAACCATGTCATCATTTGGTATATTACCTTGTCCCTAATAGCACATGAAAACAGTAATCCATACATGATTGAGATCCAATTCATTATAACCAGATTATTTAAGGGGCATAATGAGTTACCTGGTCAAATTTGCCACTATTCATGGCATCACGGGCTTTGTCAACGATCTAAAGTGCCTTCATATTTGGTTTGACTAAGGATGGCATCACAGGCTTTCTTAATATGAGCCTCGTAATCTCTTCTCTCTTCTCTTTACTTCAGCTTACGAAATACTATACATATAACAACTTTAACCGATTTAAAAAGATGGTTAATTCGAAGTTTTTTACATTACGGGTTAATTAAAAAGAGTCAACTCCAAAAGAAACGGGTCAAAGTCATCTGACATTTATACACATGAATATTTTTGCTACTGTAATAATGGCAATTAAGTGTTTTGGTAAATCAATAAATTCAAATTACAAGGACCTATTTCACATAGTAATGGAGCCCAAGGCTTTTCAATAAACTTACATGTACGTACATCTTCGATCCTATAAACGTTGTCAGTTGCCCAAAAGTAAGTGCTATGTTTGCAACTAAAAAAGTAATTAAAACTCACCTAAACCAAGTAACTCGATTATAAATTATGGATGCTACATTCCAGATTTTAAAGAAGCACTATCAATACTTCATGGTTTGGTACTTACAAAGGATCTTTCATTGTTGAGCAACAACATTATCTTGGGACTGTCGTGTAAGAAAACTTTCTCATGATGTCCTTGGAGGTTCCATCAATTAGACTGAATAATCCATACCTGAAAACATTGACATATTCATTATTATCTCTATCTCATCACACATGTTCATAAGGAAATAGCATTAAACAAAAACCGCCATAAGGAAATTTGTTCTAGACCTAAACTTACAAATCAAAATGAAAACTTTCCATTGTAGGTGTAGAAACCTTCACAAAAATTATTTGCAGTACAATTTTTGTGGAAATTATTTCCATCTAGAATTAACACTGCTAATAAAGTTAAAATTATTTGCAGTACAATTTTTGTATAAATTATAAGATAAAAATACATTTCGCATTTTGATGATCTGCCATATCTGTACATAGACTCCTCTTTGTTGCTTCATTTACTGAATACATTTTAGATGTATGTAACCGTATTCGACCCATACAGATTAATGGTGTAAATTTGGGTTATGCTTACTTTTGTTGTAGGAAACATAAAAATATGGTTCGTATACCTGCTAAGTTGTAGCGAGTGCGACCTCCAAAATTAAAGCTACTGGCAATCTGAGATTAACGCAGCAGAGCGTGTGTGTATAATAGTGTTCCTTTCAAGCTTATTTATATTAAGTTAACGCATCTCCAAGTAGGGAACACCTGAAAGTTTGAGAAAGTATGTTGTGACATTTGTGAAGCTTATACTATTTGCAGCCTAGCAATTCAGACAACTATCATCATCATGTTTTTTGGCCAAAACATGGTAGTATTCCTCTCTTAGGTTTAAGAGGCCGTTAGTGTATTAATTATTATCAAATGAATAAGGCAGTAACTTTTATATCTCTCGAATGTATTCATATACAGAACAACAATGTTCTATTTTTCTGACCTTTTACCCAGCTCACCCATTTTGGCCACTTCTACATTCTTAAGTTGAACCTCACAATTTAAAAAAAAAAAACCGACAAGCTTTAAAGGCAGCTGTATGTATCAAAATTTAACCTTGGGATAATTTCAGCACTTTTAAATCATTCCCCTAATAGCTAAATATGTTCAGCTGACCCAGTTGAGATAAAACACAAAGAAATTAAAACATTCAAAAATGTTTAGGGAAATAATTCATAAATGGGCCAAAGTTGCCAATTCTGATTTATGCAATCAACACAACAGATACATAAAACTAATAACGTGTTTAAGAGATTACCTCTTATTCTGCTAGCAAAGGCTCTCAATTTCTTGCACCTCCGACTCAACAACATAAGCAGAGGTTTTGAGGGCCTGTACTCATGGTAATCTCGGCCGATCTTCTGTTTGCACTTGAAAAAAATCTTGAAATCTGATTTCAAAACATAAATTGATCAAAGTTGCCACGTCTAATTAAAGTAATCAACACCAACAGATACATATAACTCATAACGTGTTTAAAAGTTTACCTCTATTCAGAATTGTTGTTGACCGGGACACTGTTATCAAAATATACAGGTGGCATAGTTGCCACTTCTAATATATGCAATCAACACCAACAGATACATAAAACTCATAACAAAGTTGAGGAGTGCAGATAAGAGATGTAATGTACGTCACCTACATAAGAGATGTTATGTATGTCAGTAACATGTCAAGATACACTTGAAAACAGCAATCACAATTCATTATCCGCAGCTGCCAAAAATTGAGATAGATGAATACTTGCAATCCAAAAAGGTTTAAGGAGCATACCTCATACTCCTGAACACGTTTCCCCTATTCAGTCTTTAAAATCATTTGTAGTACAATTTTTGTATAAATTATAAGATAAAAATACAGTTCGCATACTGATGATCTGCCATTTCAAGTACATCTTTTGTGGAACAGTTGATAAAGCATTCTCAAAATGATACAGATAGCCACACAATATACTGAAATTAAGGCATCAAGCAAGCTACAAATAAACCATAAATGAATGTCAACAATAAACAAAAAGATCTATCACAGTCTGAATTCTGGTTGATTGGTTATCAGAGGTGGTCCAAAATACTATATGTTAATCTAAATCCGATTCAATATTTTAAATTTCATGAAAACATCATTTCAGTTAATTAAACCGGGCTCATAGTTTTTGCCACCACAAATGGCAAGACAGAAGATCATATAGCAGTATAGCAAAAAAGTTTTGTTACAGTTCGATCATATTCAGAAAGTAGTTAGTGTGACATTTCATCATACACTTGTTGTGCAATAAATCAAATAAATCAATCTTTACAACTATATACACCTCACTTGAAACAAACCCTAACTTCTCCATCACCAAAATCACTTGTTTAATTAATCCTATCTAGCCTAATTTCTGAAATCAGACTTAAGTAAATTCAGAAACCTGATTTTTAACGATGAACTTATCAGAATTAAATATACAAACCCTAAATTCAAAAATCAAAATCAAGCAAAATCGCATACCTGCTTTTGGTGATGATGAATTCGAAATTGATGGAAGCTAGAAAATCATGATCGATGAGAAAGTATTCAGTCATCATCGATTCATCTGTAGAACGGCATGTCTGATGTTACGTACGTCACGCACTCAACCGGATTCATCGGTAACCCAGCAATAAATATCGTGTATAGAACAAAATCACGATCATATTGAAACAGATAAACCCTAATTTTAGAATTACTTATCAAGCAAAATCGCAAACCTGGTTTTGAAGATGAAGAAATCGAGAGTGATGGAAGCAAAGCATGATAATCGATAAGGAAGAACTCACTCAATGAGTATCATATTTAGAACGTCAATTGAAGATGGAGAATTGGAGAGACATGTTGAAGATGAAGAATCGTTGTTTGATTCTGTACGCACGCAAGGAAAGCCCGCCCAAGGGTTTTCTTAATCTTGATTAAGGGGCAAATTAGTAATTTACAACACAATTAAAGGGGAGAATGACATCATGTTTTCATCTAATGGTGGCTTATAATAGGATTAGTGTGTAATTAAGGGGGGAGATCTCTTTCAAGTTTTTCTTATATATATAGAGAGAGATAAATAAATATATATATATATATATCTATATATCTATCTATATATATATATATATATATATATATATATATATATATATATAGGGGAGGGATCAATGGGGAAGGGGTAATCTAAGGGGAAGAGGGAAGTCAATCGTGACCGTTAGATCACTCTATTTAATGAAAAACACAGAGGGGCATTCTGGTCATTTAAGCTCATTTACTACAATAGCCTAAAAAGGAATCTGACAAAGTACGCTCATTATAAAAAATTAGGGCAAAAATACAGCAACTTATAAAACCCAGATGAATCCAGGAGCTCACAATATGATTTATTAAAGAAAAATTAGAACAAAAGATCCATCAATTTGAAATCAACGAAACGATACATTACAACTAAGATCGAATTCAAGTTGCCGAAGAATCGATTTCATCACAAAATTGAAGATAACGGAACCAAGAGAAATAACATTCAGGTTAAGTATAATCGCATCTTCAAATTCGACAACGTTTAGGTAAATAATAGTTTGCAATTTTGAATTATTACTATTTTCACTTGTTATTAGTATTCATCAATTTTTGCTATCTATGTAACACTGAATTTTGGTATTGGTAGCTGATGAATCTGTATATTGATTTTAGTACCGATTTAAGTGGATTTTTCATTTTTGTTTTTGATATTTACTGTTGTTGAGATGATGAAGAAACTAAATACTCGCTATAAAATTATGAATGATGTATTGGGTTTGTAATCTTAGATTTTCAAAATAGACAGATGAATGTTTTCTAGGATTGTACATGAAGTTCTTGTTCACGAGATGATGTTAATATGGATACTAATGCTACTGATGAATGTTAAGTCGGTAATCTCACAATTTAAATTGTTTCTAACGAATGCTATTTAGGATTGTGTAACATACTATTTTCTGAGATGATGAATGATAATAAATATGAATTCTAGTGTTACACGTTGAATGTTAAGTATGTAATCTCATGTTTTGAAAGTATCTTATGCAAATTTTGATAATTTATAAACAATTATATTACAAAAATTACAATTATACATCAATTTAACTTCATCACCCATCAAAGTAATATGCTAGCCCTAGACAACGTTTGATAAGCTATTTTTGAAACCTAAGATTACAAATTTTATGAAAATTTGTGGATTTCTAGAGGTGTTTGTTCATGATTGAACTATTTTAGTGGCTGGTAAAGCAAAGTTTAATGATCTTTTTTGAATTTAGGCCCCTTTGTTCAATCATTTTTAGAATTAATCATAGGTACAGTTAGATAGCTTTGTGCAAGTTATGGACCTTTTTAAAAATCTTCCTGTGAGCAAAGTTATGTTGGTTGAAAAATTAATCCATCCTATTTTTGAAAAGTTATTGTCGTTTTACATTATAGTGTCAAACGCTAAGGAATCGAAGATGTTGTGTGAAGTGTATCTTCTAATCAAAGTTTGTAATCAATGGTTTATGACTTATGAAGTCAGCATGATGTTGCAAGGTCTTGGTAATTTTGACTTATTCTTCAAAGTATAGATTAGTTGTAGTGTGAAGAATCTGATTGCTAAGGGGTCTGGAGAGTTACCGATCTTAGCCTTATGGTTATATAAGGTGCACCTTGCAGACGTTATGGGCTACATTGGTGTTTAGAAGTGAAAATGAAGAATAGAAAGTATAATGCTAATACTTGTGGTTTTGGGAATAGTAAATTCTAATTGTATTGTTACTTATTTTGAACATTTCGTACACATCTTTTATCAGGTGTTAAAATGTGGTTATAAATATATAGATTGGATATCTTGTTTCGGATTTTGTATCAAAGCTTTTATCAAAGAATTTGTTGCTTTTGGTTTAAGAAAATTTTGATAATATTCATTTAGGTGAGTATTAAGTGATAATGATAAAGTTATAATAAAAAAAATCAGCTTATGTAAATTAGCGTTCTTTTGATAAATTAACGACAGGTGGAAGTGGTCACTAGATGGTGTTAGAAGACTTTACGATTAGAGCATTGTCTTGGAAAATTGACGAGACGATACGAACGAGTGGAGATACAAAGGAGAAAAGTAGAAGAAATATATTGGTGCGTTTTGGAAAATAGTTTGTAGACACTCCATGATTGTTGATTTGCAAGTATATTGATGCTATTGACCTATTTTTTAAGGACTTGTTTAACTATGTATCTATAATCTATATTATATAGGCTTAGGAACCGGTGGTTAGTTTTATGTATATATTTCTTGCGGATCTGCCGCGTGTGTTGGTGAAAAATTGGCGATTATAAATTGGAAAAATTGGCGATTATAAATTGAAAATAGTTATTATCTGTTTATGCTGATGCTGTTTAATGTTGCTATTTTTTCAGTCATACTGTGTTTATGTGGTATTGTTAAGTAGAGGCAAAAGTTATTGAAAGGAATTCATATGGTTGCACATATTTTAATGTGTCCGTGTGATGGGTAACAAGAATAAGATTACCTGTATAGTCGAGCTCGAGAAGAGAGGTGTAGATTTCCTTTGTTTTATGTCAAACTGTGAGGAGGTTATAGAGACATAAATTAAATGTTAAAATTTATCAATTAATGTTATCACATTATATTCATCTAGATGAATGTTATCATTTAATGTTCATCAAGATGAATATTATTACTTAATGTTGGTTATCATTGAGTGTTATTACATAATATATGATATCAATATATAGTAATCACTTGATATTCTCGGCTTGTGAAGGAGATAAAGAAGCTAGTTTGGTTAAAAATTTTGACCTTCACACTTACACCGAATAGTTCACTTCTAAGATTAATGATGTTTGGGTCTGGATTGAGTTCATGGAAATGTGGGAGGCTGAAGGTGATGATTAATGTCAAGTTTTTTGAAGTGTCTAAGCTAGGCTCAAGGCTCAAGTTCTGATCCCGAGGTCCTAAAGTTTGATTTTTTTTTTTTTTTTGCCTTTTGTTTTATTGTGTTGTTTCTATCGGGCATCTCATGGTGTCATTTAGCCTTGATTTGTATTGAATATCTCGGTGTACTATTTCTGATATAGTGATATATTTTTCAGGTTTTGTCCCGTTTTGTCAACAAAAAAATGTTATCACTTGATATTAATCAAAATGAACGTTATAGCAACTGAAATTAAATATAACATTTATCAATGAATAGCATCACTTAATATTCATCCGGATGAATATCACTTAATATTCATCAAAAATGAATGTTAAGTTGAACAATTGAAATTTTATCAAAACAAATCAATGAATGTAATTAACATTCGCCTAAATGAATGTTAAGGTTTTTTCTCGTTTTGTTACCAAAAAAAAATGTTATCAATTAATATACATGTCAATAAACTGTTATCACTTGATATTCATCAAAATGAACGTCAATTGAAATTTTATCAAAACAAATCAATTAATGTAATTAACATTCGCCTAAATGAATGTTAAGGTTTTTTCTCGTTTTGTTACAAAACAAATGTCATCAATTAATATACATGTCAATAAATTGTTATCACTTGATATTCATCAAAATGAACGTCATAACAAATGAAATTAAACTATAATATTTATCAATGAATAGCATCACTTAATATTCATCAGGATGAATATCATTTAATATTCATCAAAATGAATGTTAAGTTGAACAATTGAAATTTTATCAAAACAAATCAGTGGATATTATTAATTAACATTCACATAAATGAATGTTAAGGTTTTGTTAAAAAAAAAATCGTTAATATTCAAAATCGTTTACATTCGTCGTGGTGAATGTTAATATTCGTCGTGGTGAATGTTAAGGTTTTGCTGTATGTATAGTTTTATATCCAAAATCGTTAATATTCGTCGTGGTGAATGTTAACTTAACATTCATCATGATAAATGTTAAAATTAAATTAATATTATCTTTTAACATTCATCGTGATGAATGTTAAGTTAACATTCACCATGATGAATATTAACGTTTGATTAAATAAATATTCATAAACTAATATTATGACTTAAAATTAGATTTAATCTGTGAATATATTCTTTTTGTGGGAGGATCCAGAAGGAAGCACTTTTTTGGGGGAAGAGAGAAGTGTAATATCCATTACGATACATTTTAATTTTTGCCAATACAAATGTCAAAAAATAAAAAGTGAAAAATAATAACGTTGATCAGAATCGATGCTATTAATGATAGGCTTCCTTGATAAATTCTTTTTTTTTTGGTAAAGGGTTTACACCCGGCAAATATTTCCTTGATAAATTCTTTTTGTAGACTATAACATCAATTGATGAATTTTATATCCAAAATCATTAATATTCGTCGTGGTGAATGTTAACTTAACATTCATCATGATAATTGTTAAAATTAAATTAATGTTATCTTTTAACATTCAATGTGATGAATGTTAACGTTTTATTAAATAAATATTCATAAACTAATATTATGACTTAAAATTAGATTTAATCTGTGAATATATTCTTTTTGTGGGAGGATCCAGAATGAAGCACTTTTTTGGGGGAAGAGAGAAGTGTAATATCCATTGTGATACATTTTAATTTTCGCCAATACAAATGTCAAAAAATAAAAAAGTGAAAAATAATAATGTTGATCAAAATCGATGCTATGAATGATAAGCTTCCTTGATAAATTCTTTTTGTAGACTATAACATCAATTGATGAATTTTATATTCAAAATCGTTAATATTCGTCGTGGTGAATGTTAACTTAACATTCATCACGATAAATGTTAAAATTAAATTAATGTTATTTTTTAACATTCATCGTGATGAATGTTAAGTTAACATTCACCACGATGAATATTAACGTTTTATTAAATAAATATTCATAAACTAATATTATGACTTAAAATTAGATTTAATCTGTGAATATATTCTTTATAGCATTGATTTTGATTACTATACACGAGTAAAATTAATTTTATATTTGATATATGTAATGTTGAAGTTAAGATGCTCCGTGATGAATATTACACTTTCCTCCTTCCAAAAAAAAAAAAAAATGCTTCCCTCTTTAACCCTCCCCTTAATATACATGCAAATGAATGTTAACACTTGATGTTAATCTAGATAAATGTTATAATGACTAATTAAGTGTTTTACAAATAATTGGACGTTGATTTTCAACTTTTACTAATATATGCTAAGTTATAAACTTCATAGACCAAAATTCATTGACAAATCACAAGTTAGAGATATTTTAAGCGTAAGTTAATATTCATTGATGAATATGAAATTATAAAATATATATGTAAAAAATTAATCTCCGAGGAATGTTAAGTCATAACATTCATCTACTAAAATTAAGTGACATGTATCAATATATGTAATCATTTAAAAATAATCTAAATAATTGTTCACTTAATATTCATCAAATGAATGTTACTATATAGGCTATGTTCAGAGCAGCTTACTCTACTCATGTGAATAGAATACATGAAAAGGAAGGTCATAGCAGGTCTATGAACTATTGAACTTTGAATGGTTCATTACATCTCCACCAGAATTAATGATCAGAGTATCCGAACCTTGAAATTTGAACCAGCATTGCTAACTTTAACGTCATAAAATGGAACCTCATATGAAAAGTACATGCAAGATTAAGCCATCATTATAATTCCACAACATATGAGCGTGGGGAAAGAAAAGAAGCATAAACTTTATATGTATTCAACAATCCTCTATCAGACATTCATTAAATGTATCTTGAAATCAAATGCATGAATATTTACGAATTATACATCATAGGCAATAAAGTTAGAAGACACAGCCATAATCTATTGTAGTAACGTGTCATCCTTGCACCACGATTGCAGTTTATTGGCATATTACAAGTTCACAGCATATGAAAAAAAAATGGATTCGTTACACCAAATGTTTTCTATAATTAGAATTCGATACATCATCATATAAAGGGGTAAATGTGAAAGAGAATTCTGGTAATTGAGATACCTGTAGATCGGCTGATACAGCAACTTGGTGCCTTTTCAAGTGCCAAATCCGACCCATTGACTTATTAATGACTGAATTCGGGTTATGTGTTATGACTTTATCTATTACGGATCAGATGGCCTAAAGTGTATTCTTAATGCATAAAACCTATTATTATTATTTTTGGAAGAATATAAACATTTGTAATCACATTTGACACACTTAACTTTTTATAAAAATTAAAAAATAAAACATTTGAGCAAAATGTGTTTCAAGTCAGTCTTAACCCGTTTCGATTGCCAGACAAAAAATACAAAATATACCTGCTATGACCCACACAAACCGGTCATTTTTTCGCCTCTATGTTGCCATGTAATATAACTAATAAAAAAAATAGTGTTCAAATGCGATAAATCATCCAAAACTTACCCAAGCAACTAAGTTATGATCTCTGAGTAATTACCTGCTCGTCTCAATTGCCCTACGTCGAGTAATCAGCTCCAACAATAGATCTCTGAGTTACCTATTCGTGTCAATTGCCCTACGTCGAGTGATCAGCTCCAACAATATATCTCTGAGTTACCTACTCGTGTCAATTGCCCTACGTCGAGTGATCAGCTCCAAGCCTCCAACAATACCACACCAAAGCTATATATATATATATCAGACTTTACAGTTTGTTTTAAACTCACTACAATTAAGGGGCACAATACACATAGGCACCAACAATAATCATGCAACATGTCGTTAGGCTCATTCATGAGTTTTGGTAATATTATATATATAAATAGATGTAATACTAAAGACGAAAAATCGAAAGAAATAATCTGAAATGATAGAAATTATAGAGAAGACAGTCTTGCTGTTATTCCTCATGAGAAACCCCCAATTTGGCGAATATAGTATAAACTATAAAGTGTTGATCTTTATGCTCTCTTAGAGTTTTGGGGAACCTAATAACTATACATTTCTTCTATAAATTGTTCAAGACTTCAGGGTAGAGGTTGGAGACATACCATTGTCTGCAAGCTGTAAAGAAGTCCAAAAATCTCCTTCGATAGCATCCATTAGTCATGAAAATATATGCATGGTCATAGATTATAGTAATCACAATTAATAGATCTGAGCAAAAATAAGGCACCTGAACATAGCCTATACCAAGACAAGCACCACAACAACCTAAAATGAGCAGACCCAAACCCAACCAGGACTGCTACCCAGCTCATCCAGGATCTGAACTTTAACCCGAATGTATGCCAACCCATTAGCAAAACTTATCCTTTGACACTAGAAGATTTTTGTTCTTTTAAATATTTGAAAATATCACCTAAGAAGCTCTCTTAAACCTCGTTAAACAAATTTGGGACCACCTCTACTGTATTCAATATATAAACAGCAAGAATCCTTCCACCCGACACACACATGATCCATTCCATACCTAAAAACCAATCTCAACTTAGAGATCAACACCAATAAGAAACCGCCAAAACAGGAATCACACGAGGCATATCTAAATCTTAAACATAAAGAAACCAATCACACCAAACAAACAATAAAAGCAAAGTTGGAGTGCTTTCAAAAGATCAACCATTAAACTAGGACAGAAGTTGAACCACAAAAAGATGACCAAAACATAGACCGTCCACAACAAAACAGAATAAAATATATACCTTATCCTTATGATTAACCAGTAGGGCACTTTCTCCATTCATTCCAAACAATTTTGGCATTCGGTCTTAGTCCTTCCACACTATCATTCAGTTGGGTCAGACCTGTTCAGAGAGATGATGATTAAAATTTGAGACTAACAGAGTTAAATTTGAACTAAAAGTTAAATGGGTGATGGATTAGAAAAGAACTAACCAAAGCAAATCCATGAGAACTATTGAACCAGCTTCCATGGTAATTGGTCTTTGAAGATTTGCAATCTGCTCAATATGGTTGATAGACCTTCCAATACCACCATGCATACATATGATCTTTTTTTCAATCAGAGCTGCCAGTGGCAACCAATTGAATAACCTGTTTATCCGGTCCCATACCCAAATTCCATCTCTCTCCCCCTGTTAGGATATCATCATAATATTAACATTACATCATTAACAATGATTAACATGGAAACATCATAACACCATTTGAATAATGATAACATTACCATGCGCTCGATGCACTCAATTCGGAAACCAAAAAGTGCATTTATATCAGCAGCATCATGATTCCCCCGAATCAAATGTACATTCTGTGGATACTCGACCTACAGTATCATGGTGAATTCGGCTTTTGAGAAAATTATTAATGATGAAATTATAGCGCTCTTCAACATAAAAGAAAAAGACATGAGCAGTACCTTTAGAGCTAACAGAAGACAAATAGTTTCTAAACTGTGTTGACCCCGATCAACATAATCTCCTAAGAAGAGATAATCAATATATCTGGTAAATGTTGCGAAAATCAGCATGAGATTGCAAGTATATAGCCTATGGTTAGAAAATGAATAAAACACAATAAATATAAGATAATAAGATAGCGGAACACTTACGCGATGTCTCCTGCAGTTGATGCCAAGTGCCCAAGTGTATCCAAAATTTAAATAACATTCATCACAGGTGATATTATTATTATTATTTGATATGACATCATGAACAATTAAGTTGCAAAATTAAAGTTATACAGTGAGAATAGCTTACTCGAAGAATCACAAACATCCAAATTCGAATCGAACGAAACACTGGAACTAGTATTCCTCATATAAACACGATTACAAAGTTTAAACCTAGAATTGAAATCAAATACATAATTGAAATCATAAAAACAAAATTGAAGTCATAAACACAAGAATTAGTGAATCACTTACCTAGAATTGATACGTAAATTGAATTTGGTTGAATGAACCGATGAATAGTGAAGGAGAGTAGAAGCGATTGATTTTCGAACATACGATAGGATATTGCAAAGTACGTTGTTTTAATTAGTCAATATTGATATTGATTGATAATTGATATTGATAATTGATAATTGATATTGATAATTAATATTAAAGTAAAATAGAAAAAGAACGTAAAAATACGATATTACCCTTGTCCCTGTAAATACACTTGAAAGGAAGTGGACACAAACCAGGCGCAGGAAATTAGAATTTGAGATGATCGGATGGTGCAAAACCTACTTCCCCCCTTCCCTCAAGATCTCTACTTCCCCCTGGATCCTCTCACTATATATATATATATATATAGGGTATGGATCCAGTAAGAACACCAACTAAATAAGAACAAATAAGAACAGGGGTATAGATGTAATTTTGCCACTTAATTTATTTTCTCCTATTTTTTACTCCCTCCGTCCCATTACAAATGTCCACATTACTATTTTGGGATGTCCCATTATAAGTGTCCAATTTGATATTTAACCAATCAAAAAAGACTTTAGTGGGTAGATTTAATATTTGATTGGTGAAAAGTGGAGTTAGTGGAGAATCCTAAAACTACGTGCAAAGTCAAAGTGGACATTTGTAATGGGATGGAGAGAGTAGCAGATTTCTTTTTCTGCAACAAAAAAAAAAAACACGGAACCCAAGCTTTTTTGATTGAAATTAATTTCAATACATTTAACTTATGGATCAAACAACTACCATCACTGGATTCATATTTTTGTCTACTTTAATTTGAGATAAGTTTCGTTCATCACAATAAAAAAAATCAATAGATGCACAACTCACTTATTGTATATTTGTATATCTGTTTGATTATTCTCCGTTTCAAACTTTTTACACTTACATCTACTTAATGTATTATATTGATATTGATTGTGCATGTATTCAAATTTAAAATCCCTGATCACATTTTTGAGTCATACACATAGCAAGGTTTTTGTATATTTATTTGACTTTATCGTAATATGCACAACATGGGTTTGTACATCTATTTATTTTATCATGATATGAACAAGATTTTTGTACATCTATTTGATTTATCATCTCCTGTACATATAATTTCACCATATGCACATAAATAAAGTGGATGAACAACTAAAGTTTACTATGCACAACATGTTTTTTGTACATCTATTTTATTTCATCATAATATTTACAATATTTTGTACATCGATCTATCTGATTTATCATCTCCTATACATATATTTTCATCATATGCACATAAATAAAGCGGGTGAACAATTATAGTTGAAACTAGAAAAAAGACAATAAAGTCACGGTTGAAAAGAAGATGCAAATTCGGATAGAGCTATTTGATTTTGAAGATAAATCAAGCAAACGCTTGGTAATTTTCTGGAAAAGGAATCGTTGACAAAGATGAATACATGATTTTAGGGATTTGTTGGTAACTGACATAGAAGGAGAACATAGTTTATTCCTAAAATACCCTTTTGTTAATTATTTAATTAAAAATTCATTTGTATTTTTCTCAGCCATCAATTTAATTAAACAATGGTTCAGATCTGTTCCTAGTTGTTCTTATATATTTGTTGTTCTTATTTGATCCAAACTATATATATATATATATATATATATATATATATATATATATCCCAACGATTAATCATGGATACTTAGGCCTCATACGTGTCAAATAATTAGTAGGTTTTGCAATTCCTTTTACCGCCAAAAAACTAAACTCTATTTGTAAACAGTTATTACATTCCAGTCGTTATATCCTTTCACAAATTACAAATAATAAAATAACATTAAAATTTTTTAAGAAAAACACATAAAATTGTGTATATTGCGCCTATGTATTAACCGCCTTAGCGAAACTCTCAACCCTCAGATTTCTTCTACTTTTCTCAAAAATGAATATTTTAGTAATATATTAGATCTCTATAATCCACTTTGCCATAATCTTTCTACATTAACACTTAAATTTTAAATAACTCTGTCTACATATTCTATTTGCTATTTATTATTTGTCCTTTATGATAATTTTATTCCGATGGAAAAGATCAAGCGATGTATTTGTGAATTCTCATTGTCAACATAATCTTATTGCACATAATCTTATATATTGCATTTCTTTGATGTGGAGTTGGTTTTATTTAATTTATTTGTGAATCATCTACAACGTTTTTTTCTTTTCAACATATAAATTTTTTTCCATGATTGATTATTGATTCATACGGAAGGAAAAATGATGTTGATTTTGTATTGGAATCTCGTGCATGAAGTTTGGAGATGTCATTCGGGAAACGACGGTATGATAGGATGTACTTGATATGATGATTGGACTTTGTGTTAATATAAAAGCCGGTAAGGCATATTCTTCACTAATTTAACCATCTAATCTAATTAATATAAAATGTTACATATTCTCTTATTGGAGTGCATACAAATATATTATATCATTTATATGAACGACTTTGTTATTGAGTATTATCGTTGGCTCTAAGAACTAAAATGAAGAAGAGAAATGAATATACTCTTCAAAGTCTTCTTGCAAATAGTTAAATTATGAATAATATCTTATGTCTTATACAAGTTTCCCTATTCCTATATATGACGGTATATATTTTATACAAATTTTTAATATTTATGCCAACAGTGGTGTAATTACAAGTATTATTAGGTCATCTTCCATGTATGTCATCTATCCCAACGTTTTGTATTAAATTTGATCTACACTAAAATTTGAAAGATTTTGTATCAAATTGGGTGCAATACACATCACACTGAATTTATAATGTTTTATTTAACCATTTTTTTAAAAAAATATCTTTATCATTTGAGTAAAAAAATTGAAAGAAGGTTTTGATTTGTATTTTTCGTTTAGGTATGTTATACTTTACGTTATATGATAAGTTATTAAAACAAATATAAATAATTTTTAAACAAATACTGATGGTTAATTAAATCATTGGTTTACGAATAGAAGTTATTAATTTGAAATTAAAGGAAAGCAAATAAAAAGGATTACGCTTATGTTAATAGTTTCTAAAACTAACATAAAGATACCGAGTAAAGTAAATTTAAATGTAAAAGAAAGAAAAAGTTTAGAGGGTAATTTGTAAATGAGTAAAGTCTTTTAGTGTAAAATTTTGGAGCATACATTGAAAATGAATCACCTTGGATGTAAGCATATTTCCAAAAAAAAATTTGTTATCTCAAATTTGGTATAATGTTTGGTGTATAAATTGGAGATGCCCTGAGCTCTGATTCCTTTAATGTGAGTAGTAATTTATATTCGTTTATAATGATATTTTTAATTTACACGTTACAAATATCTAATATAATATTTTGAATAAAATCGTGCATCGCACGGGTAATAAGCTAGTATATATATATATATATATATATATATATATAGATAATGGCTTGTAATTAAAACAAATGAGTGTTAGTAAATTCTCATTATACCCTTTCACCCCAAGTTTAAATGAGTGGTCCAAAATGTTTCTTCCATTTCTCCATCAAAACATTATCTTTAAATTCGTGTATGCTATTAGATTTGTTGTCGATTATGAATGCTTGTTAGATCAAGTAATATTTTTTTAACTTACATAAATACTAAACTTGATATCGACAACGCGGAAAAAGTACATCTTAAAACCTGTGTACGCAAATGAATTTGTTGCCGATTATTAATGCTAATGTGAGGCAAAATGTTACTCCGTAATTTTTTAGCATAAGTATCATCTTCAAACCTGTGCATGTAAATTGGTTTATTGTCGATTATGAATACTAAATTTGAGATTGACAACGTGAAAGATGTACCACGTTTTGTCATAAGTTGGTTATTATTGAAAGACATATTAGACTTTAATCATACAAAAAATGAGATTGAGTATGTATTATTTTTATTAATGTTTAGATTTTTATTGTTGATCTTTATATAATGGTTCTTACTTCTCAAGATTTTTCTTTTAAAATATAGCATTTTTCACTAAAAATATGTAATCGTTATATATAAGTATTCTTATCATATAGGTAATAATTATGCTAAAATAACATTGTATAATTGTATACTCATAATTAGTTTTACTATTATGATTTATTTTAAGATTATTTATTGTTTTACAGGAATTGAAAAAATTAATATATTCGATCATTAAGTACAGTAATCCAATTAAACATTTTTTAAGTTTAGTAATCTAGATGAACATTTTCGTAAATTAGATTAACTAATTTGTGTATTAACCCTCAAATTAAGTAACAAAAGCAATAGAAATTTAAATATTAAAACCAATAAAACCCAATGGTGACATACGGAATTGACATCGATAATGTCGTATTAGTTAGGATTTAGAGTACAAATAATGAGATTTACTTCGCAATTTGAGACTTGTTTAGGTTTGTTAGTTTAATTAAATTAAATTTGTTTTGTTATTATTATTTTTAATATTAAAATAAGATTTGCTATCTAAAAAAGGCAACCAAATTTTTTCCTATAAATGATATAACGTATGTTGTTGGTTTTTTTATTATTATTATTTTATTCCATATTCACTCAATTAAAATAGTGAGGGGGGTTTAAGGAAGGGTATATTAGTCTTTAATCACTTGTAAAATTGGATTAAGTATGCCATTATTTTTATTAATGGTTAGATTTTCATTGTTGATCTTCATCTAAGGGCTATTATTTTTTCAAGATTTTTCTTTTAATATATAAGATATATAGATGTGTTCAATTTAAGTATTTATATACACATTTTTTTTTGTTTATTCTAGTTTCTACAAGAACTCAAAAAACCCAAGTTATCGATAAACAACAAAAATGGAGTTTCTTTGTGTAACAACTTAAAAATCTATTTGTGGTTAAATTATTAATTTTTGGCCTATATTAGGTATTTATATACATTTACGATGAAAATTATTTAATTATATACGATAAACTTAGAAATTATTGATTTTTTTTGTATTACGCTAAAACACTTAATATTTAGCGTAATGCTTTAATTTTTAATTCGGTGCCAGATATTATATTTAAATGAAAAAAGAGGCTATTATATATATTTATGTGGTCAATTTAAGCATTTATATACATTTTTGTTTGAATTATTGTTGTTTCTACAAGAACTCAAAAAACCCGAGTTATCGATAAGCGAAAAAAAAACAGAGTTTCTTTGTGTGACTGCTTAAAAATCTATTTATGGTCAAATTATTAATTTTTGGCCTATATTAGGTATTTATATACATTTACGATGAAAATTATTTAATTATATACGACAAACTTAGAAATTATTGATTTTTTATGCATTACGCTAAAACACTTAATATTTAGCGTAATGCTTTAATTTTTAATTCGGTGGCAAATATTATACTTAAATGAAAAAATAGACTATTATATATAGTTATGTGGTCGATTTAAGTATTTATATACATTATTTTTTGAATTATTGTTGTTTCTACAAGAACTCAAAAAACCCGATTTATCGATAAACTAAAAAAAACAGAGTTTCTTTGTGTGACACCTTAAAAATCTATTTATTGTCAAATTATTAATTTTTGGCCTATATTAGGTATTTATATACATTTACGATGAAAATTATTAAATTATATACGACAAATTAGAAATTATTGATTTTTTTTTTGCATTACGCTAAAATACTTAATATTTAGCGTAATGCTTTAATTTTTAATTTGGTGCCAGATATTATATTTAAATGAAAAAATAGGCTATTATATATATTTATGTGGTCAATTTAAGTATTTATATACATTATTTTTTGAGATATTGTTGTTTCTACAAGAACTCTAAAAACCCGAGTTATCGAAAACAACAAAAAATGGAGTTTCTTTGTGTAACAACTTGAAAATCTATTTATGGTCAAATTATTAATTTTTGGCCTATAATAGGTATTTATATACATTTATTATGAAAATTATTTAATTATATACAACAAACTTAGAAATTATTGATTTTTTTTGCATTACGCTAAAACACTTAATATTTAGCGTAATGCTTTAATTTTTAATTCGGTGCCAGATATTATATTTAAATGAAAAAATAGGCTATTATATATAGTGATGTGGTCAATTTAAGTATTTATATACATTATTTTTTGAGATATTGTTGTTTCTACAAGAACTCAAAAAACCCGAGTTATCGATAAACAACAAAAAACGGAGTTTCTTTGTGTAACAACTTAAAAATCTATTTATGGTCAAATTATTAATTTTTGGCCTATATTAGGTATTTATATACATTTAGAATGAAAATTATTTAATTATATATGATAAACTTAGAAATTATTGATTTCTTTTGCATTAAGCTAAAACACTTAATATTTAGCGTAATGCTTTAATTTTTAATTCGGTGCCAGATAATATATTTAAAGGAAAAAACAGGCTATTATATATAGTTATGTGGTCAATTTAAGTATTTATATACATTATTTTTTGAATTATTGTTGTTTCTACAAGAAGTCGAAAAACCCGAGTTATCGATAAACAAAAAAAACAGAGTTTCTTTGTGTGACTGCTTAAAAATCTATTTATGGTCAAATTATTAACTTTTGGCATATATTAGGTATTTATATACATTTACGATGAAAATTATTTAATTATATACGACAAACTTAGAAATTATTGATTTTTTTTGCATTACGCTAAAACACTTAATATTTAGCGTAATGCTTTAATTTTTAATTCGGTGGCAGATATTATATTTAAATGAAAAAATAGACTATTATATATAGTTATGTGGTCAATTTTAGTGTTTATATACATTATTTTTTGAATTATTGTTGTTTCTACACGAACTCAAAAAACCCGAGTTATCGTTAAACTAAAAAAAACAGAGTTTCTTTGTGTGACACCTTAAAAATCTATTTATGGTCAAATTATTAATTTTTGGCCTATATTAGGTATTTATATACATTTACAATGAAAATTATTAAATTATATACGACAAATTAGAAATTATTGATTTTTTTTTTGCATTACGCTAAAACACTTAATATTTGGCGTAATGCTTTAATTTTTAATTCGATGCCAGATATTATATTTAAATGAAAAAATAGGCTATTATATATAGTTATGTGGTCAATTTAAGTATTTATATACATTATTTTTTGAGATATTGTTGTTTCTACAAGAACTCAAAAAACCCGAGTTATCGATAAACAACAAAAAACGGAGTTTTTTGTGTAACAACTTAAAAATCTATTTATGGTCAAATTATTAATTTTTGGCCTATATTAGGTATTTATATACATTTAGAATAAAAATTATTTAATTATATATGATAAACTTAGAAATTATTGATTTCTTTTGCATTAAGCTAAAACACTTAATATTTAGCGTAATGCTTTAATTTTTAATTCGGTGCCAGATAATATATTTAAAGGAAAAAAAAGGCTATTATATATAGTTATGTGGTCAATTTAAGTATTTATATACATTATTTTTTGAATTATTGTTGTTTCTACAAGAAGTCGAAAAACCCGAGTTATCGATAAACAAAAAAAAAAAAAAAACAGAGTTTCTTTGTGTGACAGCTTAAAAATCTATTTATGGTCAAATTATTAATTTTTGGCATATATTAGGTATTTATATACATTTACGATGAAAATTATTTAATTATATACGACAAACTTAGAAATTATTGATTTTTTTTGCATTACGCTAAAACACTTAATATTTAGCGTAATGCTTTAATTTTTAATTCGGTGGTAGATATTATATTTAAATCAAAAAATAGACTATTATATATAGTGTAGATCTCTAGTCGTGACCTAATCAAGTCCTAACCGTTATAGTGTGCGGAATCCAATATAACGATTAACAAAAGCGTATAAATCAAACCGAAACTAATGATTTCACTATGATAAACACAAAGAGCTTATTAGCTTGTATTGCAATAAGTCGAACAAAGAAAACCCCAGAGAATACAAAAATCGTCAACCTTGATTTCTGAGCCGAAATAAAGTATTTATACCGAAACCCTAAACTGACCATGCGACACAACCCTGTGTCGCATAACCGACTCATGCGACACAAGCTTGTGTCGCATCTTATGTCGCACAGACAAAAATCAAATGTAATTACAACTTAAATGACAAACGTTCCAAATCTAGTAATTACATACAAAACAAAGACTAAGTGAAAGACACACTAAATATGCACCAACAAACTCCCCTGTGTCTTCCGCTTGGTCTTTGAACGGATCTTCAAATGTTTCTCCAGGCATCTGGGAATACACCGCCAGCATGTATCCCATTCATCACACAAAGATCAACAACCTTCTGAAATCTCAACGCTTCATCTCTATATCTCGGATGATACCGAATTCTGTAATCAAATAGCTTGCTCATATCATCTCGAGATAGGTTGATCAGACTGATCGGATCGTAAACATGAAATCCTTGTTTGCCCAAACCAAGAATAGAAGTCTTTCTTGCATGAACGACTTCCCAAGGATTGTCGTTTGGAATAGCAGCTAGCTCAGTTTCCTTTGCATCCTTAGGAACAAAATACAAAACTGCTTCACCTGTCAGATCATCATACTCCCAATATATAAATCTTCTGAGAAAGTTCAAGGGAATAAGTTCCAACGGTATTACTGACAAACACTTCACTGGAGGATAAATAATCTTCACTTTTGGTCTTCCAGTTTCAGGATCAATCTTTTTCTTGTAAACATGTCTCTTTCCAAGTACTGGAGTTATCATGTTATATCTTTTGCTGGAAATCTCTCTTCGAATCACTCTTTGAATATAATCGGCTTGACTGTCTCTTGAGCAATTCACCATCTCTAACTCTGTAAGCTTGCGCAGATCTAATCTTGGAAGTGAACTCAATTGATAGAATTTCCTCTTGAAATACTGAATACCGTCACTTCTCTTGACCATGATGACCGCGTTGTTCTCATCATACTTCTAGCTTATAATCATTCCTTTCAAATCCGTTCGTACTTTGTACGTCTTGCAAGTCACTGGAGTTGATGTCGGAGCACGAAAATAATCTTTTGTCACTGAAGGACCTATGCTAGTTGAGGCACCAGAAGTAGAAGCAACAGCAGGTTCTACTATTGGCTCTGTAGTTGTCGAAGGAGCCGCCTCATCTTCAGAAGAATCAGTTTCAATTATCGGAGGACCGTCAAACCCTTCATCGCTATCTAGGCCTTCGTCCTCGATATGAACATCTTGATTATCTTGATTTCCTTGGTCATCTGAATCGGAATGGTCTTGATTGAGCAAACTTTGCAAGAATGAGAGATCAGCTTGAGAATAATCAACTGCTAACGCTCTTGGTTGACCTGGAACATAATGAACAGCAAGATACTCCAAAGCAGGCATATTTGTTTCATTCATAACCGTGGATTGCTTTACATCAATTTCGGCGGGAGTCTGAGATGGAATTTCTAAAGCCTGGCTTGACTCCCCCGCAATTCCAGATACAGACTCTAAAACTGACAATCTAGACTGGAGTCTATCAACTAAAGCAGATTTCTGTTCCAATTCCGCAATCTTGTCAGCTTGAACAGCGAGCAGAGCCTGTTGATCTTCCACAGTCTTGCGTAAGCTCTCAAAAGAAGCCATAATCAGAGACAGGTCAGGCTGAGAAGTAGGAGCAGAAGAACGAGTGACTAAAGTAGGTTCACGAATGTGAACCGTTTGCCTTGAGCGCTTGGTCATCTCAGGTCCAAAAGGATCAAAATCAGCATCCTTGCTTTTCCGTTTGGGAGCTGCAATTCTTTTCTCACTACGTCGAGAAGCAGGAACATGCCTGCGACCTTCACGAATGCGCCTTTGAATTCTTTTAAACCTACGAATGTGAGAAGGATTGCGACGAAGCCTCTCAATCTCAGCATCAGAGGGAACTTCACCATCAGAGTGAGACGGTGTCGATCCCCCTTCAGAATCAGCAGGACGGGCAGGCTCCCCCGTTTCCTCAGACTCAGAATCAGAAGAGTCTTGTGCTTCTTCAACCTGCACATCAACAAAATTAAGTTCATCTAAATTAATAGGGTTAATAGACAATTTCGTTACTGTACTTTCCGAAAAAGTTCAATTTAGTTACCGAACTTTTATTTGGTTCAATTGAATTACTGAACATTTAAATAATTGATCAAATTGTTACTCAAGTTTCTAATCATACACATATTAGTTACTGTAGTTTACGAAAATGTTCAATTTCGTTATCGAACTTTCATTTTTTTGGAATAAAAAACGAGGATTTTACACTTGTAAACCGGTTTTGTAAGTTCAGTAATTCAATTGAACAAAATAAAAGTTCGGTAATTAAATTGAACTTTTTCGGAAAGTACAGTAACGAAATTGTCTATTAACCCAAATTAATATCAGCAGCAGCAGCAAGATCAGCAGCAGCAGCAGCAACATCAGCAGCTTGAATGTTCTGAACGTTCACAGGTTGAGCTGGCTAGACTGGAGCGTTTGCTGTCTCTGGATCTCTCCACGCGTGATTTGGTGGAGGAACATAATTCGGATCAATAATCCCGCCAAAAAGAGGGAAATTAGCTGTTGCTCGATCACCTTGAGCACAGATTACCCAAATCCTATTTGTCATCGGCGTCAAGCGTAAAACATTCTGAGGAAGGCCAGCCGGAAGATCCAGAACAGTGTGATTCATGAGAAGCTGGATAAACCGAGGATATACATTCCAAAGCTTAGCCGTCGGTTGAAGATTATCCGTCATCCCCTTAAAGATATAGCCTGAAAAGTTGAACGGCTTGTTGTACACAAGAGCTAGAGCAGCTGAGGCTGTTGAGGAGCTCATGCCGTCGAAACCAGCTTTCCTGGATGAGAGACAGACAATAACGACATGAAACAGGAACCTCCACACCTTCGGGAGATCACCTTTGTTGTACTGGTTGCGCAGAGCTCCGGGGTAGCCAATTCTCATCATACCCCCTAGAATAAAGTCACTGGGGTAAGTTGTTTCCATATCCGGAGCGTCCCCAAATTGAAAGAAATCACGAATAAGCGCCTCGGTGATAACCACTTGGCGACCAGCAACTGATGAGATAATCCGAGTCTCTGGTAAGTCATTATTGATGCGTGCGTTGACCCATAAAGACCCCACTTGATCTTTATATATCGGTGTCTCCAGAGAAATCGCTGTAAAGATCCGAGAACGCTGTAGAAAAGTCACCATAGGTCGATAAGCCTCTGCATTATCCGCCGTAGTGTCCATAAAGCACACCACATTATGCCTAGGATTCCAGACATATCTCTCCATATGTTCAGCTGCCATTGCTGCAAAACAAATACGATATATACACACAACTCGAGAAAAGTTAGCAGCATAAATAATCAAAAGAAAATCAAAATTGAAATCTGGTCATACGACACAGTGAGATGTCGCAAGCTAATTATACGACATAAGGCTGTGTCGTATCAGAATGATACGACATAGTGTTGTGTCGTAGAAAAATTAAAAATTTTGCTTGGATTCGTTTAGATTTTGCAATTAAGCAAAAAAATCTATTAAATTACGACACAGAGTTGTGTCGTACATCATGTCGCAAAATATGTATGCGACATCAGGTTATGTCGCAAAGCCAAATTCCAATAATCATGCGACATAAGCCTGAGTCGTATCAGCAAACGTATACGACATAAGCTTATGTCGTATGTCAGACATTATGAATTAATCTCAATAAACATGCGACATAAATGTATGTCGCATAAAAGTATACATACGACATAACGTTATGTCGTATGACAATTATCAAATAATCAAAATTAATAAACATGCGACACAACGTTGTGTCGCATGTTCATGTCGCATGATGAACACCGACTGCAGTAGCAGTTTCCGGCGACCGGAAAACAAACCAAACACGATTCAACATCTAAGCATGTAACCAAGTCCTAAAGGTGTGTTTCAACTACGGGAATCATCATTCAGTTTTTGTAACACCTAAAACACACCTTAGCTACCCAAAAATAACCCAAACCGTAACCCCAAAACCCTAAAACTAAAATTTTAAAGTTTGAAGTGGTTACGAGGTTAGAGACCACGAAATCAGTACCTATAGATCAAGTAGAATGAGTAGAATACGAATCAAGAGGCGGATCGTGCAAATAAGGTCCAGAAACGAAGAATCAAGCGAGAAAAAGGAGCGGCCACGTCGTGTCGTTTTTTAGTTTCTTAGAATTTGAAAAGTGTAAAGAAAAACGACATAAAATTCGCGTATATATACTTTTTCTCTGTCGTGCGACACAACGTTGTGTCGTATTCCTATGTGATACGACATAACCTTGTGTCGCAAGGCTATTTTGACCCAAAAAATTTTAAATTTTAAACCTTCAAACTTTGAGCGTTTTTCACAAGCGGTACTTGGATCATACTAAAAATTTAAAAAAATAAAGAAAGTATACACAATATACATAACACAAATAAGAATTTACAAAAAGAGGACGGAATTTTATCTGGTTAGGGATCATATCAGAGAGAATACCTGTTAAGTTACATTTGAAGTCAAAGACAGATTATTAGTATACATACCTCATGAAATCCAAATAAGCAAAATTATTACCTTATAATAAAGGTTGTGTTTATGCTTATAAAAGTATATCTTTGATACCTAACTCCACACTGTATAAATTAATAGAAGAGTAAGAGTTATATTTTAACCAACATGTCACAGAAGTGATTGTTTGGTTTAGACAGTTCAAGACGATTACCAGTATTGTGATCCACATAAACAAATTAATCCTAGATTAATGAGCAGCTCTTTTTATTGTTAGTGTGAACTATATCCAATATGTTCCCCAAAATAACATACTGAAGAATTTCAAGTAAAACTAAAACACTGCATCTATTAAAGCATTCAAGGTAGCAGTTATTCTAGTAACATACCCTTGATTTGTATTTTGAGATCTTGACTCATACCAAACATCATTTAAAGATACTAAGTTCACCAGGTCTATAGTTAGTATAACAGAGGATCCCTTAGTATGAATAAACTAGTTTGGGACTATTAACGAAATTAAGTTCACCAGTTCTATACTTAGTATAACAGAGGATTCCTTAATTTTGTTAATACCCATATTGCTACCATGTGCCCTTTTCCCCTTTTTAAATTTAGATTTTCGATAACAGTGCATAGCAGTACTATCATTCAATCAATTAAGACAGATGTCATACATTATTTAGTTGACCATAAAGGATATAGGCACGTCATATTAGTACTTCTTAAATGCTCAAAAATCTAAGAATAATTTGCCTACCGATACATCATATAATGAAGCCATCTAGAGTTTATTCTTATCACTTTTACAGAATACATTTTATATCAAGTGGAGAGAGGTGCATAATAAGATAAACATAAGCACATCCTTTAAGAGAATGTAATAACTTTGAAACTTACTTGAACCTACTAATACATCCCCCTAAGACTTAGGTTATTATTATTAAGACACTCCCCCTGATGTACTATCATCTCCCAAATTGTTTACAGACACAATTCAACGTCCAAAATGTAGCAACTATTGCAATGTCATTAACACTATAAAGTGTAAAGAGTGGCAGTTGCTAATTTTTTTTTTTAACACAAAGCAAAACTAAAGAGTTATACAAACCTAATAATCCAAGTCCGATTCACTTAGGGGATTGGAAGAATCTCAAGCCTATCATGTGAACTAGGTCATTAAAGCGAGCCTTAGGGAAAGCCTTAGTGAACAAGTCAGCGACATTCTTAAGAGATTCTATATGGAGGACTTCTATTAGGTGTTTCTCATAGCAATCTCTAATAAAGTGAAATCTTAGCTCTATATGCTTAGTCTTAGAGTGCTGGACAGGATTCTTAGTAATACAGATAGCAGCAGTATTATCAGCATAAATAGGAGTCATAGTTAAGAGTAACCCGTAATCACGCAGTTGATGCTGAATCCAAAGAACTTGAGCACAACAACTAGCAGCCGCAACATATTCAGCTTCCGCCGTAGAGGTAGAAACCGTCGTCTGTTTCTTGCACTGCCACGTGACCAAACGAGAACCGAGAAACTGACATCCTCCAGAGGTAGATTTCTTATCAATACTGCAACCCCCATGATCAGAATCCGAATAAGCAGTAAGAGCGAAAGATTTCTCATTCGAGTACCAAAGACCTAGTGTTGGTCTAAGTTTGAGATAACCAAAGATTCGCTTCACAGCCTTCAAATGAGACACCTTGGGTTTGGCTTGATAACGCGAACAGATGGACACAGCAAAAACTATATCTGGTCTTGAAGCAGTCAGGTACATTAACGAACCAATCATTGAGCGATATTCCTTTTCACAGCAGTCCTCCTCATCCTCAAAAGGTCCAAGATTGTGATTTTGAGCGATGGGGGTGTCATAGGTTTTACAATTAAGCATGCTATATCTAGTCAACATGTCTTGGACATATTTTGACTTATGGATATAGATGCCTTTTGATGATTGATTAACCTGGACACCCAAGAAGAAAGTGAGTTCGCCCATAGCACTCATCTCAAATTCCTTATTCATAATGTTCTCAAAGTCTTTGCACATTGAATCCTTGGTGGAACCAAAGATGATGTCGTCCACGTATACCTGCACAAGTAACAAATCATGACCGTCTCTTTTGATAAAGAGCGTACTGTCGATGTGTCCTCTTTCAAACCCATTCTTTGTCAGATAAGTCGAAAGCCTCTCATACCAAGACCTTGGAGCTTGATGAAGACCATACAAAGCTTTATCTAGCTTGCAGACATAATCAGGATGCACAGAGTCCACAAAGCCAGGAGGCTGTCTGACATATACTTCTCTCTCCATATCTCCATAAAGGAAAGCAGTCTTGACTTCTAGTTGATAAACTTTAAAGCCTTTAAACGATGCATATGCCAAGAAGATCCTTATGGATTCCAATCGCGCAACTAGAGTGAAAACCTCATCGTAGTCCAATCCTTCAACTTGAGTGTATCCTTGAACTACCAAACGAGCCTTATTTCGAACAACGACCCCTCGATCATCTTTCTTTATCCGATATACCCAACGGGTGCCAATTACATGAGCACCTTTGGGTAGAGGCACCAATTCCCAAACCTTCAACTTTTTGAATTGTTGCAATTCTTCTTGCATGGTGTAAGTCCCTAGTGTAACGGATCGATAACGAGGTTATCTTAAGGTATTAAGGTGCGGAATCCATTAATACTAAGTTTACGAATATGTAAACGATTGATTCACAAGTATAGTGAATTGGGTTATCAAAAACGACTTTGTATCGATTCAATCAAGTTGTTCTATCAATACCTAGCCGTATGAAAGCTCTAAGATCGCTAAAATTCACTGGAAATTGCTAAGGGTTAAGTGTTATTTCGTTTAGGGTTAACATTGTATATATAGTGTGATTATTGCCGAACTTCACAAGTCCTGCTGGGCTTTGCGAAGTTGCAGCCCAAGCCTCCTGCGAACTTGGCCTGACTTGCGAAGTTGTCCTCAACTTCGCAAGTCTATCCCAACTTCGCAAGTTGACTTTTTCAGTCAATCTTTGACTTTGATTAACATTTATTAACATTTAAACGATTAGATCTAAAATGTCTATCATACAATATTAAGCGTTTACAAACTAAAATCAATGTATTAACTTGATTACAAACAACGTTTAAACTATCACAAGCTAGATCTGTTGTCACACAATAAAATGTCCCAACAGACTTCCCCTTGACAATAGCTCTAGCGTTATCATCAAAAATCTTCAAGTTGTCTTTGATTTTCATTTGTACAGGTTGCTTCCAAAATGTATTCCAAGTCTGATGCATCTGGTGACCTGTTAGAACCTGAGCCACTGCTATATCTGCTCAGATTACAAGTGCTGTGCCACTGCCAGACAAAGTCAACCACTGTTAGTTCAAGATCGACCACTGCTAGAAGGAAGCAACCACTGCTAGAAGATTTGGTCTAACAGTGCCACTGTTGGTACAATTACTTGTCTTTTGTATATAGTGTTAAGTACTCAACCACTGTTAGTATATTACGAGTACTACCACTGTTAGTGTAAACTCAACCACTGTTGGTGTGATAGAGTCGGTTAGAGTTATATTAGGAATAGATAATGATTCCTAATATGTTTGATTCTGTAAAGGACTCTATGTGTATATAAATAGAGATCCTGTAACCCTAGCTAGATACGATTGTAATTCTAGTTATTAGCTTCAAGGTGTAAACCCCAACACAGTTTGTGTGTTCGTATTATAATCAATAATATTGAAGCTTTTGATTATATTCTATTTAAGTTTATTGTGTTCTTCATAAGTTAATATTAACTATTCCGCAAGTTAGTATTAATTAACTCAAAGCATAACATATCAAGATCATAACTGGGTTTATCAAGTGGTATCAGAGCTTGGTATTGCTTTGTTATTGAAGAAGACAAATAAAGAAGGCAGCTTTTTCAACAAACAGCTACAATGACTACAGAAAACTCAGAAGGAATTCAAGCAACCAAGATTCCCATACTCAATCCTGATGAGTTTGAGTTATGGCAGACCAGAATCAGACAATACATGCTCCTTACTGATTACATGATGTGGGAGGTGGTGGTGAATGGACCCAACTATCCAAAGGGTCCAGATGGTGAAAGGATTGAAAGACCACCACCTAAGACAGATGCTGAGAGGAAAGAAAGGGCTACATAGTGGAAGGCTCTCAGTACTTTACTTTTGTCTATTCCCAATGAATATCAGAGAAAGTTTGAGAGTTGTGAAGATGCAAAAGTGCTCATGGAGGCTATTATCAAGAGATTTGGAGGTAATGTCAATACCAAAAAGAACAAGAGATCTCTTCTGAAGCAACAGTTTGAAAATTTTTCTGCTGTAAAGTCTGAGACTTTAACTCAAACTTTTGATAGATTTCAGAAGTTAGTTGGTGATCTAGAAAATCATAATGTCACCATTGACAAAGATGATCTGAATAGCAAGTTCTTAAGATCACTTGGCAAGGATTGGAATCTGTACACAGTGGGTCTTAGACAAAGTACAGATCTAGATAAGAAGGAGGTTGAAGATCTGTACAATGATCTGAGGAATTTTGAAGCTGAAGTTTTAGCATTGAGGCAGTCAACTGATGGTTATACAAGTAACAATGCTGCATTCACGTCAGTTGGTGATGCAGGAAGTAGTAGCACATCTGGTGCTAATGATCATATTTTGGAAAGTTTCTTTGCTAGTCATGTCAACTCTGCTCTAACCACAGATGATCTAGAGCAGTTGAATGATAATGATCTAGAAGAGATGGATCTGAGGTGGCAGATGGCTATGATCACCATCAGGGCAAAAAGGTACATGCAGAAGTCTGGAAACAGAAACTTTGCATTCAAAAGAGATGGAGTAGCAGGGTTTGACAAGAGCAAAGTGGAGTGCTACAACTGTCACAAGATGGGGCACTTTGCAAGAGAGTGTAGAGCTGGAAGGACTGCAGGAAATCAGAATAATGGCAATGGGAACAGAGGCAACAATGAAGTGCAGAGAAGAATAGTACCAGTTCAAACCACTACTTCTGATTCATTGGTTGCACAAGATGGAATGGGAGGCTTAGATTGGAGTGATCAAGAAGAGCTAGTTGTCAAAAATCAAGCATTTATGGCTATCACTGAAGAATCAGAGTCTACTGGTATTCCATCTGAGGTACAATCTAAATTATGTTCTCCTGAATGTGTTAAAATGGTTAAATTTTATAGAGATCATAATGTAGTTGTGTGTAATCAGTTAAAGGTGTGTGAGGAGAATAACCAACATGCTACTTTAGCAATTGAAAACTTGGAGAAGCAGATTAGAGCTTTTGAAAAGAATGAGTCACAGTACCAATTAGATATTAAGTATTTAAATTGGGAAAAGAAAGCTTTAGAAACCAAGGTAGATATGCTAAGTAACAAGTTGGCAGAAGCAATTTCTGACAAAGAATCAATTAAGTTAAAAGTGGATGAATTAGAAAATGCTTCAAAAGGTGTACAGAACTTAATCAAGTCACAAATTCATGACAAATTAAAAACTGGATTAGGTTACAACCTTAATGCTGTGCCACCACCTTATAACCATACTTATTTTCCACCTAGGAATGATTTTGATGTTGAAAAACTAAAAGTAGGTGTTGGTACATGTTTAGTGTCTGTCAGTTGGTCTAGCTCGTAGTTTGTATTTAGATTTGCGTTTCCTGACTCCTGCGACGTAGCGCGTAACGTCGCAGGTGCGACGTCAGGTTTTGGGCCTGCGACGTAGTCAACGTCGCATGGGCTTGGGCCTGCGACGTCGTGTGCGACGTCGCAGATGCCAGTTTTGTATATAAACGTTTTACGTTTTCTGTTTTAGGGTTGACGAAACCCTAAACACAATTTGTCGAAATTCTCTTTAATCTGATCGACCATAAGTAATAATATAACGTTCGGTTTCATAATTATTGTGTTTGATTATTCATTGTGTTCGTGTGATAACTTAATCGTTGATTCCGCAAATGATTGAGTGACTCGGTTCTGTTAGATCCTAAGTAAGGGACATACTACTGGTATCAAAGCAGAAAGTGCTCGTTTTTGGCGATTAGGATCGAGTTCGGTATAAAGCGACGTGATTCTCATATTGTTTTGTGATTATTACGTTTGTTTTTTGTGTTTTTACAGGTGTTCGATCGATATTACTGGGATTATTGAAGGTTTTCGTCGATCTTCATTCGTGGTTTTGGTTTTTGGGTTAAAAATTCGTTTTTAGGGTTTTTGGCCGCAGGTTTTCGCGTTTTGCGACGTTACCTGCGACGTCATCTGCTACGTCGCGTGCGACGTTAGTAATTTGGACTTTAATTAGTCTGTGCGACGTACTGTTGCGACGTCATCCGCGACGTCGTTATTTTGACTTTAATTAGTCTTCTGCGACGCTGTGTTGCGACGTCTTGTTGCGACGTAGTGTGATTCTGCGACGTCCTCTGCGACGTCATCTGCGACGTACCTCTCAACGTCGCATATTTCTGATTCTTAATTGAATCCTTTGCTTTTTGCGACGTACTTATCGCCGTCGCATAATCTTTGTGCGACGTACTCATCTACGTCGCTAATATCAGAAGTTTGATTTTTTTCCGATTAAGTAATTACAATGGCAGCTGATAAAGAGGATATTAGAGGATTGAGAGAAATGATCAAACAAAGTAATGACATAGGTTCAAGTAATAAACCTCCATTATTTACTGCGGACATGGATTATGTATACTGGAGAGACCGAGTTGAGCAATACATTGATTTTCATTGTCCAGAATTATGGGGACCATTACGTGAGCGTTATGTAGCTCCTTTAGCTGAAGGGGAAAACCGTGGTATTCGTCCTGCTAAGACCTATAAAGCTATGTCTCCCGAGGAGAAGAAAGATTTTGATACTGAAAGAAAGTCTTTTTCAATGATTAAAATGTGTCTAACCAAGGATGTTCTATGGCTTTTCAGAACTCATGAAACAGCCTTTGATTTATGGAAGGCAATTGAAACTCGTTGTGGAGGAAATGATAAGTACAAGGAAGCCAAGCTCGAACTGATTAAGAAACAGTACGATATCTTTGACATCCTTCCTAATGAAGACACGACTTCTTTATTCACTAGGTACTCACGGTTAGTTGGTGAGTTGTTTGAAGGGGGTTATACTTTTCCTTCAATTGAAGTAAATAAGAAGCTACTGGATGTGTTGCCAAGTTCTTGGGATGTTAAAGTTCAATTTTTAAAAGAAAATGAAGAACTTGCAAACATGTCTTTGGATACGTTGATAGGGGATCTTCAAGCTCACGCGATGGAGATTAAGAAGAAAGAAACTAGGTCTGGTGCTGCTGTTCAGAATCCTAGTGTGTATGGTGTTCAGATCAACTCTGGAAAGACTTATGGATCTGGAGTCGCCTTCGTGACAAATACAAATGCTCCATCAACCTCTTCTTCTTCTTCCGATGGGATTCATTTTGTTTTCATGACTGGACCTTCTTCAAATCAACAACAGGTTCAAGTCTCACCTGCTATTCAGGAGCAAGCTGCCATTTACACAGCTTTCTTAAGCTCATACAAGGATTTGGTTACTCAACCGAATCTTACTTTGGAGCTGACTAAGGAAGACTATGCTCAGCTTGATGAAGATGATCTGGAGCAAATGGATCTAACTTGGAATGTGGCAATGATCACCCGAAGAATTCAAAAGTTCTTGCAGAGGACAGGGCGTAAAAGCTTGGAAGGTGATGGAAAGACTGGCTTTGGATTTAACAAGAGTAAGGTCCGATGTTACAATTGTCAAAATTTGGGTCACTTCGCCAGGGAGTGCGAGAAACCCAAAATGCCAGCATCGGGATTCACAACACCTTCTACTCCTCCAAAGGCCAAAGAAATGGAAGTTACCAAGAAAGGGCCTGCTGATAATGCCCTGATTGTTTTCGAGCCCACAAGTCAGGATTGGACGGCTGTCTCCCAGCAATACCAACAGTGTCTGATGGCTCACATTGTGAATGAGGTACCTGATGAACCTTTAAATTGTATCTCATGCATTAAGTTAACTGAATCTCTAAAGGCATATCAGACAGACACCGCTGAGTTGAGGAAAAAGAATGAAAAACTAACCGAGTCAAATAATTTTTTAAAAGCTAATGAGAAACTTTATGAAAAACATCTTGAGGCTCATCGGTTAGATACTCAGAAATATAAATCTAAGGTTTTTAGTCAAGAAGATGCCATTAAAAGCTATCTTGTTGAAATTGAACTACTAAAGAAAGAACTTACAGATTTAAAAATTGAGTATGAGAATTATAAGAGTAAAATCTTAGGTTCAAATTCCTCAACGGTTGTCTTTAATGAAATTCTTAGCAAGCATGGTACTAGTGGGAAAAAGAATGAGGGATTGGGATACCACTCAGTCCCTCCTCCTACTACTCACTGTCCCCTGCCTGTTAAGGAAGGCTTTGAAGAGATTCCAGTTGATTGGTCAAAGCTTTACGGGATAAAAGCTAAAGATGCTAAAGAGAGCAAACACAACAAACCGGCAAAGGAGAAAACCAAGCGGCCAGAGTACTCCTTGCCAACGTTTGTTAAGTCTGTGCATGAATCTCTTGTTATTGTTAAGGAGAGTGTTGAGCTAAAGAATGAATCTCCTGTTTGTGTTGAGGAGATTGTTGAGATTGAGGACATTACGGATCAGGAGTATCCGGAGGTTAAGAAAGTTGCAGTTAAACCTGAAACGGTGATTTCAAAGGTTGAACCTGAAATTAAGGTTCAACCAAATAAGGGAAAAGCCAAGGTTTTTAATTCGAAACAACAAACTTTACAGTCACCTGTAAAGATTTTACAAAATAAAATAGTAAATGAAAGAGTTTCGTATGATAAACCTTCAACTTCAACCTCTCAACTAAAACAAACACTTTCTAAAACGTGTACGCAATGTTCATGTTCTAGAAATGTTTCTTCATCTCCTGTGGTAATTCCTCAGCCTCAACCGTTTGTTGAGACTCGTTCTTGTTTCTACTGCAAGAAACAAGGACATTTAATTCGTGAATGCCCAAAGCTGTCAAATCAGCGCTATGGGAGAGAGATGCCTAGGACATCTGTTTATAGAAATTCTTTTTCAAAATCTCCACCTAGGCGTCACTCAAACTCTCCCAAGCCTGTTTTAAAGCCAAGTAATGTTGAGCAAAAATCTTTGCCAATTCAAAAGCCCAACATTACTTCTAATACCAATTCCGAACCTTCTAAAGTTTGGAAACGAAAAGAGTCTGATGTTGACTCTTCAGTCGTCAACAATAACACATCAGATAAAAATTCTAATTTGTTTAAAGATAAAATCCTATCTGACGTGCTTATTGTTGATGACCACGGTCGACCTAAGTCTGTAAAGGCTTAGGTCACCGTTTCTCACTAATCTCCTTCGTTTGTGTGTTGCAGCAGTCAGAACGCGTTAAAGATAGTGAATGGTATTTGGATAGCGGCTGCTCGCGACATATGACAGGCGATGTATCTCTTCTTGTGGATATTAAACCATACGCAGGAGGATATGTTGCTTTTGCTGGAGATACTGGGGAACCATTTCTGGAAGAGGAACGCTAACTAACGGCAATGTTAGTTTTGAAAATGTGAACTATGTGGAACAGCTTACGCACAACTTGCTAAGTGTTTCACAGGTCTGTGATAAGGATTATACAACTGCGTTCACAAAGACAGAGTGCGTGATACTGAAGCCTGGGTATGTCATTCCGGAAGAATGGGTGTTACTGAGAGCACCAAGAAAGAATGACACATACATTTTGAACATGAGAACTGTTGAGACCTCGAATGAGTATACGTGTCTCTTGTCTAAGGCTTCTGAAAAGGAATCACTGCTTTGGCACAGACGAATGGGACACATTCATTTCCGAAAAATGAATTTCTTGACTAAAAATGACCTTGTGCTAGGAGTTCCAAAACAGTCATTTGCTCTAAAGGATGACTGTATCTCTTGCCAAAAAGGAAAGTTACGTAAGAAGTCCCATAAGTCTAAGCAGGTGAATTCCATAAATGCTCCATTGGAACTACTGCATATGGATCTTTTCGGTCCAGTCTCTACAAAGAGCATTGGTGGTCGGTCTTACTGCTTGGTAGTTACTGATGACTACTCAAGGTTTTCGTGGGTTTACTTTTTGACCACAAAAGGGGAAACTCCTAAGATTCTGGTGTATTTGTTGGACAAGTTGGCAAATCTGTGCAACTTGAAGGTGAAAAGGATACGAAGCGACAATGGAACTGAATTCAAGAACTCAACTCTCGAATTGTTTTGTGCTACAAGAGGTATTGAGCATCAATTTAGTGCTCCGAGGACTCCACAACAGAATGGAGTTGCAGAAAGAAAGAACAGGACAATCATCGAGACAGCTCGGACTATGTTAGCTGACTCCAAGTTACCAATCATCTTCTGGGCTGAGGCAGTTAATACTGCCTGTTATGTTCTCAACAGAGTACTCACGGTTAAGAAAAAGAACAAAACGTGTTATGAACTTTTTAATAACCGTAAGCCAAATCTGCAGTTCCTAGAACCATTTGGGTGCCCATGCCTGATCATGATTACAAAAGATAAGGTCTCTAAGTTTGGTGATAAAGCTGTTGAAGGGATTTTTCTTGGATATTCAGTCAACTCTCCGAACAAAAGAGTCTTTAACAAATCAACGAATCAGATTGAGGAGCATTTTGAAGTGAAAAGTTTAAGGTATACGGAACCTCCTCAAGGAACGGGTCCGGATTGGTTTTTCAACTATGGAAACCTCTTCAACTCTTTCAATATTCCGGAAGAGGATGAAACGGAAGAATTGGTTTCTATACTTCATGAACTTGATCTTACTCAAGATACACCTGTTAATAATAAACCATCCGACCCATCTCCCAATGCAACACCCGTACCTCCACCAACTAATCCTACACCTCCACAAATTACACCTACACCTTCACAAACAAAACCCACACAACCACAACAACCAACCAAATCACCACCAACTACATCATCTCCTACTCCACCATCTTCGGCTGCTCCTTCTAAAACAGTTTATAACTACACAAAGGAGCTTCCATTTGATCCAAACATGCCTCCTTTAGAGGAACCTCAAGAAGAAGATGAAATGGAAGAAACAATGGCCTACTCTCACTTATTTTCTCATGAAGATGAAGGAGAAGAAGAAGAGTTAGCCTCTCCTGAGTCTGCTGCTACTCCCGAAACTGAGGGAGATTTGAACAATCTGGGTGTGAATCTTGTGCCAAGTGCCATACCAGAAACTCGTATACATAAGGATCACCCCATTGATAATATCATTGGTGATCCTCATGCATCTGTTCAAACACGTCAACAAGCAAAGCAGACTTCAGCTCAGCAGCTTTTGGGACTTATTGCTCATATCGATTCATGTCATCTGTCTCAAATTGAACCTAAAAAGGTTGAACAAGCCTTAAAGGATCCATCTTGGGTCGAGGCTATGCAGGAGGAACTACAGCAAATAAACAAGATGAATGTTTGGGAAATTGTTCCTCTACCCAAGGGTGCTCACTTGACGGGTACTCGTTGGGTTTACCGTAACAAAATGGATGATCGTGGGGCGGTTATTCGAAATAAAGCCCGTCTGGTAGTTCAAGGATATAGTCAACTTGAAGGTATTGACTATGATGAAGTTTTCGCTCCTGTCGCTCATTTGGAATCAATTCGGATTTTTCTAGCCTATGCTTCTTTTAAAGGATTCCGCGTGTATCAACTTGACGTAAAGTGTGCTTTTCTATACGGAGATGTTGACGCAGTGATTTATGTGTGTCAGCCTCCTGGTTTTGAAGACCCAAAGCACCCTAATCATGTTTGCAAGCAGAAGAAAGCTTTGTATGGTCTTCATCAATCTCCTCGACTTTGGTATGAGCGACTTGCCAAGTACTTGCTGAAGAATGGTTTTGATAGAGGACAGATTGATAGCACGCTTTTCATCAAACGGGAAGGAGCGGATTTGTTACTTGTGCAGGTCTATGTGGACGACATAATTTTTGGATCAACTAATGATCAGTTGTGCAAGGATTTTGAAAGATTGATGAAATCTGAGTTTGAAATGAGTGCTATGGGGGAACTCACGTTCTTTCTGGGACTACAGGTTGAGCAATATGACAATGGAATTTATATCCACCAGTCAAAATATGTCACTGACATGTTAAAGCGGTATGAATTGCTCAACAGTAAACACTACGGCACTCCAATTGAAGCAAGACACAATCTTGGACCTAATGAGGACGATGAAGATTGCAAGGAGAAAGACTATCGCTCAATGATAGGCTCTCTCATGTACCTGACTGCCTCAAGACCAGATATAGTGTTTGCCGTTTCACTCTGCTCACGATTTCAAGCAAATCCGAAGGTGTCTCATATGAAGGCAGTAAAACGCATTTTTGGATATCTCGCTTTTAGGCCATCTCTGGGTCTATGGTATTCAAACGAGAAAAACTTTGAGTTAACTGCCTATTCGGATTCGGATCTTGGTGGCTGCAAGATAGATATGAAGTCAATCACTGGAGGATGTCAGTTCCTTGGATCGCGCTTAGTTTCTTGGCAGTGCAAAAAGCAGACTGCGGTTGCTATTTCCACAGCTGAAGCCGAGTATGTTGCTGCTGCAAGTTGCTGTTCTCAAGTTCTCTGGATTCAACACCAGCTGCGTGATTACGGGTTCAATCTCTCTATGACTCCTATTTATATTGATAATACAGCTGCTATATCTATAACACACAATCCCGTACAGCACTCTAAGACCAAACATATTGAACTTAGGTTTCACTTCATACGGGATTGCTTTGAGAAACACCTTATAGATGTCGTACATATAGAGACCCTTAAGCAGTGTGCGGACCTTTTCACAAAAGCCTTTTTGCGATCACGTTTTATTGAACTGGTCAATCTGATAGGTTTAAGGTTCTTTCAGTCAAAGAAATGATTTGTGACTTGGATTTTTGAGTTTTAAATTCAATTTAAAAAAAAAAAAAAAAAATCGCAACAGCCACTCTTTATACTCTTTAGTATTAAAGAAAACGCAAGGTTGCTACATTTTAAAATAGACGTTGAAGTTGTGTCTGTAAACAACTTGGGATATGATAGTACATCGGGTGACATGCACAAAATGGAATTTTAAGGTTTATCTTGGATGTGTCAGTAGGTTTATCTGACACACTTAAAACAGTTTTTATCTAAATTATCTTCATCATACGATGTATTGGTAGGCATGGTACACACCGGTCTCTGAGATATTAAGAAGTAATTTAAATACTTGTCTATGATCATGTGGTAAACACCTTGTGATGTACGACTCTATGTCTTAATTCCTTAGCATAGCTTGACATACTTCTATTTTTGGATCGTATATATGAGATCTTTTGGGGGAGTATGCTGATTGTTTCCTCTGTTGTACGTAAGTGCAGACCTGGTCTCAATTCAGCTTACTCTCAAAACTAAGCAAACGTGAGTCAATGTACTTGCAACGTCTTAAATTTAAGGTACTAAACAAGGTCGCCACTCAATTTAGTTTGACTGCGTTTGGTTTTGCTTACACCTGAATCAAGTTATGTTGCTCTGTTGTACGCAAGTACAGACCTGTCACCGCTGACTTGATTCTTAAAATTGATTCTCTTGTATTCTTTCTAAATTTAGAAACTATGTTCATGTCTAAGTTATAGGGGTATATCTATGGTGGGGACCACGGAGAAATATTCATACTAACAATAAAAGGTTAACTCACAGACACGGATGTAACGTGTTTAGGTGGACAAACAATACCAATAATCGTTTTGAAATAATTTTTATAACAGGTGTTTTAAATGTGCCACGTAAATTTAAAGTGGACAAATATACTGATGATCGAAATAACACTTACTATTCCTAATAAATGCATGTTATTCCGATATGATCCCTAATCAGACAAAACAACTCCGTCACCAAAAATAGAGTGTTAGTAATTTTATTCTGTTATATTTTTACTTTTTGTGATATTAAAGAAAATACCAAAAAGATTTTTTCGTTATTTTATGCTTTATTTTTATTCTATGTTATTTTTCCCAAGTCACGACTCATTTAGATATTATTTGCTAAAATAACGAGTAAATGGTTCTTGAAAATTTCAAAATCGACTCAAATCACATACTGACTGCTCTATGCGACGTCCCACTCAACGTCGCCTGCGACGTCCCAGCCTACGTCGCACATAGGGTTAGACTATATATAGTCTCAACCGCGACGTAAAACGTCACACTATTCAATATTCACCTGCGACGTAGCCTGCGACGTACCATTTGGCGATTTGCGACGTAGCACTTCTTCGAGCATTTTCGTGATTTGTAGCCGTTTTCACTCCGATTCACTCCCGTAGTTTTCTTCTACTCGTTATTCCGCACACTTAGGTACCAATCTTACCCTTTTTCACCGTGTATTTTACCTTTAATCGTTAAATGTATATTGCGGGTTTTAGGGTTCTCAGTTTCGGTTGAATTAGTTGTGTAATCGTGATCTAAACATCGTATAATTTATGTTTTCGTGATCACCATTAGTTGCCGCACCTTTTAGTGCGTTTGATTTTGAAAACCCCTAAATTTGATGGTTAGGGTTTCTGGGTTGGGGATGAATGTTCTTCAGTGCGATGTACGCTGCGACGTCGTGGCCTACGTCGCTCTCATTAGTTATTCTTACTTGCCTACGTCGCCCTTCCCTACGTCGCTTTTTACCTCGACGTCCTACGCGACGTCCCTCGCTACGTCGCTATTTTATTAATGTGATTAAATTCACAATAAATTGCAAAATGCGACGTACCTATCGACGTCGCTCGATTTTTGTGCGACGTCACGGTCTACATCGCTATTGTTATTATTCTGATTTTCTGCGACGTCGTTTACTACGTCGCTATTTGAAATGCGACGTCATCGACTACGTCGCTTATTACAGAAAAATGACATTTTTTGTTTCCAATCAAATGTTCAGTTTTTCTGACTTTTAAAATTCTGTCCAGCAATGGCGAGTGATTTCTTTCAGTTCCTAGCTGAACGACAAAGATAGTGCTTACTGCTTCAGCCCAAAAGAGTGTCACCACTCGCCCGTCCGCGGCTAGAAGGATCTTCTTCCGGTCGTGGATTCTTTTGCGCTTTCTGGTGGTCCAGCACCTTAAAGTTTTTATCTGGTCACTTAGATATAACCATTTTTGCTTCAGTTGGCTAATGATCCGGTGGAATTCTCTCTTTGTCCTGAATCTTGGTTTTCTGGTCTGGAGGAATCCCTTTACCGTTATGTGGAATTCTCTCTTTGTCCCGAATCTTGGTTTTATGGTCTGGAGGAATTCCTTTATTATCCTGGATCTCGGCCTTCTGGTCTGGTGGGATACCATCCCTGTCTTGGATTTTAGCCTGACCTTCTCTTGGATTTTGGCTGTATTTGTTTAACCAGGATCTTCGGTCTAGGTTTAGGTTTAGGGTTTAGGGTTTAGGATTTGATATGTGTGTTTGTAACTTTGTACTTATTTAACATATCAATGAAACCTTTCGTTTGTGATAAGTTTGGAATACTTTGTTTGTTCTAACGCTTTTCGAGAATATCTTGTATGTTTTTGTTTTTGCAGATATGGCTCTTGTTTTCGAAGCGCGTCACAATACTGCTGCTTACCTTGATGATACTTCTGATAAAGCTGCACCGTATCGTCAGATGATTGCATTTCTGAGACGTTCAAGGGTTTTCCACGCCATTTCGGATAACACTGTGGCTTTTGGAAATCTGATCAACCCTTTCTGGAGAAACGCAATTGTTGTTACTGATAACGACGTTCGAAGACTGGTTTCTACAGTTCTTGATACGGAAATCACTATTACAGAACAGAGTATTCGGGAACTTTTACAGCTGAACGATCAACCTAATATGCCAGTTGGTTTTGATCATGTTTTCGTTTCGGGAGCTATGCAAAGGATTGGATATCCCGGGATTCCCACGGATCAGTATAGGAAAGTGAATCTCACACGTGTTTGGAGATATTTGATGCACGTGATTATCGTTTGTTTGGGCAATAGGAAAGGTGGAACGGATGGTATGAGCCGAAGTCTGGCTTCTGCTATGTTAGCATTAGTGTACAACAAGCCGTTCAACTTCTCGGGTTTTATATTCAAGGCTATGGTTGATAATGCGAATGCCGGGGATCAGAAATGGATCTTATATCCGAGATTTATTCAGTTGCACATCAATCGTTATCATCCAGATCTTCAAGCACAGGGTGATATCGATCAGCAATTAAAGATTTCACCGATGATGAATCGGATCTTTACTATTTGTGCAGGTGGGGTTCAGGCGGCAAGGGATGTTCCCTTATTCGGTGCTATTGTTGATGAGAATTACGTACCGCCTCCGGAACCTCAATATATGGACATTCCAGCACCACAGCAACCGCAGCAACCACTTGTGAACATTCCTGTTCAAGCTGCGGGGGAGCATGTGGAGGCTATTTTGGAGAACATTGAGCAGTTTGGCCATGTTGACTCGGATCATTCAGCATCTCACAACACGGTTGAAGGTTCTGATTCTGAACAAGCTGCAGAAAATGTAGGTCCTCAGGATGGGGGTCCGACGCCTGAGCACTCGGACGGTACTGTTCCACATCCCTCTGAGATGGAACGTATCCGGATTACCGATTCATTCAGATATTTGAGAATTCAGCGTCGGATCAGGGCATGACGCAAGTATGTACCTCCAAGGGATACTGGGAAACGTACTAGAGGTGACGATGATCCTGCTGATGAGACTTATCGACCGAGTCGTCGTGTTCGTCGCTCTTCGTCAACACAAGCTCCAGTCAACCCGTCGCCTCCAGATGCTTTTGAGATTCAACCGACACCAGCATTCATGCAAAAGATTATGGATGATATGCAGAAGATGAAGCAAAAGCTGGAGGCTCAAGACGAAAAGATTGCTGAACAAGCTGCACTGATCGAGGTTCAATCTAAGGAGCTTGAGGAAACGAAGATTAGGGTTAATGTTTTGGAAGGCAGGTTACTTGCCTCGGGGGAGTCTGGGTCTGGGATACCCACTTTAGAGTCAAGTGAACCTGCGTCTGTAAATCCCAACCCTGTACTTGAAACTGTTAATGAAAATATTTCTGTTTTGGATTACTTTTGTATTGATGATATTCCAGGGCAACCGAGACCGCTGGCTGTTGACTATTCATTTGCTGACTTATCGTTTATTCAAAGAATGGCTAGTGGAGTTGGCTCTGAGGAAGAAACGGAGAATGATTTTGAGATGAATGAGGATGTTTCGATTGAAGAGGAACAGTTGAATTCAGATGAAACGTATGATGATGCACAATCTGGGGAAGCTTATGATGGTGCACCGATTATAGAATCTGATTCAAGTGATGATGAGAGACCTGCTAAAGCTCAACATGGAGAATCTAGTTCTGCTGCAACTCCAGCTCCAGAGATACAGGCACCGGACTCAGCAGTTCCTGAAACTGAATCTTCTGATGTTTCTAAGAAGAAATTAACTGCTGAAGAAAAGAGAGAAAGAAATAAGAAATGGTGGCCTAAGGGACGAAATCCAGTTCCTATTCCAGTTAAATGTCAAGTGTACCGGGTTAGTCGAAATTATACCGGAGTTATTAAAAGCTGGAAGTGTCAGAGGAATCTTTTTATGATTAAGAGAGAAGATGGAGTTCAGTACTTTAGAATGCGTTTTGATAGATTAAGTACGTTGCCAAAAGGAGAGATTAATCGATTAGCTCAGCTTAAATTGATTAATCCGTTCGAGAATGATTATGCTGAGTTTATTCAGAGAAATTTACGTCGGGAAGTGTTATCGAAGACATATTCTAAATTGAAACCGACGTTGGGTACTCGGTATACGTGGAAAAGAAAGATTGATCCAGTCACCAGGAAGCCTATAGTTAAAGTTCACTATCCGCCTGCTAAATGTTTGACTGAGATACCTCTGGAACCAGTTCCTTATTATTTTCTGAGAAGACTTGTAAAATGGGAACTTGATCCACAGACTGGTGAAGCGGTTATTACTTTTGTACCAGATTCTGAACCGTGGCCAGAAGTTGGAGGTATATGGAATTTGAAGCAAGCAACGTTTAGGCTGTATGATCCGATGAGTTTGATTAATTTTCATGAAAAAGATTTAAGAAAACTCTATGATGATCGGATTCGTGTTGGTCAGAAGAATGAGTTCAACAGACGTTTAGCCGAGCAGTTTTACAATGTTGTTACTGTTTGCGTGGCTAATGGAATTCATGCCGATGGCCAATTTCCTGCGGGCTGGGTTTAAAGAAGATTTTTGAAGACCAAGCTGAAGACACGGGGGAGTTTGTTGGTACATGTTTAGTGTCTGTCAGTTGGTCTAGCTCGTAGTTTGTATTTAGATTTGCGTTTCCTGACTCCTCCGACGTAGCGCGTAACGTCGCAGGTGCGACGTCAGGTTTTGGGCCTGCGACGTAGTCAACGTCGCATGGGCTTGGGCCTGCGACGTCGTGTGCGACGTCGCAGATGCCAGTTTTGTATATAAACGTTTTACGTTTTCTGTTTTAGGGTTGACGAAACCCTAAACACAATTTGTCGAAATTCTCTGTAATCTGATCGACCATAAGCAATAATATAACGTTCGGTTTCATAATTATTGTGTTTGATTATTCATTATGTTCGTGTGATAACTTAATCGTTGATTCCGCAAACGATTGAGTGACTCGGTTCTGTTAGATCCTAAGTAAGGGACAAACAGTAGGTGTGAGTGAGGAGGTCAAGAAGGTAGATCCAGTAGTTAATTGTGATGAAAATGTGGATTTTGATAAGGTTGAAGTGTCTGACTGGACTGAAGAGGATGAGAGTGATAGTGATAGCTCATCTAGGGATAATTCTGTGCATGGTAGGGATAAAACAGTTACTGGTCTAGTTTCAGAACTAAATAGTGATAAACTAGAAGAGGGTAGAAAACTGTTTGCTGAAAAGGCTAAGGCACAGATAGAGCAGGTTAAAAGAACTTATAAATCTAAGACTGGTCTAGGTTATGGTCAAAATAAGTCTAAACCTGTGTCTAAAGTTGAATATAATGTTAAATCAGAATGTGCTAAATGTACCTGTAAATGTAATGTGTCTGATGAAAAGAAAGAAATCAAATCTATACCCAGGGGTAATCAAAGGAATTGGAACCAATTGGTTTCACAAAGGTTGGGTAATGGGTTTGAATGTGTTAAAAGAAAGGCTTGTTATATATGTGGAAGGTACAATCATACTCAACAGGACTGTTACTTCAATCCTAAAAATAATAGGAACAGAAATAAGCCTAACAGAGGCAAGGCTGCAGCCACTGTCAATGCTGCAGCAGTGCCTGTGAATAAGGCTAACAGAGGTAAGATCTTAACAGGGGAAGGCTTGGCCACTGCTAGGCATGCTACCTCTGCTAGTATTAAACATTTCAAAGGAATGTTTATACCGAGTAGAGCTACCACTGCCAGGCTGATTAATACCAATTTAAAAGTGACCACTGTCAAGCCAATTGCCCCTGTCAGATCAAAAATTGATTGTTTTTGGAGACATAAAAGTGAATTGACATCTGAAGTGTCCAAAACCGATAGAGCATTGAGATCAATCACTGTTAAAAGGGTTGATATCAAAAATGCTTATGGGAAACCCAAAGCCAAATTGGTTTGGGTTCCCAAGAGAAACTAATAAGTTCTCTTTTTGTATGTGCAGGGCAAGCCACCAAGTTTATGGCATATTGATTCAGGCTGCTCAAGACACATGACAGGAGACAGGAAAAAGCTACAGGACTTTAAAGCATTTGATGGAGGAGATATAGCATTTGGAAGCAATCCTAAAGGAGGTAAGATCACAGGTAAAGGTAAAGTGAAAAGCAGTAAACTTACTTTCAATGATGTTTATTTTGTTGAGCAACTGAGATACAATTTGCTTAGTGTGAGTCAAATCACAGATAAGCAAAATCCTGTTCACTTCACTGATACAGAATGCCTTATCCTTTCTGAAAAGATCAAAATACCTGATGATAAAATTTTAATGAGAATTCCAAGAAGGGATAATGTGTACTGTAGTGATTTGAACAAGATGGAATCTCAGAATGTTGACTGCTTGATTTCAAAGGCAACTGTGTCTGAATCTGAACTATGGCATAGGAGGATGTGTCACTTAAACTACAAAACCATGAATAAACTTGTTAGGAATAGGCTAGTGAGAGGCTTACCTGAAAAGTTATTTGAGTGTAGTGATCATTGTGTGGCTTGTCTCAAAGGCAAGCAACACAAAACTTCTTATAAGACCAAGCTTGTGAACACTAATACCACCCCATTACACATGTTACACATGGATTTGTTTGGACCTACCAATGTAGCTAGTCAAGGCAAGAAATCTTACTGTTTGGTAGTGACTGATGACTATTCTAGGATGAGTTAGGTGTTCTTTCTTAGGACAAAGGATGAGACAGGTGAAATACTTAGATCATTCATAACTAGGATAGAAAATTCAACTAATCAAAAGGTAAAGATCATTAGGTGTGATAATGGGACAGAATTTAAGAATCATGAGATGAATAAATTCTGTGATGAGAAGGGTATAGAAAGATAGTTTAGTGCACCTAGGACTCCACAACAAAATGGTGTAGCAGAGAGGAGAAATAGGACACTAATTGAGGCTGCTAGGAGCATGCTAGCAGATGCAAAACTTCCAATGTCTTTCTGGGCAGAGGCAGTTAGCAATGCTTGTTATGTATTGAATAGGATTTTGATAATCAAGCCTCATAACAAGACACCCTATGAGCTATTCTTTAAGAGAAAACCTTTGGTTAGCTTTTTAAAGCCATTTGGATGTCCTTGTACTGTCTTGAATACTAGAGATCATCTTGGTAAATTTCAAAGTAAGGCTTATAGGATATTCAATAAAAGGACTAGGATCATTGAGGAAACCATGGATGTTACCTTTAATGAGTTGACACCTAATGTTGATGGAAAAGGTCCTGAGATTTTGTTTGATATTGATGCACTAACCAATGCTTTTAGATATCCAGATGTATCTTCTAGTGCAGGTTCAAATGCAGGTAATGATAATGGTGGAACAGGAGCTGATGTGCAGACAAAGAAAAATGATCTGCAATATGTTTTATTTCCAATCTGGAATCCAGATCCACCAGAAGTATTACAACAAAATCAATCAGAATCTACAGAATCAATTCCTGATGGGTCAGTTGACAAGGGTACACAGGGTTCAATTCCTACTGATCCACAGACTTCTACCTCAAGGGGTTCACTTGCAGGTTCAGAGCATGATTCAGACATGCCAGGGTTGTCAGATGGTGATCTTGAATCACCAAAACATTATGAAAGTCCTCCCTTTCAGTTAATGGAAAGGACATCTCTCTCAGACTCAGAAGTTACACCTAAGACTACCAGAGACAAAGATGAAAGATTATCTCTTTCTGATTCTGAGGCTGATAATGCATTGGGTACAAACTTGGAAAAGCAACTTTTGGATCCATCAACTTCATATCTTCATGTGCATAGAGATCATCCATTGGACTTTGTGATTGGTGACATCAACTCTCCTGTTCAGACAAGGCAACAAACCAAGGTAAGTGAAGAAGACTTACATACTTCTTTATATGTTTGTTTTCTTTCACAGATGGAACCAAAGAAAGCAGTTGAAGCTCTCAAAGATCCAAGCTGGATTGAATCAATGCAAGAGGAACTGTTGCAGTTTAAATTGCAAGATGTGTGGGATTTGGTGGATCTTCCAAAAGGTAAGAAGGCTATAGGTAGCAAATGGATTTTCAAGAATAAGAGAGATGAGAGGGGTATTGTGATCAAGAATAAGGCTAGGTTGGTAGCACAGGGGTATACACAGGAAGAGGGAATTGATTATGATGATGTTTTTGCCCCTGTTGCAAGGATAGAGGCTATCAGATTGTTTTTAGCCTATGCATCTTATCATGGGTTTAAGGTATATCAAATGGATGTGAAGAGTGCTTTTCTTCATGGTTTGATAGATGATGAGGTGTACGTATGCCAACCACCAGGATTTGAGGATCCAGAATATCCAGATAGAGTGTGCAGATTAAAAAAGGCATTATATGGTTTACATCAAGCACCAAGAGCTTGGTATGACACTCTATCTGAGTATCTGCTCAAGAATGGATTTAAGAGGGGTACTATTGACAAGACACTTTTTACTAAGAGAGTTAATAGGGATATTCTGTTAGTACAAGTGTATGTTGATGATATTATATTTGGGTCAACTAAGGATTCACTGTGCAAAGAGTTTGAGGACTTAATGCATAAGATATTCAAGATGAGTTCAACGGGAGAACTCACTTTCTTTCTAGGATTGCAGGTGAAGCAAAAAGCTGATGGGATCTTTATTAACCAAGGGAAATATGTTAAGGATATTCTGAGTAAATTTGGTTATATAGATGTGAAGGTAGCTAGCACTCCCATGGAGATAAACAAACATCTAAATTCTGATCCTGAGGGGGAGGAAGTAGATGTGCATCTATACAGGTCTATGATAGGATCGTTAATGTATTTAACTTCTTCTAGACCTGATATTATGTTTGCAGTTTGTCTCTGTGCTAGGTATCAAACAAATCCAAAACAGTCACATATGTATGCAGTGAAGAGGATCTTTAGATACCTAAAAGGTCAACCGGAGTTGGGTCTATGGTATGCTAGAGGTTCAGATTTTGAGCTAAAGGCATTCACTGATAGTGACTATGGAGGTGAGAACATGGACAGGAAGTCTACAAGTGGAGGTTGTCAATTTCTTGGAAATAGGTTAGTTTCATGGCAATGTAAGAAGCAAACCACTGTTTCAACATCAACAGTAGAAGCAGAGTATGTTGCAGCATCAAGTTGCTGTGCACAAGTGCTCTGGATTCAGAATCAAATGCTGGATTATGGTTTGACTTTCATGAACACTCCTATTTATATTGATAACACATCTGCTATTAGTATCATTCAAAACCCTGTTAAGCATTCTAAAACCAAACACATTGAAATTAGGTATCATTTTATAAGAGATTGCTATGATAAAAGATTGATTCATATTTTTAAAATTCATACTGATAATCAACTTGCAGATCTTTTTACAAAAGCTTTTGATGTAGGAAGGTTTACATTTTTGATAACTAATATTGGTATGATCAATCTCACTTAAGTGTTTTGGTCAGGGTTTGATACTAACAGGGGTAGAATATATTGTATGTGACAGGGTCAAGTGTGTGCCATTGTTAGCTTAATCATGATAACAGTTGGTGCCACTGCTAGTTATTTCTGCCACTGTCAATATATTTTCACCTCTGCTGTATATTTATTGTATTTTCACCTCTGTTTGTGTTTTTCTCAGTGTTTAATACAGGTTTTAGCCACTGTCAGGAGACATAGCCACTGCTGGAATCTAACTTTGTTTCTTTTTGTGTTTGCATTTGTTTTGATTAAAAAAAAAAAATTTAAAAAAAAAATGATGTTATTTTCATGAAGTATCAGCCACTGCTAGTTCTAGTTCATCCCCTGCTAGTTCTAGTAACCCCTGTTGGCTTCATTAACAGGGTTTGACCATAATTGACCAAGTGACTAACCGCTGTTGGGCTTATTTGTGAGTTGTGCCCCTGTTGGTGCATAACTAGCAGTGCCACTGCTAGTTTAAATTTTCTAGGGCACTGTCATCACATAAATAACTCAAACACTTTACTTTTTCAATTACGCTTTCATAGTTATTCAAAACCCTGTCAAAATCGCACTCAATCTCACTCGTTTCTTGAGTAATTTCAATCGTTTCTCGTTCAATTTACACGATGGCATCTCAATCTTCTTCATCCGCTGGATCTGACAACGCAACTATGACTCTGAGTGTTCATTCTAAACACAATATGAGGGCATTCTTAGATATAAATCTTGCTGAGGAATCTTTTCATCCGATTATTAATTTCTTAAGAAATTGTTCGGTTACGTTTGCACTTACTGCGGCTCCAAGGTTATCACGATCAAATATTCAAGAATTCTGGAATAATGCAAAGGATAAGAACATCAATGGAGTTGTGTGTATTCATTCTAAAGTTCAAGGGAAGCAGGTTTTGGTCACAGAGATTTTGTTAAGAGAAGTGTTGCAGTTGGATGATGAAGGAGGTGTTTCGGAGTTATCTAAGGAAGAATTGATGCAGGGTATTGCTGCAATGGGTTATGAGGGCACTGGTAAAACCAGGTCAGAATATACATTCTTGAAATCATGGTTTTGTCCTCAATGGAAATTTTATATACATACTTTTCTAGTATGTTTATCACAGAAGAGGACTGCATTTAATGAATTTAGATCTGCTATAGCCTATCCCATTATCTGTTTGGCTCAAGGGGTTAAGTTTAACATGTCTAGGTATATATTGGATAATATGATTAGAAATTTGAAGGGAGAAACATTTATCATGTATCCTAGATTTGTTCAGCTGTTGTTAAATAAGCAATTTCCAGACCTGCCTACAGGGAATAGTGTTATAGTTAGTTCTGCATTATCTGTGAAGACCATCAAAGCTATGAAGGACTACAAGAATGCATTTTCCAAGAAGGATACTGCATTGTTTCCAACAATGTTAGTTAATCCTTCTGCTACCAGTGATGTATTACCAACATCATCTGGACCAAATGATGACAGACCAACAACACAAGTTGGTTCTGAACCCACATCAAGAGGTGGCAATAAACGAAAACAAGGGAACCAACAGCCTACCCAAAAGAAAGCCAAAAGATCCAAGAAAAGTAAACAGGCTATGGAGGTTCCTGTTCCTCCACAGTCTCAGCCAGATGATACACCACAACAGGTGACCACACTTGATGAAAGTGGTCATTCTGGAAGGGCTGCCACTACTGCTTCTAGCCCACTGGCAGAGCAGGACAGTGGTAACATAAATCAGACCCAACCAGAGGCAACAACTGTTGATGAACTAATGGGTGATACACCTATTGGTGATGATTCACTGGTTGGTCCCAGTACCAAGAACAAAGGGGCATCTGCAGTGGCAGATGTGGCCAATGATTCATCTAGGAGGTCACACTCCAATGTTGATGAGGCCAGAACTAACTTGAAATTGACGAAACAGGTACTGGCTGATGATATCCTGAGGTTATGGAACAAGTACAATGTAACACCCCCGAAATTCATCGTTTTGCGGAAGCATAGTTTGGGGTGTTACTAATCAAATATCACAGCACAAAGATAAAGTAAACGACATCTATATGCAACGTTTGTAAATTAGTTACATTCCATAGATATATTGTTTGAAAACTTAGTGTTTTCGTATACAAAAATGTATTTTTCCCTAGAGTCCGCGCGTATAGCGGGAGATTCTATTACATAATCGAAATATACAAAAGATAATGCTAAGAATCTCCGTTAATGCAGTTGTTGAAATCATGCGACTCTAGCTAAAATCCTGGAGTAATCCTACTCCATCCGGGTACCTGAGAAAACATGCTAAAAAGTGTCAACCAAAAAGGTTGGTGAATCTCACAGGTTTGTAAGTAATATCGGCTTTGAACACGAGATTTCATTAGTAATGCCCGTAGGCGTAAAATCAGCCATTGCAATCCAGCAATCGTTAAATCAGTATTTGCAATCCAGCAAATGTAAATAAGTAAGTTTATACCGTTGCCATGAGGCTCATAATCGAAGCTTAACCCGTAAATAATAACTTTGCTCCCGTGACATGCTCGTAATTGAGCAAGCATCAGTAACGAATAAGTTGTCACCCGTTTATACGTGTAAATCGGTACGTGGCAGCGCTACTGCCCCGGGTGGGGAGGGTCATTTCCCTAATGGATCCATTAACTACTGTTCGCGCTTAAGTCCATAACTAACGATATATGATGGAGAGACTTCAGTAAATAGTAATTAACTCATGCAATTCCGTTTGGTATAGAAATCAGTTTAGTACTTGTGTTCAGGAAAAATAAGTAGCATGTATCTCCCCCAATCAGATAAAACAGTAAAAGTGGGGCCGTAAGACTCACCTGAGTCTTTGCAAGTACGTTTATATCAATAAACGAGTAAATAATATCAACCGTAGGTTCTCCGAACCCGTAACCTTCAAATGCCTAAACATATAAAGTTAAGTAAGTAGATGTCTCGCAAGACCATCTAGGCTAGTTGTTTACACAACTCATTATGTCCAAGTGTTTGTTTAGTAATCCGTTTGTAGTTTGAAAACAAATATGGCCCGTTGGTGACGGTTTGTAATAATGATTCAAAGTGTTATCATTTATAACGCAATTTAGTGTAATTGTAATAGAAAGTATGTTCTATGACGTTTGTTAAGTCGTATGACAGAAGTATTTGAAGTTGTGTAAGTTCGACACTTAGTAAAATCTGACTTTTCAAGGTTCTGGTTTGTGCGACGTAGCATGCGACGTAGCATGCGACGTAGGGTGCGACGTAGGGAGGTACGTCGCATGATGCGACCTTCGCAAATCAATGCGACGTAGGTTCGGTTTGCGACGTAAAAGTCTACGTCGCTATGTGCGACGTCCGCAAGTTAATGCGACGTAATAGGCTGCGTCGCTAGTGCGACGTTGGGATTTTTGTGCGACGTAGGCCGCGACGTCGCTAAATGCGACGTTGGCCAATTAATGCGACGTTTTGAGCTACGTCGCAGATAGTCCAGCGTCTCTGCGACGTAGCGGTCTGATCGGAATTTGATGGCCGGAAAATCGATCGAAAAGCTTCCGTTTGGTCCAAATCTTTTACCCAACCCATTTTTGGACATTTTAAGCATATATAAACCATAAAAACGTAAAAATGAGTAAAAACGGAGAGTTTCGGGTTTTGTCGGAAACTTACAAAATGCCGAAATGAAAATCCGGAAAGATAGGAATGTAGATCGTGATGCGGTGGTGTTTTTCTTCCAAACGGAGGGTATAATCCAAGTGCTCCTTGAGGTGTTATTTGGCGTTTTTGAGTGATAGTGGTGGTGGATCTTTTTGAGAGAAAATGGAGAGAAGAAAGAGAAAAGGAAAATAAAGAAATAAGGAAGAAAAGGAGGAGGGAGGTGGGGTGTAGGTGAAAGCCTCACCTCACAGTCCCCATTCCGTGCTCCGCGCGGTGTTCGTTTTCTCCGTTGTTTAAGCGTTAAATATTTATTTTTCGCGTAATTATTCATTTGTAAATACGAATCTTTGCTAATTGATTTAATTGGATTGTTTGTCAAATCTTTAAATAAATTTATGTATTTTGTTGTTAAAGCGCGCGTTATTAAACAAAATGTTTCACCAACGTCCGCATTAATTGAACCGAATTACCTTCGATTTAAATTGCGTACGATTTAACCAAATCGCGTGTGTACATATATATAACTCACCTTATGTATATACAAATAGAGTCTGTAATTAGTCCTATTACATACTAATTACAACTAGTTACAAACAATTAGGCATAATTAATTATCCTAATTTTGCAGGTGTTACATTCTCCCCTTGTTAAAGAAATTTCGTCCCGAAATTAGCTTGAGTGCACGGACGGTGCTTTATCTGGGAAGAGATGTGGATATTTCTGTCGCATTTGGTCTTCCCGTTCCCAGGTGAACTCAGGGCCGCGCCTAGAATTCCACCTGACCTTTACGATGGGAATACGACTCTGTTTCAATCGTTTGACCTCACGGTCCATGATTTCCATAGGTTCCTCGACAAAATGAAGTTTATCATCGATTTGGATTTCGTCGAGCGGTATAATCAGTGTCTCGTCAGACAGACATTTCTTCAAGTTAGAAATATGGAATGTGTTGTGTACGCTGCTAAGTTCGGCAGGAAGTTGCAGGCGATATGCCACTGGACCAATCCTTTCAAGGATTTCGAATGGTCCGATATATCTAGGATTTAGTTTGCCTCGTTTTCCGAATCGAATGACACCCTTCCACGGTGCCACTTTGAGGAGTACCTTGTCCCCTACCTGGAACTCAAGGTGTTTGCGTCTCACGTCAGCATAGCTTTTCTGACGATCACGTGCGGCTTTCAGCCGGTTTTGAATACCGATGATTTTCTCAGTAGTTTCTTGAATGATTTCTGGACCCGTGAGTTGGGAATCTCCTAACTCAGTCCAACAGATAGGTGATCGACACTTACGCCCGTAAAGTGCCTCGAAGGGTGCAGCCTTAATGCTGGTATGGTAACTGTTGTTGTACGAGAACTCGCACAACGGTAAGTGATTTTCCCAAGAAGTACCGAAGTCAACTACGCAGGCTCGTAGCATATCCTCCAGTGTTTGAATAGTTCGCTCGCTTTGGCCATCGGTTTGCGGGTGATAAGCAGTACTCATATCCAGACGAGTACCAAGAGATTTCTGTAGCGATTGCCAAAAGTTAGAAGTAAAACGGCTGTCCCTATCCGAGATGATCGAGATAGGTACACCGTGTCGCGAGATGATTTCTTTGACATAGATGCGAGTCAGACGCTCCATCTTGTCGGTTTCCTTGATGGCCAGAAAATGAGCAGATTTCGTGAGACGGTCCACGATCACCCAAATGGTATCGCAACCACTCGAAGTTTTCGGTAGTTTGGTAATGAAGTCCATGGAAATTTGTTCCCATTTCCATTGAGGAATTTCAGGTTGTTGGAGCAACCCCGAGGGTCTTTGGTGTTCGGCCTTGACTTTGGAACAGGTTAGGCATTTACTGACGTACAAGGCGATGTCAGCTTTCATGTTAGGCCACCAATACAACCCTTTGACATCGTGATACATCTTGTCAGAACCAGGATGTATAGAGTATCGAGATTTGTGAGTTTCAGCCATCACCAAATCTCGCAAGTTTCCGAATTTGGGTAACCACACCCGGTTAGAGAAGTATCGAGTTCCATCGGGTTTGATTTCGAATTGTTTATCCAAGCCTCGCAAGGCTTCATTTTTCAAGTTTTCATCGTTGAGTGCTTCAAGTTGAGCGGTAAGGATTTGAGCAGGAAGCTCGTTACGAATTGTCATAGAAAGTGCTCGGACTCGAAGGGGTTTCACTCGTTCTTTTCGGCTTAAGGCGTCAGCAACTACGTTAGCCTTGCCCGGATGATATTTGATCTCGCAGTCGTAGTCACTAAGTAACTCAACCCAGCGACGTTGTCTCATGTTTAGATCTTTCTGATCGAATATGTGTTGGAGACTTTTGTGATCGGTAAAGATAGTGCTTTTCGTACCATAGAGATAATGTCTCCAGATTTTCAATGCAAAGACCACAGCACCTAACTCGAGGTCGTGGGTCGTATAGTTTTTCTCGTGGATTTTCAGTTGTCGTGAGGCATAGGCAATGACTTTTTCCCGTTGCATTAGCACACAACCAAGTCCTTGGTGTGACGCGTCGCAGTAAACCACGAAATCGTCGGTGCCCTCGGGTAAGGACAAGATTGGTGCGCTGCAAAGTTTGTTTTTCAATAGCTGGAAAGCTGACTCTTGTTTATCAGTCCAATCGAACTTCTTATCTTTCTGAGTCAGTGTGGTTAGGGGAACAGCTATTCTTGAAAAGTTTTCGATGAATCGGCGGTAATAACCAGCAAGACCTAAGAATTGTCTCACTTCAGTTGGAGTGGTCGGTGACTCCCAGCCCTTAATTGCTTCAATCTTGGCGGGATCAACATGAATTCCTTGGCTGTCAATCACGTGCCCTAGGAATTGAACAGTTCGAATCCAGAACTCACACTTAGAGAATTTGGCATATAACTCTTCGTGTTTAAGAAGTCCTAGAATGGTTTTCAGATGTTGAGCATGTTCCTGCTCGTTGCGAGAGTAAATCAGAATATCGTCGATGAACACAATGACGAATTTGTCAAGATATGGTTTGCACACCCGATTCATAAGGTCCATGAATACGGCCGGTGCGTTGGTTAAACCGAATGGCATCACTTGGAATTCGTAATGCCCATAACGAGTTCGGAAAGCTGTCTTTGGGATATCATTGTCACGGACTCGGAGTTGATGATAACCCGACCGTAGATCAATCTTTGAGTAAACACTCGATCCCTGGAGTTGGTCAAATAGGTCATCGATTCTAGGAAGTGGGTACCGATTCTTTATGGTTAGCTTATTCAGCTCTCGGTAGTCGATACACATGCGGAAAGATCCATCTTTCTTTTTCACGAATAAGACCGGAGCTCCCCAAGGCGAGGAACTTGGTCGAATGAATCCTCTGTCCAGGAGTTCCTGTAGTTGGTTAGACAACTCCTGCATTTCGGATGGTGCTAAACGGTAAGGGGCTCGTGCCACGGGTGCAGCTCCGGGCACAAGTTCGATTTGAAATTCAACTTGTCTAGGTGGCGGAAGTCCGGGCAAGTCTTCAGGAAAGACTTCCGGGAAATCCCGCACGATCGGAACATCCTCAAGTCGCTTCTCCTCCGACTTCTTCTCCGTTACATGTGCGAGGATGGCTTGATACCCTTTTCGTAGATATTTTCTAGTTTTCAGACAGGAGACAATATTCAGAGTCCGTCTGCCGGTCTCCCCTTGTAGGACTAAGGTTCCACCGGAGACAAGAGGTATGCGAACGAGTTTGTCATGACAAACGATTTCAGCTCGGTGCTTGGATAACCAATCCATACCGACAATAATATCAAAGCTGCCGATCTCGACAGGGATTAAATCAATGGGAAACGTTTCGTTCGTGAGGTTAAGTGTACAGTTGTGTATGATACTATCAGTCTCAATCAGTTTGCCATTAGCTAATTCAACAATGTATTTAGTATCTAAGGCAGTGGGAGTTATATCAAGTAAAGGGCTAAATTTTTCAGAAATGAAGCTTCTATCGGCACCGGTATCAAATAACACAGAAGCAGTAAGGTCGTTGAGAAGAAACGTACCCGTCACGATGTTCGGGTCCTGTCTGGCTTCCCCAGCCTTGATAACGAAAGCTCTACCGCGAGCAGGGTTGTTGTTGTTGTTTTTCAGCTTTGGGCAATCTTTCTTGAAATGCCCTGTATTTCCGCATCCAAAGCAGGCCTTTGGTGCATTAGTGTTGGGGGTAGGAATGTTGGTTCGGCAATCCTTGGCTAGATGCCCGAACCGTTTGCAGTTTAAGCAAGGGCAAGAACCGTCGTGGTGGCGGTTGCATTTGGGACAGTAGGGTCTGCTCCCGCTGTACCCTTTCTTTTCCGAGGTTCCGGATGAATAAGCCTTAATGTACTCAGGCTTTTTGTTGGAGGTTTGGTTGGATGAGTTGGGGTTTCCTTCCCACTTGCGTTTGTTGTTTGAAGCTGGGGTTGAAGTTGTGCCACGGCGGACAGAATTTGCCGTTAGTTCATGGGCCATACGGATGGCGCTCTGAATAGTACCCGGTTTGGAAGAAGTAACCAGGTCTTGGAGTCTCTCAGGAAGACCATCAACGAACTTCTCGATCCTCTTATACTCAGGATCGACCATGGTTGGGCACAGAAGTGCCAGTTGGTGAAAACGGTTGGTATATCCGGTGATATCATCACCCTGCATCTTGTGGTTCCAGAATTCCACTTCTAGTTGTTTCAATTCATCCCTGGGGCAATACTCGCCCCTCAACATCTTCTTCAACTCCTCCCACGGGAGTTGGTAAGCAGTAGCAACACTCACAGTCTGGGCATAAGTGTTCCACCAGGTGAGTGCGGTGTCAGTAAAGGTGCTAACAGAGAACTTAACTTTATCTCCCTCCGCACAGTTGCAGATCAGAAATACAGACTCAATTTTCTCGATCCAGCGTACTAGACCGATAGCTCCCTCGGTACCTGCAAAGTTTAGAGGTTTGCAGTTCTGGAAGTCCTTGTAAGAACAAGGTTTAGCAGCAGAGGTTTCAGCGGCATCGCTGTTTCTTGAGGAGTTGGGTGGGGTATTGCGAGCCAAGGCTTCAGTAACAGCCTGGGTGATAAGGGAGGTAATCTGGGCATCAGTGTAAGGTCTTGACTTTGGCGGCATGATTCTTCAATAAAAGAAATGAAGATACATGAGATTTCGTAGGAAATGGTAATGGTCACAGATGTACATGTATAAAAGCAGCAATACATAACATCAACATGGAAAATGACAATTAATGTGAGTTGAAATAGCAAGGAAAGTTTGATGGATAATGTGGGTTCAAAGGTTACATCCTACAGAGATATAAGAAAGGTGTCGGGAATTGTTACATCCGACTAGTTTATAGAGTAGGTCGTTCGGTGTTGTTCCAGTTCAAGATTTTCGAGTCTTTGTTCCTGACGGCGGAATTGGGTAGTCAATGCTGGCAACGCAAGATGTGCCGAGTTCTGAGAGTTATGTACAGGATAAAGATTGGTCCGAGGTGGCCTTGTGTTCCTCCTGATTACTCGTGGGTTCCGTGACCCATGTGAGTGAGAGTGTGACAGATTAGGTGGTGTGTTTGCCATTCCTGTGGCAGAGTGTAAGTAAGACGAGGCTAATATATATACATATATCTTATCCAGCCTAGTGTCTAGCACATATCAAGTAATGGTCCGGTTCTCTCGTGGTCAGAGTCAACTAACGCATCCCCGTTCAACATAATCATTTCAGACCTTACATCATCTTTCCTTAATTGTACATAGTTGATCAGGCTATGTTAAATTAAAGTCGTATGCTGTAATTCCTGAATTAGTCATGTCTAATAAGAGAATACTGCCTAACGGTAATAGTCTAGGCCCACTAAATGCAACCTAGTTCACTATAACCTTAGGCTCTGATACCAATCTGTAACACCCCCGAAATTCATCGTTTTGCGGAAGCATAGTTTGGGGTGTTACTAATCAAATATCACAGCACAAAGATAAAGTAAACGACATCTATATGCAACGTTTGTAAATTAGTTACATTCCATAGATATATTGTTTGAAAACTTAGTGTTTTCGTATACAAAAATGTATTTTTCCCTAGAGTCCGCGCGTATAGCGGGAGATTCTATTACATAATCGAAATATACAAAAGATAATGCTAAGAATCTCCGTTAATGCAGTTGTTGAAATCATGCGACTCTAGCTAAAATCCTGGAGTAATCCTACTCCATCCGGGTACCTGAGAAAACATGCTAAAAAGTGTCAACCAAAAAGGTTGGTGAATCTCACAGGTTTGTAAGTAATATCGGCTTTGAACACGAGATTTCATTAGTAATGCCCGTAGGCGTAAAATCAGCCATTGCAATCCAGCAATCGTTAAATCAGTATTTGCAATCCAGCAAATGTAAATAAGTAAGTTTATACCGTTGCCATGAGGCTCATAATCGAAGCTTAACCCGTAAATAATAACTTTGCTCCCGTGACATGCTCGTAATTGAGCAAGCATCAGTAACGAATAAGTTGTCACCCGTTTATACGTGTAAATCGGTACGTGGCAGCGCTACTGCCCCGGGTGGGGAGGGTCATTTCCCTAATGGATCCATTAACTACTGTTCGCGCTTAAGTCCATAACTAACGATATATGATGGAGAGACTTCAGTAAATAGTAATTAACTCATGCAATTCCGTTTGGTATAGAAATCAGTTTAGTACTTGTGTTCAGGAAAAATAAGTAGCATGTATCTCCCCCAATCAGATAAAACAGTAAAAGTGGGGCCGTAAGACTCACCTGAGTCTTTGCAAGTACGTTTATATCAATAAACGAGTAAATAATATCAACCGTAGGTTCTCCGAACCCGTAACCTTCAAATGCCTAAACATATAAAGTTAAGTAAGTAGATGTCTCGCAAGACCATCTAGGCTAGTTGTTTACACAACTCATTATGTCCAAGTGTTTGTTTAGTAATCCGTTTGTAGTTTGAAAACAAATATGGCCCGTTGGTGACGGTTTGTAATAATGATTCAAAGTGTTATCATTTATAACGCAATTTAGTGTAATTGTAATAGAAAGTATGTTCTATGACGTTTGTTAAGTCGTATGACAGAAGTATTTGAAGTTGTGTAAGTTCGACACTTAGTAAAATCTGACTTTTCAAGGTTCTGGTTTGTGCGACGTAGCATGCGACGTAGCATGCGACGTAGGGTGCGACGTAGGGAGGTACGTCGCATGATGCGACCTTCGCAAATCAATGCGACGTAGGTTCGGTTTGCGACGTAAAAGTCTACGTCGCTATGTGCGACGTCCGCAAGTTAATGCGACGTAATAGGCTGCGTCGCTAGTGCGACGTTGGGATTTTTGTGCGACGTAGGCCGCGACGTCGCTAAATGCGACGTTGGCCAATTAATGCGACGTTTTGAGCTACGTCGCAGATAGTCCAGCGTCTCTGCGACGTAGCGGTCTGATCGGAATTTGATGGCCGGAAAATCGATCGAAAAGCTTCCGTTTGGTCCAAATCTTTTACCCAACCCATTTTTGGACATTTTAAGCATATATAAACCATAAAAACGTAAAAATGAGTAAAAACGGAGAGTTTCGGGTTTTGTCGGAAACTTACAAAATGCCGAAATGAAAATCCGGAAAGATAGGAATGTAGATCGTGATGCGGTGGTGTTTTTCTTCCAAACGGAGGGTATAATCCAAGTGCTCCTTGAGGTGTTATTTGGCGTTTTTGAGTGATAGTGGTGGTGGATCTTTTTGAGAGAAAATGGAGAGAAGAAAGAGAAAAGGAAAATAAAGAAATAAGGAAGAAAAGGAGGAGGGAGGTGGGGTGTAGGTGAAAGCCTCACCTCACAGTCCCCATTCCGTGCTCCGCGCGGTGTTCGTTTTCTCCGTTGTTTAAGCGTTAAATATTTATTTTTCGCGTAATTATTCATTTGTAAATACGAATCTTTGCTAATTGATTTAATTGGATTGTTTGTCAAATCTTTAAATAAATTTATGTATTTTGTTGTTAAAGCGCGCGTTATTAAACAAAATGTTTCACCAACGTCCGCATTAATTGAACCGAATTACCTTCGATTTAAATTGCGTACGATTTAACCAAATCGCGTGTGTACATATATATAACTCACCTTATGTATATACAAATAGAGTCTGTAATTAGTCCTATTACATACTAATTACAACTAGTTACAAACAATTAGGCATAATTAATTATCCTAATTTTGCAGGTGTTACATACAAGGCTGAACAGAGAATCAATCAAGAACATGATGTCATCATTGCCCAACAGAAGCAGATTATTGAGAAGCAGCAGAAGGAGTTGGATGCTGTTAAGAAGAGATTGGTTATTTTGGAGGATGCTGTTAAGATTTTGCTACCTGCTGATACTGTTGATAGATCTTCAGGCAAGAGGGAGAAGAATGATGAGGATAATGAAATGCCTGAAGATGGAAGTGATCATGATGGTGATGATGGGAATGATGATGATAATGCAGGTGGTTTTATGGACACTGCAGTTGATGAGTTGAATGTTTCTGTGTCTGATTATGTGGTGAATGAGGGTGCTGAAATGGTGAATGCAGAGGATGGATGGAAAATGGTTGTATTTGATGCTGAAAATACTGGGGCTGATGATGGTGGAGATGATAAAAATGTTGGTGATGAGGTACCTGAGATGGCTAGTGGTACAGTTTTTGATGATATGCCAGGTTTGAAGGTATTTCCAGTCAACTTTGGTTTACCTGAGAAGGCTGCATATACATTATATATGTGGAGTGTCATGGGAGAAAATCTGGATTAAGGTAAAAGGGTTAGTTTCAGCAACAGGCCAGTTTATGAAATAATTGATGACAAGAATGAGTCTGTTGAGACAGAAGAGATGGAGGGAGGAGATGTTGATATTGAGGGGGAGGTGTCAAAGCCAAAGAGTGAAGAGCAGAAGGAGCAGAGTATCAAAACTTTCAAGAGACAAAAGTCTATTCCAAGAAGAAAAACTGCTGCCAAGTCTGCAACCCCTGTCAAAACTCAACCTGCCACTGCTAGTAGTGATTCAACCACTGTTAGTAGTGTGCCTTCTACCACTGCTGGAGTACTTGCCCCTGCTAGTGCTTCAGTAGTACCCACTGTCACATCTATCTCAACCCCTGCTGCTTTAACCCCTGTTAGCCAAATTTCAACCCCTGTCAATCCAATTTCAACCACTGCTACTTCAACCACTGCTACTTCAACCACTGCTAATACACCAACACCTACCCCTGCTGCTGTTACAACCACTGCTACAACTACTACAACCACAAGACCAAGAGAGGTGCCTGTGACAATTAGAGAACCAACTTCACCTCCCAAGCCTGAGTCTAAATTGCCTCAGATTGATCCAAAGGACAAAGGCAAGGGAAAATTAAAAGAAAAATCAAAGGTGAAAGAAGTTAAAGAACCTCATCTTGAGTCTAATGATATGCTCAGACTTCAAATAGAAGAGCAAGAAAGGATGATCAGAAGAGCTACAGAAGCTAAAGCTGAGGAAGAGGGTGCTAATTTTGAGATGATTCTGGATGATCTGAGTGTAGTGACTATTACACAAAAAGCTGCAGAGGTATTCAAAGAGAAGACTGCACAAGGTTTAAAGCTTCCTGCTCAGAAAGTTCATGATTATTTGAAGAAGAAGGTGAATAAAGAAAAAGAAGAATTGACTCCTGGATTGTTAGCATTGAAAAGATCAAATGAAGAGAAGGCAAGAAAGAAAAAGCAGGATGAGCTAGCCAAGAAAAGGAGTAAACCTCTACCATATGCTGAAAGAAGAAAAAGAATGATAACCACCTTATCTGATAATTATGCTCCAGCTGCAATTGTCAAAGGCTGGAATATGGAGAAGCTGGAGCAGGCATTTAAAAGATACACTGGAGAAGATGAGGAGTGGACTAAACAGTTGGCTGAGAATAGGCAATTGAATGCCTTGATGAAAGAGAAGAAAGAAAAGGCAGATAGAGAAATGAAAAAGCATTTGAAAAATGAAGAAGATAGAAGAGAAAAGGAAGCAGCTGAGGCAAAAGAAAAAGCTCTGGAGGAAAAGCAGAATGAAGTCAAAAGAAATTCATGGAAGAATCAAATTTCTAAAGATAATGTCATTCCAGATATACCAAGATTTGATCCAGAGTTGAAGAAGAGAATCAAGCTCTTGACAGATAGCAAGGAGATTACTCAAGGGCCAAGGAAGTCTAGAGTTACGAACTGGGAAGGAGTAGCCATTGACTATGGTTTCAGAAAGATGACTCTTGAAATCAAGATAGAGAGAGAAAAAGGATTTGATGATCATGTGAGCAGTATGGTTGATTTGTTAAGAATCTTAACCAGGGAAGACATTATGGAGATATATCAGCTGAGCAAAACCAGAAATAGAAAGAACTCAGATGCAGTTATTGAAAGACAATTGATGGAGCTCTTACAAAGTTTATTTGAACCAGCAAGCATGTTCAACTTATTCTTTTACTGTCATCAAAGAGTTATGACCTGGAGATATTTTGCCAGAAGTGGAGTACACATGGTTGTGTTCAACAATGGGCAAGTGATCTACATGTTTGATGACAGACATTATGTGCTGGGAACAGGGCTGCTGAATAGATTGATTAATTTGAAGTTGTCTACAAAAGTTGTTACTGAAGGAGCTTACAGAGCATTATATATGGTCTTCAATCAACTTCATAAAAGACAAAAGCTGGAGGAGATAGAAGAAGAAAAGAAACAGAAAAAGAGACAGGATCAAATTTCCAAAGAAGAGAAGAAAGAATGAAACTTGAATCATTGCTCAGAATGATCAAGTTTAGGGGGAGATTGTTAGAACCTGAGCCACTGCTATATCTGCTCAGATTACAAGTGCTGTGCCACTGCCAGACAAAGTCAACCACTGTTAGTTCAAGATCGACCACTGCTAGAAGGAAGCAACCACTGCTAGAAGATTTGGTCTAACAGTGCCACTGTTGGTATAATTACTTGTCTTTTGTATATAGTGTTAAGTACTCAACCACTGTTAGTATATTACGAGTACTACCACTGTTAGTGTAAACTCAACCACTGTTGGTGTGATAGAGTCGGTTAGAGTTATATTAGGAATAGATAATGATTCCTAATATGTTTGATTCTGTAAAGGACTCTATGTGTATATAAATAGAGATCCTGTAACCCTAGCTAGATACGATCGTAATTCTAGTTATTAGCTTCAAGGTGTAAACCCCAACACAGTTTGTGTGTTCGTATTATAATCAATAATATTGAAGCTTTTGATTATATTCTATTTAAGTTTATTGTGTTCTTCATAAGTTAATATTAACTATTCCGCAAGTTAGTATTAATTAACTCAAAGCATAACATATCAAGATCATAACTGGGTTTATCATGACCATAGACTGATAATATCTCGCAGCATCCCTCCATCCTTCAGTTGCAACGATCTTGATCTCGTCTAGCTTGATCAAGTCGGCCTTTGACAAATTCATCAGGTTCCTACGATCATATACAGTTAAGATGACTTTTTCTCCATCTTCAAATTCATCATCTTTTTCAAACATCACTGCTTCACCAGTCACAGAATCCACTTGCCATCTACACATCTTTCCCAAGATATCCTGTGGCATTTTCTTAATTGGAATCTGTTGAATGTACTCGACTGCAGGATATACTTTGATTCTTCGTCGTCTTTCTGTTCTCTCACTGATCTCATTAGTCTTATGAGTTTTTCCTTTCCTTGGCTTAATCTTGTCAGATTTACCCGACCAAACTGCAGATCTAATAATCCTTTGAACATATTTAGCATAATCATCTCCACTTGGATTATTTATCTCTAATCCCGCCAAGTCTCTCACATCATATCTAGGTAGAGAATTAAAGACTTAGTAATTCTTCGCAAAATACTGAACACCATCATATCTTTTGATTGCGAACAGTTTCAATTCCGAATCATAGTACCATCCAAGAATACCACGTCTTGGAACCCTATTCCCAGTAATGTCAACTTCAGAAATCCCAATCTTTTCTTTCTTCTTCTTTTCAACTCTAAACCATGGATGTTTCCTTGGAGCTTCTTTCTCAACTTCAGAATCAGTTGAATCTTTGTCAAGATCAACTCTTTCTCCAGCTTCAGTTTGTATTACAAACTCTGTGGTAATAGGATCTGTTCAGGCGTAAAAACACCTGAGCACAACGATGATGATGATGTATGAGGAATCAAGCTTATCACACTCCGATTAACGTGCAAACCCAGAGTCGAGATCAAGTCAATCGAGGGTGGTGAAAGCTTAATTCTTGGAGAGTAATTCGTGAGGAAAGACTCTGTGGATTTATGAGGTGTTGGCCTGAAATGAAGGCATAACACTGGTATTTATACCCAAACCCTAAGCTGACGTGGAGGGTTTGGTCATGGGGGAGCACGACAGTTCCTACGCGGATCGTTGACGTGGAAGCTCGGTCGTGGGGGAGCACGACACTTCCTGCATGGATCGCTGACGTGGAAGGTCGGTCGTGGGCGAAGACGACATTTACTGTGTGTCGGCTGACGTGGACCAATCAAATATCCCGACCAGGTTGGTGGCCAGGCCATGCTGGTCGTACCTGAATATAACGGTTACGGATTGTACTTCTATCAGAGAATGTCGGGCTTGCTTTGTCATCTTGCAGCCGTTCATCTGTTACGTCGATGGAGCGGCCAGTGCCGCGGTTCGGCACGGAACGTAGCCGAGTCCGCATCCTGTCCTGGGTATTAGTGTCCGAGGTGAGAGCTAAAAGAGTTGGGCTCGGGCGTTATCCGGGTCTATGTTCGGTACAGGTCCGAGGTCGTGATGGCTAGTGTAGTCTGCCGTCCGTACCGAAAGCTTAGTCGAGCTGTCGTCGGATACCATCCGAGTCCAGGCCCGGATGGTGTACATCATTAAGTCCCCCCAGTCCGTTGTTATATTCCGTGCAGGGGTATGATAGCGGACTCAGAATACATGACGTGGTGTAATGATGTCGGGCCTGCAGTCTAGGCGGCGCGCAATAAATGCATGTCTTTTCAGGTGTCATAACTGGAACGCGATGGGACGGCTTACAGACGCTGCGTCAGCATACAGCTGGCTACACGTTGGTTCATTTGCCAGATCGTGAGATCTGTTGACACGTGGCAGTGCGAGACGTGGCGATCAAACGGTAATTTCTCGTTTGTGAGATCTGCCGACACGTGTAGGGTGGGGATCGAAGCCCACAAGGCCTGGCCCATGAACTTTTGCCTATAAATAGCAAAGCCTCGTTTTCACTTCATTTTTTTACGCCAGTGAAAAATCTCGAGAGCATTCCGGCAAAATTCAAACGTTCCGTCAACTATTCCGGCTTTATCAACCCAGATTCCGATTGCTCTCAATCAAACCCAGGTCCGTTACTCGTATCTTCGAACTTTTCCTTCTTTCCCTCATATATACATACCATGGCTGCTCCTGTGAACGTAGCTGAGGCTCGTGTGGCCGTGGCCGGACCCAGCAAAGGTCCGAACGTGGCCTACGAGGTCAGCTCGGTTAAGCCGGAGGACATTCCGGATATTTTGAGGCGCTTTAAATGCCTTGAGAGGTTCAACCCGATAGCACCTACCCCTGAAGAACGCGCCGACGCGCCACCGAAGGGCAAGGTGGCCGTCTACTGGAAAACTATGGAGAAGGGTAATCTCCGTATGCCACCGACCCCGTTCTTCCTAGACGTGTGTAAGCACTATAAGGTGGGGTTCAGCCAGCTTCACCCCTTCGGGGCACAGAAAGTGACCATATTTGAGATGTGGTTTAGGTCACTGAACCTGAGGCCGTCGGTTAGGGTTTTTCAGGCCTGCTTCAAGCTGACCCCGAGCGCCGGCACGGGATGGTATATATTTGCGAAGAAAAACAACTTCGTAGGTTATGCCAAGTCATCCTTGCACGACTGGCGCGACACCTTCTTCTTCATCGATCAGACTGTCATCCCTGATAACGCCGTGGAGACGTTGGTGTGGCAGTATGAGCGCCCAAAGAACGTCAGCCTCACGCCAAAGCTAGAAGGGGAGGAGGGTGACTTGCTGGCGGCGTGCCGGGATGCGAACCTAGAGATGCGCGAGTATCACTCGTTCGTGCTTGTTATGGGTTGCATCAGTTCGTTTTGGCCGCATGTCGGTCAGATACCCGTAGTCAAGCAGGGTGGCCATGGTATGGGGTGGGGGTTGTTTTCTTATTTTAATACTTTTGCACATATCCCCTGCTCACTGATTGTTTGTATTCCGTTGGTACAGATATGGATTTGAACTCGATCCTGAAGGCGCCCAGCTTGTCCGGACTGAAATATGTCCGGAGGTCGGTGGAGGACATTCCCGACAGTGGTAGGGTGACCGGGGCGACGGTTACGGTGGCTGAAGCCCAGCCCATGATCACCGCCGCCGTTCCGCTGACGGCCTACGCCGATGTCGAGGCCTCCGGTGTTCAGACACTTGCCAAGCGCAAGGGTCCGGAGACTGGTAAGAGGGCATCCGGGGCCCCTGTCAAGAAGAAGAAGAAGACGGCGGAAGAGGTTGCCGAGGCCAACCTCGCGAACTTCCAGTCCGCGCCGAGCACAGGTGGGGGCTACATTATACCCGAGGATGGTCCGTAATGCTGCCCTATTCTATGCTGGCAAGTAGTGTTTTTGTGCTAACTGTTTATTACTTGTGCATCGGAGACAGATCCGTTCCTCGCTACTGCGGAGCAGGTCCGCAGTGTGCTAGTGCTTCAGGACATGGAGGAGGAGGGTGAGGGCGACAAGCTGGTTTGGCGCAGTCTGTCCTCAGGCAATGCTGCGACCTCTTCCGGCATGGTGCTCTCCGGTGATGGGACTGGCTCGCTCCCTGAGGAGCCGGTGACGGTGTCGGATAGCCTGACGCCGGAGTCGCCGGCCGAGCCTGGACCACAGAGCTCCCCGAAGGCAGCTACGCCTCCGCGTCCGGACAGTTTGAGGTATTTGTTGGACCTCACTGTGCATAACATTGGTGTGTATAGCTTTTTAACTTGGTTTTTTAACCAGGTCTGATAGAATAGCTATTCTCAGGTCCATGCTTCCGGAGCAGTTCGTCCCGGAGCGCTTTTTCAAGGTTCCCGCTTTTGGGCCCGCAGACTCCGGAGCCGACGTCTTCATCCCGGCCTGGGATTTAAAGGTTGACAATCTGGCCGTGGATGGGCATTCACTTCGAGAGTTTGCCCGTCATGCCATTCCTCCAGCCGTCTCGGACAAACTTGCCCGATTGCCTCCTGCGGACGCCAAGAAAGCGCGCCTGCTCATGTCTTTCTGGGACTATGCGCTGCAATGTGACGAGCAGGCGCGCTCCGAGAAGATGGCGGAGCAATGGAAGATGAACGCTGCCGTGCTCCAGCGCCAGGAGGAGGAGATCGGCATTTTGAAGGCCCGGGTGCAAGAGCTGGAGGGAGTTGTGGGACCGGCCAATGAAGCGAGAATGAAAGCTGAGGCCGAAGTTCAGAGGGAGAGGGCTCTGCGGGTAGAGGCAGAAGCAGCGCTCGCACCGCTGCAGGACCGGGTGCGGGGTGCGGAGCTGGAGAGTTCTGCGCTTGTTGAGAAAGACAGGCAGCTCCAGAGCAGGTAAAATAACAATTTATTCATTACTTCGTAATATATTTGATGCTTATTGCTTAAGCTTGCGTGCAGGTTTGAGGACCTGTCTGCGGACCTGACCGCCGCCAAGAAGGATGTGACGGAGTTGGAGGCCGCCTGCGATCTCCATATCAAAGATTATAATGACTTGGAGATCCGGAAAACGGAGCTGGCAGGTGACCTGGAGCGACTCCGAAAGGGCATTCCTGGCCTGGTGAAGCTGGCCCTGGCATCGGACGATGTGACGACTCCGTTCAAGGAGTTCGTGGCTGCCGTCCAGGAAGTGGAGGTACTGCAAACGATTAACCTCATTGCGGAGCACGTTCCTGAGCTCCCAGCTCCACTTCCCGATGCCATTGCATCCAAGGTAAACCCGGACTGCTTTGCACGCGCGCAGCGGGCGAGTGAAGCGCTGAAGTCGGTCTCCGTCCCGTTCATAGAAAGAATAGGTGGTGAGGAGGAGTTGTCTGTTGACGATATTTTGGGAATGCGGCCATAGACTGATAGGCTTTGTGTAGTGCCGGCATTCCCGTTTGTGTAAAAACATATATTAATGCAACGTTAGTTTTGTAATTGCATGTGTTCGAACTAGTTCTGTGTATGTTTAATAATTGTTGCCATGACTTAGTAGATTTCTAGACTACTTTATGAGTTGGTGTATGGCGGAGGCGTACCTCGGCTCGACCAATTTGTTCCGGTCGCACCCCGGCGGTGAGTAGGAGCTCGGGGGGACCTCTGCCTTCAGGAAGCTAGAAGGCATTCCCTTAAGGGGGCAGGCTCGCAACGCCTCCGGGCTTAACTGACTGCAGTGGTCATAGGCCGGAGTCGTGGCGACGACGCCTAAGAGCGGCATTTTTTTTTTTACAATGTTACGTACAACGTATTGTGCAAAAGTAATGAGTTTGCAAAGCAGAAGAATAATATGCAATCGGAAACTTTTTATTGATAAGGATAGATGCTACGAAGGCGGGGGATCAGTCCGGCCCGAGCTTTTACAAAGTTCAATTACATATAACATTTCTTTAGATTTGTCGTGTGCCATGTGCGTGGCACCGACTTTCCATCCAGGGTGGCTAAAACGTAGGAACCGTTCGTGTTTGCCTCCACGACCTGGTACGGGCCTTCCCAACGCTGCCCCAGTTTTCCCGTGTTCTCGGATTTGCTGGCCTCATTGTTGCGCCAGACCAGGTCTCCGACCTGGAAGGACAATGGGCGGACGCGCTTGTTATAATAGCGGGCCATCTTCTGCTTGTTCGCGGCTTGGCGGATGGCCACCATTTCCCGGCGCTCCTGTAGCATGTGGGCGTTCTGCTGCTGGGCTTTCAGGCTTCCGTCTTCAGTGAAGTTGATTATTCTTTCACTGGGGACGCTGATCTCGGCCGGTATGACCGCCTCGCAGCCATAGACGAGGCTGAAGGGGGTCTCGCCGGTGCTTTCTTTGGGAGTAGTGCGGTGTGCCCATAGCACGTTGGGAAGTTCATCCACCCAACCGGTACGGCTTTCGCCGAGCCTGGCTTTGATACCGGCTACCAGGTCTCTGTTCGTAACTTCAACTTGGCCATTGGCCTGTGGGTGGTATACCGAGGTCAGTGTTTGCTTCACATTGAGTCCCTCGCACCATGCCTTGAACGGGTTCTGGGCGAACTGCTTCCCGTTGTCAGTGATGACTTCGTGCGGTATGCCGAACCGACACACGATGTTGTCCCATACAAAATTGTGAACCTGTTTACCACTGATTTGGCGCAGCGGCTTTGCTTCAACCCACTTCGTGAAGTAATCAATAGCCACGATCAAGAACGTCACGTTTCCGGGCCCCGGTGGGAAAGGTCCCACTATGTCAATGCCCCACTTGAAGAAAGGCCATGCCGATGAAATGGGGATCAGATCATGTCTTGGTGCTCTGGCGATGGGCGCGTGAATCTGACAGGAAGTGCAGTGCTTGGTGACTTCAGCTGCATCCCTGTACATGGACGGCCAGAAATAGCCCATGCGCATGATCTTTGCCACGACAGTCTTGTGGCCAGAGTGCAGGGCGCACGACCCTTCGTGCACTTCGCGAATGACGTTCTCAGATTGTTTCGGGCCCAGACACCTTAAGTTCGGCCCCAAGTATGATTTCTTCATGAATTCGCCTTTTTCAATAAAAAACATTGGTGCTTTCATCCGCACCTTCCTCGCCTCAATCGGGTCCTGCGGGAGGACGCCGGACCGAATGTAGGACATGATCGGGGTCATCCAGTTGTCCCATGCCTCTTCGACCTGGGCAACTGAGCTGATTGGGTCGATTGATTTTTGTTCCAGGACCTCCACCAGAACTTTCTTGGTGAGGTGGGCAAAGGTGAGCGAGGCCAGTTTGCTCAAGGCGTCAGCTTTTTTGTTCTTGTTTCTTGGGACCTGTTCAATTTCAAACGTTCTGAACTGCTTCACCACTTTCTGCACGAGTACCAGGTACTGCTTCATCGTTGAGTCTTTTGCCTCGAACGTACCGTTGAACTGGTTGGCCACCAGCTGAGAATCAACATACGCCTTGAGGTCCTTGATGTCCATCTCGACTGCGACCCGGATACCGGACATCAATGCTTCATACTCGGCCTCGTTGTTGGAGGCGGGGAACCCGAAACGGAGAGCGTAAGTGTGCTCTTCCCCGTCAGGACTGATGAGTATGAGTCCGGCCCCGGCGCCTTCTGAGCTTGAAGCCCCATCAGTAAACAACTCCCATATAGCTGGCCTTTCACGGCTAGGGGTGCCCGAGGTGCACCTAGCCTCTACCCCCCCCGGAAGCTCGGCAAGGAAATCGGCCATCACTTGACCCTTGACCGCGCTTCGGGGGCAGAATGTAATTTCGTGCTCGCCTAATTCAATTGCCCATTTGGCTAGCCGGCCTGAGATCTCCGGCTTTGAGAGCACCTGTTTGATTGGCTGGTCTGTGAGAACCGTGACTGGATGTCCCTGAAAATACCGGCGCAGACGCCGTGCGGAGTGTACCAGCGCAAGTACAAGCTTCTCAATCGGCGAGTAGTTCAGCTCTCCTGGCTGTAAGGCGTGGCTTACAAAGTATACCGGCATCTGTGTTTTGTCACGCACATCTATTAGTACGGAGCTCACGGCGCATTGAGATGCCGCCAAGTATAGCGTAAGTGTCTCGCCGGGAATCGGGGCGGTAAGGGTTGGTAATTCTGTCAAGAACGTCTTCATGTCCTGGAACGCTTGCTCAGCCTCCGGCGTCCAGGAGAAATCCTTCTTATTAATACAACCCTTCAGCGTGTCAAAGAACGGCAGTGAGCGTTCAGCAGCCTTGGAGAGGAAACGGGCCAAAGCCGCCAACTTTCCGTTAAGGCTCTGCACGTCTTTTTTGCTTTGTGGGGATACCATGTCTGCAATTGCCTGAATTTTCTTTGGATTTGCCTTAATGCCTCTCGGGGTCACCATGTGCCCGAGGAATTTTCCTTCCTCCATGCCGAACGAACACTTGGCCGGATTGAGCTTCATATTGATCTTTCGCAACGAGGTGAACGTTTCTAGAATGTCCGCGAGTAGCTGGGACTCGATGTTGCTCTTGATGACGATGTCGTCGACGTATGCCTCTAGGTTGCGCCCAATTTGTGCCTTAAATGCGCCGTCGACGACACGCTGGTACGTGGCACCTGCATTCTTGAGACCGAAAGGCATCTTGGTGTAACAGAAAATGCCTTGGTCCGTGTGGAATGCTGTTTTTTCCTCGTCGTCCTCGGCCATCAGTATCTGGTGGTAGCCCTTGTAGGCATCCAAAAAACATTTGAACCTGAACCCGAACAAGGACTCAACCTTCCAGTCAATCTCAGGGAGCGGATAGTTGTCTTTTGGGCATGCCTTGTTAATGTCCTTAAAATCGACACACATCCGCCATGAGCCGTCAGATTTTTTAACGAGGACGGGGTTAGCGACCCAAGTCTGATACTGGACCTCACGCATGATGCCGGCGTGGACCAGCTTGTTGACCTCTTCACAAATAAAACGGCTCCGGTCAGGAGCCATTCCCCTCTTCTTCTGTCTGACCGGAGTGATGTTTGCATTGACGTTTAGTCTGTGTTCGGTAATCGACCGCGGCACGCCGGTCATTTCTGAGTCTTGCCAAGCGAAGACATCCGTGTTACTTGCCAGGATCTCACAAAGCCGGAGACGTGTTGGCGGACTCAAGGCAAGGCCGACCCGGATTTTCTGTTCTGGGAATCTGGGATTGATAGCCACCAGCTCATCGCTAGTCATTGCGAACGGGCCAGGAGTTGTCTTCGATACTTGAGCACATACGGGTACATCTGTGCCTGTTGTCTGCAAAGTGGCAACGCCTGCCGGGGTTGGGAATTTCATTAACCCATGGACAGTTGAGGTGATGGCTCCAAACTTATGGAGAGCGGTGCGGCCTAGGAGCACGTTAAACCTAGATGGGGCGCGCACGATGACGAATTCCAGTTCAGTAGTCCGACAGTACGGATATTCGCCCAATGTAACGTCCAAGGCAAGCCTGCCAATTGGCCATTTGGTGTCGTTTGCATAGCTGGACAGCGGGGACAGGGGTTCCTGCAATCTTCCCTGTATTGGTTGTGGCAGCTGTAAGAAACAGTGCTCGTACATGACTTCGACAGCGCTGCCTGTATCCGTGTACACCCTGGAGACCTGGCAATTCCCAATACGCGCTGATATGACGACAGGCTCTGGGAGGACGGAGTTCCGCAGAGGAGGGAATGATATGGGTGTCAGTTGCCAGTCTTGTAATGTCTCTGCCTTCCGTTTCAAGCCTGGCCGTGTGGCCTGAATCATGTGTATTACGGCGTCCGGAGGATCGCGGGGATCGTCCTTCCGCTGCCAACCGTAAGTTTTAATGCCATCGGATTTCTTGAACTTCTTTCCAGGTAGCAGATGGTTAAGCTTGCCAGCCTGGATGGCTGCCTTGATTTCCTTTTTCAACTGTCTACAATCGTCGGTATCGTGCCCGTATTCCTCATGAAAATCACAGTACTTCCCATTTTTAGGGGCGTCACGATGTTCCATTGGGGGCGGAGGGTTAAACGCACTCCGCGCCGCCGTCTCGGTGAGCAATATTTCCTTTGGTGACTTGGTGAGCGAAGTCAGTAGAGAATTCTTGTCGTATGGTTGGCGACGGGCCGCCTCACGATTATCACCACGGCGGGGATCGTGCCGTGTGTCGCGGCGGAAGTCCCGTCTCTGGTTGTCGCGCCGGCCGGACCCGGATCCACCCTCATGATGGCAGGCCTGAGTTCGGTCATGCTCAACCCGGTGTGAGTCCCGGCCCGGCGTGGTGTACAGATCCTTGTCTTCTCCGGAGCGTAAGTAGTCTCGAGCCATAGCGATGGCCTCGGAATACACTGTTGGTAACTTCCTCTTCAACCGGTAGTACAGTGTGGGATACCTTTCCTTGATGATGCCATAGATGAAACCGGCAATTTGTTGACTTGGGTGCAGATCGCTGATCTTCTGACACTCCGTTGTGAAACGAGTGATGAAATCACTAAGTGTCTCACGACTACCCTGTTTGATCTCGAAGACGTCGAGATAGGTAAGCGTGTGCTGCTTCAGATTATGGTATTGTTGCAAGAACTTGAACCTGAGATCGGCGTAGCTAGCCACGCTACCAGCCGGCAGTTTTTCAAACCAACCACGGGCGTTGCCTTGCAGCACCTGAGGGAACATGTGGCAAGCCACAGCGTCCTCCCAATGCTCTGTTTTTATGGCGCCCTCAAACCGCTGTAGGAAGTCTTCAGGGTCTGAGTCGCCTGAGTAGGTGCCGATCGTTAATGGGATGGTAAGCTTCGCAGGTAACGGATGGTTCACGATTTTCGCACTGAACCTAGCCGTGGTGGTGGAGACGGGCACCGGCTTCTTCACCTTCTCACCCTGAATGGTGGAATAAAAATTTGCAATTAAGTTATCTGTTGCCGACTCGTCAGAGTATGTTGGCGTAGCGCCCGGTGGAGCGGCGCTAAGGATCAGATCGGCCAACATTTTATGGCTAGCGGCCCTATCCATCCCACCTTGATACGGTGGTGGCGGTGGCACATCCCGACGTGGCGGGGGCGACGGCGGACGTCGCGGTTCAGGTGCCACGACAAAACCCATTTCTGCCAACATGCGCTGGGCTTCGATTGTGGAGATGGACTTGGGCGTTGAGGTTGTGTTTTGTGGTGTAGATTCCGGCGGTGGCCTGTTATCAGAGTCAGTGTCATTCTGACTAAAGACCAGCTGCCGTGGGTCAATCCTGCTGCCAACCGTCGTGCGAACGATGGTGGCCTGGGGAGATTGATCGGAGAAAGGTGGTGGTGGCGGTTGGTCAGCGGTGGCGCCGTCACCACCATCAGCAGGCTTAGTGTTAACCATTGCACCGGGAAGGTTTCCGGCGTACGGATGGTTAAAAAGTGGTCGGTTTCTGGTAAATCAACCGTGGATGGCGCCAATTGTTCAGGCGTAAAAACACCTGAGCACAACGATGATGATGATGTATGAGGAATCAAGCTTATCACACTCCGATTAACGTGCAAACCCAGAGTCGAGATCAAGTCAATCGAGGGTGGTGAAAGCTTAATTCTTGGAGAGTAATTCGTGAGGAAAGACTCTGTGGATTTATGAGGTGTTGGCCTGAAATGAAGGCATAACACTGGTATTTATACCCAAACCCTAAGCTGAAGTGGAGGGTTTGGTCGTGGGGGAGCACGACAGTTCCTACGCGGATCGTTGACGTGGAAGCTCGGTCGTGGGGGAGCACGACACTTCCTGCATGGATCGCTGACGTGGAAGGTCGGTCGTGGGCGAAGACGACATTTACTGTGTGTCGGCTGACGTGGACCAATCAAATATCCCGACCAGGTTGGTGGCCAGGCCATGCTGGTCGTACCTGAATATAACGGTTACGGATTGTACTTCTGTCAGAGAATGTCGGGCTTGCTTTGTCATCTTGCAGCCGTTCATCTGTTACGTCGATGGAGCGGCCAGTGCCGCGGTTCGGCACGGAACGTAGCCGAGTCCGCATCCTGTCCTGGGTATTAGTGTCCGAGGTGAGAGCTAAAAGAGTTGGGCTCGGGCGTTATCCGGGTCTATGTTCGGTACAGGTCCGAGGTCGTGATGGCTAGTGTAGTCTGCCGTCCGTACCGAAAGCTTAGTCGAGCTGTCGTCGGATACCATCCGAGTCCAGGCCCGGATGGTGTACATCATTAGGATCCATATAATGTTTATCAACATGAGAATCTAGATCTACAACTTTATCTATCTCAACCACAGGAACTGAAATCCAATCATCAGGCATTATAAACTCTCCTTCCTCAAGTTCATAATCAACCTCATCCTCAGGTTCATCTGGAATTTCTGAGTCTGAATCACTTTCAGCATTCTTTTCTGTAACCGATTTTATTAACACATATTAGATAAACAATATTAACTCTTTCATTGATTTCCCTGAATCAATCTAAGAATTCCTTTATTTATCTCAAATGTATCAATTATTCACTAATGATTATTACTTGTCAAATGAATCTCAAGTCTAAATCATATTGCATAATCTTGTATCATTTTAACTTATCAAACAAATCTTAAGTTAAAATCTTACATAATTATCTATTAAACTAAACTTACAATAATTAATCTTTCAAAGTTATTACAATCCAAGATTAATCAAATGTATCTAAAAGTTTAATCTTACACAAAATATCTTAAAATAATTAAACTAAGTGGTTTTCGTACCAGCTTCACCACTTCCACCAGCTTGGGTACCAGCACCACTTCCACCAGCAGACTCCCCCTGAACTGTAGTAGCAGGCTCACTAGTCTTTGACGGACCAGTCGGCTCACTAGCATTGTCTTTATCAGCTTCGGGATCATCATCTCTGTCCTTCCTCTTCTCCTTACTCAACTCCTCTGCCGCTTTACAACCCAAGATATACTCTCTTATCTCCCCCTGAGACGACTTGTCCGGAACCCATCTAAGAATCAGACGTTCCATGCGGTCAAATCGCTCTGAAAGAGTCTGAGTCATTTCAAGCAGATTAGATTGAGTCTTAATCACATCCTTATAAGCCTCAGCCTGTGGTGTCACCGTAGCAGCAAGTAGATAATTCTGAGCTTGAAGTCGACATACTTCCCTTGCTAGGTCAACAGGAGCAGAAGGATCAAAAGATTCCTCAACAGGAATAGTCAAACGATCAGCAGCATCGCGACCTGCCTCATGTCCTAATTCACCAAAAGCTTCCTTGAGCGTTTGTGCTGCAAGACGAGCTTCTTTGGTCGTCTTAAACATGGACCTAAAAGGCATTTCCTGGAAGATATACTAAGTTAGTACTTATCACAGCATTAGCCGTCTCTAATACCTACTAAGTAAGAAATAACCAATAAATATACAACGTTAACTACACATAAATCTCTAACCTTCTCTGAGGTTTCAGAAGTACGTGCAGTCGGACGCTGCATCGTTGGTCGTACTGGCTCTGGCACTGTTTGTGGTGGCGCATTTGAAGCTGTAATATAACATAATATCTCAGTTTCAACTTGCAAACCTAACACAAACTATTAGAAAGCAATTTATAAAAGTAATAACCTGGCATGCCACCGATAGAAAAAGCAGGAGCAGAAGTCCTAACACGTTTCTGACGTGCAGCTTTAGGTACTTCAACAAGTGGACGCTTGCCTTTTCTCTTGTCTTCTCGAGTCACAAGCCGAGCTTCATCGGACTCAGTGGAACTCGAATCAGAAACTACTAAACCCTCTTGTCTCGGAGGACCAGACAATACAGTAGCAGCAACAGTTTGAGAACTTGTGCCCTCAGGTCTAGAAACCTCTGGGACAACAGTCTCAGGATCCAGTTTAAGATATAATCACAAACCTTAAGTCTAAACATTCTAGACAATCCTCTTACATACATTAACCGACTATAGTGGGATACAGTTAATCTTGTATTATGAAAATCTTAAATAAGAATTAAGTCAGTGACAAATCATAAGTCTGCCAAGTTAAGAAATGATAATGATACCTTAAATCCCTCAATCTCGCGAAGATCAGGATCCTGTTCATCATCATTCTGAACCAACACATCATGAAGAAGCCCTGCTCGAACCTCTGGATTTGCAGCTTGATCTAAAACATCATTTATCAATTCCTGTGGCTCAGGAACAGCTGCTGGTTGAGGAGCTTGTTGTGGTGGTTGTTGCTGTTGCTGTTGTGGTTGTTGTTATTGTTGAGCAGGTGCTTGTTCATCCTCATGTTGCACCTCTCCCTCAGCTTCAGCCTGTGCAGCCTCAGTATCCATCCACCCATGATTTGGTAGAGGGACATATGCTTGATCTACAACCGCACCAAAAAGTTCACCTTCCTCTGGCTTTGCCACGCCCTGCTTCTTCACAGAGTGAGTCCACATCAATTTGTAGCCTCGAGTGGACATAGTGTTGACCGTCTTGGTCGCAGCTACATTCGGAAAGTTCGGAATGCAGTGACGAATAAGCAACATGGTGAACCGAGTATAGATCTGGAAAGATGTTGCTCTCGCGTTCCCAGTCACTTGTCCCACAAACGAATCAAAAATATAGCCAGAAATGCTGAATGGCTTGTTGTAGACAAGGGACATCATGATAGACATCAACTCAGGACTCATGTCATCGAATCCGGTCTTCTTGTTACCGAAAACCTTGACTATCACATGGAACAAAAATCTCCATTGACCAATGAGATAAGATTTCAGCATCTGCTGACCCCTGGTGGGTCCATTATATCCCATTCTCTTAGCAGCACCCCATAAAAACTTAGTCGGAAAGACTCGGGGCCCGGTTTCCTGAGCTACGTCTCCCAGTTGGAGAACCTCTCGAATAGTCTCCCTTGAAAACACAACCGGAGCTCTATTAACCGTTGCTCGAATAACAGGTGGATTAACAGCATCGTCATAAACAATATCTGTCCAAAAATCATCAAGAATATTATGATTCAGAGCAGGCGTTGCAGTAACAGCATAAGCAACCCTAGATCTAATCAAGAATGCTTTCATTGGACGAACTATTCTTCCACCCTCTTCATCAAAATCCAAATTAACCCATATATTGTGTTCCGCAGCAAACGATCTGTCAACAGCCATAACTGCAAACAACAAATACAATTAAGTAAACGAACATTAGTTAACTTGAACATTTACATATTATGATCATAAGATCATCAAATGTCTAAGTTCACTATTAACTAATAACTTAATTTACTGAATCATAATTGAACCTAAAATCATAAACTTTATCGTTCAATTATATTCTCTAAATTATATAAAAGTTCGTTACAAAAGTTAAACTAGAACTGTAATACCGCCGAAACTTAAAGTTACGGGACACGCCGCTCGACTACGCCATGAGTCGGAAGACTTTCGATATTAACAAATTCAATGTTTAATAATAACATGAATTATAATACCGCTGATAGTTAAATCAGAACACGCCGCTCGATTACACAAAGAACCGGAAGACTTTCGATATTATTAATTCACTTTTAATAATAAGCATGTATTTCACTTATAACGATAAGTTCTTAAGTCTAAACACGTTAAAATAACGCTAACTTGTATTTATTTGTAACTTAAAAGTCCGCAAATCAAAAACAAGTTATAAAACACGAGAATTTTCAAAGATACTTTAATGAATAGAATCAAACTAAGTTAAAGCTAAATTCTCGTAGCATAAAGTCAACCAAAGTCAACTTAAAAGTCAAAATTGACTCAAGTTCGCCATGGTCAACGTTGGTCAAAGCAAAATTCAAAAGATTTGCGAAGTTAGTCACAACTTCGCAAATGGTCAACAAAAGTCCAAGTTCGCAAGTCACGAAGTTTTGACCTGGTCAAAAGGGAATTGCGAAGATAGTAACAACTTCGCAATCTGGAGCGTCTGCGAAGTTGACTCCAACTTCGCAAGTCGCGACGGTTTTAAAATTAAAACACAAATTAGTAGATCCAAACATGTTTTAAGAAATCAATCACTTCTAGCATGTGTTAGGACCCTCGATTTAGCATTAGGAATGAGGTTTTCGTGTTTAAATCCATTAATTTGTTCTAAATCTATGGAATCAAAACCGAAACCCTAACTAACTTGATTTCATCGATTACTTGATATATACACGGTGAAAACGATCGAAATATACCTCAAAAGAATCACAATCGAAAGTAGAACAAGTTGATCGGATTGAAAATCCCTTCCCCGTTCTTAAATTTCGTAATAATCGAGTCAAACGATTCAGTCAAACTTCGCCATTCGTCTCAACTTCGCAATGTATTCTCAAGTTCGCAAATAGTGTGGGAATTGTGAGGGTTGACTCGTTGACTGTGCCTTTTATACTCCAAGCCCAAATTCGCAAAGTTTGACTGGTCAACTTCGCCAGTTTTAATCAACTTCGCCAATTTTACTTTAAATATAAATTGAACATTTAAAATTTATGCGAGTCAAAATTTACACTTTCATTCGCGTATTTGTCACATTTAATCATTACAGAACATTAAATAATAGAATAAATCATTTCCAAAGGTATAATACACAACACATAAAATAAAATTGAACTTTATTTATTCATAATCAAAAATTACATTACAAACGAATAAAAAGAAAGACTTAACTAAATAAATAAAAACGTACTAATACTAAATAGAATTTTAACTGCTTCGAGATCATATTAGGAAGAATAAGCATTACTTATTAGCTTACGTTAAGTCTACGTCGAGTTGCTAGTACAAACACTTAGTGAAATTCATATAAGTTCAATAAAATTATGAATTAGTTAGTAACAAACTTATACTTATAAAATTATATCTTTGTTTACCTTTATCCACCTGACATAAGATTTTTATATTAAAAATAACTTTTTATTTAATTGGACCTAATTATCCACATGAGTGAACGATCCAAGTGTCCTTTGATAGTTCAAGACGATTATCGGTATTATTGTTCACATAAACAAATTAAACCTAGATTAATGAGCAGACTTTATTATTATTAGTTGTGAACTATATCCAAGATGTTCCCCAATATAACATACTGAAGAATTTCAAGTAAAACTAAAACACTGCATCTATTAAAGCACTCAAGGTAGCGGTTATTCTAGTAACATACACTTGATTTTTATTTTGAGATCTTGACACATACCAAACATCATTTAAAGATACTAGTGGCTTCTGGTCTGTAGATACTACAACAATCGTCGCCCTTAGTATGAGTAAACTAGTTTGGGACTATTAATGAAATTAGTGGCTCCTGGTCTGTAGATACTACAACAATCGTCACCCTTAATTTCATTAATAACCATATTTCTACCATGTGCCCTTTTCTCTTTTAGATTTAGATTTTTGATAACAGTGCATAGCAGTACCATCATTCAATCAATTAAGACTTTATGTCATACATTATAAAGTTGACCACAAAAGATATAGTCACGTTATTTTATTGCTTCTTAAATGCTCAAAAATCTAAGAATACTTTGCCTACCGATACATCATATGATGACGCCATCTAGACTTTGTTATTCTTATCACTTATCAAAATAGCACGTGTTAAAATCAGTGGATATAGGTGTATAACAAGATAAGTATAAGTTCTTACTAAGTTAAGACATACTTTTATTGAAAACCTATAGGAATCTACTAACACCTCGATCTTAGAACTTAAGAATTATTATTATTAAGTTTATTCTCCTAATGTACTATCATCTCCCGAGTTTTTACAGCTAAAACTCAAACAAATTTCTACAAGAACTACAGTTGTTCTTTTATCGGAGGCGATTCCACGCAGGTAACAAGCAAATGAATGCCATACGCCCCCCCTTTATTATTTTATTTTTATTTTATTTTATTTTTTTTTATTTTCCTAACACACAGAACTAAAAACAGAAAACAAAATAAAACTAACTTAAACAAAATGACCTTTGGAAGATGCGTTATTCCGGATTTTGCATTCCGTTCCGTGGAATTAATGTCTCAAAACGCGTCCTGTCGAAAGCTTTAGTGTACAAGTCTGCCAAGTTATCAGTTGAGGGAACCTTGACTAACTGTATAAGCTTCTTCTCCGCACAATCCCTTATAAAATGATGACGAATCTCAATGTGCTTCATCTTGCTATGTTTCACCGGATTGTTAGTAATCGACATTGTGGATTCATTGTCAATCATTACGGGAGTGTTTGTATAGTTAAGACCATAGTCTCGCAGTTGTTGTTGTATCCAAAGAACTTGAGATACACAACTTCCAGCTGCAACATATTCAGCTTCACATGTAGAAATGGCTACTGATTGTTGCTTCTTACACTGCCATGACACCAATCTACTCCCCAAAAATTGACATCCTCCACTTGTAGACTTTCTATTCAAATTGCATCCACCATAATGAGAATCCGTGTAAGCAACTAGATCTAAGTCTCCCCCAATCGGATACCAAAGTCCCAGCTTAGGTTTCCCTTTAAGGTAACGTAGATTCCATTTTACTGCTTGCATATGACACTCTTTAGGATTGGCTTGATATCTTGCGCAGATACAGACTGCAAACATAATATCTGGCCTGGATGCAGTAAGATACATTAGTGATCCGATGATAGCCCTATAAAGAGTAGGATATACATCTTTATCACTCGATGTATCCGGACCAAGTCCATGATTTTCTGGAATATGAGTCTTGTAAATCCTTGTCTCATCCATCTTGAATTTCTCTAACAGCTCATGCGTGTATTTTGATTGATGAATGAAGAATCCGTCTTTTTTTGATCAACTTGCAATCCTAAGAAGAACGTCAACTCTCCCATTGCAGACATCTCGAACTTTTTCCTCATTACTTGCTCAAATTCAAAGCACATCTTTTCATCCGAAGATACAAAGATGATATCGTCAACGTATACTTGAACAAGTAGAAAGTCTTCATTCTTCCACTTAACGAATAGTGTACTATCTATCTTTCCTCTTGTATATCCATTATCAAGTAGATAAGTAGATAGTGTTTCATACCATGCCCTTGGTGCCTGATGTAATCCATAAAGAGCCTTATCTAGTCGATATACCCTCTCTGGATAATGTGGATCAGTAAACCCTAGAGGTTGTGAAACATATACCTTTTCTTTGACATCACCATACAAAAAGGCACATTTGACATCCAACTGAAATACTTTGATTTCTTTATATGACGCAAATGCTAAGAACAGCCTAAGTGCCTCTAGTCTTGCCACAGGTGCAAACACTTCATTGTAGTCAATTCCTTCCTGTTGATTGAAACCTTGAACAACTAAACGAGCTTTATTGTGAACAATCACACCACGATCATCTCTTTTGCACTTAAATACCCATCTAGTTCCAATTGGATATTCTCCCTTTGGAAGATCAACCAACTGCCATACTTTCAATTTTCTGAATTGAAATAACTCCTCTTGCATTGCCTCAACCCATGAATTATCCTTCAAAGCCATTTGTACGTTCTTTGGCTCAATTTGAGAGATAAAGCATGAATACATGCACTGATGAGCTTCACTTTCACTGAAAGTAGCTTGATGTGAATCGGTGAACTCTGAGGATATGGTAACACTTCCTCTAGTTTGTACAGGAGCTTGTGGATCACCAATGATATTGGAAGGTGGGTGATCTTTAGTAGCTCTAGAAGCACTCACCGGTTCACTTTGTAGATTGTCACCTAAATTAGTATTTAACTCCTCAAATTCCGGTGAATTCTCCTCAGGAAGATGTAAGTTATCGGAATAGAGATGTTCCCTTAACAATCGAGACGGTGTAAAGAATTCATCAAGAACCCTTTGTTCATATTCTTTAAACACCGGATCTTTTTCCTGTTGAGTCTTTTCACTTGAAGATGCCTTTAGAGGAGTCTTAGGTGAATTGGGAGAAATATTCCTTAACGGTTTTGTAGGAAGAAATATTCCTCTAAGTGCCCTTTGTTGATATTCTTGAAACACGGGGTCGACATAGAATCTTGGATATGAAGAAGAGTTCTCAGGAGTTTTAGGTGAATCTGGTGAAGATTCATCAGAACTAGAATCTTCTTCTTCTAAAACAACATCCCTAACCTCATTCGTTTTCGGTCTTGGAGGAGAATCTCCATCATCCGACAACATGTGATCTGGAATGTCAGGATTTACAACATAGTCACTCACAGGAACTTTGAATGAATCAAAGAGATCTGCATAGTTGAATTGCCAATCTAATCCCTTATGATCATCATGAGTATAGCTCGTAACTTCAATGTTATAAACTATCTCAACACGTCCCGTTGTCTTATTGAAAACTCTTTTGTTTGGAGAGGTAGCTACATAACCTAGGAAATATCCTTCGTCTGCTTTCTCACCAAATTTTGGTTGATTCTGAGTTCTCAATAGTGTACACGACACACCAAATGGTTCAAAGCCTTTTAAATTTGGTTTTCTTCTATTCAAAAGTTCATAACAAGTCTTGTTATGCTTCTTAACAGTTAAAACCCTATTTAGAACATGACATGCTGTACTCACTGCTTCTGCCCAAAAGAAGACAGGAAGCTTTGAATCTGCAAGCATAGTTCTTGCGGCTTCGATCAATGTCCTATTTTTCCTTTCAGCAACACCATTCCGTTGAGGCTTATAAGGTGCACTGAATTAATGTTCAATTCCCTTTCTTAAACAATAGACATTGAGTGTCGCGTTTTTGAATTCCGTGTCATTATCACTACGAATTCTCTTAATTCTAGTTTTATAAGTATTTTCTACTAGATCAAAGAACTGTATTAAAATACCGGGGTTTCATCCTTTGATCCTAAGAAATATACCCAAGAGAATCTAGAGTAGTCATCTGTGATAACCAAGCAATACCATTTTTCACCTAGACTTCTTTTGCTTATGGGGCCGAAGAGATCCATGTGGAGCAAATCAAATGGCGAAGAGTTTGAGTTTATTGCCTTAGACTTGTGCGATTTCTTGTGTTGTTTCCCCTTCATATAAGAAACGCACCTGTCTTCGAGCCAAAAACTCTTCTATGGTACACCTTCAACTAAACCATTTTTGGTTATGTAATTCATTTTCCTGAAGTTTAAGTGTGCCATCCTCTTGTGCCATAATAGTGAATCTGCTTCTGAAGCCTTGGATAGTAAACATGTAGACACCATTGAAGTAGCGGGAGCACCCATGTTTATAGCATAGATGTCCTTCTTCCTTGGTGCCCTCATCAAGATCCAATCATTAGGAATCTTAATCCCTGGCTTCAAGATTAAAGCCTCCTTTTCATTAAAATGAACCGGATGACCTCTATCACAGCATTGGGATACACTCACTAGGTTATGAACCAGTTGTTCAACATAGTTCACATCCTCAAGAGTCAAAGTTCCATTTGAAACTTTTCCTTTCCCAGATATCATTCCTCCCTTGTCACCAGCGAAATTTACTCGCTGTCTCAAGCCACCTTTGAAGTCTTGAAGCAGACTTCTATCACCTGTCATGTGTCTCGAGCATCCACTATCTACGTACCACCAGCTATCCTTGTTCACAGTAGATCCCTGCACATGACAACAGTACACAGTTAGTTTTTAAGAGGGACCCAAGCCATAACGGTCTTGGAGTGTCCCTCATCATCGACAATCTGAGTTTCCCTAAAGTAACCATAGTCATTTCCATCTGGGACCTTGGTCACTTTAACAGGAACTTGAGATTGCGGATGAGTAAAGGTCTTAGGTCTATAAGGAGACTTGGAGGTTTGTCTCCTTGACATATTAACCTGGGATCTAGACTCGTGATTATAGTTATAAGCAAAATTAGATCCTTGTGTACTATGAGTAGAGCCATTCTCATTACGACTATGACTCCTACTCGGTGTTTGAAACCTTGACGCAATTTTATCTTTAGACAAGTTATCATTATGTGCCAAAATCCGTTTAGGTTTTGGAGGTGAAACACTATGTGTTCCATCTATTTTCAAAATGTTAACAGGCATAGTTGTAGATTTAATTCCCAACCCTGGTTTAACACCCAACCTGTCTACATTTGCCTTAGAAACACCCAGAGTAACATTTCTATTACTCGGTCCTACCCCAGCTTCTAATTTCTTATTAGGACAACATGAAGCCACATGTCCCTTTTGATGACACTTAAAGCAGGATATATGTTTCCTAGGCTTAGATTCCTTACCCTTAACTAAGTCACTAGCTTCCTGAATCACTAAAGGTGAATCCTGTTCTTTGTTAACCTTATCGTCTAGTCTAGACTTATCCTCACTAGGCGTAGGGGTACTAACAACAGGCTTTTCTAAATCAGTGACCTGTGACTTATCAGATTTCCTATCAGTCGAAACATCAGCCATTTCTACATCAATTGAAGAAGTCTTGTAGTTTTCATTGAAAGGAGGGGGTACTTCATTATAACCTAATCCAGACCCATCCTTAGGACTACGTTGATAACCGATAATGTTAGTGAGAGTTAAAGAAGAGGTTCTAAAACTTTCAAACTTACTGTTCATATCAACTAACTTCAACTTTGTGTCAGCCAATTCCTTATCCTTTTCCGCTATTGTCTGACTTAAATTAGCTAAGTTCATATATAAACCATCTATAGTCACAGCTTGGTCATTAACCTTGTCTATAAGAGTGGTCTTATCAGAGTTAGCTACCTTAAGTTTCGCTTTCAAATCTGACTTATCCTTTTCTACTCTGAGTAAATCACTTTTGGTTAGATCTAAGTCTTTATATAAGGAGTCGTATGTTTCATTTACTGATCCTAATTGAGACTTTAAACTCGTAACCAAATTGCATATATTAACAAGAGTAACCAGATCTAAACATACCCATTTTTTGTCAGATTGAACATCAGCCATCTGAGCAACAAAATCATCAGCAATCAAATCTGAAGTTGATCCAAAATCAAGTACATCATCATCTACCGGAGGAATCATCATTTCAGGAGCCTTGACTTGATATCCCTCAGCAGTTGGCATATATGATGTAGTATCAACGATCTTTTCATCATCTACAATCTCAGCCATGAGCGCTTGCTCAGATATAGCACTCCAATCATAAGAACCGTCCAATTGCTGAACCACTAAAGCCTTAGAAGCCAAAGTGTTATCCTTCGGATTTACGTTCTTTTCCTCCTTAGGTTTTGGACAATCCCTAGCAAAGTGACCATTGTTTTTACAATTGTAACACTTTACTTTGGACATATTCAAAGTGCCTTTGCCGCCTACCATCTTTCTTCCAGTCCTCCTCAAGAAATTTTTAACCCTCCTAGAAACCATTGCTAGTTGCCACTGGAGGTCCATTTCTTCAAGATCATCAGGGTCGATCTGATCATAATCCTCGTCATACTTTGAAGGATCCGTGATCTTACCTTGGATGTAGTTCTCATAACATACTATAAAGGATGATAGCATAGCCAATTGCTCTTCAGCAGTTTTAACACTCATTGGCATGTTAGCATACTCTTTAGCAGTCTTGAGAGTTGTCTTGAGATTAGATTTACTCTGAGTATTTCCACCTACAGAAGTTGACACTAAACAGAGTTCCTCAGTCACTACTTCACTATCCTCATCATTTTCTCCAATGGTTACTAACGCCTTGGTAGAACTAGATGAAGAACTGGTCAGAGTTGTGTTTCCATAATATAGTCCTGGATCCTGAACCTGATCAGAATCTGAGTCTCTGGTCTTTTTGTCAAAGTCATAACCTTTTAGCCTGTCAATTGCTTGCTCTAAGGTCATGGTGGAATATCTAGTCTCATTATCTTTTAGCATAACACCATACATCTCCCACTTCTTTGGAAGACCCTCAACAAATTTGTTGACTATCTTCGAATCAGTGTATTCGATAGCATGGTTGTCAAGCTCACTCAGCAGATGGTAGTACCTTTCAGTGTATGCATCAAGATTTTCTCCTTTCAAAGACTTGAACATCATCCATTGCTTCTCAAGAAGATTCTTCTTACCGGCCATAACCTGAGGACTTCCTTCACCTCTCTTTTCAAGTGCCTCCCAGAAATCTTTAGCGATTTTGAAAGCCCTAAGTTGGTGATTGATATCCTTAGGTAAACTCATCTTAATCATAGCATGAGCTTTGTTTTCCCTCTCACAGTCCTTTTTCTGATCTTCACTCATTTTGTGGTAAGGGATTTCCACAGTAACACCACCAACGACTCTAGTAGGAGGAGTATAGCCGTTCTTAATGCACATCCATACGCTCAAGTCATGGAACCGACAGTAAGATTCAAACCTGTCTTTCCATCCATAGTAGTCATCAAGTCTTAACAATTTTGGTGGTCCACTGGATTTTCCTACCTCATGTTCCATCTCGATCATCTTACTAATGTCCGACATCTTAGCAAATTCTTAAAAGCTCAAAAGTTAGAAGGAAATTTTAAAACAGCAGAAAATGGCGAACTTGAAGCACAACTTCGCAGAAAGTCCAACTTCGCAGAAAAGTCCAACTTCGCAGAAAAGTCCAACTTCGCAGAAAGGTCCAACTTCGCAGAAAGGCCCAAATTCGCAAAAGGTTCAACTTCGCAAAAAGTCAAACTTCGCCAAAAGTCAAACTTCACCAAAAACCCCTAAGTTCGCAAAATCGGCTGAAAACCCCAAAAACGAAAATTTTAGGTTTTTAATCAACTAAACCCTAAGATTTCGGTCGATTACGAATCTAAAAGTTTCCAGGGATGGATTTTAGTCGATATTACGTTCACAAACACGTCAAATCAACACCAAATCAATCGTTATTACCCGATTAACCTCGAACCTACGCGTATCTAGCCGTAGGCTCTGATACCAATTGTAAGTCCCTAGTGTAACGGATCGATAACGAGGTTATCTTAAGGTATTAAGGTGCGGAATCCCTTAATACTAAGTTTACGAATATGTAAACGATTGATTCACAAGTATAGTGAATTGGGTTATCAAAAATGACTTTGTATCGATTCAATCAAGTTGTTCTATCAATACCTAGCCGTATGAAAGCTCTAAGATCGCTAAAATTCACTGGAAATTGCTAAGGGTTAAGTGTTATTTCGTTTAGGGTTAACATTGTATATATAGTGTGATTATTGCCGAACTTCGCAAGTCCTGCTGGGCTTTGCGAAGTTGCAGCCCAAGCCTCCCGCGAACTTGGCCCGACTTGCGAAGTTGTCCTCAACTTCGCAAGTCTATCCCAACTTCGCAAGTTGACTTTTTCAGTCAATCTTTGACTTTGATTAACATTTATTAACATTTAAACGATTAGCTCTAAAATGTCTATCATACAATATTAAGCGTTTACAAACTAAAACCAATGTATTAACTTGATTACAAACAACGTTTAAACTATCACAAGCTAGATCTGTTGTCACACACTAAAATGTCCCAACACATGGCTTCCACCCAATACGGATCTTCTAAGGCTTCCTCAGTTTTCTTGGGTTCAATCTGAGATAGAAAGCATTCTTTGACCTCAGAAATGAAGCATTCTAATAATCCTGACTCTGAAGGATGGGGTTGGGTTTCAGAATCAACGTCAGATGCAGATTCAGTAGCATCTGCAGTAGCCGGAACAGCTGCAGGAGCATCTGTAGAAACAGGAACAGCTGCAGTTGTTGCCGTAGGCACAAGAGTAGTAGGAGTTTCCGTCGACGCGGGTGTAGAAGCAGCAATCTGTCATCTAGTACTAACACCCTTATTCGGATCACCAATGATATTGACTATCGGGTGATTCTTATGAATTCGAGACTGTGGAATCGGATCAGGCACGATTTCAGATTCCAGATTTGTAGAATCAGCCTCCTGTCCCATAAAATCATTCAAATTCGTTACATGTTCTACTTCCTCTTCATCTGATCCATCAAACTGAGGTGGAGTAGTGTAGACAGGAGTAGAAGTGGATGGAGCTGGATCAGCAACCGGAGTTGTGGGTGATCTAAAAGGAGATTCAACAGCATCCTCAGAAGACATATCAATACCTTGTAAGAGCGTAACCACCCGTTCACTTTCACTACCTTCTTCTTCTGGAAGGTTGAAAGATTTAAAAAGCGCGTCATAGTCAAATAAAGAAACTGGTCCCTTTCCATCTAGATTTTCCGTGTACTTCAGACAAGTGACCTCAAAATGTTCTTCCACACGCTTGGTCTTCACATTGTACACACGTTTGTTTGGTGAATTGGAAGAGAAACCATGAAATAGACCTTCTCCACTTTTTGCACCAAACTTAGTAGCTTTCTCTCTCCAGTGAACATGATAGTACAGGGACAACCAAAAGGTTCAAGAAATTGCAGAGACGGCTTGCGTTTATTAAGCAATTCTGTTGGGTCAAAACTGTTTCAGTTCTGAGTTGAAGTTCTGATGAGAAGACAGAGTACAAGTGATTAAAACTGTTTGTTTTGAAGGTTAAAACTGTCTTTACGAAGTTACAACTGATAGAAGAAAACTGACGAGAAGACAAGTGTTACAACTGATTGAAGATAGTTTACAACTGATAGTTATGTGTCTGTAAGTAGTTAAAACTGCTTATGTATTTGTAACTGTTAGTTATATATGAAACAGTTAACACTGATTCTATATTTGTACTTAGTCATATATTACAATTGAAGCAGTTACCACTGAATGTGTAACAGTTACAACTGTTTACTTCAGAATGGTAGTTACAACTGTTTATGATTTTGTGATAAGTTTGAGTCGGTTATGGAAGTTATTTTATTCCATATTTGTAGGAGATTGTATAGGACTCTATATGATATAAATAGAGATCCTTTAGACCTAGATAGGTTAACGTAATTTTGCGCAGCTTCAAGGTTTTCTGTAACCCTAATACATCAAGTGTATTCGTCTTATATCATTAATAAGATTGAAGCTTTCGGTATATTATCGTGTTCACTATATTAATTATCGTTGATCTTCTTAATATTGTTGAGTGTGATTCCGCAACTTCTCAATAATATATTCAAACCTTATTGCATAAGATTGTTTATTAAGTTAAACAGGGACTAACAAAGTGGTATCAGAGCCTGTGAAGCTTTGAAGACAGGAAGATCTGGGATTATTAGTATTAGTATTTGAGTTTTAGTACAGATATTAAGTTTTGATTTCAATGGCGACTGAAGGTAATGAAGGAATTCAAGCTACAAAGATTCCAATGCTTAAACCTGATGAGTTTGACCTATGGAAGGTCAGAATCAGGCAATATATGCTTCTCACAGATTATCAGATGTGGGAAGTTGTTGTTAATGGTATTCCAGTAACGCTGGATGGTGATGGAGTAAAGCAACCAAGAGCACCACCAACATCTGAAGCAGAGAGGAAAATCAGATCTACTGAGTACAAGGCACTTAGTACTTTGTTGCTATCCATACCGAATGAGCATCAGAGCAGATTTGATAATTGTGAAGATCCCAAGGTTCTAATGGAGGCAATTGAGAAGAGGTTTGGTGGTAATGATAACACCAAAAAGAATAAAAGATCTTTGTTAAAGCAACAATTTGAAAATTTTAGCCATGTGAAAACTGAAACTCTAACTCAAACCTTTGATAGGTTTACTAAATTAGTTGGAGAATTGGAAAATCACAAGGTTAAGATTGACAAAGAAGATCTTAACAGAAAGTTCTTAAGATCATTAGGTGATGAATGGACAATCTATACAGTTGGATTAAGGCAGAGTTCAGACATTGAAGTTAAGGAACTAGAAGATATATACAATGATCTGAGGAACTTTGAGTCTGAGGTGGAAAGTAAGAAGCAAGCAACTGGATATAGTCATAATGCTGCTTTTATGTCTATGGCTGGAACAAAGGTAGAATCAAGTCAAATGGGTTCTACTTATGGTTCAGGGGGAGCAGGATCATCATCAAATAGTTCTAATGATCAGATCTTAGAATCTTTCTTTGCAAGTAATGTGAATTCTTCACTTACTAATGAAGATCTGGAACAATTTGATGGTGATGATCTAGAGGAGATGGACATCAAGTGGCAAATTGCATTGATTACTCAGAGAGCAAAAAGGTTCATGCAGAGGACTGGTAGAAACAACTTTGCATACAAGAGGAATGATGCAAATTGGTTTGATAAGAGCAAGATTGAGTGTTTCAACTGTCACAAGATGGGAAACTTTGCCAGAGAATGCAGAAACCCTAGGCAAGAGCAGAATGGTAATGGTCAGAGATCTGGAAGCACTGGAACACAGACAAGAAACATTCCAATTCAGGGGGCTTCAACAAATGCTTTGGTGTCTATGGATGGCTGTGGATGGGACTGGAGTGATCAAGAAGAGCATGTTGAGAAGAATCAATGTCTCATGGCCATTGCAGAATCTGACAAAAAGTCAGAAGTTCCTTCTGAGGTACAAAATAAATTATGTTCTGCTGTTTGTAAACAAACTGTTAAACACTACAGAGATCATAATACAAAAGTGTGTGAGGAACTAAAACAATGGGAAATTAAAAGTAAACACACCATAGCAGTCATTGAAAATCTGGAAAATCAAATAAAGGCATATGAAGTCAATGCAACACAGTTTAAATATGACATTGAATATGCTAGGTGGGAGAGAGACACTTTTAAAGATAAAGTTGAGTTGTTATCTAAGAAACTTACTGAGGTCACATGTGAAAGAGATAGTATAAGGCTTGATGTAAGTAAATTAGAACATGCTTCAAAGAGTGTAAATAAACTTATTAATTCACAGATTCATGATAAACTTAAGACTGGATTAGGGTACAATAATGTACCTCCACCTTATAATCACACCTACTTTCCTCCTAAAAGTGATATTGATATCAATTCACTTAAAAGAGGAATGATAGATGAGGTTAAAAAGGCTGATCCAATTAAAAGTTTATCTGATGATGAACTGTTTGTAGAAGGTGAGGTTAGTGACTGGACTGAAGAAGATGATCAGAGTTATAGGACATCTGATAGTGAGAAGAGTGTGAAATCTGAATCATCTAAGTCTGAGTCAACATGTGAGGATGTGAAGAGAGTAATTACTGATCTAGTTTCTAATCTTAAAACTGATAAACTAGAAGAGGGTAAGAAAATGTTTAAGGAAAAGGTTAAACTGGACTTAGAGAATGTGAGCATGAATACTAACAAATCTAAACATGGGTTAGGATATGTTAATAATACAGTTCATTCAGTTACCAAACCTGTTGTTAAATCTGTTGTGAATAACTGTGTTAATTGTAAATGTAAAGCAAGTACTTCTTCTTCACAGAATTTTCAAAATCACAAACCCAGAGGTAATCAAAGAAATTGGAATCAAATGGTTTCACAAAAACTGGGTAATAATGTTACTGTGATTAAAGAAATGTCTTGCTTTATATGTGGAAAAATGGGTCATCTTCAATATGACTGTTATCATAATCCTGAGAATGTTCAAAGGATTAGAAAACAGACATGGACAAAAGCAAATATGATTAACAAACAAAATTTTCAATCAAAAGTTAATCATACTGCCAGAGTTCATAAGATAAACTCAAAGGCTACCATGTTAAACACTGTTACAGGTAAATCTACTGCAGCAGTAATAACAAAATTAGCCAATAGCTCAAAGACTAAAACAGTGGTAACTAAATACAAAAACAGTGTTAACAAAATTAACACTGAATCTTCAATTGGTAAAACAGTTAAAACTGTTAAGCCAAAGAACACTGTTAAGTCTAAAATAAGTTGGATTTGGACACCTATTAAGTCTGATAAATTAACAGATCCAAATACCAACAGTGCTTCACAATCAATAATCTTCAAGAAAGTTGAATATGTGAATGCACATGGGAAACCCAAAGCCAAATTGGTTTGGGTTCCCAAGAGAAATTAATTCTCTTTTTGACTGTTTGTGCAGGGCAAGCCAAAAGGCTTATGGCATATTGATAGTGGATGCTCAAGGCACATGACTGGAGACAAAGAAAAGCTGCAGGATTTCAAATCCTTTGATGGAGGATATGTAGCTTTTGGAAGCAATCCAAAAGGAGGAAGGATCACAGGGAAAGGAACAGTTCAGAGTGAAAAGCTAAGTTTTGATAATGTTTATTTTGTGGAACAACTGAGGTATAATTTACTAAGTGTGAGTCAAATCACAGATAAAAAGAACCCAGTTCATTTTACTGACACTGAATGCCTTATCTTGTCCAAGGAATTTAAAATACCTGAAAACATGATTTTAATGAGAATTCCAAGGCAAGATAATGTATATAAGTGTGACTTAGTAAATATGACACCTCAGCCTGATTTAAACTGCCTTATTTCTAAAGCAAGTGTGAATGAATCTGAACTGTGGCATAGGAGGATGTGTCACATGAATTTCAAAACCACTAATAAACTTGTCAAAAACAAGCTTGTTAGAGGTTTGCCTGAAAAGGTCTATTCATGTGATGATCATTGTGTTTCTTGTCAAAAGGGAAAGCAACACAAATCTTCATTTAAGTCCAAATCTGTGAACACAAACAGCACACCCTTACACTTATTGCATATGGACTTATTTGGACCAACCAGTATAAGTAGTATGGGGAAAAAGTCTTATTGCCTTGTGATTATTGATGATTACACTAGATTTACATGGGTTTTCTTTCTTAGGACAAAGGATGAGACAGGTGAAATACTTAGATCATTTATAACTAAGATGGAAAATCAATTGGATAGAAGAGTAAAGATCATCAGAAGTGATAATGGAACAGAATTTAAAAATCATGAGATGGATAAATTCTGTGAAGTTAAAGGTATTAAGAGAGAATTTAGTGCACCTAGAACTCCTCAACAAAATGGAGTAGCTGAAAGGAGGAATAGGACACTGATTGAGGCTGCTAGAACCATGCTATCTGATGCAAAGCTACCTATGTCCTTTTGGGCAGAGGCAGTTAGCACAGCTTGCTATGTTCAGAATAGAGTATTAGTTGTTAAGCCTTATAACAAGACACCATATGAACTGTTGTTTAAGAGAAAGCCTTTGGTTAGTTTCTTAAAATCTTTTGGGTGTCCTTGTACAATCTTAAATACCAAAGATCACTTAGGTAAGTTTCAGAGTAAGGCTGATGAGGGGATATTTGTTGGTTATTCTATTCAAAGTAAATCTTATAGGGTATTCAATCAAAGGACCAGAATCATAGAAGAATCAATGCACATCACTTTTAATGAAAACACTGTTAATCCTGAAGGAAAAGGTCCTGAATCACTGTTTGATATTGATGCACTTAATACTGCTTTTAGATATACAAATGTGGATTCTAGTGCAGGTACAAGTGCAGGTACAAATGCAGGAACAGGTGATGGAGAAAGTAGAGCAAATTCAGGAATATCAGCTGGAATGAAGAAGGATTCATTGGAATACATATTATTTCCAATCTGGTCTCCTGATCCCCCCGAAGTGTTTGATACTGATCAATCAAAGACATCACAGAATGTGGGAACAGGAAAGTCAGATGAAACATCATTTTCTCATGTTGATGATTCTGATAGACCTGTTATTGAAGACAGTACAGAAGACAGTGATATGAGTCCAGTTCAAAAGTATTCAAAGGCAAGTGTGAATGTTGAACAGACACCAACAAAGCATCTTGACAAGGAGCAGGAACAATTGAATTATCTACATTTGATGAGCTCTACTCCTGTGTCAAAGAGAATTGCAAGAGAAGTGTCAAGTAGTGAGTCTGGACAAGAAGGAAATTTTACCAACTTGGAGGTGGAGATTCAAGAAACAGCAGCATCTAAATACATTACTCATAAAGATCATCCACTTGAGAATGTAATAGGAGATATTGAATCTGCTGTTAAAACGAGAAATCAAAGTCAGGTGTTTGAAGCTTCAGCAAATGAGGAAGAAGTAAATCTTGATACAGAAGCTGTTAATACTTCTTTGTTTGCTTGTTTTCTGTCTCAAACAGAACCAAAGAAGGTTACTGAAGCTTTGAGAGATCCTAGTTGGATTGAAGCTATGCAAGAGGAGTTGCTTCAATTTAAGATTCAAGAAGTCTGGACATTGGTTGATTTGCCCAAAGGAAAAAGAGCAATTGGTACTAAATGGATTTTCAAAAACAAGAAGGATGAAAGAGGTATAGTGATCAAAAACAAGGCTAGATTAGTTGCACAGGGGTATTCACAAGAAGAGGGGATTGATTATGATGAGGTTTTTGCACCTGTTGCAAGAATAGAGGCTATTAGATTGTTTTTGGCTTATGCTTCATTTAAGGGATTCATTGTGTATCAGATGGATGTTAAGAGTGCTTTTCTGTATGGCACTATACAGGAAGAGGTATATGTATGTCAACCACCAGGGTTTGAAGATTCTAAGTTTCCTGACAAAGTTTTCAAACTGGATAAAGCTCTTTATGGCTTACATCAAGCACCTAGAGCCTGGTATGATACTTTTTCAGATTATCTGTTGCAGAATGGATTCAAAAGGGGTGCAATAGATAAAACTTTGTTTACTAAAAGAATTAAGAATGATATACTACTGGTTCAAGTCTATGTAGATGATATCATTTTTGGTTCAACAAAGGATAGTCTATGCAAGGAGTTTGAATCATTGATGCATGAAAAGTTTAAGATGAGCTCCATGGGGGAATTAACATTTTTCTTGGGGCTGCAAGTAAAGCAACAGAAAGAAGGAATCTTTATTCATCAAAGTAAGTATGTTAATGATATACTGGATCGGTTTGGGTACAAAGATGATAAAGTAGCAAGTACTCCAGTAGAGACAAACAAGAAGTTATATGCAGATCTTGAGGGGGAGAGTGTGGATGAACATCTTTACAGATCAATGATTGGGTCTCTTATGTATCTCACTTCATCAAGGCCTGATATCATGTTTGCAGTGTGTTTATGTGCAAGATTTTAAGCTAATCCAAAGCTATCACATCTTCTAGCAGTCAAAAGAATATTTAGATATTTAAAGGGTCAACCAATATTGGGCCTTTGGTATCCAAAGTTTAATTTTTTTGATCTGATAGCTTACACAGATAGTGATTATGGAGGAGCTAATCTGGACAGGAAATCTACATCAGGAGGTTGTCAATTTTTGGGGGAAAGATTGGTTTCATGGCAATGCAAGAAACAAACCACTGTATCTACATCTACAGCAGAGGCAGAATATGTAGCAGCTGCAAGTTGCTGTGCTCAAGTGCTATGGATTCAGAATCAGATGTTAGATTATGGTTTTACCTTTCTTAATACTCCTATTTTTATTGATAATAGTTCTGCAATCAGTATTATAAATAACCCAGTTAAACATTCTAAAACAAAGCACATTGAAATCAGATATCATTTCATTAGAGATTGTAATGAAAAAAGACTTATTCAAATTTTGAAAGTTCATACTGATAATCAGTTTGCTGATCTGTTTACAAAAGCTTTTGATGTAGGCAGATTCACATTCTTGGTTACTAGTATTGGAATGATCAATTTGTCATAAGTTATTTTTCTTGTTACTGCTTTCTGTGAATAATATCTACTGTGATTTCAATTTGGGTTAATACTGATTTGTTAATTAAACACTGATTGTGTGTAATGTGTATCGTTATCACTGTTTACTACTTTTAGTATAAACAGTGGTAATAATCACTTCACCACTGTTAGTGTATAGTTAACACTGTATACTTGTGTTATTGTTTGGAATTACCACTGTAGGTTATATTGCTATGTCTTGGAGTCTAACTTATGCAGGTGTTTATGAAGTTTCACTGCTTGTGGAGTTTTACTTTTCGGTAAAAAAAAAAAAAAAAAAACCACTGCTTTGTTTATATGATTTTGCTAGAACTGAAGTACTACTTGTATTAAGTTAGCACTGCCTTGGTCGGTTGGTACTGCTTGTACAAGTTAGCACTGCTAGCATTATTATGTAAATGATGCATTTGAAAAACCAAGTGTTGATTACCACTGCTTGTTATGTTCACAATTATCACTGAACGTGTTATTTTGCTTAATTAACACTGTTTTAGTTATAATTAGGGATCTGGTCAAATTAGGGTTTACAACTGATTCAATTTCAGTACTTAATCCTCAACACTTAGGGTTTTTCATTACGCTTTCAAAATTACACACACAAACCACTGCGCTAAGTCTTATCGATTTTCGATTTTGAATAATCATCTTCAATTCTTCTCGATTACTTGATTTCTTATCATGGCATCGACTTCGTCTACGGTTCAACTACCGATTGGAAAAGATCATAATATGATCGCATTCTTGATGAAACCTGCAGAGGCAAACGAGTATGTGGAAATCATTGATTTCCTTCGCGCTTCACATATTCGTCATGCTCTCACTGTGGCACCTAGGATATCACACGATCATATCAACAATTTCTGGGTGAATGCAACAATCGAAGAGGAACAGGGGATTAAAAGAATTGTTTCAGAAGTTATGGATACACGAGTTGTAGTCACAGAAGCTACTGTTAGAGCTTCATTACAACTAGATGATGAGGCAGGTATAACTTCTTTAGATGATACTGTTATGTATGATACTTTACGATTGATGGGTTATGAGGGTTCTTTTGAAGTTTTTACTTTTCAGAAAACCTTATTTTCTCATCAGTGGAGGTTTTTAATACATACGATTTTACACTGCTTATCATCTAAGAGATCATCTTTTGAGCAGTTTGGAAGCAACATTGCTTATGCAATTGCTTGTCTTGCAACTGGTCAAAGGTTTAATTTTTCAAATCTGATATTTTCTGGTATGCTTAGAAACATTGAGCAACCAAAACTTAAATTTTTGATGTATCCACGTTTTGTGCAGTTGTTCTTAAATGAACAAATTCCTAATATAACTGCACTTGAAAAGGTTATTGGTATTATCTCTTTTAAACCAAAAGTTTTTGTAAATATGAAGAGAGATACTGAATTTTCTGGGAAGGTTACAGCATTATTTTCTACAATGCTTCCTGCACCTTCCACCACAGCATCAGTACCACCAACTCATGCTGAACCAACTACTGAGAGAATGGTTCCACCCACTACTTCTCAACCCACAGTAGCTGGGGATAATAAAAGAAAACAAGGGACCAAACTAGCTACATATTCTAGAGCCAAAAAGGCTAAAAAACAGGCATCTGAGGCTGCTGCTGCTCAGGTGTCTCAGTCAAATGATTCATTACAGCAGATGATCAATGAGGAGGAGGATGATCATTCTGAGAGGGCTGCTTCTACTGCTTCTAGCCCACTGGCAGAGCAGGACAGAAGTAACATCAATAAGACCCAATCAGAGGCAACACAAGGACATGATTCTACACCTGTAGATGATCCTAGTGGTCCCAGTACCAAGAACCAAGGGGGCTTTGATGATCATGCTAGGCATGAGTCAGAGTTTGATAATGTCAATGATTCACCAAAGGATTCACATCCTGAAGGTGTTGAGGCTAGATCTAACTTGGAATTGACGAAAATGATTGATTATGTGTGGGCTAAATTTGTTAAGGAGAGGAAGAAGAACAAAGCTAAGGATGAGATTGTTTCTGAATTGCAAAGGAGAGTGCAGCTCTTAGAAAAGATTGTGATTGATTGTCTGAAGAAAGGAAGAAAGTATGTTGTTCATGAGTCTACTGAAGCTGAAAAGGATTATGTTTTTAAACAAAATGCTTTCAAAAAGGGGGAGAAAGTTTGGACAAATTATGGTGATCAGATGGAAGTTGATGAAGAGGTTGATGAGGAGATTGAGATGGAAAGATCTGAGACTGATGAGTTTGTGCATACACCTCCAACACCACCAACAGAGATGAATGAACCAGTGGCAGATGACAATGTATCTGAACATACTGAGGTTATTGGTTCAGTAAATCAAACTGAAGAAGTAAATTTGGGTGAGAAAACAGAGGAGTTAAAGCTTGATGGTGATGATGGTGAGGAAGTCAGTAAACCTGAGGTAGCAGTGGAACAAGAGAAGACTGATGCTCAAACTGATGCTCAACAAAAATCTGAGAAAACTAGAAAGAAGAGCATTCCAGTTAAAACTGCTAAGGTAACAGGAACAGGGAAGAAGGTTGAAACACCAAAGAAGAAATCTACACAACCATCTTTACCTGGATTTACTATCAGAGAACCTGTTGCAGTTCCTATTCAACAAGAGAAAGAATTGCCAAAGATTGATCCGAAGGATAAGGGCAAGGGAAAACTGGTAGAAGAACCAAAGAAGAAAAAGCAAAAACCAGTGCCACCTGAAGTACTTGCTCATGACACTGAATATGCAGAAAGGTTACAGGCTGAGTTAGATGCAGAGATTTTATTTGATGTTGAGATTGAGGAAGGAAAGTTTGTGAAAATGACAAAAGAGCAAGTGGCAGAATGGGATGAATATTTGCTGAAAGAGCAGAGACAAGATGATATTGAATATCTTGTTGATCAGATTAAGAAAAAGAAAGCAGAAGAGGCAAGAAAGAAGAAGGCTGCTAAACCACTTACTAGAGCTCAAAGGAAGAAAGGATTGGTTGCAAAGTTGAAAGGTAGGTATATTCCTTTGAATGCATTGAAACAGATGACAGTGGAGAGATTGCAAGAGTTATGGGATAAGGATGATATGAATCCTGAAGTGAAGGAAAAGAAAGAAAATGAAAAGAAAGAAGCTGAAAAAGAAATAGAAAAGGCTGAAAAGGAAAAGAAAAAGGCTGAGAAAGAAAAGAAGTTAAAAGAAAAGGAAGAAAAGGAAAAGAAGGAAAAAGAAGAAGCTGAGAAAAGAAAGAAAGATGAGATTGAAAGAAAGAAAAAAGAGTTGGATGAAATTCCTGACAGAATAAGAGATGTTGATGAATTGAAGGAGTTTATTCTGTTACAACCAGTGGAATCTGAGGTAATTAATGTTGAATTACCTGGTATCATTGATTGGTCTATTGAGCAGTTTGTCAATCCTGTTAAGATTCACAAGATCAGAATTGAAAGAGCAGATGGTAATATATCTTGGTGGAGATCTTTTAGGGATTTAATAAAGAGGATCAATAGAACTGATTTGGTAAGAATGTATGAAATTGGAATGGAAAAGGAGTTAGATTTGAAAAGGTTTGATAATCTGGTTGAAAAAGTTACATGGCATTGGATTAAAGCAATGTTTGAGCCAGAAGAGTTTCCATTTCAGTTTACTACTTTTAGCAAGGTCAGAAATTGGATTTATCATGCCAAACCTGGAGTACATCAGATAGTTATGGATGATGCAGTGTTTATGTGGTTATTGACAGATAGATTTTATGATATAAATCTGAGATTTTTGATGGGTTTGAGAAATGCAAGACTACAAGCTGCAGTTTTAGATGATGTAGCTCTGGAATTGGTATATATGGTGTTAAATCAGATTCATAAGAAGGAGGAGATTGATAGAAGGAAGAGAAGAAAAGACTAACAGTTTTGAAAGAATTTTGTGAAGCTTATAATGGAGGATTAAAGAAACTTAATGCTGTGAATGACAGATTAAGTTTAGGGGGAGATTGTTGTAACACCCGCCAAATTAGGACTAGTGATTAGTGCCTAATCATATGTTAATACATGTAATTAGTTCCTGGTTAGGCTAATTAATGTATCGAATTATATATATATTGTTGAATATATACGAATATGCGATTTGATTAAATCGTACGCATTTTTTTTAAATCGAATGTATTTCGATTCTATTTTTATATGGACGTTGGTGACAAATTTTATGAAATAATGTTGATGTGTCAAAAATATTATTATTATAATATTTCGTATTCATTCGTATCGTACAATCAGAAATTTCATAATTTAAAAACGTAAAACGCGCAAACCAAATAAAATAAATTATAACTTATAACTCTAATATAAATTGAATTGTAAAAACATTTAAATAAAATATCGCGTAATAATTGGTATTTTTAAAATGTACCAATTAATATAAATAATAATTGATTAACGTTCAAACTACGGAGTAAACGAACAACGCACGGAGAGAGGAGGCTGAAAGTTGGAGGATAACCTCCAACTCTTTCTTTCTTTTCTTCTCATTCAACCACTCAACTCTCTCTCTCCTTCCTCTCTTTTCTCTCTAATCACAAAAACCACCACCACCAAATTCTATCAAAAATCGCAAATAACAACATCAAACGACCTTGGATCATACTACCCTTTTGGAATAAAACGACCACCGTATCCCGATCTACAACACTATCTTTTCGGATTTCTCATCCGACACTTTGTAAGTTTCCGACAAAATCCCGAAATCTCTCGCTTTTAAGCATTTTCACTTTCTAGTAGTTTGTAACAACTTATAATGTCTCTAGAAGGGTTGGGTAAAAATATTGGACCGATCGGAAACTCGAAAACACGATTTTTGCTTAAAATCCGTCGAACAGCCTTTAGTGTCGCATAGATGCCAAAAACAGTACTAGCGTCACTTAGTGTCGCTATGTTTAGTGCCGCCCTATAGCGTCACTACTTAAGTGCCGCTATCACACATCCACCGTCACTTGTTTAGTGACGCAAACTTATAACCTTCAGTAGTAGCATGCGACACTCCTTAAGTGTCGCTATTGATCCGTAGTAGCCTAACACTTTCAGTAGTAACAAGTGACGTCCGGTTACTACTGATGATGTCATCCGAACCCCCACACCGTCACTTCAAGAGTGACGCATACACTATTTAGCGACACTTCTCTAGTGCCGCACTACATGTTACCTGACACCATTTAGCGTCACTCCCTTAGTGCCGCTATACTCTTTTACCCGACACTTCTTAAGTGTCGCTATATTGCACGTCACTTCTTAAGTGACGCCTAAATCTCAGAAATTATTCTCTTATACGACACTGCTTAAGTGCCGCAATGTTACGGCACCCGTCACTTCTGAAGTGACGCATAACACAATACACGACACTATCTCAGTGACGCATACTCTTATACAGACACCAATACGCGACACTCCCTAAGTGACGCATAGATCTTGTAAGTGACGCATATAGTGTCGCATAAAACAGCAGGTTTTCCAACTTTAATTTCACTAAGTGTCGAACTTTTACAACCTCAAATCCTTATACGATACGACTTATAAAACACTTTGGGACACTTTTATAAGTGCAAAACATTGATAACTTGATAATAATACTTAAAGTTTATTATTTCAAACCGTCACCAACGGGCCGTACACTTTTCAAACACTTAAACATATCAACCAAATAGTGGAGATTTGGACATTATAGTTGGATGAACAACTACTAGGGTGATCTGTTAGATACCCAATCATATTTATAACCATCGCGTGTCGTGGACACCCTCAGGTTACAAGTCTTTGGACTTCATTTCGGCTAATCAATTTACGTTTGTTTAAACGCACTCAGACTCAGGTGAGTCTCATAGCCCCATCTTTTACTGTTTTACTCAGGGGTGTGATATACTGCTCAAACTTTTAACATGTGAACGCAAGTGCCAACTTTTCATATACTACATGAGTTTTTCGAAACTAATCATTTTAAAGTCCTCCGTCAGCATAGTTGTTAATACGTTGTAGCGTGAATATTAGTATATGGTACCATATAGGATTGACCCTCCTCGTCCGGGTTAGCAAGCACTAACCGGGTAAACGGACGTACTAATATTTGGGAAGACGAATGTGGATTAGGCATTCGTGGAGGCACCTCGCCCGGAATTCTCTATAGGGGACCCGGCCCTCGAGTTAAGCTCAACTATGTGCTCATGGCTGTATACACGATGATTATCATTAAATTGCTGTATGCAATTCATTATTTTATTGCTGGATGCAATACATTATTAAATCTTGCGGTTCATACGATATTACTTGATTTCAAACCTGTGAGCTCACCAGCTTTATAGCTGACCTTTTAGCATATATCGCAGGTACCCAGCAGTAGGATGTTCTGCTTCAGGATTTAGCTCGAGTCAGCATACAGACGATTGAGATTTTCTTGCATTAGTATATTTTGTATAAGTACTTATGTACTGAAATCTCATTTTATTTAACTCGAGCTATGTAAAGCTTTTAAATGTTGTAAACATTTCTGTTATCAATATATTTTTTTGTTAAAACGACGCATATAGAGTCGTTTGCTATTTATCTTTGTGCTTTGTTATTGATTAGTAACACCCAAATCAAGCTTCCGCAAATCATCAAATTTGGGGGTGTTACAGATTGGTATCAGAGCCTAAGGTTATAGTGAACTAGGTTGCATTTAGTGAGCCTAGACTATGACCATTAGGCCGTATTCCTTATTAGGTATGACTGGTTCAGAGATTACAGCATACGAGTTTAATTTAACATAGCCTGATCAACTATGTACAATTAAGCAAAGATGATGTAAGATCTGAAAGTAGTCATGGCTGAACAGGGTACAATAGAAGACTCTGACCTCGAGAGAACCGAGACTTAAACTTGTTTATGCTAGACACTCAATAGGCTATATTATATAGGAGTTATATGAATATAGGCCTCAATCTTACTAACGCTTTGTCTCAGAAATGGCAAACATTCCATCAAACTCATCTCGTTCTCAATCCGGGTCGCAGAACCCAAGGGTAGCAAGGAGGAACTCCAGGTTGCCTCGAGCTGGCCCGTACCCCACTCACTCCACCTTGCCGGCCTTAGCCGCTAGGGTGAATCAACACGAGCAACGACTTCGCACCATGGATGTCGTGTTGCAGGAAACCAACGAGAACTGGAGACTTACATCCCTCGAACGCATAGAACAAGTCTCCGACGACCTTGAAACCACGAACAACAACATGGATGTCCTTCGCAATCAAATAATAGAAATACGGGTGGAAAATGCCCTTCTACAACAAAGGATGGATGAATGTGTGCAACGCTCACTTGAGACAGAAGAATATGCGCGTGGACTAACACAACGACTAGCACTAGCAGAAGATAACGCCCGACAAGCTAGCAGACTTGCAAATACCGTGGACCGTCTTGTCACGATGATGGAACAAATTAACCTACGTCAAGACTAGTATAGTCTTTGTCTTGTAATCTATTCTGTAATTTAGTAACTATCTACGCGCTACTCTATAATTCGGTCGGATGTAACAATTCCCGACATCTTTTGTAATACATCTATAGGATGTAACCTTTGAACTCGTATCATCTATCAAATATCCCTTGCTGTTTTCAACTCATATTAATTGGCATTATTCCTGTTGATGTTATGTATTACTGCTTTTATACATGTACATCTGAAATAAATACAACTTTCTTGCAAAAATCTCATGTGTCTTCATTTCTTTTATTGAAGAATCATGCCGCCAAAGACCAGACCTTACACCGATGCACAGATTACGTCTCTCATAACCCAGGCTGTTACTGAAGCCTTGGCTCGAAATACTCCACCAAACTCTACAAGAAACAGCGATGCCGCTGAAACCTCTGCCCCTAAACCTTGTTCCTATAAATACTTCCAAAGCTGCAAACCCTCGGTTTTCAAGTGTTCCGAAGGAGCCATCGGACTGATCAGATGGTTCGAGAAAATGGAAACTGTTTTCCGTGTCAGCAAATGCGCGGAGAATGACAAAGTGAACTTCGCCACCTGCTCTCTTGAAGATGATGCCCACTCTTGGTGGAATTCATATACCCAATCAGTGGGTGCTGACATTGCCTACCAACACACCTGGGAGGAATTGAAGGCAAAACTCACTGCCAAATACTGCTCGGTCGCCAAACTCCAAAAGCTAGATGAGGAGTTCTGGAACCTAAAGGTTCAGGGTAGTGATATCGATGCTTATACCACCCGATTCCAGCAACTCGCTGCCCTCCGCCCAGCTCTGGTGAGCACTGAACCTGATAAAATCAGGAAGTATGCCCTTGGTCTCCCTGATCTTGTTCGAGGACATGTCCTCTCATCAAAACCAACCACCATGGACAGTGCAATCTCATTGGCCCAAGACCTGATGTCTATAAGCCAAGATTCTGAACCACCCACTTCATCATCCCAAAACAACAAACGCAAGTGGTCTGACTACCACAACAACAACTCCAACCAACAAAACAAGAAACCCGACACCATCAAAGCCTACAACACCACCACTGACATCATCCGAGGTTACACTGGGAGCAAACCATATTGTCCCAAGTGCAGCCGTCACCATGAGGGTTCCTGTGGTCCCTTTTGCAACAACTGCAAGAGGTACGGCCACCTCACCAAAGACTGCCGCTCACCCACCAACAACAATGTTGATACATGTTTGTGTGTCTGTCAGTTGGTCTATTGAGTTGTAAGTGTCGTTAGTAAATTGTAATAGAAAAGTCATTTTCTGTATAGGCGACACTTAGCTTCTGTGTTAGGCGACACTTGCCTAAGTGTCGCATAGCGTCACTTAAGTAAGTGACGCATGAGGGCGGCGACATGCGACACTTCCCAAGTGACGCATGTCTGCCGATTTTGTTTTAGTATAAATTGAAACCTACGGGTTTTTGGCTAGGGTTGACGAAACCCTAGCACCATTTGTCGACTAAGCACTTCTGTAAACAGTTCCAATACGTATTATAAGCTAATATACTCGTTTACTTTGATTGATTCGTTGTTTTCGGTTTGAGTTTATTACTTATTTGTGTAATTGATTGATTCCGCCAATCGATTACTGTTGATCAACACTCAGATCCACGTCCAGGGGGCACTTTCAACTGGTATCAGAGCCTCGGAGTTGATTTGATCAACGTGTGTACGTGTATTGGAGAGTTTTCGGTTCGATTTTGTGAAGATCAAAGACATTCTAGCAAGAAAAGGATTGATTTGGTGCTATTACTGTGTTTTGAGCAAAGATTTACAGGTTTCGTACGATTGGGACTCAAGAATTTTCTTAAGGTTTACGAAAATTCGATTTTTAGGGTTTTTGGGTGTTCACAGCCGTTTCTGCGTCGCTCAGAGCGTCACTTCGACACATTGTGCGGCACTTCGAACGTCACTTCTGTAAGGAATAATTAGGGTTTTTACGACACTTAAGTGCGTCACTCAATAACGTCACTTGAGTAATTATACGTCACTTACCTTAGTGACACATACTATTCATTCCGACACTCAACTGCGTCATTTGATACGTCACTTGTGCATCATATGGCACTTGACGCGTTACTTCTGTCCGTCACTTAATCCGTCACTTACTTTAGTGACGCCTGTTTATTGTTAAGCGACACTCAAGTCCGTCACTTGAGTACGTCACTGACGCGTTTATACGACACTAATCTCTAGTGTCATTCTGTTTGTTTATCCGTCACTCGATAGCGTCACTTGTCAAGTGCCGCTACTCTTTGCGACACTAAGGTGCGTCACTTACCAAGTGACGCCTTTGTTACTAATCAGCTTCCTAGTTTTTGTTTAAGTTGATTTTACAGGTACATTAAAATGTCTGAGAAAGAAACTTTTAGAGAAATGATAAGACATAGCAATGATGTGGGTTCTGGTAATAAACCTCCTTTGTTTGCTGCTGATATGGATTATCTGTATTGGCGTTCAAGATATGAACAGTATATAGACGTTAATTGCCCAGAATTATGGGGTCCTATCTTAGAACGATATGAACATCCTGTTGCTGAAGGTACTCACCGACCAGTCCCTCCTCCTAAGACCTTTAAGGCTATGACTCCGGATGAACGGAAGGAATATTTAACTGAAAGAAAAGCTCATTCCTCAATTTGTATGTGCTTACTGCCTGATGTCTTAAGGTTATTCAAACATCATGAAACCACTTATGATCTTTGGAGAGCTATTGAGACAAGATGTGGAGGAAATCAGGAGTACAAAGAAGCCAAGTTAGAGTTGGTCAAGAAACAGTATGATATGTTTGATATTCTTCCTAATGAGACATCGCCAAGGTTATTCACAAGGTATTCACAGATAGTTAACGAACTGAAGGAAGGAGGTTATACTCTGTCTGAAAGTGAAGTTAATAAGAAGCTCTTGGACTCTCTGCCTAAGGAATGGGATATCAAGGTCCAATTTCTAAAAGAAGGTGGAGAATTGGATACTATGCAGTTGGACAGACTTATTGGGATTCTTCAAGCTTATGCAATGGAATTGAAGAAGAAGGAATGTAAAGCTGGGGGTTTTGTTCAAGATCCGTCACTGTATAGTGGAAAAGGGAATTCAGCAGGGAAGAACTTTGGAAGCATTGCTTTTGTGTCTGAAACAAACTCATCTTCTAGTTCAGCTGGAACAAATCCTTCATTCTATTCAGCTGGAACTTCGCAGGGTTCTCAAACCCAGCAGGTTCAAATGTCACCTGCCATTGAAGAACAGGCTGCAATCTATACAGCCTTTCTGAGTTCTTATAAAGATTTGGTTTCTCAACCAAACACCACTTTGGCGCTGACTAAGGAGGATTATGGGCAGATTGATGAGGATGATCTGGAGCAGATGGATTTGAACTGGAGTATTGCTATGATTTCCAGAAGAGTACAGAAATTTTTGCAACGGACAGGACGAAAGAACTTGGAAGGAAATGGTAAATCCAGTTTTGGATTTGATAAGAGCAAGGTCCGATGTTACAATTGTCAAAACTTGGGACATTTTGCTCGTGAATGTGAGAAGCCAAAGATGCCTCCTTCGGGTCTCACAAAGCCTGATCCACCAAAGACCCCACCAAAGGACAAAGCTAAGGTTGGAGCAACGGATGCTCTTATGGTGTTTGAGCCTACAAACACGGATTGGAGTGCACAAGCTGAGCAATATCAGCTAGGTCTAATGGCTCACATCATACCTGAGGTACAAAATGAACCTGAGGTACCTTTAAGTTGTGCTTCTTGTATTCATTTAAATGCTTCTTTAAAGAATTTCCAAAACGAAACTGTAAGCTTAAGAGAAAAGGTTATTAAATTAACTGAATCAAACAATTTTTTAAAGGCAAATGAAATACTTTTTGAAAAGGAAGTCGAGGCTCATAAGTTTGACACCGAAAAATATAAAGCTAAAGTTTTCAGTCAACAAGATGCAATCAAAAGTTATTTAACTGAAATCGAGTTGTTGAATAAAGAACTTTCTGAGCTTAAGACTGAGTCCGACAATTTCAAAAGGGGAATCACAAGTTTTGGAAATTCTCATAAAATCCTTGATGCAATCGTTGACAAGCCAAGGCAAATAGGTAAAGCGGGACTTGGATATCCACCTCCCACTAACTATTACCCTAAGCCTGTCAAGGAAGGCACCAAAGAAGTGTTAGCTGACTACTCATCATGGTCAGCTACAAATGATAAAGAAGCAAAGGCCAAGAGGCAGGGGAAGGAGAAAATCAATCGGTCAGAGTATCCTTCGCCCATTTTTGTTAAGTCAAAGAATGAATCTCCTGTTAGTGTTAAGGAGAATGTTGAGTTAAAAAGTGAATCTCCTGTTAGTGTTGAGGAGATTGTTGAGATTGAGGACATTACGGATCAGGAATATCCGGAGATTAAGAAAGTTGGAGCTAAATCTGATAAAGTGATTTCAAAGGTTGAACATGAAATTAAGGTTCAACCAAATAAAGGAAAGGCAAAGGTTTTAAACTCGAAACAACAAACTTTACAGTCACCTGTAAAGATTTTGCAAAGAAAATCAGTTAATGAAAATGTTTCGTATGATAAACCTTCAACTTCAACGTCTCAATCGAAACAAACACTTTCTAAGACATGTACGCAATGTTCATGTTCTAGAAATGTTTCTCCTATTCCTGTGGTGATTCCTCAGCCTCAACCTTTTGTTGAGACTCGTTCTTGTTTCTACTGCAAGAGACAAGGACATTTGATTCGTGAATGTCCAAAGCTGTCAAATCAGCGATATGGGAGAGAGATGCCTAGGACATCTGTTTATAGAAACTCTTTTTCTAAATCTCCACCTAGGCATTACTCTCCCAAACCTGTTTCGAAACCAAGTAATGTTGAGCAAAAATCTTTGCCAATTCAAAAGCCCAACATTACTTCTATTACTAATTCCAAATCTTCGAAAGTTTGGAAACGTAAAGAGTCTGATGTTGACTCTTCAGTCGTCAACAATAACACCTCAGATAAAAATTCTAATTTGTTTAAAGATAAAGTACTATCTGATGTGATTATTGTTGATGACCACGGTCGACCTAAGTCTGTAAAGGCTTGGGTCACCGTTTCTCACTAATCTCCTTCGTTTGTGTGTTGCAGCAGTCAGAACGTGTTAAAGATAGTGAATGGTATTTGGATAGCGGCTGCTCGCGACATATGACAGGCGATGTATCTCTTCTTGTGGATATTAAACCATACGCAGGAGGATACGTTGCCTTTGCTGGAGATTCTGGGGGAACTATTTCTGGAAAAGGAACGTTAACTAACGGCAATGTTAGTTTTGAAAATGTGAACTACGTGGAACAGCTTACGCACAACTTGCTAAGTGTTTCACAGGTCTGTGATAAGGATTATACAACAGCGTTCACAAAGACAGAGTGTGTGATACTGAAGCCTGGGTATGTCATTCCGGAAGAATGGGTGTTGCTGAGAGCACCAAGAAAGAATGACACATACATTCTGAATATGAGAACTGTGGAGACTACTAGTGACTATACATGTCTCCTTTCAAAGGCTTCTGAAAAGGAATCACTTCTTTGGCATAGGCGAATGGGACATATTCATTTCCGTAAAATGAATTTTCTGATTAATAATGATTTGGTAAGGGGAGTTCCAAAGCAATCATTTGCTTTAAAAGATGACTGCATTTCTTGTCATAAAGGAAAACTCCATAAGAAGTCCCACAAGTCTAAGGTTGTGAATTCTATTGCTGCTCCATTGGAACTACTGCATATGGATCTTTTCGGTCCAGTTTCTACAAAGAGCATTGGTGGTCGGTCTTACTGCTTGGTAGTCACTGATGACTACTCAAGGTTTTCGTGGGTTTACTTTTTGACCACAAAGGGAGAAACTCCTGAAATTCTGGTGTATTTGTTGGACAAGTTGGCAAATCTGTGCAACTTGAAGGTGAAAAGGATACGAAGTGACAATGGAACTGAAATCAAGAACTCAACTCTCGAATTGTTTTGTGCTACAAGAGGTATTGAGCATCAATTTAGTGCTCCGAGGACTCCACAACAGAATGGGGTTGCAGAAAGAAAGAACAGGACAATAATCGAGACAGCTCGGACTATGTTAGCTGACTCCAAGTTACCAATCATATTCTGGGCTGAGGCAGTTAATACTGCCTGTTATGTTCTCAACAGAGTACTCACGGTTAAGAAAAAGAACAAAACGTGTTATGAACTTTTCAATAACCGTAAGCCAAATCTGCAGTTCCTAGAACCGTTTGGGTGTCCATGTCTGATCATGATAACAAAAGATAAGGTTTCTAAGTTTGGTGATAAAGCTGTTGAAGGGATTTTTCTTGGATATGCAGTCAACTCTCCGAACAAAAGAGTCTTTAACAAATCAACGAATCAGATTGAGGAGCATTTTGAAGTTAAATGTCTAAGGTATAAGGAACCTCCGCAAGGAACGGGTCCGGACTGGTTTTTCAACTATGGACACCTCTTCAACTCTTTTAATATTCCGGAAGAAGATGAAACGGAAGAATTGGTTTCTATACTTCATGAGATTGATCTCTCTCAAGAGACACCTGTTACTAATAAACCATCCGACCCATCTCCCAATGCTACACCCGCACCTCCACCAACTAATCCTACACCTCCACAATCTACACCTACTCCATCACAACCAAAACCCACACAACCTCATACCACTACCAAATCACCACCATCTACACCATCTCCTACTCCATCATCTTCGGCAGCTCCTTCTAAAACAGTTTATAACTACACAAAGGAGCTTCCATATGATCCAAACATGCCACCATTAGAGGAAGGGGGAGAGGATGAGGTAGATGATGAGGGAGAGGAAGCAGAACAAATGAATTATTCTCATTTCTATTCTCAAGGAGATGAAGATGATAATGTCTCTCCGAATATTTCTGGAACTGAGGGAGATCTGAACAATCTGGAACAGAATCTTGTGCCAGATCAAGTTCCAGTTACTCGGATACATAAGGATCACCCCATTGATAATATCATTGGTGACCCTCATGCCAAGGTTCAAACAAGACATCAAGCGAAGCAGACTGATACTGAACAACTTTCGGGTCTGGTGGTCAGTATTAATTCATGTTATCTTTCGCAGAATGAACCTAAGAAAGTTGAAGAGGCCTTAAAAGATCCATCCTGGATCGAGGCAATGCAAGAGGAACTACAGCAATTTGAAAAGTTGCAAGTCTGGGAAGTAGTTCCATTACCCAAGGGTGCCCACTTGACTGGCACTCGTTGGGTTTTTCGTAATAAGATGGATGACAGGGGGGTTGTGATCCGTAATAAAGCACGTCTTGTAGTTCAAGGCTTCAGCCAAATTGAGGGTTTGGACTATGATGATGTATTTGCCCCTGTTGCTAGATTGGAATCCATACGCATTTTTCTGGCATACGCGTCCTTCAAGGGATTTCGCGTCAATCAACTTGATGTGAAAAGTGCGTTTCTGTATGGAAAGATTGACAACGATGTGTACGTTAAGCAGCCTCCTGGTTTTGAAGACCCTGCGCATCCTGAATACGTCTGTAAATTGAACAAGGCGTTGTATGGTCTTCACCAAGCACCAAGACTTTGGTATGAGAGGCTAACTACACATCTGATTAAGCATGGTTTTGTGAGAGGGAACATCGATAGCACGCTATTCGTTCTTCGTGAACAGTCAGAGGATAGGGAAGATATGCTACTTGTGCAGGTTTACGTGGACGATATTATCTTCGGGTCTACTAATGAGGCAATGTGCAAGAACTTTGAGAAAATCATGAAATCTGAGTTTGAGATGAGCGCGATGGGGGAGCTCACTTTCTTTTTAGGTGTACAAGTTGAGCAGCTTGCAAAAGGTATTTATATACATCAGTCAAAATATGTCAATGACATGTTGACTAGGTATGACCTGCTCACTTGTAAAACCTATGGGACTCCCATCGAGCTTAATCACAATCTCAAACTTTCTGAGGATGATGAAGATTGCAAGGAGAGGGACTATCGTTCAATGATAGGTTCTCTTATGTATTTGACTGCCTCAAGACCGGATATTGTATTTGCCGTGTCAATTTGCTCACGTTATCAGGCTAAACCAAAGGTGTCACACATGAAGGCAGTAAAGCGAATTTTTGGTTATCTCAGAGCTAGACCTACTCTTGGTCTTTGGTATTCAAATGAGAAGACTTTCGCTCTAACAGCCTATTCAGATTCGGATCATGGAGGTTGCAGTATCGATAAGAAGTCTACAACGGGTGGATGTCAATTTCTGGGATCGCGTTTGGTCTCGTGGCAGTGCAAGAAGCAGACTACAGTCTCTCTTTCTACAGCAGAGGCTGAATATGTTGCTGCCGCTAGCTGCTGTGCCCAAGTTCTCTGGATTCAGCACCAATTACGCGATTACGGGTTACTTCTTACTATGACTCCCATTCACATAGATAATACTGCTGCTATTTCTATCACACGCAATCCCGTACAGCACTCTAAGACCAAACATATTGAACTTAGGTTCCACTTCATACGGGATTGCTATGAAAAACACTTGATAGACCTGGTCCACATAGACACCCTTAAACAAAATGCCGACTTATTCACCAAAGCCTTTTCACGTGCTCGATTTGATGAACTGGTCAACATGATCGGTTTAAGATTCTTTGGGTCTAAAAAGTAATGTGTGACTTGGATAATTAACGTTATTTGCTTTTATGTGTGTGTATTATTAAAAAAAAAAAAAAAAAAAAAAAAAAATCGCAACAGCCATTCTTTGTACTCTTTAGTATTAAAGAAAACGCAAGGTTGCTACATTTTTAAAATAGACGTTGAGTTGTGTCTGTAAACAACTTGGGATATGATAGTACATCGGGTGACATGCACAAAATGGAATTTTAAGGATTATCTTGGATGTGTCAGTAGGTTTATTTGACACATTTAAAACACTTTTTATCTAAATTATCTTCATCATACGATGTATTGGTAGGCATGATACACACCGGTTTGTGAGTGAGTAAGAAGTAATAATAAAACTTGTCTATTACTTTGTGAAACATGTTATATGATGTATGACATAAGTCTTAATTGATAAATGGAAGTACTATCATACACTGTCATAATAATTATGTAAATGCAAAATTGGCTTATAGTATAAAATATGGTTATTTGCTTAACTAATGGTGACTATTGTTGTACTCACGTACAGACCTGAATCCATTAGTTATGCAAATAGTCTCAAACTCGTTATGATCATACTAAGGGACCCTCTGTTGTACTAAGTACAGATCTGGGGCCACTAGTATCTTCATAATTGGTTTGATATATGCCTAACCCTAAATATCAAGTGTATGTTATGAGAAAGCCGAGATAAAACTTGGTCTTGTAACCTCTACCTTGGTTAAATATGCAGTGTTTTGAGATTTACTAAAGTTTATCAGTATATCATATACTAGCTCTCACAAAATTAATATTCATACTAACAATAAATATTAGCTTACAAATACGGATGTAACATGTTTAGGTGGACAAACAATACCAATAATCGTCTTGAAATAGCTTTTATATAAGGTGTCTTAAATGTGCCAATTAAATTTAAAGTGGACAAATATACTGATGATCGAAATAACACTTACTATTTCCTAATAATTGCATGTTATTCCGATATGATCCCTAACCAGACTCAATCACCTCCGTCACCAAAAAGAATGTATTTAGTTTGGTTTTGTATTTGAAATTTTGTGCCTTTAAATTTTAATTTTATTTTGATTTTTATTTTTATTTTTAATTTTAACCAAGTCACGTTTACTGTCAAAATGAGCACTCCGCAAAAGTTCGATAAAATTTTAAAATTTTTCAAAAACTGTTGAAATGCGTCACTTCATAAGTGACGCTCATAGTGACGCATAAAAGTGACGCTTTAAAGAGTCGTTCTAAGTGACGCTGATTAAGGTTGTAGTATAAATAGTGTGCATCCGGCACTTATTTTTACCACCAACACTATTCACTACGCGTCACTTCCACTACCCTTGCGTCACTTGTCTCGTCGCTGCGTCACTTCGACTGTGTGTGCTTTCCGATCGATCTACGGCTTTGTGTGTATTTTGCGAGCAATTGGCCTCCGTTACCTTGTTCATCTCACTCATACGCATCATTAGGTACCGTTTTTATCATTTATATTTGCGTATTCATGATTTAATTGTATGTTAGGGTTACGGTTTTTTTTTTTAGGGTTTACGTAATCACGAATATTGGGGTTCGATTTGTTATTGTTTTGTGATAATAAACGGTGTGTTTTACTCGTTTTCACATGCCACACCGTTTGGTTAACTCTTTTTCAAAAAACCCCAAATTTTGTTCGTCGGGATTTCTGGGTTTGAACAGTGACACGATGATCTTCATCGTTGCGTCACTTCATGCGTCACTTCTATAAGTGACGCTAAATGGTTATTTCATAGGTTAAGCGTTACTTCCTTAAGTGACGCCTTTAAACGTCATTTTTTTTGAGTGACGCCTTTATGCGTCACTCCCACACAATACTTACCGAGTGACGCTTCACTCCGTCACTTCCTTAACTGACGCTATCAGTGCCGCTACTAGGAACCGTCACCTTCTAAATGACGCATACCCGACACTTGTTACTGACGCTATGAATGACACTTGTTGTGGCAACGTCACTTACATCAGTGACGCATTGAATGCGTCACTTACCACAAGTGACGCGTAACTTGATTCTCAGATTTTCGTGCGACACTCTATGAGTGTCGGTACTTCTGTATGCGTCACTCCATAAGTGACGCTAAAATCAGAGAATTTTAATTATTTACGAGAGCTTATTCTGTAACGACATTTCTGGTTATCTTTTGCATATTAGCTTACAGATGGCAGCTCTACAAGATTACTATCGTCGCACCAACTCCAGGCACAACATCGTCGCATTTTTGGATTCAACGCACAAGAACTCGTTGCCTTTTCGGCCGATGATCGAGTTTCTTAGACGTTCACGGATTCATCATGCTATTACAGCTTCGGCACCAGTGTATATGAATCAGATCGAGGAGTTTTATGACCACGCGTTTATCAGAACAGAGAACGACACTCCGATAATTGTGTCAACTATGTTTGGACGCGAGATTCAGATTACACAGGATTCAGTTCGCCGTGTTTTGCAGTTTGATGATGCGAACAATATGCCAACCATTTTTGAGACCACGTTTATTTATGGGGGTCTTCAGAGAATGGGTTATCCGGCCGATCAGCTTACAGATTTCAGGAAACAGTTTTTATGCAGGGTTTGGAGATACTTAGCTCATATCGTTATTGTATGTTTATCTCCGAGAAAAGGTGGATATGATGCTGCAAGTCACACGACTTTATCTTTGATGCTGGCATTGGTGTACAACAAACCGTATAACTTCAGCGGTTATGTTTTTGGGAATATGGTAGAAAATGTGAGAGCTGGGAAGGATAAGTGGTTGCTATATCCACGTTTTGTTCAGCTTTTGTTAAACGACTTGGATTTGGGAATCGATCCGGATCTGAGGTCCTTATTAATTCACACACCGATGTTATTGCGAGTTTTCAATGATTGCAAGCTTCCACCAAAGGATTCTCAGATCTTGCCTGATCGCGAGCTGTTCGGGCACGTAGTGAACGTAAACTACGTTGCGCCGCCTGGGGATGGGTATGAGGATGTTGTTGTTCCTCCGGTAAATGAAGAGGATTTAGTAGATGCTGCTGTTGCTCAGGATTTGGAAGATATTGAGCAGGTTGATCACGTTGATGCTGAGGAATCTGATGGTGGTCCCACTCCACCTGACTCTCCAGGTGATGTGCCACCTCAGAGTGCATTGGATGGCATACAGTTGGCTGATCCTCGACGCTTCAAGCGTATTTTGCGACGGATATCTGCAGGGAGGGCTTATGTACCTCCTAATTTGGGCAAGCGACCAGCTGGGTCTTCTCCTTCATATGCGGATTTACCTCTTAGGAGACGCCAGAGAACAGGTGTTCACATTCAGGAACCTGGTCAGCAAGCTCAACAACCAGCGCCTGCGATGCTTCAGCAGTTCCTTGATCAAATAGCTCAGATGAATCAACGTTTTGATGATCAGGCTGCGGTAATTGAAGCTCAAGCTGCCCAGATAAAAGAATTGGAGCTTAAGGCAGCTCATGTACAGGAATTGCAGCTGGAATTGAAGGATGTGAAGTCTAGATTGTTAGAATTGGAAGCGGTTACTATTGTTTCGGGGGAGGAAGGTCAGGGAGCCTTAGAAACAAATGTAACCCCTCCCCCAGAACCAGATAATGTAAATCTAGATTCTATTAATGAAAATATTGCTTTGGATTATTTCGTTGATGTTCCAGGACAACCGAGACCAATTTCGGTTGATTATTCGAACGTCAATCTCACTTATATTCAGAGTTTGATAAATCCGGGTGATGAAGAAGATAGATCAGTCGATTCGGATGATATAGAGATGGATGCAGAGGTTCCAGGGACGGATGAAGAATATTTGGATAATCCTAATCAGGAACCGGCACCTGAGAGAGAATCGGAACCAGTTCAGAAGCAACCGGCTCAACCATATGATTTCGATGCACCGATCATTGAGTCTGATGATTCTGATGATGACCAAGAACCTCAAACAGATACTACTCAGGAACAACCAACTGCTGAATCTGTTCCTGAACAAGCACAACCGTCTACATCTTCAGAGCGTCCAATGTTTCGAAAGCTCAAGCCTGAATTGAAGATTTGCAAAACTTATCAGGTTCGAGGTGATTTGACTGGATTAATCAGAAGTTGGAAGTTTGATGAAGTCAACTTTCTGATTCTTATTAAACGAAGAGATGGCGTACAGTACTTTCGGCCAAGATTTAACTGCATCAGCACGTTGCCAAAAGAAGAATTGAATCGTCTTGCTCAACTGAACATAGTTAACCACACTGATGATTTTCGTGGTAACTTGTTTCAGAAGATTCTCAGAAAAGATATCTACAGCAAGAAGTATTTGTGGGTTAGACCAGAGCTGGGAGTTCATTATTCATACAAGAAAAAGTTGGATTCAAGAACTCAGCAACCGATTGTGAAATATCATTATCCACCAGCTGCTAGTCTGAAAACTGTGCCATTGCAGTCTTTACCACTTGATTTTCTGAAAAGATTACGATATTGGTGGTTTGATTCCGTTACTCAAGAAGCAGTCATTGAATATCTTTCGGTTGAAGATCCAGTGATTGAGAAGGGTAATTGGAGTTTATCTGCAAAGTATGGAAGAACTCTTCGTGTTTTTGATCCGATCAGCCTTATCAATTTGACGAAGAAAGATTTGAAAGCTCTTCACAAAAGCAAAATGGAGTATCATCGTTATGATCAAGAAGAAGCTTCGAAGTTCGAAAAGGTGGTCGAGATTTGTGTTCGAGTGGGTATTCATGCGGGTGGAGTGTTTCCACCAGGTTGGGTTTGAACTGAAGATTTTTTTGAAGACCAAGCTGAAGACACGGGGGAGTTTGTTGATACATGTTTGTGTGTCTGTCAGTTGGTCTATTGAGTTGTAAGTGTCGTTAGTAAATTGTAATAGAAAAGTCATTTTCTGTATAGGCGACACTTAGCTTCTGTGTTAGGCGACACTTGCCTAAGTGTCGCATAGCGTCACTTAAGTAAGTGACGCATGAGGGCGGCGACATGCGACACTTCCCAAGTGACGCATGTCTGCCGATTTTGTTTTAGTATAAATTGAAACCTACGGGTTTTCGGCTAGGGTTGACGAAACCCTAGCACCATTTGTCGACTAAGCACTTCTGTAAACAGTTCCAATACGTATTATAAGCTAATATACTCGTTTACTTTGATTGATTCGTTGTTTTCGGTTTGAGTTTATTACTTATTTGTGTAATTGATTGATTCCGCCAATCGATTACTGTTGATCAACACTCAGATCCACGTCCAGGGGGCACTTTCAAACAATTCCAACAACACCACCAGACCACCCAAAGTATGCTTTGAGTGTGGAAACCCCGGGCATTTCAGGGATACGTGCCCGAAACTGAAGAACCGTAACAGCAACAACAACAACAACAACAACAGCAACAACAACAACAACAACCGCAACAACAATAACCACAACACCCGCAGCAGAGCTTTCGTCATCAAATCTGGGGACGCCCGCCAGGACCCGAATGTGGTCTCGGGTATGTTCCTCCTCAACAACTTAACTGCTTCTGTTCTATTTGATACTGGTGCTGATAGAAGCTTTATCTCCGATGATTTTTGCCCATTACTTGACATCACTCCTGTTGCCTTAGATGTTAAGTACACTGTAGAGCTTGCCAATGGAAAACTTGTAGAAACCACCAGTGTGATACCTAATTGCACTTTAAACTTAGCTGACGAAACCTTTTCGATCGACCTTATACCCATTGAGATCGGGAGTTTCGACGTCATTATTGGAATGGACTGGTTGTCCAAACATCGAGCTGAAATTGTCTGTCACGATAAGATCGTTCGTATCCCTCTCGCCGTTGGTGGAACCTTGATCATACAGGGGGAGACCGGTGGGACGGGACTCAATATTATCTCTTGCTTAAAAACCCAAAAATTTCTGAGAAAGGGTTACCCTGCCATACTTGCACACATCACCGAGAAGAAGTCGGAGGAGAAGCGACTTGAGGATGTGCCGATTGTTAGAGACTTTCCCGAAGTCTTTCCGGAAGAACTACCTGGTCTACCTCCGCTTAGACAGGTTGAGTTCTCAATCGATCTCGTGCCGGGTGCCGCACCGGTGGCCCGCGCACCATACCGTTTAGCCCCATCTGAACTTCAGGAGTTGTCCTCTCAGTTACAGGAACTTCTGGATCGAGGATTCATTAGACCGAGTTCTTCACCTTGGGGAGCTCCGGTCTTATTCGTTAAAAAGAAGGACGGTTCATTTCGAATGTGCATTGACTATCGAGAATTGAACAAGTTGACCGTCAAGAACCGTTATCCACTTCCTCGCATTGATGATTTATTCGACCAACTTCAGGGTTCAAGTATTTACTCAAAAATCGACCTGCGATCAGGTTATCATCAGTTACGAGTTCGCGACACCGATATTCCGAAAACTGCTTTCAGAACTCGTTACGGGCACTACGAATTTCAAGTGATGCCCTTTGGCCTAACTAACGCACCGGCTGTATTCATGGACCTCATGAATCGGGTGTGCAAACCTTACCTCGATAAGTTTGTCATTGTCTTTATCGATGACATACTCATTTACTCGCGCAACGAGCAGGAACATGCGCAACACCTTAAAACCATCCTTGAACTACTTAGACACGAGGAGCTTTATGCTAAATTCTCTAAGTGTGAGTTCTGGATTCAAACCGTACAATTTCTTGGTCACGTGATCGACAGTCAGGGAATTCACGTGGACCCATCGAAGATCGAGGCTATCAAGGACTGGCAAGCACCCACCTCTGCAACTGAAGTACGGCAATTTTTGGGTCTTGCTGGATACTATCGGCGATTTATCGAAAATTTCTCCAAAATAGCTCAACCACTCACGGTACTGACTCAGAAGGACAAAAGGTTCGATTGGACCGAAAAACAAGAGTCAGCGTTCCAACTTCTGAAACAAAAGCTTTGCAGTGCTCCAATTCTATCCTTACCCGAAGGCACCGATGACTTCGTGGTATACTGCGATGCTTCTCACCAAGGTCTTGGTTGCGTGCTGATGCAACGAGACAAGGTCATTGCTTATGCCTCACGACAGCTAAAAATTCACGAAAAGAACTACACCACTCATGATCTCGAACTTGGAGCTGTCGTTTTTGCTCTCAAAATCTGGAGACATTACCTCTACGGCACTAAGTGCACTATCTTTACTGTTGGTGCATTTTGTGTGTCAGTCAGTTGGTCAAACGTTTGTAATTGTCAAAGTCAATTAGTCTACGTATGTATAATGTTTAGCGTGTATATGCGAGTCTGTAAACGAATAGTGAAATAGAATATATACACAGAATTAGTGTTTATGCGACACTTAGCTAGTGTCGCACAGGTCGGTTCATGCGACACTTAGCTAGTGTCGCATGTAGGTCAGATTACACTATAAATAGAAGTGTTAAACTCAAAATTAGGGTTAGACATTTGAGAAAGTGTGGAGAGCCGTTTTTGTGTGTGAGGAAGAGAGAAAACGAGTTTGTGAGTTTGTATCTTGTAATCTTGATTATTCAATTGTGAATATATACAAAGATTATAGAGAATTGCGTGTTTGATTCGATTAATACGTTCATATATTCAATCAAAAGATTCGATCAGATCCAAGGCAAGCAAACGGGACTTTCAACTGGTATCAGAGCCAAGAATCGAGGATTCGTCGGTTTCGGATCATTATTTTGAGTGTTTTCGGTTGATTCGTGAAGGTATTAATTGATTATAATTAGTTTATGGGTTATTTGTGTTGATTATATCGTGTTTTGGGTTGATTTTTGAGCCCTGTTCATCGTTCGTTCGTCAATTTTCGTTAGGGTTTCGAAAAAATTCGTTTTTGGGGTTTTTGGGGCTGCTGGCCGCGACATAGCGTCACTTATCAGCGTCACTTCCTTACTAGCGTCACTTCCATAGCGACACTTCCTTAAGTGTCGCCAATTAGGGTTTTAGCGACACTACATAGCGACACTTAATCGAGTGTCGCCATTTGACTTTCTGCGGTACTTCATGCGTCACTTCATGCGTCACTTCAGTGAGTCACTTCAGTGAGTCACTTCAGTGCGTCACTTCAGTGCGTCACTAACCAAGTGTCTCAGCAAGTATCTCATACCGTCACTTCAGTGCGTCACTTCCGTGCGTCACTACAGTGCGACATTTCTTAGCGACACTAACCTAGTGTCGCGCTAGATTCGAAGAAAAAAAAAAAAAAAAAAAAAAAAAAAAAAAAAAAAAAAAAGAGTTTTTTGGCGGGAAATCTCCGAAAAATTTTGCATTTCCAAAATTTTTCCTTAGCCTTACAACTGTTCAATTTTAGGCTGGAAAAAGTTTCATTTTACCCGGCCAATTTTTGACGTTTTCGGACGAAATTTTGGCGGGAAATTCGCGAAAATTTTTGTAGTACCAAATTTTGTTTTTGAACTTAAAAGTACCTAATTTTAGTGTCGGAAAAGTTTCGCTACACTCTATCGGTTTTCGGATATGGCTTTTGGTGCGAAAATGCCTCCTTCTACATCGTTGTTCTATAGTGATTTTGCGAGTTGGAAGATTAAGTTATGCAATTTCATTGAATACAATGATCCAAATCTGTGGAATTGGTTTAACACCATTGATCGATATGAGCAACCGAGACTCGATGGGGTGCTTAAGTCAAGAGCACAAATGTCAGTCAAGGAACGAGCAGAGTTTGATCACGACAATAGAGCGTATGAGATGATTACCAAGTGCTTGCCAGAAGTTGTGATTAATAAATTTAAAGATCAAGCAACTTCTATAGGGTTATGGGATGCTCTTATAGCGGCTTACGATCAAAAAGAAAATAAGTCAGAGGCTAATATTCAAATTCCTAGTCTAAATGATACTTCCAGATCTACTTCCAACTCAGCAGCATCTACTTCTACTAGCACTTCATATGCTTCTTATATCTCTCATACAGCTCCTTCAAAGGCTACTGAGGATCATGCTACAATCTTTGCAGCTTTCCTCAACTCTTATGAGACTTTCCTTTTCAAGAAGGCTAGTACTCTACAGCTTACTGAGGAAGACTTTGAACAGATCGATTCTGACGATCTCGAGCAGATGGACATCAAATGGAGTATGGCCATGATAACCCAAAGAACCAAGAAGTTTCTTCAAAGAACGGGTAGAAAAGACCTGGATGATGACGGCGATACAGGTCTTGGTTTTAATAAAAGCAAGGTGAAGTGCAAAATCTGTCAGACTCATGGACACTTTGCTAAGGAATGTCTGAAGGAAAAGTGTCCTCCATCTGGATTCACTACACCTTCAGCACCAACGACTCCAGAGAAGAACACAACACCACAGGCGATGTCGGTGTTTAATCCAGGAACGTTTGATTTTAGTGCACTTCAAGGAGAGGTTCAACACAGTGCACTTTTGGCAAAGATACATGAGGTAGAAACAGAATCTGAAAAACCTTTTACATGTATCTCCTGTATTAAATTGGAAGCTTCTTTAAAATGTTTTCAAATAGACTATGTAGACTTGAGAGAAAAGGTTGAAAAACTTACTGAATCAAATAAGTTTCTAAAAGCTAATGAAAAACTTTATGATAAGCAGATTGAAGCTTATAAGTTAGATACTCAAACCTTTAAAGCAAAAGTCTTTAGTCAACAAGATGCAATTAAAAGCTATTTAACAGAAATTGATTTGTTGAATAAAGAACTTTCTGAGCTAAAGTCTGAGTCTGACTCTTTTAAAAAGGGAATCACAAGTTTCTCAAACTCTCATAAAATCTTCGATGAAATTGTTGACAAGCAGAGGACAAATACAAGTAGTAAGGCCGGAATAGGGTATAACTCAGTTCCACCTCCTACTAATCACTATCCTCTGCCTGTTAAGGAAGGCACCGAAGAACTTGTGGCTGACTACTCATCATGGCCAGCTACAAAGTCTAAAGAAGCTACATCCAATCCCAAAAGGCAGGCAAAGGAGAAAACTAAACGGACAGAGTATCCCTTGCCTACTTTTGTTAAGTCTGATAGTACACCTCCAGTTAGTGTAGAGGAGGGTGTTGAGATAGAGGATCTACCGGAAGAGGCTGAAATCAAAGTTGAAAAAGTTAATGTAAAGCCAGAAAATCATATACTTACCAATGAAACTGTAAAGGTTTCAACTACAAAGGGTAAAAACAAGGTTGAAAATGAATCCAAAAGGGTTCAACATCAAATGAAGGATTCAAATGTAAAATCTAAAAGTGAACAACCTTCAACATCAACTTGTTCAACTTCAGAGGCTTCTACATCAACGTGTACACATAAGTGTTCACGTCCTGTAAATGCCTCATTTTCTAAGCCTCCAACAGTTCATTCTCCACCTCAACCTTTTGCGGGTAATCATTGGAATAGGTTGTACATTGAACGACGTTCTTGTTTCCATTGTGGACAACAAGGACATATAATTAGGGATTGTCGGTTATTATCCCTAGATAGGTTTGGTAGAGGGATGCCAAGAACTTCCTCCTTTAGGAATTCTTATTCAAGATCGTTTTCTAGGCGTGCTTCATATTCGCCTATATCAAGATATGCATCCTCTTCTCCAAAACCTATGGCAAGAGTAAACAAAGTTGTGCCTAGTAGACCTCAAGTTCAACAGCACAACATTGTTGAAAACAAATCATCTGAACCTAAACAGGTTTGGACACCCAAATCCACAAACAACACATCAATGAAATCGTCTGAGTTTTTAAAATATCATAAACTCATTGATGTGATGGTTATGGATGACCATGGACAACCCAAGTCTATCAAGGCTTGGGTGTCCCATAAGTACTAACGTTTGCTTGTTTGTGGTGGCGCAGTCAGGTTTTTACTAGCTAATATTTTTAGTGACTGCAAGGATGTGAATATTTTTGGAATATTGTTTTCAAAGTGCTCGTGTGTGATGATTTTGATGGATGAGATTTTCGATGTTACGAGGTGGTAAAAGTGCTAAAAGGCATTTGACTTGACTTGATATGTGATTTTGAAACTTTTATTTAAATTTTATCTATTTTTATTTGTTACTAGTGCAACAACCATTCTTTGTACTTTTTAGTATCAAAGAAATGTAATGTTGCGAAATTTGTTAAAATTAAAAAATCCAAAAATATATGTTTTAAGATTTAAGGGGATTGCCTTTGACTTAGAATTGCGATAAGAATTTGCTGTTCAGGGGGAGTAATTTTAAAGTATTAAAAATTCTGATTACTTGGATCAGAAATGGAACAGCAAGATTCTTATTTCTTGAAAAGATGTTGGATTGTGTCTGTAAACAACTTGGGATATGATAGTACATCGGGTGACATGCATAAAATTTGAAATTTTAAGGTTTATGTTTGATATGTCAGTAGGTTTATCTGGCATATTTAAAATAGCTTTTATAAACATTGGCTTCATCATATGATGTATCGGTAGGCATGGTACACACCGGTTTGTGAGTGAGTAAGAAGTAATAATTAAAACTTGTCTATTACTTTGTGAAAAATGTTATATGATGTATGACATAAGTCTTAATTGATAAATGAAGGTACTACCATACGCTGTCATAATCATTATGTAAATGCAAAATTGGCATATAGTATTAATATGATTATTAGTCTAACTAATGGTGACTATTGTTGTACTCTCGTACAGACCTGAATCCATTAGTTATGCAAATAGTCTCAAACTTGTTATGTTCATACTAAGGGACCCTCTGTTGTACTAAGTACAGATCTGGGGCCACTAGTATCTTCATAGTCGGTTTGATGTATGCCTAAATATAAATATCAAGTGTATGTTACGAGAAAACCGAGATAAACTTGGTCTTGTAATCTCTACCTTGTGTGAATATGCAGTGTTTGTTTTACTGAAGTTTATCAGTATATCATATAATAGGTTTCTCAAAATTAATATTCATACTAACAATAATGGTTAGCTCACAGATACGGATGTAACATGTTTAAGTGGACAAACAATACCGATGATCGTCTTGAACTAATTTTTATAAAAGGTGCTTTAAATATGTCAAGTAAATTTAAAGTGGACAAATATACTGGTGATCGAAATAACACTTACTATTTCCTAATAGTTGCATGTTGGCCTGATATGATCCCTAAGCAGACCTAAAACAATCCTATCCCCAATTTATTTTAATCTTCGTTCTTTACCTTTTCTTTATAAAGAAAATACAAAAAGATTTTATTTCTATGTTATTTTCTTCAAATATCACATATCTTGTTAAAGTCAAATATTGAAGATGTAAAGGATGTCGGTTATTCTCCAAAGACTGTGAAGACATATTCTATTGGAGATACTACTGATGATTGAGAGATGGTCACTGAGTTTGAAGATCTTATTGTATGATAAGTTTGTGTCAGTCACATGAATTTGGACATCAAGATTTTTCTGAAGACCATGCTATCTCAATGGGGGAGCTTATGATTGTTGAAGACATGAAAGAGTTTGTTGATGAAGACTAATTGAAGACTTATTTGACCAAGCTGCTGACATGGGGGAGTTTGTTGGTGCATTTTGTGTGTCAGTCAGTTGGTCAAACGTTTGTAATTGTCAAAGTCAATTAGTCTACGTATGTATAATGTTTAGCGTGTATATGCGAGTCTGTAAACGAATAGTGAAATAGAATATATACACAGAATTAGTGTTTATGCGACACTTAGCTAGTGTCGCACAGGTCGGTTCATGCGACACTTAGCTAGTGTCGCATGTAGGTCAGATTACACTATAAATAGAAGTGTTAAACTCAAAATTAGGGTTAGACATTTGAGAAAGTGTGGAGAGCCGTTTTTGTGTGTGAGGAAGAGAGAAAACGAGTTTGTGAGTTTGTATCTTGTAATCTTGATTATTCAATTGTGAATATATACAAAGATTATAGAGAATTGCGTGTTTGATTCGATTAATACGTTCATATATTCAATCAAAAGATTCGATCAGATCCAAGGCAAGCAAACGGGACTTTCATTTACCGACCACAAGAGTCTCCAACATATCTTCGATCAGAAGGATCTCAATATGAGGCAACGTCGATGGGTCGAGTTGCTTACCGATTACGATTGCGAGATCAAGTACCATCCAGGGAAGGCTAATGTTGTAGCCGATGCCCTCAGTCGGAAAGAACGATCAAAACCACTTCGAGTCCGAGCCCTCAGTATGACCATTCATAACGATCTTACCATTCAAATTCATACCGCTCAGATCGAAGCCCTGAAACCTGAAAACATCACAAATGAAGTCTTGCGTGGTATTGACAAACAATTCGAAATCAAACCTAACGGGATTAGGTATTTCTCAAACAGAATCTGGTTGCCTAATTTTGGGAACCTAAGAGACTTGGTGATGGACGAAGCTCACAAGTCTAAATATTCTATCCATCCGGGATCCGATAAGATGTACCACGGCATCAAGGAATTTTATTGGTGGCCAAACATGAAAGCCGAAATCGCCACTTATGTCAGCAAGTGTCTTACTTGCTCGAAGGTCAAAACCGAACATCAGAGACCTCCTGGTTTACTCCAACAACCTGAAATCCCTGAATGGAAATGGGATCAAATTGCCATGGACTTCATAACTAAACTACCCAAGTCGTCGAACGGTTGCGATACCATTTGGGTGATCGTTGACCGCCTCACTAAATCTGCTCACTTCCTGGCAATGAAAGAAAACGACAAAATGGAACGCCTTACACAAATCTACATCAAGGAAATCATTTCTCATCACGGTGTTCCAACCTCGATCATCTCTGACAGGGATGCCCGTTTCACTTCTCACTTTTGGCAATCACTTCAGAAAGCTTTGGGTACTCGCCTTGATATGAGTACCGCATACCATCCTCAAACCGACGGCCAAAGTGAGCGAACCATCCAAACTTTAGAAGATATGCTACGCGCCTGCGTAGTCGATTTCGGTACAAACTGGGAAAAACATCTACCGTTGTGTAAATTCTCGTACAATAACAGTTATCACGCCAGCATTAAGGCTGCACCATTTGAGGCACTGTACGGTCGTAAGTGCCGATCACCGATTTGTTGGACTGAAGTGGGGGATAGTCAACTCACTGGTCCTGAACTCATTCACACCACCACCGAGAAAATTGTGGAAATCCAAAACAGACTCAAATCCGCACGTGATCGTCAGAAAAGTTATGCTGACGTGAGACGCAAACCACTCGAGTTCCAGGTTGGGGATCGAGTACTCTTGAAAGTATCGCCTTGGAAAGGCGTCATCCGTTTTGGTAAACGCGGGAAGTTGAATCCCCGGTACATCGGGCCTTTTGAGATCCTTGAACGGATTGGCCCCGTTGCTTATCGATTGCAGCTGCCATCCGAACTCAGCAGCGTGCACCCTACTTTTCATATCTCAAATCTGAAGAAGTGTCTGTCTGATGAGACACTTATTATTCCACTAGATGAAATTCGTGTTGACGATAAACTCCATTTCGTTGAGGAACCCGCTGAAATTATGGACCGTGAGGTCAAACAACTGAATCAAAGTCGTATTCCCATCGTCAAGGTCAGATGGAATTCGCGGCGTGGTCCGGAATTCACCTGGGAACGGGAAGACCAAATGCGACTCAAATATCCTCAACTCTTCACTGATTCCACATCCAACACGACTTTGAGCTAAATTTCGGGACGAAATTCTTCTAACAGGGGGAGAATGTAACACCCGCCAAATTAGGACTAGTGATTAGTGCCTAATCATATGTTAATACATGTAATTAGTTCTTGGTTAGGCTAATTAATGTATCGAATTATATATATATTGTTGAATATATACGAATATGCGATTTGATTAAATCGTACGCATTTTTTTTAAATCGAATGTATTTCGATTCTATTTTTATATGGACGTTGGTGACAAATTTTATGAAATAACGTTGATGTGTCAAAAATATTATTATTATAATATTTCGTATTCATTCGTATCGTACAATCAGAAATTTCATAATTTAAAAACGTAAAACGCGCAAACCAAATAAAATAAATTATAACTTATAACTCTAATATAAATTGAATTGTAAAAACATTTAAATAAAATATCGCGTAATAATTGGTATTTTTAAAATGTACCAATTAATATAAATAATAATTGATTAACGTTCAAACTACGGAGTAAACGAACAACGCACGGAGAGAGGAGGCTGAAAGTTGGAGGATAACCTCCAACTCTTTCTTTCTTTTCTTCTCATTCAACCACTCAACTCTCTCTCTCCTTCCTCTCTTTTCTCTCTAATCACAAAAACCACCACCACCAAATTCTATCAAAAATCGCAAATAACAACATCAAACGACCTTGGATCATACTACCCTTTTGGAATAAAACGACCACCGCATCCCGATCTACAACACTATCTTTTCGGATTTCTCATCCGACACTTTGTAAGTTTCCGACAAAATCCCAAAATCTCTCGCTTTTAAGCATTTTCACTTTCTAGTAGTTTGTAACAACTTATAATGTCTCTAGAAGGGTTGGGTAAAAATATTGGACCGATCGGAAACTCGAAAACACGATTTTTGCTTAAAATCCGTCGAACAGCCTTTAGTGTCGCATAGATGCCAAAAACAGTACTAGCGTCACTTAGTGTCGCTATGTTTAGTGCCGCCCTATAGCGTCACTACTTAAGTGCCGCTATCACACATCCACCGTCACTTGTTTAGTGACGCAAACTTATAACCTTCAGTAGTAGCATGCGACACTCCTTAAGTGTCGCTATTGATCCGTAGTAGCCTAACACTTTCAGTAGTAACAAGTGACGTCCGGTTACTACTGATGATGTCATCCGAACCCCCACACCGTCACTTCAAGAGTGACGCATACACTATTTAGCGACACTTCTCTAGTGCCGCACTACATGTTACCTGACACCATTTAGCGTCACTCCCTTAGTGCCGCTATACTCTTTTACCCGACACTTCTTAAGTGTCGCTATATTGCACGTCACTTCTTAAGTGACGCCTAAATCTCAGAAATTATTCTCTTATACGACACTGCTTAAGTGCCGCAATGTTACGGCACCCGTCACTTCTGAAGTGACGCATAACACAATACACGACACTATCTCAGTGACGCATACTCTTATACAGACACCAATACGCGACACTCCCTAAGTGACGCATAGATCTTGTAAGTGACGCATATAGTGTCGCATAAAACAGCAGGTTTTCCAACTTTAATTTCACTAAGTGTCGAACTTTTACAACCTCAAATCCTTATACGATACGACTTATAAAACACTTTGGGACACTTTTATAAGTGCAAAACATTGATAACTTGATAATAATACTTAAAGTTTATTATTTCAAACCGTCACCAACGGGCCGTACACTTTTCAAACACTTAAACATATCAACCAAATAGTGGAGATTTGGACATTATAGTTGGATGAACAACTACTAGGGTGATCTGTTAGATACCCAATCATATTTATAACCATCGCGTGTCGTGGACACCCTCAGGTTACAAGTCTTTGGACTTCATTTCGGCTAATCAATTTACGTTTGTTTAAACGCACTCAGACTCAGGTGAGTCTCATAGCCCCATCTTTTACTGTTTTACTCAGGGGTGTGATATACTGCTCAAACTTTTAACATGTGAACGCAAGTGCCAACTTTTCATATACTACATGAGTTTTTCGAAACTAATCATTTTAAAGTCCTCCGTCAGCATAGTTGTTAATACGTTGTAGCGTGAATATTAGTATATGGTACCATATAGGATTGACCCTCCTCGTCCGGGTTAGCAAGCACTAACCGGGTAAACGGACGTACTAATATTTGGGAAGACGAATGTGGATTAGGCATTCGTGGAGGCACCTCGCCCGGAATTCTCTATAGGGGACCCGGCCCTCGAGTTAAGCTCAACTATGTGCTCATGGCTGTATACACGATGATTATCCTTAAATTGCTGTATGCAATTCATTATTTTATTGCTGGATGCAATACATTATTAAATCTTGCGGTTCATACGATATTACTTGATTTCAAACCTGTGAGCTCACCAGCTTTATAGCTGACCTTTTAGCATATATCGCAGGTACCCAGCAGTAGGATGTTCTGCTTCAGGATTTAGCTCGAGTCAGCATACAGACGATTGAGATTTTCTTGCATTAGTATATTTTGTATAAGTACTTATGTACTGAAATCTCATTTTATTTAACTCGAGCTATGTAAAGCTTTTAAATGTTGTAAACATTTCTGTTATCAATATTTTTTTTTGTTAAAACGACGCATATAGAGTCGTTTGCTATTTATCTTTGTGCTTTGTTATTGATTAGTAACACCCAAATCAAGCTTCCGCAAATCATCAAATTTGGGGGTGTTACAATTGTTGGGTCAAAACTGTTTCAGTTCTGAGTTGAAGTTCTGATGAGAAGACAGAGTACAAGTGATTAAAACTGTTTGTTTTGAAGGTTAAAACTGTCTTTACGAAGTTACAACTGATAGAAGAAAACTGACGAGAAGACAAGTGTTACAACTGATTGAAGATAGTTTACAACTGATAGTTATGTGTCTGTAAGTAGTTAAAACTGCTTATGTATTTGTAACTGTTAGTTATATATGAAACAGTTAACACTGATTCTATATTTGTACTTAGTCATATATTACAATTGAAGCAGTTACCACTGAATGTGTAACAGTTACAACTGTTTACTTCAGAATGGTAGTTAAAACTGTTTATGATTTTGTGATAAGTTTGAGTCGGTTATGGAAGTTATTTTATTCCATATTTGTAGGAGATTGTATAGGACTCTATATGATATAAATAGAGATCCTTTAGACCTAGATAGGTTAACGTAATTTTGCGCAGCTTCAAGGTTTTCTGTAACCCTAATACATCAAGTGTATTCGTCTTATATCATTAATAAGATTGAAGCTTTCGGTATATTATCGTGTTCACTATATTAATTATCGTTGATCTTCTTAATATTGTTGAGTGTGATTCCGCAACTTCTCAATAATATATTCAAAGCTTATTGCATAAGATTGTTTATTAAGTTAAACAGGGACTAACAAATTCATAAGAGGTTTTATTGAACCTCTTAACCACTGTAACCCGATTAAGAACATAACATGCCATACTAACTGCCTCTGCCCAAAAAGTAACTGGCAGTTTGGAATCAGCAAGCACGGTGCGAGCAGTCTCAATTAGAGTTCTATTTTTCCGTTCAGCAACTCCATTTTGTTGAGGAGTTCGAGGAGCACTGATGATCTATCCCCTTTCTTAAACAGTAAAACTCCATAGTAGAATTTCTGAACTCTGTTCCATTGTCTGAATGCAGCTTCTTAATTGTCAATTTACATATGTTCTCTTATCTGTCAAAGAGATAGTTGAGGATCTCAGGAACTTCATCTTTAGTAGAAATGAAATACACCCATGAGTAGCGTGAGTAGTCATCAGTAACTACCAAACAGTAAGATGATCCACCAATACTCTTTTTACTAACCGGCCCAAAGAGATCCATATGTAGTAGCTCCAACGGACTAGAAACGGAATTCTCCAATTTTGACTTATGGGATTTCTTGTGATGTTTCCCTTTCTGACAAGGGATGCAATGATCATTCAGACCGAAAGATTGCTTCGGAACTCCTCGGACAAGGTCATTTTTCACCAGATAATTCATTTTTTTGAAATGCAGATGTCCCATACGTCTGTGCCATAAAAGAGATTCCTTTTCAGGAGCTTTCGTGTGACACCCGACAAATTAGGCCTTGTGATTAGAGCCTAAACTGTAATTAATACGTGTAATTAGTTTTGTGATTAGGCTAATTATGTGTACTCGAAAATATATATTTGATGAAATATATACAAACTCGTATGCGATTAATGAAATCGTACTTATTTAATTGGCCGAATGCCAATTCGCAATCAAAATACGGACATTGGTGACTTTCAATAAATAACGTACCATTCTTTGGTTTAAAATTGGTAGTTATTTAAAAACCATTATTTTGGAAAAATAATGCACGACAAACAATTCGAGAATAGCTAACAAACGCAAACGTCAACAAATAATAAAACGTAGGATTTTATTATTCAAAATAAAGTATTTTGGAGAAATACTTCGATTAAAAACAATGGGTTTCGATTTAAAAACAAAATGCGAGATTTAAAAATTTTATTGTGCGGCAATACGAACGTTTTAAATAAATCAAGAATAGACCACTGTATGAAACACGGGCGCGAGAAACTGGAGGAGAGGAGGAGTATAAAACCCCTCCCCACCTCACTCTTTCCCCATTATCACTTCTCATCTCTCTCTCTCTTCACCAAACTCCCTCCAAAACAAAAACCACCACCACACCACCCAAAATCACCAAAACGCTCACGAAACTCGCTCGAATCATCTCGCTCATTTGGAGAAAGTCGACCACCGCTTCACGATCTACAACCCCACCTTTTCGGAATTTCATTTCGACTCCGCGTAAGTTTCCGACACTTTTCGAAAATTGTCGTTTTTCATTATTTATCACTTGTGGTTGTTTATATATGTCTAAAATGTCCTAAAAAGGGTTGGGTAAAAGATTTGGACTGAACGGAAACCGGAAAACTCGTTTTTGGCAAAAATCACGTCATCAGTCGCTAGTGACTCAACGATGACTGCAGTTATGCGTCACTAGGTGCGACACTAGCATAGTGCCGCAGACGCTCCACTACCGACATTACCTTAGTGACGCCTAGATCCCAAACCCGTCACTAACCCTGTCACTAGTGTAATGACGCCCCAAATCAGTGATACGTCACTAATACCGTCACTATCATAGTGACGCCTTACCCAGTGTTACGACACTAATGCCGTCACTAGTTTAGTAACGCCATGCCCGTGGTACGCCACTAAGCCCGTCACTACCGAAGTGCCGCCCTACCATCTCATGCGACACTATCCTAATGTCGCATAGATCAGTAAGATGACAAGTGTTTTCTCACTAAGTGTTGAACTTAAGAAACTTCAAACGATTATATGACGCGACTTTCAAAACATAGTTGAGACATGTTTTCACACTTATAATAACGAGGTTATTACAAATCAATCACCAATGTGCCGTACACGTTTTCAAACACATGAACAAACCAATCAACTTAATCGGAACGATTGGACATTTTAGTCGAATGAACGACTACCAGGGTGATCTTTTGAGATACCTTCTAATACTTATAACCATCGCGTGTCGTGGACACCCTCAGGTTACGAATCTTCGGATCATACCTAGCTAAGGCAAATCAAGTTTATTTGCTTAGTTCCCAAGACTCTCAGGTGAGTCTCATAGTCCCACTTTTACTGTTTTCACTATGGGGTGTGATACATTGCTTGCTTTTACATATGAACATGAGTACAAAACAATAGATACTGCATGAGTTTTTCAGCTAATCATCAAAGACCTTTCAAAGCATAGTTTGTTAATACGTAGTAGCGCGAATATTAGTATATGGTACCATATAGGATTGACCTCCCTCGTCCGGGTTAGCAAGCACTAACTCGATAAATGGACGTACTAATATTTGTTAAACAAGTGTGGATTAGACACTTGCAAAGGCACCTCGCTCGGAATTCTCTATATGGGACCCGACCCTCGAGTTAAGTGTAAACTATGTGCTCATGGCTGTATACTTATCGAATATTTCTTGCAGTTTGCAAACACATTTATGAAAACTCATGGTTCATACTCTACAACTTATACTAAACCTGTGAGCTCACCAGCTTTTAGCTGACCTCTTTAGCATATATCGCAGGTAATCAGCAGTAGGACTGGCTGCTGTAACACCTGCAAAATTAGGATAATTAATTATGCCTAATTGTTTGTAACTAGTTGTAATTAGTATGTAATAGGACTAATTACAGGCTCTATTTGTATATATATGAAAGTGATTTATATATATATGTGTGTATTTACGCGATTTGGATAAATCGTACGAATTAACCGGACGGAGTTCGACAATTACTTGGACGTTGGTGACAGAAATTTACTTAAATAATGAGAACGTATTTTTGTTATATAAAATACACAAGTGAACGAAACATTATTTAAATTATAGCGACGACATTTAAATGATGCGACAAAAACGTACTAAACGCTAATTAATAATTTAAATATTTCGACAAATGTTTTATTATTAATTCCAAAGTATTCCTAATTAAATACTCTAATTACATTCTTAAAAATATAAACGTTTGGGCAAATGTAAAAGACTAGTGATTAACCGATTAGGACACGGAGTAAATACCGCGTTTCGGGGAGTATTTTCCCCCTCTTTCCATGTGGGATCAGCCAACCCCTTTCCCCCTCCTCCTTTCTTCTCTCATTTTTCATTTCTTCCAAAATAAACACACACAAAAACTCTCTCAACCACCAATCTACACCAAATTTTCAGAATCCAAACCGACACCCGAAAGTTACATATTCGGAATCACCATCACGAGTGGAGCAAGAATATCAAGACCGTTTTCATCATCTCCTCCTCCATTTGTCTCGATTTGCAAAAGTAAGAAATTCCTAAAATCTTAGATCTATTCAATTTGGTGTAATGTTTTGATGTTTTGAAGTGTACACAACTTAGATACAACCTAATACATGCATAATATACGATTTTATAGCTCAAAAATGGGTTAGATTTGCGTTTTTGGTCGAAAATTCTCGAAACCCGTAAGTTTCTGGGCTGGTGTTCATCCATGCGACACAAGCCTTGTGTCGCATGCTATGTCGCACAAACTCATTAATGTCGTACCTTGTGTCGTACTGATCCTCTTGTGTCGTAATCTATGCGACACAATATTGTGTCGCATTCTATGTCGCATACTATGTCGTATTTCATACGACACAACCGCTATGTCGCTATTAAATTAGCATTTCGTATCTGATGCGACACAATCCTTGTGTCGTATCCTTGTGTCGCATGACGTCTGCGACACAAGCCTTGTGTCGCATGACAAACTTTAGTGTCGCATTTAGTGTCGCAAAACACAGCAGATTTACAAATTTAATTCCAAGTTAAGTGTTATACATTTTGGGACTTCGAACGACTATACGATATAATATCTAAGGGATATTGAAACATGTTTTTCAAACATAACATTCCAAACGAGTAAATCCATGTCGAAATTAACAATTCAACTAAGTCACCAACGGGCCCAAACATGTTTTCCAAACATACGAACAAACATTGGCTATACTAGTTGTGTACAACTAAACGAAACGTCTCGCGAGACGCATACTTACATAACTTCATATGAATAGGCATTTGAAGGTTACGGGTTCGGAGAACCTACTTGCTATATTTACTGCTTACTATTTGCTACGGCATATTACCAGACTCAGGTGAGTCTTACAGCCCCACTTTTACTGTTTTACATACGGGGTGAGAAACTTGCAACTGCTTTTCTTTGAACACAAGTACTAAACTGTTTACTATACCAAACGGAATTGCATGAGTTTACTTACAAACAGAAGTCTCTCCATCATATATCGTTAGTTATGGACTTAAGCGCGAACAGTAGTTAATGGATCCATTAGGGAAATGACCCTCCCCGCCCGGGGCAGTAGCGCTGCCACGTACCGATTTACACGTATAAACGGGTGACAACTTATTCGTTACTGATGCTTGCTCAATTACGAGCATGTCACGGGAGCAAAGTTATTATTTACGGGTTAAGCTTCGATTATGAGCCTCATGGCAACGGTATAAACTTACTTATTTACATTTTGCTGGATTGCAAATACTGATTTAACGATTGCTGGATTGCAATGGCTGATTTTACGCCTACGGGCATTACTAATGAAATCTCGTGTTCAAAGCCGATATTACTTACAAACCTGTGAGATTCACCAACCTTTTGGTTGACACTTTTTAGCATGTTTTCTCAGGTACCCAGATGGAGTAGGATTACTCCAGGATTTTAGCTAGAGTCGCATGATTTCAACAACTGCATTAACGGAGATTCTTAGCATTATCTTTTGTATATTTCGATTATGTAATAGAATCTCCCGCTATACGCGCGGACTCTAGGGGAAATTACATTTTTGTATACGAAAACACTAAGTTTTCAAACAATATATCTATGGAATGTAACAAGTTTACCAACGTTGCATATAGATGTCGTTTACTTTATCTTTGTGCTGTGATATTTGATTAGTAACACCCCAAACTATGCTTCCGCAAAACAATGAATTTCGGGGGTGTTACAGATTGGTATCAGAGCCTAAGGTTATAGTGAACTAGGTTGCATTTAGTGGGCCTAGACTATGACCGTTAGGTAGTATTCTCTTATTAGACATGACTAGTTCAGGAATTACAACATACGACTTTAATTTAACATAGCCTGATCAACTATGTACAATTAAGGAAAGATGATGTAAGGTCTGAAATGATTATGTTGAACGGGGATGCGTTAGTTGACTCTGACCACGAGAGAACCGGACCATTACTTGATACGTGCTAGACACTAGGCTGGATAAGATATATGTATATATATTAGCCTCGTCTTATTTACACTCTGCCACAGGATTGACAAACACACCACCAAATCCGTCACACTCTCATGGGTCACGGAACCCACGAGTAGCCAGGAGGAACACAAGGTCACCTCGGACCAATCTTTATCCTGTACATAACTCTCAGAACTTGGCACATCTTACGTTGCCAGCATTGACTACCTAATTCCGCCGTCAGGAACAAAGACTCGAAAATCTTGAACTGGAACAACACCGAATGACCTACTCTATAAACTAGTCGGATGTAACAATTCCCGACACCTTTCGTAATATCTCTGTAGGACGTAACCTTTGAACCCACATTATCTATCAAACTTTCCTTGTTATTTCAACTCACATAAATTGTCATTTTCCATGTTGATGTTATGTATTACTGCTGTTATACATGTACATCTGTGACAATTACAAGTTCCTACAAAATCTCATGTATCTTCATTTCTTTATTGAAGAATCATGCCGCCAAAGACCAGACCATACACAGATGCCCAGATTACCTCCCTTATCACCCAGGCTGTTACTGAAGCCTTGGCTAGGAATACTCCAACAAGTTCCACGAGGAACAGTGATGCTGCTGAAACCGCTGCTGCTAAACCTTGTTCTTACAAGGACTTCCAGAACTGCAAACCTCTAAACTTTGCAGGTACCGAGGGAGCTATCGGTCTAGTACGCTGGATCGAGAAAGTCGAGTCTGTATTTCTGATCTGCAACTGTGCGGAGGGAGATAAGGTTAAGTTCTCTGTTAGCACCTTTACTGACATCGCACTCACCTGGTGGAACACGTATGCTCAAACTGTGAGTGTTGCTACTGCTTACCAACTCCCGTGGGAGGAGTTGAAGAAGATGTTGAGGGGCGAGTATTGCCCCAGGGATGAATTGAAACAGCTAGAAGTGGAATTCTGGAACCACAAGATGCAGGGTGATGATATCACCGGATATACCAACCGTTTCCACCAACTGGCACTTCTGTGCCCAACCATGGTCGATCCCGAGTACAAGAGGATCGAGAAATTCGTTGATGGTCTTCCTGAGAGACTACAGGACCTGGTGACTTCTTCCAAACCAGGTACTATTCAGAGCGCCATCCGTATGGCCCATGAACTAACGGCAAACTCTGTCCGCCGTGGTACAACTTCAAACCCATCTGCAAACAACAAACGCAAGTGGGAAGGAAACCCCAACACATCCAACCAAACCTCCAACAAAAAGCCTGAGTACATTAAGGCTTATTCATCTGGAACTTCGGAGAAGAAAGGGTACAGCGGGAGCAGACCCTACTGTCCCAAATGCAACCGCCATCATGACGGTTCTTGCCCTTGCTCAAACTGCAAACGGTTCGGGCATCTAGCCAAGGATTGCCGAACCAACATTCCTACCCCCAACACTAATGCACCAAAGGCTTGCTTTGGGTGCGGAAATACAGGGCATTTCAAGAAAGATTGCCCAAAGCTGAAAAACAACAACAACAACCCTGCTCGCGGTAGAGCTTTCGTTATCAAGGCTGGGGAAGCCAGACAGGACCCGAACGTCGTGACGGGTACGTTCCTTCTCAACGACCTTACTGCTTCTGTGTTATTTGATACTGGTGCCGATAGAAGCTTCATTTCTGAGAAATTTAGCCCTCTACTTGATATAACTCCCACTACCTTAGATGCTAAATACATTGTAGAATTAGCTAACGGCAAGCTGATTGAAACTGATAGCATCATACACAACTGTACACTTAACCTCATGAACGAAACATTTCCCATTGATTTAATCCCTGTCGAGATCGGCAGCTTTGATATTATTGTCGGTATGGATTGGTTATCCAAGCACCGAGCTGAAATCGTTTGTCATGACAAACTCGTTCGCATACCTCTTGTCTCCGGTGGAACCTTAGCCTTACAAGGGGAGACCGGTAGACGAAATCTTAATATTGTATCCTGTCTGAAAACTAGAAAATATCTACGAAAAGGGTATCCAGCCATCCTCGCACATGTAACGGAGAAGAAGTCGGAGAAGAAGCGACTTGAGGATGTTCCGATCGTGCGGGATTTTCCGGAAGTCTTTCCTGAAGACTTGCCTGGACTTCCGCCACCTAGACAAGTTGAATTTCAAATCGAACTTGTGCCCGGAGCTGCACCCGTGGCACGAGCCCCATACCGTTTAGCACCATCCGAAATGCAGGAGTTGTCTAATCAACTACAAGAACTCCTGGACAGAGGATTCATTCGACCAAGTTCCTCGCCTTGGGGAGCTCCGGTCTTATTCGTGAAAAAGAAAGATGGATCTTTCCGCATGTGTATCGATTACCGAGAGCTGAATAAGCTAACCATAAAGAATCGGTATCCACTTCCCAGAATCGATGACCTATTTGACCAACTCCAGGGATCGAGTGTTTACTCAAAGATTGATCTACGGTCAGGTTATCATCAACTCCGAGTTCGCGACAATGATATTCCAAAGACAGCTTTCCGAACTCGTTATGGGCATTACGAATTCCAAGTGATGCCATTCGGGTTGACCAACGCACCGGCCGTATTCATGGACCTTATGAATCGGGTGTGCAAACCATATCTTGACAAATTTGTCATTGTGTTCATCGACGATATTCTGATTTACTCTCGCAACGAGCAGGAACATGCTCAACATCTGAAAACCATTCTAGGACTTCTGAAACACGAAGAGTTATATGCCAAATTCTCTAAGTGTGAGTTCTGGATCCGAACCGTTCAATTCCTCGGGCACGTGATTGACAGCCAAGGAATTCATGTTGATCCCGCCAAGATTGAAGCAATCAAGGGCTGGGAGTCACCGACCACTCCAACTGAAGTGAGACAATTCTTGGGTCTTGCTGGTTATTACCGTCGATTCATCGAAAACTTTTCAAGAATAGCTGTTCCCCTAACCACACTGACTCAGAAAGATAAGAAGTTCGATTGGACGGATAAACAGGAGTCAGCCTTCCAGCTATTGAAAAACAAACTTTGCAGTGCACCAATCTTGTCCTTACCCGAGGGCACCGACGATTTCGTAGTTTACTGCGACGCCTCACACCAAGGACTTGGTTGTGTGTTAATGCAACGGGAAAAAGTCATTGCCTATGCCTCGCGACAACTAAAAATCCACGAGAAAAACTATACGACCCACGACCTTGAATTAGGTGCTGTGGTCTTCGCATTAAAAATCTGGAGGCATTATCTCTACGGTACGAAAAGCACCATCTTTACCGATCACAAAAGTCTCCAACACATATTCGATCAGAAAGATTTAAACATGAGACAACGTCGCTGGGTTGAGTTACTTAGTGACTACGACTGCGAGATCAAATACCATCCGGGCAAGGCTAACGTAGTTGCCGATGCTTTAAGCCGAAAAGAACGAGTGAAACCCCTTCGAGTCCGAGCACTTTCTATGACAATTCGTAACGAACTCCCTGCTCAAATCCTTACCGCTCAACTTGAAGCACTCAATGATGAGAACTTGAAACATGAAGCCTTGCGAGGCTTGGATAAACAATTCGAAATCAAACCCGATGGAACGCGATACTTCTCTAACCGGGTATGGTTACCCAAATTCGGAAACTTGCGAGATTTGGTGATGGCTGAAGCTCACAAATCTCGATACTCTATACATCCTGGATCTGACAAGATGTATCACGACGTCAAAAGGTTGTATTGGTGGCCTAACATGAAAGCTGACATTGCCTTGTACGTCAGTAAATGCCTAACCTGTTCCAAAGTCAAGGCCGAACACCAAAGACCCTCGGGGTTGCTCCAACAACCTGAAATTCCTCAATGGAAATGGGAACAGATTTCCATGGACTTCATTACCAAACTACCGAAAACTTCTAGTGGTTGCGATACCATTTGGGTGATCGTGGACCGTCTCACCAAATCTGCTCATTTTCTGGCCATCAAGGAAACCGATAAGATGGAGCGTCTGACTCGCATCTATGTCAAAGAAATCATCTCGCGACACGGTGTACCTATCTCGATCATCTCGGATAGGGACAGTCGTTTTACTTCTAACTTTTGGCAATCATTACAGAAATCTCTTGGTACTCGTCTGGATATGAGTACTGCTTATCACCCTCAAACCGATGGCCAAAGCGAGCGAACTATTCAAACACTGGAGGATATGCTACGAGCCTGCGTAGTTGACTTCGGTACTTCTTGGGAAAATCATTTACCGTTGTGCGAGTTCTCGTACAACAACAGTTATCATACCAGCATAAAGGCTGCACCTTTCGAGGCACTTTACGGGCGTAAGTGCCGATCACCTATCTGTTGGACTGAGTTAGGAGATTCCCAACTCACGGGTCCAGATATCATTCAAGAAACTACTGAGAAAATCGCTGGTATTCAAAACCGGCTGAAAGCCGCACGTGATCGTCAGAAGAGCTATGCTGACGTGAGACGCAAACACCTTGAGTTCCAAGTAGGGGACAAGGTACTTCTCAAAGTGGCACCGTGGAAAGGTGTTATTCGATTCGGAAAACGAGGCAAACTAAATCCTAGATATATCGGACCATTCGAAATCCTTGAAAGGATTGGTCCAGTGGCATACCGCCTGCAACTTCCTGCCGAACTTAGCAGCGTACACAACACATTCCACATTTCTAACTTGAAGAAATGTCTGTCTGACGAGACACTGATTATACCGCTCGACGAAATCCAAATCGATGATAAACTTCATTTTGTCGAGGAACCTATGGAAATCATGGACCGTGAGGTCAAACGATTGAAACAGAGTCGTATACCCATCGTAAAGGTCAGGTGGAATTCTAGGCGCGGCCCTGAGTTCACCTGGGAACGGGAAGACCAAATACGACAGAAATACCCACATCTCTTCCCAGATAACGCACCGTCCGTGCACTCAACTTAATTTCGGGACGAAATTTCTTTAACAAGGGGAGAATGTAACACCTGCAAAATTAGGATAATTAATTATGCCTAATTGTTTGTAACTAGTTGTAATTAGTATGTAATAGGACTAATTACTGTGACACCTCGTCAAAAAGTAATTTGCGCGCTAAATTTAAACTTAAATTATTCGTATTTAATACGCTCCAAAACCGGTAGTATTCAATAATTATATATATAAATATATATATAATAATAAATTGGTCCAAATAACAAAAAGTTACGCGTCCGAACTTCGGTGCCAAAATTTCAAGACTAATATTTTATTAGTTACAATAAACGTTACACAGTGAGACAAAAACATTAAACGTACAAAATTATAATTTGTTTTGGATTTAAAAACGCGTCCTATTTAGTTGGGACAACGCGAAATAAAGTTATAAAACTTTGTTCCAAAAATATTTTCAAAACATTACGAAACATACGAAGGAAATTATAAAAACAAAATAATAAATTTATTTTACGAACGGGTACGAAAACACGGGTATTTTGTACCGCGAATTGGGGACGAAGTGGGGAAAACCCCCTCCCTCCCTTTTGGTCAGCTGATCCCAAACACCCCACTCACTCTCTCTTTCATTTTCTTTCTTCTTCTTTTTCCTCCTCATCTCTTTTCTCTATCTCTTTCTCTATCAACATACCAACAACAACAACCACAAACCACCACCACCGGACCACCGCCGCCGTCGCCGAACCTCACCACCGTCAACAACATCATCATCAAGCAACCATCATCATCATCTATCATCACCATCTTCGTTCTTCACCATCAAAACCCATTTGGGGTTTCATTTTCGAAATCGTAAGAAAACCTTCGATCTCTCTCTATTTTCATGTTAATATCACTCATTTCATCATATATTATCATTATATAAGTTTGTTATTGTCGATTTTGTGGTTTTTGACTCCGATCCGTGATTTTGGGTGAAAACCCGTCGAACAGCAGGGAGTGTCGCCCACAGACCAGTCAGATACCGCGTCACTTCCTAAGTGACGCATAAGCTAAACCAAAATAGCGTCACTTCCCCAGTGTCGCTATGTAAGTGACGCATAATTAGTGACGTCCTCTAGTGCCGCATAAAAGCCTTAACTTAGCGCCACTTCCTAAGTGACGCTATATGCGTCACTAACCCGGTAGCGACACTTCTGAAGTGTCGCTATATGTCAGAAATTTCCTATCTTTTGAGTCACTAGCCTAGTGACGCTATAAAGCAACCAGTGACGCATGAAGTGTCGCTATTATCAGTTTTTAAGCCAAAAACTCATTTTTAAAGTACCAAACTTATCCGAAAACGCGTACGCAATTTATATACGAACCGAAATACGTTTGTACACACTTTTTATACGAAATCAACTAAATTATATCTTCTAAATATAATTTCGGTACGCGACAAACGAAACGTATTTACTTTACGAAATTCAAACGTAAATACTTAACAAACACATTGAGTACAATTTAACCGAACGAACAACAAATTGGATTGTTTTACTTAAACATCCACTCACTTATACGAAATCTCACGTGTTTAGGACACTAGGAGATTCTCATGGGTACGACTCGCTACATTAGGACGCTAACTCCTCAGGTGAGTTTCATAGCCCCTCCCTTTCAATTGTTTTACTGTTTTGGGGTGAAACACATGCTCAATAACCGTTTTCGAATTATATTAATAATCTTTTATAATTCAAAATCAATTTTATTACTGTATGTAATACAAATGTGTAATACTTAGGAATTACACCCAACACATTGTTTTAGAACAATATCAAGACCTAACCTAGATAAGTCACAATCGTACACCATCAGATTGTTGGAAAATAATTACCTGGATATAACTTGATATAGTTATTACTATTCATTGGCCATATTGTCGCGGGACAATATTATCAAATACATTAGAACTGGTTAGTTCTACCTACACTAGACGCCATATATACATTTACGGGATTAGTTTCTCTTTTAGGAACTAATAATGCCAATACAATTCAGAACCCAATTATACTTGCTAGGCTTTAGGCTAGAAGTATACGATAGCATCATATGTTAGTATAGATCCTTTATACTAATACAATTCAACTAGGTGATGAGTATTCATACCTAGGATCAACGTACTACTTAATATCTAAATATTTGCTTATATGTATTTAGATACAATCAGTTATTTTCATGCGTGTCATGATTGTTACTTACGTTTACTCATTTGATAAATGTACATATATATATATATCTACATGTTTATATATTATCATGAGCACTGGGTGCTAACTTCAATATTACTTATGTATATTAGTATACATGCAATCATACAAACACAATCATTCAAGTCGGACGCGTCGTTGTACGGTCGACACTTATTTGCACTAGCCAGTATGTCGTAGTACTGCTGGCTCTACATTTCAATTATGCTCTCGAGCACTTCATAAACGATGCCGCGGTATTGCAGCTGGCACCAAACGATACCACGGTAAAGTGGGTACAAAACGATGCCACGGTATTGCAGTGGGCACATCTCCAGAAGACAAGTCGTTGTACTTGTATCATTTTCAGAAGACAAGTCGTTGTACTTGTATCATTTTCAGAAGACAAGTCGTTGTACTTGTATCATTTTCAGAAGACAAGTCGTTGTACTTGTATTATTTTCAATCAGACAAGTCGTTGTACTTGTATCATTTTCAGAAGACAAGTCGTTGTACTTGTATTATTTTCAATCAGACAAGTCGTTGTACTTGTATTATTTTCAATCAGACAAGTCGTAGTAACTTGTATCAGTTTAAGTCAAACAAGTCTAAGTAACTTGTAACCATACCATCAACCAAATCGGGTTATTTTGGACATTAAGTTAGACAAACAATTTCAATGGTAGTCTTACAATTCAAACTAGTTAGGTATGGAATACCTCGATTAGACTTTTACACATTGGTGTTACAAACTTCAACGTATTACATATCAAAAATCACTGATTTTGGAAACAACTATACAAAACATAAATTGTTTTATTACTTTATGTTTTCAACTAACCATCCTATGAACTCACCAGCTTTATAGCTGACCTGTTTTAGCATGTGTTCTCAGGTTGCCCAGCAGGATTAGGATCGCTACAAGACCTTATTAGCTCGAGTCGCATATTTTCAACAATTGGGACAACTCTGCATCTACTTTAGTAGTTTCAAATTATGTATTTGGAAATTATTATTAAACTCATAACGTTGTAAACGTTCTACTTTGGGAAATGTATAATTATTTTCAAACGTCTCATTTAGAGTCGTTCATTATGTATCTTATGCTGTGATATTTGATTTAGTGACACCCGACCCGACAGCTTCCGCAAACCCAAAATTTGAGGGTGTCACAGATTGGTATCAGAGCCTAAGGTTGTAGTGAACTAGGTTGCATTTAGTGGGCCTAGACTATGACCGTTAGGCTGTATTCCTCATTAGGTATGACTGGTTCAGGAATCACATCATACGAGTTTAATTTAACATAGCGTAGCTAACTATGTACAATTAAATAAAGATGATGTAAGATCTGAAAGGGGTTATACTGAAACAGGAATGCGTAGTTGACTCTGATTGTTATGTGCTAGACACCCTAGACTATTATATGTACTGTAGGTATATATGAATAGGCCTTACACGTGTACTACTATTACATACCTATATATATATATATATATATATATATATATATATATATATATATATATATATATCGAGTATATATATACAATCAATTCCGCTAAACCAATACATACTCGCGAAGAGGCATATCGCCGTCTTCCTCACCATCGCGACTCGACACATTTATCACCAAGCCTCGGGAAGGAGGTACAAACGTTATCAATGGGAATGGAAACCCGCACATGCTAAACCTTCACGAAACTTAAAACAAACTGATAACTTTTCAACCTTGAACATATGGATCACAATTGGATTAGTGTTGACTAAGTCCATAACAAAAATTATCTCGAATCACAAATTGATCATGTAGATCAATCAATTCAATACTTTAGTGCCTTGGCACTCGCATTTTAGCCTTTGTGCTACAACTGAGAAATTCGAACTTCAAACACATTTTGGCCTTGGGGCTACAAATCAAACAACACATGGCACGTTAGTGCAACCTTCATAGTATGTCAATACTACAAATTATAGCATGTTGATGCTACATTCACAATACATGAGTACTACAATTTCAATGCCGCGGGCACTTCATTACAGCACGTAGTGCTGCGTTTCATGGTACTTTGGTACTACAATTACAAAACATTAGTATTTCAATTACTGTGCTGATAGCACTGCATTATAGCACTAGGTGCTACTTCAATTATGCATGTAGACTTGTTATAGTTGCATGTACGACTTACATATATACATATACACTTGCTTAACTGGGCACGAGGTGCCACACTTGACCTTTATTATGTACGTATACTTGTATAGTTACGTGTACACCATATATGTATATACTACCAATTAAGCAGGTAATGCTTTAATCAATAAATATACAATGATGTCACCACACACATGGGTTGTGTTGGTGGACCCTGCTTCAACACCACCGAGGACACTATAGTTGTCACATACACAGGCATGAATGGCCGTACGATATTCTAGTATTACGATATAGTCCATTGGACTACTCACAACAACATAGTCTCGGATTGACTACCTAGAAAACACAACTCGGTCATGATACGACCGCACCTAGATACTACAACTCAACTGGTCACAACACTCGAAAAACATGAGATTTATGATAACTTAACTAAAGAAAACTAGACAACGGTTACTTAAACTGTTGTACCAACAATACAAAAGGGCAGTGATACGCCTGCCACCTACAATATCAAAAACTTCAACGTCAAGGATCGTAGGATCCCGTGTATCATAAATTCAAACTCAAGTTAGCTACTTATATCATTGTAATAATCATCATCTTTGATTAAAGATCTCACTCTTTGTCATTTCATTCTTGTTCAAGAATCATGCCTCCTAAACGACCAACTCTCACTCGAGCTGAGCAAGATCAAATCATTAATCAAGCAGTGACTGCAACCCTAGCTGCTCAGAACCAAGTAAAACCTTGCACTTTTAAGGATTTCCTGAGGTGCGAACCACCAAACTTCGTCGGAACTGAAGGAGCTGTCGGATTAATTCGATGGTTCGAGAGAATTGAATCTATTTTCCACATGTGCGACTGCCCCGACGACTGCAAAGTCATGTATGCCACATCCACCCTACAGGATGATGCCTCTACCTGGTGGAATTTTCACGCCCGAAATATAGGAATCAACACTGCTCACGAACTTCCGTGGGAAGACCTGAAACAAATCATGAAGGACAAGTATTGCCCCATCGAAGTACTTCACACACTTGAGGACGAACTTTGGTATCTCACCGTAAAAGGCAACGACATTGAAACATATACCAATCGCTTCCAACAACTAGCATCCCTTTGTACAAACATAGTAAACCCTGAAAACAAACGAATCGGGAGGTACATTGGTGGACTCCCGTTACTAATTGAGGGAATGGTCACCGCCTCTAAACCCACTACTCTTGAAGAGGCTATTCGCATGGCCCACAGACTCATGGCACAGGTGGTTCGACGCGGGCCACCTGCGACAGAAAACAATCAAGAAAAAGGAAATGGAAGTTCCAGCTCTAGCCAAAATCCAACGAATCAACCTGAACCCTTGAGGTCCTATGCTGCTGAACCCAACAACAGACAGGGCTATGCGGGTAACAAACCATTTTGTCACGGCTGCAAACGTCATCATGACGGACTTTGCGGATTACCCTGCGAAAGGTGCCAACGATATGGTCATGTAATCCGGGACTGCAGAGTTCCCGCCAATCCCGACTCACGAAGGATATGCTTCAAATGTAAGGAACCTGGTCATTACAAGAAGGACTGCCCAAAAAGACGCAAACTTCACCTTATCGACTCCGAATAAATCAGATAAATCTCCAACAATAATGTAAGTACAACCTCTCCTCGAAAACATAACTCTTCAATTAATAGATTCGTTCAACACGTACTTATTATCCCCGATATTATCTTATCAACCTAATATTGATTACATCATAGGGCTAGATAACCTAGGCCCACGCCAAGCTCAATGTTTGCTTTCAGCAGACTGACCTATTACCTATCTGACAAACACCTTGTTCATACATTGCTCCCCAGACTCCACGCGACCACGACATCACTTTAAATTTCGGGACGAAATTTTCTTAACAGGGGGAGAATGTGACACCTCGTCAAAAAGTAATTTGCGCGCTAAATTCAAACTTAAATTATTCGTATTTAATACGCTCCAAAACCGGTAGTATTCAATAATTATATATATAAATATATATATAATAATAAATTGGTCCAAATAACAAAAAGTTACGCGTCCGAACTTCGGTGCCAAAATTTCAAGACTAATATTTTATTAGTTACAATAAACGTTACACAGTGAGACAAAAACATTAAACGTACAAAATTATAATTTGTTTTGGATTTAAAAACGCGTCCTATTTAGTTGGGACAACGCGAAATAAAGTTATAAAACTTTGTTCCAAAAATATTTTCAAAACATTACGAAACATACGAAGGAAATTATAAAAACAAAATAATAAATTTATTTTACGAACGGGTACGAAAACACGGGTATTTTGTACCGCGAATTGGGGACGAAGTGGGGAAAACCCCCTCCCTCCCTTTTGGTCAGCTGATCCCAAACACCCCACTCACTCTCTCTTTCATTTTCTTTCTTCTTCTTTTTCCTCCTCATCTCTTTTCTCTATCTCTTTCTCTATCAACATACCAACAACAACAACCACAAACCACCACCACCGGACCACCGCCGCCGTCGCCGGACCTCACCACCGTCACCAACATCATCATCAAGCAACCATCATCATCATCTATCATCACCATCTTCGTTCTTCACCATCAAAACCCATTTGGGGTTTCATTTTCGAAATCGTAAGAAAACCTTCGATCTCTCTCTATTTTCATGTTAATATCACTCATTTCATCATATATTATCATTATATAAGTTTGTTATTGTCGATTTTGTGGTTTTTGGCTCCGATCCGTGATTTTGGGTGAAAACCCGTCGAACAGCAGGGAGTGTCGCCCACAGACCAGTCAGATACCGCGTCACTTCCTAAGTGACGCATAAGCTAAACCAAAATAGCGTCACTTCCCCAGTGTCGCTATGTAAGTGACGCATAATTAGTGACGTCCTCTAGTGCCGCATAAAAGCCTTAACTTAGCGCCACTTCCTAAGTGACGCTATATGCGTCACTAACCCGGTAGCGACACTTCTGAAGTGTCGCTATATGTCAGAAATTTCCTATCTTTTGAGTCACTAGCCTAGTGACGCTATAAAGCAACCAGTGACGCATGAAGTGTCGCTATTATCAGTTTTTAAGCCAAAAACTCATTTTTAAAGTACCAAACTTATCCGAAAACGCGTACGCAATTTATATACGAACCGAAATACGTTTGTACACACTTTTTATACGAAATCAACTAAATTATATCTTCTAAATATAATTTCGGTACGCGACAAACGAAACGTATTTACTTTACGAAATTCAAACGTAAATACTTAACAAACACATTGAGTACAATTTAACCGAACGAACAACAAATTGGATTGTTTTACTTAAACATCCACTCACTTATACGAAATCTCACGTGTTTAGGACACTAGGAGATTCTCATGGGTACGACTCGCTACATTAGGACGCTAACTCCTCAGGTGAGTTTCATAGCCCCTCTCTTTCAATTGTTTTACTGTTTTGGGGTGAAACACATGCTCAATAACCGTTTTCGAATTATATTAATAATCTTTTATAATTCAAAATCAATTTTATTACTGTATGTAATACAAATGTGTAATACTTAGGAATTACACCCAACACATTGTTTTAGAACAATATCAAGACCTAACCTAGATAAGTCACAATCGTACACCATCAGATTGTTGGAAAATAATTACCTGGATATAACTTGATATAGTTATTACTATTCATTGGCCATATTGTCGCGGGACAATATTATCAAATACATTAGAACTGGTTAGTTCTACCTACACTAGACGCCATATATACATTTACGGGATTAGTTTCTCTTTTAGGAACTAATAATGCCAATACAATTCAGAACCCAATTATACTTGCTAGGCTTTAGGCTAGAAGTATACGATAGCATCATATGTTAGTATAGATCCTTTATACTAATACAATTCAACTAGGTGATGAGTATTCATACCTAGGATCAACGTACTACTTAATATCTAAATATTTGCTTATATGTATTTAGATACAATCAGTTATTTTCATGCGTGTCATGATTGTTACTTACGTTTACTCATTTGATAAATGTACATATATATATATATCTACATGTTTATATATTATCATGAGCACTGGGTGCTAACTTCAATATTACTTATGTATATTAGTATACATGCAATCATACAAACACAATCATTCAAGTCGGACGCGTCGTTGTACGGTCGACACTTATTTGCACTAGCCAGTATGTCGTAGTACTGCTGGCTCTACATTTCAATTATGCTCTCGAGCACTTCATAAACGATGCCGCGGTATTGCAGCTGGCACCAAACGATACCACGGTAAAGTGGGTACAAAACGATGCCACGGTATTGCAGTGGGCACATCTCCAGAAGACAAGTCGTTGTACTTGTATCATTTTCAGAAGACAAGTCGTTGTACTTGTATCATTTTCAGAAGACAAGTCGTTGTACTTGTATTATTTTCAATCAGACAAGTCGTTGTACTTGTATCATTTTCAGAAGACAAGTCGTTGTACTTGTATTATTTTCAATCAGACAAGTCGTTGTACTTGTATTATTTTCAATCAGACAAGTCGTAGTAACTTGTATCAGTTTAAGTCAAACAAGTCTAAGTAACTTGTAACCATACCATCAACCAAATCGGGTTATTTTGGACATTAAGTTAGACAAACAATTTCAATGGTAGTCTTACAATTCAAACTAGTTAGGTATGGAATACCTCGATTAGACTTTTACACATTGGTGTTACAAACTTCAACGTATTACATATCAAAAATCACTGATTTTGGAAACAACTATACAAAACATAAATTGTTTTATTACTTTATGTTTTCAACTAACCATCCTATGAACTCACCAGCTTTATAGCTGACCTGTTTTAGCATGTGTTCTCAGGTTGCCCAGCAGGATTAGGATCGCTACAAGACCTTATTAGCTCGAGTCGCATATTTTCAACAATTGGGACAACTCTGCATCTACTTTAGTAGTTTCAAATTATGTATTTGGAAATTATTATTAAACTCATAACGTTGTAAACGTTCTACTTTGGGAAATGTATAATTATTTTCAAACGTCTCATTTAGAGTCGTTCATTATGTATCTTATGCTGTGATATTTGATTTAGTGACACCCGACCCGACAGCTTCCGCAAACCCAAAATTTGAGGGTGTCACAATTACAGGCTCTATTTGTATATATATGAAAGTGATTTATATATATATGTGTGTATTTACGCGATTTGGATAAATCGTACGAATTAACCGGACGGAGTTCGACAATTACTTGGACGTTGGTGACAGAAATTTACTTAAATAATGAGAACGTATTTTTGTTATATAAAATACACAAGTGAACGAAACATTATTTAAATTATAGCGACGACATTTAAATGATGCGACAAAAACGTACTAAACGCTAATTAATAATTTAAATATTTCGACAAATGTTTTATTATTAATTCCAAAGTATTCCTAATTAAATACTCTAATTACATTCTTAAAAATATAAACGTTTGGGCAAATGTAAAAGACTAGTGATTAACCGATTAGGACACGGAGTAAATACCGCGTTTCGGGGAGTATTTTCCCCCTCTTTCCATGTGGGATCAGCCAACCCCTTTCCCCCTCCTCCTTTCTTCTCTCATTTTTCATTTCTTCCAAAATAAACACACACAAAAACTCTCTCAACCACCAATCTACACCAAATTTTCGGAATCCAAACCGACACCCGAAAGTTACATATTCGGAATCACCATCACGAGTGGACCAAGAATATCAAGACCGTTTTCATCATCTCCTCCTCCATTTGTCTCGATTTGCAAAAGTAAGAAATTCCTAAAATCTTAGATCTATTCAATTTGGTGTAATGTTTTGATGTTTTGAAGTGTACACAACTTAGATATAACCTAATACATGCATAATATACGATTTTATAGCTCAAAAATGGGTTAGATTTGCGTTTTTGGTCGAAAATTCTCGAAACCCGTAAGTTTCTGGGCTGGTGTTCATCCATGCGACACAAGCCTTGTGTCGCATGCTATGTCGCACAAACTCATTAATGTCGTACCTTGTGTCGTACTGATCCTCTTGTGTCGTAATCTATGCGACACAATATTGTGTCGCATTCTATGTCGCATACTATGTCGTATTTCATACGACACAACCGCTATGTCGCTATTAAATTAGCATTTCGTATCTGATGCGACACAATCCTTGTGTCGCATGACAAACTTTAGTGTCGCATTTAGTGTCGCAAAACACAGCAGATTTACAAATTTAATTCCAAGTTAAGTGTTATACATTTTGGGACTTCGAACGACTATACGATATAATATCTAAGGGATATTGAAACATGTTTTTCAAACATAACATTCCAAACGAGTAAATCCATGTCGAAATTAACAATTCAACTAAGTCACCAACGGGCCCAAACATGTTTTCCAAACATACGAACAAACATTGGCTATACTAGTTGTGTACAACTAAACGAAACGTCTCGCGAGACGCATACTTACATAACTTCATATGAATAGGCATTTGAAGGTTACGGGTTCGGAGAACCTACTTGCTATATTTACTGCTTACTATTTGCTACGGCATATTACCAGACTCAGGTGAGTCTTACAGCCCCACTTTTACTGTTTTACATACGGGGTGAGAAACTTGCAACTGCTTTTCTTTGAACACAAGTACTAAACTGTTTACTATACCAAACGGAATTGCATGAGTTTACTTACAAACAGAAGTCTCTCCATCATATATCGTTAGTTATGGACTTAAGCGCGAACAGTAGTTAATGGATCCATTAGGGAAATGACCCTCCCCGCCCGGGGCAGTAGCGCTGCCACGTACCGATTTACACGTATAAACGGGTGACAACTTATTCGTTACTGATGCTTGCTCAATTACGAGCATGTCACGGGAGCAAAGTTATTATTTACGGGTTAAGCTTCGATTATGAGCCTCATGGCAACGGTATAAACTTACTTATTTACATTTTGCTGGATTGCAAATACTGATTTAACGATTGCTGGATTGCAATGGCTGATTTTACGCCTACGGGCATTACTAATGAAATCTCGTGTTCAAAGCCGATATTACTTACAAACCTGTGAGATTCACCAACCTTTTGGTTGACACTTTTTAGCATGTTTTCTCAGGTACCCAGATGGAGTAAGATTACTCCAGGATTTTAGCTAGAGTCGCATGATTTCAACAACTGCATTAACGGAGATTCTTAGCATTATCTTTTGTATATTTCGATTATGTAATAGAATCTCCCGCTATACGCGCGGACTCTAGGGGAAATTACATTTTTGTATACGAAAACACTAAGTTTTCAAACAATATATCTATGGAATGTAACAAGTTTACCAACGTTGCATATAGATGTCGTTTACTTTATCTTTGTGCTGTGATATTTGATTAGTAACACCCCAAACTATGCTTCCGCAAAACAATGAATTTCGGGGGTGTTACAGCTGCCCACCAGGTCCATGTTAGCTCGAGTCGCATTCAAAACAAGAGATTAGATTGCATTACTCTATTTTGTAACAGTAGTTATGCATTAGAATCTTTTACACTCGAACTTGAGCTATGTAATTATTATGACATTGTAATTATCTTTTGATATCAATGTAAATCGTTAAAACGACGTATTTAGAGTCATTTGCTATGTACCTTTGTGTTGTGATTATTGATTAGTAACACCCAAATCGTACTTCCGCTAAACCGCGAATTTGGGGGTGTTACAGATTGGTATCAGAGCCAAAGGTTGTAGTGAACTAGGTTGCATTTAGTGGGCCTAGACTATAACCAGTAAGTAGTATTCCCATTAGATATGAATAGCTCAGGGATAGCATCATACAACTTTAATTTAACATAGCTTGATCAACTATGTACAATTAGAGGAAGATGATGTGAAATCTGAGGGAGTTGTGTTGAACAGGAATACACTAGATGACTCAGACCTCGAGAGAACCGAGACTCAATGTGTTTTCGATAGACACGCAATAGGCTATATTATATGTGTTATATCTTATAGGCCTCACTTTCTTCTGATATCTTGTCACAGAGAAATGGCAAACACATCACACAACCCATCACGTCCATCCGGATCGCGCAATCCAAGGGGAAGCCCCAGGTTGTCACGAAATGGACCCTACCCGCCTCATCCTACTCTGCCGGCTTTATCTGCCAGAGTAGACTGCCACGATGAAAGACTTAGCACCATGTACAACTTGTTGCAAGAGACCAACAAAAACTGGAGGCTCACAGCCTATGAACGTATCGGTCGGGTCTCTGACGAGCACGAGTTAACTATGGCCAGTGTGGATGACCTCCACAGGCGAGTCACTGATTTAACCAATGACAACACCCTCCTGCGACAAAGAGTCGAGGAGTGCGAGCAACGCTCTCGAGAAGCTGAGGAACATGCTCGAGAGAAGGACCAACGATTGGCTTTGGCAGAAGAGAGTGCCCGACAAGCCGGCCAGCTTGCAACTTCTGTGGACCGCCTTGTTGCAGCAGTTGGGCAACTCAACCGACGCCAAAGTTAATTATCTTGTAATCTAGCTAGTAAACTAGTAGTTATCTAAACATTTCTGCAATAATTCAGTCGGATGTAATAATTCCTGACCACTTTTGTAGAACAACTATTAGTGTGAACTCTAGAACCGTATTATCTAATCTAGCTATTTCTATCTAATTGTTATTTTCATGTGATTGACTGCTATCATCATGCATGAACAATCTATGACGATGCAATTTTTTTCTCAAAATCTTATGAATTCTTTTCTTTCATTGAAGAAATATGCCTCCCCGTCGACAAACTTACAGTCAGGAGGAGATTGCACAACTCATAGCCCAGGGAGTGGCTACTGCTATGGCTGCACGACAGCCAAATACCGGAAGTGAAGATGCTTCCAACAACACCGCCCCTACAGCCAAACCTTGTTCCTACAAGGACTTTCTTGCATGCAAACCCTTGAGCTTCAAGGGAACTGAAGGAGCTATTGGATTGATCCAATGGTTCGAGAAGATGGAGTCTGTCTTTTGCATCAGCAAATGTGTGGAAAGCGACAGGGTCCAATTTGCTACCTGCACTCTTGAGGGCAGCGCCCTCTCTTGGTGGAACTCATATGCCAATTCTGTGGGCATTGATACCGCCTACTTACTACCGTGGGAAGAACTGAAGCAGAAGCTCACTGCCAAGTATTGTTTCGTTGAGCAACTCCACAAGCTGGAGGAAGAATTCTGGCACCTAAAGGTGCAAGGGGCTGACATTGACGGATATACCGTCATATTCCAACAGCTCGCCATTCTGCGCCCCTCCATGGTCAGCACTGAACCTGATAAGATCAGGAAATACATCCGAGGTCTTCCGGAACCTGTCCGGGGGAACGTCGCCACATCAAACCAAACCACCATCGACGGTGCCATCCAATTGGCCTATGAACTCATGGCCATGAACGAAGGTACCGAAACCACTGCTCCCTCCTCCAGCCAGAACAAACGAAAGTGGTCCGACAACCACAACAACCAAAACACCCAGAACAAAAAGCCTGACACCGTCAAAGCTTACAACACCACCACCGAACCGAGAAAAGGTTACACTGGAACTAAACCCTATTGTTCCAAGTGCAACCGCCACCACGAAGGCCCTTGCGGTCCCTACTGCAATAACTGCACGCGGTATGGCCACCCCACCAAGGAATGCCGATCCACCGCCAACCGCAACAACAACCCCAAACCTAATGCAGGACAACCTAAAGTCTGCCATGGGTGTGGAAATCCAGGGCACTTCATCAAAGACTGCCCAAACCCGAACAACAACAACAACAGGAACAACAACAACAACAATGCTCCGGGCAGAGCCTTTGTCATCAACACCGGGAATGCCCGTCAGGAACCCGACGTGGTTACGGGTTCGTTTCTTCTCAACGATCTCACTGCATCTGTTCTATTTGATTCTGGTGCTGACAAAAGCTTTATATCACTTGAGTTCTACCCACTGCTCAACATTGCACCTATGCCTTTAGGTTATACATACTCGGTAGAACTAGCCAACGGTAAACTAATCGAAGCTAATAGTGTGATATCAAATTGCACTTTAAACCTAGCCGACCAACTCTTCGCTATAAACCTCATACCTATTGAAATTGGAAGTTTTGACATCATCGTTGGTATGGACTGGTTGTCCAAGCACCGAGCAGAAAATTGTCTGTTATGACAAGATTGTCAGTCTACCGCTTGCCTCCGGGGGAACCTTAATCATACAAGGGGAGACCGGTAGGCGAGACCTGAACTGTTGATCCCCTGTGACAGCGATCTAACCAAGCCTAATCAATAGTGAGTGCGGAATCCAAACTATTGATCACAAACACGTTTATTATCAAACCGAATGAACGAAATCAATACGTTAAACACAGAATACTTATCAGCTTTATTATCAATAAACCGAATACAAAGTGCTCAGAGAAAACCTAAAACCGTCAACCTTGATTTCTGAGCCGAAATCAAGTATTTATACGTCAAACCTAATATGTTGTGTCGCATAGCCGACACAACACTGTGTCGCATAGCCGACATCATACGACACAACACTGTGTCGTATGTTGTGTCGCACAGACTAAAACAAATGTAATTACAACTTTAATAACAAACGTTCCAATTCTAGTAATTACATACAAAACCAAGACTAAGTGAAAGACACACTAAATATGCACCAACAAACTCCCCCGTGTCTTCAGCTTGGTCTTCAAAAGGGTCTTCAAATATTTCTCCAAGCATCAGGGAATACACCGCCAGCGTATATTCCATTAATCACACAAAGATCAACGACCCTCTGAAATCTCAACACTTCATCTCGAAATCTAGGATGAGAATACCGAATCTTGTAATCGAAAAGCTTGCGCATATCATCTCGAGAGAGATTAATCAGACTGATCGGATCGTAAACACGAAAACCTTGTTTTCCCAAACCATAAATAGAAGTCTTCTTGGCAGGAACGACTTCCCATGGATTATCACTTGGAACAGCAGGAAAGTCAGTCTCTTTTGCATTCGCGGGAACAAAATACAAAACCGCTTCACCTGTCAAATCATCATACTCCCAATATATAAATCTTCTGAGAAAGTTCAGGGGAATAAGTTCCAACGGAATCACTGACAAACATTTAACTAGAGGATAAATCATCTTCACTTTAGGTCTTCCAGTTTCAGGATCAATCCTGTTCCTGTAAACACGTCTCTTCCCAAGTACCGGAGTAATCAAGTTATATCTCTTGCTGGAGATCTCTCTTCGAATCACCGTTTGAATATAATCTGCTTGACTATCTCTTGAGCGATTCAACATTTCTAACTCTGAAAGCTTGCGTAGATCTAATCTTGGAAGTGAGCTTATTTGACAGAATTTCCTCTTGAAATACTAAATCCCATCACTTCTCTTGACCATGATGACCGCATTATTTTCATCGTACTTCCAGCTTATAATCATTCCTTTCAGATCTGTTCGTACTTTGTACGTCTTGCAAGTCACTGGAGTCGACGTCGGAGCACGAAAGTAATCTTTTCTCAATGAAGATCCTGTGCTAGTTGAGGCACCAGAAGTAGACGCAACAGCAGGTTCTACTATTGGCTCAGTAGTTGTCGAAGGAGCCGCCTCATCTTCAGAAGAATCAGTCTCAATTGTCGGAGGACCGTGAAAGTATTCATCACTATCAAACTTTTCATCCTCGTCATGAACATCTTGATTATCTTGATTCTCTTGGTCATCTGAATCAGAATGGTCTTGATTAAGCAAACTTTGCAGAAAAGAAAGATCAGCTTGAGAATAATCAACCGCTAACGCTCTCGGTTGACCTGGAACATAATGCACAGCAAGATACTCCAAAGCAGGGATATTTTCATTCATAACAGTGTTTACATCAGGGTCGGTGGGAGTCTCGGATGGAATTTCTAAAGCCGCTTGGCTTGACTCCCCCGAAATTCTAGATACAGACTCCAAAGCCACTAATCTAGTTTGAAGCCTATCAACTAATGCAGCTTTCTTTTCCAGCTCTGCGATCTGGTTGGCTTGAACAGAAATCAGAGCTTGTTGGTCTTCGACTTTCTTGCGTAAGCTTTCAAAATTAGCCAAAAGAAGAGACAAGTCTGGCTGTGATGCAGGAGCAGGAGTAGGAGCGACTGAAGTAGGCTCACGAATGTGAACCGTTTGTCTTGAACGCTTGGTCAATTCAGCACCAAAAGGATCAAAATCGACATCCTTGCTTTTGCGCTTTGGAGCCGCAATTCGCTTCTTACGACGCCTTGAAGCAGGAACATGCCTGCGGCCCTCACGAATTCTCCTTTGAATTCTCTTATATCTTCGAATGTGAGAGGGATTGCGACGCAGCCTCTCGATCTCAGCATCGGAAGGAACTTCACCGTCAGAGTGAGACGGTGTCGATCCCCCTTCAGAATCAACGGGGCGTCCTGGCTCCCCCGTTTCCGTAGACTCAGAGCTAGAAGAGTCTTGAGCTTCTTCTACCTGCACATCAACAAAGTTAAGCTCATCAAGATTAATAGCTGCAGCAGCAGCAAGATCAGCAGCAGCAGCGGCAACATCAGCAGCTTGAATGTTTTGCACGTTGAGAGGTTGAGCTGGAGCGAGCAGTGGTTGTTGTTGAGATGGAGCATTTGCAGGCTCCGGATCTCTCCACTCATGGTTAGCTGGAGGAACATAATCCGGGTTGACGATTGCTCCGAAAAGTGGAGCCCTAACAGTAGCTTGTGGACCTTTTGCACAAAACGTCCAGATCCGATTATTCATGGGCGTCAGGCGGTGAACGTTATCCGGATGTCCAGCGGGAAGATCAGGAATCAGATGCCTGAGTAACAGCTGAATGAACCGCGGATACAGATTCCAACGGTTGGCCGTAGGAAGCAAATTATCAAGCATGCCCCTAAAGATTTACCCAGAAAAGTTGTAGGGCTTGTTGTAGACCAAAGCTAATCCCAGCGACGTGGTCGGCAAGCTCATTCCATCGAATCCAGCCTTGCGCGAAGATAAACAGACAATCACCACGTGAAATAGAAACCTCCAGACTTTCGGCAAATCACTCTTGACATACTGAGTGATGGGAGGTCCTGGATACCCAATTCTCATCATTCCTCCCAAGATAAAGTCATTTGGGAAGACCATATCCATATCATCTGTGTCTGGAAATTGAAAGAACTCGCGGATAAGCTGTTGAGTAATGATAACTTGACGATCCGCAACAGTAGAGATGATCCGCGTCTCTGGAAGATCATTATTAATGGCCGCGTTCTCCCAAAATGTGGCAACCTGATCCTTGTAGATCGGCGTGTTTAGAGTGATGGCTGTGAAGATTCTCGAACGCTGCAAGAAAGCCACCATCGGGCGATAATGCTCTGCTTTTTCGTCCCTCGTATCCATGAAACACACCACATTGTGACGTGGAACCCATGGATTAGCGTCTGTTGTGCAAAAAACCTGATTTGATTGATCAAACACAAGAACAAAAGCAATAAACCTAATGAAAGCAATTAGAGAACACGCAGAATTAACGTGGTTATATCCAATCGATGTGATTGGTTTAATCCACGGGCAAGAACCGAGTAGCTTCTTTTATTGACAATGGCACCAAGAAATTTTGTGCATTAGGGTTACATTGAATCAGGGATTAAATATATATAGGATACGTAAATAAGGAAACCAAATCAGACTCGATTTGCTGAAAACGTCAGATTTCGCGTTGCCACCAAATTCCATGGCACTGCCAACTCTGACTTCGCGTTGCCACCAAATTCCATGGCAACTCCAACAGACGTCTGATCAAAACTATTAAGTATTACTTCACGATGGCATTGCTATCTAATTCCTTCGCATTGCTATCTTTCGTTTCCTACAATCCAACCTTTAATCACCAAACCATTCAAGTCACAACCCAACAAATCTCCACCTTGACTTGAAGTTACCTTCACCCGTCAAAGCCCAAGACTTCAAAAATTACTCCACCATTACTTACAAACCCAAGATTACTCGTTCTTGACCACTCTCCTACCTCATGCGAATATTCACCAAGTCCAAGCACAGTTGGAACTTGGCTCTCGGTAATACCTTAGTTAACATGTCTGCCGGATTCTCCTCGGTATCAATCTTCTGAATTAAGAATCTCCCACTTTCCAATATATCTCGAATAAAGTTTAACCGAATGTCAATATGCTTCGTTCTCTCATGATACACCGGATTCTTAGCCAAATTTAAAGCACTTTGACTATCACAAAACAAAGTAGGTTTCTCCACCTTCAGACCAAGACTCTCAATCAAACCATGTAACCACATGCATTCTTTAATACCTTCGGTCATTGACATGTATTCAGCTTCAGTAGTAGACAAAGCCACGGTTGGTTGCAAAGTTGCCTTCCAACTAACCGAACATCCAAACAAGGTAAAAATGTAGCACGTCAATGATCTTCTTTTCACAAGATCACCACCATGATCAGAATCTACATAACCGACTAAACCACTAACATCTTTGTTAGGTCCGAATCTCAGACATAAACTACTACTACCTTTCAAATATCGCATGATCCACTTAACTGCTTCCCAGTGAGTTTTACCTGGATTACTCATAAAACGACTTACCACACTAACTGAATGAGCCAAGTCAGGTCTTGTACATACCATAGCATACATAAGACTACCAACCGCACTCAAGTATGGAACCTTCTTCATATACTCTTTCTCATCATTAGTCTTCGGTAAAGTACTTATATCAAGTTTAAAATGTGCAGCTAAAGGAGTACTTACAGTTTTGGATTGATCCACTCGGAATGCTTCAAGAACTTTCTCCACATACTTCTCTTGAGAGATGTACAAGAGACCCTCTTATCTATTCCTCCATATCTCCATACCCAAAATCTTCTTAGCTGACCCCAAATCCTTCATCTCAAACTCACTCTTTAACAAAACTTTCAACTCGTCAATGTCAGTTTTGTTCTTTGAAGCAATAAGCATATCGTCCACATATAGCAACAAATAAATAAAAGAACCATCCAACAAGCCCTTCGAGTAGACACAATTATCGAATTGATTACGCAAATAACCATGAGAAATCATAAACGAATCAAACCTTTTATACCATTGTCTTGGAGACTGTTTCAAACCATATAGTGATTTCTTCAGCAAACACACATGATCTTCTTTACCAGGCTGAATGAATCCCTCAGGCTGCGACATGTAAATTTTCTCATCTAAGCTACCATGTAAAAATGCCGTTTTGACATCAAGCTGTTCTAGCTCTAAATCAAATACACTCACCATAGACAAAAGGACCCGAATCGTCTTATGTTTCACAACCGGTGAAAACACCTCGTGATAATCAATTCCCTCCTTTTGTGAGAAACCTTTAGCCACCAACCTAGCTTTGAACCTCGGTGGTTCAACTCCAGAAATTCCCTCTTTCCTCTTGAAAACCCATTTGCATCCTACAGGTTTAACTTTCTCCGGTAATGGTACAAGAACCCATGTTTGGTTCTTTTCAAGTGATTCCATCTCCTCTTTCATTGCAACTAACCAACTCTCAACATCTTGACTCCCAACCGCCTCTTTATAAGAGTTAGGTTCATCCAAGTTAACGTCTTCTCCCACTGCAAGTGCATATGCTACAGAATCAAAACAAGTAACGTTAGCATACCTTGCCGGCTTTTGAACATTCCTCTTTTCCTTCCGCTGTGCTATAGGTAGATCATCCGTCTCTTGAGCATCCTCCCCAGTTAACACTGGTTCAGATTCCACACTCCCAGACGGACCCGTATCAGCTGTACCTTCCACACTACCTTGTGAGCTTGACTCATCTTGTACGTTAGGAGCTTTGTCAGCTTCTTTATCATGCTCACCTACCACAACTCTATCAGGAGTATTAAACTCCACCTTCCGATTAGCACCCTGATCTTTCTCTGCTTGATTCCCCAAGTCCCCTCTCTGATCTAACATAGCAGCTTCATGAAAGGTAACATCTCTGCTAATTATAAACTTCGGAGTTCTATCTTTCTCTGTACACCACAGCCGATAACCTTTAACCCCGTCCGCGTACCCTAGAAATACGCACTTCATTGCCCTCGGCTCAAGCTTACCATCATTCACATGAGCATAAGCAGGACAACCAAATATCCTTAGACCAGAATAATCACTAGCGGACCCAGTCCACATCTCTTGAGGAGTCTTCAAATCAATTGCAGTTGATGGAGACCTATTAACCAGATAACAAGCAGTATTAACTGCTTCAGCCCAGAATTGCTTCGGTAGATCAGCATAAACCCGCATGCATCGTACACGCTGTAACAGTGTTTGGTTCATCCGTTCTGCAACCCCGTTCTGCTGTGGTGTGTGTCGTACAGTGCGGTGCCTCACTATACCTTCTGCTTTACAGAAGTTATCAAACGGTGCATTACAGAATTCTAACCCATTATCAGTTCTTAGAGTCTTTACCTTTTTTCCAGACCGTTTCTCAACCATGATCTTCCACTCTTTGAACTTACCAAACACTTCATCTTTTGACTTCAGAAAATACAACCAAACCTTTCTCGAGTAATCATCAATGAAAGTCACAAAGTAAGAACATCCTCCATGGGACTTAACCGGAGAAGGACCCCACAAATCTGAGTGAATATATTCCAGGACTTCCGTGGATGTATGTTTGCCAATACCAAATGAGACCCTACGTTGCTTACCTTTAACACAAGCCTCGCAGAAACCCATTCGACCTGTTACATCACCACCCAATAATCCCCGTCTACTCAAAGTTGTCAACCCTTTCTCGCTCATATGACCCAACCTGCGATGCCATAACTCTGTCTTATCCTCATTTTTATCCAAGGATTGAGAAACCGCAACCGTTCCCGTCACCGAATTGCCATCCAGTATATACATATTGGTGTTATTCATCTTTCCCTTCATAATAAGTAAAGATCCCTTGAACACTTTCACATGTTCACCATCACCAACATATTTCAACCCACGTCGAGCTAGCAAACCCAGAGAAATAAGATTTTTCCTAAGATCAGGAACATACCAACAATCCAGCGACCTGACAATACCATCGTGTGTCTTAATCTGAACTATACCCGAGCCCTTGATACTTTTTGGCCTATCATCACCCATCTTCACACTACCACTCCATTCCTTAAAAGAAACGAAAAGATCACGCGAGAAAACCATATGATGAGATGCCCCACTGTCCATCACCCAAGTACCTACCAATTCAGACCCACTACTAACAGGTAATGCCTCCTGAGTAGTTAGTACTTCACCATAATCTTCATCTACAGAGAATTCTTGTGCAACAGATGCACTCCCCTTATTTTTCTCTCCATTACCACTCTTCGCCTTCGGACAATCCCTTTTAAAGTGACCCTTCTCATAACAGCCGTAACAAATAGTACCTGCATGAGCTTTAGACTTTGAACGTGCCTTTCCCTTACCCTTGCCTTTCTTACCCCTCTCTGTTGGTCTACCCCTTTCAACTGATAACCCTGCACCAGAACTGTTATCACTCACAGACACCTGTCTTTTGAGTTCTTTAGACTGTAAAGCATCCTTAACATCCCCTACAGTAATTTCAGTTCTTCCATACAACATAGTATCCACAAAGTTTTCATATGACCCAGGTAATGAACAAAGCAAAATCAAGGCTTGATCTTCATCATCAACTTTAACATTAATAGATAACAAATCTAAAATAATACGATTAAAGTTATCAAGATGATCTTTTACCGGTGTACTTTCTGTCATCCGGAGGTTGTACAAACGATGCTTCTGAAATAAACGATTCGTCAAAGAACTGTTCTGATACTTATCACATAACTTTGCCCAAATCCCTGCAGCCGTTGTCTCATCTACCACCTCCCTCAAAACTTCATCTGCCAGACACAACAAAATAGCACTATGTGCTTTTCCATTAATCGATTTCTTCTGATCTGCAGTTGTTTTCTCACCCCAGCTCGCATCTCCATCTATCGCCATGTTCAACCCTAGATGAACCAGAAGAGCCCTCATCTTCACCTTCCATAAGGCAAAATCATTCGACCCATTGAATTTCTCAATCTCGAACTTTTGAGACGACATCTTCCCTATCAATCAACTTGCTTGAATATTCAAATCAATAAAACCCTAAGGGCTCTGATACCAATTGTTGTGCAAAAAACCTGATTTGATTGATCAAACACAAGAACAAAAGCAATAAACCTAATGAAAGCAATTAGAGAACACGCATAATTAACGTGGTTATATCCAATCGATGTGATTGGTTTAATCCACGGGCAAGAACCGAGTAGCTTCTTTTATTGACAATGGCACCAAGAAATTTTGTGCATTAGGGTTACATTGAATCAGGGATTAAATATATATAGGATACGTAAATAAGGAAACCAAATCAGACTCGATTTGCTGAAAACGTCAGATTTCGCGTTGCCACCAAATTCCATGGCACTACCAACTCTGACTTCGCGTTGCCACCAAATTCCATGGCAACTCCAACAGACGTCTGATCAAAACTATTAAGTATTACTTCACGATGGCATTGCTATCTAATTCCTTCGCATTGCTATCTTTCGTTTCCTACAATCCAACCTTTAATCACCAAACCATTCAAGTCACAACCCAACAGCGTCCATATCGAAAGCTGCCATTTCTGCAAAACATATTAAACATACGATACTCGAGAAAAGTTAGCCGCTTAAACAATCAAAATCAATTCAATTCTGCTCATGCGACTTTCAGTTGTGTCGTACCCAATTGTAACGACACAGGCTTGTGTCGTAAATCAATTTTACGACACAGCATTGTGTCGTATGATCTTATAAAAAATTGCGTGGGTCCCTTTAGATTTTACAATTTAAAGAATATTTTCAATTAGCTACGACACAAAGTTGTGTCGTAGCTTGTGACGCAAATCAATTATACGACACAGTCGTAGGTCGCAAAGCAGAATCATCAAATCAATATACGACACAGAGTTGTGTCGTATTCCAGAATTATACGATATTCAGTTGTGTCGTATATCAGTATTTGAAATCAATTTTAATCACAATACGACACAACATTGTGTCGTAAAATCTGACACATACAACACAGAGTTGTGTCGTATGTCAGAAGATATTTTGAAATTCAAATTAACATGCGACACAGCGTTGTGTCGCATGTTCATCAGATGAACAGCAGCGGTTAACTGCCGAACCAAAAATCAAGCCAAACACACCTCTAAACAATTAATCTAGCATGGTAATCGGTTCCTAAGGGTGCGCTTGTACTACGGGAAGCATAATCTCAGTTTTTTACAACCTAAAACACACCCTAACTACCCGTAATCGATCAAAACCCATATGTAACCAAAAACCCCAAAACCCTAACTCTTAAATCGATGATTTCTTAGTGATTACAGAGAGTTAGAACGAGAGATTAGTACCTATAGATCAAGTAAAGGAAGGCGAAGAAGTGTATGTGGATCGATTGCCCTAAAAACGTTCTGAAATCCAAAGTCACGAACAAGAGATACGAGAGAACCGAGCGTCGTTTTTGTGAGTTTAAGTTTTGAAATAGTATGTGAAATACGACACAAGGTTTCCGTATATATAGCTTTGCTGTGACGTGCGACACAACGTTGTGTCGTATGTCACTTTGGTACGACACAGCGTTGTGTCGTATGGACTTTTGAATTTCAAAATTTTCAAAATAAAACTTTAAAATCTTGAACGTTTTTAACTTTTGAGTGGACTTGGAAAGTATACTTTTAAATTAAAATTTTTGAAAGTATACAAAAAATACACTAAGAAAACTCAAATAATAAATTTACACAAGGAGGACGGAATTTTGTCTGGTTAGGGATCATATCAGCAAGAATACCTGTTAAGTTACATTTGAAGTCAAAGACAGATTATTAGTATACATACCTCATGAAATCCAAATAAGCAAATTTATTACCTTATAATAAAGGTTGTGTTTATGCTTATTAAAGTATATCTTTGATACCTAACTCCACAGAATATAAATTTTTAGAAGAATAAGAGTTATAAAATTTTAACCAACATGTCACAGATGTGATTGTTTGGTTTAGATAGTTCAAGACGATTACCGGTATTGTTGTCCACATAAACAAATTAATCTTAGATTAATGAGCAACTGTTATTATTGTTAGTGTGAACTATATCGAATATGTTCCCCATAATAACATACTGAAGAATTTCAAGTAAAACTAAAACACTGCATCTATTAAAGCTTTCAAGGTAGCGGTTATTCTAGTAACATACACTTGATTTATAGTTTTGAGATCTTGACACATACCAAACATCATTTAAAGATACTAAGTTCACCAGGTCTATACGTAGTATAACAAAGGATCCTTTAGTATGAGTAAACTAGTTTGGGACTATTAACGAAATTAAGTTCACCAGATCTATACTTAGTATAACAGAGGATTCCTTAATTTTGCCAATAACCATATTGCTACCATGTGCCCTTTTCCCTTTTTAAATTTAGATTTTCGATAACAGTGCATAGCAGTAATATCATTCAATCAATTAAGACAGATGTCATACATTATTTAGTTGACCACAAAGGATATAGACACGTCATATTATTACTTCTTAAATGCTCAAAAATCTAAGAATACTTTGCCTACCGGTACATCATATAATGAAGCCATCTGGTGTTTATTCTTATCACTTGCATAGAATACATTTTATATCATGTGGAGAGAGGTGCATAATAAGATAAACATAAGCACAGCCTTTAAGAGAATGTAATAACTTTGAAACTTACTTGAACCTACTAATACATCCCCCTAAGACTTAGGTTATTATTATGAAGATACTCCCCCTGATTTACTATCATCTCCCAAATTGTTTACAGACACAATTCAACGTCCAAAATGTAGCAACTTTTGCAGTGTCATTATCACTAAAAAGTGTAAAGAGTGGCAGTTGCAAATCCTTTTTTTTTTTTTTTTTTTTTTAAGCACAGAAACAAAACGAAAATTATACAAACCTAACAGTCCAAGTCCAACTTACTTAGAGGTTTTGAAGAATCTCAGTCCTATCATATTGACTAGGTCATTAAAGCGAGCCTTAGGGAAAGCCTTAGTGAACAAGTCTGCTACGTTCTTAAGAGATTCTACATGGAGGACTTCTATCAGCAGTTTCTCATAGCAATCTCTAATGAAATGGAATCTTAACTCTATATGTTTAGTCCTAGAGTGCTGTACTGGATTCTTAGTTATGCAAATAGCAGCAGTATTATCAACATAAATAGGAGTCATAGTTAAGATTAACCCGTAATCACGCAGTTGATGCTGAATCCACAGAACTTGAGCGCAGCAACTGGCAGCAGCAACATATTCAGCTTCCGCCGTAGAGGTAGAAACCGTCGTCTGTTTCCTACATTGCCATGTGACCAATCGGGAACCTAGAAACTGACATCCTCCAGAGGTAGACTTCTTATCAATACTGCAACCTCCATGATCAGAATCCGAATAGGCAGTAAGAGCGAATGTTTTCTCATTAGAATACCAAAGACCAAGTGTTGGTCTAAGTCTGAGATAGCCAAAAATTCGCTTAACCGCCTTCAAGTGAGAAACCTTGGGTTTGGATTGATATCTCGAGCAGATAGACACCGCAAACACTATATCTGGCCTTGATGCAGTTAAATACATTAACGACCCGATCATTGAGCGATATTCCTTCTCACAACAGTCTTGTTCATCCGAAAATGGTCCAAGATTATGATTCTGAGGAATCGGAGTGTCATAGGTTTTACAGCTTAGCATATTATAGCGAGTCAACATGTCTTGAACATATTTTGACTGGTGAATATAAATGCCATTAGGAGACTGTTCAACCTGGACACCCAAGAAGAAAGTAAGTTCGCCCATTGCACTCATCTCAAATTCCTTCTTCATTATATTCTCGAAATCTTTGCACATGGAATCTTTAGTAGAACCAAAGATGATGTCGTCAACATACACCTGCACCAGCAACAAATCATGACCATCTCTTTTGGTGAAGAGCGTGCTGTCGATGTGTCCTCTTTCAAACCCATTCTTCGTCAGATAACTCGAAAGCCTCTCATACCAAGATCTTGGAGCTTGGTGTAAACCGTATAAAGCTTTGTCTAGTTTGCAGACATAGTCAGGATGCACAGGGTCTGCAAAACCAGGAGGCTGTCTGACATAAACCTCTCTCTCCATGTCTCCATATAGGAAAGCCGTCTTGACATCCAGTTGATAAACTTTAAAGCCTTTGAAAGATGCGTATGCCAAGAAAATCCTAATGGATTCTAATCTCGCCACTGGAGCGAAAACCTCGTCGTAATCCAATCCCTCCACTTGAGCATATCCTTGAACTACTAAATGAGCCTTGTTTCTTATTACCACACCTCGATCATCCTTTTTAATACGAAATACCCATTTGGTGCCAATAGCATGAGCACCTTTGGGTAGAGGTACCAACTCCCACACCTTGAGCTTCTTGAACTGTTGCAGCTCTTCTTGCATAGCTTCAACCCAGTAAGGATCTTCAAAAGCGGCTTCTGCATTTTTGGGTTCTATCTGAGATAGAAAACATTCTTGTACCTCAGACACGAAGCATGCTAACATAGCTGATTTAGAAGGATGGGGTTGGGTTTCAGAATCAGTCTCAGATGCATTTTCAGTAGCATCTGAGGACACAGGTACAGATGCAGTCGCATCCGTAGACTCAGATGTAGATGCAGTTGCAGGGGTAGTTGCAGCTATATCTGAAGGTGAAGTAGCCGGAGTAGTAGCAGCAACTTGTCGTCTTGTACTTACACCTTTAGAAGGGTCACCAATGATGTTGACTGTTGGGTGATCCTTATGAATACGTAGCTGTGCAATCGGATTAGGCACAATTTCCGATTCCAGATTTGTAGCATCTGCCTCTTGTTCCATAAAATCATTCAAATTAGTCACCTGTTCGGTTTCCTCTTCATCTGAAGAATCATACTGCGCAGGCTTAGTATAATCGACTTTTGAAGTGGAAGGAGCCGAATCGGAAGCAGGAGGCTGTTGCACAGTATTGGGTGGTTTGAAAGGAGATGGAGCAGACTCTTCTGTTGATAAATCCACTCCATGTAAGAGAGTAACCACCCTCTCAATTTCCTCACCTTCTTCTTCTGGAAGGTTAAAGGATTCAAACAACGCATCATAATTAAACAAGGAAGCTGGTCCCTTTCCATCTGGATTTTCCGTGTACTTTAAGCAAGTGACTTCAAAATGTTCTTCCACACGCCTAGTCTTCACATTGTACACGCGCTTGTTTGGAGAGTTATTAGAGAAACCAAGAAACACCCCTTCTCCACTTTTAGCACCAAATTTAGCAATCTTTTCTCCAGTAAACATGATGGTACAGGGACAACTGAATGGTTCAAGAAACTGCAACGATGGCTTACGATTATTGAGCAACTCATATGATGTTTTATTGAACTTCTTCACAATAGTTACCCGATTAAGAACGAAACAAGCCATACTAACTGCCTCTGCCCAGAACGTCACAGGCAGCTTTGAATCAGCTAACATAGTTCGTGCAGCTTCAATGAGAGTCCTATTTTTCCGTTCAGCAACTCCATTCTGTTGAGGAGTTCTTGCAGCACTGAACTGATGATCGATTCCCTTACGCAAACAATAGAATGACATAGTGGAATTCTTGAACTCCGTTCCATTATCAGATCTCAGCTTCTTGATGGTTGTTTTGCATATGTTCTCCAACTTATCAAAGAGATATATGAGGATTTCTGGTGCTTCATCCTTAGTTGACAGAAAGTACACCCAAGAATAGCGAGAGTAGTCATCAGTAACTACTAGACAGTAAGAAGATCCTCCGATACTCTTTTTACTAACAGGACCAAAGAGATCCATATGCAGAAGCTCCAAAGGTTTAGAAACAGAATTCTCCGTTTTTGGCTTATGTGACTTCTTATGATGTTTCCCTTTCTGGCAGGGAATACAATGATCATTCAAACTGAAGAGTTGTTTCGGGACTCCTCTCACAAGATCATTCTTCACCAAGTAATTCATCTTTCTAAAATGAAGATGTCCCATACGCCTGTGCCACAACAGAGATTCTTTTTCAGGAGCTTTCGACAAAAGACACGTTTGCTGAGTAGTTTCAACAGTCTTCATATCCAAAATATATGTATCCTTTTGTCGTGGTGCCCTCAGTAGCACCCATTCCTCAGGAATTTCATAACCCGGCTTCAAGATAACACACTCCTTTTTGTTGAAAGCCGTGGTGAAATCCTTATCACTAATCTGTGAAACACTGAGTAGATTGTACTTTAGCTGTTCCACCAGATTGACCTTCTCAAAACTCACTTGTCCATTAGTGAGTGTTCCTTGCCCCGTAATGATACCACCTGTATTTCCAGCAAAGGCAACCTGTCCTCCATCATAGGCCTGAACTTCTGACAGCAGAGACACATCACCTGTCATGTGCCTTGAGCAACCACTATCTATATACCATTTGCTATTCCGAGTCGGTGATTGCTGTGGCACAGAAAAAGGAAAACAGTTAGTTAGAAATGGGCACTCAAGCCTTTACAGACTTGGGCATCCCAGTGGTATCATCAACAATGACAACATCAGTCAAAACTTTATCTTTAAAAACATGAGAATTATTGACTGATGTGTCACTGCCAGTAGAAGAGTCAGTGACTGACTTCTTTGACTTCCAAACCTTTGCAGGAATGGATGGATGCTTGTTTTTCTTGGCGATTGGGGAAGGTGAGTGACTCTTCCCCTTTCGCTTCCGAGCAAGCATCGGACAATCATTAATCAAGTGGCCCTGTTTCTTGCAGTAGAAACATGACCTTCTCTCTACTCTTCGATCAGATTGAGGAACAAAACGCTGTGAGCGTCCAAAGGAGGCAGCACATGCACACTGGTGTGCACATACTGTGTTAGATCCTTGTGAAGAAGCATTTGAAGATTTTAAGTTATTAAGATCATCATTTCGTTTCAAAATCTTAATTTGAGGCTCCGCAGTTGCGTTACCTTTAACCACATTTTTCAAAGCAGTTTCATTAGGTTTAATGTGATTATGCTTCTTTTCAAAAGGACCGTATTCCTCCTCTGTGAGGTCCTCAATCTCAATCTCCTCTTTCACAAAAACAGGCTTAACTGGCTTAGCCTTTGCAACGGGTTTTTCAACATCACATGAATTCACAGAAACTTGAGCCTTTTCAGACTTAGGCTCACTAGAAGTAACCCTAATAGGCTCGGGTTTACTAAGTTCACAATCAACAGAAAGCTTCATTTTATCAACCTTAGTAGCTTGAGGGTCCTCAGGCTTGCTAGCATTTAACCTAACTGGCTCGGGTTTACTAGGCATAGGTTGATCTTCTACGGGCACTGTGGTTTCAGCCTTAACAAAACTAGGCTTACTTATCTTAATGGGAGTGGACTTTACTGGTTGGACGGGAGGCTTCGCATAGGGAGCTACAAACTCAATCACTTTATCTTTTGAAGGCATGGGAAGGTAATCCTTAGGGGGTGGAACTAGATTGTAACCTAGGCCAGCCTTGCTCTTCGTGTCAGTACGTTGAGCTTGTATCATTTCATGAAACACTAGTGACGAGGTGCCAAAGTTTGATAATTTCTTATTTAAAGCAAGTACCTCAGCCTGAGAGTCAGCTAACTGTTTCTTTACTAGGGCCAACATATCAATATAACTACCAATTTCTTCCTGTTGCTCTAGTATTTTCTCTTTATACTCTCTCTTTTCATCAAAACTAGCTTTTAGTTTCTTATCACTAGCTTTTTCACATTCCCTAAGCATTTGGTTCATTTCAGTTAATTCAGCTATTTTTGCATTAAGGCAAGTGTTATCTTCCCTATACGAGTTTAGCTGATTTGTCAATTTAATACAAGAGACACAAGAAAGTGGTTCTTCAAGTACCTCATGAACCTCTGCCATGAAAGCCTTTTTCTTTTCATCTTCATCCTCCTCATCATCATCATCCCAGCTGTTGTCCCAAGCTGTCTCAGTCAGCTGTAATGCAGCATTTGCGATGGCCTTAGCTTCTGACTTTGAGAGAGATTGGCCTGTTGGAGCAGTCATCCCAGTAGGTGCAGCTTTGGGTTTCTGACATTCACGAGCGAAGTGACCATAATTTTGGCAATTATAGCACTTGACTTTATCCTTGTTAAATCCTAAACCCTTTTCACCCTCGTTGTGAAGCTGCTTTCTCCCAGTTCGATCCAGAAACTTTTTAATACGCTTGACCAGCATAGCCATATTCCAGCGTAGATCCATTCTTTCCAACTCATCCGGATCTATCTGATCTACATCTTCATCATTCATATCATTTGCTGCCGCTAGAAAGGCCGAAAATGTAGTCTGAAGCCCATCAGGAACGCTCTGAGTTGCAGCTTGTGTATGAACATAAGCTCCAGTACCTCCTCCTACTGAACTTGTACTTGTAGATGCAGAATATTTACTAGTTCCAGCTAAGAAGGCAGTTGTTCCAGAAGTAGATGCCTTAAGTTGAGCAGAAGGAACGTTCACACCATACAGCCTTGGGTCTTGAACAGTTGACCCAGCTTTAGTCTCCTTTCGTTGCATATCCAATAATTCGGCCGCAACATAACCTGTAAGTTCCTCTAGAGGCATCTCAATCACGTCTGGATTCTTTTCCATGAAGAGCACGCGAGTATTCCACTTCTTTGGCAATCCCGCTAACAGCTTTCTATTTATATCCCTCTATTTATATCCCTGTTCTCCATTACAATACCTTTCTCAGCAAGCTCATTCACTAGAAAAGTGAATCTTTCGCACATCTCCTCTAATGATTCACCAGGAAGCATTTCGAATACCTCATATTGCTTCTTTATCAAATCCAGCTTATTCCTCTGGTAATCTTCTGTTCTAGTAAGCTTGGCCTTGAATGCCCTCCACAAGTCGTAAGCATTCTTGTGTTTTCGTAAAGACTTCATAACTGGAAGAGGCATAGACATTGTAATTGCAGAGTATGTCTTCCGTTCAGTCTCGAAATTTTTAAGCTCCTCTGGTGTCATGGTTTGAGGAGTTTTAGGAGGAGGAGGTCCATTGAATACCCCTGTTCGAACTGGAGGAACGTATCTTTCGTCCAAATAATATTGCATAGAAGGATCGGTAAATGCAATATACGCCTCGAATCTTCCAGCGTAATCCTCCCAAGACATCCCCGGCACGTACATCGGAGGTTTTGTACTAGATCCGACATATTATCTATTTGTATTGCATTTTGTATTAAAGTATAATACATATTGTTGTTTTTATTGCATTTTGCATATACATCATTTATGACATATTGTTCTCTTTTTACTGCATTTTAGATTATATATATTATCCATTTGTACGGTATTTTGTTGACGTTGGGTATAGAAGATGCGGTAAAATATATACAAGTTTTAGTTAATTAACAATAATATAAAAAATGTAGTGGAAAGAACGTATAGTTTTATTAAAAATGCGGTAGGAAAAGGAATACTATATCTAATAAAAAATTTATGGGAAAAAAAATTTGAAAAAAATTTTTTTTGGGAAAAAAATTGAAAAAAAAATTTTTGAAAAAAAAAATTTTGAAAAAAAAAAATTTGAAATTTTTTTTTTCCGACGGCGGCTGACGGCGGCCGGCGGCAGTCAGATGGTGGCAGCAAGTGGTGGGGGTGGTGGTAGGTGGGGTTGGAGGAAGAAGAAGGTAGGAGGGGGAAGAAAATAAAGTGGAAGGGTTAACATGTAAAAGTCTATATAGTGGAAGGGGTGTGGAGTGAAAATTAATGTTATGTTTTTTTTTTGTAACTAATACCCTTATTTTTTAAAGTAATTACAAAATTGTCACCCCTTTTAACCATTGATCCAACCCAAAAGATGATCCAATGGCTACAAATAAAACTTCTCCTCCTTCTCCTCATATGACCCCTTCCCCTATGATCCCCAATCTAAAAGTTTAAGTTCTTATTTTAATTTGTTGTGTTATACCTTTGGAGATGATTTATTCAAATTATATTAATTGTTCCGTGATGAATTCTCGTTACAAACGCAAATAATATTTGACTTGAATTATTTTTAACAACGCTTAATTAATATTAAAAGTAAAATTCGCAAGTTTTTAAGTCAGTCCGCGAGTTGACTGGTCAAACGAGGCGAATTGGACTTAGGGTATAAAAGGAGGCGAGTCAAACCAAGTCAAACCAAGTCAAACACACTATTCCACACATCCTCAGCGAACCGAAGCGAAGCGAGTTACGGCGAAACGAGGCGATTTGAACAAATCGTTTGATTTCTTGATTTTACGTGCGAGGAAGGATTTTTCGATCCGGCAAACTTATTCATCTTCAATTGTGATCATTTGGATGTAAGAATTACATGTTTTCACCGTGTAAATAACGAGTAATCGATTATTTTAGATAGTTAGGGTTTCGGTTTGGGATTTTGAGTGATTAACGACTATTTGATGTGATTAAGGACTTGAAATTCAAAACATATATAGATCGGAACCTATAGAACACGTTAGAATCATTGATTTACATTGAAACGTGTTAGTTTGTTGTGTTTAATTTTAAAATGGAATAAACCGTCGCCGTCGCGTAGCTAGTTCTTGAAGAACTCGGTCCGCATCACGCTCCGGCAAGTCCAGATCCAGGTTTGACATCATTGACCGTAGTGGATTTGGTTTAGGGTTTGATTTTTGACGAAGCGAGTTCCACATGAACTCGGATCGCCACTTAATCCAGCGAGCCGAGATGAGTCGTTTGACTCAGGTTGACCGTAGCGAAACGAGCATAGCTCATTTGACCCGCGTTGACCCGTGGCGAGTTGAACTGGACTCGCTGCGAAGTGAGTATGTTGACTCGTGTTGACCGAAGTAAATCGAGGTTTTGGTTTGACTTTCTTTGACCAAAGGCGAAACCAGATTCTAAATTGACTTTTGTTGACTTATTTTAATTTGAGAATTGAGATTTGACCTAGTTTGACTTTGTGCAATAAGGTTTATTTACATTTTCTCGGATATATAACTTGTACTTAGATTTGAGGACTTTTCGTTACAAATAAATTTACAAGTTATTAATATATAGATTTTTGAATATATAACATGTTTTTGATTTGAGAACTTTTTAGTTACAAATAATAAACAAGTTATATTATTTAACGTGTTTTGACTTTTGAACTTATGTTAATAAGTAATAACACGTTAATTATCAAATTTTTGAGTTTTTAAATATCGAAAGTCTTCCGACTCATAGCGTAGTCGAGCGGCGTGTCCCAATATTATATTGGCGGTATTATTACTTAAGTTTTAATTATTATAACGAACTTTATATAATTCAAGGAATTATAATAGAACGATAAAGTTTATACTTTTAGGTTCAATTATGATTCAATGAATTAAGTTATTAGTCGATTGTGCACTTAGACGTTTGATGATTATTTAAATCATAATACGTGAAAGCATCTAGTTTACTAATAGTTCGTTTATTTAAATAACGTTTGTTGTTGCTATGTGTCTACAGAAAATGGCAGAAAGTACTTTTCATGAGGAGCACAACGTTAGAGTCGATTTGAACGACAGAGCACCTGGTGCTTACCGGTGTGTTGAGTCGTTGGCTTATATTAGTAGATCAAGGATTCGGTATGCTGCTACAGAGAATCCTTTGATAAACCAAGACATCTTGAAGCAGTTTTGGAGCAAGATTTCTTATGACTCGTCTGTGAGTCCTGCGGTGATTAGGACGATGGTAAACAACCGTCCGGTTGTATTTTCTGCAGATACGATTAGGCAAGCCCTACACCTTGGTACAGAAGTTCAAGAATCCAGGGTTACTCCATTTCCTACGCAGTTTATCCAAGGCGCTCTACAGCGTATGGGTTATACTGGTACCTTCAGAGGAAATCAGATGAAGAAGGGCATGTTGATAGGCCAGTGGAAATTTTTGTGCCACATGGTCGTGGTGGTTTTTGGGAACAAGAAAGGAGGATTTGATGAGCTGGGTCCTGAGCTTATTTCTATTGTGATGTCTCTGGTATACAATTTACCATATAGTATCTCTGGATATATCTTTTCTTCGTTTGTGGGACAGATCACCGGATCCGCTCGTTCCTCACTTTTCTACATCTATCCGAGGTTCACTATGCTGCTGATTAAGCATTGCATTCCGGATTTTCCAGATGTTGATGGGAATTTGTCGGTTAGAGTAATAGACCAAAGAGGTTATAATGCTGCGTTCATCTTTTCATCAAAGAAAAAGGATGAAGTGAAGCCCGAGCTCGTTGATCTTTTTGGGCACATAGTCAATCCAAACTATGTTGCGTTACCAAATTTTGGGTGGATGGATACACCGGAAGATCAAGCTCGTGTCGAGCAAGGAATTGCAGGGCAACCACAACCTCAACAACAACAACCACAACAACAACAACAACAGCAGCAACAACAACCACAGCAAGCACCACAACCTGCAGCTGATGCTCAGGTATTAATAAATGAAGTACTGAACCAGGAATCTATTCCTGAGGTTCGAGAATCACTTCTTCAGGAGGTGCTGATTCGAAATGATGATGAGAACGACCCTGATCTTCGAGAAATTGAAGGTTTTAAGGTATTATTCTCATCTACTTATTAAACTTGGCATACTTAGGATTTGTCACTTATTCAGTTTTTACTTAAGACTTTCCTAATACAAGATTAACTGTATCCCACTATAGTCGGTTAATATATGTAAGAGGATTGTCTAGATTGTTTAAACTTAATAATTAGTGATTATATCTTAATCAGGATTCTGAGACTGTTGTCCCAGAGGTTTCTCGACCTGAGGGCACAAGTTCTCATGCTACTGCACCATCTGGTCCTCCAAGACAAGAGGGTTTAGTAGATTCTGATTCGAGTTCAACTGAGACCGATGAAGCTCGGCTTGTTACTCGAGAAGATAAAAAGAAAGGCAAGCGTCCGCTTGTGAAGATTCCTAAGAAAGCACGTGCTAAACGTGTTAGGACTTCTGCTCCTGCTTTCTCAATTGGAGGAATGCCAGGTATTAATTTCAAAGTTTGTTTCTAACGGTGGATATTTGATTTGTGATTTGAAACTGAGATAGTATATCTATGACAGCTTCAAATGCACAGCCACAATCACCACCGCAACCAAGACAAACTGTGCACAAGAAGCACAGAGACAACGACCGGCGACACGCGCGTCTAGAGCCGTTGAGAAGGTTAGAGATTCGTGTGTTGATAACGTTGCTTTTTAACTACTATGTACATATTTGAGACGGCTTTTGCTGTGACAAAATATTAACTTGTAGTTGTAATACAGGAAAAGGAATTTCAGGCTGTGGATACTGTTTCTACAGTATTCAAGACGAACAAGGAAAGTCGTGCAGCGGCTCGAGAGCTAAGAGATTCTGTTGATCAGATAGGTCAGGAGGCTATTGCTAAAGCTACTAGGGTTGCTGAGGCAAATTTGCAAGAAAGGCCGGTTCGTGAACGTCTTGAGGATGCGGTTGCACAATTGCAGAGCCAACACATCAAGATGGCCATGTCAATTAAGAGACAGAATGAGGCGTACATGTCATTGATGAATGCTCATCAGAACTTAAGCAAGATGCATGCTGAATTGGCTAACAAATATGACCTTCTGCATCCCTTAATGTTGAGATTTGTTCCCGACCCGTCGTCTCAGGGGGAGATAAATGCATATTTGGCTAGTTTGGCTACCTGTAGAGAAGACGAGTTGAGGAGAAAGCGCAGACATGATCAAGATGATGATCCCGAGGCTGATGAAGTTAGAGAGATTGAGCCGACTGGTCGAAAACATACTAGTGAGCCGACTCAAATTCAGGGGGAGTCGAGATCTGCTGATGCTGCGGCTGGTACTGGTGAAGGTGGAAGTGGTACTGGTACGAAAACTACTAAAATAGATTAAGTAGTTTATAATTTATTTTGAGATTTTTGTGTAAGATTAAACTTTATGTAATTTAAATTAATCTTGGATTGTGTAATAACTTTGAAAGATTAATTATTATAAGTCAAGTTTAATAGGTAATTATATATGATTTTAACTTAAGATTTGATTGATAAGTTAAAATAATATAAGATTATTTTATGTGATTTAGACTTGAGATAATTTGACAAGTAAAAATCATATGCAAGTAATTTGATACAATCGAGATAGATAAAGAAATTCTTAGATTGATTCTGGGAAATCAATGAAAGAATTTAAATTGTTTATCTAATTTGTATTGATTAAATCGGTTACAGAAAAGAATGCTGATAGTGATTCCAATTCAGAGAGTCAAGATGAATCAGAGGATGAGGTAGAATATGAATTAGAAGAAGGAGAGTTCATATTACCTGATGATTGGACGACGACAATTCCTGAGGTGGTGATTGATAATGTTGTAGATCCACAGACAAATGCAGATGATCATATTATGATTCCTACTACTACAGAATTTGTTGTTCAAACTGAGACTGGGGAAAGAGTTGATCTAGATAAAGATTCAACTGATTCAGAAGCTGAAAAAGATGCTCCCAGGAAACATCCTTGGTTTAGACTTCCTGCAAAGAAGAAAAAGGAAAAGATTGGAATATCTGAAGTCGATATCACTGAGCATAGGGTTCCAAGAAAAGGTATTCTAGGATGGTATTTTGATTCTGAGCTTAAACTGTTCGCGATCAAGAGATATGACGGCGTTCAGTATTTTGAAAAGAACATCAAAAAGTTCAGTTCTCTACCTTTTTGTGATGTGAAAGACTTGGCGAAGCTTGAAATGAATAATCCGACCAATGATGAATATGCTAAATATGTTCAACGAGTTCTAAAATATGAAGTCTGGTCAGGAAAGTATGAGAAGATACAGCCAAGGAAAGGGAAGATTCATATTACAAGTGTGAGAAATGAGAAGACTGGCAGAAGATATAGAATCAGACAATATCCTGCAGTGGATTGCGTGAAGCAGATTCCAATAAAGAAAATGCCGCAAGATATTCTAGGAAATATGTGCAGATGGCAAGTGGATTCTGTGACTGGTGAAGCTGTTATGTTTGAAAAAGATGATGAGTATGAATTTGGAGAGAAAATCATCTTGACAGTTTATGATAGTAGGCATCTGATGAATTTGTCTAAGGCTGATTTGATGAAACTAGATGAAATCAAGATCGTAGCTATAGAAGGATGGGGAGATGCTGCTAGATACTATCAAAGGATGGTTACCAGGTGCATGAAGCTAGGAATACATTTTGGAAGCGTTATTTACAAGGACTAATCAACAATAACTTGAAGACGTTTTGAGAATAGATGCTAGAGCTATTGTCAAGGGGGAGTCTGTTGGGACATTTATGTGTGTGACAACAGATCTAGCTTGTAATAGTTAGAGTGTTAATTGTAATCAAGTTAGTACATTGATTTTGATTTTAAATGATTAATATTGATTGGTAAACATTTTAGAGTTAATCGTTAATCGCTTAAAAAATGTTGACTGAAAAAGGTTCTGGATAGCGAACTGAGTTCAGCACGCCAAGGAGGTTGCGAGGCGAGATGAGCCGAGTCAACTCGCTGGGCCAATGAGCTGGCGAAGCGAGTTGAAACGGGAAAGCCCAACTCAGTCCGCAACTGACCTAAAATCAACTATATATATTAATCATAACCCTAAATGTTAAGAACTTTTAACCCTTACGAATTTCAGAGCTATTAGTCGATTTCCAAGCATTCTAAAGCTAGGTATTGATCGATTAGAGGCATAATTAATCGATACAAAGCTTAACCCAAAACCTAAATCGCTATTACTTGCGAAACAATAGTTTACAATCCGTAAACTTAGTATTGAGGAGTTTCCGCGCCTTAATACGTAAGATAACCTTGTTATCGATCCATACAAACGGGACTTACAAAGAATATGCATTGTACCCCGCTGGTGTTCCTAGGGCTGAATGACTGACTGCAAAGGAGAGTCTAGATCATGACAGAAGTAAATGAACTAATCAAACGTAAAGGAATGAGTCTAGTGATGAAAGTCAAGCCCAGCAGTGGTTCAAGATTCTTAAAACCCCTAGACTCTACAAAACTGATAGTTTAGAATAACAGGACAATAATCTGAACATATTTAGGAAATGGCCAATGTGTTTAGGTGTTAAGAATGGTCAGGATTACCTGCATGGCAGTCTGTTACCTTATTCCTGCACCCTATAAGGGTCACGTGTCCAAAAACACAGTGTGGGGGGTTGAGCAGCCTGTCCTGATCAGAATCACGATAGCCTAGGTCTCGTGACATGCTATCTCTGGTATATAACCAGAGGGAGTAGGGTCCTAGTGTTTACACCCGTAATGCATCCGTCATAAACTAAAGATGTCCCCAATTATCTTTATAATAAGCATCATCCCTGTAACTGATTATCGAAACTTCAACTGCCGCAATTCTCTATCTGTCTACCTAGCTACCGATTCTTCTCTAGTCTTATTTACTTTTCCTGCATTTAATTAAATTATTTAGAAAACCAAAACAAAACCTACCTACTCACACAAAACCTATCCTAAAAGCCCAACTTTATCTTTGGCACCGCTTCGTTTCAATTCGCTCCGATTTAAGAACGACCTCGAGTTATACTTACTGCTTGCTCACCCTGTGTGGTAGGTAGTATTTATAAATTGAGTCCCCAGCTCTTTATAAATTTAAAACTCACTGATCGCCGCCTAGACGGGAGGTCCGCAACGACCGGAACCCCACTTCCGATCCGACCGTCCGGGCTGCATCACAGGTTTTTGGCGCCGTTGCCGGGGATCGTAGAGCGTTACGATTCTGAAGCCGCCTTTGATAGAATAAGCCTTTAGGAGATCCTTTTCGAATAGGTTGCTCTCAGCCTAGTAGAAAGTTACTTTTCTTAGAATAAATTAGCATAAAATGAAAAATCCAAAAATATCTTTCGACGATTCGCTGCCTTCCTGTCCCATTTCTCCATCCGCCTGCAAGACGACTGAAGAAATGACGACTTTGGACGATGCTGAGTTCTTCAACCATTTGGAACACGAGTTGAAATCCGACTTTCACTCATTGACGGAAGAAGCCTCCGCTGGACCAGACGACGATTCTAGAACCATAGGGAAACTCTTAGATCTTGACTTAGGAAACCATAAATCTCAACAGAAGATCTCAACTTCTGCTTCTAGCATTCCAAGCTATCAGGTTTTGCCTGTGCCTGAGATTAAATATTCCTTAGAAAATATCTCTAGATTCCCTGATTTCATTGATTTTGTTCCTAAAGACTCTCAGTCCTTTCCTTCTTCATCCAATGAAGAACGAATCCCCATAAGGAATGAGGATCATCATGGACATCTTCCGAAATCACCAATTTTTATCCACCTCGTACCAGAACCTTCGTACACCATTTATCGTGTTGTTGATAAGGAGACACTGAAAGATTCAGATGGTGATGAAGTCCGATACGTTGGCTATTCTTTTGACCCTGATAAAAGATTAGGCGTGTGTAAAGCATTCGCTTTACACTTAAATTTGTCTGATTTCCCTTATTCAGTTGAGCAAAGAAAGGCCATCTTACGGATTGACATACTCGTAGGTGTTCTCCACTGTCTTCCGAACCAAAAGTAAGATGGTATCTTCACTCGATATCAGGAGAAAGAGCGAAAGCTTTTATCAGAAATAGATTGCCTCATGAATCTATTTGCTTGCACCGATTATCAGCCGGTTTCACAAACCATGATTAATCGTTATGCTGCAGCAATGATAAAAGAGCTTGAGCTTTTAACTTCTAAAGATCCTGCGATCGCTCTCGTCATTTCTGGAAAAATTCCATTTTTCGTTGATCCCGCTGCCTACATAATCGCCAAGTTGCAAGAAATATTTCCTGGAGCTGCCGATGACAAGATAGAAGCCGCTTTCTTTGCTGAAAGAAAGGATATTCACGATAAACTTGCTTCGTTGTTCGATCAGTCAAAATTCCCTTTTACTGTTTCTCAAAGATCTTTAATTCTAGAGGTTATTCGTGCATTGCAAGATACGCATGGAGATCCCGACTCAAGAGAGGAACTTAGGTTTCAGAGAATTTTAGGAAATCTTCTTCACGATCTTAATAATATAGACCGCGGTATCCGAATAGGAATTTCAAGTGAAAAGAGAGTTAGAAAGGAATTTAACAAGTTTGTTAATAATCTGCTAGAGTTAGGCCGGAACGAACATAGGATTCTTAGTGAATTCGAAAATTCTTCATCACACCCTGCCAAGCTAGTTGATTATGTCATTAACATTCTTAACTGTGATTTTATTCCTCGCTATACTTTAAAATTGCTTTCGGGCAATTCTCTTTGAAAGATTTGGAAACAACAGTCGAGCTACAGACTTAAACCAAGCGCTTTTTGGGAGGCAACCCAAATTTTTAATTAAGTCTTTTAAATAATTTTCTTAGGTCAAAAAAAATAAGTTAGTTTAATTAGTAGTTTATTTTGTTTCTTAATTAAAATTCAAAAATCTCTTAAAATCTTTGTCTCTGCGGAAACTGCGCATTTTCTAGAAACTTGAAAATCTTAATTAAAATATTTTTTTAAAGTTTTGGAAATTGTTTAGGTTTTTAAAGGATTAAGATTTTAAACCAAAAATATCGTTTGCTTTCATTTAGTTAAGTCATTTTCGTTTGCGTTTTAAATAAAATCACTCTTTTTGCTGCACGCAGCTAACTACAGGATTTTTGAACTTTTGCTAAAATTATTTGGCTAAGGTTTTTAATTGCCCAAATTATCTAGTAATTGCACTTAAAAACGTCATTTACCATAAAAGGAAAGAGGAGGCTAGCTAAAAGGGGACAAGTGTGGTCAAACCAAGTCAAATAACACACAAAAATAATTTTTTCTCCCTCCCTCCTTCCTTCCTTGCGCCGGCCCATCACCACCATCCCCAAAACCTCCATTTTTCACCATTTAAGCTCAAATCAAGCTTCATTACTTCATCTCTAGTTCGTTTGTGTGTCTCCTAACTTCATTGCATCTCTAACAAGGTAAGATTCATGCTCTAGATACCAAAATTCTCTTACTTGTTGAACTTAGGGTTTCAAAATTATTTTTTGATAATTTGTGCTTTACATTGCCAAATTGAGCTTTGATTCTTGCTTAGTGATGTTATAGGATGTAGTAGGAACTAGCATTACTTGTAAGATTGAAGTAATTTGATGTTTGACTTTGGAAAGTTGACTTTATTTGACTTTTGTGACTAGTTGAGCCATTTTGACCAATTGATGATTAAATTGCTTATGATAAGTTGTTTGTTGATTGATTCATGCTTAGTATGATTAGTATAGCTTATTCATTTGCTTCGTTTGCGGTTAATTGCATGGTATGGTCAAGTTAGCAAACTAAAGTGAGCTAAAAACGTTGACTTTGGTTGAAACGTCTCCATTTTGAGATGAAACTCTTGGTTAAATGATGTCTTGACTAAAGTTGATGATAATGCTTTACTTTGGTTTGTTAATTCAAGTTAGTATTGCTCTAGATTAAGCAAATGACTAAAGTAAGCCTTACTTTGGTGAATGTTGACTTAAAAAGTCAAAATGCTTGATTTTTGGTAATACTAATGACCATTCTAGTTCAAGAGTCATGTTGCAAAAAATTGAATCTCTAAAAGTGTTATGGCAACTCTTATATAGATACTACAATTTCCTTAAAATGCTTACTTTTATATAGTATCTATTTAAACATAATCACTTTGAAAGATTCGACAAAACAACATAATTGTCAACTAAAGAAACTTTGTTGCATTACTTGAATAATATGGTCAAAATTGCTATATACTTGGAGTTTTGCATTTGTATGCAATAATAGGTTACGCTTGCCATGATAAGGTAATTACATGATTAAGACATATATCTTTATCATACATGCTTATGATGATTAACTAGTCTTTGACTTTTCTTAAATGACCTATTGTTGTGTACCTAAATTTCTTGCAAAGGTTGGAATTTGGTTGGTTAAATTATTGAGTTATTTACAGGTTTTGGGACTGCTCATTTTCTAAAGCCCACATTTCGAATTTTTATTTAAAAATCTGGAATGTGATGGTAATTATGAACTTGTAACTATTCTTGATAATTCACTATGATCTTGTTTTCTCTTAAAATGCAGATGGCTGAACTTCCTCGATACATCAGGAAATCTATCCGGGAACCAGAAAGACGGGAAAGATATCAGTCATGGCTCACTCACCAGCTAGGAGAAAATAGGTATCTAGTGTGGGAAGATTTGGAGAAAATCGGTCTAAAGGATGGGTTTGAGAAGCTGATTATGTTCAAGTTTGGGAAGCGAAATCTGCGTGCCTGGAAGAATCTATTTGAGATTAATGAGACGGTTTATCGAGAGTTAGTTGCTGAGTTCATGGTAACCTTTCAGTTTGACAAGACGATCAATAAGCTAAATGATGACAAGATGATTAGATTCAACTTCATGGGAAATCCGCACTGCATGTCACTGGCTACCTTTGCCCGACACCTTGGGTTATACACTGATTATCAAGTCACCACTCCGTTCTTCCTGAAAGCAAACACCGAGGTGAAACAGCGAGACCACACTGCTATCTGGCACGAGTTGACTGGGGATCAGTTTCAGTCCAATGTCAAAGCCACGAGCTTCACTGATAAGCACCATCAGGTCCTCCACAACCTCCTAGCCTGCAGTATTCGTGGAAAGAGAAGGACAAAAGGGGCTGTGGGAGTTAAGGATTTGAGGATTATCAAGAGCATCATAGAGCATGAGCATGTCAATGTTGCATATCTGGTTGCTGATAGAATCCTGACAGAATCTGGGTATGACGAGTCTGAGTTTGCATACATGGGATCGGTGATTACCAAGCTAGTTAGTAGGATGGGGCTATTGACTGAGGAGGTGATTGGTAACTTGACATTAGTGACGAACAGGACATCAAAGCCTTATGATATCAACTACATGGTTAAGGTTTGGTTGCTGGATAAGGATGCGGATGGGACGATTAGATGGAGATTAGGGGATGTCATACCAGGAGTTCAGATGAGACCCCCTAGGAGCAGGAATGTTAGGTTCGCGTTCGATGACAGCACGGTCCACAGACAGCCTAGGACCTCTGTTGCTCATGAGCGTGAGGAGGGAGAGACAGATGCTGCTGAGGCACAGAGCCCACTGGTGCCACCTGCTCGAGAGTTTGGTTGGGGAGATCAGGTAACATCCGAGTTGATGTATGGTATGCTGGGATTGCTTAACTCACACCGCACCCAGGATTCATACCTTGCTACTGAGTTTGGATTCCCCCAGCCTGTGCCTTCCACATGGGTATGCGGCCCGCGACCACCTAACTACCACACCATGCCACTACACCCATTCACCATGATACCACCTACCACCACTACTCACTACACCTCCATACCACCCACCTCATCCACCCGCACTGCGCATGTTGAGATTCCTCGAGCCCGCCGTACCAGGACTTCTCCTGCGGCTGAGCCGGTTTTCTCTGTGCACACTGCTACCCCACATCAGCCGCATACCTCACACATTGGAGAGCCATCTTCTCAAGCCATGACCCGTCCGAGACCTGCTGAGTCGGCCACATCAGAAGCATCTTCAGAGACAGACTCACCTCAGTCTGGCCTTAGACAGGACATGCAGGTTGATAACCAGGTACCGGTTCAGACTGATTATGTGCCAGATATGACCACTGCTGCTGCTATGCCTACTTTTTCAGGAATCACAGGATTGCTTCAGAGCACCCCAGTGTACTCCTCTGATCTTCCACCGCAGCCGATGCATGGTGTTTCTCTTGGATCGTATGAGATTGCAGATATGGGACTCGATCCCAACTTCCATTTGTACCCGATCCAGCCACCAGTATCCGGCAGGCAGCGCAGCTCATCTTCAGCATCAGTCTCCCGCAGGGCTTCCAGTGGATATCATTCTGCATCCCGCCTCGGACCTTACAGCTCCATACCATCTCCAGCTCCTCGACCACCATCAGACCAGGATCCTTCTCACTCTTGATCTTTTCAGACATTTATCATTTATGTTGGATGACTGTATCGCATATTATTACTATTTCTAGATATTTGGGATGACTGTATTCACTATGCTGCATACTTATTATGGCTCCAACCTGTGATCTGGTTGGGCCCACCTATCTATCTATCGTATCGTTTATTTACTTATGTTATGCTTTTGTTTAGTTAATTTTTAGATTGCTGCGAATAAAGTAGAGTATTATGAAAGTTCCCCAAGGAGAACCCGAGATGACGCGCAAATCATGCAAAGATCCTGATCCGAGACGATTGAACTACCCTACCAAATCAGAATCTTCAAACACACATCTCAGTCTTTTCTAGGGGAGTTTTTCGTTCCATTCCTTAGTGATTCCCTTTTTCATCGCCTATAGCTGCCCGTTATTCCATCATGCTTATACTCTAAAGTGTGGGATTCTAAATCCCACATTTATCAAACAAACTTAGAAACAGGGTTCCAAAAATATTTTCAAACCTTAAGTGTGGGATTCTCTCCCAAGAATTTTAAACTTAGTTTGAGAACATTAGGGACAATGTTCCTCTAAGTGTGGGATACACGGTATGTTATACCGTTTTCTTTGACTTTGATTGCTTGTCCAAAGTATAACTTTCTTAAAAATAAGCTTAACTTCGACAGTGAAGTTTTCACTCATTCAGTTGGCTTAATATTTTCTTAAAAACCTCACTTTTGCTAAAAATTTTAAATTTTTGACTCTATATAACTTTGAGACAAATAAATTTTTCCGAAAATTACTAAACTGCTTTGGAAAGTAAGATAAGTTAAGATACAAAAACCTTAATTTCGAATGTTAACTTAAGAGCATCGCACGGCTAGGTACATACAACCCTATTGCAGTGAGGTATTTGAGCCCTATAAAAGCATTCATCTTTAATGCTTCACTTTTTCATTTCATGTGTGTGCCGATGCATGTGCTTTAAGTTAGAACTTGCTCTTGGTATACGCTTCCAGACCACACCAATGGGCACCGTACGCGGTGAAGGTGCAATCAGAGGACCTTGACATTCCTTAGGATTTAACCCCTTTTATCATATCTTTTCGAGCCCTGTTGAGCCTTAGCCTTCTCGTTTCTTTCAAAACCCAACTTTTAACCCACTTATTCCACACCCACCAAAAATCTTATCTTAAATTTTGAACTTGTGGAAAACGTTGTTTTAAATATTCTTTTTGCTTTCACCCCAAATCACAAATACTGGTGTTTACTCAAAACTTTTTCGTGTGCGTTTCCTGATAAAAATCAAAAGTAGAAAAGTTTATGGTGCGAAAAATTGGCACCAAGTAAATGCAAAGTCATCAAAAAGGATGAAAAATGTGAAAAAAAGAAAGGATATCAAAAGGGCAAAAAGAAGAAAAATAAATACTCTGGAAAAGCCCAAAAATAGAAATAACAGAAAGAAAAGAAAAGAAAAAAAAAGAATAAAGCTAAGTGCTTCAAATCTCTCGAAAATTCCCTGTTCTTATAAAGATATAAATTCCCTCGCGTGTTTTCAAGAAAGATAGAAGTCGTAATAGCTATCTTCTCCCCTTGCCATTTATCCGTTCCCGTTTTCATTAAAAAAGGTGTTTAAAATTAATGTTTTCCTAATAAGTTTAAAACTTTTAAGATAAGCAAACCCCGTTTTTGAACCCCAAAATTCTTATCTATCCATACCCCTAGAACCCTCACAACCCACTCCGAATGTCTTGGGATGATTAGCACCGTCCTCATTGAAGTGGTGGAAATCCGATTCTTGATCAAGCCTATGATGAGAAGCAATGCATGACTGGCTTTATGAGCGATTTCGTTTGTGTAGAATGATAGGAAACCCGATACACTTTGAGTGAATTGAGTGAACACCTTTGTGAGATCGCCTAGTCATGTACAATATCCATCAAGAATTGTGAAAGTATGCCAAGGTTAACATTTCGGGATTAAGGGGAGGTTAATCTTAATGATGCTTACTTTCTAGAAAGGTTTATTCAATTTTCGACAAGTTGTTTGATCTCTGGTTATTTACTGCCAGAATTCCAAAAACCATATTTTCCAAAACCTTATAGCAAGTGAGAATTTTAAAGTTTGCTTGAGGACAAGCAAAAGTCTAAGTGTGGGATACTTGATAACGCGTAAAAAGTCATGTTTTTACATACGTTATCTTCCACATTTAAGACATAAAGTTGACAAAAACGCACTTAAAGGGGCATTATTCATAAAGTTTTGTTAACTAAGTCAAAACGGACTCGATGTTTGAGTAATCACTAAAAATGGCATGAAAAACGTGAGAAACAGGGCAAAACTGCTTTGTTGCACCTCCGTTCATTCAAACTAGCACTTTTTGAGCTACGCTTCGAATTAGGACCTCTAACTTATGTCATTTTCTTCGTTAGGAAAATACGAACGCGTGGATATAAAGATCGCTCAAAACGGATAAATGACGAAGAAGATACGCCCGAACGAAGAAACGAAGAACCGAGAAGCCAGGATACGGCTGGACCAGGCCATATACGGCTGGACCAGGCCGTATACGGCTGGTCCTAGACCGTATACGGTCTGTGTAGGCCGTATACGGCTGGTGCTCAGCCGTATACGGTCCAGTTCAGCCGTATTCGCCCTATGCCCAGCCGTATTTGCTCCAGTTCAACCGTATTCGCCCTAGCTCAGCCGTATCGTGCGTTTGTGCAATAAAAATGTGATTTTTATTCGGGTTTGCGATACGGTTGTGCATTTTGAGTTCCCGATACGGTACGCGGATACGGTTGTGTGGTTTCTATATAAAGGGCTTCCAACTTCTCATTTCTCATTACCACTCAACACAATCACTTCCAACGTTCACACTTTCAATACTTCTTTCGTTTTTTCTTTAGATTAGATTTGTTAGATAGTTTTCTCTCTCTAGGGCTTTCTCTCTCTAGAGAGATAGATAGTTAGTTGGTTAGCAAGTAGAGAGAGAAGCAGAAGCTGGTATTGTAATCACGGTGTAATAGGAGCATTCTTGGTGCAAGACTTTGCTTTACTTTTCAGCTGTTACTCTGCACAATTTAATCTGGTGATATCTATCTTTTCATACTTATACTATGTCCGATTTAATTCTGCCTGTTTGTATAATGAATGTTATTATTGCCATGCTTGTTGAGTAGTGTGCTGTTGCGGTTGTTGAAATGTAGATAATTAAACGTAGGGATGATGTTGAATTAATCTTTAAAACTATATAATTGGGGATTGTTCTTTTTTGTTATGTCTAAACTTATCATGCATCTAGACCTAGCTATGGATCACCCTTTCCAGTCCTTCGCGTGACTGCTACTTAGGCTTAGAACCTGATCAACTCTAGGTACAGTAGGAAGTTATCTGTATTATAGTATGAAGCCGTGTCCGTCACTGTAATTTGGCTGAAGTACTGGGTATAGCGATGGAAACACCACTGGTGGAGTACAAACGTGGAAGCCCCAGAAAAAGCCGTTTGTGCCAACACTGTGAATTACCTAGAGACCCTAGCATATGGTCTAGGAACCAATATAGCTGCGGAAGTGCACAGTACACCGTCAGGCTACCCCTGTAACTGAAGCTTTGGAAACACTTCAAAACACTGTACACTGTGTATGTACCTGGGTATGGAAAGCGTTGGAAATGTTATAGTACACCGCAAGTACATCCCCGGTTACATGAATCTGTGGAACTGTTAGAAGTGCGGTACAATGTGAACGGTTCCTAAGGTAGTACACTATGAAAGAATATGCATTGTACCCCGCTGATGTTCCTAGGGCTGAATGACTGATTGCAAAGGAGAGTCTAGATCATGACAGAAGTAAATGAACTAATCAAACGTAAAGGAATGAGTCTAGTGATGAAAGTCAAGCCCAGCAGTGGTTCAGGATTCTTAAAACCCCTAGACTCTACAAAAATGATAGTTTAGAATAACAGGACAATAATCTGAACATATTTAGGAAATGGCCAATGTGTTTAGGTGTTAAGAACGGTCAGGATTACCTGCATGGCAGTCTGTTACCTTATTCTTGCACCCTATAAGGGTCACGTGTCCAAAAACACAGTGTGGGGGGTTGAGCAGCCTGTCCTGATCAGAATCACGATAGCCTAGGTCTCGTGACATGCTATCTCTGGTATATAACCAGAGGGAGTAGGGTCCTAGTGTTTACACCCGTAATGCATCCGTCATAAACTAAAGATGTCCCTAATTATCTTTATAATAAGCATCATCCCTGCAACTGATTATCAAAACTTCAACTGCCGCAATTTTCTATCTGTCTACCTAGCTACCGATTCTTCTCTAGTCTTATTTACTTTTCCTGCATTTAATTAAATTATTTAGAAAACCAAAACAAAACCTACCTACTCACACAAAACCTATCCTAAAAGCCCAACTTTATCTTTGGCACCGCTTCGTTTCAATTCGCTCCAATTTAAGAACGACCTCGAGTTATACTTACTGCTTGCTCACCCTGTGTGGTAGGTAGTATTTATAAATTGAGTCCCCAGCTCTCTATAAATTTAAAACTCACTGATCGCCGCCTAGACGGGAGGTCCGCAACGACCGGAACCCCACTTCCGATCCGACCGTCCGGGCTGCATCACCCAACATGAAGGCAGAGATTGCTACTTATGTCAGCAAATGCCTAACCTGTTCTAAGGTCAAAGCCGAATACCAGAAACCCTCCGGATTGCTACAACAACCTGAAATTCCCCAGTGGAAATGGGAAATGATAACCATGGATTTCATCACTAAACTCCCCAAAACATCTAGCGGTTGCGATACCATTTGGGTGATCGTAGATCGTCTCACGAAATCCGCCCACTTCTTGGCCATCAAAGAAAACGACACCATGGATCGTCTGGCCCGAATCTATATAAAGGAAGTCGTATCTCGACACGGTGTTCCTATCTCAATCATCTCCGACAGAGATGCTCGGTTCACTTCCAAATTTTGGAAATCTCTCCAAGATTCACTTGATACTCGACTGGATATGAGTACCGCATACCACCCACAAACCGATGGTCAAAGTGAGAGAACCATTCAAACACTGGAGGACATGCTACGAGCCTGCGTAGTAGACTTCGGTAAAAACTGGGAAAGCCACTTACCATTGTGCGAGTTCTCATACAACAACAGCTATCACTCCAGCATTAAGGCTGCACCCTTTGAGGCATTGTATGGTCGCAAGTGCCGATCACCGATCTGTTGGACCGAGGAGGGAGACAGTCAACTCACCGGTCCAGAAATCATCCATGAAACCACTGAAAAGATCGTCACTATCCAAAACCGCCTAAAAGCCGCGCGTGATCGTCAGAAGAGTTATGCTGACGTGAGACGCAAACCACTCGAGTTCCAAGTTGGGGACCGAGTACTTCTCAAATTAGCGCCTTGGAAAGGTGTCATCCGCTTTGGAAAACGTGGAAAACTAAACCCCAGATACATTGGACCTTTTGAAATCCTCGAGAGGGTTGGTCCGGTGGCATACCGACTGCAGCTACCTGCCAAACTCAGTAGCGTGCATCCCACCTTCCACGTTTCCAACCTAAAGAAATGTCTATCTGATGAGACACTTGTCGTTCCACTCGATGAGATTCAAATAAACGAAAAGCTTCATTTCGTCGAGGAACCCACTGAAATAATGGACCGAGAGTTCAAACAACTGAAACAAAGTCGTATTCCCATCGTTAAAGTCCGGTGGAATTCGAGGCGTGGTCCTGAATTCACCTGGGAACGGGAAGACCAAATGCGACAGAAATACCCTCATCTCTTCGTCGAAACCGTTCAACCGACGACAACGACTTGATTTCGGGATGAAATCCTTTTAACAAGGGGAGAATGACACCCCCAAATTCGTGGTTTAGCGGAAGTACGATTTTGGTGTTACTAATCAATAATCACAACACAAAGGTACATAGCAAACGACTCTAAATACGCCGTTTTAACGATTTACATTGATATCAAAAGATAATTACAATGTCATAATAATTACATAGCTCAAGTTCGAGTGTAAAAGATTCTAATGCATAACTACTGTTACAAAATAGAGTAATGCAATCTAATCTCTTGTTTTGAATGCGACTCGAGCTAACATGGACCTGGTGGGCAGCCAGTCCTACTGCTGATTACCTGCGATACATGCTAAAGAGGTCAGCTAAAAGCTGGTGAGCTCACAGGTTTAGTATAATTTGTAGAGTATGAACCATGAGTTTTCATAAATGTGTTTGCAAACTGCAAGAAATATTCGATAAGTATACATCCATGAGCACATAGTTTACGCTTAACTCGAGGGTCGGGTCCCATATAGAGAATTCCGAGCGAGGTGCCTTTGCAAGTGTCTAATCCACACTTGTTTAACAAATATTAGTACGTCCGTTTATCGAGTTAGTGCTTGCTAACCCGGACGAGGGAGGTCAATCCTATATGGTACTATATACTAATATTCGCGCTACTACGTATTAACAAACTATGCTTTGAAAGGTCTTTGATGATTAGCTGAAAAACTCATGCAGTATCTGTTGTTTTGTACTATGTTCATATGTAAAAGCAAGCAATGTATCACACCCCATAGTGAAAACAGTAAAAGTGGGGCTATGAGACTCACCTGAGAGTCTTGGGAACTAAGCAAATAAACTTGATTTGCCTTAGCTAGGTATGATCCGAAGATTCGTAACCTGAGGGTGTCCACGACACGCGATGGTTATAAGTATTAGAAGGTATCTCAAAAGATCACCTTGGTAGTCGTTCATTCGACTAAAATGTCCAATCGTTCCGATTAAGTTGATTGCTTTGTTCATGTGTTTGAAAACGTGTACGGCACATTGGTGATTGATTTGTAATAACCTCGTTATTATAAGTGTGAAAACATGTCTCAACTATGTTTTGAAAGTCGCGTCATATAATCGTTTGAAGTTTCTTAAGTTCAACACTTAGTGAGAAAACACTTGTCATCTTACTGATCTATGCGACACAAGGATAGTATCGCATGAGATGGTAGGGCGGCACTTCGGTAGTGACGGGCTTAGTGGCGTACCACGGGCATGGCGTTACTAAACTAGTGACGGCATTAGTGTCGTAACACTGGGTAAGGCGTCACTATGATAGTGACGGTATTAGTGACGTATCACTGATTTGGGGCGTCATTACACTAGTGACGGGGTTAGTGACGGGTTTGGGATCTAGGCGTCACTAAGGTAATGTCGGTAGTGGAGCGTCTGCGGCACTATGCTAGTGTCGCACCTAGTGACGCATAACTGCAGTCATCGTTGCGTCACTAGCGACTGATGACGTGATTTTTGCCAAAAACGAGTTTTTCGGTTTCCGTTCGGTCCAAATCTTTTACCCAACCCTTTTTTGGACATTTTAGACATATATAAACAACCACAAGTGATAAATAATGAAAAACGACAATTTTTGAAAAGTGTCGGAAACTTACGCGGAGTCGAAATGAAATTCCGAAAAGGTGGGGTTGTAGATCGTGAAGTGGTGGTCGACTTTCTCCAAATGAGCGAGATGATTCGAGCGAGTTTCGTGAGCGTTTTGGTGATTTTGGGTGGTGTGGTGGTGGTTTTTGTTTTGGAGGGAGTTTGGTGAAGAGAGAGAGAGATGAGAAGTGATAATGGGGAAAGAGTGAGGTGGGGAGGGGTTTTATACTCCTCATCTCCTCCAGTTTCTCGCGCCCGTGTTTCATACAGTGGTCGATTCTTGATTTATTTAAAACGTTCGTATTGCCGCGCAATAAAATTTTTAAATCTCGCGTTTTGTTTTTAAATCGAAACCCATTGTTTTTAATCAAAGTATTTCTTCAAAATACTTTATTTTGAATAATAAAATCCTACGTTTTATTATTTGTTGACGTTTGCGTTTGTTAGCTATTCTCGAATTGTTTGCCGTGCATTATTTTTCCAAAATAATGGTTTGTAAATAACTATCAATTTTAAACCAAAGAATGATACGTTATTTATTGAAAGTCATCAATGTCCGTATTTTGATTGCGAATTGGCATTCGGCCAATTAAATAAGTACGATTTCATTAATCGCATACGAGTTTGTATATATTTCATCAAATATATATTTTCTAGTACACATAATTAGCCTGATCACAAAACTAATTACACGTATTAATTATGTAAGGATTTTAGATTTGATGATTACAAAACAAAATATGCATAAAGTAAGAATGATGAAACTAGAAGGACTTAATGTGTAATATTAGTTTACTTTCTATGCAAGTTAGGTTTTATGTAACCCTAATGATTTCTATTATATAAAGAGACATAGGGACTTAGGAAAATGTGTGCACAAAAATATGTAGACGTCTAGTGTTTAACCCCTAAGGTTCTTTGTAACCCCGATACTAAAGGGTATCCGTCTTGTTGATTCATAAATAAGATTAGGGGTTTGGCTATTGATAACATTGATGTTCTTGTTCTTATTACGCTGCATATTATCATCATTGTTATCGTTATTGTTAATCCTAGATCAAGACCTAAAAAGTCTAGAGCTTAAACGATATTAGGTTTTCACAATTGGTATCAGAGCCATGGTGGCTCATGATCTAGGATCGAAAAGGTTTAAAAGTCTTACGAAGAAGATATTGGAAAATTAGGGTTTTTCAATTTTTTGTTCGTCACTTTCTGCGCAGCCGTGGTAAAAAATTTGGATCTCATTCGTTAACCGTCCAATCGTCGTGAAATTTGAACTGTAAGTTCATAACATATACGTGCACAATCTGACCGAAGGAATTTTCGATTAGAGCTTTCAATTGAGAGATATTAATTGTCGAAATTGGTGCAGTAAAACGATCACCGTGTCTTCGTTACTCAACGAATACTCATGATTTTTGGATATGTTATAGAAGACACATGTTTCTACATCGTGTAAAAATTTCATCGTGATCGGAGTTTCCTACAGAGAGATATTAAAATTCGATTTTACAGCAGTAAGTTTGTGGTTTCTTTTGTGTAGCTGAAGTCAAATAATTTCCGTGAATTCATTAACCGTTGGATCGACTTGGTTTTTGGATATGTGGTTAACGAGATATCGATAGACTTCGTGTTAAAATTTGAGCTTCATCGGATATGTAACCAAGGAGATATACAGTTCGTAAGCCACTGTCATCAACTTGCCCCTGCTAGTACAAAGTTACCACGGTTAAGTACAACGTTGCCTTTGTTAGTACGACGTTGCCACTGCTAGCACTGATCTACCACTGCTAATACAAGCTTGCCACTGTTGGTAGAAGCTTACCACTGCTAGTACAAACCTACCGCTGCTAATACATAGTAACCACTGTTCGGTATAGCCACTGTTAGTAGTTGCCACTGCTAATATAACTTTGCCACTGTTGGGTAGCGATACCACTGTTAGTCATTTTTCAAACACTAGCGGAATTAGTGATACTCGTCATGGATGGTACTACATGGTTTTCGTTGCTATTATTGGATGGTTATCCGTATAGTTCTTATGGTTACTTTGGATCTCGAATGGGATTGTTTTTCATAACAATCTATTCTGATTGATTTAATGGCTTGTTTTTAAGATGATTTGAAGATTTGATCACGAAGAAGATTGATTATAGCTTATTTGATATTGTAGTTGAGTTTGACAGGTTTGTATCTTATCATATCTCAAAGTGGTGGATGAAGAGCTTTGAAGATAACTTGTTTGGTTTGTATGGGACGACGAAGACTTGACAAATCTAGCAAACGTGTGAGATTAAACTTATGATGCTCAATGCTCACATTTGCTATCACTTGAAAGAGTTACAGTGGGCTCGGTGACTTATTATGAAGAATGAGGATTTTTGTCAAAGAGATTGTGATCTACTTATACAAGGATATAAGTTCGACGTCGTGGTTAGTACAAGATATAAGGTACAGGTTTGGAAGATTGGACTTCTTTATCAAGTTTGTTATATTCTGTTTTCTTCATAAGTGATCATTACATAGAGCCAATCGACTTAGAGATTCAAGAGATGGTGAACATATTTTGAGGGGAAGCTTACTGTTTAAAGTTTCATCATCTACATGTATCATTTGAGGGGAAGTATTTACAAGTTGCAACAGATTATGATTTGATTATTACAAAAAGGGGAAGATATTAAGTCAAGGGGAAGCATAGAAGACGGTTTCATATATCGAGATTGTTTTGTAATATCAAATAGGGGAAGATTGTAAGGATTTTAGATTTGATGATTACAAAACAAAATATGCATAAAGTAAGAATGATGAAACTAGAAGGACTTAATGTGTAATATTAGTTTACTTTCTATGCAAGTTAGGTTTTATGTAACCCTAATGATCTCTATTATATAAAGAGACATAGGGACTTAGGAAAATGTGTACACAAAAATATGTAGACGTCTAGTGTTTAACCCCTAAGGTTCTTTGTAACCCCGATACTAAAGGGTATCCTTCTTGTTGATTCATAAATAAGATTAGGGGTTTGGCTATTGATAACATTGATGTTCTTGTTCTTATTCCGCTGCATATTATCATCATTGTTATCGTTATTGTTAATCCTAGATCAAGACCTAAAAAGTCTAGAGCTTAAACGATATTAGGTTTTCACAAATTACAGTTTAGGCTCTAATCACAAGGCCTAATTTGTCGGGTGTCACATTTCGACAAAAGACACGTTTGCTGAGTAGTTTCAACTGTCTTCATATCAAGAATATAAGTGTCCTTTTGTCGTGGTGCCCTCAATAGCACCCATTCTTCAGGAATTTCAAACCCCGGTTTCAGAATAACACATTCCTTCTTGTTGAATGCCGTGGTGAAATCCTTGTCACTAATCTGTGAAACACTGAGAAGATTATACTTGAGTTGTTCCACGAGATTCACTTTCTCAGAGCTCACTTGTCCATTCGTGAGCGTTCCTTGTCCTGTAATGACGCCACCTGTATTTCCAGCAAAGGCAACCTGTCCTCCGTCATAGGCCTGAACTTCTGACAACAGAGACACATCGCCTGTCATGTGCCTTGAGCAACCACTATCAATATACCATTTGCTATTTCGAGTCGGTGATTGCTGTGACACAAAAAGAAAAACAGTTAGTTAGAGATGGGCACCCAAGCCTTTACAGACTTGGGCATCCCAGTGGCATCATCGACAATGACAACATCAGTCAGAACTTTATTTATAAAAATATGAGAATCATTGACTGATGTGTCGCTGCCAGAAGAAGAGTGTAACACCCCCAAATTTAATAGTTTGCGGAAGCGACGTTTTGGGTGTTACTAATCAATAATCACAAGCACAAAGGATACAGTGAACGACTCTAAATGAGACGTCCGAAAAGTTATTACATTAATACGTAAGTAGTTTCAAAATACAAGCTCGAGTTAAAGTAAATTCCTAGAGATTCTAATACATAACACTAGTACAAAAGTAATGTAAGAAAATCTCCAAGCTTGTAATGCATGCGACTCGAGCTAAGTAAGCTTATCCTGCTGGGCATCCCTACTGATGCTGTGAACCTGAGAAGCATTACTAAAACGGTCAACCAAAAGGTTGGTGAATCTCACAGGTTTGTAAATAAGTAAACAGTTTGAACACACAAGTTGTATTTGTAATTAATAGCCAGCCAGTATGTAACGATCACAAGTCATGCACATCGTTCACATAAGTTTTAATAAGTGGGTGGTCGCAAGTCATGCAAACCGTTTGATACAATCGCCATGAGCCACCATAGTTGAAGCTTAACGTACAGTTAATATCGGTACCCCCTCATGAATGTAATCCAAAACATTCATACGGAACGAGTAAGAAACGCCCGTTTCTACAGGAACGGTTCGTGGTAGTGCGTGCTACCCCGGGCGGGGATTGTCAGTCCCATATGGATCCATATACTAAAACTCGCGCTTATCACATAACTAACAACTATGATTCAGGAGGATTTCATTGGATTAGTCGTAAAACTCATGCAATTGGCGTATCGTTAATCTCATACAGTAAGTAAATCGTGGCAGCAAGTAAGTTTTGTGTGTTCATGTAAAACAGTAATGCATCTCACCCCTGGGTATAAAACAGTAAAGTAGGGGCTGTAAGACTCACCTGAGTCTGGCAGACGATGTAATAAGTAAGCAAGTAGTATTCCCGAACTAGCAGCCCTTAGCGTCCTAATACGCATAAGGTTTAGTAAGTAAATGGAATACTTGTAAAGTATCCATGCTAGTTGTTCCCAAACTAGTTAATGTCCATTAGTTTGTTTGTAAGTTTGTAATCGTTTGTAAATCGTAATTTGTATAAAAGTCGTACGGTTCGTTTGTTATTGGTGTATAATAATAATTCCATCCATTATTATTATGTGTTTCGTAGTAGTGGTACAGTTGTAAAGTATACTCGTATGATCGTTTGTTTGTATTACAACATGTATCGTTTGTGTACGTTCCAATGGGCTTAGTCCCCAAAGGGTACGAGTGAAATCTCGTAAGTATTCGTATGTCAGTTCGTATCAGTTAACGTGTAATCCAGCACGTAACTAGCAGGTGAACTTGTAAGTTCGTATCGGGTGCAATCCCGTGTGGTGTACAAGTGTAAGTTCGTTGGAGTGTAATCTCCTAAGTATTTTTCGAGTGAAAACTCGTACGCGTGTGTGAGTGAAATCTCACGTTTAGTTTAGTATCGACTTGTACGTATTCCAGTATCGTTGTATACTTACAAAAGTATAGTATTTTCATGGATAAGTAACGCTGAGTAAAGTACGTTTACGTTTTAAGTATATTCCATACTTGTATAAATTGTAAGTTTCAAACAGCCTGTTATAGCGTCACTAGTATGCGTCACTTCTGTGTATCATGCGACACTTAGGTAGTGTCGTAGTATGTGTCTGTTTGTTGATGTATGCGACACTGAAGTAGTGTCGGTATTCGGATAGTGCGTCACTTAGTAAGTGACGTTATTAAGTATAATTTCTCATTAGTGCGCCACTATGATAGTGACGGTATTACAGTGTCGTGGTGAAACAGTGCGCCACTACTGAAGTGACGGTGTAAGTGAGCAAATCAGTTTATCAGGCGACACTGGACAAGTGTCGGTATTCATAGGTATGCGTCACTAAAGAAGTGACGGTATGATGGTCGGTGACGTCATCAGTAGTAACTAGGTGTTATTCGTTTCTACTGAAAATTATAAGTTTCTACTGATAATAGCGACACTAAGGAAGTGTCGGTATGAGTATTCTAGCGTCACTAGGTAAGTGACGTATGGTTTCTGCCGAACGTTATGTGGTAGCGACACTTATGTAGTGTCTTGTTGTTTCTGCCGAAGGTTATATAGTAGCGTCACTATCGAAGTGACGGTATGGAGTTTTAGCGGCACTAACGAAGTGTCGCATGTAGACGGTTCGTGACCTATGCGTCACTCAGACGTAGTGTCGCATAACTGGCGTGAGCCATGCGACACTAGCGTCTGGTCAGGTTTTAACTTGTGTCGAAAACGAGTTTAGCGAGTTCCGTTCAAGTTGAAACTTTTACACAAGTTATATTATGTTATGTTGAGTTCATAAAAATTGTTGGATGTCGTTTTTAATGTTCGAGGTGTCGTTTTATTTAAAATGACCAAAACCGACATTTTCGTAAACTTGTTCAAAAACGCGTTTAAGTTACATATTTGGACATTACTAAGCTAGGGGAACGTTAAACTAGCAAAATAAAAGTAATCGGAAAAGTTTCGGGTCGCCGGAAAACTTACAAAGTTGTCGAAACGAAAATCCGAAAAGATGAAGTTGTAGCCCTCGTTCTCGTGATCGTCGTTGTTCCTTTGCGTTTTGTGATTCAACCAAGCTTTGTGGTGTTTTTAGGGTGTTTTAATGGTGGTTTAAGAGTGAGATAGAGAGAGAGCCGATTGATAGAGAGAGAGAGAGGGAGAGAAATGATGAAGTATGGTGTGTTGTGTGTGTGAATGAATAAGAGAGTGAGGGGGGGTTGAGGGGGTTTGTCCCCTTTGACCCCTTGGGCCGGTTTTTGGTGGGGCCACTTGATGTGGTCTCACCACTTTTTGCTCCTCCGTGTTTGCGCTCCGTGCGGTGTTCGTTTCCCCGGTCGTTTAAACGTAAAACTAGTTTTATACGTGATTAAATATACGTTTTAAAATACGAATTAATACTCGATAATTAAATTGTAGTATTTTACCAAAATACTAGTTTTTCAAGTTATAAATCATAACTTAGTTTTGTTTTGTCGGTTGGTCGAGTTTTCGGAGAGTTCGGTGACGTTTTGGTTAAAACGTATGTTTCCCGTTATATTATAAACATAATATAATGTAATAATCAAAGTAATTAAATAATTTCATATTATTTAATAATCGTTTTATCAGTGTACCAAGTTTGTACAGTTGTTGTTTTATACGATATTTGTACTAATCGTATACGCGTATATATATATATATATATATATATATTCCATCCATATACATATATATAAGTAAGTAATGTATATAATCCTATTTCATATTATATACAGGAAATAAACAAGTAATTAGGAAAATTTTAAATTTACCCTAAATTTGGGGTTGTTACATTCTCCCCTTATTAATTAAATTTCGTCCCGAAATTTGTTCGAAGTAGTAGTCGGTAGTTCAATACTAGTCAGGCATCTACAATGTGTACTAGTAGTTTATGGTAGTAGGGTAGGTCCTACAGTGGCTGCAATCAAGTAATCGTTAGGTGGTAACATACCCTAATTTTTGTTGTCTGGAGGTAGTGGGCATTGGGCCTTGAGATGGCCAGCACTCCCACAGTTGAAGCAGAGTTTCACCTTAGGAGGGTTCGTACTTTTAGGGTCAGCCTTGAATTGACTGGTGGGTGTGGTACACGGGTTGTCATGATGTCGAGTGCACCGAGCACAGTAAGGTCTATTTCCCCTGTAAACTTTCACCCTTTTTGTTGGAGGTGGTGTAAAATCAGCGTCGGTACCCTTTTCAGTAGGATTACTTTGTGAAGTTGGTGGTGGAGTAGGTTTTTCTAAAGCTGTCAGACGTAGCTCGTACTCGCGCATAAGTATGTCATTTTGGAAAGCAATTCGTCGTAGGTCATCAATGTCTTCCCGTGCTTCAGTCAGTTGTTTGAGCAGGGTATCAATAGTTTGATTGAGGTGGCTGACTGCTTCAGCAGTCAAAGTTACATTAACTGGTGCTTTTGCAGCAGTTGTGTTGGTACATCAATGTGTGTCTGTCAGTTGGTCTCAGTCTGTAATCGTGTCGAAATTGTAATTACGTTTTGAATTGTTTAAGTTCTAGTTTATTTACAGTTTCTGTCATCATGCGACACAAGCACTGTGTCGCAGAAGCATTCTATGCGACACAAGGACTGTGTCGCAGAATCATCTCATGCGACACAATGCTTATGTCGCATAAGCCTTCATGCGACACAAAGCTTGTGTCGCATACAGTTTGGTCCAGGCTATAAATAGAGACTCGCCAGTTTCTGTTTAATAAGCCTCAACACAAAACACACACATAACACCTCCAAACTCAGAGAGAAAATTACTAGTTTGTGTTATTTTGTTTATTGTGTGTTTGTCAAAGTGTATGTATTGTTACCATCTCTTTATATACAAAGTTATACACTTGTGTTTTGGTCATTTACTTGTGAACTTCTAGCATATCTTGTGTGTTTAATTTCCGCTTTTATAGACAAGATTAAGCTACTCGATTTGGTCCGTATACGGAACCTACAATTGGTATCAGAGCCGCATACTCTTGAGTTGCGGTTTCGAGTTAGTTTGGTGCTAGATTTTGGTCCAAAAACATTATTTTCATAATTTATGTTTTTAAATGTTCTTGGTGTTCTTGGTTAAAAGGGTTGTTTTTGATCATATTTGGTTATAAATCTTCAAAGAAAAGGTGTTTGTCAAACTTTAGATTTGGTTGGTAAAAAGTGGTAATCATTTTGGTTAAAAGTTTTACTTTCCAGTCTGATGAAGCATGGTGATGTTTGTAATGATGTGTTTTGAAAGTTGAAATTTTTGTGGGCTAAAAAGACTGTCTGCACGTGCACTTTTGCGACACAATTTTTGTGTCGTATCCACTGTTCATACGACACAACCATACGACATTAAATTGTCTGCGACATATCGTGCGACATAACGTGCGACACTGTGTACGACATAATCCTACGACACAATCTTTTTGACCTTGACTGGTCTGCGACACAAGTTGCGACATAACATACGACATAACTGTTGTGTCGCATTTTTGTCTTCTGTCAGATTAAGTTCTGCGACACTACTTCTGTGTCGTATCTGTACTCTGCGACACAAATATTGTGTCGTATTGGTACTCTGCGACATAACACTGTGTCGCATAATTCCAGACTTAGACAAAAATCAGTTTGTTTTGTGTGTATTTTTCTAATTTGTTTTGCAGATTTTCATCATGTCTCTTCAAAGCGTTGATGCAGTTTTACAACATAATGCTACGATTGGTAGTGCAAATAAACCTCCTTATTTTGCACCGGGTTTGCCATTTCGAGCATGGAAACAACGGTTCATATCATTTGTTTTATTCACCGATCCTGACATGGAGTTGGCTCTTCTTGAACGCTATGTTCCACCTGTTGCTCTTGGAGAACACATGGGTGTTCCTCCTCCCAAGCCCGTTCGTTCATACACTACCGAAGAACGTAAAGCATGGGAAATTGAACGAAAGACTCATTCTGCTATTACTATGTCGCTTCCAACAGACGTTTTGGATATGTTTCCACAAACTATTGCTTATGATCTTTGGACTGCAATTGAAAAGAGATTTTGTGGAAACACTGAGTACATCGAAAGCAAATTGGAATTAGTCAAAACTCAGTTTGATTATTTCTATATCCAGAAGAATGAAACTGTCAGAGACATGCTTTGCAGATTTACCCGCACAGTGAATGAACTGCAAGCTGGCGGTTATAATCTCAAAAATTCTGAGATTAACAAAAAGGCTTTAGCTGCTCTGCCATCAAGTTGGGAAACACGAGTTTTGTTATTGGAAAGCGATCCAAAAACAAAGCAATTGTCTCTGGATGATCTTATTGGAAAACTTGAAGCTGGGGCATTGGATATTGAAAAGAAGGAAACAAGATCTACTGCTCGTGCATCAGAATCAAGTCATGGTGGAACAGCTTTCATCTCAGCTGAGACAAATTCTCAGAGATTCTCTTCTTACAGTAATCCTTCTGTAGGAACATTTTCAGCCCTACCAGCTTATAATGCTTCTTCAAGCAGTACATGTTCATCACCATCTGTTCCTACTTCTGCAACCACTGATGAACATGCAGCCATGTTTACTGCTTTCTTGTCATCATATGAAGACTTTCTTTCTAAAAGAGTCAGTACATTGGAACTGACTGATGAAGACTTCAATCAGGTTGATCCCGATGAGTTAGAAAGGATCGACATTAGATGGAATATGGCTATGCTCACTCGTAGAGCCAAAAACTATCTAAGACGAACTGGAAAGAGATCTCTTGAAGATGCAGCTGACAGAACACCAACGGGATTCGATAAAAGCAAAATCAAGTGTTATAAGTGTCAGAATCTTGGACACTTTGCCCGTGAATGTGAGAAAGGAAGACAACCTGCTTCGGGTTTCACTAAACCATCTGTTGTTCCAAAACAGATTGAGCATACTACTGCTAAGGCTGCATTGTTGATTGAGGATGGAGATGCTTATGATTTTTCTGCTCATGAAACTCAAGAGCAATGTTTCATGGCTATCAACAATGAGGTACCATTTGCTAAATTTACCTGTGATTCATGTATTAGTTTAACTGGTAAAGTAAATGGGCTTATGGAACATAATGACAACTTGAAGTCAGATATCTTGAATTTGATGGAAGCAAACAAAGTTTTAAAAATTAATGAGAAACACTTTGAAAGTAACATTAATCAACTTATTGAAGATAAAAAGGAGCTGAAAGCTCTAATTTTCAGTAATCAAGATGAAATTGACAGTTACTTAAAAATGATTGCTCATTTGAAAAAGGAATTGGCTGACTCTCAAGCCAAAGCTGTTGATTTGCAACGAAAACTCAAGAATATCAACACTTCAGCCATGGTCTTTACTGATATCCTGCAGACGGGTAGAACTAGTTCTAAAGATAAGTCCGGTTATGGTTATCATAATCAACCGCCTCCGTCTTTAGATGTGAATTTGTGTAGACCGTCTAAGGATGAAATTAAAGATTTTGTGCCTACTGCTTTAGTAGATGCAAAGCCCATTGAAATATCAGTTAATGAACCTGTTGTTAAGAAAGTAGCTATGCCTGTATGTGAACCTGTTAGTTTGACTCCGTTTAAGTTGCCTGAATTCTATAAAGCCAACATAGAAGTTAACCATGATAAGAAGAAACCTAAGACAATTAAGGCTGAACCTGTGAAGCCTTTTGAACCTGTTAGGTTTAACCCCTCAGGAACCGTCAAGTTTACCCCCTTTGGTAGTTTCTCGCCTGCTCCCTTAAAAAACATTGAAGAAGAGGTCGAAGTTGAGGATGTTCCCTGTAAGTTTGTGCCTCAATGTGAAAAGAAAAACATTAAGCCTGAACATCACATTCTCACTACTGAATCAGATGATGAAACTTTTCCAATGAATACTAAGGTTAAGGCTGAACATAAAAGGAAAGAGATACAGAATATTAATGTCAAATCACTTAAGAACTCTGTTAAACTTTCCGTTTCACATTCTGGGGCATCCACCTCAACGTGCTCACAAAAGTTACCTGTCTCACCTCAATTTTTAGGCAGTAACGACCGAACCTTTAGGGAAAGACGATCATGTTTCTACTGCAAGAAACAAGGTCACTTGATTAGTCAATGCCCGTTGCTTTTGAGAAAGAAGTTTTCAAGAGGTGTTCCCAGAAATTCTGTTTACAAAAATTCATCTGTTAAATCTTTTTCAAAGAAGGGTTCACTCTCTCATACTTCTATCCCGAAAGTTAATGCTGCTAGGCCTAGTAAACCTCTGGTTAAACAGCCTGACAATGTTAACAAGCAACACAATATTGTTCCTGTGAAAATTTGGAGACCAAAAGAGTCGTTAAATGACTCATCATCAAGTAATACTGCATCAGGAATTGCACCTGATTTATTGAAAAACAAAGTTTTAACTGATGTAGTTATTATTGATGAGGTCTCTGGAGTACCCAAGTCTGTAAAGGCCTGGGTCTCCATGTCTAACTAACTTTCTCTCTATGTTGTGCTGTAGCAGTCAGATCATATACAAAGAAGTAAATGGTATGTGGATAGTGGCTGCTCACGGCACATGACTGGTGACATGTCCCTTCTGTCTGATGTGAAACCATATCGAGGAGGACATGTTGCTTTTGCGGGAGATACTGGTGGTAATATCACGGGTCAGGGTACTCTTTCTAATGGGCAAGTGAGTTTTGATAAAGTGAACTATGTCGAGGAACTGCAACACAATCTGATCAGTGTTTCTCAAGTCTGCGACAAGAAGTTCACTACCGCATTTACAGATGTTGAATGTTTGATTTTGAAACCGGGATTTGTTATTCCCGAGGAATGGGTGTTACTGAGAGCACCCCGTGTACGCAACTCGTACATTTTGGATATGCAAACTGTGATTACCAAGGAGCATACTTGTTTGCTATCAAAAGCATCTTCTAAAGATTCACTGCTTTGGCACAGACGAATGGGACATATTCATTTTCGCAGAATGAATTATCTTGTTAATAATGATCTTGTTTTAGGTGTGCCTAAAAAGTCATTCGTAACAGATGATGAATGCGTTTCCTGTCTCAAAGGGAAACAACACAAGAAGTTCCATAAGTCTAAGCAGGTGAACTCTATTGAATCTCCATTGGAGCTGCTTCACATGGATTTGTTCGGTCCTGTGAATAAGAAAAGTATTGGAGGAAAATCATACTGTCTGGTTGTAACTGATGATTACTCAAGGTTTTCTTGGGTATATTTCTTGGCTGGAAAGGATGAAACAGCTGATACTTTAACTTACTTGTTCGACAGACTGGAAAATCTGTGTAATCTGAAAATCAAGAAACTGCGCAGTGATAATGGAACAGAATTCAAGAACAGAACTTTGGAAATGTATTGTCTTCGAAAAGGGATCTTTCATCAGTTTAGTGCTGCTCGTACTCCTCAGCAAAATGGAGTAGCTGAAAGAAAGAATAGGACAATCATTGAGGCAGCAAGAACCATGTTGTCTGATGCGCATCTACCAACCACTTTTTGGGCAGAAGCTGTTAACACTGCCTGCTATGTGTTAAATAGGGTTTCGATTGTTAAAAGGCGAAAGAAAACATGTTACGAATTGCTGAATAATCGCAAACCAAATTTGAAGTTTCTTGAGCCTTTCGGGTGTCCTTGCTCAATTTTAATTACTAAGGACTCGGTAGGCAAATTTGATGAAAAAGCAGTCGATGGGTTATTTTTGGGATATTCTGTGAACTCTCCTAATAAAAGAGTTTTCAACAAGTCTACTGGGAGAATAGAGGAACATTTTGAAGTAAGGTTTATGAAATATACTGATTCTCCAAAAGGCAAGGGACCTGATTCCTTGTTTGAGTATGATAAGTTGGTGGACTCTTTCAATCTTCCCAAATTTAGTGAAGAAGAACAGGTGGCGTCTCTACTTCATGGATTGGATCTTACCTCTGACGACTCAATCTCCAATTCTAGAGTAGTACCTCCTGAGAATGTTGTCAATGATGACAATCCCTCCGATGTTGATCAAGTGGCTTCTGAATCTAATCCTCAAACTGAAACCGATATTGTCACACCAATTGACAATGAGGATACTGCCACTAATAGCTCAGTTGAAATTCAAAATCCTGGAGGTGATCTGTCAAATTTGGATTCAATCATTGTGCCTGATCCGATTCCTCAGCTCAGAATTCATTCTACTCACCCCACTGAAAACATCATTGGTGATCTTCAACAAGGTGTCTTAACTAGGCATCAATCTGCTGCTAATGAAGTCCGTGAAGAATCTTCATCTGCCAATTTTGCCTGTGTTGAAGAAGAATTGGAAGAATGCTTCTTGTCTCAGCATGAGCCAAAGAAAATTGCTGAAGCTTTGAAAGATCCATACTGGGTTGAGGCTATGCAGGAAGAATTGAATCAATTCAAAAAGCTTGATGTCTGGGAGTTGGTTCCTTTACCAATGGATGTCGATCCAATTGGAACTCGCTGGGTTTATCGTGTGAAGAAAGATGACAGAGGCGTAGTTATTCGGAATAAGGCTCGGCTGGTTGTTCAAGGTTTTACTCAGATTGAGGGTTTGGACTATGATGATGTGTTTGCTCCAGTTGCAAGATTGGAGTCCATTCGCATTTTTCTGGCCTATGCGACATTTAAAGGTTTTCGGGTTTATCAACTCGATGTCAAGAGCGCATTTCTGTATGGAGAGGTGTTGAAGGATGTATATGTCTTGCAACCTCCTGGTTTTGAAGATCCAAACCATCCTGATTATGTGTGCAAGTTAGGCAAGGCATTATATGGTCTTCATCAAGCTCCTCGAGCTTGGTATGCGAGGTTGGCAAATCATCTCACGAGAAATGGCTTCTCACGAGGCCAAATTGATAGCACTCTCTTCATAAAACGGGTTGGAAAAGATTTGTTACTTGTGCAGGTTTACGTGGACGACATCATATTTGGTTCAACAAATGATTCTTTGTGCAGAGACTTCGAGAAGATTATGAAGTCCGAGTTTGAGATGAGTGCCATGGGAGAACTTAAGTTCTTTCTAGGTGTACAGGTTGAGCAGTCTGACAAGGGTTTCTACATTCATCAGTCCAAATATGTCAATGACATGTTGACTCGGTATGAACTCCATGACTGTAAGCCATATGGTACTCCCATTGAAACTGATCACAAACTCGGACCCGCTGAACACGAAGAAGATTGCAAGGAGCGGGACTATCGTTCTATGATAGGATCATTGATGTATCTCACTGCATCCAGACCAGATATTGTGTTTGCTGTGTCTATCTGTTCCAGATATCAATCAAAGCCCAAAGTTTCTCACATGAAGGCTGTGAAGCGAATTTTTGGTTACCTCAAATATCGACCATCACTTGGTCTATGGTACTCAAATGAGAAAAATTTCGCTCTCACTGCCTATTCTGATTCTGATTATGGCGGCTGCAATTCGGATAAAAAATCAACTACAGGAGGATGCCAATACCTCGGTTCTCGACTGGTGTCTTGGCAGTGTAAGAAGCAAACCACAGTTTCCACCTCAACAGCGGAAGCTGAATACATTGCTGCTGCAAGCTGTTGTTCACAGATTTTGTGGATTCAACATCAATTGCGTGACTATGGGTTACTTCTTACTTTGACTCCTATTCATATTGATAATACTGCTGCTATATCTATTATTCGCAATCCCGTTCAACACTCTAAGACCAAGCACATAGAGATTAGGTTTCACTTCATACGAGATTGCTATGAGAAACATTTAATTGACCTCATTCACATAGATACCCTTAAGCAAAAGGCCGACTTATTCACTAAAGCTTTTTCGCGTGCTCGCTTCAACGAACTTGTGGATATGATAGGGATGATTTCCCTTGATCTCAAGAAATGATTTGTGACTTATTTTCTGTACAGTTTATTTGCTTTTCTGTTAAAAAAAAAAAAAAAAAAAAAAAAAAAAAAAAAAAAAAAAAAAAGGGCAACCGCCACTCTTTATACTCGTTAGTATCAAGGAAATGCAATGGTTGCTACATTTTTAAAATAGACGTTGAGTTGAGTCTGTAAACAACTTGGGATATGATAGTACATCGAATGACATGCACAAAATGGAATTTTAAGTTTTATCTTTGATGTGTCAGTAGGTTTATCTGACACACTTAAAACTGTTTTTATGAAAATTGTCTTCATCATGCGATGTACCGGTAGGCATGATACACACCTGTCTCTGGGGTATTAAGAAATCATTTAAATATGTGTCTATTATCTTGTGGTAAACTCCGTATGATGTACGACTCAATGTCTTAATTCCTTAACGTAGCTTAACATATTTCTATCTTTGGAACTTTTATCTGAAATCATTTGGGAGTTTATGCTGGTTGTTGCCTCTGTTGTACGAAAGTACAGAACTGGTAACAGTTACTATAAACTTGGGGTTAAGCAATTACAGGTCAATGCACTTGAAAAATCTTAATGATACTGAACAAGGTCGCTGTTTGGGAAACTCCAAATCCAGTTTGACTGCAATCGGTTTTGCTTAATCCTAAATCATACTACCCAAGGTCGCTGTTTGGGAAACTCCAACTTCAGTTTGACTGCGATTGGTTGTGATTATACTTGAATCATGTTAGGTTGCTTTGCTGTACTTCTGTACTGACCTGTCAACTCTAGCCTGATTCTTAAAAATGATCTTTCTTTATTCTTTCTAAATATGGAAACTATGTTATTGTCTAGAGTATAGGGGTATATCAATGGTGGGTGCCACAGAGACTTATACATTCTAACAATAAAAGGTTAACTCCACAAACTCGGTTGTAACATGCTTAAGTGGATAAACAATATCGATAATCGTCTTGAAATAATTTTTATAAAACGTGTTTTAAATGTGCCACGTAAATTTAAAGTGGACAAATATACTGATAATCGAAATAACTCTTTCTATTCCTAATAATTGCATGTTATTTCGGTATGATCCCTAACCAGTATCTCAACTCCGTCACCAAAACGATTTTATAAATTTCTCACTTTTAGTTGTATTTGTTTCTTTTATTTTATGTTTATATTTAGTTTTATCTCTTTAATATTCTTTAAATTGTATTTTCTTCTTTTTAATTTTTTTTAGTCACAAATCATCTTCTTTGCGAAAATTCTAAAATCAACATCCGAATCGGCATCGAAATTAAAATTTTTTTAAACCTTCAAATTCTGCTTTGTGTCCCGTGCGACACAACCACTGTGTCGTACTACTGTTATACGACACAACGCCTGTGTCGTATTTGTCAGTTTTGTTTGTGTCGTATACTATGTCGTATGCGGGTCAGGGATAACTATTCACAACATACGACATAATCATTTACGTTTTCAAATCTTTCACGACACAAACTATACGACATAAAGGCGATTTTGCGACACAAGCATTTTTCGATCGGGTTCGTGATTTCGAAGGCTTTTCTTCGCGTTTTGTTGCTCGACTCTTGTTCATCATCTGTTAGCGCATCCTTAGGTATAATTCTTTCGTGTTTTCATCGCGTATTATGTCCTGTATTCGATCGACCCGTATTACGTTTTTAGGGTTTCGGTTTTTCGTTAAATTATTTAGGGTTTAGGGGTTATTAGGGTTAGATAAATACATATTATTGATCCTCTGTTGTGTACGAACCCTAGGGTATGTCTGGATTTTGAAAACCCCAAAAATGTTTCATCGATCGAATCTGGGTTTGCTTTGCTGTTCATCTTTGCGACATAACATACGACATAGTCGTTATGTCGCATAGATACTTGGTTTTTATGTCGTATTGATACCCGGTTCTTATGTCGTATCTTTATACGACACAAACGTTATGTCGTACCCACTTGATACGACACACCATACGACACAGCGACTATGTCGCATTCGAGATTAATTTCTCAATTATTGCTAAATGCAGGGGAAATGCTGTCCGCGTGACACGTGTCATACGACACAATGCTTATGTCGTATTATTCTTATACGACACAGTCCTTATGTCGTATGAACCTCATGCGACACAACTGATGTGTCGCAGAACTTTTGTAAAAATAAAACGCGAATTATTTTTTGGTACTAACGCTAACGCATTTCGAGTTTTGGCTGTATTACTGTTATTTTTGTAGAAATGGCTGAACAACCTGCTCAACCTGCTCAAGCTGCTCCAGCTGCTCCAGCACTCCCCGAGATCGATATCTCTAAATACTTCTGGGAGCCTCGTCACAACATTGTGGCGTTCATGAATACAACGGTCGAGACTTCCCGCCCGTATCGCCCAATGATCGCATTTCTTCATCGCTCGCGTATTTACAAAGCTATCACTGCAGATACTCGGATCCTGACAAATCACATTACCGAGTTTTGGGATAATGCAGTGGTAAACTATGATGAAGCTGATACTAGGATCATTTCTACTGTCCGCGGCCGCCAAGTCATCTTTTCTGAGCAGCTTATTCGAGATTTCTTCGAATTCGGTGATAATTCTGACATGATCACCCAGTTTTCTTCAGCTGCTATTGCTCAGGGCATGCGATCGATTGGTTATCAGGACATTCCAGTTGATCAGTACAAGAAAACCTATATGACAAAGGTTTGGAGGTATCTGGCTCACATCGTCATTGTGTGCTTATCCAGTCGCAAGGCAGGTCTCGAAGGGATGAAATTTGCGACTGCCTCTGCTATTCTTGCCCTCATATACAACAAGCCCTTCAACTTCTCAGGCTATATCTTCAGGGGTTTTGTGAACAACGCTTTGGATAATAAAGACAAATGGGCGTTGTATCCCCGATTCACTCAGCTGTTACTCAATCATTTGCACTCGGATCTTCCAGTGATCAACTCTTTTACCTACGCGCAAACGCCGATGAATACCAGAATCTATACTGCTTGTACAAAGTTTGCGAAGTCAGGCGAAGCACCGGAACGTGAGGTTGCGTTGTTCGGTCACATTGTGGATCCTGATTATGTACCTCCTCCAGGCGAACAATTTAATGATCCACCTGCTCAGCAACCTCAAATCCCGAGGCCCCCAGTACAACAGCCTCCGGTTCAGCAGCCACCCGTTCAACAGCCTCCCGTTCAACAACCTCCAGCTCAACAACCGCCAGTTCAGCCTGTTGTAGCTGATCCAGAGTTGGTAGATCTTGATCTTGAGATCGATAATTATCAGCCTTCTTCTCCACCCCCTGAATCTTCCACCCGAGGAAAAAGGCCTCGAGATGTTTCTGACATTGCTGATTTGAATCCTCTGGTCAGACGTTCCCGCACTTCCACTTCCACATCTTCTGAGCCCCCAAGGACTGAAACTCCAATCACTCCTCATCCAGCTGTCATTCAGGAGCTCCTGTCAAAGATTGAAAAGATGCAGCAGACTATGGAAGCTCAAGCATCTGTTTCTGAAGCTCAGGATGCTAGGATCTCTCGCTTGGAGAAAGAGAATGAAGAATTGAAGACAAAGGTTCTGCAGCTGGAAACCCAAGCTATTGCTTCGGGGGAGACAGCCCAACCGGCCTTAGAATCAATTCCTAGGGTTTCCGCCGAAGGCGAAGAAAATGTAAATCCTGAAAATGTAAATGCTTCTGATATTAATGAAACAACTCTTATTCTTGAGTATATTATTGAGCAACCAGGGCAACCAAAACCGTTAGCTGTAGATTACACGTATTGTAATCTGACTTACTTTCAATCTGCGGTTGACGATGACGATCGTGCGCCTGAAGAACATTTTGACTTCAACTCAGCTGATAATGACGATGATGTTGATGTTGAACGAGAAGAGCTTAATCCTGATGAAGAATATTCTGATTGTCCAGCCTATCCTCAAGAGGGTGTTGTATTATCTGATTCTTCAGACGATGAGTCAGGGCCAGCATTCAATTACGTTCCAGGATCTACTTCTCAACCTGGTCCTGCTCAAGAATCTTCTGTACCCTCCAGCTCTTCACAAGCACAACCTGTCCCTGTTCGAGAAACGACAAATTACAATGACATTTTCCCTCTTGACACATCTGAATGTGTATCTTTTGACAAAGAAATGCCCATTAGAGAAAGGGACAACTGGTTTCCAAAAGGAAAAAATCCAGAACCTGCTCCAGTTACATGCAAGAAATATCAGGTTGGCGGTAATTATACAGGCCTGATAAAAAGCTGGAAGGTGAGCAAAGGAAGGTTGATGATTAAAAGGCTTGACGGTATCCAGTACTTTCGTCGATCACTGAGGATATTGAGTACATTGCCAAAGCATGACATCGTTCGTCTTACTCAGCTTCAGTTGATAAATCCTCACGATGATGGAGTTGCAGATGTTATTCAAAAGGTCATGCGTGAGGAAATTAAACGAAAGAAATACCATTATGTCAAACCAGTACTGGGTACAAGGTACACGTTCAAGAAGAAGCTCGATCCAAAGACCAAGCAGCCAATTGTAAAAGTTCACTATCCGCCTGCTAAATGTCTGACTGAAATAGCTCTGGAAACAGTTCCATTCAATCTACTGAAACGTTTTCATTACTGGGAACTGGATGCTCACACTGGCGAAGCCGTCTTAGTTTTTGTACCAGATTCAGAGCCTCAGACAGGATCTTTGTGGGGTCTACGAAAAGCTAACTTCAGAATATTTGACCCAATGAGCTTGATTAATCTGTCAAGAGATGACATGAAGAAGCTATTCGACAATCGGATTCGCTACAATCCAGGAAACGAGTTCAACTCTGTTTTAGCGAAACGATTTCAGAAAATTGTTGATATATGCTTCACCTACGGCATACACGCTGGTGGAAACTTTCCACCAGGATGGGTTTGAAGACTGAAGAAAATTGAAGAATTTTTCGAAGACCAAGCTGAAGACACGGGGGAGTTTGTTGGTACATCAATGTGTGTCTGTCAGTTGGTCTCAGTCTGTAATCGTGTCGAAATTGTAATTACGTTTTGAATTGTTTAAGTTCTAGTTTATTTACAGTTTCTGTCATCATGCGACACAAGCACTGTGTCGCAGAAGCATTCTATGCGACACAAGGACTGTGTCGCAGAATCATCTCATGCGACACAATGCTTATGTCGCATAAGCCTTCATGCGACACAAAGCTTGTGTCGCATACAGTTTGGTCCAGGCTATAAATAGAGACTCGCCAGTTTCTGTTTAATAAGCCTCAACACAAAACACACACATAACACCTCCAAACTCAGAGAGAAAATTACTAGTTTGTGTTATTTTGTTTATTGTGTGTTTGTCAAAGTGTATGTATTGTTACCATCTCTTTATATACAAAGTTATACACTTGTGTTTTGGTCATTTACTTGTGAACTTCTAGCATATCTTGTGTGTTTAATTTCCGCTTTTATAGACAAGATTAAGCTACTCGATTTGGTCCGTATACGGAACCTACAAGTTGGAGCAGCAGTAACAGCAGGTGCCATTTCTGATTCAGCGGAGTGTTCTGTATCACACTCGAGTTCGAGAAGGTAAGGAAACATAGTTGGTTCCTCACTGAGCAGTTCATCATTCAAAGTAGGGTTGTTGACGGAGTGAGTTGTCATTTCCTACGAAATAAGTGTTCTATTTAAGAATTTGCCTCAAGTAAGTGAAGTTATATCAAATTTTCTGTTTAAGTAACGAATAGCAAGTGAGTCCCCGGTCTCAACCAGTGTGAGATAATTGGGAATGGAGTTTGGTTACTTTGTATTGAGTGTCAGGCAAATTATGTTGTCGGAATTCTAAGTAGTCGGTCGTTTCCTAATCCTATTGTGTACTTAGGATCATAGAAAACACACAGAGTGAAACACAGTTATACACAAATCATTATGCGATAGATTTATGAGAAAACAGATTCGGGTAGTCAAAGAATGAACGTACCCGGGTTGAGTAAATCACAAAGTCTCGGGTTCGGGTCATCCTCCCTAGCGTTAATCACATAAGCTCTACTCTTCGTGTAGTTGTTTCGGGGTTTCAGCTTTGGGCAATCCTTCCTGAAGTGCCCGGTACCATTGCACTCATAGCAAGTCTTGGGTGCGCTGGTGTTGGTACCAGTAGTGTTGGTTTGGCAGTCCTGGGCCAGGTGCCCGAATTTCTTGCACTTAGAACAGGGACAGGAGCCGTTATGATGACGACTACATTTGGAGCAGAAAGGCTTGCTCCCCTTGTAAGCCTTTGAGTCATTGGCATTGACTGTTGCAGGCTTTTTGTCAGAAGTAGGGTTGGATGAGTGGGAAACCACTTCCCACTTACGTTTGTTATTCGCGGGTGGGGTTGAAGTCGAGCCACGGCGAACAGAATTTGCCGTTAACTCGTGAGCCATACGAATGGCGCTTTGAATGGTTCCCGGTTTGGACGAAGTAACTAAGTCCTGTAGTCGCTCGGGGAGTCCATCAACGTACTTTTCGATCCTTTTATACTCAGGATCAACCATGGATGGGCACAGAAGTGCCAGCTGGTGAAAACGGTTGGTGTAACCGGTGATATCGTCACCTTGCATCTTGTGATTCCAGAATTCTAATTCCAACTGTTTCAGCTCGTCTCTTGGGCAGTACTCGCCCCTCATCATGTTTTTCAGTTCATCCCACGGTAATTTGTAAGCATCGGCAACGCTCACAGTTTGCGCGTAAGTGTTCCACCAGGTTAGGGCGATTTCAGAAAAGGTGCTGGCGGCGAATTTGACTTTATCCTCTTCCTTGCAGTTGCAGATGAGGAATACTGATTCAATTTTCTCGGTCCAACGAATCAGACCAATTGCTCCTTCAGTTCCTGCAAAGTTCAGCGGCTTGCAGTTATGGAAATCTTTGTAGGTGCAGGTTTTGGTTTGTGGTCCAGTGTTAGCGGTATCTTCGCTACCAGGGTTTGATGTTCGGGTAGCTAGAGCTTGAGCCACACTACGGGCAATTAGGCCCGCGACTTCGGCTTCAGTAAGCATGATTTGTCGTCGTGGAGGCATGTTCCTTGAAACAATAAATAAAGAACATGTGAAGGTTTGAACAAGAATTATGGTTGTGATGATTTAATAAGTACAAAGAAATTTCGTCGAAGGTTGAAATTTGTTCAAAATTGTGAATTATACATAAGTTTATACATTTTTGAAATTTTGAGTATTTTATAAAACATTTTGTAAGAAATTGAGTAATATTTTTGATAAAATGTACGTTTGTTATAAAATTTTTGATAGTAAGAATTGGTTGAAAAGTTTTGAAGTCTATCGGAGACTTGAGTTGAAAATCATTTTATTAAGTTACACCTAATGGTACGGTGAGGTACATTGTAGAATGTTTATAAACGTCGAGTTAGGTAGGGTTAGCGAATAAAACAGAATTCTGATCTTCACATCGAAGGGTGTTCGAGTAGCTATGGTTGTCAGTTATAATGGTGTGGAAGTCGTCAGACGTATGAATTCGTAAAAGTTGAATAAAAATAGAATGACGAGAATCGAGTTGTCGTTTGGTTAATGTAAGTTGAAAATAAATTTCGCAGCAGTCGAGAGAGAGCATCGTGTCGGGAAAGAGGCCTATGTACATATATATATATATCACATATCCGCCTAGTTTGTGTCTAGCACAACCAAGTAAAAGTCCCGGTTCTCTCGAGGTCAGAGTCAGCTATTGCATTCCTGTTCAACATAACCCCTTTCAGAATCTACATCATCTTCATTTAATTGTACATAGTTGATCAGGCTATGTTAAATTAAACTTGTATGCTGTAATTCCTGAACCAGTTATACTTAATGAGGAATACTGCCTAACGGTCATAGTCTAGGCCCACTAAATGCAACCTAGTTCACTATAACCTTAGGCTCTGATACCAATCTGTAACATCCCCAAATTTAATAGTTTGCGGAAGCGACGTTTTGGGTGTTACTAATCAATAATCACAAGCACAAAGGATACAGTGAACGACTCTAAATGAGACGTCCGAAAAGTTATTACATTAATACGTAAGTAGTTTCAAAATACAAGCTCGAGTTAAAGTAAATTCCTAGAGATTCTAATACATAACACTAGTACAAAAGTAATGTAAGAAAATCTCCAAGCTTGTAATGCATGCGACTCGAGCTAAGTAAGCTTATCCTGCTGGGCATCCCTACTGATGCTGTGTACCTGAGAAGCATTACTAAAACGGTCAACCAAAAGGTTGGTGAATCTCACAGGTTTGTAAATAAGTAAACAGTTTGAACACACAAGTTGTATTTGTAATTAATAGCCAGCCAGTATGTAACGATCACAAGTCATGCACATCGTTCACATAAGTTTTAATAAGTGGGTGGTCGCAAGTCATGCAAACCGTTTGATACAATCGCCATGAGCCACCATAGTTGAAGCTTAACGTACAGTTAATATCGGTACCCCCTCATGAATGTAATCCAAAACATTCATACGGAACGAGTAAGAAACGCCCGTTTCTACAGGAACGGTTCGTGGTAGTGCGTGCTACCCCGGGCGGGGATTGTCAGTCCCATATGGATCCATATACTAAAACTCGCGCTTATCACATAACTAACAACTATGATTCAGGAGGATTTCATTGGATTAGTCGTAAAACTCATGCAATTGGCGTATCGTTAATCTCATACAGTAAGTAAATCGTGGCAGCAAGTAAGTTTTGTGTGTTCATGTAAAACAGTAATGCATCTCACCCCTGGGTATAAAACAGTAAAGTAGGGGCTGTAAGACTCACCTGAGTCTGGCAGACGATGTAATAAGTAAGCAAGTAGTATTCCCGAACTAGCAGCCCTTAGCGTCCTAATACGCATAAGGTTTAGTAAGTAAATGGAATACTTGTAAAGTATCCATGCTAGTTGTTCCCAAACTAGTTAATGTCCATTAGTTTGTTTGTAAGTTTGTAATCGTTTGTAAATCGTAATTTGTATAAAAGTCGTACGGTTCGTTTGTTATTGGTGTATAATAATAATTCCATCCATTATTATTATGTGTTTCGTAGTAGTGGTACAGTTGTAAAGTATACTCGTATGATCGTTTGTTTGTATTACAACATGTATCGTTTGTGTACGTTCCAATGGGCTTAGTCCCCAAAGGGTACGAGTGAAATCTCGTAAGTATTCGTATGTCAGTTCGTATCAGTTAACGTGTAATCCAGCACGTAACTAGCAGGTGAACTTGTAAGTTCGTATCGGGTGCAATCCCGTGTGGTGTACAAGTGTAAGTTCGTTGGAGTGTAATCTCCTAAGTATTTTTCGAGTGAAAACTCGTACGCGTGTGTGAGTGAAATCTCACGTTTAGTTTAGTATCGACTTGTACGTATTCCAGTATCGTTGTATACTTACAAAAGTATAGTATTTTCATGGATAAGTAACGCTGAGTAAAGTACGTTTACGTTTTAAGTATATTCCATACTTGTATAAATTGTAAGTTTCAAACAGCCTGTTATAGCGTCACTAGTATGCGTCACTTCTGTGTATCATGCGACACTTAGGTAGTGTCGTAGTATGTGTCTGTTTGTTGATGTATGTGTGACACCCGACCAATTAGGGCTAGTGTTAGTTCCTAATCCTTGTGCTAATACATGTAATTAGGGTGAATTATGTGTATCATTATGTGTATTAATATATGTTATTATATTTGCACACATTTGCGATTTGTTTAAATCGTACATTTTATTATCGGATGGAGTCCGACACAGTTTAAATACGACGTTGGTGAAAACATTTCTATAAATAACTTTAATCTATTTTTAGAAGTTATTTATCATGATCTATTATTTTGCTAAAATAATACTCGACAAACTTAGGCCTTTTGGTTAAAACGTCTCAAACGCAAATAATTTAATTCAGCGACCAAATAAACGTCAATAATTAATTTGGCAACATAAATTAAGTATTTTAAATAATACTTCAATGGAAATTTATCCAAATTATATCGTTAATCTAAACGACTCAAAATAACGTTACGCGATTTGACCGCCGTAGAACAAACACGCAAATCGAGGCCGACGAATTAACGGAACATTTTTATAAATGTTTTTAAGTATTTTGATAAATATCCCAATCAAAAATATTGAAATTTATGTCGTCACTTAAAAACGTGCATAAAACGTTTAACGTATAAATAAACGTTTAAACAATCGGGTAAACGAACGTAAAACGCAACGATTTAAGCTAGAAGTGTAAAATGACCAAAATACCCTTGTGGGGTCACCATGGGGGCCGGCCCATGTGCCACCACCCTCATTCCCCATCCAAACTTCATGCAATGTGATGATTGCTAGCCATGATCACTTCACCACTTCACCTTCATGCAAATGAACTCTTTCATTTTCTTCCATTTCACTCAACTAGTTGCTCTCACCTCTCTCTATGCTCTTTCTCACACTAAAAATCTGAGAAAAACACAGCCCTCTTACTACCAAATAATCATCACCATTAAATCACTATCATCTTGAAGATCAAGAACAAAAGAAAAGGGGAACCAAGCTCAAGACATCATCATCTTCAACTCCCTTCTTGCTTCCCCATTAATTGCTTGGTATAAATCATCAAACCTTTCACTTATTTTACTTTTAATCTACTGATTATGATGTTACAATGTTCATCTAACATGTTTATGTCCAAGAATAAGCTTAAAAATCGTTTTTATACAACACATTTGAACATGCAAAATGTGACAGAATCTGTCTCCAGAAAATCAGTCCACAGAATCGGCCATAACTTGAGCTCTGTTAAGAGTTAGACAACGAATTTTTTTTTAAAAGTTGCGTATTGAAAAGAGCTACAACTTTCATGTTTTACACTTTTTCCAGAAACGTACTCATTTTTCTCTACGAGCCAATTTATAAGACTGACCTGGAAGTTTTTCGATAAAATGTGTTCGGTTGTTACTCGGCTTTATTTAACTATGTTAATGGACTTGTTAGAAGCTGAAAATTTGATATGTTAGTCAAGACACTTAGTAAATCAGTTGGTAAAAATTTGGAAGTTTGATTTGGACTATAGATAGGTGAAATCAGTTGGCGTAATGGCCCGACATAAACCGAAAACATTAAATCTTGAAGTTTAAGGTGTAAACTTAAAACCGACATCTCGAAACGACCCCGACTCGAACCAAAATTTCTGGAGACTCTTTGAACATGTCTAAGGCTTCCCTAAAAATTTCGGGTCAAACCGAGCCCGTTTGACCATGTTTACAAAGCAAAAACACAACAGTTGACTTTTTTTTGACTTGCGAGTTCAGTTTGACTTGCGAGTTCAGTTTGACTTGCGAGTTCAGTTTGACTTGCGAGTTCAGTTTGACTTGCGAGTTCAGTTTGACTTGCGAGTTCAGTTTGACTTGCGAGTTCAGTTTGACTTGCGAACTGAAGACTTCCGAGTTGACTTTGACTTAGGAGTTGACCTTTTTCAGTTGACTTTTTGACCTTGAGAGTTGACTTTTAACCCTTGGTTGATTTTCATAAAATCACATTTTAGACTTTTAAATTCCGAGCCTTAACACATTCGGACATATATAAAAGCAATAAACACCTACAAAGATCAAACCATTATGATGTAAATTCATATATGAAACACATATGCTTCGAGAAGTATACAACACGATGAACTTAATAATAATAATACTTTGAATTATTATTACAAACTTTCACCAACGGGTCGCACACGTTTTTAGTAAACGAACTTGAACAACTTGTATGGACATACTAGTTAGATGAACTAGCTCTAGGTGGACATTAACCCTCCACCTACATTGTGAATTAAGTGGACATTAACCCTCCACTTACATAGATGATCTTTCAAGACATCTACTCATACAACCTTATACGTTTAGGACGTTAGAAGGTTGCATATTGGACCACACTTTGCTTGCTAATTGATATTGCTTGCTATTTGCTAGAACTCAGGTGAGTTTCATAGCCCCTCTTTTTACAGTTTTATAACTATTGTGGGGGAGAATACATACTACAACTGTTTTATACAATTGCTTTGCAACTGCTTTGTATACATTTGAATTACACAACTGCTTTTATGAACACAAGTACCATAAACAACGCTATACGGATTGCATGAGTTACACACTAATCCACAAAGGCCCTACACATCATAGTTTGTTAGTTTTGCTAAAGCGTGAATATTAGTAAATAGATCTATTTGGGACTGACAATCCCCGTCCGGGTTAGTCGCGCTAACCAGTCAAACGGACGTATTAATATTTGTTCATAACGAGTGTACCGGATTAGACACTTGCATTGGGGCACCCACGATCGTGTACTCGAAAGAGGCACGGCACACATTGTTAAGCTTCGGACTATGAGCTCATGGCAAATGGTATACATCTTTTTGCATTCGTGCAACTACATATTTACTTATCGTTTGTTAACGATACATCTTTTTGCATTCGTGCAACTACATATTTACTTATCGTTTGTTAACGATACATCTTTTTGCATTCGTGCAACTACATATTTACTTATCGTTTGTTAACGATACATTTACTTGACATATTTACTTATCGTTTGTTAACGATACATTTACTCAACACATTTACTTATCGTTTGTTAACGATACATTTACTTATCATTGTTGAATGATACAACGATTAAAATCTTGTGTTTCATAACTCGTGTTTCATAACAATTGGTTTGATACCAACATTTAAATAACTCTATGAACTCACCAACTTTATGTTGACCTTTTAGTATGTATTTCTCAGGTAACCCACAGCAGTAGGACGCTTATGGATAGCGTAGCTCGAGTCGCATTGCTTTCAAAATCAAGGGACTTAGATTGCATTTTACTATAGTTAGTAGCTATGTAATCTACACATTGTATGCGAACTCCATTGTTTTGTATAACGGTTGTAAACAATTTAAACTTATGGAATGTAATGTTTTCAAACGTCTCATATAGAGGTCGTTTGCTTTAATCTTTGTGTAATGATATTTGATTTGGTCGGCGCCCCCATGACAACTCATGTTTCCGCTGCCACGTGTTTTGGGGGTGCGACAGTATGCGACACTGAAGTAGTGTCGGTATTCGGATAGTGCGTCACTTAGTAAGTGACGTTATTAAGTATAATTTCTCATTAGTGCGCCACTATGATAGTGACGGTATTACAGTGTCGTGGTGAAACAGTGCGCCACTACTGAAGTGACGGTGTAAGTGAGCAAATCAGTTTATCAGGCGACACTGGACAAGTGTCGGTATTCATAGGTATGCGTCACTAAAGAAGTGACGGTATGATGGTCGGTGACGTCATCAGTAGTAACTAGGTGTTATTCGTTTCTACTGAAAATTATAAGTTTCTACTGATAATAGCGACACTAAGGAAGTGTCGGTATGAGTATTCTAGCGTCACTAGGTAAGTGACGTATGGTTTCTGCCGAACGTTATGTGGTAGCGACACTTATGTAGTGTCTTGTTGTTTCTGCCGAAGGTTATATAGTAGCGTCACTATCGAAGTGACGGTATGGAGTTTTAGCGGCACTAACGAAGTGTCGCATGTAGACGGTTCGTGACCTATGCGTCACTCAGACGTAGTGTCGCATAACTGGCGTGAGCCATGCGACACTAGCGTCTGGTCAGGTTTTAACTTGTGTCGAAAACGAGTTTAGCGAGTTCCGTTCAAGTTGAAACTTTTACACAAGTTATATTATGTTATGTTGAGTTCATAAAAATTGTTGGATGTCGTTTTTAATGTTCGAGGTGTCGTTTTATTTAAAATGACCAAAACCGACATTTTCGTAAACTTGTTCAAAAACGCTTTTAAGTTACATATTTGGACATTACTAAGCTAGGGGAACGTTAAACTAGCAAAATAAAAGTAATCGGAAAAGTTTCGGGTCGCCGGAAAACTTACAAAGTTGTCGAAAAGAAAATCCGAAAAGATGAAGTTGTAGCCCTCGTTCTCGTGATCGTCGTTGTTCCTTTGCGTTTTGTGATTCAACCAAGCTTTGTGGTGTTTTTAGGGTGTTTTAATGGTGGTTTAAGAGTGAGATAGAGAGAGAGCCGATTGATAGAGAGAGAGAGAGGGAGAGAAATGATGAAGTATGGTGTGTTGTGTGTGTGAATGAATAAGAGAGTGAGGGGGGGTTGAGGGGGTTTGTCCCCTTTGACCCCTTGGGCCGGTTTTTGGTGGGGCCACTTGATGTGGTCTCACCACTTTTTGCTCCTCCGTGTTTGCGCTCCGTGCGGTGTTCGTTTCCCCGGTCGTTTAAACGTAAAACTAGTTTTATACGTGATTAAATATACGTTTTAAAATACGAATTAATACTCGATAATTAAATTGTAGTATTTTACCAAAATACTAGTTTTTCAAGTTATAAATCATAACTTAGTTTTGTTTTGTCGGTTGGTCGAGTTTTCGGAGAGTTCGGTGACGTTTTGGTTAAAACGTATGTTTCCCGTTATATTATAAACATAATATAATGTAATAATCAAAGTAATTAAATAATTTCATATTATTTAATAATCGTTTTATCAGTGTACCAAGTTTGTACAGTTGTTGTTTTATACGATATTTGTACTAATCGTATACGCGTATATATATATATATTCCATCCATATACATATATATAAGTAAGTAATGTATATAATCCTATTTCATATTATATACAGGAAATAAACAAGTAATTAGGAAAATTTTAAATTTACCCTAAATTTGGGGTTGTTACAAAGAGTCAGTGACTGACTTCTTTGACTTCCAAACCTTGGTAGGAATGGATGAATGCTTGTTAACAAACTTGTTTCGTTGAACTTGAGGCTTTAAAGATTCAACTTTGTTAATTTTCTTAGCGGTTGGGGAAGGTGAGATACTCTTTCCCTTCCGCTTTCGAGCAAGCATTGGACAGTCATTAATCAAATGGCCTTGTTTCTTGCAGTAGAAACACGACCTTCTCTCAATTTTAGAAACCGATTGAGGAACAAAACGCTTGGCGCGTCCAAAGGAGGCAGCACATGCACAGTGGTGTGCACATACTGTGTTTGATCCTTGAGAAGATTCATTTAAAGATTTTAACTCTGGAAGATTATCATTTCGTTTTAAAATCTTTATTTGAGACAAAGGAGTTACTTTTCTTTCATTCACATTTTTCAAAACCCTTTCATTAACGTGAGAAATTTTATTCTCAGAAGGACCATACTCCTCTTCTGTTAGGTCCTCAATCTCAATTTCTTCCTTAACAAAATTAGGCTTAACTGGCTCAGCCTTAGCAATGGGTTTCACAACATCACTTAAATTCACAGAAAATTGAGCCTTTTCAGATTTAGGCTCACTAGTAGAGACCCTAATAGGCTCGGGTTTACTAGTTTCACACTTATCAGAAAGCTTCACATTATCAACCTTAGTAGCATGAGGGTCCTCAGGCTTGCTAGCATTAACCCTAACTGGCTCGGGTATACTAGGCACAGGTTGATTAACTACGGGCACAGGAGTTTCAGCCTTTACAAAAATAGGCTTACTAATCTTCTAACAGGTTCGGCGTCGGTCTTTGCATAGGGAGTGACAAACTCAGTGACCTTTTCTTTGTTAGGCATCGGGAGGTAATCCTTAGGAGGTGGAACTAGATGGTAACCTAGGCCAGCCTTACTTTTAGTGTCAGTTCTTTGCTTCTGTACTAATTCATGAAAAACTAGTGATGAGGTTCCAAAATCTGACAACTTCTTATTTAATGTAAGAACTTCAGCCTGAGAATCAGCTAATTGCTTCTTAACTAGGGCCAACATATCGATATAACTACCAATTTCATCCTGTTGCTCTAGTATTTTCGCTTTGTACTCTCTTTTCTCATCAAAACTAGCTTTTAATTTCTTATCACTAGCTTTTTCACACTCTCTAAGCATTTGGTTCAATTCAGTTAATTCAGCTATCTTAGCATTAAGGCAAGTGTTATCTTCCCTATATGAGTTTAACTGATTTGTCAATTTAATGCATGAAACACAAGAGAGTGGTTCTTCAAGTACCTCATGAACCTCTGCCATTAGAGACATTTTCTTAGGCTCATCGTCATCTGTATCATCCCAGCTGTTATCCCATGGAGTCTCTGTAATATGCAAGACAGCATTGGCGATTGCCTTGGAGTCCGCCTTGGATAGAGTGGAAGGTGGTGGAGCAGTCTTTCCAGCAGGTGGAGCTTTGGGTTTCTGACATTCTCGTGCAAAGCGTCCATAATTTTGACAGTTATAACACTTGACCTTTGTAGGTTCCACTATTATACGGACCAAATCGAGTCGTATACCCTTTTGTATGAGCGGAAATCAAACAAACGGGTTTTGCAAATTAACACACGAACAAACACAAATCGTATTGTAATCTTTGTATGTATTAACACTTGAAAGTATAATCGATTACAAATACAAACACAAACACAAACAATCTGCTCTCTCTCTCTCTAACCCGCCACTTTCTCTCTCTAAAACACTCTCTCACACACACAAAGAAGGCTGGTTCAAATGAAGACATTTGACTCTTTTTATAGTCTGACCCAGACATCATGCGACACAGTCGTTATGTCGCATAGGATGTTCATGCGACATAGTCGTTATGTCGCATAGATTGCGTCTGCGACACAATGCTTGTGTCGCATAGAATCCTTCTGCGACACATTGCTTGTGTCGCATAAAGACAAAAAATTGTAATTAATTTAACTCTAAAGCTATTCAATACGCAATTACAATTTCGACACGATTACAGACTGAGACCAACTGACAGACACATATTGATGTACCAACAAACTCCCCCGTGTCTTCAGCTTGGTCTTCGAAAAATTCTTCGATTAGTTTCAGTCTTCAGACTTCTTTAGAACTTCAACAATCACAAACTTCCCCATTGAGATAGCATGGTCTTCAAGTAAGATCTTCAAACTCCGTGACCATCTCTCAATTATCAACAGCATCTCCAATAAAATTTATATTCATAATGTATGGAGAATAATCAACATTCTTTGCATCCTCGATATTTGACTTTAACAAGATATGTGATATTTGAATAAAATAACATAGAAATAAAATCTTTTTGTGTTTTCTTAAAGAAAAGTAAAGAACATGGATATTAACACATCGGGGATAAGATTGATTTAGGTCTGCTTTGAGATCATATCAGATCAACATGCAATTATTAGAAAATAGAAGATGTTATCTCGATTACCAGTATTTTTGTCCTCCTTAAATTTACTTAGCATACATAACACACCTTTTGTGAAAATTATTCCAAGACGATTACTGATATTGTTTGTCCACCTAAACATGATACATTGAGTCTGTGAGCTAACCATTATTGTTAGTATGATTAGTCCTCTGTGGTCCCCACCATAGACATACCCCATTAGCCCAAACATTTACAAAATTTCCATATTCGGAAAGAATAAATGAAAATCATTTTTAAGAATCAAGCCAGAGTATACAGGTCTGCACCAAAGTACAACAAAGTAACCCAACATGATTCAGGCTTAATCAAAACCGAACGCAGTCAAACCGAACTTGGAGTTTCCCAAACGGCGACCTTGTTTAGTATATTTTTGATTTGAGGTTTAAGCAAAACCGATCGCGGTCAAACCGAACTTGGAGTTTCCCAAACGGCGACCTTGTTCAGTGTCCTTTAAATTTATGACTTTGCAAGTGCATTGACTTGTATTTGCTTAGACCTAAGTTTATACCAACTGTGACCATTTCTGTACAATCGTACAATATGGGAAACAATCAGCATAAACCCCCAAATGATTTCAAATAAACATTCAAAATATACAAATATGTTAAGCTGTGCTAAGGAATTAAGACCTATAGTCGTACATCACATGGTGTTTTACCACAAGATTATAGCCATGTATTTATTATACTTCTTAATAACCCAAAGACCGGTTTGTATCATGCCTACCAGCACATCGCATGATGAAGACAATTTTCATAAAAAATGTATTAAGTATGCTAGATAAACCTACTGATACATCAAGGATAAACCTTAAAATTTTCATTTTGTGCATGTCATCTGATGTACTATCATTTCTCAAGAAATTTACAAACACAATCAAACACCTTTTCAAGAATTAAGAATCTTGCTGTTCAACTTTCTGATCGAAATAATCAGAAAATTTTTAAGTTTTAAAATTACTCCCCCTGAACAGCAAATTCTTTTCTCAATTCCACTAAAATTACTCCAAAGGCACTCCCCTTAAAATTAAACATAATTTTTTGTTTTAAAATTAAGAAATTTCGCAACATTGCATTTCCTTGGTACTAAAGAGTACAAAGAATGGCTATTGCATTACTAACGAATAAAAAAGAAATATCAAAATCACAGATCAAGTCAAGTCAAATATCTTGTAGCAGTATTACCACCAATAAACTTTGATAATCTCATCCATCCAACCACAAGACCATCGCACATAACCACCTTGAAAGTAGTTTTCCGACAATTATCAACATCCGTGCAGTCACTAAAATTGTTAGCTAATAGTAACCTGACTGCATCACCACAAACAATAAAACGTTAAATTTTATGGGACACCCAAGCCTTGACAGACTTGGGATGTCCACTGTCATCCATGATCATCACATCAATGAGTTTATGATACTTTAGAAACTCAGATGAATTCATTGATGTGTTGTTTGTGGATTTGGGTTTCCAAACCTTTTTAGGTTCAGAAGATTTGTTTTCAACAATGTTGTTCTTTTGAACTTGAGATTTACTGGGCACAACATTGTTTATTCTAGCCGTAGGTTTTGGAGAATTTGATGCATAACTAGATATAGGCGAGCGGGACCTATGCCTCGAATATGGTTCACAGAAAGAATTCCTATATGAAGGAATTCTTGGCATCCTTCTACCAAACCTAGTCAGGGATAACAACTTACAATCCCTAATGATATGGCCTTGTTGACCACATTTAAAGCAAGACCGTCGTTCCACATGCGGTCTATTCCAATGACTTCCCTCAAATGGTTGAGGTGGAGAATAAACTGGAGGAGTCTTGGGCAATGAGGCATTTACTGAACATGAACACTTAGGCATACATGTTGAAGTAGAATGCTCAGAAGTTGAGCAAGTTGATGTGGAAAGATTTCCATTAACATCAACCTTTTCAACTTTTACTTCAGACTCGTTAGGTAGATTCTCTACCTCAACTACCTTTTCAGTATTACCTAGGGATGTAAACTTAAAAGGTTCAAAAGGCTTTACTGGCTCAGCCTTGATTTTCTTAGCCCTCTTCTTATCATGTTTCACGTTTATGTTATGTGTAAAGAACTCGGGCATCTTGATAGGCTCATTAACAGACTCATTAACCGGCTCATTAACAGGCTCAGGAGCGGGTTCAAATACTGATGAATCAGAAGAACTTGCATCTGCTCTAAGAGAGGTAGGCACAAAGTGTTTGATCGGATCCTTTGACACACTAGGTTGATTAATGTTTGACGGAGGAGGTTGGTTATGATAACCAAATCCGTTCTTACTTTTCTTATTTTTATTATCAACCTCATGTGTCTGCAGGATATCAGCATAAACCATGGAAGTTCTAGAGATATTTGAAAAACGTCTTTTTAAATCAAGAACTTCAGCTTGAGAGGAAGCAAGCTCCTTTTTAAGATGAGCGATCATTTTTAAGTAGCTATCAATTTCATCTTGATTGCTGAAAATCAGAGCTTTCAACTCTTTCTTTTCTTCAAAGATGGCTTGAAGGTTACTTTCAAAAGCTTTTTCATTATTTTTTAAAACCTTATTTGCTTCCATCAGATTAGAAATATCTGACCTCAAGTTATCATGAGCCTCCGTAAACCTATTTATTTTACCAGTTAATTTAATACATGATTCACAAGATAAATGTTTGCAATTTACCTCATGTATAGGAGTCGCGCATGTACTGGTATGTGGCTCTTCTTCCTTCTTATGAACATTGTAATGTTTCTCAATAGCTTTCCACAGATCATAAGCATTATCATGATGTTCAAAGATTTGGCGAGCTTCATCCGATAAACATTTGAGAATTGCATCATGAGTTCTCCTTTCTGTTTCCCAAGCTTGTCTTTCTTCAGAAGTAAAACGGTGGAAACACTCGGATGGAGGATGACCAGTATGTGTACCAAAAGCTAGTGGTCTAACGTATCGATTGACTAATGCGTAGGACATATCTGGATAGTTTAATGATACGTATGCCTCAAACTCACATCTCCAGGTAGCATAATCAATGGAGGGTGAAAGCTTAGGAGCAGGTATAGTTACACATAGAACCCCACCATTGTATGGAGAAAAATAAGCCATAATAATACTCAAAGCGTCGCTAAAAGTAGTAATGAAAAATTTTCGGCGTGAAACGAAACTTTTGTAAAACCAAAATTAATCACTTTCAAGCTCAAAACAAAATTTTGGTATTATAAAATTTTCGCGAATTTTCCGACAAAAATTTCGTCGCTAAACGACCAAAAAATGCTCGGGTAAAATGAAACTTTTTCAGGGCTAAAATTGAACACTTTTAAGCCTTCGAACAAAGTTTCACAATGCGAAAATTTTTCGCCAAATCCGTCGCTAAAAGACTTTTTTTTTTTTTTTTTTTTTTTTTTTTTGGAAATACGACACTAGTGTTATGTCGTATACACAGTACCTACGACACTACGCTTGTGTCGCAGAACAAGAAATTGTGTCGCAGAGTTATGTCGCAACTTGTGTCGCAGACAATTTAATGTCGTATTTCTTGTGTCGTATGAACAGTAACTACGACACAACCCTTGTGTCGCAAAAAGGAGCGTGCAGACAATTTAATGTCGTATCTTTGTGTCGTATGAACAGTGTATACGACACATGTTAGGTCAAAACTGTTTCTGGTCTGAGTTGAAGTTCTGATGAGAAGACAGAGTACAAGTGATTAAAACTGTTTGCTTTAAAGGTTAAAACTGTCTTTATGAAGTTACAACTGATAGAAGAAAACTGAAGAGAAGACAAGTGTTACAACTGTTTGAAGATAGATTACAACTGATAGTTATGTGTCTGTAAGTAGTTAAAACTGCTTATGTATTAGTAACTGTTAGTTATGAATGAAACAGTTAACACTGATTATGTATTTGTACTTAGTCGCATATTACAATTGAAGCAGTTACCACTGAATGTGTAATAGTTACAACTGTTTACATCAGAATGGTAGTTAAAACTGTTTATGATTTTGTGATAAGTATGAGTCGGTTATGGAAGTTATTTTATTCCATATTTGTAGGAGATTGTATAGGACTCTATATGTTATAAATAGAGATCCTTTAGACCTAGATAGGTTAATGTTAATTGCGCAGCTTCAAGGTTTTCTGTAACCCTAATACATCAAGTGTATTCGTCTTATATCATTAATAAGATTGAAGCTTTCGGTATATTATTGTGTTCATTAAATTAATTAATATTCATTGATCTTCTTAATATTATTGAGTGTGATTCCGCAACTTCTCAATAATATATTCAAGGCTTATTAAGTAAGATTGTTTATTAAGTTAAACAGGGACTAACAAAGTGGTATCAGAGCTTGTGAAGCTTTGAAGACAGGAAGATCTGGGATTATTAGTATTAGTATTTGAGTTTAGTTCAGATATTAAGTTTTGATTTCAATGGCGTCTGAAGGCAATGAAGGGATTCAAGCAACGAAGATACCAATGCTTAAACCAGATGAGTTTGACCTATGGAAGGTCAGAATCAGACAATATATGCTTCTCACGGATTATCAGATGTGGGAAGTTGTTGTTAATGGTATACCAGTAACGCTTGATGGTGATGGAGTAAAGCAACCAAGAGCACCACCAACATCTGAAGCAGAGAGGAAAATCAGATCTACTGAGTACAAAGCACTTAGTACTCTTTTGCTATCCATTCCGAATGAGCATCAGAGCAGATTTGATAATTGTGAAGATCCCAAGTTATTAATGGAGGCAATTGAGAAGAGGTTTGGTGGTAATGATAACACCAAAAAGAATAAAAGATCTCTGTTAAAACAACAATTTGAAAATTTTAGCCATGTGAAATCTGAAACTCTAACTCAAACCTTTGATAGGTTTACTAAATTAGTTGGAGAATTGGAAAATCACAAGGTTAAGATTGACAAAGAAGATCTTAACAGAAAGTTCTTGAGATCATTAGGTGATGAATGGACAATTTATACTGTTGGATTGAGGCAGAGTTCAGACATTGAAGTTAAGGAACTAGAAGATATATACAATGATCTGAGGAACTTTGAGTCTGAGGTTGAGAGTAAGAAGCAAGCTACTGGATACAGTCATAATGCTGCTTTTATGTCTATGGCTGGAACAAAAGCAGAATCAAGTCAAATGGGTTCTACTCATGTTTCAGGGGGAGCAGGATCATCATCAAATAGTTCTAATGATCAAATATTAGAATCTTTCTTTGCAAGTAATGTGAATTCTTCACTTACTAATGAAGATCTGGAACAATTTGATGGTGATGATCTGGAGGAGATGGACATCAAGTGGCAAATTGCATTGATTACTCAAAGAGCAAAAAGGTTCATGCAGAGGACTGGTAGAAATAATTTTGCATACAAGAGGAATGATGCAAATTGGTTTGATAAGAGCAAGATTGAGTGTTTCAACTGTCACAAGATGGGACACTTTGCCAGAGAATGCAGAAACCCTAGGCAAGAGCAGAATGGTAATGGTCAGAGATCTGGAAGCAATGGGACACAGACAAGAAACATTCCAATTCAGGGGGCTTCAGCAAATGCTTTGGTGTCTATGGATGGCTGTGGATGGGATTGGAGTGATCAAGAAGAGCATGTTGTGAAGAATCAATGTCTCATGGCCATTGCAGAATCTGACAAAAAGTCAGAAGTTCCTACTGAGGTACAAAATAAATTATGTTCTGCTGTTTGTAAACAAACTGTTAAACACTACAGAGATCATAATATAAAAGTGTGTGAGGAACTAAAACAATGGGAAATCAAAAGTAAACACACCATAGCTGTCATTGAAAATCTGGAAAATCAAATTAAGGCATATGAAGTCAATGCAACACAGTTTAAGTATGACATTGAATATGCTAGGTGGGAGAGAGACTCTTTTAAAGATAAAGTTGATGTGTTATCTAAGAAACTTACTGAGGTCACATGTGAAAGAGATAGTATAAGGCTTGATGTAAGTAAATTAGAACATGCTTCAAAGAGTGTAAATAAACTTATTAATTCACAGATTCATGATAAACTTAAGACTGGATTAGGATACAATAATGTACCTCCACCTTATAATCACACCTACTTTCCTCCTAAAAGTGAAATTGATATAAATTCACTTAAAAGAGGAATGGTAGATGAGGTTAAAAAGGCTGATCCAATTAAAAGTTTATCTGATGATGATCTGTTTATAGAAGGTGAAGTAAGTGACTGGACTGAAGAAGATGATCAGAGTGATAGAACATCTGATAGTGAGAAGAGTGTGAAATCTGAATCATATAAGTCTGAGTCAACATGTGAGGATGTGAAAAGAGTAATTACTGATCTAGTTGTTAATCTTAAAACTGATAAACTAGAAGAGGGTAAGAAAATGTTCAAGGAGAAGGTTAAACTGGACTTAGAGAAGGTGAGTTTGAATACTAACAAATCTAAACATGGGTTAGGATATGTTAGTAATACAGTTAACTCAGTTACTAAACCTGTTGTTGAATCTGTTGTAAATAACTGTGTGAATTGTAAATGTAAAGCAAGTGCTTCTTCTTCACAGAGTTTTCAAAATCAAAAACCCAGAGGTAATCAAAGAAATTGGAATCAAATGATTTCACAAAAACTGGGTAATAATGTTACTGTGATTAAAGAAAAGTCTTGCTTTACATGTGGAAAAATGGGTCATCTGAAATATGACTGCTATCATAATCCTGAGAATGTTCAAAGGATTAGAAAACAGTCATGGACAAAAGCAAATATGATTAACAAACAAAATTTTCAATCAAAAGTTGATCATACTGCCAGAGTTCAGAAGATAAACTCAAAGGCTACGATGTTAAACACTGTTACAGGTAAATCTACTGCAGCAGTAATAACAAGATTAGCCAAAAGCTCAAAGACTAAAACAGTGGTAACTGATTTCAAAAACAGTGTTAACAAAATTAACACTGTATCTTCAATTGGTAACACAGTTAAAACTGTTAAGCCAAAGAACACTGTTAAGTCTAAAATTAGTTGGATTTGGACACCTATTAAGTCTGATAAATTAACAGATCCAAATACCAACAGTGCTTCACAATCAATAATCTTTAAGAAAGTTGATTATGTGAATGCACATGGGAAACCCAAAGCCAAATTGGTTTGGGTTCCCAAGAGAAATTAATTCTCTTTTTGACTATTTGTGCAGGGCAAGCCTAAGAGCTTATGGCATATTGATAGTGGATGCTCACGGCACATGACTGGAGACAAAGAAAAGCTGCAGGACTTTAAATCTTTTGATGGAGGATATGTAGCTTTTGGAAGCAATCCAAAAGGAGGAAGGATCACAGGGAAAGGAACAGTTCAGAGTGAAAAGCTAAGTTTTGATAATGTTTATTTTGTGGAACAATTGAGGTATAATTTACTAAGTGTGAGTCAAATCACAGATAAAAAGAACCCAGTTCTTTTTACTGACACTGAATGCCTTATCTTGTCCAAAGAATTTAAAATACCAGAAAACATGATTTTGATGAGAATTCCAAGACAAGATAATGTATATAAGTGTGACTTAGTGAATATGACACCTCAACCTGATTTAAACTGTCTTATTTCTAAAGCAAGTGTGAATGAATCTGAACTGTGGCATAGGAGGATGTGTCACATGAATTTCAAAACCATTAATAAACTTGTCAAAAACAAGCTTGTTAGAGGTTTGCCTGAAAAGGTCTATTCATGTGATGATCATTGTGTTTCTTGTCAAAAGGGAAAGCAACACAAATCCTCATTTAAGTCCAAATCTGTGAACACAAATATCACACCTTTACACTTATTGCATATGGACTTATTTGGACCAACCAGTATAAGTAGTATGGGGAAAAAGTCTTACTGTCTTGTGATTATTGATGATTACACTAGATTTACATGGGTTTTCTTTCTTAGGACAAAAGATGAGACAGGTGAAATACTTAGATCATTTATAACTAAGATGGAGAATCAATTGGATAAAAGAGTAAAAATCATCAGAAGTGATAATGGAACAGAATTTAAAAATCATGAGATGGATAAATTCTGTGAAGTTAAAGGTATTAAGAGAGAATTTAGTGCACCTAGAACTCCTCAACAAAATGGAGTAGCTGAAAGGAGGAATAGGACACTGATTGAGGCTGCTAGAACCATGCTATCTGATGCAAAGCTACCTATGTCTTTTTGGGCAGAGGCAGTTAGCACAGCTTGTTATGTTCAGAATAGAGTATTAGTTGTTAAGCCTCATAACAAGACACCATATGAACTGTTGTTTAAGAGAAAGCCTTTGGTTAGTTTCTTAAAATCTTTTGGGTGTCCTTGTACAATCTTAAATACCAAAGATCACTTAGGTAAGTTTCAGAGTAAGGCTGATGAGGGGATATTTGTTGGTTATTCTATTCAAAGTAAATCTTATAGGGTATTCAATCAAAGGACCAGAATCATAGAAGAAACAGTGCACATTACTTTTAATGAAAACACTGTTAATCCTGAGGGAAAAGGTCCTGAATCACTGTTTGATATTGATGCACTTAATAATGCTTTTAGATATACAAATGTGGATACTAGTGCAGGTACAAGTGCAGGTACAAATGCAGGAACAGGTGATGAAGAAGGTAGAGCAAAATCAGGAAAATCAGTTGGAAAGAAGAATGATTCATTGGAATATATATTATTTCCAATTTGGTCTCCTGATCCCCCAGAAGTGTTTGATACTGATCAACCAACGACATCACAGGATATGGAAACAGGAAAATCAGATGAAACATCATTTTCTCATGTTGATGATTCTGATAGACCTGTTATTGAAGATAGTACAGAAGACAGTGATATGAGTCCAGTACAGAAGTCTACAAAGGCAGGTGTGAATGTTGATCAGACACCTACAAAGCATCTTGACACAGAGCAGGAACAATTGAATTATCTACATTTGATGAGCTCTACTCCTGTGTCAAAGAGAATTGCAAGAGAAGTTTCAAGTAGTGAGTCTGGACAAGAAGGGAATTTTACCAACTTGGAGGAGAGGATTCAAGAAACAGCAGCATCTAAATACATTACTCATAAAGATCATCCACTTGAGAATGTAATTGGAGATATTGAATCAGCTGTTAAAACAAGAAATCAAAGTCAGGTGTTTGAAGCTTCAGCAAATGAGGAAGAAGTAAATCTTGATACAGAAGCTGTAAATACTTCTTTGTTTGCCTGTTTTCTGTCTCAAACAGAACCAAAGAAGGTTACTGAAGCTTTGAGAGATCCTAGTTGGATTGAAGCTATGCAAGACGAGTTGCTTCAGTTTAAGATTCAAGAAGTTTGGACATTGGTTGATTTGCCTAAAGAGAAGAGGGCAATTGGTACTAAATGGATTTTCAAGAACAAGAAGGATGAAAGAGGTATAGTGATAAAAAACAAGGCTAGATTGGTTGCACAGGGGTATTCACAAGAAGAGGGGATTGATTATGATGAGGTTTTTGCACCTGTTGCAAGGATAGAGGCAATTAGATTGTTTTTGGCTTATGCTTCATTCAAGGGATTCATTGTGTATCAGATGGATGTTAAGAGTGCTTTTCTGTATGGCACTATACAGGAAGAGGTATATGTATGTCAACCACCAGGGTTTGAAGATTCTAAATTTCCTGATAAAGTTTTCAAACTGGATAAAGCTCTTTATGGTTTACATCAAGCACCTAGAGCCTGGTATGATACTTTTTCAGATTATCTGTTGCAGAATGGATTCAAAAGGGGTGCAATAGATAAAACTTTGTTTACTAAAAGAATTAAGAATGATATACTACTGGTTCAAGTTTATGTAGATGATATCATTTTTGGTTCAACAAAGGATAGTCTTTGCAAGGAGTTTGAATCATTGATGCATGAAAAGTTCAAGATGAGCTCCATGGGGGAATTAACATTTTTCTTGGGGCTACAAGTAAAGCAACAGAAAGAAGGAATCTTTATTCATCAAAGTAAGTATGTGAATGATATACTGGATCGGTTTGGGTACAAAGATGCTAAAGTTGCAAGCACACCAGTTGAAACAAACAAGAAATTACATGCAGATCTTGAGGGGGAGAGTGTGGATGAACATCTTTACAGATCTATGATTGGGTCACTTATGTATCTCACTTCATCAAGGCCTGACATCATGTTTGCAGTGTGTTTATGTGCAAGATTTCAAGCTAATCCAAAGCTATCACATCTTCTAGCAGTCAAAAGAATTTTTAGATATTTGAAGGGTCAATCAAAATTGGGTCTTTGGTATCCAAAGTTTAATTCTTTTGATCTGATAGCTTACACAGATAGTGATTATGGAGGAGCTAACTTGGACAGGAAATCTACATCAGGAGGTTGTCAATTTTTGGGAGAAAGATTGGTTTCATGGCAATGCAAGAAACAAACCACTGTATCTACATCTACAGCAGAGGCAGAATATGTAGCAGCTGCAAGTTGCTGTGCTCAAGTGCTATGGATTCAGAATCAGATGCTAGATTATGGTTTTACCTTTCTTAATACTCCTATTTTTATTGATAATAGCTCTGCAATCAGTATTATTAATAACCCAGTTAAACATTCTAAAACAAAGCATATTGAAATCCGATATCATTTCATTAGAGATTGTAATGAGAAAAGACTTATTCAAATTTTGAAAGTTCATACTGATAATCAGTTTGCTGATCTGTTTACAAAAGCTTTTGATGTAGGCAGATTCACATTCTTGGTTACTAGTATTGGAATGATCAATTTGTCATAAGTTATTTCTCTTGTTACTGCTTTCTGTGAATAATATTCACTGTGATTTCAATTTGGGTTAATACTGATTTGTTAATTAAACACTGATTGTGTGTAATGTGTATCGTTATCACTGTTTCTTACTTTTATTATAAACAGTGGTAATAATCATTTCACCACTGTTGGTGTATAGTTAACACTGTATACTTGTATTATTGTTTGAAATTACCACTGCAGGTTATATTGCTATGTCTTGGAGTCTAACTTATGCAGGTGTTTTTGACGTTTTTACTGCTTATGGAGTTTGATTGATAAAAAAAAAAAAAAAAAAAAAAAAAAAAAAAAAAATAAATAAAAATAAAAAAATTCAACCACTGCTTTGTTTATATGATTTTGCTAGAACTGAAGTACTACTTGTATTAAGTTAGCACTGCCTTGGTCGGTTGGTACTGCTTGTACAAGTTAGCACTGCTAGCTTAATTATGTAAATGATGCATTTGAGAAACCAAGTGTTGATTACCACTGATGGTTATTTTCACAGTTATCACTGAACGTGTGATTTTGTTTAATTAACACTGTTTTAGTTATAATTGGGGATCTGATCAAATTAGGGCTTACAACTGATTTAATTTCATTACTTAACTCTCAACACTTAGGGTTTCTCATTACGCTTTCAAAAATTTCACATACAAACAACTGCGACAAGTCTCTTTGATTTTCGATTCTGTCAAAACATCTTCGATTCTTCTCGATTACTTGATTTCTTATCATGGCATCGACTTCGTCTACTGTTCAACTACCGATTGGAAAAGATCACAATATGATTGCATTCTTAATGAAACCTGCGGAAGCAAATGAGTATGTGGAAATCATTGATTTTCTTCGTGCTTCACATATTCGTCATGCTCTCACTGTAGCACCCAGAATATCTCACGATCATATCAATAATTTCTGGGTGAATGCATCAATAGAAGAGGAACAGGGGATTAAAAGAATTGTTTCAGAAGTTATGGATATACGTGTTGTAATCACAGAAGCTACTGTTAGAGCTTCATTACAACTAGATGATGAGGCAGGTATATCTTTTTTAGAGGATACTGTTATGTATGATACTTTACGATTGATGGGTTATGAGGGTTCTTTTGAAATTTTTACGTTTCAGAAAACCTTATTTTCTCATCAGTGGAGATTTTTAATACATACAATTTTACACTGCTTATCATCTAAGAGATCATCTTTTGAGCAGTTTGGAAGCAACATTGCTTATGCAATTGCTTGTCTTGCAACTGGTCAAAGGTTTAATTTTTCAAATCTGATATTTTCTGGTATGCTTAGAAACATTGAGCAGCCAAAGATTAAGTTTTTGATGTATCCACGTTTTGTGCAGTTGTTCTTAAATGAACAAATTCCTAATATCACTGCACTTGAAAAGATTATTGGTATTGTCTCTTTTAAACCAAAAGTTTTTGTAAATATGAAGAGAGATACTAAATTTTCTGGGAAGGTTACAGCATTATTTTCTACAATGCTTTCTGCACCTTCCACCACAGCATCAGTACTACCAACTGAAGCTGAACCAACTACTGAGAGAATGGTTCCACCCACCACTTCTCAACCCACAGTAGTTGGGGGTACTAAGAGAAAACAAGGGACCAAAACAGCCAAATCTTCTAGAGCCAAAAAGGCTAGAACACAGATGTCTGAGGATCATGTTGCTCAGTCATCTCAGTCAATGGACAGTGGTCCAGAACAACATGTGGTCCATAAGGAGAGGGGTGACCATTCTGAGAGGGCTGCTTCTACTGCTTCTAGCCCACTGGCAGAGCAGGACAGAAGTAACATTAATAAGACCCAATCAGAGGCAACACATGGACATGATTCTACACCTGTAGATGATCCTAGTGGTCCCAGTACCAAGAACCAAGGGAACTTTGATGATCATGCTAGGCATGAGTCAGAGTTTAATGATGTCAATGATTCACCAAAGGATTCCCATTCTGAAGGTGTTGAGGCTAGAACTAACTTGGAATTGACGAAAATGATTGATTATGTATGGGCTGAGTTTGTACAAGAGAGGAAGAAGAATAAGGCTAAGGATGAAGTTATAACTCAGTTGCAGAGGAAAGTGAAGCAGTTAGAGAAGGTTGTTATTAAGTGTTTAAAGAAAGGAAGGAGATATGTGGTTCATGATACTTCAGAACCTGAGGAGCATTATAATTTTAGACAAAATGCTTTCAAAAAGGGGGAGAAGGTATGGACAAATATGGGTGATAAGAGGAATGAGAATGAGAAGGTTGTGTCTGATGATGAAAAAGTTGATGAAGACATTGAAATGGAACAACCAGTGGAAGATGAATTTGTGCATACACCTCCAACACCACCTACAGAGCCAGAGGTTAATGAGTCAGTATTTGAGACAGTGGAAACAGAAATGAAGGAATCAGTGGCAGATGAAGATAAGTCTGATAATACTGAGGTTGTTGGGTCTGATCATACTGAGGTTATTGGGTCAGTGGAGCAGACTACAGAGGTGATTATGGATGATAAGACTGAGGAGTTAAAGATTGATGAGGATGATGGTGAAGAGGTGAGCAAACCTGAGATAGCAGTTGAAAAGTAAGAAGTGAAGACTGAAGTTAAAACTGATGCTCAGCAAGTTGAAAAAACTAGAAAGAAGAGCATTCCAGTTAAAACTGCTAAGATGACTGGAACAGGAAAGAAGGTTGAAACTCCAAAGAAGAAATCTTCACAACAACCATCTTTGCCTGGATTTCAAATTAGAGAACCTGCTGCTGCTCCTGTTCAACAGAAAGAATTGCCAAAGATAGATCCAAAAGCTAAGGGCAAGGAAAAACTGGTAGAAGAACCAAAGAAGAAGAAGCAAAAACCAGTGCCACCAGAAGTAACTGCTCATGATACTGAATATGCAGAAAGATTACAGGCTGAGCTAAATGCAGAGGGCTTGATTGATGTGGAGATTGAGGAAGGAAAGTTTGTAAAAATGACAAAAGAGCAAGTGGCAGAATGGGATGAGTATTTGTTGAAAGAGCAGAGACAGGATGATATTGAATATTTAGTTGATCAGCTTAAGAAGAAGAAAGCAGAAGAAGCAAGAAAGAAGAAAGCTGCAAAACCACCAACAAAAGCTCAAATGAAGAAGAATTTAATTGCAAAGCTAAAATGTGGAATTATTCCTTTGAATGCATTGAAACAGATGAGTTTAGAGAGATTGCAGGAGTTATGGGATAAAGATGAGTTGAATCCTGATGTAATTGAAAAGAAAGAAACAGAAAAGAAAGAAGCTGAGAAGAAAAAGCAGGAAGTTGAAAAGGAAAGGAAAAAGGCTGAAAAAGAAAGAAAATTAAAGGAAAAGGAAGAAAAAGAAAAAAGAGAAAAGATAGAAGCTGAAAAGAGGAGGAAAAATGAGCTTGAGCAAAAGAAGAGAGAGTTAGATGAAATTCCTGATAGAGAAAGGAATATTGATGAATTGAAGGAGTTTATTTTGTTACAGCCTATGGAATCTGAGGTAATTAATGTTGAATTACCTGGTATTATTGATTGGTCTATAGAGCAATTTGTCAATCCTGTTAAGATTCACAAGATTAAAGTTGAAAGAGCAGATGGAAATATATCTTGGTGGAGATCTTTTAGGGATTTGATAAAGAGGATTAGTAGAACTGATTTGGTGAGGATGTATGAGATTGGAATGGAAAAGAAGTTAGATTTAAAAAGATTTGATAATTTGGTTGAAAAGGTTACATGGCATTGGATTAAAGCTATGTTTGAGCCAGAAGAGTTTCCATTTCAGTTTGCTACTTTTAGCAAGGTCAGAAATTGGATTTATCATGCTAAACCTGGAGTACATCAGATTGTTATGGAGGATGCAGTGTTTATGTGGTTATTGACAGATAGATTTTATGATATCAATCTGAGATTTTTGATGAGCTTGAGAAATGCAAGGTTGCAAGCTGCAGTGTTAGATGATGTAGCTCTAGAACTGGTATATATGGTGTTAAATCAGATTTATAAGAAGGAAGAGATTGATAGGAGGAAGAGAAGAAAAGACTAACATTTTTGAAAGAATTTTGTGAAGCTTATAATGGAGGATTAAAAGAAACTTAATGCTGTGAAGTACAGATTAAGTTTAGGGGGAGATTGTTAGGTCAAAACTGTTTCTGGTCTGAGTTGAAGTTCTGATGAGAAGACAGAGTACAAGTGATTAAAACTGTTTGCTTTAAAGGTTAAAACTGTCTTTATGAAGTTACAACTGATAGAAGAAAACTGAAGAGAAGACAAGTGTTACAACTGTTTGAAGATAGATTACAACTGATAGTTATGTGTCTGTAAGTAGTTAAAACTGCTTATGTATTAGTAACTGTTAGTTATGAATGAAACAGTTAACACTGATTATGTATTTGTACTTAGTCGCATATTACAATTGAAGCAGTTACCACTGAATGTGTAATAGTTACAACTGTTTACATCAGAATGGTAGTTAAAACTGTTTATGATTTTGTGATAAGTATGAGTCGGTTATGGAAGTTATTTTATTCCATATTTGTAGGAGATTGTATAGGACTCTATATGTTATAAATAGAGATCCTTTAGACCTAGATAGGTTAATGTTAATTGCGCAGCTTCAAGGTTTTCTGTAACCCTAATACATCAAGTGTATTCGTCTTATATCATTAATAAGATTGAAGCTTTCGGTATATTATTGTGTTCATTAAATTAATTAATATTCATTGATCTTCTTAATATTATTGAGTGTGATTCCGCAACTTCTCAATAATATATTCAAGGCTTATTAAGTAAGATTGTTTATTAAGTTAAACAGGGACTAACAACACAGACCTTGTGTCGCAAAAGCACGCGTGCAGACAGCCTAGAAGTTCAAAAACTCGATTTTTGCAACCTTTCACCAAAACCCAAAACGAATGTCGGATCCAGCCTTCAATAATCTTCAAATCTTCATCCCTATTTCCAGAAAATGAAGAACATGAAGAACAAACACCTAACTTTGAAGATCAAACACCAAAAAATGTCAAAAATATCAATTTTTGACCCGAAAATTTGCAAAAACGAACTCGAAACCAAGAACTCAAAAGTTCATAGCTCTGATACCAATTGTAGGTTCCACTATTATACGGACCAAATCGAGTCGTATACCCTTTTGTATGAGCGGAAATCAAACAAACGGGTTTTGCAAATTAACACACGAACAAACACAAATCGTATTGTAATCTTTGTATGTATTAACACTTGAAAGTATAATCGATTACAAATACAAACACAAACACAAACAATCTGCTCTCTCTCTCTCTAACCCGCCACTTTCTCTCTCTAAAACACTCTCTCACACACACAAAGAAGGCTGGTTCAAATGAAGACATTTGACTCTTTTTATAGTCTGACCCAGACATCATGCGACACAGTCGTTATGTCGCATAGGATGTTCATGCGACATAGTCGTTATGTCGCATAGATTGCGTCTGCGACACAATGCTTGTGTCGCATAGAATCCTTCTACGACACATTGCTTGTGTCGCATAAAGACAAAAAATTGTAATTAATTTAACTCTAAAGCTATTCAATACGCAATTACAATTTCGACACGATTACAGACTGAGACCAACTGACAGACACATATTGATGTACCAACAACCTTTTCCTTGTTGCACCCCAATCCCTTTTCACCTTCATTTTGCAAAGACTTTCTACCAGTTCTTTTCAGAAAGTTCTTTACACGTTTGGCAAGCACTGCCATACTCCATCTTAAATCCAATCTTTCAAGCTCCTCATGATCTATTTGATCAACATCTTCATCAGTCATATCATTCGCAGCAGCTAGAAAAGCTGAAAATGTCGAGTGAAGACTTTCAGGATCACCCTGAGGTGGAGCTTGCTGATAAACATAGGCTCCATTACCTCCTCCATAAGAACTTGAACTTGTTGAACCAGAATGCGGTACAGAACCAGCTAGAAAAGCAGTGGTACCGGATGTTGAAGAATTGAATTGAGCAGTAGGAACATTTACTCCATAAAGTCTTGGGTCTTGAACAGTTGACCCAGCCTTTGTTTCCTTTCGTTGCATATCCAATAGTTCGGCCGCAACATAACCAGTAAGCTCTTCCAGAGGCATCTCAATAACCTCGGGATTCTTCTCCATGAATAGCACGCGAGTATTCCATTTCTTTGGTAGACCCGCCAACAACTTCCTATTTATGTTCCGATTTTCCATCACAATACCCTTTTCAGCAAGTTCATTCACTAAAAAAGTGAATCTTTCGCACATTTCCTCTAATGATTCTCCAGGAAGCATTTCAAATACCTCATACTGCTTTTTAATAAGGTCAAGCTTATTCCTTTGATAATCCTCCGTCCCAGTAAGCTTTGCCTTAAATGCTCTCCACAAGTCATAAGCATTTCTATGTTTTCTTAAAGACTTCTGGTGTCGTATAAACGGGGTACAGTTTTAAATATGGAATTACCTTGCTTACTGTTATACAACACAGGCAAGAATACCTGGTCGTACGCTAGTATAGTATGGTAAGACCGAGTCGAACTCAGGGAACGGAGACAATTCTAAATTGGAAAATATAAATTACTAAACCAAATGACAAAATGGGGTTTACGCTTTAATTCCGTACGAATAATTGATTAACAATTATAAAAGAACTAAATAAATAATAACTTAATTGAAGTAAATAACAATAAACTTTAAATGATTAGTTTTTAATCAATAGAATAAGAAATGTTTGGATTACTTTCCCTAGATTCCGGTTATCACTTTATTGATTTGCTCAAACTTGGATTTTATGGTGACATGACAAATGAGACAACACTCTGATCAGGATAAGTTGCCTAACACAATTAAGAAAGACACTTGGTTGTTTGCAACACGCTAATCTTTCAACTAACGTTGCCCACCGAATTGTGTTCTATATTAAACCTACACCGTCTATGTGACTTATTCTTATAACTTGAATCAACAAAGTCTATAGTTAATTAAAACTATCTTGTTCATTAGTGATTATTACCAATTATTGACCCTAGCATATTAAACTCAATCTATTTAGTGGGAATTATCAACCGCAATCAACAATCCTCAATAACTTGCAATCCTAAAGGAACTCAATCTCAATTTGGATAACAAATCACGCTAAGTAATCAATAACAATCAACTAATAATCAAGGTTCAACGAATAAACACAATAAACATGCATAAAATCCAATATTTCTCGCAAATCAACAATCAAACCATCATCTAGGTATCATCATCCAAACAATCACATCAAGAGGCTTAGCCACTCATGATTTCACACAAAATCAGATTACAAATCGTATCTAACATCATAATCAAATGAAATTAAAAGACGAAATCAAACCGAAACAATTAGAAATCGAAGAGATGATTAAAACCCTTTGATTCCTTATGTTCTTGATCTTTGAAAAGCTCTGAAAATGCAGCCTTTTTTTGGAGTATTTTCAGCTGTGAAAAACTAGTAACAACCCTAGAAATGAGTTAAAAATAAGGTTTTATGTATTTTCTGCCGACCTAGTTCAACCGCCGGTTGACAAGTTCAACCACCGGTTGAACTTGTTTCCTGTGTCAGCCCGGCCCGCGCGCTTGTCAGTCCGTGTCCACCAATCCAACCGCCGGTTGAATGTTTCAACCGCCGGTTGGGCCCAGAATTCTCATTTCTTCTTTTCTAACTTCTTCATTTCTCGCTTGTTTTCTTTAATTCCAGCTCGGTTTCCGCTCATTTTCAATCCAAGCCTCAAATAAATCCCTAAATGCAAATACAAACGAATTAAGTACAAAATCCAATAAAATTGCATAAGAAATTACTTGAAATAGGGAAATATGTATAGCAATATATAGTACATTTTTGCGCTTATCAAATATCCCCCACTTGAATCCTACTTGTCCTCAAGTAGACTCACATAAGAATTGGCAAAATCAGCAAAGATGGGGCTTACATATGAACTAGCATTTAACTAACCCCAAATTTTTATCTTAAAATCGATCCTACTTAAGAATCAGCAACCAAGAAACTCTACTAGGAAAACTCAATTTGCATCATCTAAACATCGTATACTTCGGAAATTGAGCTTAACTTATTATTATTCTTACAGTAAGTTCTATCCTTGGATCACCTAGCAAAATACTCTCATATGATTTCACATGCCATAAAAACGTATAATGGGTATCTTTTAGCATCACATTTTTCAAGTCAAGCCATTGGTGACAGGTCTGCGCCTTAGCACAACAAAGCGACATAACTTGACTTTAGTATATGGATCTCCTGAGCTTAATTTTGCTCTTTTGATTTTCTTTTCTTTTCATTCTTTCATATTATAAATGTACTGACGGAAACCAGGTCTGTACTTTCGTACAACAGAGGAGACAGCAATCAGTACATCCCCAAATGTTGATACTCATGATCCCAAAATTACGACATACAACACATTTATCATACAAGAATTAAGACTTATGTCATACCTTGCTTAGGCTTTTCCTTAGATATCCCCCACTTAATCTCTTACATTTCTTAAAAGCTCAATAACCTATATATAGATTGCCTATAGATACCTTGAACTTCCCTAATTTCATTACAAGGTTAACCTTTTCTTAAAAGGATACAATTTTAAAAGAAAAATTTGGGTTGAAAAATAACCAATATAGAATGCCCTTTTTGCAAAAATTTAAGCTATTTTCTCCAATTCAATTATTATGATGACAAGCACACTTCTTTTCCCCCATCCCCCACTTAAAATAAGGCAATGTCCTCATTGCATTCAAAATATAAAAATAAGGGAATAGAAAAGAAGTGAACAGAAACTCCCCTGAGCTATTCTTGAATATGCAGAAATAAGAAGCCTTTCAAGATCTGGTTCAGATAATATACAACAGCACACTTTCGTAGGCACCACGGTTGCATTTAGCGTATGCAACAAGCCTTTAAACCCCTCGGTATCCCAAGTGGACGAGTTGTAGTCTCGTGAGGGTTTCCAGAGAACACACCCACAGAGTTCATACCTACAAACAAAAACACTAAAACAAAACAAAACAATAATCATAAAATAAGCGGGTTGCCTCCCGAAAGCGCTTTATTTAACATGTCGTTAAGCTCGACATTTTCTTGCTTCAATTAATTAACATCCATCTCCAACTCACGGTTGGAGTCTCTAGCATCACCAAAATATTTCTTAACTCGACTTCCATTCACCTTGAATGTGGTACCTGAATGACCTTCCAAATCAATAGCACCATACGGGTAAACTTGAGCAACAGTGAAAGGTCCGGTCCAACGAGTCTTCAATTTCCCAGGGAATAAATGTAATCTTGAATTATACAATAACACCTTATCACCCTTCTCAAAAGTTCGGTCCTTAAGGCGAGCATCATGCCATTTCTTAGTACGCTCCTTGTACAACTTAGCATTATCGTACGCATGCATTCGCAACTCATCAAGTTCATTGAGTTGAGCCAAACGCTCTTTTCCAGCTTTGTGGTCATCCAAGTTGCAGTTTTTTAATGCCCAGTATGCTTTATGTTCAAGTTCAAATGGCAAATGACAAGCTTTTCCATAAACTAGCCTATAAGGTGTTGTTCCAATGGATGCCTTAAAAGCTGTCCTTGCGGCCCATAAAGCATCATCTAACTTATTCGACCAATCCTTAGGATTTCCCTCAATAGAACGTTCAAGAATTCGCTTTAATCCTCGATTGGTTACTTCTACTTGTCCACTTGTTTGTGGATGATAGGCAGTTGAGAATTTATGCACAACACCATATCTCTTAAGCACTTTCTCCAATTGAGCATTCGAAAAATGCGTTCCCCTATCACTAATTAGAGCCTTCGGTGCTCCAAACCTTGAAAAGAGTTGCTTAAGAAATTTCACTACTACTCGAGCATCATTAGTGGGTAATGCTTTTGCTTCCGCCCACTTTGATACATAATCAACTGCTACCACAATATATTTATTCCCATTGCTGGATGGAAATGGTCCCATGAAATCAATCCCCCAAACATCAAAGATCTCACTAACCATAATGGGATTCTGGGGCATCTCATCTCGTTTTGAGATTCTTCCCGACTTCTGGCATGGATCACATGCTTTTACTAGCTCGTGAGCATCCTTATAAATTGATGGCCAATAAAATCCAGCTTCCAATACCTTACGTGCAGTGTACGTCGGGCCATGATGTCCTCCTATGGGACCACTATGACATTGCTTTAATATCTTAATACACTCCACACCATGCACACATCTTCTTACCATGCCATCTGCACATTTCTTAAACAGAAATGGGTCTTCCCAAAAGTAGTGTCTCAATGCGGAGAAAAATCTTTTCTTCTCTTGATATTACATCTCGGCAAGAAGAATGCCAGTAGCAAGAAAATTCGCAAAATCTGCAAACCACGGAAGTCCATTCATGATGACTTTCAATAAACTATCATCAGGAAACTTATCCTGAATCTCGGATTCATCTAGCTTTTCTAACTCCGGATTTTCTAATCTAGACAAGTGATCAGCAGCTAGATTCTCAGCTCCCTTTTTATCACGGATCTCAACATCGAATTCTTGTAACAACAAGATCCATCTAAGCAGTCGTGGTTTAACATCTTGCTTACTAAACAAATAACGTAATGCAGAGTGATCGGTGTACACCACTGTTTTTGACAAAACCAGATATGACCTAAACTTGTCGAAAGCAAATACGACAGCCAATAACTCTTTTTCAGTGGTGGTGTAATTCTCTTGCGCATTGGTCAAAGTTTTACTTGCGTAGTAAATAGGTTGAAACTTCTTTTCAATCCTTTGACCTAACACGGATCCAACAACATAGTCACTAGCATCGCACATCAATTCGAAAGGTAAATCCCAACGAGGACTAATCATAATTGGTGCGGACACTAGTTTCTCCTTTAAAATCTTAAATGCGACAAGGCACTCTTTTGAAAAATCAAACTTGGCATCTTTCTCTAGTAATCTATTCATGGGACGAGCTATTTTAGAAAAATCCTTAATAAACCGTCTATAGAACCCAGCATGCCCCAAGAAACTATGAATGCCTTTTACATTAGTGGGAGGTGGCAACTTTGCTATCGCCTCGATCTTTGCCTTATCCACCTCAATGCCTTTCCCAGAAATTTGATGTCCTAAAACGATTCCTTCTCGAACCATAAAGTGACATTTTTCCCAATTAAGCACGAGATTTGATTTCTCACACCTCTCCAACATCTTCTCAAGATTCGACAAACAATCATCGAATGAGCTTCCAAATACGGAGAAATCGTCCATAAAAATCTCCATACTATCTTCAATCATATCATGGAATATTGCCATCATACACCTTTGGAACGTGGCGGGTGCGTTGCACAACCCAAATGGCATCCTTCGATATGCAAAAGTTCCAAATGGACAGGTGAATGTGGTTTTATCTTGGTCGTTCGCATCGATAGGAATTTGAAAGTAACAGGAAAATTCATCTAAAAAGCAGTAGTATTCCTTACCGGCTAACCTTTCAAGCATTTGATCGATGAATGGCAAAGGAAAGTGATCTTTGCGAGTTGCATCATTCAATTTCCTATAATCAATGCATACTCTCCATCCGGTAACAGTCCTAGTAGGAATTAGCTCATCCTTTTCGTTGGCGACCACAGTCATACCCCCTTTCTTAGGTACAACATGTATAGGACTAACCCATGGACTGTCGGAGATTGGGTATATCAAACCTGAATCTAGAAGTTTAATAATCTCCTTTCTCACTACATCAGTTACCTTTGGATTCAATCTTCTTAAGGGCTGCACCACAGGTTTGAAATCTGATTCCATGAGGATCTTATGTGTGCAATATGATGGACTTATCCCTTTTATATCGCTAATTGTCCAAGCAATGGCCTTCTTGTGATCCTTAAGCACCTTCAATAAACTTCCTTTTTCTTGTGGTGAGAGTCGAGACGAAATAATAACTGGCAGATCCGAGTCTCCTTGCAAGAAAGCGTATTCCAAATGTTGCGGCAACTCTTTATGCTCCAACTTCGGTGGTTCTTCAAAAGACGTTTTAGCGGAAGCTACTTCTGCTTTTGAGCACGGAATTCCATGTACAGTTACTCTAGTCTCGGTTTTAATAAGAATTCCATTCGAAACTGACTCTTCGTCTACTTCAAACTTCACCTTCTCTTTTTCTTCCTCTTCCTCACATGCGGTGGAAGTCTCTTCAAGCATTCTATCAAATTCTTCGATTTCCCTTAGAGCCTCGATACTTCCAGTCCACCCTTCAAGTATCATGGGATCTAAATCTTCATCATCCCTCAAGCTTTGTAAAAACTCCTCATCATCGTCAAGAAGTTCACGAACGCTCGCAAAATAGCAAGTATCATCAACAGCTGATGGGTACTCCATAGATGTGTTTACATTGAAAACCACTTTCTCATCTCCTACTCTCAAAGTGATTTTTCTATCTGAAACATCTATCAGTGCACGAGCGGTGGCGAGGAATGGCCTTCCCAAAATAATTGGCACCTTAGGATCTTCTATCATATCAAGAATGACAAAGTCGCATGGAAATACGAGCTTATCAACCTTAACAAGAACATTCTCCACCATCCCCTTCGGATATTGCAATGAACGGTCCGCCAATTCTATGCACATACGGATAGGTTTTGGTTCGCCTAATCCGAGCCTAACATACATAGTGTAGGGCATAATGGAAATGCTGGCTCCTAAATCCGCAAGGGAATTAGTAATCTTCAAGTTGCCAATGAGGCAAGGGATAGTGATACTCCCTGGGTCCTTCATTTTTGGTGGCAACTTATTTTGCATAACTGCCGAACATCGTTCATTCATAACCACAGTGGTTGCCTCGGCCAACTTGCTTTTATTGGTTAAAAGCTCTTTTAAATATTTTGCATATTTCGGCATTTGGGCTATGGCTTCCACAAAAGGAATGTTGATGTGCAATTGCTTCAAATTTTCGAGGAATTGATGATAATGAGCTTCGTCCTTCCCTCTCCTTAATGCAGCAGGGTATGGTGGTTTGGGCGCATGATCTTTGGCGTATTGTTGATCCTTAGCCAATTGCTCACTCTCAGTCAGTTTCCTAGGAGGTTCAACAACTTCTACTTCCTTTTCTTTTTCAGGAACTGTTTTTGGTATTGGTTCCTTTACCAACTCAGGTTCTGCATGCAATTTCCCACTTCGAGTAATAACAGCCTTAGCTGTATCTCTAGGATTGGTCTCGGTGAATCCTGGCAGTGTTCCTGGAAACCTTTCTTGAAGAACCTTAGCAATATTTGACACAGTTCCTTCAATTTGTTTGATAGCTGCCCCTTGGTTTCTTACCAAGGTTTTAGTGGAATCCATCCTTTTACCGGAGGCAGCAACAAATTGTTCATTGGAAGTGAGCAACTTTCCCATCATGTCTTCCAAGTTGGATTTCTTTTCGGGAGCAGCACTCGTGGTAGGCTCTTGTGAGTACATACCTGGTTGGACTTGGCAGAATTGACGCCCCCCTTCTTGGTAAGGTCGGCGAAAATAATTCCCGCCTCCTTGATGGTATCCAACCTGTGCTTCTCCGTACTTTACCTCTTCGCTCTTCTCTCCTGATTCCTTCTCATGCATACCATCACAGATCTCACATCCTACTTGGATGGCATGCACAGTTTCATTAACTTTCTTAAGGTCTCGCCCCATACTTTCCAACTTTGCGGTTGTAACAACCGCCAAATTAGGGCTAGGATTAGCGCCTAATTCTTTGTTAATACGTGCAATTAGTTCTGTGTTAGGCTAATTTATGTATCGGATTATATGTTGGTAAATATATACAACTTTGCGATTTGATTAAATCGTACGCAACTTAAATAGAATGAAATTCTATTCGGTTAACACGGACGTTGGTGAACAAAGGTTTATAAACTAAAATAACGCAACTATGACCGAAAGGCTATTTTATAACAATTAGTAACTGCCTCGTACTACACGATTAAAACTCATACGATTTAATAACAAAAGTAACAAAATTTAAATTAAACTACTAAAGATTTAAGGAAATAATTTAAGTAAATTATTTAACAAGATTTGTGATTTTATAAATGTAATTAAACGCGTAAAATAATTATTTAACGTTAAACGACGGAGCAAACGAACATCGCACGGGAACGGGGACTGGAAAGTGGAGGATAAACCTCCACCTCCCACCCTTTTCTTCTCATTTTCATTATTTCTCTCTCTCTCCCCTCATCTTTTTCTTTCAACTAACTCACCACCTTCATCACCAAAATCATCCAAATAACACCATCAAACCTCGCCGAAACATACCCCTCGTTTGGAGAAAGGTGACCACGACAACACGATCTACATTCCTATCTTTTCGGATTTTCAATCCGACACTTTGTAAGTTTCCGACAAATCCCGACATCTCTCGTTTTTGATCATTTTTACTGGTTTACGGTTTTAATAGGCTTAATATGTTCATATAAGGGTTGGGTAAAAGATTTGGACCGAACGGAGACCGGAAAACTCGTTTTTGGCACAATTTCCGGCCACCAGACCGCTACGTCGCATCTGGCCAGGGGCCTCTGCGACGTCGCGACCTACGTCGCACAAAAAAATCCAGACGTCGCATTAGCGACGCCAGCCCCTACGTCGCATTGATTTGCGAAGGTCGCATCATGCGACGTACATGCCCACGTCGCACCCGACGTCGCACCCGACGTCGCACCCAACGTCGCACCTGACGTCGCACCCTACGTCGCACCCTACGTCGCACAGATCAGAACCTTGAAAACTCAGATTTTTACCAAGTGTCGAACTCACACAACTTCAAATGCTTATGTCATACGACTTAACAAACGTCATGGAACGTACTTTCTATTACAATTACACTAAATTGCGTGACAAATGATAAACTTTAATTATAAAAAATCACCAACGGGCCGTATACTTTGATACTAACGAGAACGAACCAACATTAAACACAACGGGTTGTATGAACAACTAGCCTAGATGGTCTTGCGAGACATCTAATTACTTAACCTTACGTGTTTAGGCACTAGAAGGTTACGGGTTCGGAGAACCTACTTGCTTTACTACTACTTGCTATTTACCACAGCTCGACTCAGGTGAGTCTTACAGCCCCACTTTTACTGTTTTGTACTTTGGGGTGAGATACTTAGCAACTGTTTTACGTATGAACACAATGTACTGAACTGAAAACATTACTGATTACAAACAAACGCATGAGTCACTTTTATCCACTGAAAGCCTCCTAATCGTAAGTTGTTAGTTATGGACTTAAGCGCGATTACTAGTAGATGGATCCATCTGGGACTGACAATCCCTGTCTGGGGTGGTAGCGCCACCACGTACTGATTTACACGTAGAAACAGACATATTAGTATTTGTTACATATGAGTGTGCGGATAGCACTCACGGGGGTACGTGATATTTTCACACTACACGGTTAAGCTTCAACTTATGAGTTCATGGCACTGTACTGATAAACTGATTTACTTACTTTGCTTGATAGCAATACGGGTACATACTTGTGGTTCATTACATCTACTTATTACTAAACCTGTGAGATTCACCAACCTTTTTGGTTGACACTTTTTAGCTTTGTATCTCAGGTACACTTACGGAGTAGGATCACTCCAGGATTACTAGCTAGAGTCGCATGATTTCCAAACTGCATTTAACGGAGATTCTTTGGCATTATCTTTTGTAACTATGGTTATGTAATAGAATCTCCCGCCACATACGCGGACTCTAGGTTTACCTACTTTTGTAAGGAAAACTATATGTTTTCAAACGATTCAAATTATGAAATGTAACTATTTTACAAACGTCTCATTTAGAGGTCGTTTACTGTTAATCTTGTGCTTTGTATATTGATTAGTAACACCCAATGTATGCTTCCGCAAACCATTAAATTTGGGGGTGTTACAGATTGGTATCAGAGCCTAAGGTTATAGTGAACTAGGTTGCATTTAGTGGGCCTAGACTATGACCATTAGGCAGTATTTCCTTACTAGGCATGATTGGTTCAGGAATTACAGCATACGACTTTAATTTAACATAGCCTGATCAACTATGTACAATTAAGGAAAGATGATGTGAGGTCTGAAATGGTTATGTTGAACAGGAATACGTTAGTTGACTCTGACTACGAGAGAACCGGACCATTACTTGATACGTGTTAGACATTAGGCTGGATATGATATCTATATATATATTAGCCTCATCTTACTAACGCTTTGTCTCAGAAATGGCAAACATCCCATCCAATTCATCTCGTTCTCAATCCGGGTCGCAGAACCCAAGGGTAGCAAGGAGGAACAACAGGTTGCCTCGGGCTAGCCCATACCCCACTCACTTCACCTTGCCGGCCTTATGTAACACCCCCAAATTTAATGTTTTGCGGAAGCGAGTTTTGGGTGTTACTAATCCTGGTAATCACAACATAAGATACATAATGAACGACTCTAAATGAGACGTTTGAAAATAGTTATACATTTATGTAATTAAAGTGTTTTACAAGTTACGAGTTCGCATAAAAGTAGTATTACATTCTACTAGTACTGAAGTAAATGTAATAAATGTCCTGAGTGTTGAAAACATGCGACTCGAGCTAGAATCCTGTAGGCCAATCCTACTACAGCAGTGTACCTGAGAATGCACACTAAAAGGGTCAGCTGGAAAGCTGGTGAGTTCACAAGTAATTTGTAGAAACAAGTAGTTCGAGTAATAAATATTTCATTCAGAAATATCAATCATGTTTAGCAGTTTAAATAGCAACAGTTGCCTCTCGAGGCAGTTATGAATAATTTATGGTAAACAGGTGAACCTAATCAATAGGTTTCTGGTCAAGTAAAGGGGACCAATCCCCAGCATGTGTGTTATCTAGTAAGATATTGCCACCTGGCAATATGTATACGAGAGTAGCGTAAGGTGACTATCTGTCGTGCTACTGGCCGAAAGCAATCAAGCAAGAAAGTCCTTAGACGGTCGGTATTGCTCCCCGGCAATACGGTACGGATAATTTGTACGGTTTCAAGTATTAGTACTACGGTTACTAATAGGTCACGATGCCCCCTGGCATGAAAGGTTGCACCCCGGCAACGTGATCAAGTTATCTGTTTTGTGATCGTGTCATATCAGTACGGTTTGTAATTACAGTCAAGTGAGCAAAAACTCGTAATTTCCTGAGTCTCCGACTCGTAAGTGTTTCGCATCACCTACAGTGATAGTAATGGGTTCGTAATTACGGTCAAGTGAGCAAAAGCTCGTAATTTCCTGAGTCTCCGACTCGTCAGAATCTAGTAATCACCTACAGTGATGGTAATGGTTATCCCCCAAGGGAAGTGTCAAGTTATGTCCCGCAGGACCATGTTTAAGTAAATTAACCAGTTATAGAGCCAACGACCCCGACCGTAATAATTCGTAGGTCCGTTGCTGAATATAAGTAAAGCATAAGTCCATATGCTGAAATGAGTAACCGTGCAGTCCCGCAGGACTACGATAAAGCATGAATCCACATGCTGAGCCAACGACCCCGACCGTAATAATTCGTAGGTCCGTTGCTGTGTGTGAGCATTTAGCTTGTAAGTAAGTTGTACCACCCACCGTGGTATCGTGAGCAATCCAGCTCGCAAGTAAGTTGTACCACCCACCGTGGTATCGTGAGCTCGTTTGTAAATTGTACCACCCACCGTGGTATCGTTTTGCTTCACATATAGTGACAGCGTCCGTTATTCTCCCGCAGGAGATGCAAGTAATCGTTTTGGCAGTACACGACATGCCGCAAGTAAGTTTAGCCCAAGGCTAGTAAATTGTTACAGGCACTCAACAGTACCTCAAGTTGTTACGTAATTTACAGTAGTATATCATACTAAGAAATGTAGGTGCGTCACCTAGATGTAAGGGATAATCGTAATCAATTGGTAGGTACGTATCTACGTCACCTAGTTTGCCTGAAGTAAGGTGTAAAGTCAAGTACGTTAACACGTCACTTAACTGTCGGGAAGTACTTTCAGTACTTAGTCAAAGTCATCCGCTAGTCCTTAAGGGTAGTCAACGCTAAACTAGCATGTCGGTGCCTCTAGTTGATGTTCATAAGTCCACTAGTCGTTACTAGTACTTAGCAAGTCACTGATGTAGTGAGGCGTTTATTCCCTAGATATCATATGTAATGTAATTCTAGGTGTTACTGTCACCGTCATACTTAATATCCCTAAGTATGGTCAAATGGTTCGTAGTTGTCGTGGTCTAGCACCGTTACCATAAACGATAGTAAAACGTTCGTAAATGTTTGAACAATTGAAAGTAGTAAAACAGGAGTATGCATTCCCACCCCGAAATCAGTTGAAAAACAGTAAAAGAGTGGGGTTGTTAAACTCACCTGAGGAGCTAGCGTCCTAGAGTAACGAGTCGTGCCGAGTGAAATCTCCTAATGTCCTAAACACGAGAGATTTCGTACGTTTGTAAGTGCGGTTCGTTATGGATGGTTCGTAATAATAATTCATATTATTATTAAGTTTGAGTTTTTCGTATACTTCATAAAGTATATTTGTTTTGGAGTACAAGTCGTATCGTAATTGAATTCTCATTTGAAAGCGTTTTCCGACACTTAGAAAGATTTGGCTAATTTCTGTTTTCTGCGACATAACATGCGACACATAAATGTGTCGTGCGACACAAGGGTTGTGTCGCATAATGCGACACAAGAGTTCTGCGACACAGTGGTTGTGTCGCATAAAGCGTGCGATGCTAAATCAATAGCGACATAAGGGTTGTGTCGCATGGAATCTGCGACACAAGGATACGACATAAGGGTTGTGTCGCATGAGTTATTCATGCGACACAGTATGCGACACAAGGCTTGTGTCGCACTCAAGAACACCAGCCCAGAAACTTTCGGAAATCGCGTTTTTCCGGCCAAAATCGCAATCTAACGCATTTTCAAGCTGTAAAATCATGGTTTCTTGGTTGTTTAGGTTATAAGTAAGTTATGTAATCATTATTACACCCAAACATTACACCAAAATGATTAAATCTAAAAATTTAGGAATTTCTTACAATTGCGAATCGAGGCCAAACGAGGAAGAAAACGAGGGTGTCGTCTTTGTTAATGTTGTTCCTCTCTTGATGATGATTCCGAAAATGTATGTTTCGTGGGTCGATTTGCGAATCCGAATTTTTGGTGTGGATTGGGTTGAGAGAAAATGTGTGTGTTTTTGGTGGTGAGAAATGAAGAATGAGGAAGAAATGGGGAGGGAGTTGGGTTTTGTCCAACACAGATCCCCAGTGCGCGGACTGTGGTCTCCAACCACAGTACAAAATACCTGTGTTTTATTTGTCCAATCATAATATAAAATAAAATCTTATTTATATTATTTTAAATTGTTTTCTAATGAAAGTATTTTATAAAAATACTAATTGGAAATTAAAGTTAAATCGTTTACTTGGAGTTTAAATTCAGCACGAAATTTGACTTTTTGACGAGGTGTTACATTCTCCCCCTGTTAATAAAATTTCGTCCCGAAATTTAAAAGTGATGTCAGGTCGTGTGGGGTCTGGGGAGCAATGTACGTACATGTTGTTTGTCGAGTAGGTTTTAGACATATCATGTCTTATAACGGGGTTGAAGGGCAGTCAATCCATGACTGTGTCGCGGTTTATCGTTGTAGTCACATCCTGACTATATTGTTTGTTCAAGTTATCGTTGATTCGTAGTCACTAAAAGACCGTTTGCATTGTAGTCCATACAGGACTAGATAGTTGTCACCACGTGACTGTTCGAGGAGTAGTCCTATCAGGACTGAGTGTTTTGTGTACTTTCAGTCGGTTAGTCTGCTGAAAGCAAACTCTGGCTTTTAAGTTTGGCTTCATTCGTATAGTCGGTATTAATTTATGTAATCGGTGTCATTTTGGAATCGACTTTCCCGCCGATCGAACCGTTGTGTTTGATTTGGAAGTTTTAGTATTGGATAGGGACATACCCGTGATATTGTCGCGGTTTCGTCCGGTCCTCCCGGAGTTGATCATGAGGATTTTTCGTTTCTGATTCGGGCAATCTTTCTTGAAATGTCCAGGAGTGTTACATTTGAAACACGTTTGTTGTTTGTCGGGGTTGGCAGGAACTCTACAGTCCCAGATTTGGTGTCCGAATCGTTGACATCTCTCGCAAGGTGAGCCACAAGGGCCAGAGTGATGACGTTTACATCTGTGACAGAAGGGTTTATCCCCCGCATAGCCCCGCTTTCCTTTGTATTCAGAAGGGTAAGATTTCAAGGGTTCGGGTTGATTTGTTGGGTTATGACTAGTGCTGGAATCGCCATTCCACTTTTGTGTATGGTTTTCAGTTGTGGGGGTTCCGCGTTGAACCACCCGCGCCATGAGGTTATGGGCCATGCGAACGGCGTCGCGAATAGTGTTGGGTTTAGAGGAGGTAACCATGCCCGCTATTTGTGTTGGAAGTCCTTCGATGTATTTTTCGATTCGTTTGCTTTCTGGGTTTACTAGTGATTGGCAAAAGAGTGCTAGTCGGTGAAAACGATTGGTATAGGTCATGATGTCGTTGTTTTTCACGGTAAGATGCCAGAGTTCATTCTCGAGTCGGTGTAGTTCCTCGCTAGGACAATATTCGTCCCTCAACAGTTGTTTCAGTTCCTCCCACGAAAGTTCATAGGCGGTGTCGACCCCTACGGTGTGGGCGTGAGCATTCCACCAGGTTAGAGCATTATCTCGAAGGGTGTAGGTGGAGTATTTGATTTTGTATTCATCGGGGCAGTTGCAAATGCGGAAAACAGCTTCCATCCTTTCGATCCATTGGATCAGTCCAACAGCCCCTTCGGTACCAACAAAGATTGGCGGGTTACAGTTTATAAATTCTTTATAGGTGCAGAGGCGCGTTAGGTTTTGTGCAGCCAGAGCTTCAGCTACTCTTTGCTCCGCGTATTGATCGCGTTCTGTTTGAGAGTACGTTTGTCGTCCACGTGGCATGATTCTTAAACAAGAGTGAAACAACAGTCGTGAGATTCCTTATTCAGGAATTGTGATTATTACAGTCGTATACGTAAATCGGTATTACACCGTTGCCCACGGATATAAAAGTGATAATGACCCAGAAACCACTTAAGGTGTCTGTATGAAAGTCCTCGGACTTTGAAGTTTTAAATGTGCAGTCGTACTAGCGACCTAGTTATGTATTATATGTAGTTCGACTAGAACTATGGTATCGTCGTAGTCTACCAGACTATAATGTAGTACTAAAGTACTATGAATGTAATCTCAATAACTTAGGGTGTATTCATCGTATGAGGCATCACCTGCCTGTGTAGTCGTGGTGTGGCACTTCGTGCCCATTAAGGTAATTGCGTATGCGTATAAGTGTACAAGTGCCTATAGCGTGTTTTCCTACGCAACGAAATCGAGTGGGACGCCTCGTGTCCAGTAGAGTAGTCGTATGTACATATGTGATGCACACGTAACTATACAAGTATAAGTGCGCAGTAGTAAAGAATCAGGTGTGGCATCTCATGCCCAGTTAAGTAAGTGTATATGTATATATAAGTAGTACATGTAACTATAACAAGTCCACATGCATATTGGATAGTAGCTCATCGAGCCTGGGTGTAGCACAACGTGCCAAAATGTAGTGCCCGAAGCACCGTAATATATTATGATTGTAGTATCAAGTACTATGAAACGCAGCACCACGTGCCGTAATGTAGTGTCCACGACACCGTAGTTGCAGTACCCCTGTACTGTGAGTGTAGCACCATCGTGCCGAATGCAGTATAAACATACTGTGTAGTTGCAGCACCACGTGCTGGAGTAGTATTGTGCCCGAAGCACGATGCAGCACCACGTGCCACATGTTATCCAAGTATGGCCCTCAGGCCGGTAGTAAGTTTGAAAATAATTCGTGGACTTAATCATTACGAGCATCTCTCGTAATACCAGTCAGTCGTGACCAACCTGGTCAAAGTTTTGAGATCAAGTCGTAAAGGTTGGGAAGCTGGCGATAGGCCACTTCGAAAGTGTGTATCAGTTTGTACAGCGGAATCATGTCAGGTATAACCATACCTACCGGTATATAGATATGCAGGAATAGCATCCACGTAAGGCCTATTCATATATACCTACAGTACATATAATAGTCTAGGGTGTCTAGCAAGTAGCAAATAACAATCAGAGTCAACTACTGCATTCCCTTTCAATATAACTCCTTTCAGATCTTACATCATCTTTGCTTAATTGTACATAGTTAGCTATGCTATGTTAAATTAAGTTCGTATGATGTGATCCCTGAACTAGTCATACCTAATGAGGAATACTGCCTAATGGTCATAGTCTAGGCCCACTAAGTGCAACCTAGTTCACTACAACCTTAGGCTCTGATACCAATCTGTAACACCCCCAAATTTAATGTTTTGCGGAAGCGAGTTTTGGGTGTTACTAATCCTGGTAATCACAACATAAGATACATAATGAACGACTCTAAATGAGACGTTTGAAAATAGTTATACATTTATGTAATTAAAGTGTTTTACAAGTTACGAGTTCGCATAAAAGTAGTATTACATTCTACTAGTACTGAAGTAAATGTAATAAATGTCCTGAGTGTTGAAAACATGCGACTCGAGCTAGAATCCTGTAGGCCAATCCTACTACAGCAGTGTACCTGAGAATGCACACTAAAAGGGTCAGCTGGAAAGCTGGTGAGTTCACAAGTAATTTGTAGAAACAAGTAGTTCGAGTAATAAATATTTCATTCAGAAATATCAATCATGTTTAGCAGTTTAAATAGCAACAGTTGCCTCTCGAGGCAGTTATGAATAATTTATGGTAAACAGGTGAACCTAATCAATAGGTTTCTGGTCAAGTAAAGGGGACCAATCCCCAGCATGTGTGTTATCTAGTAAGATATTGCCACCTGGCAATATGTATACGAGAGTAGCGTAAGGTGACTATCTGTCGTGCTACTGGCCGAAAGCAATCAAGCAAGAAAGTCCTTAGACGGTCGGTATTGCTCCCCGGCAATACGGTACGGATAATTTGTATGGTTTCAAGTATTAGTACTACGGTTACTAATAGGTCACGATGCCCCCTGGCATGAAAGGTTGCACCCCGGCAACGTGATCAAGTTATCTGTTTTGTGATCGTGTCATATCAGTACGGTTTGTAATTACAGTCAAGTGAGCAAAAACTCGTAATTTCCTGAGTCTCCGACTCGTAAGTGTTTCGCATCACCTACAGTGATAGTAATGGGTTCGTAATTACGGTCAAGTGAGCAAAAGCTCGTAATTTCCTGAGTCTCCGACTCGTCAGAATCTAGTAATCACCTACAGTGATGGTAATGGTTATCCCCCAAGGGAAGTGTCAAGTTATGTCCCGCAGGACCATGTTTAAGTAAATTAACCAGTTATAGAGCCAACGACCCCGACCGTAATAATTCGTAGGTCCGTTGCTGAATATAAGTAAAGCATAAGTCCATATGCTGAAATGAGTAACCGTGCAGTCCCGCAGGACTACGATAAAGCATGAATCCACATGCTGAGCCAACGACCCCGACCGTAATAATTCGTAGGTCCGTTGCTGTGTGTGAGCATTTAGCTTGTAAGTAAGTTGTACCACCCACCGTGGTATCGTGAGCAATCCAGCTCGCAAGTAAGTTGTACCACCCACCGTGGTATCGTGAGCTCGTTTGTAAATTGTACCACCCACCGTGGTATCGTTTTGCTTCACATATAGTGACAGCGTCCGTTATTCTCCCGCAGGAGATGCAAGTAATCGTTTTGGCAGTACACGACATGCCGCAAGTAAGTTTAGCCCAAGGCTAGTAAATTGTTACAGGCACTCAACAGTACCTCAAGTTGTTACGTAATTTACAGTAGTATATCATACTAAGAAATGTAGGTGCGTCACCTAGATGTAAGGGATAATCGTAATCAATTGGTAGGTACGTATCTACGTCACCTAGTTTGCCTGAAGTAAGGTGTAAAGTCAAGTACGTTAACACGTCACTTAACTGTCGGGAAGTACTTTCAGTACTTAGTCAAAGTCATCCGCTAGTCCTTAAGGGTAGTCAACGCTAAACTAGCATGTCGGTGCCTCTAGTTGATGTTCATAAGTCCACTAGTCGTTACTAGTACTTAGCAAGTCACTGATGTAGTGAGGCGTTTATTCCCTAGATATCATATGTAATGTAATTCTAGGTGTTACTGTCACCGTCATACTTAATATCCCTAAGTATGGTCAAATGGTTCGTAGTTGTCGTGGTCTAGCACCGTTACCATAAACGATAGTAAAACGTTCGTAAATGTTTGAACAATTGAAAGTAGTAAAACAGGAGTATGCATTCCCACCCCGAAATCAGTTGAAAAACAGTAAAAGAGTGGGGTTGTGAAACTCACCTGAGGAGCTAGCGTCCTAGAGTAACGAGTCGTGCCGAGTGAAATCTCCTAATGTCCTAAACACGAGAGATTTCGTACGTTTGTAAGTGCGGTTCGTTATGGATGGTTCGTAATAATAATTCATATTATTATTAAGTTTGAGTTTTTCGTATACTTCATAAAGTATATTTGTTTTGGAGTACAAGTCGTATCGTAATTGAATTCTCATTTGAAAGCGTTTTCCGACACTTAGAAAGATTTGGCTAATTTCTGTTTTCTGCGACATAACATGCGACACATAAATGTGTCGTGCGACACAAGGGTTGTGTCGCATAATACGACACAAGAGTTCTGCGACACAGTGGTTGTGTCGCATAAAGCGTGCGATGCTAAATCAATAGCGACATAAGGGTTGTGTCGCATGGAATCTGCGACACAAGGATACGACATAAGGGTTGTGTCGCATGAGTTATTCATGCGACACAGTATGCGACACAAGGCTTGTGTCGCACTCAAGAACACCAGCCCAGAAACTTTCGGAAATCGCGTTTTTCCGGCCAAAATCGCAATCTAACGCATTTTCAAGCTGTAAAATCATGGTTTCTTGGTTGTTTAGGTTATAAGTAAGTTATGTAATCATTATTACACCCAAACATTACACCAAAATGATTAAATCTAAAAATTTAGGAATTTCTTACAATTGCGAATCGAGGCCAAACGAGGAAGAAAACGAGGGTGTCGTCTTTGTTAATGTTGTTCCTCTCTTGATGATGATTCCGAAAATGTATGTTTCGTGGGTCGATTTGCGAATCCGAATTTTTGGTGTGGATTGGGTTGAGAGAAAATGTGTGTGTTTTTGGTGGTGAGAAATGAAGAATGAGGAAGAAATGGGGAGGGAGTTGGGTTTTGTCCAACACAGATCCCCAGTGCGCGGACTGTGGTCTCCAACCACAGTACAAAATACCTGTGTTTTATTTGTCCAATCATAATATAAAATAAAATCTTATTTATATTATTTTAAATTGTTTTCTAATGAAAGTATTTTATAAAAATACTAATTGGAAATTAAAGTTAAATCGTTTACTTGGAGTTTAAATTCAGCACGAAATTTGACTTTTTGACGAGGTGTTACACCTTAGCTGCTAGGGTGAACCAACACGAGCAACGACTTCGCACCATGGATGTCGTGTTGCAAGAAACCAACGAAAACTGGCGACTTACATCTCTTGAACGCATCGAACAAGTCACCGAGGATCACGAAACCACCGTTAATAATGTGGACGTTCTTTTCAACAAAGTGGTGGAGATAAGCGTGGAAACAGCTCTTTTGAAACACATACTTGATGAGTATGAACAACGCTCACGGGAAACGGAAGAATATACCCGTGGTTTGGTACAACGACTAGCATTGGCCGAAGACAATGCTCGACAAGCCAGCCGACTTGCTAACACTGTGGATCGTCTTATCGAAATGATGGAGCAGATTAACCTACGTTAAGACTAGCGTAGTCTTTGTTTTGTAAACTATCCTGTAATCTAGTAACTATCTAAGCACTACTCTATGTTTCAGTCGGATGTAACAATTCCCGACATCTTTGTAATACATCCTTAGGATGTAACCTTTGAACTCGCATCATCTATCAAATATTTCTTGCTGTTCCGACTCATATTAAATGCCATAATTCTTTTTCATATTGATGTTATGTATTACCACCTTTATACATGTACATCTGAAATAAATGCAATTTTCTTACAAAATCTCATGTATCTTCATTTCTTTTATTGAAGAGTCATGCCGCCAAAGTCAAGACCTTACACTGATGCTCAGATCACGTCACTCATAACCCATGCTGTTACTGAAGCCTTAGCTCGGAATACTCCACCAGGTTCCACAAGAAACAGCGATGCCGCTGAAACCTCTGCTTCTAAACCTTGTTCATACAAGGATTTCCAAAACTGCAAGCCCTTGAGCTTCAAGGGGACTGAAGGAGCCATCGGACTTATCAGATGGTTCGAAAAGATGGAATCCGTTTTCCGCATCAGCAAATGTGCGGAGGACGACAAAGTCAAATTCTCCACCTGCACCCTTGAAGATGGTGCCCTTTCGTGGTGGAATTCCTATACCCAGTCTGTGGGTATTGACACAGCTTATCTACTCCCTTGGGAGGATCTGAAGAAAATGCTCACTGATGAGTATTGCCCGGCCGAACAACTTCACAAACTGGACGAAGAGTTCTGGAACTTAAAAGTGCAAGGAACTGATATTGTTGGATACACCACCAGATTCCAACAACTCACCGTCCTTCGCCCAACTATGGCGGGTACTGAACCCGAAAAGATCAAGAAGTATATCCGCGGCCTCCCGGAACCTGTCCGGGGAAATGTCGCCTCATCAAAACAAACCACCCTTCACGGTGCCATCCGGTTGGCCCATGAACTTTTAGCCATGAATGAGGACCCAGAACCACCCACTCCATCCTCCAACAGCAATAAAAGAAAATGGTCCGACAACCACAACAACCACCAAAACAAGAAACCTGAAACCATTAAAGCCTACACCTCCGGTTCTGATGACAAGGGGGCGTACAAGGGAACCAAGCCCTATTGCTCAAAGTGCCAACGACACCACCATGGTTCGTGTCCCTGTAGCAAGTGTAAGAGATTTGGACACTTGGCTAGGGACTGTAGATCAAACACCACTGACACCAACATCTCTGCACCAAAGACTTGTTATGGGTGCAACGGAACGGGGCATTTCAAGAAAGACTGCCCGAAGCTGAACAACAACAACAACAACAACAACAGGAACAACAACAATGCTCGAGGAAGAGCTTTTGTACTGAAATCTGGGGAAGCCCGTCAAGACCCGAATGTGGTCACGGGTACGTTTCATCTCAACAACTTGACTGCATCTGTATTATTTGATACTGGTGCTGATAAGAGCTTTATTTCCGACGAATTTTACCCACTTCTTGACATTACACCTATTGCCTTAGATTCTAAGTACACAATAGAATTGGCAAACGGAAAACTTATTGAGGCCGACAGTGTGATACCTAATTGCACTCTGAACTTAGCTAACGAGCTCTTTCCCATTGACTTGATACCTGTCGAAATCGGCAGCTTTGACATCATCGTCGGTATGGATTGGTTGTCCAAGTACCGAGCCGAAATCGTTTGTTTCGAGAAAATTGTACGCATTCCTCTCGTCACCGGTGGAACTTTGAGCATACAAGGGGAGACCGGTGGGACGAGAATAAACATCATTTCTTGCATGAAAACCCAAAAATACTTGAGAAAAGGGTACCAGGCAATCCTCGCACACGTTATGGAGAAAAAGTCGGTGGAAAAGCGACTTGAGGATGTGCCTATCGTTCGAGACTTCCCAGAAGTCTTTCCTGAAGACTTGCCTGGCCTACCGCCAACTAGACAAGTCGAATTCTCTATTGACCTTGTGCCCGGTGCAGCACCCGTAGCACGAGCCCCTTACCGACTAGCCCCATCCGAACTCCAGGAGTTGTCTACTCAGTTACAGGAACTCCTGGACAAGGGATTTATTCGACCAAGTTCCTCACCTTGGGGAGCTCCGGTCCTGTTTGTGAAAAAGAAAGACGGTTCTTTCCGCATGTGCATCGACTACCGTGAACTCAACAAATTAACTGTCAAGAACCGTTACCCACTTCCTCGCATTGATGACCTGTTCGACCAACTTCAGGGATCGAGTTTTTATTCAAAGATCGATCTACGGTCAGGTTATCATCAACTCCGAGTTCGTGACGATGACATTCCAAAAACAGCTTTCCGAACTCGCTACGGGCATTATGAATTCCAAGTGATGCCATTCGGCTTAACCAACGCACCGGCTGTATTCATGGACCTTATGAATCGGGTGTGCAAACCTTACCTTGACAAGTTTGTTATCGTCTTCATCGATGACATCCTGATTTACTCGCGCACTGAACAAGAACACGTGCAACACCTGAAAACCATCCTAGAGCTGCTCAAACACGAAGAGTTATACGCCAAATTCTCTAAGTGTGAGTTCTGGATGCAGACCGTTCAGTTCCTTGGACACGTCATTGATAATCAAGGAATTCATGTCGACCCTTCAAAAATCGATGCTATCAAGTGCTGGCAGGCACCTACTACCCCGACCGAGGTACGCCAATTCTTAGGACTCGCCGGATACTACAGGCGGTTCATTGAGAATTTTTCGAAAATAGCCCTACCTCTCACTGCACTGACTCAAAAAGAAAAGAAGTTCGATTGGACTGACAAACAGGAATCAGCTTTTCAGCTACTAAAACAGAAACTCTGCAGTGCACCTATCTTATCTTTACCCGAAGGCAACGATGACTTCGTGGTATACTGTGATGCTTCACACCAAGGTCTCGGTTGCGTGCTGATGCAACGAGACAAAGTCATCGCTTACGCCTCTCGACAACTCTAGGTCCACGAAAAGAATTACACAACTCATGACCTAGAGTTGGGGGCTGTTGTTTTCGCTCTGAAAATCTGGAGACACTACTTATACGGTACCAAGTGTACAATCTTTACTGACCATAAAAGTCTCCAACATATCTTCGATCAAAAGGATCTCAACATGAGGCAACGTCGATGGGTCGAGTTGCTTACTGATTACGATTGCGAAATTCGCTATCATCCAGGCAAGGCGAATGTTGTCGCCGATGCCTTAAGCCGAAAAGAACGAGTGAAACCACTTCGAGTTCGAGCTCTCGGTATGACCATTCACAACGACCTCATCAAACAAACTCGCACCGCTCAACTTGAAGCACTCAAACCAGAAAACTTGCTAAACGAGGCCTTGCGGGGCATGGACAAACAATTTGAAACCAAACCTAACGGGGCCAAATACTTCTCGAATCGAATCTGGTTACCAAGTTTTGGGAACCTGCGAGACTTGGTGATGGATGAAGCTCACAAGTCTAAATACTCTATACACCCCGGTGCCGACAAAATGTATCACGACATCAAGGAAATGTATTGGTGGCCCAACATGAAATCTGACATTGCAACCTATGTTGGCAAGTGTCTTACTTGTTCCAAAGTTAAAGCTGAACACCAGAAACCCTCCGGTTTGTTACAACAACCTGAAATACCACAATGGAAATGGGAGCAGATCACCATGGATTTCATTACTAAACTCCCGAAAACTTCTAACGGTTGCGATACCATTTGGGTGATCGTCGACCGACTCACTAAATCTGCTCATTTCCTAGCCATCAAGGAAACTGATAAGATGGAACGTTTGACACGGATCTACCTGAAAGAAATCGTGTCAAGGCACGGCGTGCCCATCTCAATCATCTCCGACCGAGATGCTCGGTTTACTTCTCGCTTCTGGCAGTCACTGCAAAAATCTCTTGGTACTCGTCTGGATATGAGTACTGCTTACCATCCCCAAACCGACGGCCAGAGCGAACGAACCATACAAACACTGGAAGACATGCTACGAGCCTGCGTAGTTGACTTCGGTAAAAACTGGGAAAACCACTTACCGTTGTGCGAGTTCTCGTACAACAACAGTTATCACACCAGCATAAAAGCTGCACCCTTCGAGGCACTGTACGGTCGTAAGTGCCAGTCACCTGTCTGTTGGACTGAGGTGGGGGATACACAACTCACCGGTCCAGAAATCGTACATGAAACAACTGAAAAGATCGTCGGCATACAAAACCGACTAAAATCCGCGCGTGATCGTCAGAAAAGCTATGCTGACGTAAGACGCAAACATCTCGAGTTCCAAGTAGGGGACAAGGTACTTCTCAAAGTGGCACCGTGGAAAGGTGTCATTCGATTCGGAAAACGAGGCAAACTAAATCCTAGATACATCGGGTCATTCGAAATCCTTGAAAGGATTGGCCCAGTGGCATACCGCCTGCAACTTCCTGCTGAGCTTAGCAGCGTTCACAACACATTCCACATTTCTAATCTTAAGAAATGCCTGTCTGATGAGACACTGATTATACCGCTCGACGAAATTCAAATCGATGATAAACTTCATTTTGTCGAGGAACCTATGGAAATCATGGACCGCGAGGTCAAACAACTAAAACAGAGTCGTATTCCCATCGTAAAGGTCAGATGGAATTCTAGACGTGGTCCAGAATTCACCTGGGAACGGGAAGACCAAATGCGACTGAAATACCCACATCTCTTCCCTGACAACGCACCGACCGTGCAATCGAACTAATTTCGGGACGAAATTCTTTTAACAAGGGGAGAATGTAACAACCACCAAATTAGGGCTAGGATTAGCGCCTAATTCTTTGTTAATACATGCAATTAGTTCTGTGTTAGGCTAATTTATGTATCGGATTATATGTTGGTAAATATATACAACTTTGCGATTTGATTAAATCGTACGCAACTTAAATAGAATGAAATTCTATTCGTTTAACACGGACGTTGGTGAACAAAGGTTTATAAACTAAAATAACGCAACTATGACCGAAAGGCTATTTTATAACAATTAGTAACTGCCTCGTACTACACGATTAAAACTCATACGATTTAATAACAAAAGTAACAAAATTTAAATTAAACTACTAAAGATTTAAGGAAATAATTTAAGTAAATTATTTAACAAGATTTGTGATTTTATAAATGTAATTAAACGCGTAAAATAATTATTTAACGTTAAACGACGGAGCAAACGAACATCGCACGGGAACGGGGACTGGAAAGTGGAGGATAAACCTCCACCTCCCACCCTTTTCTTCTCATTTTCATTATTTCTCTCTCTCTCCCCTCATCTTTTTCTTTCAACTAACTCACCACCTTCATCACCAAAATCATCCAAATAACACCATCAAACCTCGCCGAAACATACCCCTCGTTTGGAGAAAAGTGACCACGACAACACGATCTACATTCCTATCTTTTCGGATTTTCAATCCGACACTTTGTAAGTTTCCGACAAATCCCGACATCTCTCGTTTTTGATCATTTTTACTGGTTTACGGTTTTAATAGGCTTAATATGTTCATATAAGGGTTGGGTAAAAGATTTGGACCGAACGGAGACCGGAAAACTCGTTTTCGGCACAATTTCCGGCCACCAGACCGCTACGTCGCATCTGGCCAGGGGCCTCTGCGACGTCGCGACCTACGTCGCACAAAAAAATCCCGACGTCGCATTAGCAACGCCAGCCCCTACGTCGCATTGATTTGCGAAGGTCGCATCATGCGACGTACATGCCCACGTCGCACCCGACGTCGCACCCGACGTCGCACCCTACGTCGCACCCTACGTCGCACAGATCAGAACCTTGAAAACTCAGATTTTTACCAAGTGTCGAACTCACACAACTTCAAATGCTTATGTCATACGACTTAACAAACGTCATGGAACGTACTTTCTATTACAATTACACTAAATTGCGTGACAAATGATAAACTTTAATTATAACAAATCACCAACGGGCCGTATACTTTGATACTAACGAGAACGAACCAACATTAAACACAATGGGTTGTATGAACAACTAGCCTAGATGGTCTTGCGAGACATCTAATTACTTAACCTTACGTGTTTAGGCACTAGAAGGTTACGGGTTCGGAGAACCTACTTGCTTTACTACTACTTGCTATTTACCACAGCTCGACTCAGGTGAGTCTTACAGCCCCACTTTTACTGTTTTGTACTTTGGGGTGAGATACTTAGCAACTGTTTTACGTATGAACACAATGTACTGAACTGAAAACATTACTGATTACAAACAAACGCATGAGTCACTTTTATCCACTGAAAGCCTCCTAATCGTAAGTTGTTAGTTATGGACTTAAGCGCGATTACTAGTAGATGGATCCATCTGGGACTGACAATCCCTGTCTGGGGTGGTAGCGCCACCACGTACTGATTTACACGTACAAACAGACATATTAGTATTTGTTACATATGAGTGTGCGGATAGCACTCACGGGGGTACGTGATATATTCACACTACACGGTTAAGCTTCAACTTATGAGCTCATGGCACTGTACTGATAAACTGATTTACTTACTTTGCTTGATAGCAATACGGGTACATACTTGTGGTTCATTACATCTACTTATTACTAAACCTGTGAGATTCACCAACCTTTTTGGTTGACACTTTTTAGCTTTGTATCTCAGGTACACTTACGGAGTAGGATCACTCCAGGATTACTAGCTAGAGTCGCATGATTTCCAAACTGCATTTAACGGAGATTCTTGGGCATTATCTTTTGTAACTATGGTTATGTAATAGAATCTCCCTCCACATACACGGACTCTAGGTTTACCTACTTTTGTAAGGAAAACTATATGTTTTCAAACGATTCAAATTATGAAATGTAACTATTTTACAAACGTCTCATTTAGAGGTCGTTTACTGTAAATCTTGTGCTTTGTATATTGATTAGTAACACCCAATGTATGCTTCCGCAAACCATTAAATTTGGGGGTGTTACAGCGGTGATGGTAGCGAGTCCATCATCATCATTGATTGACCTCTTTCGCTTAGAAGTCCCATCGTCCCATAATTGAGAATGCTTGGCACAATCGCGAATTGCTTCTAATGCCTCGGCAGGAGTCTTCCTTGGAATCGTTCCTTGTGCGTCCAGTTGTTGCCTCGTAGCGCGGTCAACTCCCTTGTAGAACACCATGACCTTCTGATGATCATTCAAATCATGTTGAGGACACTTGTGTAGCATCTCTCTATATCGCTCCCAAGCTTGGTGTAGAGACTCGTCAATATCTTGCTTGAAATTTCGGATCTCTTCTGTCATCTTCTGCGTCTTAGAAGGTGGGCAATACATCTTGAGAAATTTAGTCCTAAGATCCTCCCAAGTGGTGATGGATCATGCGGGCTCATTTTCTACCCATCTCTTAGCAGCCCCTTAAGTGTCATGGGGAACACTCGGAGCATAACTTGGTCATGCGTGACGTTAGGAACATGGAACATGTCATCAATTTCGAGCACTCTCTCGACATGTTCATTGGCATCCTCCTTTTCTTCTCCGCGGAAAGGAGTTTCACGGAGTTCTTTTAGGAATTGCCCTTTTATTTCAAAATCCACATCACGAGCAATGGCCGGTCTAACAACACCAGGCCCTACATCATTTCTCATAAGGACAGAGTATTCCTCTAAGGTAAGGTTATTAAGATTGCCAGCCATATCTAAATCCTGTTCGGATTGATCACTAGGGTATTCGGTTGGCTGCCTCTGGTAATACTCGTCCTCTATATCTGAACTATACTCCAGCGTTGAAGTTTTTAAAGGATCAGAAATGCGTACCTCACAATCGTCGTTCACAAATTGATCGTTGACTGATGAGGTAGATGGTGCGGAAAGAGACCTTTTCCGTTGGTGTAACGTACGCTCCGGCTCGGCAAATGGCACAACTGGGTTGGGCACTGACGATCGGGTCATACACTATCTGCACAACAACTCACGCAGTAAACAAGCAACTAAATGAACAAAACTTAAATAACCTAAAACTTAACACAAAAATTCCCAATAAAGAATTGAAACAACCGCTCCCCGGCAGCGGCGCCAAAAACTTGGTGTCGTATAAACGGGGTACAGTTTTAAAAATGGAATTACCTTGCTTACTGTTATACAACACAGGCAAGAATACCTGATCGTACGCTAGTATAATATGGTAAGACCGAGTCGAACTCAGGGAACGGAGACAATTCTAAATTGGAAAATATAAATTACTAAACCAAATGACAAAATGGGGTTTACGCTTTAATTCCGTATGAATAATTGATTAACAATTATAAAAGAACTAAATAAATAATAACTTAATTGAAGTAAATAACAATAAACTTTAAATGATTAGTTTTTAATCAATAGAATAAGAAATGTGGTTGTTTGGATTACTTTCCCTAGATTCCGGTTATCACTTTATTAATTTGCTCAAACTTGGATTTTATGGTGACATGACAAATGAGACAACACTCTGATCAGGATAAGTTGCCTAACACAATTAAGAAAGACACTTGGTTGTTTGCAACACGCTAATCTTTCAACTAACGTTGCCCACCGAATTGTGTTCTATATTAAGCCTACACCGTCTATGTGACTTATTCTTATAACTTGAATCAACAAAGTCTATAGTTAATTAAAACTATCTTGTTCATTAGTGATTATTACCAATTATTGACCCTAGCCTATCAAACTCAATCTATTTAGTGGGAATTATAAACCGCAATCAACAATCCTCAATAACTTGCTATCCTAAAGGAACTCAATCTCAATTTGGATAACAAATCACGCTAATTAATCAATAACAATCAACTAATAATCAAGGTTCAATGAATAAATACAATAAACATGCATAAAATCCAACATTTCTCGTAAATCAATAATCAAACCATCATCTAGGTATCATCATCCAGACAATCACATCAAGAGGCTTAGCCACTCATGATTTCACACAAAATCAGATTACAAATCGTATCTAACATCATAATCAAATGAAATTAAAAGACGAAATCAAACCGAAATGATTAGAAATCGAAGAGATGATTAAAACCCTTTGATTCCTTATGTTCTTGATCTTTGAAAAGCTCTGAAAATGCAGCATTTTTTTGGAGTATTTTCGGCTGTGAAAAACTAGTAACAACCCTAAAAATGAGATAAAAATAAGGTTTTATGTATTTTCTGCCGACCTAGTTCAACCGCCGGTTGACAAGTTCAACCGCCGGTTGAACTTGTTTCCTGTGTCAGCTCGGCCCGCGCGCTTGTCAGTCCGTGTCCACCAATCCAACCGCCGGTTGAATGTTTCAACTGCCGGTTGGGCCCAGAATTCTCATTTCTTCTTTTCTTCTTCTAACTTCTTCATTTCTCGCTTGTTTTCTTTAATTCCAGCTCGGTTTCCGCTCATTTTCAATCCAAGCCTCAAATAAATCTCTAAATGCAAATACAAACGAATTAAGTACAAAATCCAATAAAATTGCATAAGAAATTACTTGAAATAGGGAAATATGTATAGCAATATATAGTACATTTTTGCGCTTATCAAATATCCCCCACTTGAATCCTACTTGTCCTCAAGTAGACTCACATAAGAATTGGCAAAATCAGCAAAAATGGGGCTTACATACGAACTAGCATTTAACTAACCCCAAATTTTTATCTTAAAATCGATCCTACTTAAGAATCAGCAACCAAGAAACTCTACTAGGAAAACTCAATTTGCATCATCTAAACATCGTATACTTCGAAAATTGAGCTTAACTTATTATTATTCTTACAGTAAGTTCTATCCTTGGATCACCTTGCAAAATACTCTCATATGATTTCACATGCCATAAAACCGTATAATGGGTATCTTTTAGCATCACATTTTTCAAGTCAAGCCATTGGTGACAAGTCTGCGCCTTAGCACAACAAAGCGACATAACTTGACTTTAGTATATGGATCTCCTGAGCTTAATTTTGCTCTTTTGATTTTCTTTTCTTTTCATTCTTTCATATTATAAATGTACTGACGGAAGCCAGGTCTGTACTTTCGTACAACAGAGGAGACAGCAATCAATACATCCCCAAATGTTGATACTCATGATCCCAAAATTACGACATACAACACATTTATCATACAAGAATTAAGACTTATGTCATACCTTGCTTAGGCTTTTCCTTAGATATCCCCCACTTAATCTCTTACATTTCTTAAAAGCTCAATAACCTATATATAGATTGCCTATAGATACCTTGAACTTCCCTAATTTCATTACAAGGTTAACCTTTTCTTAAAAGGATACAATTTTAAAAGAAAAATTTGGGTTGAAAAATAACCAATATAGAATGCCCTTTTTGCAAAAATTTAAGCTATTTTCTCCAATTCAATTATTATGATGACAAGCACACTTCTTTTCCCCCATCCCCCACTTAAAATAAGGCAATGTCCTCATTGCATTCAAAATATAAAAATAAGGGAATAGAAAAGAAGTGAACAGAAACTCCCCTGAGCTATTCTTGAATATGCAGAAATAAGAAGCCTTTCAAGATCTGGTTCAGATAATATACAACAGCACACTTTCGTAGGCACCACGGTTGCATTTAGCGTATGCAACAAGCCTTTAAACCCCTCGGTATCCCAAGTGGACGAGCTGTAGTCTCGTGAGGGTTTCCAGAGAACATGTAACATCCTCTCTTCTGGTCCGGTAATTTCTAATTTTAAATTGATGTATTTAATTGTATTAGAAATTATTTGATAAATATGTTTAAATTGCGAAACTTAGTTAAATAAGCCTTAGGACTTATTGTGCTTAGTAAATTATTGATTGTTTTGATTTACTATAGTTGACGGTACAATAAAATAAGTTTCTCGCAAATGATTTTTAGGTTCCAGACAATAGATTGAAAGGGGACTAGTTTTAAGTGGATACGGGTCGGTGTTGAAAAGTTGGGCCGACTTATAAACCTTCCCTTTTAGGAAAGTTCTGTACTTTCCTTATTTGGTAACCTAAATCTAAAATCTCTAAAATCCTCAAATCACTTAGAAATCTTGATTCAAATTCAAATTAGTGATCTTGAGCTGATTGTGATCTTGTGATAGCATAAACATCCTCATCTTCACTTTGAAATCCTTGATTTGGTAAGTTTTTGATTTGGTTTAGTTCATAAATTGAGTTTTGAGAGTGATCATGCAAATTATTGAAGTATATGTGATTTGGAACTTGAATGAAGTCTTAGTGTATGCATATACTGATATTTGAGTGATTTGGTGGTTTACAAACTGAAATTATTGAGCTAAAATGGTGATAGAAGTAATTGGGTTCGAGCTGTGTGTTTGCAGGTCAGAATAAGAGCTGAAACGCGTAGGAACGCGATCCTGACCCTTTGCCTGGATCGCGTTGCTATATGAAAAACGGTTACAGAACATTTTCTTCTTGGGAACGCGATCCAGCTCATGTTACCCGGATCGCGTTACCATGTGAAATTTCGTCACAGAACTTTTTTTAACTGACGAACGCGATCCCATCACCCTTTGCCTGGATCGCGTTTGAATGAATAAATTTGATGAGTTTTGCAAAATTTGAAAATGCATAAGTGTTTGGAAGATGGTGTTTTTAGTGGCACTTCTTATGTCATAATCCTTTAGTGGCATTTAGGTGGTACTTTAGTGGCACTTATCCATTGAAAATATATGTTATAATGTGGATAATTCTAATGAGTTATGAGACTTAGTAAAGAAGTTTAACGTCGACTGAGTATTGTATATAATATTCCTTTAGTGGCACTTTATTGATGTTTTAGTGGCACTTTTGTAGAAAGATATTATTGTTACTTATGTTTGGAAGTGATTAATAATGTGATTACTTATGTAATGTGTTTAATTACATAAGTACCATTAGTTGAAAACAAATTACTAACTTATGATTGATTTTATGTTCTCAGATAATCCAAGGGCTCAGCGAGATAAGACTGCTGAGTAAGTAACTGAGACGAATCAGGTGAGTGGATTTGAAACTCACAGTTTGATTTGGTTGTGTCAGTTTGATTTCAATCAGTAATTATAGGATTACTATTGATAGTATGTTAACTTTGAAATGATATGCCATTTGATTGGTTGATTGATGAACATTGAATTGAAATGTATAATCCAGAGGTCAACTAGATTGTCGGTTGGACTTGATTGCTAATGTTGGTCAACACAGGGTTGCGTACATGTGTTGATGGAGATTAGCATTTAGTTAGCGGTTAATCACTGTTTTGGCCTACAGTTGATTTAAGAGTTCTGATGGGGCCACCCGGAACAGGGTCCTTAGGAACCACCGTTCCTCTTGACGATATTTGTTGCATTATTGATTGTGAACAGATTGTTAGCTAAATTGAATTGTAGTTGATAATTCATTCACTTAGCTTTGTGCTAATCCCTCAAATTACTTCCTGCAGGTGATGTATATTATGTGGGTAGTCAGGAAGGATGTTTTGGTGCTGGGAATGTTTGAAACTTGAAACTCTGATCCAGTTTGTAATAAATAATGTTTTATAGCATGTAATGCCCCGGGTTTGTAAACATGTTAACTATGGTTGTTTAATAGTTAAACATATTGTATAAAGGTTTGCGAAAATTTCTAGCAGGATTCTAATAGAATATGTATTTCAAGTATTCGCTTCCGCCAAACTTAATATTATATTGTGATATTAAATGAGGGGCGTTATAAGTTGGTATCAGAGCAATAGTTTGGGGCAATTGAATATGATTGTATGTTCAATCCTAAACTTTGATTGTGTTGTGTCAAACATTCTTGGGAATGGGATTATGTACTGAATGTGAAATTGTTAGTATGATAGGTGCTAACGATTAACGATTTGTGAGCTGTTGTTGTGTTTACAGACATGGCGGATAACGAGCAACTACCTGTTAACCCTAATAATGTCTCAAGGCCTGAAGTTACTGCTGAGACTCATGATGACCGGAATGAGAATGCTGGTACTTCTTTCCATGCTAGAGAGGAGGCAGAAAGGGATCAATATCTGCTTCAATTGGAAGAGGAAAACCAAGCACTTAGAATGTATAAACAACAAAAAGAGGCTGAATCTTCTCATCCTGTGTTTGGTACGATTTCACCGCCAAAACAAAAGGTGTGTTCATTTAAAACCTTTATGAGCAGTAATCCATCTGTGTATTCGGGTAGTACGAATCCTTCTGTAACTCTGGATTGGTTGAGAGATGTTGAAAAGAAATTTGAAGTCTGTCAATGTGAGGAAGAACTAAAAGTTCCTTATGCAACACAACTTTTAAAAGGAGCAGCTATGAATTGGTGGGATTCGATTACTTCTGTATTATCTTCTTTTCAGAAAGCATCTATCCGATGGTCTGACTTTCGTAATGAAGTTTGTAAGCAGTATTGTTCAAACTATGATATAGCTCGGATTAGAAAGGAGTTTATGGATTTGCAATTAACTGATAATATGTCAATGGATGATTTGATAAATCAGTTTACAGAGAAACTCAGGTTTGTTCAGCAGTGGGTTCCTGATGAGAGGACTCAAATAGAACAGTTTGTGGGTACTTTACCTAATCATTATAGAACTTCAGTGAGATTAGCGGGCTCTCTTCCTCAAGCTTTCATGTTAGCTCGATCTGTTGACAGTGATTTGAAACCCCAACAAGCACCAAGTAAAGAAATGGTTTCTCAGAAATCTAAGAGTGAATCTTCTGGTAAAGGTAAGAAACGGTGGCAAGGAAATCAGCAGGGTAAGAAACAAGAAAGTCGTGGTGGTACTTCTGATCGTCCCAATTGGTGTATTAAATGTAGAGCTAGACATTTTGGGCCGTGTACTATGCAAACCACTAGATGTGTGAAATGTGGCGTGATCGGTCATGAAGCCAAAGATTGTGTTTTTCCTACTTATGTGTGTTGGAATTGCCATAAGGAAGGTCATCGTGCAAATCAGTGTTCTGAGGCTAAGAGACAGGGTTCTGGGTCAGTTGTTGGTTCATCAGCTTCTTCCGGTCAGAAACGGAAGACTCCGCCATCTGCAGTTAGTAGGGCATTCCAGATGACAGTGGATGAAGCTGTCCATACAGATGACGTGATCACGGGTACTTTTCTTGTAAATTCTGTACTAGCTCGTGTTTTGTTTGATTCTGGTGCGAATTGTTCGTTTGTATCTATGTACTTCTGTGATAAGTTGAAAATGATGCCTACTGTGATAACAAACCCAGTTGAAGTAGAAATAGCTAGTGGCAAGTCAGTTCCTGTTACCACTTCGGTAATTGGAGCTAGTATTATGATAGATGGCCAGACTTTCCCAATTTCCTTTCTGTTGATGCCAATTGCTAGTTTTGATGTGATTATTGGTATGGATTGGTTAAGTCAGTATAAAGCAAGCATAGATTGCCACAATAAGCTGATTAGAATTCCAATCTCTGAAGAGTCATATGTCGTGGCTCGAGGAGAACGGGATAATGTTTGTATACCTTTGATTAGTATGATGAAAGCTAGGAAATCTTTGTCCAAAGGCTGTGAATCGTATCTAGCTTATGTGATTGATGCTAAGTTAGAAAAGAAGTCTCTTTCTGATGTACCGGTTGTTTCTGAGTATCCGGAAGTGTTCCCTAATGAATTACCTGGTTTACCACCGGTTAGGGAAGTTGAGTATCAGATTGATCTTGTTCCTGGCTCTTCACCTATTGCTAAAGCCCCTTATAGATTAGCTCCATCTGAGATACGAGAAATGATGAATCAGATACAGGAGTTGTTAGATAAAGGGTTTATTAGACCTAGTTCTTCTCCCTGGGGTGCACCAGTTCTGTTTGTGAAAAAGAAAGATGGGTCTTTCAGAATGTGCATTGATTACAGGGAATTGAATAAACGGACTGTAAAGAATAAATATCCTTTGCCCAGAATAGATGATTTATTTGATCAGTTACAAGGATCTTCGTTTTATTCAAAGATTGATTTGAGGTCAGGTTATCATCAAGTTCGTGTTCGTGATTGTGATATTCCTAAAACTGCATTTCGAACCAGGTATGGTCATTTTGAATTCCTGGTTATGCCTTTTGGTTTGACGAATGCTCCAGCAGTTTTTATGGATTTGATGAACCGTGTTTGTCGACCTTTTCTTGATAAATTTGTGATTGTATTTATCGATGATATTTTGGTATATTCTAAAACCGAATCAGAACATGGAATGCATTTGAGGTTAGTATTGGAAACCTTAAAGAGAGAACATTTGTATGCAAAGTTTTCGAAATGCGAATTTTGGATTCGGGAAGTACAGTTTTTGGGTCATATCATTTGTAATGAGGGTGTTAAAGTTGATCCTTCAAAGATTGAAGCTGTAATGAATTGGAAAGCTCCAAAGTCTGTTTCTGAAATAAAGAGTTTTCTTGGTTTGGCGGGTTATTACCGGAAGTTTATTAAAGATTTTTCTAAGATTGCCGGTTCGTTGACTAAATTGACCCCGTAAGGATGAAAAGTTTATATGGACTGAACAACAGGAAACAGCTTTTCAGACTCTGAAACAGTTGTTATGTCAGGCTCCTGTGTTAGCATTGCCAGATGGGTCCGATGATTTTATTGTTTATTGTGATGCATCGATTGCTGGTTTGGGATGTGTTTTGATGCAACGAGATCGTGTGATTGCTTATGCTTCTCGTCAGCTCAAACCTCATGAAAGAAATTATCCTACCCATGATTTAGAACTTGCAGCGGTTGTGTTTGCTTTGAAAATCTGGAGGCATTACTTGTATGGAAACCAAATGTGTTATTTGTACAGATCACAAGAGTCTTCAGTATATATTTTCACAACAAGAGTTGAATATGCGGCAGAGACGATGGTTGGAATTAATCAAAGATTATGATTGTGAGATTAAATACCATCCAGGAAAAGCCAACGTGGTTGCTGATGCTTTGAGCCGCAAGGTAACTTCTGATCGAGTTTATTTTATACGTTTAGAAGTTTCCTCTGATTTGGTGACTCAGATAAAAGCTGCACAGTTAGAGGCTTTGTTAGCTCATAATTTGAAAGCTGAAATTATGCTGAATCGAAAGGAATTGTTATTAGATGATTCGAGGGGATTAAAAACCTTTCAGTCTCGTGTTTGGATTCCTTTATTTGGTGGTCTTCGGGATGTTATTCTGAATGAAACCCATAAGTCCAGATTGTCTGTACATCCGGGAAGCACTAAAATGTATAATGACTTGAAACCTTTGTATTGGTGGCCTACAATGAAGATGGATGTAGTAAGGTTTGTTAGTTCTTGTCATATTTGTTCTCAAGTTAAAGCTGAACACCAGAAGCCGTATGGATCGTTGAAACAGCTTGAGATTCCAGAATGGAAGTGGGAACATTTGACTATGGATTTTGTTACTAAGTTGCCTAGAACTGCCCGAGGAAATGATATGGTTTGGGTTATTGTCGATCGATTGACCAAGAGTGCTCATTTTCTCGCTACTAGTGAAACTGCATCTTTGAGTAAACTTGCACAGTTATATGTAAGTGAGATTGTTTCTCGACATGGTATTCCTTTATCGATTGTATATGATAGAGATCCGAGGTTTGTATCTCATTTCTGGCAGAGTTTGCAGCATGAATTGGGTACACGTGTGAATCTTAGTACAGCTTATCATCCTCAAACAGATGGTCAGTCAGAACGTACGATTCAGACATTGGAGGATATGTTGAGAGCTTGTATTCTGGAGTATGGTGGTTCTTGGGATTCTCATTTGCCATTGGTTGAGTTTGCTTATAATAACTCATATCATTCTAGTATTGGCATGCCTCCATATGAAATGCTTTATGGACGCCGTTGTAGAACTCCAACTTGTTGGTTAGAGGCTGGGGAGAAACAGTTTGCAGGTCCAGATATTGTTCAGATGACAGCTGATAAAGTGGCAGTGGCTCGTGAAATGTTGAAAGCTGCACGTGATAGACAGAAACAATATGCTGATCCTAAACGTCGACCAGTTACTTTTGTTGAAGGTGAACTTGTTTACTTGAAAGTTTCGCCTTGGAAAGGGGTAATTCGGTTTGGGAAACGTGGTAAATTAGCTCCTCGGTATATTGGACCGTTTAGAATTCGTCAGATTGTTAACGATCAGTCTGTTACGTTGGATCTTCCTCCAGAGCTTACTGGTATTCATGACACGTTTAACATTTGTTATTTGAGGAAATGTAACGTTGAGGACCAGTCTCAGATTCTTCCTTTAAAAGATTTGAAAGTTGATCAAAGTCAGAAGTTAGTTGAAGAACCAGTTGAACTTCTTGACCGAAAAGTGACTAAACTTAGGAAGAAACAGATTCCCATGGTGTTAGTGAAATGGAAACATAGTTTAGGTGAAAACCTAACGTGGGAAACAGAGGACAGTATGAGATCCAGATATCCTGGATTATTTGATCGTGATGAGATTTCGGGGACGAAATCTTCTTAAGGGGGGGAGAGTTGTAACATCCTCTCTTCTGGTCCGGTAATTTCTAATTTTAAATTGATGTATTTAATTGTATTAGAAATTATTTGATAAATATGTTTAAATTGCGAAACTTAGTTAAATAGGCCTTATGACTTATTGTGCTTAGTAAATTATTGATTGTTTTGATTTACTATAGTTGACGGTACAATAAAATAAGTTTCTCGCAAATGATTTTTAGGTTCCAGACAATAGATTGAAAGGGGACTAGTTTTATGTGGATACGGGTCGGTGTTGAAAAGTTGGGCCGACTTATAAACCTTCCCTTTTAGGAAAGTTCTGTACTTTCCCTATTTGGTAACCTAAATCTAAAATCTCTAAAACCCTCAAATCACTTAGAAATCTTGATTCAAATTCAAATTAGTGATCTTGAGCTGATTGTGATCTTGTGATAGCATAAACATCCTCATCTTCACTTTGAAATCCTTGATTTGGTAAGTTTTTGATTTGGTTTAGTTCATAAATTGAGTTTTGAGAGTGATCATGCAAATTATTGAAGTATATGTGATTTGGAACTTGAATGAAGTCTTAGTGTATGCATATACTGATATTTGAGTGATTTGGTGGTTTACAAACTGAAATTATTGAGCTAAAATGGTGATAGAAGTAATTGGATTGAAGCTGTTTGTTTGCAGGTTAGAATAAGAGCTGAAACGCGTAGGAACGCGATCCTGACCCTTTGCCTGGATCGCGTTGCTATATGAAAAACGGTTACAGAACATTTTCTTCTTGGGAACGCGATCCAGCTCATGTTACCCGGATCGCGTTACCATGTGAAATTTCGTCACAGAACTTTTTTTAACTGGCGAACGCGATCCCATCACCCTTTGCCTGGATCGCGTTTGAATGAATAAATTTGATGAGTTTTGCAAAATTTGAAAATGCATAAGTGTTTGGAAGATGGTGTTTTTAGTGGCACTTCTTATGTCATAATCCTTTAGTGGCATTTAGGTGGTACTTTAGTGGCACTTATCCATTGAAAATATATGTTATAATGTGGATAATTCTAATGAGTTATGAGACTTAGTAAAGAAGTTTAACGTCGACTGAGTATTGTATATAATATTCCTTTAGTGGCACTTTATTGATGTTTTAGTGGCACTTTTGTAGAAAGATATTATTGTTACTTATGTTTGGAAGTGATTAATAATGTGATTACTTATGTAATGTGTTTAATTACATAAGTACCATTAGTTGAAAACAAATTACTAACTTATGATTGATTTTATGTTCTCAGATAATCCAAGGGCTCAGCGAGATAAGACTGCTGAGTAAGTAACTGAGACGAATCAGGTGAGTGGATTTGAAACTCACAGTTTGATTTGGTTGTGTCAGTTTGATTTCAATCAGTAATTATAGGATTACTATTGATAGTATGTTAACTTTGAAATGATATGCCATTTGATTGGTTGATTGATGAACATTGAATTGAAATGTATAATCCAGAGGTCAACTAGATTGTCGGTTGGACTTGATTGCTAATGTTGGTCAACACAGGGTTGCGTACATGTGTTGATGGAGATTAGCATTTATGTCACACCCCCAAATCGGTAATCGTGTTTAATAACGGTTTAGCGGAAGCTTTTAGTTAATTAGCGGAAGCATATTAATAAATGTTAAGCGTCGGGGGCGTACAGATTTTGTAGTGCATTCATTGTATCAGAGTATATGATCATATAGAACATACATATATATATTTAAGATGCCATAAGTTTAAAGTTATTACAAAAGATACGACCTATAAAGTCGTACATAAGTAGGGTTGTCAAAGACAACTTAAGTATTTGAAAATACAAGTTTAATAAAGAGGGATTTCATAAGTATAACCAATCAGATTGATAATACAAAGGAAATCCAAGTGTCCCAAAAGTGGCATCATAAATAGTCAGGTTGCCTACGTCCTTTATGCATGCAGGAGTACCTGAGTCCTAATTCCCTGAAAAACATAGTAAACTGTCAACATTGAATGTTGAGTGAATTCACAGGTTTTAGTTTTTGTATAAATCATTCATGTACACAAACATAATGTTTATATGTAAGTAGGAAACACGAGTATTCTAATTAAAGAAAACATTTCCTAAATATGTAAGAATGTCATTCTTACATTAATAATAGCAGTGTAGGAAACACAAGTTTAATCATAAACATTTCCTAACAAGTAGTTGTAGGATATACAGGTTTATCAATTAAGTAAACATATCCATTTCAATAGTTAAGGAAAATCAGGTTTAGCAGTCAAGCAAACATTTTCCAACAGATAGTTAACAGGAACTCAAGTTTAACAATAAAGTAAACATTCCAATAATAGTTATAGTAGGAAACACAGGTTTAACATTTAAGTAAACATTTCCTATGAATAGTTGTTTTTGTGGGAAACCAAGTTCAACCATTTAAGGTAAACGTTTCCTAGTAATAGTCTCTCAAGGAACACCTGTCCTATTTGTCATCACAGGGAATACCCTTCCCAAACCAAGTTGTTGTTTAGTTGTTTAGTTTCGTTTAGTTTTGTGGGAAATATAGACTATAATCCCTCCAAGGTGAGCTAAACCTTTAGAGTTAAAGTAACGACACTAGTACTATAACCAAACCACGACTAGTTGTTTTGTTGTTGCCTCAGTAACACGGTAAGTATACACTCCTCGTTACGACTATCGTCGATGTGGTTGGAATGACCAACGAGTAATATCCTGGGAGGGTTGTCAAATCGATAGTACTATCTGTATACTCAGTGGCTAGAGTCACCTAGCTAATGGTTATAGGTTGCAAGCACTGGGACTTATGTGCACTACAACTACCTCGTGTAAACCTAGAATCGTACCAAGATCTGCTGTCTTATTCCCAAAATGTTGTGAAAACGTTTCATATAATTAATTCAAGTTAATTCAATATGAAAACATTTTATTGAAATAGTTCAAGTTCAACACTGTAATATGAATACCTTTCATATTAACAATTCAAGTTTAATAGCATGAAAACGATCATGTTAATCAGTTCACATAATAGCATGCAGCGCAATACAAATAAGCATATAGCATGTTATCACATTGTACTATGTTTTCCACCCCTGGTTTTAAAAGCATTTAAAACAATAAAGATAGGGGCTGTGAACTCACGTGTAGCAAGTCTTCAGCAAAAATAGCTAGCAAATAATCCCACAGCGTCGATCAATTACCTAGACGCAAATAATAATACTTGTATAAGTATATGGATTATTTGTTAAGTTGTAAAGTTTATAATATTTCAGTTGCTGATAAGGTTTGCGGTTCAATTAGTCGTTAAGTTCAAGTATGTATATTTATATACATATTAGTTGAATATATATATTCTAATATATACATTAGTTGTCGTCATTGTTAATGTCCATATATACATATATCATAAATGCCGAGTGTATGTATATAGATATAATTGTAGTTGTCTTTGTCGTCGTTTATGTTTTCAAAACATAAATATAATAGTTATCAAAATAACTTTGTTACCTCGTTCATGTTTGTCGTATATTGTTTGTACTAGATAAGTTAAATCGTTCCATTTTTATACGTCTAGTTGTATATATATACATTGTCCGTTAGTATATATATAATATTTGTTATCGTATTAAGTTTTGCCGCATTCTAATTGTCCGTATTAAATAATGTCTCATAGTCATGTCCAATTTACAAAGTCTCTTTGTCGCATAATTTTGTACCATTTGTCGTATAATAAATAACATAAGTCGTGTAACGTTTGTTTGTTGGTACATATGTAAAAATACAAAAGTCAGAAGTTGGACCAGTGGGGAATACGCCGTATTCTGGTGAATACGCCGTATTCAAGACAAATAGGGGAATACGCCGTATTCTGATGAATACGCCGTATTCATTCGAAAATAGAGGAATACGCCGTATTCTGGTGAATACGCCGTATTCATTCGAGTCAAAAAGGTTCCACCGGATCACCGATGATCCGCCGGATCAAGCGTGTCTTTTACTCGTTCACCGTTTCTGCCGAAAGTTATGTTTGCGATCGAAAGTGGGAATACGCCGTATTCTTTGGAATACGCCGTATTCTTTGGAATACGCCGTATTCAAAGTTTAAAACTTGGGAATCCGCCGTATTCCCGTGAATACGCCGGATTCATATGAGTTGTTTCAAAGTGTTCGAGTTTTAATTGGGGAATACGCCGTATTCTAAGGAATACGCCGTATTCCTAGTATTTACAGCAGCTAGTTCGACTCTGTTACAACAATTTCGTACGGGTTTTGATTTTAGCTTCGTTTTTAACATGATCAATCATCATAATATGTTATATAATCACTTTGTAACATGTTTTAACAAGTTTACAACAATAATCATCAACAATCATAATAGTTTGAAGAAATTATAGAAATGAGTAAAAATGGAGAAATTTCCTCACAATGATGTTAGGAAGAAGATGATGATGATTCTGAGATGTAGATGATGATTATGACGATGGATGATGAAGATGATCAAGAAACCATTTTGTTGTTTGTGTTTGAGTGTGTTTTGAGATGATGAAGAAGATGATTATGGTGTTGTTGTTTCCTGCTGCTACTCTTGTTCCTCTGCTTTCAGTCGCCAAAAACCACAGGGAAGGAGAAGATGAAAATGAGTTTGGTGTTGTGAATTATTGGAGAATGGATGGAAATGTATAGCAGAAGTTTTTGTTCCAGTTTTTCAAACAAGCGTATGGAGCGAATGGCAATTTGTTCCCCAGATATTTTGTTTTGTACTATATTGGTAGTTTTTAGCCCGTTAATTTCGTGTACGGGTATAATTTGTGGTACTTTATTCATAATAAAATTTCGCGTTATGTTTCTCTAAATCTCAGATTTAGAAATTTGAAATCGGAATGTGAACTACTTTATCACAAGTATGATTAAAATTGTTTACAGTAAAAATACTGTATAGTTAAAATGCGTGCCAGATTTCAGTTAAATTTGGAAATCATATTTTGAGGTAATGTTCTACACATTAAAACAGTAACTTACTAAATAATACTTTTATTATTTAGAACCTCTAGGCGCGTTTTAAAGTTGTTTCTGTTCGTATTACGCGTACTAAAATCGTCTTAATATTTCGTTTTCTTTTCGTTGTAATACTTTTATATGATAATTTCCACATAAAAATTATTCAAAAGTATATTCGAAGTTCATTTCGGAACTTTAATTATTCGCGAATAATACGTTTATTATAAAACGTATATTTTATTATATTATATTAATAATATAATTCTATATTAGTTGTAATTAATAATTTTCGAATTATTAATTATTTTGTATCACCAATGTTATTGTATTCCCTTCGTATTGTTTGATATATTTATTTCGCACGTAATTATATATATCCACATATAACTACTATCAAATATATCACATAACACATAGTAAGTTTATCAAAACTTATACATAATAGTTTGAATTCACTTAATCAGGGAATTACTCTAGGTAATGCATGAAATTAGGCTAAGTAAATACCCTAATTGGAGGATTGTCACATTCTCCCCCTGTTAGCGAAATCTCGTCCCGAGATTTAATTTGAGTTATTCGTGTTGGTCGCTTGTTCAAACAGGTGAGGGTACTTCTTTCTTATCTCATCCTCACGTTCCCAAGTAAACTCTGGGCCATGCTTCGAATTCCATCGAACTTTGACAAGTTTGATTCGTTTGTTTCTCAATCTTTGTGTTTTCGTATCAGCTATTTCGATTGGTTCCTCCACAAAGTTAAGCTTTGAGTTAATGAAAACTTCGTCAGGAGGTATGATTAATGTTTCGTCGGACAGACACTTCTTCAAATTACAAACATGAAAAGTGTCGTGAATACTACTAAGCTCTTGTGGTAGTTTGAGTTTATAAGCAACAGGACCAATCCTCGCAAGGATTTCAAAAGGTCCAACATATCGTGGGTTCAGTTTTCCTCGCTTTCCAAATCGTGCTATCCCTTTCCAAGGCGATACTTTGAGTAGAACTTTGTCTCCTACTTGAAACTCAAGAGGTTTACGGCGGTTATCGGCGTAACTCTTTTGTCTATCTCTTGCAGCTTTCAATCGGTTCAGCACTTGAGATATTTTGTCTGTGGTTTCTTGGACAAGTTCGGGTCCGGATAGTTGTCTGTCATCCAACTCTGCCCAACAGAGTGGAGATCTGCACTTGCGTCCATACAACGCTTCAAACGGTGCCATATGTATACTGGTGTGATAACTATTGTTGTAAGAGAACTCAGCTAATGGTAGATGAGTATCCCAATTTCCTCCAAAGTCAATCACACATGCTCGTAACAAATCTTCGAGCGTTTGAATCGTTCGTTCACTCTGGCCATCTGTTTGTGGATGATAGGCCGTACTCATATCGAGTCGAGTACCTAGGGCCTGTTGTAGCGTTTGCCAGAAACGAGATGTGAATCTGCTATCTCTATCAGATATAATCGACAATGGCACACCGTGCCGAGAAACGACTTCTTTGATATAGATCTTTGCCAGTTTCTCGAGTTTGTCAGTCTCTTTGAAAGCAATGAAGTGGGCTGATTTAGTCAGTCTATCGACAATCACCCATATTGAATCAACACCAGTTGATGTCTTTGGTAGCTTTGTGATGAAATCCATCGTTATGTGCTCCCATTTCCATTGTGGCATCACTGGTTGTTGCAAAAGTCCTGAAGGTTTTTGATATTCAACCTTGACCTTTGAACAAGTTAGACATTTGCTGACATAAGTAGCGATGTCTCTCTTCATATTAGGCCACCAATAGAAACCTTTCACATCTTGGTACATCTTGTCTGCACCAGGATGAATCGAATAGTTGGACTTGTGAGCTTCGTCCAATATCAGCTTACGGAGTTCATCGTCGCACGGTACCCAAATTCTGTTCATGAAGTATAAAACTCCATTCTCTTTTGTTTCAAGCTGTTTCTCCATTCCTCTCAGGGATTCGTCTTTCATGCGTTCAGCGGTGAAAGCTAATTGTTGTGCTTCGCGAATTTGAGTAATGAGATTCGAGTGAATCGTTAACACTAAGGCTCGAACTCTACGAGGCTTAACGTTCTCTTTACGACTTAAGGCATCAGCTACTACATTAGCCTTGCCTGGATGGTATTTAATCTCACAGTCGTAATCATTCAGTAATTCGACCCAACGTCTTTGTCTCATGTTGAGTTCTTTCTGGTCGAATATGTGTTGTAGACTCTTGTGGTCAGTGAAAATTGTACACTTTGTGCCATATAAGTAGTGTCTCCAAATTTTCAATGCAAAAACGACTGCTCCCAACTCTAAGTCATGAGTCGTATAGTTCTTCTCGTGAATCTTCAATTGACGAGATGCATAAGCAATAACTTTGTCGTTTTGCATGAGAACACAACCTAATCCTTGATGTGAGGCGTCACAATAAACAATAAAGTTCTCTGTTCCCTCAGGTAAGGATAAAATCGGTGCGGTGCTCAACTTTTGTTTCAACAGTTGAAAGGCGTTCTCTTGTTTCTCTCCCCATTCGAATTTCTTATCCTTCTGAGTTAAGGTGGTGAGTGACTGGGCTATCTTTGAAAAGTTCTCTATAAATCGTCGATAATAGCCAGCCAAACCAAGAAATTGTCGAATTTCTGTGGGAGTTTCCGGTGCTTTCCAGTTCTTAATCGCCTCTATCTTGGACGGGTCCACATGAACTCCCTTGTCGTTGATCACGTGACCTAGGAAATGAACCTCTCTAATCCAAAATTCGCATTTGGAGAACTTAGCATACAGCCTCTCGTTCTCAAGTAGTTGGAGAATAAGTTTCAAATGCTGTTCGTGATCCTCTTTCGTCTTTGAGTAAATCAAAATGTCGTCAATGAACACAATGACAAACTTATCTAAGTAAGGTTTGCACACTCGGTTCATGAGATCCATGAATACTGCCGGCGCGTTAGTCAATCCAAACGGCATGACTAGAAACTCATAATGTCCATAACGAGTCCTAAACGCTGTCTTCGGCACATCCTCTTCTCGAACCTTCAGTTGATGATAACCAGAACGCAGATCGATCTTTGAGTAGTAACTTGATCCTTGTAGCTGATCAAATAGATCGTCAATGCGAGGTAACGGATATCGGTTCTTAATAGTTACTTTGTTCAACTCTCGGTAGTCAATACACATGCGCATAGATCCATCCTTCTTCTTGACAAACAAAACCGGAGCTCCCCAAGGTGAAAAGCTCGGTCGGATGAATCCTAAGTCTAAAAGCTCTTGCAACTGTGTAGACAGTTTTTGCATTTCTGATGGAGCTAGACGATAAGGTGAGCGAGCGATTGGTGCGGCTCCAGGCACCAGATCGATGCGAAACTCGACTTGTCGCAGAGGTGGTAATCCTGGAAGATCATCAGGAAACACTCCCGGATAGTCTCGTACTACAGGTATATCGTCTAAGCTTCTCTCTATAGATTTCTTTTCCACAACATGCACCAAAAATGCCGGATATCCCTTTCGGAGATATTTACTAGCTTTTAAGCAATTTATAGTTTTGACGGCGCCCATCCTCTTGTCTCCTTGTATCACCAAAGTTTCTCCAGTAGACAATGGTATACGTATCATTTTATCAAAGCAAACAATCTCTGCATGGTTTTTCGACAACCAGTCCATACCGACTACGATGTCAAAACTTCCCAACTCAACCGGTAGTAAGTCTATTTTGAAAAGATGACTCTCCAATGCTAGAGTACATCCTGGTACTATTTCTCCTGATTCAATCAACCTACCATCGGCTAGTTCTAATGTGTACTTGTTGTCTAGCTTACGAGATCTAACGTCTAATAGTGGTCTAAAGTCCTTAGACACAAAACTCAAATCGGCGCCAGAATCAAATAATACGGATGCATAATGATCGTTAACTAGAAACGTACCAGTGACAGTGTTAGGGTCCTGGCGTGCCTCTTGCGCTCCAACGACAAATGCACGACCCCTAGCTGGCTGGTTGTTGACGTTTCCACGATTGTTGTTGTTGTTCAGGTTTGCAGGGCGGTTCTGATTGTTTTGATTGCCACGGTTTAGTTTAGGGCACTTGTTTCGGAAATGACCTTGCTCGCCACATTCGAAACATCCATTTGCTGATCGATCCCTATTTGCTTGAGTGTTAGGGTTCGCTCTACAGTATTGGGCCAAATGCCCCCAACGTTTGCAATTTCCACAGAAAGTACAGTCACCATCATGATGACGTTCACACTTGCCACACTTGGGCTTACTCCCCATATAAGTCTTTTGTTCAGCAGTAGTGGCAACGTAGGCTTTCGTGGTATTAGCTTGCTTCTTATTCCTGTGACCCTGACGGTCATTCCACTTTCGCTTTCCTTTCCCAGCATCAACATTGCTGGATTCAACCTTTTCAGTGGCAGCTTTCTTAGTAAGATTCCCCATCCTTACTGCTTCATCAGTCAAACGTTGCGCTAGTTCAACAGCAATCTTAAAAGTAACTGGATTAGCTGATGTTACCAAACTTCGAATTTGTGGCACTAGACCCCAGATATATCTTTCAGTGCGTTTGTACTCAGGAGTGACCATGTGAGGTACAAGGCGTGCTAGTTCTTGAAATCTGGTGGTATATCCTGTGATATCAGCACCAACCATAGCAATATTCCAGAGCTCAGATTCAATCTTCTGCAGTTCACTACGGGGACAAAACTCTTCCATAACCATGGTTTTCAGAGTTTCCCAAGACATTGAATGAGCGGCTGGGCGACCCATTGCTTGCTTCTGGGCATTCCACCAGGTCAAAGCCTTATCACTAAATGTGCATGTAGCATACATGACCATATCTTCACGAGCACACTTGCTAATTTCTATCACAGACTCCATTTTCTCAATCCAATGGATGATTCCAATGGCACCTTCAGTACCACGGAAATGGCTCGGTTTACAGGCTAGGAATGTCTTATATGAACATCCCCTATGAGTGCTCTCAGGATTACTACCTGAAGCGTTCGGTTCGGTTTCTCTACTACCGCTACGGTTTCGATCAGTATCATACTGAGCAAGGGCTTCAGAAATCCTTCGGTTAACCATTTGTTCAGTAGTCTCCTCAACAGCAGGAGGTGGTGTGGGGTTTCGTTGGCTGTTCCTGGTAACTCTACGCTTAGGCGGCATGATTCAATCCTAATCACACACAATAAAGTACTCGTAAGATATCTAATCAAGTCATCACTCATAAAATAAGTGATAAATATAGATTTATAGTATGAAGTCAATCACCAATTGATATCATTCACAATGGATGTAATAATGTAAGCCAACATAAGTTATATATATCATGATAATGGGTTAATTGTTGTTACATAAGTTTTGTACAAAGATGGGATTTACTACCAAGTATACCCATCGGATCAAACATGATCTACAAAATGTGACGGATTCAACCTATACATCCATCTAACCAAAAGTCAACCCAATACATCATACATACAATCTAAAAGAAATACGGTAAACTCCATCCCACAAACATCCTAACAGCAACCATCAACACACATAAACCAACTGCAGCACCTATAGTCTCCAAACGACGCTCTAGTCGGATCAGACGTGCTCTAGTAGCATCGGCAGACTCCCTGTCTACCTCAATATGCAACTCAGAAGTCGCAAGGCGTCCATAAATCGCCAGCACATCATCATCAAGACGAGAGGTGTCACAACGCATAACTCGAAGAGCAGACTGCGTACCAAAATGAAATCCCAGTAAGGTACGGATAACTGCGACTACAGTAGGGACCGTAAGCTCCAGAGGCTCCTCGGTCAAATGTAGAGATGTAGATGTGTGAGATGACTCCCCAGTCTCATATGTGGAAGGAATCCTCTCAATGATCCTCCAATGGCGTAGAATACGTGGCATCCAGTCTAGATGCGGAACTCTCGCTCTCTGTGTCTGCTGATCACAGCGGATCTCTCGCTCCTCAACCATCGGCTCCTTGCCGCGAGATGATGAGGGTCCAATGGGAAAATCCCTGACACACGACAGCGGTGTCCTCCTAGGTGTAGGCCTAAAATCAGGCTCCCCAATCAAGTGGCGTCTAGACATAGAGATAGATCCTAGCATATGGGTAGCAGGATCAGTGGATAGTAATGGTGGTGTGGTTATCGAACCATCTGATGTGTCTCTAGGAAAAGTAGGCGGATAAATCTCATCAGACACTGCTATAGGAATCCCGTCGTATGGTCCCTCCATGGGATCCTCCTCAGTATCAGAATCAGTGATGTGAATAGGTGCGTGTCTCGACATACCTAGTCAAAGAATCGTGTGTGACGTATCAGACGTATGCAATAGTATGAATGCTGAAATGTGTTAGCCAAGGCTATAGTCTAGGTCTCTAAGGTTTCAGTCACTTAAAGACTTCTAGTTCTCTATAACCAATAGCTCTGATACCAATCTCTGTCACACCCCCAAATCGGTAATCGTGTTTAATAACGGTTTAGCGGAAGCTTTTAGTTAATTAGCGGAAGCATATTAATAAATGTTAAGCGTCGGGGGCGTACAGATTTTGTAGTGCATTCATTGTATCAGAGTATATGATCATATAGAACATACATATATATATTTAAGATGCCATAAGTTTAAAGTTATTACAAAAGATACGACCTATAAAGTCGTACATAAGTAGGGTTGTCAAAGACAACTTAAGTATTTGAAAATACAAGTTTAATAAAGAGGGATTTCATAAGTATAACCAATCAGATTGATAATACAAAGGAAATCCAAGTGTCCCAAAAGTGGCATCATAAATAGTCAGGTTGCCTACGTCCTTTATGCATGCAGGAGTACCTGAGTCCTAATTCCCTGAAAAACATAGTAAACTGTCAACATTGAATGTTGAGTGAATTCACAGGTTTTAGTTTTTGTATAAATCATTCATGTACACAAACATAATGTTTATATGTAAGTAGGAAACACGAGTATTCTAATTAAAGAAAACATTTCCTAAATATGTAAGAATGTCATTCTTACATTAATAATAGCAGTGTAGGAAACACAAGTTTAATCATAAACATTTCCTAACAAGTAGTTGTAGGATATACAGGTTTATCAATTAAGTAAACATATCCATTTCAATAGTTAAGGAAAATCAGGTTTAGCAGTCAAGCAAACATTTTCCAACAGATAGTTAACAGGAACTCAAGTTTAACAATAAAGTAAACATTCCAATAATAGTTATAGTAGGAAACACAGGTTTAACATTTAAGTAAACATTTCCTATGAATAGTTGTTTTTGTGGGAAACCAAGTTCAACCATTTAAGGTAAACGTTTCCTAGTAATAGTCTCTCAAGGAACACCTGTCCTATTTGTCATCACAGGGAATACCCTTCCCAAACCAAGTTGTTGTTTAGTTGTTTAGTTTCGTTTAGTTTTGTGGGAAATATAGACTATAATCCCTCCAAGGTGAGCTAAACCTTTAGAGTTAAAGTAACGACACTAGTACTATAACCAAACCACGACTAGTTGTTTTGTTGTTGCCTCAGTAACACGGTAAGTATACACTCCTCGTTACGACTATCGTCGATGTGGTTGGAATGACCAACGAGTAATATCCTGGGAGGGTTGTCAAATCGATAGTACTATCTGTATACTCAGTGGCTAGAGTCACCTAGCTAATGGTTATAGGTTGCAAGCACTGGGACTTATGTGCACTACAACTACCTCGTGTAAACCTAGAATCGTACCAAGATCTGCTGTCTTATTCCCAAAATGTTGTGAAAACGTTTCATATAATTAATTCAAGTTAATTCAATATGAAAACATTTTATTGAAATAGTTCAAGTTCAACACTGTAATATGAATACCTTTCATATTAACAATTCAAGTTTAATAGCATGAAAACGATCATGTTAATCAGTTCACATAATAGCATGCAGCGCAATACAAATAAGCATATAGCATGTTATCACATTGTACTATGTTTTCCACCCCTGGTTTTAAAAGCATTTAAAACAATAAAGATAGGGGCTGTGAACTCACGTGTAGCAAGTCTTCAGCAAAAATAGCTAGCAAATAATCCCACAGCGTCGATCAATTACCTAGACGCAAATAATAATACTTGTATAAGTATATGGATTATTTGTTAAGTTGTAAAGTTTATAATATTTCAGTTGCTGATAAGGTTTGCGGTTCAATTAGTCGTTAAGTTCAAGTATGTATATTTATATACATATTAGTTGAATATATATATTCTAATATATACATTAGTTGTCGTCATTGTTAATGTCCATATATACATATATCATAAATGCCGAGTGTATGTATATAGATATAATTGTAGTTGTCTTTGTCGTCGTTTATGTTTTCAAAACATAAATATAATAGTTATCAAAATAACTTTGTTACCTCGTTCATGTTTGTCGTATATTGTTTGTACTAGATAAGTTAAATCGTTCCATTTTTATACGTCTAGTTGTATATATATACATTGTCCGTTAGTATATATATAATATTTGTTATCGTATTAAGTTTTGCCGCATTCTAATTGTCCGTATTAAATAATGTCTCATAGTCATGTCCAATTTACAAAGTCTCTTTGTCGCATAATTTTGTACCATTTGTCGTATAATAAATAACATAAGTCGTGTAACGTTTGTTTGTTGGTACATATGTAAAAATACAAAAGTCAGAAGTTGGACCAGTGGGGAATACGCCGTATTCTGGTGAATACGCCGTATTCAAGACAAATAGGGGAATACGCCGTATTCTGATGAATACGCCGTATTCATTCGAAAATAGAGGAATACGCCGTATTCCGGTGAATACGCCGTATTCATTCGAGTCAAAAAGGTTCCACCGGATCACCGATGATCCGCCGGATCAAGCGTGTCTTTTACTCGTTCACCGTTTCTGCCGAAAGTTATGTTTGCGATCGAAAGTGGGAATACGCCGTATTCTTTGGAATACGCCGTATTCAAAGTTTAAAACTTGGGAATCCGCCGTATTCCCGTGAATACGCCGGATTCATATGAGTTGTTTCAAAGTGTTCGAGTTTTAATTGGGGAATACGCCGTATTCTAAGGAATACGCCGTATTCCTAGTATTTACAGCAGCTAGTTCGACTCTGTTACAACAATTTCGTACGGGTTTTGATTTTAGCTTCGTTTTTAACATGATCAATCATCATAATATGTTATATAATCACTTTGTAACATGTTTTAACAAGTTTACAACAATAATCATCAACAATCATAATAGTTTGAAGAAATTATAGAAATGAGTAAAAATGGAGAAATTTCCTCACAATGATGTTAGGAAGAAGATGATGATGATTCTGAGATGTAGATGATGATTATGACGATGGATGATGAAGATGATCAAGAAACCATTTTGTTGTTTGTGTTTGAGTGTGTTTTGAGATGATGAAGAAGATGATTATGGTGTTGTTGTTTCCTGCTGCTACTCTTGTTCCTCTGCTTTCAGTCGCCAAAAACCACAGGGAAGGAGAAGATGAAAATGAGTTTGGTGTTGTGAATTATTGGAGAATGGATGGAAATGTATAGCAGAAGTTTTTGTTCCAGTTTTTCAAACAAGCGTATGGAGCGAATGGCAATTTGTTCCCCAGATATTTTGTTTTGTACTATATTGGTAGTTTTTAGCCCGTTAATTTCGTGTACGGGTATAATTTGTGGTACTTTATTCATAATAAAATTTCGCGTTATGTTTCTCTAAATCTCAGATTTAGAAATTTGAAATCGGAATGTGAACTACTTTATCACAAGTATGATTAAAATTGTTTACAGTAAAAATACTGTATAGTTAAAATGCGTGCCAGATTTCAGTTAAATTTGGAAATCATATTTTGAGGTAATGTTCTACACATTAAAACAGTAACTTACTAAATAATACTTTTATTATTTAGAACCTCTAGGCGCGTTTTAAAGTTGTTTCTGTTCGTATTACGCGTACTAAAATCGTCTTAATATTTCGTTTTCTTTTCGTTGTAATACTTTTATATGATAATTTCCACATAAAAATTATTCAAAAGTATATTCGAAGTTCATTTCGGAACTTTAATTATTCGCGAATAATACGTTTATTATAAAACGTATATTTTATTATATTATATTAATAATATAATTCTATATTAGTTGTAATTAATAATTTTCGAATTATTAATTATTTTGTATCACCAATGTTATTGTATTCCCTTCGTATTGTTTGATATATTTATTTCGCACGTAATTATATATATCCACATATAACTACTATCAAATATATCACATAACACATAGTAAGTTTATCAAAACTTATACATAATAGTTTGAATTCACTTAATCAGGGAATTACTCTAGGTAATGCATGAAATTAGGCTAAGTAAATACCCTAATTGGAGGATTGTCACAATTTAGTTAGCGGTTAATCACTGTTTTGGCCTACAGTTGATTTAAGAGTTCTGATGGGGCCACCCGGAACATGGTCCTTAGGAACCACCGTTCCTCTTGACGATATTTGTTGCATTATTGATTGTGAACAGATTGTTAGCTAAATTGAATTGTAGTTGATAATTCATTCACTTAGCTTTGTGCTAATCCCTCAAATTACTTCCTGCAGGTGATGTATATTATGTGGGTAGTCAGGAAGGATGTTTTGGTGCTGGGAATGTTTGAAACTTGAAACTCTGATCCAGTTTGTAATAAATAATGTTTTATAGCATGTAATGCCCCGGGTTTGTAAACATGTTAACTATGGTTGTTTAATAGTTAAACATATTGTATAAAGGTTTGCGAAAATTTCTAGTTGGATTCTAATAGAATATGTATTTCAAGTATTCGCTTCCGCCAAACTTAATATTATATTGTGATATTAAATGAGGGGCGTTATAAGTTGGTATCAGAGCAATAGTTTGGGGCAATTGAATATGATTGTATGTTCAATCCTAAACTTTGATTGTGTTGTGTCAAACATTCTTGGGAATGGGATTATGTACTGAATGTGAAATTGTTAGTATGATAGGTGCTAACGATTAACGATTTGTGAGCTGTTGTTGTGTTTACAGACATGGCGGATAACGAGCAACTACCTGTTAACCCTAATAATGTCTCAAGGCCTGAAGTTACTGCTGAGACTCATGATGACCGGAATGAGAATGCTGGTACTTCTTTCCATGCTAGAGAGGAGGCAGAAAGGGATCAATATCTGCTTCAATTGGAAGAGGAAAACCAAGCACTTAGAATGTATAAACAACAAAAAGAGGCTGAATCTTCTCATCCTGTGTTTGGTACGATTTCACCGCCAAAACAAAAGGTGTGTTCATTTAAAACCTTTATGAGCAGTAATCCATCTGTGTATTCGGGTAGTACGAATCCTTCTGTAACTCTGGATTGGTTGAGAGATGTTGAAAAGAAATTTGAAGTCTGTCAATGTGAGGAAGAACTAAAAGTTCCTTATGCAACACAACTTTTAAAAGGAGCAGCTATGAATTGGTGGGATTCGATTACTTCTGTATTATCTTCTTTTCAGAAAGCATCTATCCGATGGTCTGACTTTCGTAATGAAGTTTGTAAGCAGTATTGTTCAAACTATGATATAGCTCGGATTAGAAAGGAGTTTATGGATTTGCAATTAACTGATAATATGTCAATGGATGATTTGATAAATCAGTTTACAGAGAAACTCAGGTTTGTTCAGCAGTGGGTTCCTGATGAGAGGACTCAAATAGAACAGTTTGTGGGTACTTTACCTAATCATTATAGAACTTCAGTGAGATTAGCGGGCTCTCTTCCTCAAGCTTTCATGTTAGCTCGATCTGTTGACAGTGATTTGAAACCCCAACAAGCACCAAGTAAAGAAATGGTTTCTCAGAAATCTAAGAGTGAATCTTCTGGTAAAGGTAAGAAACGGTGGCAAGGAAATCAGCAGGGTAAGAAACAAGAAAGTCGTGGTGGTACTTCTGATCGTCCCAATTGGTGTATTAAATGTAGAGCTAGACATTTTGGGCCGTGTACTGTGCAAACCACTAGATGTGTGAAATGTGGCGTGATTGGTCATGAAGCCAAAGATTGTGTTTTTCCTACTTATGTGTGTTGGAATTGCCATAAGGAAGGTCATCGTGCAAATCAGTGTTCTGAGGCTAAGAGACAGGGTTCTGGGTCAGTTGTTGGTTCATCAGCTTCTTCCGGTCAGAAACGGAAGACTCCGCCATCTGCAGTTAGTAGGGCATTCCAGATGACAGTGGATGAAGCTGTCCATACAGATGACGTGATCACGGGTACTTTTCTTGTAAATTCTGTACCAGCTCGTGTTTTGTTTGATTCTGGTGCGAATTGTTCGTTTGTATCTATGTACTTCTGTGATAAGTTGAAAATGATGCCTACTGTGATAACAAACCCAGTTGAAGTAGAAATAGCTAGTGGCAAGTCAGTTCCTGTTACCACTTCGGTAATTGGAGCTAGTATTATGATAGATGGCCAGACTTTCCCAATTTCCTTTCTGTTGATGCCAATTGCTAGTTTTGATGTGATTATTGGTACGGATTGGTTAAGTCAGTATAAAGCAAGCATAGATTGCCACAATAAGCTGATTAGAATTCCAATCTCTGAAGAGTCATATGTCGTGGCTCGAGGAGAACGGGATAATGTTTGTATACCTTTGATTAGTATGATGAAAGCTAGGAAATCTTTGTCCAAAGGCTGTGAATCGTATCTAGCTTATGTGATTGATGCTAAGTTAGAAAAGAAGTCTCTTTCTGATGTACCGGTTGTTTTTGAGTATCCGGAAGTGTTCCCTAATGAATTACCTGGTTTACCACCGGTTAGGGAAGTTGAGTATCAGATTGATCTTGTTCCTGGCTCTTCACCTATTGATAAAGCCCCTTATAGATTAGCTCCGTCTGAGATATGAGAAATGATGAATCAGATACAGGAGTTGTTAGATAAAGGGTTTATTAGACCTAGTTCTTCTCCCTGGGGTGCACCAGTTCTGTTTGTGAAAAAGAAAGATGGGTCTTTCAGAATGTGCATTGATTACAGGGAATTGAATAAACGGACTGTAAAGAATAAATATCCTTTGCCCAGAATAGATGATTTATTTGATCAGTTACAAGGATCTTCGTTTTATTCAAAGATTGATTTGAGGTCAGGTTATCATCAAGTTCGTGTTCGTGATTGTGATATTCCTAAAACTGCATTTCGAACCAGGTATGGTCATTTTGAATTCCTGGTTATGCCTTTTGGTTTGACGAATGCTCCAGCAGTTTTTATGGATTTGATGAACCGTGTTTGTCGACATTTTCTTGATAAATTTGTGATTGTATTTATCGATGATATTTTGGTATATTCTAAAACCGAATCAGAACATGGAATGCATTTGAGGTTAGTATTGGAAACCTTAAAGAGAGAACATTTGTATGCAAAGTTTTCGAAATGCGAATTTTGGATTCGGGAAGTACAGTTTTTGGGTCATATCATTTGTAATGAGGGTGTTAAAGTTGATCCTTCAAAGATTGAAGCTGTAATGAATTGGAAAGCTCCAAAGTCTGTTTCTGAAATAGAGAGTTTTCTTGGTTTGGCGGGTTATTACCGGAAGTTTATTAAAGATTTTTCTAAGATTGCCGGTTCGTTGACTAAATTGACCCGTAAGGATGAAAAGTTTATATGGACTGAACAACAGGAAACAGCTTTTCAGACTCTGAAACAGTTGTTATGTCAGGCTCCTGTGTTAGCATTGCCAGATGGGTCCGATGATTTTATTGTTTATTGTGATGCATCGATTGCTGGTTTGGGATGTGTTTTGATGCAACGAGATCGTGTGATTGCTTATGCTTCTCGTCAGCTCAAACCTCATGAAAGAAATTATCCTACCCATGATTTAGAACTTGCAGCGGTTGTGTTTGCTTTGAAAATCTGGAGGCATTACTTGTATGGTACCAAATGTGTTATTTGTACAGATCACAAGAGTCTTCAGTATATATTTTCACAACAAGAGTTGAATATGCGGCAGAGACGATGGTTGGAATTAATCAAAGATTATGATTGTGAGATTAAATACCATCCAGGAAAAGCCAACGTGGTTGCTGATGCTTTGAGCCGCAAGGTAACTTCTGATCGAGTTTATTTTATGCGTTTAGAAGTTTCCTCTGATTTGGTGACTCAGATAAAAGCTGCACAGTTAGAGGCTTTGTTAGCTCATAATTTGAAAGCTGAAATTATGCTGAATCAAAAGGAATTGTTATTAGATGATTCGAGGGGATTAAAAACCTTTCAGTCTCGTGTTTGGATTCCTTTATTTGGTGGTCTTCGGGATGTTATTCTGAATGAAGCCCATAAGTCCAGATTGTCTGTACATCCGAGAAGCACTAAAATGTATAATGACTTGAAACCTTTGTATTGGTGGCCTACAATGAAGATGGATGTAGTAAGGTTTGTTAGTTCTTGTCATATTTGTTCTCAAGTTAAAGCTGAACACCAGAAGTCGTATGGATCGTTGAAACAGCTTAAGATTCCAGAATGGAAGTGGGAACATTTGACTATGGATTTTGTTACCAAGTTGCCTAGAACTGCCCGAGGAAATGATATGGTTTGGGTTATTGTCGATCGATTGACCAAGAGTGCTCATTTTCTCGCTACTAGTGAAACTGCATCTTTGAGTAAACTTGCACAGTTATATGTAAGTGAGATTGTTTCTCGACATGGTATTCCTTTATCGATTGTATATGATAGAGATCCGAGGTTTGTATCTCATTTCTGGCAGAGTTTGCAGCATGAATTGGGTACACGTGTGAATCTTAGTACAACTTATCATCCTCAAACAGATGGTCAGTCAGAACGTACGATTCAGACATTGGAGGATATGTTAAGAGCTTGTATTCTGGAGTATGGTGGTTCTTGGGATTCTCATTTGCCATTGGTTGAGTTTACTTATAATAACTCATATCATTCTAGTATTGGCATGCCTCCATATGAAATGCTTTATGGATGCCGTTGTAGAACTCCAACTTGTTGGTTAGAGGCTGGGGAGAAACAGTTTGCAGGTCCAGATATTGTTCAGATGACAGCTGATAAAGTGGCAGTGGCTCGTGAAAAGTTGAAAGCTGCACGTGATAGACAGAAACAATATGCTGATCCTAAACGTCGACCAGTTACTTTTGTTGAAGGTGAACTTGTTTACTTGAAAGTTTCGCCTTGGAAAGGGGTAATTCGGTTTGGGAAACGTGGTAAATTGGCTCCTCGGTATATTGGACCGTTTAGAATTCGTCAGATTGTTAACGATCAGTCTGTTACGTTGGATCTTCCTCCAGAGCTTACTGGTATTCATGACACGTTTAACATTTGTTATTTGAGGAAATGTAACGTTGAGGACCAGTCTCAGATTCTTCCTTTAAAAGATTTGAAAGTTGATCAAAGTCAGAAGTTAGTTGAAGAACCAGTTGAACTTCTTGACCGAAAAGTGACTAAACTTAGGAAGAAACAGATTCCCATGGTGTTAGTGAAATGGAAACATAGTTTAGGTGAAAACCTAACGTGGGAAACAGAGGACAGTATGAGATCCAGATATCCTGGATTATTTGATCGTGATGAGATTTCGGGGACGAAATCTTCTTAAGGGGGGGAGAGTTGTAACATCCTCTCTTCTGGTCCGGTAATTTCTAATTTTAAATTGATGTATTTAATTGTATTAGAAATTATTTGATAAATATGTTTAAATTGCGAAACTTAGTTAAATAAGCCTTAGGACTTATTGTGCTTAGTAAATTATTGATTGTTTTGATTTACTATAGTTGACGGTACAATAAAATAAGTTTCTCGCAAATGATTTTTAGGTTCCAGACAATAGATTAAAAGGGGACTAGTTTTAAGTGGATACGGGTCGGTGTTGAAAAGTTGGGCCGACTTATAAACCTTCCCTTTTAGGAAAGTTCTGTACTTTCCTTATTTGGTAACCTAAATCTAAAATCTCTAAAACCCTCAAATCACTTAGAAATCTTGATTCAAATTCAAATTAGTGATCTTGAGCTGATTGTGATCTTGTGATAGCATAAACATCCTCATCTTCACTTTGAAATCCTTGATTTGGTAAGTTTTTAATTTGGTTTAGTTCATAAATTGAGTTTTGAGAGTGATCATGCAAATTATTGAAGTATATGTGATTTGGAACTTGAATGAAGTCTTAGTGTATGCATATACTGATATTTGAGTGATTTGGTGGTTTACAAACTGAAATTATTGAGCTAAAATGGTGATAGAAGTAATTGGGTTCGAGCTGTGTGTTTGCAGGTCAGAATAAGAGCTGAAACGCGTAGGAACGCGATCCTGACCCTTTTCCTGGATCGCGTTGCTATATGAAAAACGGTTACAGAACATTTTCTTCTTGGGAACGCGATCCAGCTCATGTTACCCGGATCGCGTTACCATGTGAAATTTCGTCACAGAACTTTTTTTAACTGACGAACGCGATCCCATCACCCTTTGCCTGGATCGCGTTTGAATGAATAAATTTGATGAGTTTTGCAAAATTTGAAAATGCATAAGTGTTTGGAAGATGGTGTTTTTAGTGGCACTTCTTATGTCATATTCCTTTAGTGGCATTTAGGTGGTACTTTAGTGGCACTTATCCATTGAAAATATATGTTATAATGTGGATAATTCTAATGAGTTATGAGACTTAGTAAAGAAGTTTAACGTCGACTGAGTATTGTATATAATATTCCTTTAGTGGCACTTTTATTGATGTTTTAGTGGCACTTTTGTAGAAAGATATTATTGTTACTTATGTTTGGAAGTGATTAATAATGTGATTACTTATGTAATGTGTTTAATTACATAAGTACCATTAGTTGAAAACAAATTACTAACTTATGATTGATTTTATGTTCTCAGATAATCCAAGGGCTCAGCGAGATAAGACTGCTGAGTAAGTAACTGAGACGAATCAGGTGAGTGGATTTGAAACTCACAGTTTGATTTGGTTGTGTCAGTTTGATTTCAATCAGTAATTATAGGATTACTATTGATAGTATGTTAACTTTGAAATGATATGCCATTTGATTGGTTGATTGATGAACATTGAATTGAAATGTATAATCCAGAGGTCAACTAGATTGTCGGTTGGACTTGATTGCTAATGTTGGTCAACACAGGGTTGCGTACATGTGTTGATGGAGATTAGCATTTAGTTAGCGGTTAATCACTGTTTTGGCCTACAGTTGATTTAAGAGTTCTGATGGGGCCACCCGGAACAGGGTCCTTAGGAACCACCGTTCCTCTTGACGATATTTGTTGCATTATTGATTGTGAACAGATTGTTAGCTAAATTGAATTGTAGTTGATAATTCATTCACTTAGCTTTGTGCTAATCCCTCAAATTACTTCCTGCAGGTGATGTATATTATGTGGGTAGTCAGGAAGGATGTTTTGGTGCTGGGAATGTTTGAAACTTGAAACTCTGATCCAGTTTGTAATAAATAATGTTTTATAGCATGTAATGCCCCGGGTTTGTAAACATGTTAACTATGGTTGTTTAATAGTTAAACATATTGTATAAAGGTTTGCGAAAATTTCTAGCAGGATTCTAATAGAATATGTATTTCAAGTATTCGCTTCCGCCAAACTTAATATTATATTGTGATATTAAATGAGGGGCGTTATAGAACACACCCACAAAGTTCATACTTACAAACAAAAACTCTAAAACAAAACAAAACAAGGATAATAAAATAAGCGGGTTGCCTCCCGAAAGCGCTTTATTTAACATGTCGTTAAACTCGACATTTTCTTGCTTCAATTAATTAACATCCATCTCCAACTCACGGTTGGAGTCTCTAGCATCACCAAAATATTTCTTAACTCGACTTCCATTCACCTTGAATGTGGTACCTGAATGACCTTCCAAATCAATAGCACCATACGGGTAAACTTGAGCAACAGTGAAAGGTCTGGTCCAACGAGTCCTCAATTTCCCAGGGAATAAATGTAATCTTGAATTATACAATAACACCTTATCACCCTTCTCAAAAGTTCGGTCCTTAAGGCGAGCATCATGCCATTTCTTAGTACGCTCCTTGTACAACTTAGCATTATCGTACGCATGCATTCGCAACTCATCAAGTTCATTGAGTTAAGCCAAATGCTCTTTTCCAGCTTTGTGGTCATCCAAGTTGCAGTTTTCTAATGCCCAGTATGCTTTATGTTCAAGTTCAAATGGCAAATGACAAGCTTTTCCATAAACTAGCCTATAAGGTGTTGTTCCAATGGATGCCTTAAAAGCTGTCCTTGCGGCCCATAAAGCATCATCTAACTTATTTGACCAATCCTTAGGATTTCCCTCAATAGAACGTTCAAGAATTCGCTTTAATCCTCGATTGGTTACTTCTACTTGTCCACTTGTTTGTGGATGATAGGCAGTTGAGAATTTATGCACAACAGCATATCTCTTAAGCACTTTCTCCAATTGAGCATTCGAAAAATGCGTTCCCCTATCACTAATTAGAGCCTTCGGTGCTCCAAACCTTGAAAAGAGTTGCTTAAGAAATTTCACTACTACTCGAGCATCATTAGCGGGTAATGCTTTTGCTTCCGCCCACTTTGATACATAATCAACTGCTACCACAATATATTTATTCCCATTGCTGGATGGAAATGGTCCCATGAAATCAATCCCCCAAACATCAAAGATCTCACTAACCATAATGGGATTCTGGGGCATCTCATCTCTTTTTGAGATTCTTCCCGACTTCTGGCATGGATCACATGCTTTTACTAGCTCGTGAGCATCCTTATAAATTGATGGCCACTTCCTCGGAATTAATGTTCAAAAACACAATAGAGGTTTATTCTTGTCTCAGAAAAATTATGCCAACGACATCCTTTCATGGGCTGCCATGTCAAATTGTAAACCGGTTAGCACACCAGTCGAAGTTGGTTCTAAACTAAGTGCTACCGATGGGCTACCTTTCTCGGATGGATCTCTATACCGCAGCTTAGCCGGCGCTCTTCAATACCTCACCATCACTCGTCCGGATATTTCCTATGCGGTTCAACAAATTTGTCTCTTTATGCATGCTCCCCGTGAACCGCACTTTCAGCTACTCAAACGGATCCTTCGTTACATTAAGGGAACCTTATCTTAGGGACTTTTCATTTCTCCCTCTTCATCCACTAAGCTTACATCCTACTCGGATGCAGATTGGGGCGGGTGCCCTGACTCACGACGTTCCACTTCTGGCTATTGCGTCTACATGGGTGATAATCCCAGTTAAGATCTTGGTATGTTATGCTTTGAATCAATTAATAATAACTTGCGGAATAGTTATTATTAACTTATGAAGAACACAATTAATTTATAAATAATAAACACGATTATAGTCAAAAGCTTCAATCTTATTATAATGAATAACAAGACGAATACACAGTTTGTATTAGGGTTTACAACCTTGAAGCTAGAATATCAATCTTCTATCTAGGTTTCTAGGATCTCTATTTATATACATATAGAGTCCTTTACAGAATCAAACACATTAGGAATCATAATCTACTCCTAATATATCTCTTAGCCGACTCTATATACCAACAGTGGCTATACATCTAACAGTGGTAGTACTCAGTATATTAACAGTGGTGAGTACTTAACACTTTACAGAACATTAAATGAACCAACAGTGGCACTATTAGCTTTAGCTCTTCTAACAGTGGCTGCATCCTTCTAGCAGTGGTTGAGCTTTGCACTAACAGTGGTAGACCTCTTCTAACAGCGGTTCACTTTGTTCTAACAGTGGCACAACACTTGTATTCTGAGCAGATCTAGCAGTGGCTCAGGTTCCAACAATCTCCCCCTAAACTTGATCATTCAGAGTAATTATTCAAGTTTCAATTCTTCTTTTCTTCTTCTTTCTCCTTCATCGTTTGCCTCTTATGCAGTTGATTGAACACCATGTATAGAGCTCTGTAAGCTCCTTCAGTAATGATGGTTGTAGATAACTTCAAATCAACCAATCTATTCAGCAGCCCTGTTCCCAGCACATAGTGTCGATCATCAAACATGTAGATCACCTGCCCATTGTTAAATACTACCATATGTACTCCAGCTCTGGCAAAATATCTCCATGTTATAACCCTTTGATGACAGTGAAAGAATAAGTAATACATGCTGGCTGGTTCAAACAGGCTTTGAAATAATTCCATCATTTGTCTTTCAATCACAGCCTCAGAATTCTTTCTATTTCTGATCCTACTTACTTGATACAGCTCCATAAGATCATCTCTTGTACAAATTCTGAGCAAATCAATCATACTCCCAACATGATCATCAAATCCTTTTTCCCTTTCAATCTTGATCTCAAGGATCATTTTTCTGAAACCATAATCAATTGCTACTCCTTCCCAATTTATAATTCTAGCCTTTCTTGGTCCTTCAGAAATCTCCTTGCTATCAGTCAGAAACTTAATTCTCTTTTTCAGCTCTGGATCAAATCTTGGAATATCAGGAATAGCATTATCTTTAGAAATCTGATTTTTCCATGAATTTCTTCTGACTTCATCCTGCTTATCCTCTAAGGCTTTCTCTGCTGCCTCATCAGCTGCTTTTTCTCTTCTTTCTTCTTCTTCTTTTAAAAACTTTGCCATATCCCTATCTGCCTTTTCTTTCTTTTCCTTCATCAATGCATCCAAATGCCTATTCTCTTCCAATTTCTTAGTCCACTCAACATCTCTTCCCATATATCTGTCATATGCCTGTTCCAGCTTCTGCATATTCCACCCTTTAACAATTTTAGCTGGAGCATACTTATCAGACAGAGCATTGATCATTTGTCTTCTCCTTTCAGCATGTGGTAAAGGTTTACTTCTTTTCTTGACTAATACCTCTTGCTTTTTCTTTCTATCTCTTTCCTCATTTGACCTTTTCATCAACAGAAATCCAGGAGATAACTCTTCCTCTTCATTACCTTTCTTATTCTTCAAATAATCATGAACTCTCTGAGCAGGAAGCTTTAAGCCTTGTGCAGTCTTTTCTTTAACAATCTCTGCAGCTTTCTGTGTAATTGTTACTACACTCAGATCATCCAGAATCATTTTAACATCATCACCCTCTTCTTCAGCTTTAGCTTCTGCAGCTCTTCTTATCAACCTTTCCCTTTCTTCTACTTGTATCCTTAGCATATCATGAGACTCAAGATGAGGTTCTTTAAATTCTTTCACTTTTGATTTTTCTTTTAACTTTCCTTTACCTTTGTCTTTTGGATCAATCATAGGCAATTTAGACTCAGGCTTGGGTAGTGAAGTTGGTTCTCTGATTGTAACAGGTACCTCTCTTGGTCTTGTTGTTGTGGTAGTTGTGGCAGGGGTTGTTATGACAGCAGTGGTGATTGGTGTATTAACAGTGGTAGGTGTTGGTGTACTAACAGGGGTAGATGTAACAGTGGTAGTGTTAGTGTTGACAGTGGTTGAAATTGGGATAACAGTGGTAGAAGTTTTGACAGGGGTTGAAGTTTTAGTTGACTTTCTTCTGGGAATAGATTTCTTTCTTGTAAAGGTCTGCAACTTCTTCTCTTCATCAATTGACTTTGATTGCTCCCCTTTAATCTCAACTTCCCCTTCTTTCATCTCCTTTTTAACATCATCAACCACCTCATACACTGGCCTATCACTGAAACTGACTCTTTTCTTATTCTCCAAGTTAGCACCCATCACATCCCAAAAATATAATCCAAATGCAGCTTTCTCAGGCAACCCTTTATTCAATGGAAATACCTGATAAACTGTTTCATCAGTCTGCTCTGCTGCTGCACCATCACTTGTATTAACATTGTCAGAAGAATCTCCACCAGTATATACCACCATTCTTCTGTCATCTGCAGCTTTTACCACCTCATCATCTATACTTTCATGTATCACATAATCAGAGACATTGAGCTCCTCCTCAGCCTTATCCCTGCTCTGCACATAATCATCATCTCTATCATCAAACACTAACTCCACAGTGTCTTCTGATTGTACCTCATCATGCTCACATATATCCATCTCAACTGTATTATCATCAAGCTCAAACACTTCTGTAGCTGCAGAATCATCATACATCTCATCATCATTTATCATTGCTCCACCCATATCATCATGAGGTCCATGTGAATCATCATCATCATCATTATCATCACCTGCTTTCCTTGAACCATCATCTTCAGGCATATTATCATCATCTGCTTTCTTCTCCCCCTTGCCTGAAGATTCCTTTAACTTATTTGCAGGTAGAAGAATATTGTTGACAGCCTCCTCAAGCATTACCAATCTATTCTGCACATCAACCAACTGTTCCTTCTGATGATCAATGATCTCCTTCTGCTTAGCAATCAACTCATCCTGAGCTTGAATTTTCTTTTGAGCCTCTTTTCTGTAAGCCCTTTCCCTCTCATATTTGCTCCACAGGCTATTGACATCATGTACAAGATAGGAAATCGTCAATTCATCAGTATCACTAGGCTCATCAACATTAGAGTGTGACCTCTTAGTTGAATCCTTGCCCACATCTGCCACTGCAGATGCCCCTTTGTTATTGGTACTGGGACCTATATTTGAATCATCACCCATAGGTTCATCAAACATAGTTGCCTCTGGTTGGGTCTGAGTTATGTTACCACTATCCTGCCCTGCCAGTGGGCTAGAAACAGTAGTGGCAGCCCTTCCAGAATGAACATTTTCATCAAGTATGTTCACCTGTTGTGATGGAACAATTGACTGAGACTGTGAAGAAACAGGAATCTCCACAGCCTGTTTAGCCTTCTTGGATCTCTTGGCTTTAGATTGGGTAGGCTTGAGGTTCCCTTGTTTTCTTTTGGTGCCACCTCCTGATGTGTGTTCAGAACCAACTTGTGTTGTTGGCCTGTCATCATTTGGTCCAGATGATGTTGGTAATACACCACCAGTGGCAGAAGGAGCAACTGACATTGTAGAAAATAATGCAGTTTCCTTCTTTGAAAAAGTATTTTGATACTGATTCATGGCTTTAATAGTTCTCAAGGATAGAGTAGAACTAACAATCACACTATCCTCTGCTGGCAAATCTGGCAATTGAGTATTCAATAACAATTGAACAAATCTAGGGTACATAATGAATGTATCACCCTTTACATTCCTAACCATGTTATCTAAGATAAACCTAGACATATTATATTTAATACCCTGTGCCAAGCAGATAATAGGATAGGCAATAGTAGAACTAAATTCATTAAAACTAGTTCCCTTTTGAGACAAACATACCAGAAAAGTATGAATGTAGAACTTCCATTGAGGACAAAACCATGACTTCAAGAAAGTATATTCTGATCTTGTCTTTCCTGAACCTTCATATCCCATATCCATAATACCTTTGAACAAATCTTCTCTCGATAATTCCAGAATTCCACCTTCATCATCAAACTGTAAAAGCTCTCTCAGAACAATCTCAGTAACTATTACCTTCTTACCCTTGACAGTGGAATGAATATGAATAATGCCATTAACATTCCCTTCCTTTGCGTTCTGCCAGAATTCTTGAATATTCGATCTAATCAATCGTGGACAGACAGCAAGGGCATGAGTAACTGGACAATTACTCAAGAAATCAATGATAGGATGAAAATACTCATCAGCAAGTTCTTTATTCAAGAAAGCCCTCATGTTGTGTTCAGAATGAACACTTAGCGTAGAATGATCAGAATCAGATGACGATGAAGATGCCATTGATGTAATTAATGAACAAACGAAGAGTGATTTACAATAAAGCGATTATTGGAGGGTTTTGAAAATTTTGAAAGCGTAATTGAAAAAGTGAAGTATTTGAGTATTTATATGATGACAGTGCCAAGCCCTAAAGATAGAACTAACAGTGGCACTGCTGGTTATACCCAGCAGGGGCACAACTTACAAGTAAGCCCAACAGGGGTACCTCACTTGATCAATTTCAGTCAACCCTTTGTAATCAACTAATAAAGCTAACAGCGGCTGATAGTCTAGCAGGGGCATCCGACCAAGGAAACTCCAACGTAGAACTAACAGGGGCATAAACTTAGCTTAATTAGACAACGGTTTTTTTTTTTTTTTTTTTTTTTTTTTTTTAGTCAAAATAAGAAGAAACAAATAAAACATTAATCTCCAGCTCAAGTGATGTCTCTTGACAGTGGCTGAATTCTGCAATAGTAAACTAAGAAAAACAACTAGCAGGGGTTAATTTACACAAATATACAGCAGGGGATTAAAATACATTGACAGTGGCAAAAGTAAACTAACAGTGGCACCAACTGTTATCATGATGAAGCTAACAGTGGCAACACCTGACCCTGTCACATACAATATACTTCACCCCTGTTAGTATCAAATCCAGACCAGAACACTTAAGATAGATTGATCATACCAATATTAGTTATCAAAAATGTAAATCTTCCTACATCAAATGCTTTTGTAAAAAGATCTGCAAGTTGATTATCAGTATGAATTTTAAAAATATGAATCAATCTTTTATCATAACAATCTCGTATAAAATGATACCTGATCTCAATGTGTTTGGTTTTTGAATGCTTAACTGGATTTTGAATGATACTAATAGCAGAGGTATTATCAATATAAATAGGAGTGTTCATGAAAGTTAAACCATAGTCCAGCATTTGATTCTGAATCCACAGAACCTGTGCACAGCAACTTGATGCTGCAACATATTCTGCTTCTGCTGTAGATGTGGACACGGTGGTCTGCTTCTTACATTGCCATGACACTAATCTATTTCCAAGAAATTGACATCCTCCACTTGTTGATTTTCTATCCATGTTCTCACCACCATAGTCACTATCTGTGAAAGCCTTAAGCTCAAAATCTGAACCTTTAGCATACCAAAGTCCCAAATCTGGTTGACCTTTCAAGTATCTAAAGATCCGTTTCACAGCATACATGTGTGACTGCTTTGGATTGGTTTGATACCTAGCACAAAGACACACTGCAAACATAATATCAGGTCTAGATGAAGTTAAATACATCAAAGAACCAATCATTGACCTGTACAAGTGAACATCTACTTCCTCTCCAGTAGGATCAGAATTAAGATGTTTGTGTGCCTCCATTGGAGTGCTAGCTATCTTCACATCTTTATAACCAAATTTATTCAAAATATCCTGCACATACTTCCCTTGGTTAATAAAGATTCCGTCTGACTTTTGTTTAACCTGCAATCCTAAAAAGAAAGTGAGTTCACCCATTGAACTCATCTTGAATTTCTTATGCATTAAACTCTCAAACTCTTTACACAAAGAATCCCCGGTTGACCCAAAAATGATATCATCAACATAAACCTGTACCAACAATATATCTTTCTGAACCCTCTTTGTAAACAAAGTCTTGTCAATAGTACCTCTCTTGAATCCATTTTTGAGAAGATACTCAGATAGAGTATCATACCAAGCTCTTGGTGCTTGATGTAGCCCATACAAAGCTTTCTTCAATCTGCACACTCTATCTGGATATGTTGGATCTTCAAACCCTGGTGGTTGGCATACATACACCTCATCATCAATTAGACCATGAAGAAAAGCACTCTTCACATCCATTTGATAAACTTTAAAATCCTGATAAGATGCATAAGCTAAAAATAGCCTAATAGCTTCTATTCTAGCAACAGGAGCAAAGACATCATCATAATCTATGCCTTCTTCCTGTGTATACCCCTGTGCTACCAACCTTGCTTTATTCTTTATCACTATACCTCTTTCATCTCTCTTGTTCTTGAAGATCCACCTTGTGCCTATAGCCCTCTTTCCTTTTGGTAGATCAACCAAATCCCATACATCTTGCAGTTTAAACTGCAACAATTCCTCTTGCATTGACTCTATCCAACTTGGATCTTTGAGAGCTTCCACTGTCTTCTTTGGTTCCATCTGAGAAAGAAAACAAACATATAATGAAGTATGTAAATCTTCTTCTCTTACCTTTGACTGCTGTCTGGTCAGAACAGATGAATTAATATCACCAATGACCAAATCCAAAGAATGATCTTTGTGAACCAAATACTTAGATGTTGATGTATCCAACAGTTCTCTTTCCAGATTTGGACCCAAAAGATTATCCATCTCTGATTCTGAGTAAGAATCTCTTTCTTCTCTTTCTTTTGAAGGCTTTGGAGTTGCTTCAGAATCTGACAAAGAAGTCCTTTCCAAAACTTGAAATGGAGGACTTTGTTCAAAACATTTTGGAGAATCATGCTCTCCTTCTGAATCATGCTCTGAAACTGTATGAGAACCCTTTGAAGTAAATGGTTGATGATCTGTTGGAATTGAACCATCTTCATCCTTTGAACCATTTTTGCTACTTGACCCACTAGAATTATCTGAAGGATCATCTTGCTCTAACTGGAATGCTTCTGGAGGATCTGGAGACCAAATAGGAAACAATACATACTTCAAATCATCCTGTTTAGTCTGACTTGAGTTTGAAATCCCATCATTACCTGCATCATTACCTGCATCTGTACCTGCACTAGTAGACAAATCTGGATATCTAAAAGCATGGGTTAGTGCATCAATATCAAACAAAACTGGTGGACCTTTTCCTTCTACATTTGATGTATTTTCGTTAAAGGTCACATCCATGGTCTCTTCTATTATCCTGGTCCTTTTATTAAATACTCTATAAGCCTTGCTTTGAATAGAGTATCCAACAAAGACAGCCTCATCTACCTTACTCTGAAACTTACCAAGATAATCTCTGGTATTTAAGACAGTACAAGGACATCCAAATGGTTTTAAAAAGCTAACCAAAGGTTTTCTCTTAAAGAATAACTCATAGGGTGTCTTGTTATGAGGTTTAATGATCAAAATCCTATTCAAAACATAACAAGCAGTGCTGACTGCCTCTGCCCAAAAGGACATTGGAAGTTTAGCATCTGCCAGCATGCTTCTAGCAGCCTCAATTAGTGTCCTATTCCTCCTTTCAGCTACTCCATTTTGTTGTGGAGTCCTAGGTGCACTAAACTGTCTTTCTATACCTTTATCCTCACAAAACTTATTCATCTCATGGTTCTTAAATTCTGTCCCATTATCACATCTGATGATCTTAACCTTTTGATTAGTTGAATTCTCAATCCTAGTTATGAATGATCTAAGTATTTCACCCGTCTCATCCTTGGTCCTAAGAAAGAATACCCAACTCATTCTAGAATAGTCATCAGTTATCACCAAACAGTAAGATTTCTTCCCTTGACTAGCTACATTGGTAGGGCCAAACAAATCCATATGTAACAGGTGTAAGGGAGTGGTATTGGTATTCACAAGCTTGGTCTTATAAGAACTCTTGTGTTGTTTGCCTTTGAGACAAGATACACAGTGGTCACTACATTCAAATAACTTTTCAGGTAAGCCTCTCACTAGCTTATTCCTAACAAGTTTATTCATGGTCTTGTAATTCAAGTGACACATCCTCCTATGCCATAGTTCAGATTCAGAAACAGTAGCTTTAGAAATAAGACAGTTAACATTTTGAGATTCCATCTTGTTTAAATCACTACAGTATACATTATCCTTTCTTGGAACTCTCATTAATATCTTATCTTCAGGTATTTTGAGTTTTTCAGAAAGTATAAGGCATTCTGTGTCAGTGAAATAAACAGGATTTTGCTTATCTGTGATTTGGCTCACACTAAGCAAATTGTATCTCAATTGCTCAACATAATAAACATCATTGAAAGTGAGTTTACTGCTTTTTACCTTACCTTTACCTGTGATTTTACCTCCTTTAGGATTGCTTCCAAATGCTACATCTCCTCCATTAAACGCTTTAAAGTCCTGTAGCTTTTTCCTGTCTCCAGTCATGTGTCTTGAGCAGCCAGAATCAATATGCCATAAGCTTGGTGGCTTGCCCTGCACATACAGAAGAAAAACAATTAGTTTTTCTTGGGAACCCAAACCAATTTGGCTTTGGGTTTCCCATGAGCACCTTTGATATCAACCCTCTTAAAGGTGATTGATCTCAATGCTCCATTGATTTTGGATACATTTGATGTAGATGCATTATTATGTTTCCAAAAACAATCTGTTTTAGACCTGACAGGGGTTAATGGTCTGACAGTGGTTACCTTCAAATTTGTATTTATTACCCTAGCAGTGGTAGCTTTACTTGGTATAAATATTCTTTTGGAATGTTTAATACCAGCAGAGGTACCATGCCTGACAGTGGTCAAACCCTCCCCTGTTATTGTCTTGCCTCTGTTAGCCTTTGACAGTGGCACTGCTGCAGCATTAACAGGGGCTGCAGCTTTGCCTCTGTTCGGCTTATTTCTCAACATTTGTCCTGTACCACTGTTCCTATTATTTTTAGGATTGAAGTAACAGTCATGTTGAAGATGATTATACCTACCACAAATATAACAAGATTTTCTTTTTACACATTCAAACCCATTACCCAGCCTTTGTGAAACCAATTGGTTCCAATTTCTCTGATTACCCCTGGTAATGGATTTATTTACATTATTTGCAGTATTTAAATCAGACCTGTTAGATTTACATGCACACTTTTCACACTTAGATTTATCTTTCGACTTATCTTTTGATTCAGTATTGACTCTTTTGTGCACATAACCTAGACCAGATCTGGATTTATTGGTTTTTCTAACTTGATCTATCTGTGCCTTTGCTTTCTCAACAAACATCTTTTTACCCTCTTCTAGTTTAGTACTATTTAGTTCAGAAACTAGACCAGTAATAGGCTTAACACAATCATCCACAGAATTACCATTAGATGAGCTATCACTATCACTCTCATCTTCCTCAGTCCAATCAGATACCTCCACTTTATCAAAATTCACATTATCATCACAATTAACTACTGGATCTACCTTTTTAACCTCCTCAGACACACCTACCTTAAGTTTTTCAAAGTCAAACTCAAGTTTAGATGGGAAGTAAGTATGATTATACGGTGGGGGTACAGCATTAAGGTTGTAACCTAATCCAAGTTTTAATTTATCATGAATTTGTGACTTGATCAAGTTTTGAACACCTTTTGAAGCATTTTCCAATTCATCAACTTTTAACTTTATTGACTCTTTATCAGAAATTGCCTCAGCCAACTTTGCACTTAGCATATCAACTTTTGTTTGTAAAGCTTTCTTTTCCCAATTCAGATATTTAATATCTAAGTGAAATTGTGATTCATTCTTTTCAAAAGCTTTTATTTGTTTTTCCAGGTTTTCGATTGCTAAAGTAGCATGTTGGTTATTCTCTTCACATACTTTCAATTGATTGCATACAACCACATTATGATCCCTGTAGAATTTAACCAATTTAACACATTCAGAAGAACATAATTTAGATTGTACCTCAGATGGAATTCCAGTTGACTCTGATTCTTTAGTGACAGCCATAAATGCTTGGTTTTTGACAACTAGCTCTTCTTGATCACTCCAATCAAAGCCTCCCATTCCATCTTGTGCAACCAATGAATCAGAAGTAGTGGTTTGAACAGGTACTAGTCTTCTCTGTACTTCATTGGTGCCTCTGCTGTCATTACCATTGCTTTGACCTCCAGTAGTCCTAGCAGCTCTACACTCTCTTGCAAAGTACCCCATCTTATGACAGTTGTAGCACTCAACCTTGCTCTTGTCAAACCCTGCTACACCATCCCTCTTGAATGCAAAGTTCCTATTACCAGACCTCTGCATGTACCTTTTAGCCCTGATGGTGATCATTGCCATCTGCCACCTTAGATCCATCTCCTCTAAATCATTGTCATTCAACTGTTCCAGATCATCAGTGGTCAAAGCAGAATTGACATGGCTTGCAAAGAAGCTCTCCAGAATATGATCATTAGAACTAGAAGTATTACTAGTTCCTGCTTCACCAACTGACATGAAAGCAGCATTGTTGCTTGTAGTGCCTTCAGTTGACTGCCTCAATGCTATCACCTCTGATTCAAAATTCCTGAGATCATTGTACAGGTCTTCAACCTCCTTCTTGTCTAGATCTGTACTCTGTCTCATCCCTACAGTATATAGATTCCAGTCCTTCCCAAGTGATCTTAAAAACTTACTATTCAAATCATCCTTGTCAATGTTGACATTATGATTTTCTAGATCACCAACTAACTTCTGAAATCTATCAAAAGTTTGAGTCAAAGTCTCAGACTTTACAGCAGCAAAGTTTTCAAACTGTTGCTTCAGAAGAGATCTCTTGTTCTTCTTTGTATTTGCATTACCACCAAACCGTTTGATAATAGCCTGCATGAGAACTTGAGCATCTTCACAACTCTGAAACTTCCTCTGATATTCATTAGGAATAGACATAAGTAATGTACTGAGAGCCTTCCACTCAGTTGCTCTCTCTTTCCTCTCTGCATCAATTTTAGGAGGTGGTCTTTCAATCCTTTCACCATCAGGACCCTTTGGATAATTGGGTCCATTCATTACCACATCCCACATCATGTAATCAGTCATGAGCATGTATTGTCTGATTCTGGTTTGCCATAACTCAAACTCATCAGGATTGAGTATGGGAATCTTTGTAGCCTGAATACCTTCTGAGATTTCTGTAGTCATTGTTACTGTTTGTTGAAAAGCTAATTCCTTGATCTGTCTTCTTCAATAACAAAGCAATACCAAGCTCTGATACCACTTGATAATCCCAGTTAAGATCTTGGTATGTTATGCTTTGAATCAATTAATAATAACTTGCGGAATAGTTATTATTAACTTATGAAGAACACAATTAATTTATAAATAATAAACACGATTATAGTCAAAAGCTTCAATCTTATTATAATGAATAACAAGACGAATACACAGTTTGTATTAGGGTTTACAACCTTGAAGCTAGAATATCAATCTTCTATCTAGGTTTCTAGGATCTCTATTTATATACATATAGAGTCCTTTACAGAATCAAACACATTAGGAATCATAATCTACTCCTAATATATCTCTTAGCCGACTCTATATACCAACAGTGGCTATACATCTAACAGTGGTAGTACTCAGTATATTAACAGTGGTGAGTACTTAACACTTTACAGAACATTAAATGAACCAACAGTGGCACTATTAGCTTTAGCTCTTCTAACAGTGGCTGCATCCTTCTAGCAGTGGTTGAGCTTTGCACTAACAGTGGTAGACCTCTTCTAACAGCGGTTCACTTTGTTCTAACAGTGGCACAACACTTGTATTCTGAGCAGATCTAGCAGTGGCTCAGGTTCCAACAATGGGTGCAAATCTTATTTCTTGGTCTTCAAAACGTCAACCCACTGTCTCTCGGTCTAGAGTTTACTCTAGCCATAAGTTTTGGAGAATTGGATGCACAGCTAGATACAGGCGAATATGAACCACGCCTTGAAAAAGAATTCCTAAAAGAGGAAGTTCTTGGCATCCTTCTACCAAACCTGTCTAGGGATAATAACCTGCAATCCCTAATGATATGGCCCTGTTGACCACAATGAAAACAAGAACGACGCTCCACATATGGTTTATTCCAATGACGCCCCTCAAATCGTTTGGGTGGAGGATAATACACAGAAGGTCTCTTAATTGGAACATTTGTTGAACATGCACTTGAGGGTAAACATGTAGAAGTAGATGTTCCTGAGGTTGAGTTAGTTGATGTCGAACATTTACAATTTTCAGATTTATCAACTATTTTATCTTTCTTTAGTTTCTTCACAGGTGACTGTGAATGATCTGAAGATTTAGATTTTGAATCTTTCTTTTGATTTTTAACTTGAAAAGATTCATTGTCAACCTTATCTTTGCCTTTACATTTAAAACGTTCATCATTTTCAGTTGTAATGATGAAATTTTCAGGTTTGACAATTGTTTTCTCAACCTTAATGGTAGACTCTTCTGGTATATCTTCTACCTCAACAACTTCCTCAACACTAACCGGAGGTTTGTTTTCAGCTCAAACAAATGTAGGTCCAACAGTAGAGACCCTGGACCTAGGTTGATCAGTGACAACTTCTCTAACAGGCATGGGCAGATAGCATTTTGGTGGTGGAACTAGATTGTAACCTAGACCAGCTTTACTTTTAGTATCTGTTCTTTGAGCCTATACCATTTCGTGAAAGATTAGGGAAGACGTGGAGAAGTTAGATAGTTTCTTATTCAAGTCAAGAACTTGAGCTTGAGAATCTGCTAGTTCTTTTCTAACCAAGGAAAGCATATCAACATAACTACTGATTTCTTCTTATTGTTCTAATATCTTAGCCTTATATTCTTTATTTACGTCTATACTAGCCTTGAGCTTTTTGTCACTAGCCTTATCACTTTCTCTAAGCATTTGATTAGATTCATTTAATTGTTCTATGCTAGAGTTAAGGCGTTCATTCTCCTCTCTATACCTAGTAACCTTACCAGTTAATTCAGCACATAAAGCACAAGAAGATGATTTAGAATCAACCTCATTCGTTGAATCCTTGATTGCATCTTCTTTCTTCACCCTTCCGTAAGATACTTTAAGAGATTCCCACAAGTTAAACGATGTTCGTTGCGTTTTGTAACATGAAGCCACATCGGTAGGCAGACACTCCAATATAGTCTCAAATGTCTTCTTTTCCAGATCATAATTTTGTCTTTCTATACCTGACATTTGGTCTACCGATTTTACACTTGTAGGTACCCCTGGAAGGAATTCATTTTCTGCGATCATCGGTGTTTCATATGGTTGGGTAATGAATATCCAAAGATTAGGATCATGCAACATAATCAGATATTCAAACATGGTCTTCCAACGTGCAAAGTTATGATGGAACAAGGAATGCAGCCTTCCTCTCATGGTTTCGCTTAGAAAATCCATATTTGAATTTTTACTGCTCGACTACTACGACACTTTACCAAAGACAAAATTTAGGCACTTTTATGCTTAAAAACAAAATTTGGAAATACAAAATTTTTCGTGAATTTCCCGCCAAAATTTCGTCCAAAAACGTCCAAAAATGCTCGGGTAAAATGGTACTTTTTTCAGGCTAAAATTGAACACTTTTAAGCCTATGAAAAAATTTGAAAACACAATTTTCCGTGACTTTCCCGCCAAAAATGAAACTTTTTTTTTTATTTTTTTAGCGTGAATAGTAAATGAGACACAAGGATGTGTCACACTGAATAGTTATGAGACACAAGGTTGTGTCTCACTGAATAGTTATGAGACACAAGGTTGTGTCTCACTGAATAATTATGAGACACAAGGTTGTGTCGCACGAAATAATTATGAGACACAAGGTTGTGTCGCACGAAATAATTATGAGACACAAGGTTGTGTCGCACGAAATAATTATGAGACACAAGGTTGTGTCACACGTAGTGTCGCAAAAACGGCTGTCAGCACCCAAAAACCTTAAAAATTGAATTTTTTCGAAACCTTAACCGAAAGCGGAAACAAACGATGAACGGGCACCAAAATCACCTCTGAAAATCTCAATCTTCAACCAAATCAACCAAGAAACAAAGATTAATCAATAATACATTTGCGAATCAAACCAAAAACGCTCAAAACACGATCCGAAACCGTCGAATCCTTGATTCACGGCTCTGATACCATATGTAGGTTCCCGATAGCGGACCTGATCGGATCGCTAACTGATTACGAGTGCGGAATCCAAGTAATCAATTGTATTGAACGAATAAATTAAACACGAACAATCTCTATAATCATTGTATATATTAACACTTGAACGTATAATGATTACAGACTCTTGCTCAGCTCTCTGACTCTCTCAAAAAATGCCTCACTCACACACTTAGGGTTTTGATCACTGACAAATGAAACCCTAAACACCTATTTATAGTCACACACTGACCTACCTGCGACACAAGCCTGTGTCGCAGACTTGACTCTTGCGACACAATCTTGTGTCTCATACACAGTAATTTACACACTTAACACATTACAAACTAAGACTAATTGACTTTGACAAGTACAATCGTTGACCAAGTGACTGACACACATTAATGCACCAACAAAAAATAATGTATATAAATACTTAAATTGACCACATAACTATATATAATAGTCTATTTTTTTCATTTAAATATAATATCTGCCACCGAATTAAAAATTAAAGCATTACGCTAAATATTAAGTGTTTTAGCGTAATGCAAATAAAATCAATAATTTCTAAGTTTGTCATATATAATTAAATAATTTTTATCGTAAATGTATATAAATACCTAACCCGAGTTTTTCGATAAGCAAAAAAAAAAACTGAGTTCCTTTGTGTTACAGTTTAAAAATCTATTGATAGTCAAATTTTTAATTTTTGGTCTATATTAGGTATTTATATACGTTTAGGATGGAAAATTGTTTATTTTTATACGACAATCTTGGAAATTACTTAACTTTTTTACATTACGCAAAAATACGTACTATTTTGCGTAAGGCTTAAATTTTTAATCTGGTGCCAGATTTTATATTTTAATGAAAAAATAGGCTATTATATATAGTTATGTGGTCAATTTAAGTATGTATATACATTATTTTTGGAATTATTGCATTTTCTATTGTAACTCAGAAAACCCGAGTTTTTCGATAAGCAAAAAGCTCTGAGTTCCTTTCGTGACAGTTTAAAATTCTATTGATAGTCAAATTATTAATTTTTGTTCTATATTAGGAATTTATATACGTTTAGGATGGAAAATTGTTTATTTATATACCATAATCTGGGAAATTACCGAACTTTTTTGCATTACGCAAAAATACGTACTATTTTACGTAATGCTTAAATTTTTAATTCGGTGCCAGATTTTATATTTTAATGAAAAATAGGCTATTATATATAGTTATGTGGTCAATTTAAGTATGTATATACATTATTCTTTGAATTATTGCAGTTTCAATTGTAACTCAGAAAACCCGAGTTTTTTGATAAGCAAAAAACACTGAGTTCCTTTGCGTGACACTTTAAAATTCTATTGGTAGTCAAATTATTAATTTTCATTCTATGTTAGGTATTTATATACGTTTAGGATGGAAAATTGTTTATTTATATACCACAATCTTTGAAATTACCTAACTTTTTTACATTACGCAAAAATACGTACTATTATGCGTAATGCTTTAATTTTTAATTCGGTGCCAGATTTTATATTTTAATAAAAAAATAGGCTATTATATATAGTTATGTGATTGATTTAAGTCTGTATATACATTATTTTTTGAATTATTTTTGTTTTTATTGGAACTCAAAAAACCCGAGTTTTTCGATAAGCAAAAAAAACTGAGTTCCTTTGCGTGACAGCTTAAAAATCTATTTATAGTCAAATTATTAATTTCTGTTCTATATTAGGTATTTATACGTTTAGGATGGAAAATTGTTTATTTATAATTTATATACGACAATCTTGGAAATTACCGAACTTTTATACATTACGCAAAAATACGTACTATTTTGCGTAATGCTTTAATTTTAAATTTGGTGCCAGATTTCATATTTTAATTAAAAAATAGGCTATTATATATAGTTATCTAGTGAATTTAAGTATGTATATACATTTTTTTTTGAATTATTGCAGTTTCTATTGGAACTTAAAAAACCCGAGTTTTTCGATAAAAAAAAAACTTAATTCTTTTGTGTGACAGTTTAAAAATTTATTGATAGTCATATTTTTAAATTTTGGTCTATATTAGGTATTTATATACATTTAGGATGGAAAATTGTTTATTTATATACGACAATCTTGGAAAAAACTGAACTGTTTTGCATTACGCAAAAATACTTACTATTTTGCGTAATGCTTAAATTTTTAATTCGGTGCCAGATTTTATATTATAATGAAAAAATAGGCTATTATATATAGTTATCTGGTCAATTTAAGTATGTATATACATTATTTTTTGAATTATTGGATTTTCTATTGTAACTCAGAAAACCCGAGTTTTTCGATAAGCAAAAAGCACTGAGTTCCTTTTCGTGACAGTTTAAAATTCTATTGATAGTTAAATTATTAATTTTTGTTCTATATTAGGTATTTATATACGTTTAGGATGGAAAATTGTTTATTTATATACCACAATTTTAGAAATTACCGAACTTTTTGGCATTACGCAAAAATACGTACTATTTTGCGTAATGCTTTAATTTTTAATTCGGAGCCAGATTTCATATTTTAAAGAAAAAACAGGCTATTATATATAGTTATATGGTGAATTTAAATATGTATATATATTTTTTTTTTAATTATTGCTGTTTCAATTGGAACTCAAAAAACCCGAGTTTTTCGATAAGCAAAAAAAAACTGAGTTCCTTTGTGTTACAGTTTAAAAATCTATTGATAGTCAAATTATTAATTTTTGTTCTATATTAGGTATTTATATACGTTTAGGATGGAAAATTGTTTATTTATATACCATAATCTGGGAAATTACCGAACTTTTTTCGATTACGCAAAAATATGTACTATTTTGCGTAATGCTTAAATTTTTAATTCGGTGCCAGATTTTATATTTTAATGAAAAATAGGCTATTATATATAGTTATGTGGTCAATTTAAGTATGTATATACATTATTCTTTGAATTATTTCAGTTTCTATTGTAACTCAGAAAACCCGAGTTTTTCGATAAACAAAAAACATTGAGTTCCTTTGCGTGACACTTTAAAATTCTATTGATAGTCAAATTATTAATTTTCATTCTATGTTAGGTATTTATATACGTTTAGGATATGGAAAGTTGTTTATTTATATACCACAATCTTTGAAATTACCTAACTTTTTTACATTACGCAAAAATACGTACTATTATGCGTAATGCTTTAATTTTTAATTCGGTGCCAGATTTTATATTTTAATAAAAAAAAATAGGCTATTATATATAGTTATGTGGTTGATTTAAGTCTGTGTATACATTATTTTTTGAATTATTTTTGTTTTTATTGGAACTCAAAAAACCCGAGTTTTTCGATAAGCAAAAAAAACTGAGTTCCTTTGCGTGACAGCTTAAAAATCTATTTATAGTCAAATTATTAATTTCTGTTCTATATTAGGTATTTATACGTTTAGGATGGAAAATTGTTTATTTATAATTTATATACGACAATCTTGGAAATTACCGAACTTTTATACATTACGCAAAAATACGTACTATTTTGTGTAATGCTTTAATTTTTAATTTGGTGCCAGATTTCATATTTTAATTAAAAAATAGGCTATAATATATAGTTATCTAGCGAATTTAAGTATGTATATACATTTTTTTTTTTGAATTATTGCAGTTTCTATTGGAACTTAAAAAACCCGAGTTTTTCGATAAGCAAAAAAAATCTGAATTCTTTTGTGTGACAGTTTAAAAATTTATTGATAGTCATATTTTTAAATTTTGGTCTATATTAGGTATTTATGTACATTTAGGATGGAAAATTGTTTATTTCTATACGACAATCTTGGAAAAAACTGAAACGTTTTGCATTACGCAAAAATACTTACTATTTTGTGTAATGCTTAAATTTTTAATTCGGTGCCAGATTTTATATTATAATGAAAAAATAGACTATTATATATAGTTATATGGTCAATTTAAGTATGTATATACATTATTTTTTGAATTATTGGATTTTCTATTGTAACTCAGAAAACCCGAGTTTTTCGATAAGCAAAAAGCACTGAGTTCCTTTTCGTGACAGTTTAAAATTCTATTGATAGTTAAATTATTAATTTTTGTTCTATATTAGGTATTTATATACGTTTAGGATGGAAAATTGTTTATTTATAATTTATATACGACAATCTTGGAAGTTACCGAACTTTTATACATTACGCAAAAATATGTACTATTTTGCGTAATGCTTTAATTTTTAATTCGGTGCCAGATTTCATATTTTAATGAAAAAATAGGCTATTATATATAGTTATGTGGTGAATTTAAGTATGTATATACATTTTTTTTTTTTTTTTAAATTATTGCTGTTTCTATTGGAACTCAAAAAACCCGAGTTTTTCGATAAGCAAAAAAAAACTGAGTTCCTTTGTGTTACAGTTTAAAAATCTATTGATAGTCAAATTTTTAATTTTTGGTCTATATTAGGTATTTATATACGTTTAGGATGGAAAATTGTTTATTTTTATACGACAATCTTGGAAATTACTTAACTTTTTTACATTACGCAAAAATACGTACTATTTTGCGTAAGGCTTAAATTTTTAATCTGGTGCCAGATTTTATATTTTAATGAAAAAATAGGCTATTATATATAGTTATGTGGTCAATTTAAGTATGTATATACATTATTTTTGGAATTATTGCATTTTCTATTGTAACTCAGAAAACCCGAGTTTTTCGATAAGCAAAAAGCTCTGAGTTCCTTTCGTGACAGTTTAAAATTCTATTGATAGTCAAATTATTAATTTTTGTTCTATATTAGGAATTTATATACGTTTAGGATGGAAAATTGTTTATTTATATACCATAATCTGGGAAATTATAGAACTTTTTTGTATTACGCAAAAATACGTACTATTTTACGTAATGCTTAAATTTTTAATTCGGTGCCAGATTTTATATTTTAATGAAAAATAGGCTATTATATATAGTTATGTGGTCAATTTAAGTATGTATATACATTATTCTTTGAATTATTGCAGTTTCTATTGTAACTCAGAAAACCCGAGTTTTTTTATAAGCAAAAAACACTGAGTTCCTTTGCGTGACACTTTAAAATTCTATTGATAGTCAAATTATTAATTTTCATTCTATGTTAGTATTTATATACGTTTAGGATGGAAAATTGTTTATTTATATACCACAATCTTTGAAATTACCTAACTTTTTTACATTACGCAAAAATACGTACTATTATGCGTAATGCTTTAATTTTTAATTCGGTGCCAGATTTTATATTTTAATAAAAAAAATAGGCTATTATATATAGTTATGTGGTTGATTTAAGTCTGTATATACATTATTTTTTGAATTATTTTTGTTTTTATTGGAACTCAAAAAACCCGAGTTTTTCGATAAGCAAAAAAAAGTGAGTTCCTTTGCGTGACAGCTTAAAAATCTATTTATAGTCAAATTATTAATTTCTGTTCTATATTAGGTATTTATACGTTTAGGATGGAAAATTGTTTATTCATAATTTATATAAGACAATCTTGGAAATTACCGAACTTTTATACATTACGCAAAAATACGTACTATTTTGCGTAATGCTTTAATTTTAAATTTGGTGCCAGATTTCATATTTTAATTAATGTTGTTCCCTTATTCCGGATCTAACAGATCGCCACTCAATCAAACATATAACTAACGAGTAATTAAGTGTTAAATAAACGTATCGAATCACAAAACACAAACGAATCAAATGCTTTCGTATATTAGATTGATATGAACGTGAATAAGCTTTTACAGAACTCTCCAGATACTAACTCTACGTTTAGGGTTTCGTCAACCTTCAAAATGTGCTAGAAATCAACTATTTATACACATTAAACCTGACCATGGCGACACTAACCAGTTATAGCGACACTTCTTAAGTGTCGCCATAGCGACACTGGCTAAGTGTCGCCCTTACACTTGAATTCCAAGATTTTCACAAACTAACTTCAAAACAAAACTCAAAACGATTACAGACTCGATAACCAACTGACTGACACAAACTTGTACCAACAAATTCCCCCTTGTCAGCAGCTTGGTCTACACGGATGTCTTTAATTATATCCAGCCTGCAGGGAATCTTCCACCAGCGTGTATTCCCACTTTAACACAGATTTCAACAACTTGTTGGAATTTTTGAGCTTCTTCATGATCAATAGGATAATACTTGATTTTATTGGAATGAAGAACCTTCAAATCATTCTTTGACATATTGATCAAACTAATGGGATCAAATACTCGAACGTTTGAGCCACTGATGATGTTCTTCGTATAAGTCCACTTTCCTGGAACTGGTTCTGGGTCACTTGCAGTAAAGAACTCAATTACAGCTTCACCTGTCTTTGAGTCGTACCACCAATGTCTAAATCTTTTCAAGTAATCCAGTGGTAGCTTTTGCAGAGGAATGGTTTTTAAACTTGCCGCTGGAGGATAATGATATTTCACGATCGGTTCTCGAGTTCTTGGATCTAACTTCTTTTTATAAGAATATCGAACTCCAAGCTCAGGTCTGATCCACACATATCGTTTGCCAAAAATTTCTCTTCTCAAAATCTTTTGAAAGAAAGCACCTCTTTCATCATTCGAATCATTTACCAACTCCAATTGCGCTAACCGATTCAATTCAACCTTCGGCAAAGTACTTATGCAGTTGAATCTTGGCTTGAAATATTGAACGCCATCTTTCCTTTTGATCAAAATCAAAAAGTTTACATCATCAAACTTCCAACTTTTTATCAAACCAGTTAAATCTCCTCGAATCTTGTAAGTTTTACAGATAGTCAACGCAGGAGGAACTGGACGTCTTCTCACGGATGGCCTTGATATTGCTGAAGTAGAAGGTCCTGATGTAGAAGCAGGTTCAGAAATATTAACAGCTTCATCTTCAGAAGAGTCCGATTCGATAATCGGAGCATCAGGATCATAAGGTATATTTGGATGAGCTTGAGCAGGTTCATCTTCTCGTTGAACTGGCGGTTCTTTACTCGGATCTTCTTCGTAAACCTCATCCGGAGATGGAATCTCTGGTTCGACTTCGACATCCGCAGAATCAAAGGATAAATCATCATTATGAACCGGATACAGTAGACTTTGTAGATACGTGATATTTGCTTCCGAGTAATCTACATTCAGTGGTACCGGTTGACCTGGAATATTAGCAGAAGAAGCAAAGTAATCCAAAAGAACATTTTCATTAAAATCATCATTGTTTACATTATCGTTTACAGGATCACTAGTTGTTGTTTCTAAAGCCCTTTGGCTTGATTCCCCCGAAACCACAACTTGGGATTCTAACTGGATTACTCTAAGCTCTAACGCATCAACCCTAGCAGCTTTCTGTTCCAATTCTTTCAACTTTGAGGCCTGTTCAGTGATAATTGAATTTTGATCTTGAACTTGAGCTTCAAGCGAAGAGAAAGCTTCCATCATCTGCAGGAAAAAGTCAGAAGCATCTCCAGTAGAAGGTTGAGAAACTGGAGGAGGACGTGGAGCAGAAACCGGACGAGATGTCGAGCGAGGACGAGAACCCGGCTCATTGATGCTAACAGTAGAACGGTTGCGCTTGGACCGCGGAGGAGAGAGCTCAAAAGAGTCATCAGAATCAGAGGCATCTGTGCGTACACGTTTTCCTTTGGCCTCTGCTTGAGCTTTGCCGGTTCTGATACGCCGCTGAATACGATCCCAGCGCGCAGGATCTTGTCGTTGAATACGGCGTAGAGTTTCCGGATCGGGAATCTCTCCGTCAGACTCGGTGTCTTCTCCAGAATCCTGAACGAGGTTTTGTTCCCCCTCAGCAAGATCACCGATATCCTGTGCAACCTGATTCACAAAATCCACAAATTCCGGATTTTCATTTTCAAAATCGTTAAACATGTCGATATCAATTAAATCATCTACCGGTTGCTCATTCACCTGAACCGGTACCTCAACGAAATCCTCTGCAGGTTGTTCATGTTCCACCACTGGTTCAAGATAACCGTCATTTTGTGGTGGCACATAGTTTTCATCAATAACGTGTCCGAACAATGGAACATCAGGGATCTTTGGTTGACCCTTCGGAACACTGTCAGAATCTTTGAAGACCCGCAACTGCATTGGAGTTGGACGTAGAAGATGGTCCATATCCTGTGGTAACCCTAGATTCAGGGAATTCAAGATGAGCTGGACAAACCGAGGATACATGAACCACGTTTCTTCAGCACTTTGAATATTATCGATCATATTGTTGAAGATATATCCCGAGAAATTGAACGGTTTGTTATAAATCAATGCAAGTAATACCGAAGCAGTTGCATGACTCATACCATCGTAACCAGCTTTTCGTGGGGACATGCAGACAATGATAATGTGCGCAAGATACCTCCACAGCTTGCTGAGATACTGTTTCCTGTGCTGTCCGCTAGGAATCCCGGGATAACCAATTCGAATCATAGCACCGTAAAGAAAATCATTGCCAAATTGAGTTGGCATATTTGGTGCATCATTGAACTGCAGAACCTGGCGTATAAGATCCTCAGTAATAATCACATCATGATTCAAAACGTTAGATAAAATCCTCCGCTGTTGATTCTCAGTGTTAACAACAGCGTTTTCCCAAAAAGGACGAATCTGGTTAAGAAAAACCGGAGGATTTGCAGTAATAGCATAATGAATACGCGAGCGACGAATAAACTGAATCATTTGATGAAACGGGATTGATTTTTCGTGAGTATCCTCCAGAAAAGCAACAATATTGTGTCTCGTATTCGTGCGTGAAGCATTGATCTCCAAATCGGCCATCTGAAAAGCTAAAAACAACAGCAAACATATCCAAAGAAGATGTTATAGAAACAAATTCAAAAATCATTGAGCAAACGAAATAAAATAATCCCAAGTACTGAATGGCGACACTCTAATAGTGTCGCTACCGAAAATGGCGGCACTTAAGTAAGTGACGCTACATTTGACTTGGTTAGCAATCGAACAATAGTGGCGACACTTCTATAAGTGTCGCTATCAATCCGTAAAAATTGTTAAGTACCTTGGCGAAACTGTATAAGTGTCGCCAAATTGCACTTGGCCGATGAAAAGATTAAAATGGCGGCACTAAAGAAGTGACGCTATAAATGGTGGCGGCACTTGATGAGTGACGCTATTGATAGTGGCGTCACTTTATTAGTGATGCTATCAACAGATGGCGACACTTATAGAAGTGACGCTATTATGAATGGCGGCACTGAAAGAGTGACGCTATCTAGCAGATGAAAAATAACCAATCATGATGGCGACACTTAAAGAGTGTCGCCAAGATGAACACCTGCGCAGAAATTCTCGAACCCAGAAATCATGAAGAACACATATCAAAATGAACGTAATCTAAAGCCTATAGGAGATGCGGATAACATGCAGTAATACTAATCTATGGCTTATAACATGTAATAATACAAAACGAATCCGTAATCGCGAAAATTAAACACAAAACCCTAACCGAAACTTTAACCGATTAATACGTACAAAATACATGATGGTAAAAGGTGAAACACATACCAAAGTGTGCGTATAGATGAGTAGAACAATAAACAAGTAATGGATCACGCAAACAACCAACAGAAAACGCAAATCGAACCAAATACCTCTCGGAAAGTAAGTGTCGCTACGTCGGATGTAAGTGACGCTACCTTTTTGTGAGTGACGCTATGTAATTTGAACGAGTGAGAGAAGAGAGTGCCGCTAGGGTTCGGTATTTATATAAAAACCCTAATGGCGACACTTAGGTAGCGACACTTAAAGAATACATGGCGTCACTTATGAAGTGTCGCCATGTGACACTTGGAGAAAATTTTGAGGATTTTAGGTTTTGAAAAAAATTTGCGTTTTTCAACTTGGTACAAGATTTGTAAACTGAAATGTGTCTTAGATAAAAATAAAATAAAGCATAAAATAACGAAAAAATCTTTTTGATATTTTCTTTAATATTACAAAAAGTAAAAATATAACAGAGTAAAAGTACGAACACTCTATTTTTGGTGACGGATTTGTTTTGTCTGATTAGGGATCATATCAGAATAACATGCATTTATTAGGAATAGTAAGTGTTATTTCGATCATCAGTATATTTGTCCACTTTAAATTTACGTGGCACATTTAAAACACGTTTTATAAAAATTATTTCAAGACGATTATTGGTATTGTTTGTCCACCTAAACACATTACATCCGTATCTGTGAGTTAACCTTTTATTGTTAGTATGAATATTTCACCGTGGTCCCCACCATAGATATACCCCTATAACTTAGACATGAACATAGTTTCTAAATTTAGAAAGAATACAAGAGAATCAATTTTAAGAATCAAGTCAGCGGTGACAGGTCTGTACTTGCGTACAACAGAGCAACATAACTTGATTCAGGTGTAAGCAAAACCAAACGCAGTCAAACCAACTTTGTGGCGACCTTGTTTAGTACCTTAAATTTAAGACTTTGCAAGTGCATTGACTCACGTTTGCTTAGTTTCGAGAGTAAGCTGAATTGAGACCAGGTCTGCACTTACGTACAACAGAGGAAACAATCAGCATACTCCCCCAAAAGATCTCAGATAAACTATCCAAAAATAGAAGTATGTCAAGCTATGCTAAGGAATTAAGACTTAGAGTCGTACATCACAAGGTGTTTACCACATGATCATAGACATGTATTTAAATGACTTCTTAATATCTCATAGACCGGTGTGTACCATGCCTACCAATACATCGTATGATGAAGATAATTTAGATAAAAACTGTTTTAAGTGTGTCAGATAAACCTACTGACACATCCAATATAAACCTTAAAATTCCATTTTGTGCATGTCACCCGATGTACTATCATATCCCAAGTTATTTACAGACACAACTTCAACGTCTATTTTAAAAATGTAGCAACCTTGCGTTTTCTTTAATACTAATGAGTATAAAGAGTGGCTGTTGCGATATTTTTTTTTTTTTTTTTTTTTTTTTTTTTTATAAACAAAAATATACAGAAAGCATCCAAGACACAAATCAATTTTGATCAGAATTTTGCATTCCGATCATAGAAACAAGCTCTTCAAATCGAGTACGAGGAAAAGCCTTTGTAAAAATATCTGCGTTTTGTTTTAAAGTATCGATTTGAATCAAGCTTATTAATTGCTTCTCATAGCAATCCCGTATAAAATGAAAGCGTATTTCAATATGTTTGGTTTTCGAATGCTGTACGGGATTGCGAGTAATTGAGATTGCAGCGATGTTATCAATATGAATGGGAGTTAGGGTAAGAAGTAACCCATAATCACGCAGCTGGTGCTGAATCCATAGAACTTGAGAACAGCAACTGGCAGCAGCAATGTACTCGGCCTCCGCTGTTGAAGTGGACACCGTCGTTTGCTTCTTACACTGCCATGAAATCAACCGATTTCCTAGAAACTGGCAACCCCCAGTAGTAGACTTTTTGTCGATGTTACAACCGCCGTAATCTGAATCCGAGTAAGCAGTCAAAGCGAAGTCATCCTTATGAGAATACCACATACCGAGAGATGGTCTGAATTTCAGATAACTAAAAATACGCTTGACCGCTTTCTCATGAGAAACTTTGGGTTTAGCTTGAAATCTTGAACAGAGAGATACGGCAAACATAATATCAGGTCGTGAAGCAGTAAGGTACATCAGCGAACCAATCATTGAACGATAGTCACGTAGATTGACATCATCCTCCAGTTCAGCTGGTCCAAGTCTGTGATTTACTTCAATGGGAGTTGCTAGGGGTTTGCAGTCTAACAAGTCATACTTTGCCAAAATATCAGTAACATATTTTGACTGATGAATAAAAATTCCATCAGCAGACTGCTCAACTTGCAGACCCAAGAAGAAAGTGAGTTCCCCCATGGAGCTCATCTCAAACTTGGACTTCATAATTTCCTCAAAATCCTTACACAGTTGTTCATTTGTAGACCCAAATATGATGTCGTCCACATACACCTGAACAAGCAGCAGATCTTTTCCAGATTTCTTTGTGAAGAGAGTGCTGTCAATCTGTCCTCGAGAAAAACCGTTTTGAATCAGATGTTCAGACAACTTTTTATACCATGCCCGAGGAGCCTAATTGAAGACCGTATAAAGCTTTGTTCAACTTATAGACGTAATCAGGATGTACAGAGTCTTCAAAACCGGGAGGCTGTCGGACATAAACTTCCTCTTCAATAGTACCATACAAAAACGCAGTTTTTACATCCAGTTGAAATACACGAAATCCCTTATATGAAGCGTAAGCAAGGAACATCCGAATTGATTCCAATCGTGCAACTGGAGCGAAGACTTCGTCATAATCTAATCCTTCGATTTGCGAGAATCCTTGAACAACAAGTCTGGCTTTGTTTTTCACTACAACACCACGATCATCTTTCTTGACACGAAATACCCAACGCGTACCAATTGGGTGAACACCCTTTGGTTCCTTAACTAGTGACCATACCTGTAGCTTCTCAAATTGTTGTAACTCTTCTTGCATTGCAGTGATCCAATGAGGGTCTTGCAGTGCTTCTTGTACTTTCTTTGGTTCAACTTGAGATAAATGACAAGAATTTATCTGAGCCACAAGACAGTTGACTTGTTCTAGCGTGGTATTCTTAACTTGTCCCCTCGTTTGAACACCTGCATTCAGATCACCTATAATATTATCTGTGGGGTGATTTTTATGAATGCGTGTTTGAGGAATCGAGTCAGGCACAATGACCGAATCCAAATTGGTGTAATCTCCTTCAGTGGATGGAGAGGCTTCCTTATCAAGTTTATCATTCGATTCCATTTGATGTAAATTTGGAATTGATGCCAACTCTTCATTATCATCCATAAGTAGTTGGGATGTGGTCATTTCTTCCTCTTCAGATATGGTTGTCATGTGAGGATAAGAAGGAAGATCTACTGATTGAGGAGATATTCCTGAGGAAGAAGGTCGATCGAGATTGATGTAGGGTGATGGAGTGAATGGTGTTGTTGAGGATGGAGTAGTAGATGATGGATTAGCAGGAGATGGTGTTGGAGTGGTGGTCGGAGCAGTAGATGTAGATGGAGTGGGAGAGGGTGTGGCAGCGAAAGATGTAGATTTAGGTGTAGGAACTGAAGAGGCAGAAGATAAATCAATTCCATGTAGCAGAGTGACCACGTCCTCTATGTCATCAACTTCTGGAATATCAAATGAATCAAACAAATCATCGTACTTGAACATCCAATCTGCACCTATTCCTTGAGGAGGATCAGTATATCGAAGGCACGTGACCTCATAATGTTCCTCCACTCGTCCGGTAGCTTTATTAAAGACCCTTCGGTTAGGAGAATTGACAGAATATCCGAGGAAAAATCCATCAACAGTCTTTTCTCCAAACTTACTAACTTTGTCTTTTGTTATCATGATTGAACACGGACAGCCAAAAGGTTCAAGAAACTGAAGGTTTGGTTTCCGGTTATTAAACAACTCATAACAAGTTTTATTTCGCTTCTTAACCGTCAAAACTCTGTTTAGAACATAACATGCTGTGTTTACTGCCTCTGCCCAGAAAATGACAGGAAGCTTTGAATCTGAAAGCATGGTTCTTGCAGTCTCAATGATAGACCGATTTTTCCGTTCAGCAACTCCATTTTGTTGAGGAGTTCTTGCCGCACTGAACTGATGATCTATACCCTTCTTTAAACAGTACAGTTTAAGAATAGAGTTCTTGAATTCTGTACCATTATCACTGCGTAGTTTCTTGATCTTCAAATTGCACAGATTTTCCAGTCTATCAAATAGATAAATCAGAATATCAGGAGCTTCATCTTTGGTAGCTAAGAAATACACCCACGAAAACCTCGAGTAATCATCGGTCACCACCAAGCAGAAAGATTTACCCCCAATGCTCTTTTTGCTGACTGGCCCAAAAAGATCCATGTGCAATAATTCCAACGGGGACTGAATGGAGTTCACTAGTTTTGACTTGTGGGATTTCTTGTGCTGTTTCCCTTTTAAGCAGGAAACACAGTTATCAGGGAGAGCAAATATCTGCTTTGGAACCCCAAGCACAAGATCATTTTTTACAAGATAGTTCATCTTACGCAAATGAATATGTCCCATTCGCCTGTGCCATAAAAGTGACTCCTTCTTGGTAGCTTTAGACAATAAACAAGTATGTTCAGTAGTAGATTCAATTGTCCTCATATCCAAGATGTACGTGTCTCTTTTTCTAGGTGCTCGCATTAACACCCATTCATCAGGAATAACAAATCCTGGCTTCAAAATCAAGCATTCAACATCAGTAAATGCTGTGGTGTACTTCTTATCGCAGACTTGAGACACACTCAGCAGATTGTGCTGAAGTTGTTCTACGTAGTTCACCTTCTCAAAACTTATTTGACCATTGGTAAGTGTTCCTTGACCTGTTATAACACCACCAGTATCACCAGCAAAAGCAACATACTCCCTTTTAATTGGTTTCACATCCGTCAAGAGGGATAAGTTGCCTGTCATATGCCGCGAGCAGCCGCTATCAATATACCAAACACTTTCTTTTACAAGATCTTTAAGGGTCTCGGACTGCTGCGACAAACATAACAAGATGATTAGTTAGTGACGGAGACCCAAGCCTTTGCAGACTTAGGTCGTCCGTGATCATCAACAATAAGCACATCAGTTAAAATTTTATCTTTAAACAAATCAGTGGTATTAACTGATGTGTTATTGTTGGTGACAGAAGAGTCATCAATGGACTCTTTGGCTTTCCAAACCTTGGGAGGTTCAGACAAAGGTTTAACAATATCATTGTGCTTTGGTTTTTGTTCAGGTTGTTGCACAATGTTATTGGGATTTCTGACAGGTTTGGGAGAGTATGAGGTATGCCTTGAAACAGGTTTTGAAAAAGAATTTCTATACAATGAAGTTCTTGGCATACTTCTCCCAAATCTTTGATGAGAGAGCTTGGGACAATCGCGAATTAGATGTCCTTGTCTCTTGCAATAAAAACAAGAACGATGCTCTACAAACTGCTGTTGAGTTGGAGACATACTTCTGGTTGATTTAGAGAATGAAGCATTCCTAGAGCATGCACACCGATGTGTACAAGCTGATGCTTGAAAGGTTGAGACGGTTGATGTTGAAGGTTTTTCATCTGAGTTATTTCTTTTAAGAATCATCACAGGAGACTGTGACGTGACTGAAGAATTTGACTTTGAAGGCTGTTTTGAAACTTTACCAATTTTAAATTCAGTTTTCAAAGTTTTAGTTTGAGAAACAACTTTTGACTTACCTTTACCCTTGTTAATATTTGGACCATCAATGAGAATATAATTCTCAGGTTTCACATTAACCTTCTCAACCTTACTGACCTCTTGGTCAGTTATATCCTCTATCTCAACAACCTCCTTAACACTAGCTGGAGGTAGACTATCAGACTTAACTGTCTTAGCACTTTCATGTTTCACAATCTTAGGATTAACGAATTGAGGGAAGATAACTGGTTCATCAACAGGACTTGTATCTACTTTTAATGAAGTAGGCACAAAATCTTTGAGTTCATCTTTAACAGGCATAGGGTGATAATCTTTTGGAGGAGGTACTTGGTGATATCCAATACCAGCCTTACTTTTAGTATCAGACCTTTGCGAAGTAAGGATTTCATCAAAAACTACCGAGGATGTTGAGAAATTTGAAATTTTTCTTTTCAAATCAACAATTTCAGATTTAGATTCAGCAAGATCTTTTTGCAATAAAGATATTTGTTTCAAATAGCTATCAATAGCATCTTGCTGACTGAAAATTTTAGCTTTTAAGTCCTTTGGTTCAGACTGGACAGCTTTAATTTTCTTTTCAAAAGCTTGTTCATTTGCTTTCAAAATTTTATTAGCATCCATTAGTTTTGAAAGATCATTTCTAATTTTCTCATTATCCTCTTTGTACCTGTTGACAGAACTAGTTAATCTAATACAAGATATACAGGTAATAGGATCAGCATCAACCTCGGGGCCACTTGCAATGTGAGCCATTAGAGCAGTGTGATTTTCCTCAGCAACTTTCCAGACATAAGTTGGAGTCTCAGTACTGACCACCAAGGCATTTGAAACATTTATCTTCTCCGATTCCTGTATTTGTGGATAGGGTGAAGGCTGAGTAATCCCGGTTGTTGGTTTCTTGCCTTTTTCACATTCTCTTGCAAAATGCCCAAAGTTATTGCACTTATAGCACTTAACCTTGCTTTTGTCAAAACCTATTCCATTCTTATCATCTCCATCTAGATCCTTGCGTCCCGTTCGTTGCAGAAATTTCTTAGCTCTCCTGGTAAGCATAGCAATATTCCATCTAAGATCCATCTGTTCCAGATCATCATCATCAATCTGGTCAAAATCCTCCTTGGTGAGACTCATCGTGCTGGTTCTAGTAGATAGAAAATTCTCATAAGAGCTGAGAAATGCTGAAAAGATTGCAGCATTCTCTTCAGTGTCAAGAGAAACAGTAGCTTGATTTCCATGAGTAACTGAAGGTCCTTTACCAACTGAGGAACCTTGAGGAATGAAACTAGAAAATCTGCTACTACTTGGAGTTTGAGATGTAGAAGTAGAAGCTCCAGTTGATCCATCAGAAATGAACGCGACTCCCCCATAAGTGGTACCTGTAGTCACTTTTCCTCCATACAAACTTGGTTCCTGAGCAAAACCACCAGATTTAAAGTCCTTCTTTCTCATATCTAAAGCATAAGCTTCTAATCTTCCAATGAACTGATCCAGTGATAAAGAAGCCAATTCAGGATCCTCTTTCATCATTGTTACTCTGGTTTCCCATTTTTCGGGCAAAGATTCCAACAATTTCTTGTTTACTTCCAGATTTGAAAAAGTAAGACCTCCATCAGTCAGTTCACTGACAAGAGCTGAGTATCTAATAAATAAACTTTCCACAGTTTCATTTGGAAGTATATCAAACAAGTCAAATTGTTTCTTTATCAGCTCTAATTTGGTTTGTCTATATTTTTCATTTCCTCCACATCTAGTCTCAATTGCCTTCCATAGATCATAGGTAATTTCATGATGTTTAAACTGCCTATGAACATCTTGAGGTAAACACATAAGAATTGCCGAATGTGCCTTACGTTCTAAATCATAATCCTTCTTTTCTTCAACAGTCATACTCCTGGGAGGCTTGGGTGGTGGAATTCCTGGATAGTTACCTTCAGCCACTGGTCTCTCATACCTCTCGAGAATTGGAATCCATAAATCCGGGTCATTATAGTTAATATAATCCTCGAAGCGAGACCTCCAATAAGAGTAATCCATGGTTGGAAGAAACATGGGTGGCTTAGTAGAACTACCAATCTCATTATTAAGCTTAAGATAAGCATTAATGTTCTGAAGATTTAAGGTTTGATTAGCCATTTGATTTAGATTTAAAAAAAAATAAAGGTTATACTGGTTATGGCGACACTCAAGAAGTGTCGCTATGTCGAATGGCGACACTGAACTAGTGTCGCTACGGAGTACTTGGTGAATTTCAGAAAAATAGTTAAGTGTCGCTTAACAGGATTCAAGCGACACTGAGAAAGTGTCGCTAGTGAGATTAAATGTCGCTACTGTAGTGTCGCTATAACCCTAGAGGCGACACTTAGTATGAGTGTCGCTATGTCGCGGCTGGAAATTCCAAAAACCCTAAAAACGAAAATTTTCTAGATTTGAAGAAATCCGAAAACCACAGTCGACTTATACCTGCAAAAAGAAGTTAGAAAACACTTTTCAAAGCTTATTGAACCCTGAAATCTGATTGACACCCGAAAAATCTTCACTAACAAACCGAAAAACGTTTATATCACGATCCGAAACCGACGAATCCTTGATTCTCGGCTCTGATACCACTTTGTTGTTCCCTTATTGCGGATCTAACAGATCGCCACTCAATCAAACGTATAACTAACGAGTAATTAAGTGTTAAATAAACGTATCGAATCACAAAACACAAACGAATCAAAAGCTTTCGTATATTAGATTGATATGAACGTGAATAAGCTTTTACAGAACTCTCCAGATACTAACTCTACGTTTAGGGTTTCGTCAACCTTCAAAATGTGCTAGAAATCAACTATTTATACACATTAAACCTGACCATGGCGACACTAACCAGTTATAGCGACACTTCTTAAGTGTCGCCATAGCGACACTGGCTAAGTGTCGCCCTTACACTTGAATTCCAAGATTTTCACAAACTAACTTCAAAACAAAACTCAAAACGATTACAGACTCGATAACCAACTGACTGACACAAACTTGTACCAACAATTAAAAAATAGGCTATTATATATAGTTATCTAGTGAATTTAAGTATGTATATACATTTTTTTTTTTGAATTATTGCAGTTTCTATTGGAACTTAAAAAACCCGAGTTTTTCGATAAAAAAAAAATCTGAATTCTTTTGTGTGACAGTTTAAAAATTTATTGATAGTCATATTTTTAAATTTTGGTCTATATTAGGTATTTATATACATTTAGGATGGAAAATTGTTTATTTATATACGACAATCTTGGAAAAAACTGAACTGTTTTGCATTACGCAAAAATACTTACTATTTTGCGTAATGCTTAAATTTTTAATTCGGTGCCAGATTTTATATTATAATGAAAAAATAGGCTATTATATATAGTTATGTGGTCAATTTAAGTATGTATATACATTATTTTTTGAATTATTGGATTTTCTATTGTAACTCAGAAAACCCGAGTTTTTCGATAAGCAAAAAGCACTGAGTTCCTTTTCGTGACAGTTTAAAATTCTATTGATAGTTAAATTATTAATTTTTGTTCTATATTAGGTATTTATATACGTTTAGGATGGAAAATTGTTTATTTATATACCACAATTTTAGAAATTACCGAACTTTTTGGCATTACGCAAAAATACGTACTATTTTGCGTAATGCTTTAATTTTTAATTCGGTGCCAGATTTCATATTTTAAAGAAAAAACAGGCTATTATATATAGTTATGTGGTGAATTTAAGTATGTACATACATTTTTTTTTAATTATTGATGTTTCAATTGGAACTCAAAAAACCCGAGTTTTTCGATAAGCTAAAAAAAACTGAGTTCCTTTGTGTTACAGTTTAAAAATCTATTGATAGTCAAATTATTAATTTTTGTTCTATATTAGGTATTTATATACGTTTAGGATGGAAAATTGTTTATTTATATACCATAATCTGGGAAATTACCGAACTTTTTTCGATTACGCAAAAATACGTACTATTTTGCGTAATGCTTAAATTTTTAATTCGGTGCCAGATTTTATATTTTAATGAAAAATAGGCTATTATATATAGTTATGTGGTCAATTTAAGTATGTATATACATTATTCTTTGAATTATTGCAGTTTCTATTGTAACTCAGAAAACCCGAGTTTTTCGATAAGCAAAAAGCACTGAGTTCCTTTGCGTGACACTTTAAAATTCTATTGATAGTCAAATTATTAATTTTCATTCTATGTTAGGTATTTATATACGTTTAGGATGGAAACTTGTTTAATTATATACCACAATCTTTGAAATTACCTAACTTTTTTACATTATGCAAAAATACGTACTATTATGCGTAATGCTTTAATTTTTAATTCGGTGCCAGATTTTATATTTTAATAAAAAAAATAGGCTATTATATATAGTTACGTGGTTGATTTAAGTCTGTGTATACATTATTTTTTGAATTATTTTTGTTTTTATTGGAACTCAAAAAACCCGAGTTTTTCGATAAGCAAAAAAAACTGAGTTCCTTTGCGTGACAGCTTAAAAATCTATTTATAGTCAAATTATTAATTTCTGTTCTATATTAGGTATTTATACGTTTAGGATGGAAAATTGTTTATTTATAATTTATATACGACAATCTTGGAAATTACCGAACTTTTATACATTACGCAAAAATACGTACTGTTTTAAGTAAATGCTTTAATTTTTAATTTGGTGCCAGATTTCATATTTTAATTAAAAAATAGGCTATAATATATAGTTATCTAGTGAATTTAAGTATGTATATACATTTTTTTTTTTGAATTATTGCAGTTTCTATTGGAACTTAAAAAACCCGAGTTTTTCGATAAGCAAAAAAAATCTGAATTATTTTGTGTGACAGTTTAAAAATTTATTGATAGTCATATTTTTAAATTTTGGTCTATATTAGGTATTTATGTACATTTAGGATGGAAAATTGTTTATTTCTATACGACAATCTTGGAAAAAACTGAACTGTTTTGCATTACGCAAAAATACTTACTATTTTGCGTAATGCTTAAATTTTTAATTCGGTGCCAGATTTTATATTATAATGAAAAAATAGACTATTATATATAGTTATGTGGTCAATTTAAGTATGTATATACATTATTTTTTGAATTATTGGATTTTCTATTGTAACTCAGAAAACCCGAGTTTTTCGATAAGCAAAAAGCACTGAGTTCCTTTTCGTGACAGTATAAAATTCTATTGATAGTTAAATTATTAATTTTTGTTCTATATTACGTATTTATATACGTTTAGGATGGAAAATTGTTTATTTATAATTTATATACGATAATCTTGGAAATTACCGAACTTTTATACATTACGCAAAAATGTGTACTATTTTGGGTAATGCTTTAATTTTTAATTCGGTGCCAGATTTCATATTTTAATGAAAAAATAGGCTATTATATATAGTTATGTGGTGAATTTAAGTATGTATATACATATATTTTTTTTTTTTGAATTATTGCTGTTTCTATTGGAACTCAAAAAACCCGAGTTTTTCGATAAGCAAAAAAAAAAACTGAGTTCCTTTGTGTTACAGTTTAAAAATCTATTGATAGTCAAATTTTTAATTTTTGGTCTATATTAGGTATTTATATACGTTTAGGATGGAAAATTTTTTATTTTAATACGACAATCTTGGAAATTACTTAACTTTTTTACATTACGCAAAAATACGTACTATTTTGCGCAAGGCTTAAATTTTTAATCTGGTGCCAGATTTTATATTTTAATGAAAAAATAGGCTATTATATATAGTTATGTGGTCAATTTAAGTATGTATATACATTATTTTTGGAATTATTGCATTTTCTATTGTAACTCAGAAAACCCAAGTTTTTCGATAAGCAAAAAGCACTGAGTTCCTTTTGTGACAGTTTAAAATTCTATTGATAGTCAAATTATTAATTTTCATTCTATGTTAGGAATTTATATACGTTTAGGATGGAAAATTGTTTATTTATATACCATAATCTGGGAAATTACCGAACTTTTTTACATTACGCAAAAATACGTACTATTTTGCGTAATGCTTAAATTTTTAATTCGGTGCCAGATTTTATATTTTAATGAAAAATAGGCTATTATATATAGTTATGTGGTGAATTTAAGTATGTATATACATTTTTTTTTTTTTGAATTATTGCAGTTTCTATTTGAACTTAAAAAACCCGAGTTTTTCGATAAGCAAAAAAAAAAAAACTGAATTCTTTTGTGTGACAGTTTAAAAATTTATTGATAGTCATATTTTTAAATTTTGGTCTATATTAGGTATTTATATACATTTAGGATGGAAAATTGTTTATTTATATACGACAATCTTGGAAAAAACTGAACTGTTTTGCATTACGCAAAAATACTTACTATTTTGCGTAATGCTTAAATTTTTAATTCGGTGCCAGATTTTATATTATAATGAAAAAATAGGCTATTATATATAGTTATGTGGTCAATTTAAGTATGTATATACATTATTTTTTGAATTATTGGATTTTCTATTGTAACTCAGAAAACCCGAGTTTTTCGATAAGCAAAAAGCACTGAGTTCCTTTTCGTGACAGTATAAAATTCTATTGATAGTTAAATTATTAATTTTTGTTCTATATTACGTATTTATATACGTTTAGGATGGAAAATTGTTTATTTATAATTTATATACGATAATCTTGGAAATTACCGAACTTTTATACATTACGCAAAAATGTGTACTATTTTGGGTAATGCTTTAATTTTTAATTCGGTGCCAGATTTCATATTTTAATGAAAAAATAGGCTATTATATATAGTTATGTGGTGAATTTAAGTATGTATATACATATATTTTTTTTTTTTGAATTATTGCTGTTTCTATTGGAACTCAAAAAACCCGAGTTTTTCGATAAGCAAAAAAAAAAACTGAGTTCCTTTGTGTTACAGTTTAAAAATCTATTGATAGTCAAATTTTTAATTTTTGGTCTATATTAGGTATTTATATACGTTTAGGATGGAAAATTTTTTATTTTAATACGACAATCTTGGAAATTACTTAACTTTTTTACATTACGCAAAAATACGTACTATTTTGCGCAAGGCTTAAATTTTTAATCTGGTGCCAGATTTTATATTTTAATGAAAAAATAGGCTATTATATATAGTTATGTGGTCAATTTAAGTATGTATATACATTATTTTTGGAATTATTGCATTTTCTATTGTAACTCAGAAAACCCAAGTTTTTCGATAAGCAAAAAGCACTGAGTTCCTTTTGTGACAGTTTAAAATTCTATTGATAGTCAAATTATTAATTTTCATTCTATGTTAGGAATTTATATACGTTTAGGATGGAAAATTGTTTATTTATATACCATAATCTGGGAAATTACCGAACTTTTTTACATTACGCAAAAATACGTACTATTTTGCGTAATGCTTAAATTTTTAATTCGGTGCCAGATTTTATATTTTAATGAAAAATAGGCTATTATATATAGTTATGTGGTGAATTTAAGTATGTATATACATTTTTTTTTTTTTGAATTATTGCAGTTTCTATTTGAACTTAAAAAACCCGAGTTTTTCGATAAGCAAAAAAAAAAAAACTGAATTCTTTTGTGTGACAGTTTAAAAATTTATTGATAGTCATATTTTTAAATTTTGGTCTATATTAGGTATTTATATACATTTAGGATGGAAAATTGTTTATTTATATACGACAATCTTGGAAAAAACTGAACTGTTTTGCATTACGCAAAAATACTTACTATTTTGCGTAATGCTTAAATTTTTAATTCGGTGCCAGATTTTATATTATAATGAAAAAATAGGCTATTATATATAGTTATGTGGTCAATTTAAGTATGTATATACATTATTTTTTGAATTATTGGATTTTCTATTGTAACTCAGAAAACCCGAGTTTTTCGATAAGCAAAAAGCACTGAGTTCCTTTTCGTGACAGTATAAAATTCTATTGATAGTTAAATTATTAATTTTTGTTCTATATTACGTATTTATATACGTTTAGGATGGAAAATTGTTTATTTATAATTTATATACGATAATCTTGGAAATTACCGAACTTTTATACATTACGCAAAAATGTGTACTATTTTGGGTAATGCTTTAATTTTTAATTCGGTGCCAGATTTCATATTTTAATGAAAAAATAGGCTATTATATATAGTTATGTGGTGAATTTAAGTATGTATATACATATATTTTTTTTTTTTGAATTATTGCTGTTTCTATTGGAACTCAAAAAACCCGAGTTTTTCGATAAGCAAAAAAAAAAACTGAGTTCCTTTGTGTTACAGTTTAAAAATCTATTGATAGTCAAATTTTTAATTTTTGGTCTATATTAGGTATTTATATACGTTTAGGATGGAAAATTTTTTATTTTAATACGACAATCTTGGAAATTACTTAACTTTTTTACATTACGCAAAAATACGTACTATTTTGCGCAAGGCTTAAATTTTTAATCTGGTGCCAGATTTTATATTTTAATGAAAAAATAGGCTATTATATATAGTTATGTGGTCAATTTAAGTATGTATATACATTATTTTTGGAATTATTGCATTTTCTATTGTAACTCAGAAAACCCAAGTTTTTCGATAAGCAAAAAGCACTGAGTTCCTTTTGTGACAGTTTAAAATTCTATTGATAGTCAAATTATTAATTTTCATTCTATGTTAGGAATTTATATACGTTTAGGATGGAAAATTGTTTATTTATATACCATAATCTGGGAAATTACCGAACTTTTTTACATTACGCAAAAATACGTACTATTTTGCGTAATGCTTAAATTTTTAATTCGGTGCCAGATTTTATATTTTAATGAAAAATAGGCTATTATATATAGTTATGTGGTCAATTTAAGTATGTATATACATTATTCTTTGAATTATTGCAGTTTCTATTGTAACTCAGAAAACCCGAGTTTTTCGATAAGCAAAAAACACTGAGTTCCTTTGCGTGACACTTTAAAATTCTATTGATAGTCAAATTATTAATTTTCATTCTATGTTAGGTATTTATATACGTTTAGGATGGAAAATTGTTTATTTATATACCACAATCTTTGAAATTACCTAACTTTTTTACATTACGCAAAAATACGTACTATTATGCGTAATGCTTTAATTTTTAATTCGGTGCCAGATTTTATATTTTAATAAAAAAAATAGGCTATTATATATAGTTATGTGGTTGATTTAAGTCTGTATATACATTATTTTTTGAATTATTTTTGTTTTTATTGGAACTCAAAAAACCAGAGTTTTTCGATAAGCAAAAAAAACTGAGTTCCTTTGCGTGACAGCTTAAAAATCTATTTATAGTCAAATTATTAATTTTTGTTCTATATTAGGTATTTGTACGTTTAGGATGGAAAATTGTTTATTTATAATTTATATACGACAATCTTGGAAATTACCGAACTTTTATACATTACGCAAAAATACGTACTATTTTGCGTAATGCTTTAATTTTAAATTTGGTGCCAGATTTCATATTTTAATTAAAAAATAGGCTATTATATATAGTTATCTAGTGAATTTAAGTATGTATATACATTTTTTTTTTTTTGAATTATTGCAGTTTCTATTTGAACTTAAAAAACCCGAGTTTTTCGATAAGCAAAAAAAAAAAACTGAATTCTTTTGTGTGACAGTTTAAAAATTTATTGATAGTCATATTTTTAAATTTTGGTCTATATTAGGTATTTATATACATTTAGGATGGAAAATTGTTTATTTATATACGACAATCTTGGAAAAAACTGAACTGTTTTGCATTACGCAAAAATACTTACTATTTTGCGTAATGCTTAAATTTTTAATTCGGTGCCAGATTTTATATTATAATGAAAAAATAGGCTATTATATATAGTTATGTGGTCAATTTAAGTATGTATATACATTATTTTTTGAATTATTGGATTTTCTATTGTAACTCAGAAAACCCGAGTTTTTCGATAAGCAAAAAGCACTGAGTTCCTTTTCGTGACAGTTTAAAATTCTATTGATAGTTAAATTATTAATTTTTGTTCTATATTAGGTATTTATATACGTTTAGGATGGAAAATTGTTTATTTATATACCACAATTTTAGAAATTACCGAACTTTTTGGCATTACGCAAAAATACGTACTATTTTGCGTAATGCTTTAATTTTTAATTCGGTGCCAGATTTCATATTTTAAAGAAAAAACAGGCTATTATATATAGTTATGTGGTGAATTTAAGTATGTACATACATTTTTTTTTTAATTATTGATGTTTCAATTGGAACTCAAAAAACCCGAGTTTTTCGATAAGCTAAAAAAAACTGAGTTCCTTTGTGTTACAGTTTAAAAATCTATTGATAGTCAAATTATTAATTTTTGTTCTATATTAGGTATTTATATACGTTTAGGATGGAAAATTGTTTATTTATATACCATAATCTGGGAAATTACCGAACTTTTTTCGATTACGCAAAAATACGTACTATTTTGCGTAATGCTTAAATTTTTAATTCGGTGCCAGATTTTATATTTTAATGAAAAATAGGCTATTATATATAGTTATGTGGTCAATTTAAGTATGTATATACATTATTCTTTGAATTATTGCAGTTTCTATTGTAACTCAGAAAACCAGAGTTTTTCGATAAACAAAAAACATTGAGTTCCTTTGCGTGACACTTTAAAATTCTATTGATAGTCAAATTATTAATTTTCATTCTATGTTAGGTATTTATATACGTTTAGGATGGAAACTTGTTTATTTATATACCACAATCTTTGAAATTACCTAACTTTTTTACATTACGCAAAAATACGTACTATTATGCGTAATGCTTTAATTTTTAATTCGGTGCCAGATTTTATATTTTAATAAAAAAATAGGCTATTATATATAGTTATGTGGTTGATTTAAGTCTGTGTATACATTATTTTTTGAATTATTTTTGTTTTTATTGGAACTCAAAAAACCCGAGTTTTTCGATAAGCAAAAAAAACTGAGTTCCTTTGCGTGACAGCTTAAAAATCTATTTATAGTCAAATTATTAATTTCTGTTCTATATTAGGTATTTATACGTTTAGGATGGAAAATTGTTTATTTATAATTTATATACGACAATCTTGGAAATTACCGAACTTTTATACATTACCCAAAAATAAGTAGTATTTTGTGTAATGCTTTAATTTTTAATTTGGTGCCAGATTTCATATTTTAATTAAAAAATAGGCTATAATATATAGTTATCTAGTGAATTTAAGTATGTATATACATTTGTTTTTGAATTATTGTAGTTTCTATTGGAACTTAAAAAACCCGAGTTTTTCGATAAGCAAAAAAAATCTGAATTCTTTTGTGTGACAGTTTAAAAATTTATTGATAGTCATATTTTTAAATTTTGGTCTATATTAGGTATTTATATACATTTAGGATGGAAAATTGTTTATTTATATACGATAATCTTGGAAAAAACTGAACTGTTTTGCATTACGCAAAAATACTTACTATTTTGCGTAATGCTTAAATTTTTAATTCGGTGCCAGATTTTATATTATAATGAAAAAATAGGCTATTATATATAGTTATGTGGTCAATTTAAGTATGTATATACATTATTTTTTGAATTATTGGATTTTCTATTGTAACTCAGAAAACCCGAGTTTTTCGATAAGCAAAAAGCACTGAGTTCCTTTTCGTGACAGTTTAAAATTCTATTGATAGTTAAATTATTAATTTTTGTTCTATATTAGGTATTTATATACGTTTAGGATGGAAAATTGTTTATTTATATACCACAATTTTAGAAATTACCGAACTTTTTGGCATTACGTAAAAATACGTACTATTTTGCGTAATGCTTTAATTTTTAATTCGGTGCCAGATTTCATATTTTAAAGAAAAAAAGGCTTTTATATATAGTTATATGGTGAATTTAAGTATGTATATACATTTTTTTTTTAATTATTGCTGTTTCAATTGGAACTCAAAAAACCCGAGTTTTTCGATAAGCAAAAAAAAACTGAGTTCCTTTGTGTTACAGTTTAAAAATCTATTGATAGTCAAATTATTAATTTTTGTTCTATATTAGGTATTTATATACGTTTAGGATGGAAAATTGTTTATTTATATACCATAATCTGGGAAATTACCGAACTTTTTTCGATTATGCAAAAATACGTACTATTTTGCGTAATGCTTAAATTTTTAATTCGGTGCCAGATTTTATATTTTAATGAAAAATAGGCTATTATATATAGTTATGTGGTCAATTTAAGTATGTATATACATTATTCTTTGAATTATTGCAGTTTCTATTGTAACTCAGAAAACCAGAGTTTTTCGATAAACAAAAAACATTGAGTTCCTTTGCGTGACACTTTAAAATTCTATTGATAGTCAAATTATTAATTTTCATTCTATGTTAGGTATTTATATACGTTTAGGATGGAAACTTGTTTATTTATATACCACAATCTTTGAAATTACCTAACTTTTTTACATTACGCAAAAATACGTACTATTATGCGTAATGCTTTAATTTTTAATTCGGTGCCAGATTTTATATTTTAATAAAAAAATAGGCTATTATATATAGTTATGTGGTTGATTTAAGTCTGTGTATACATTATTTTTTGAATTATTTTTGTTTTTATTGGAACTCAAAAAACCCGAGTTTTTCGATAAGCAAAAAAAACTGAGTTCCTTTGCGTGACAGCTTAAAAATCTATTTATAGTCAAATTATTAATTTCTGTTCTATATTAGGTATTTATACGTTTAGGATGGAAAATTGTTTATTTATAATTTATATACGACAATCTTGGAAATTACCGAACTTTTATACATTACCCAAAAATACGTAGTATTTTGTGTAATGCTTTAATTTTTAATTTGGTGCCAGATTTCATATTTTAATTAAAAAATAGGCTATAATATATAGTTATCTAGTGAATTTAAGTATGTATATACATTTTTTTTTGAATTATTGTAGTTTCTATTGGAACTTAAAAAACCCGAGTTTTTCGATAAGCAAAAAAAATCTGAATTCTTTTGTGTGACAGTTTAAAAATTTATTGATAGTCATATTTTTAAATTTTGGTCTATATTAGGTATTTATATACATTTAGGATGGAAAATTGTTTATTTATATACGATAATCTTGGAAAAAACTGAACTGTTTTGCATTACGCAAAAATACTTACTATTTTGCGTAATGCTTAAATTTTTAATTCGGTGCCAGATTTTATATTATAATGAAAAAATAGGCTATTATATATAGTTATGTGGTCAATTTAAGTATGTATATACATTATTTTTTGAATTATTGGATTTTCTATTGTAACTCAGAAAACCCGAGTTTTTCGATAAGCAAAAAGCACTGAGTTCCTTTTCGTGACAGTTTAAAATTCTATTGATAGTTAAATTATTAATTTTTGTTCTATATTAGGTATTTATATACGTTTAGGATGGAAAATTGTTTATTTATATACCACAATTTTAGAAATTACCGAACTTTTTGGCATTACGTAAAAATACGTACTATTTTGCGTAATGCTTTAATTTTTAATTCGGTGCCAGATTTCATATTTTAAAGAAAAAAAGGCTTTTATATATAGTTATATGGTGAATTTAAGTATGTATATACATTTTTTTTTTAATTATTGCTGTTTCAATTGGAACTCAAAAAACCCGAGTTTTTCGATAAGCAAAAAAAAACTGAGTTCCTTTGTGTTACAGTTTAAAAATCTATTGATAGTCAAATTATTAATTTTTGTTCTATATTAGGTATTTATATACGTTTAGGATGGAAAATTGTTTATTTATATACCATAATCTGGGAAATTACCGAACTTTTTTCGATTACGCAAAAATACGTACTATTTTGCGTAATGCTTAAATTTTTAATTCGGTGCCAGATTTTATATTTTAATGAAAAATAGGCTATTATATATAGTTATGTGGTCAATTTAAGTATGTATATACATTATTCTTTGAATTATTGCAGTTTCTATTGTAACTCAGAAAACCAGAGTTTTTCGATAAACAAAAAACATTGAGTTCCTTTGCGTGACACTTTAAAATTCTATTGATAGTCAAATTATTAATTTTCATTCTATGTTAGGTATTTATATACGTTTAGGATGGAAACTTGTTTATTTATATACCACAATCTTTGAAATTACCTAACTTTTTTACATTACGCAAAAATACGTACTATTATGCGTAATGCTTTAATTTTTAATTCGGTGCCAGATTTTATATTTTAATAAAAAAATAGGCTATTATATATAGTTATGTGGTTGATTTAAGTCTATGTATACATTATTTTTTGAATTATTTTTGTTTTTATTGGAACTCAAAAAACCCGAGTTTTTCGATAAGCAAAAAAAACTGAGTTCCTTTGCGTGACAGCTTAAAAATCTATTTATAGTCAAATTATTAATTTCTGTTCTATATTAGGTATTTATACGTTTAGGTTGGAAAATTGTTTATTTATAATTTATATACGACAATCTTGGAAATTACCGAACTTTTATACATTACCCAAAAATACGTAGTATTTTGTGTAATGCTTTAATTTTTAATTTGGTGCCAGATTTCATATTTTAATTAAAAAATAGGCTATAATATATAGTTATCTAGTGAATTTAAGTATGTATATACATTTTTTTTTGAATTATTGTAGTTTCTATTGGAACTTAAAAAACCCGAGTTTTTCGATAAGCAAAAAAAATCTGAATTCTTTTGTGTGACAGTTTAAAAATTTATTGATAGTCATATTTTTAAATTTTGGTCTATATTAGGTATTTATATACATTTAGGATGGAAAATTGTTTATTTATATACGATAATCTTGGAAAAAACTGAACTGTTTTGCATTACGCAAAAATACTTACTATTTTGCGTAATGCTTAAATTTTTAATTCGGTGCCAGATTTTATATTATAATGAAAAAATAGGCTATTATATATAGTTATGTGGTCAATTTAAGTATGTATATACATTATTTTTTGAATTATTGGATTTTCTATTGTAACTCAGAAAACCCGAGTTTTTCGATAAGCAAAAAGCACTGAGTTCCTTTTCGTGACAGTTTAAAATTCTATTGATAGTTAAATTATTAATTTTTGTTCTATATTAGGTATTTATATACGTTTAGGATGGAAAATTGTTTATTTATATACCACAATTTTAGAAATTACCGAACTTTTTGGCATTACGTAAAAATACGTACTATTTTGCGTAATGCTTTAATTTTTAATTCGGTGCCAGATTTCATATTTTAAAGAAAAAAAGGCTTTTATATATAGTTATATGGTGAATTTAAGTATGTATATACATTTTTTTTTAATTATTGCTGTTTCAATTGGAACTCAAAAAACCCGAGTTTTTCGATAAGCAAAAAAAAACTGAGTTCCTTTGTGTTACAGTTTAAAAATCTATTGATAGTCAAATTATTAATTTTTGTTCTATATTAGGTATTTATATACGTTTAGGATGGAAAATTGTTTATTTATATACCATAATCTGGGAAATTACCGAACTTTTTTCGATTACGCAAAAATACGTACTATTTTGCGTAATGCTTAAATTTTTAATTCGGTGCCAGATTTTATATTTTAATGAAAAATAGGCTATTATATATAGTTATGTGGTCAATTTAAGTATGTATATACATTATTCTTTGAATTATTGCAGTTTCTATTGTAACTCAGAAAACCAGAGTTTTTCGATAAACAAAAAACATTGAGTTCCTTTGCGTGACACTTTAAAATTCTATTGATAGTCAAATTATTAATTTTCATTATATGTTAGGTATTTATATACGTTTAGGATGGAAACTTGTTTATTTATATACCACAATCTTTGAAATTACCTAACTTTTTTACATTACGCAAAAATACGTACTATTATGCGTAATGCTTTAATTTTTAATTCGGTGCCAGATTTTATATTTTAATAAAAAAATAGGCTATTATATATAGTTATGTGGTTGATTTAAGTCTGTGTATACATTATTTTTTGAATTATTTTTGTTTTTATTGGAACTCAAAAAACCCGAGTTTTTCGATAAGCAAAAAAAACTGAGTTCCTTTGCGTGACAGCTTAAAAATCTATTTATAGTCAAATTATTAATTTCTGTTCTATATTAGGTATTTATACGTTTAGGATGGAAAATTGTTTATTTATAATTTATATACGACAATCTTGGAAATTACCGAACTTTTATACATTACCCAAAAATACGTAGTATTTTGTGTAATGCTTTAATTTTTAATTTGGTGCCAGATTTCATATTTTAATTAAAAAATAGGCTATAATATATAGTTATCTAGTGAATTTAAGTATGTATATACATTTTTTTTTGAATTATTGTAGTTTCTATTGGAACTTAAAAAACCCGAGTTTTTCGATAAGCAAAAAAAATCTGAAATCTTTTGTGTGACAGTTTAAAATTTTATTGATAGTCATATTTTTAAATTTTGGTCTATATTAGGTATTTATATACATTTAGGATGGAAAATTGTTTATTTATATACGATAATCTTGGAAAAAACTGAACTGTTTTGCATTACGCAAAAATACTTACTATTTTGCGTAATGCTTAAATTTTTAATTCGGTGCCAGATTTTATATTATAATGAAAAAATAGGCTATTATATATAGTTATGTGGTCAATTTAAGTATGTATATACATTATTTTTTGAATTATTGAATTTTCTATTGTAACTCAGAAAACCCGAGTTTTTCGATAAGCAAAAAGCACTGAGTTCCTTTTCGTGACAGTTTAAAATTCTATTGATAGTTAAATTATTAATTTTTGTTCTATATTAGGTATTTATATACGTTTAGGATGGAAAATTGTTTATTTATATACCACAATTTTAGAAATTACCGAACTTTTTGGCATTACGTAAAAATACGTACTATTTTGCGTAATGCTTTAATTTTTAATTCGGTGCCAGATTTCATATTTTAAAGAAAAAAAGGCTTTTATATATAGTTATATGGTGAATTTAAGTATGTATATACATTTTTTTTTAATTATTGCTGTTTCAATTGGAACTCAAAAAACCCGAGTTTTTCGATAAGCAAAAAAAAACTGAGTTCCTTTGTGTTACAGTTTAAAAATCTATTGATAGTCAAATTATTAATTTTTGTTCTATATTAGGTATTTATATACGTTTAGGATGGAAAATTGTTTATTTATATACCATAATCTGGGAAATTACCGAACTTTTTTCGATTACGCAAAAATACGTACTATTTTGCGTAATGCTTAAATTTTTAATTCGGTGCCAGATTTTATATTTTAATGAAAAATAGGCTATTATATATAGTTATGTGGTCAATTTAAGTATGTATATACATTATTCTTTGAATTATTGCAGTTTCTATTGTAACTCAGAAAACCAGAGTTTTTCGATAAACAAAAAACATTGAGTTCCTTTGCGTGACACTTTAAAATTCTATTGATAGTCAAATTATTAATTTTCATTCTATGTTAGGTATTTATATACGTTTAGGATGGAAACTTGTTTATTTATATACCACAATCTTTGAAATTACCTAACTTTTTTACATTACGCAAAAATACGTACTATTATGCGTAATGCTTTAATTTTTAATTCGGTGCCAGATTTTATATTTTAATAAAAAAATAGGCTATTATATATAGTTATGTGGTTGATTTAAGTCTATGTATACATTATTTTTTGAATTATTTTTGTTTTTATTGGAACTCAAAAAACCCGAGTTTTTCGATAAGCAAAAAAAACTGAGTTCCTTTGCGTGACAGCTTAAAAATCTATTTATAGTCAAATTATTAATTTCTGTTCTATATTAGGTATTTATACGTTTAGGTTGGAAAATTGTTTATTTATAATTTATATACGACAATCTTGGAAATTACCGAACTTTTATACATTACCCAAAAATACGTAGTATTTTGTGTAATGCTTTAATTTTTAATTTGGTGCCAGATTTCATATTTTAATTAAAAAATAGGCTATAATATATAGTTATCTAGTGAATTTAAGTATGTATATACATTTTTTTTTGAATTATTGTAGTTTCTATTGGAACTTAAAAAACCCGAGTTTTTCGATAAGCAAAAAAAATCTGAAATCTTTTGTGTGACAGTTTAAAATTTTATTGATAGTCATATTTTTAAATTTTGGTCTATATTAGGTATTTATATACATTTAGGATGGAAAATTGTTTATTTATATACGATAATCTTGGAAAAAACTGAACTGTTTTGCATTACGCAAAAATACTTACTATTTTGCGTAATGCTTAAATTTTTAATTCGGTGCCAGATTTTATATTATAATGAAAAAATAGGCTATTATATATAGTTATGTGGTCAATTTAAGTATGTATATACATTATTTTTTGAATTATTGGATTTTCTATTGTAACTCAGAAAACCCGAGTTTTTCGATAAGCAAAAAGCACTGAGTTCCTTTTCGTGACAGTTTAAAATTCTATTGATAGTTAAATTATTAATTTTTGTTCTATATTAGGTATTTATATACGTTTAGGATGGAAAATTGTTTATTTATATACCACAATTTTAGAAATTACCGAACTTTTTGGCATTACGTAAAAATACGTACTATTTTGCGTAATGCTTTAATTTTTAATTCGGTGCCAGATTTCATATTTTAAAGAAAAAAAGGCTTTTATATATAGTTATATGGTGAATTTAAGTATGTATATACATTTTTTTTTAATTATTGCTGTTTCAATTGGAACTCAAAAAACCCGAGTTTTTCGATAAGCAAAAAAAAACTGAGTTCCTTTGTGTTACAGTTTAAAAATCTATTGATAGTCAAATTATTAATTTTTGTTCTATATTAGGTATTTATATACGTTTAGGATGGAAAATTGTTTATTTATATACCATAATCTGGGAAATTACCGAACTTTTTTCGATTACGCAAAAATACCTACTATTTTGCGTAATGCTTAAATTTTTAATTCGGTGCCAGATTTTATATTTTAATGAAAAATAGGCTATTATATATAGTTATGTGGTCAATTTAAGTATGTATATACATTATTCTTTGAATTATTGCAGTTTCTATTGTAACTCAGAAAACCAGAGTTTTTCGATAAACAAAAAACATTGAGTTCCTTTGCGTGACACTTTAAAATTCTATTGATAGTCAAATTATTAATTTTCATTATATGTTAGGTATTTATATACGTTTAGGATGGAAACTTGTTTATTTATATACCACAATCTTTGAAATTACCTAACTTTTTTACATTACGCAAAAATACGTACTATTATGCGTAATGCTTTAATTTTTAATTCGGTGCCAGATTTTATATTTTAATAAAAAAATAGGCTATTATATATAGTTATGTGGTTGATTTAAGTCTGTGTATACATTATTTTTTGAATTATTTTTGTTTTTATTGGAACTCAAAAAACCCGAGTTTTTCGATAAGCAAAAAAAACTGAGTTCCTTTGCGTGACAGCTTAAAAATCTATTTATAGTCAAATTATTAATTTCTGTTCTATATTAGGTATTTATACGTTTAGGATGGAAAATTGTTTATTTATAATTTATATACGACAATCTTGGAAATTACCGAACTTTTATACATTACCCAAAAATACGTAGTATTTTGTGTAATGCTTTAATTTTTAATTTGGTGCCAGATTTCATATTTTAATTAAAAAATAGGCTATAATATATAGTTATCTAGTGAATTTAAGTATGTATATACATTTTTTTTTGAATTATTGTAGTTTCTATTGGAACTTAAAAAACCCGAGTTTTTCGATAAGCAAAAAAAATCTGAAATCTTTTGTGTGACAGTTTAAAATTTTATTGATAGTCATATTTTTAAATTTTGGTCTATATTAGGTATTTATATACATTTAGGATGGAAAATTGTTTATTTATATACGATAATCTTGGAAAAAACTGAACTGTTTTGCATTACGCAAAAATACTTACTATTTTGCGTAATGCTTAAATTTTTAATTCGGTGCCAGATTTTATATTATAATGAAAAAATAGGCTATTATATATAGTTATGTGGTCAATTTAAGTATGTATATACATTATTTTTTGAATTATTGGATTTTCTATTGTAACTCAGAAAACCCGAGTTTTTCGATAAGCAAAAAGCACTGAGTTCCTTTTCGTGACAGTTTAAAATTCTATTGATAGTTAAATTATTAATTTTTGTTCTATATTAGGTATTTATATACGTTTAGGATGGAAAATTGTTTATTTATATACCACAATTTTAGAAATTACCGAACTTTTTGGCATTACGTAAAAATACGTACTATTTTGCGTAATGCTTTAATTTTTAATTCGGTGCCAGATTTCATATTTTAAAGAAAAAAAGGCTTTTATATATAGTTATATGGTGAATTTAAGTATGTATATACATTTTTTTTTAATTATTGCTGTTTCAATTGGAACTCAAAAAACCCGAGTTTTTCGATAAGCAAAAAAAAACTGAGTTCCTTTGTGTTACAGTTTAAAAATCTATTGATAGTCAAATTATTAATTTTTGTTCTATATTAGGTATTTATATACGTTTAGGATGGAAAATTGTTTATTTATATACCATAATCTGGGAAATTACCGAACTTTTTTCGATTACGCAAAAATACCTACTATTTTGCGTAATGCTTAAATTTTTAATTCGGTGCCAGATTTTATATTTTAATGAAAAATAGGCTATTATATATAGTTATGTGGTCAATTTAAGTATGTATATACATTATTCTTTGAATTATTGCAGTTTCTATTGTAACTCAGAAAACCAGAGTTTTTCGATAAACAAAAAACATTGAGTTCCTTTGCGTGACACTTTAAAATTCTATTGATAGTCAAATTATTAATTTTCATTCTATGTTAGGTATTTATATACGTTTAGGATGGAAACTTGTTTATTTATATACCACAATCTTTGAAATTACCTAACTTTTTTACATTACGCAAAAATACGTACTATTATGCGTAATGCTTTAATTTTTAATTCGGTGCCAGATTTTATATTTTAATAAAAAAATAGGCTATTATATATAGTTATGTGGTTGATTTAAGTCTGTGTATACATTATTTTTTGAATTATTTTTGTTTTTATTGGAACTCAAAAAACCCGAGTTTTTCGATAAGCAAAAAAAACTGAGTTCCTTTGCGTGACAGCTTAAAAATCTATTTATAGTCAAATTATTAATTTCTGTTCTATATTAGGTATTTATACGTTTAGGATGGAAAATTGTTTATTTATAATTTATATACGACAATCTTGGAAATTACCGAACTTTTATACATTACCCAAAAATACGTAGTATTTTGTGTAATGCTTTAATTTTTAATTTGGTGCCAGATTTCATATTTTAATTAAAAAATAGGCTATAATATATAGTTATCTAGTGAATTTAAGTATGTATATACATTTTTTTTTGAATTATTGTAGTTTCTATTGGAACTTAAAAAACCCGAGTTTTTCGATAAGCAAAAAAAATCTGAATTCTTTTGTGTGACAGTTTAAAAATTTATTGATAGTCATATTTTTAAATTTTGGTCTATATTAGGTATTTATATACATTTAGGATGGAAAATTGTTTATTTATATACGATAATCTTGGAAAAAACTGAACTGTTTTGCATTACGCAAAAATACTTACTATTTTGCGTAATGCTTAAATTTTTAATTCGGTGCCAGATTTTATATTATAATGAAAAAATAGGCTATTATATATAGTTATGTGGTCAATTTAAGTATGTATATACATTATTTTTTGAATTATTGGATTTTCTATTGTAACTCAGAAAACCCGAGTTTTTCGATAAGCAAAAAGCACTGAGTTCCTTTTCGTGACAGTTTAAAATTCTATTGATAGTTAAATTATTAATTTTTGTTCTATATTAGGTATTTATATACGTTTAGGATGGAAAATTGTTTATTTATATACCACAATTTTAGAAATTACCGAACTTTTTGGCATTACGTAAAAATACGTACTATTTTGCGTAATGCTTTAATTTTTAATTCGGTGCCAGATTTCATATTTTAAAGAAAAAAAGGCTTTTATATATAGTTATATGGTGAATTTAAGTATGTATATACATTTTTTTTTAATTATTGCTGTTTCAATTGGAACTCAAAAAACCCGAGTTTTTCGATAAGCAAAAAAAAACTGAGTTCCTTTGTGTTACAGTTTAAAAATCTATTGATAGTCAAATTATTAATTTTTGTTCTATATTAGGTATTTATATACGTTTAGGATGGAAAATTGTTTATTTATATACCATAATCTGGGAAATTACCGAACTTTTTTCGATTACGCAAAAATACGTACTATTTTGCGTAATGCTTAAATTTTTAATTCGGTGCCAGATTTTATATTTTAATGAAAAATAGGCTATTATATATAGTTATGTGGTCAATTTAAGTATGTATATACATTATTCTTTGAATTATTGCAGTTTCTATTGTAACTCAGAAAACCAGAGTTTTTCGATAAACAAAAAACATTGAGTTCCTTTGCGTGACACTTTAAAATTCTATTGATAGTCAAATTAATAATTTTCATTCTATGTTAGGTATTTATATACGTTTAGGATGGAAACTTGTTTATTTATATACCACAATCTTTGAAATTACCTAACTTTTTTACATTACGCAAAAATACGTACTATTATGCGTAATGCTTTAATTTTTAATTCGGTGCCAGATTTTATATTTTAATAAAAAAATAGGCTATTATATATAGTTATGTGGTTGATTTAAGTCTGTGTATACATTATTTTTTGAATTATTTTTGTTTTTATTGGAACTCAAAAAACCCGAGTTTTTCGATAAGCAAAAAAAACTGAGTTCCTTTGCGTGACAGCTTAAAAATCTATTTATAGTCAAATTATTAATTTCTGTTCTATATTAGGTATTTATACGTTTAGGATGGAAAATTGTTTATTTATAATTTATATACGACAATCTTGGAAATTACCGAACTTTTATACATTACCCAAAAATACGTAGTATTTTGTGTAATGCTTTAATTTTTAATTTGGTGCCAGATTTCATATTTTAATTAAAAAATAGGCTATAATATATAGTTATCTAGTGAATTTAAGTATGTATATACATTTTTTTTTTGAATTATTGCAGTTTCTATTGGAACTTAAAAAACCCGAGTTTTTCGATAAGCAAAAAAAATCTGAATTCTTTTGTGTGACAGTTTAAAAATTTATTGATAGTCATATTTTTAAATTTTGGTCTATATTAGGTATTTATGTACATTTAGGATGGAAAATTGTTTATTTCTATACGACAATCTTGGAAAAAACTGAAACGTTTTGCATTACGCAAAAATACTTACTATTTTGTGTAATGCTTAAATTTTTAATTCGGTGCCAGATTTTATATTATAATGAAAAAATAGACTATTATATATAGTTATATGGTCAATTTAAGTATGTATATACATTATTTTTTGAATTATTGGATTTTCTATTGTAACTCAGAAAACCCGAGTTTTTCGATAAGCAAAAAGCACTGAGTTCCTTTTCGTGACAGTTTAAAATTCTATTGATAGTTAAATTATTAATTTTTGTTCTATATTAGGTATTTATATACGTTTAGGATGGAAAATTGTTTATTTATAATTTATATACGACAATCTTGGAAATTACCGAACTTTTATACATTACGCAAAAATATGTACTATTTTGCGTAATGCTTTAATTTTTAATTCGGTGCCAGATTTCATATTTTAATGAAAAAATAGGCTATTATATATAGTTATGTGGTGAATTTAAGTATGTATATACATTTTTTTTTTTTAATTATTGCTGTTTCTATTGGAACTCAAAAAACCCGAGTTTTTCGATAAGTAAAAAAAAAACTGAGTTCCTTTGTGTTACAGTTTAAAAATCTATTGATAGTCAAATTTTTAATTTTTGGTCTATATTAGGTATTTATATACGTTTAGGATGGAAAATTGTTTATTTTTATACGACAATCTTGGAAATTACTTAACTTTTTTACATTACGCAAAAATACGTACTATTTTGCGTAAGGCTTAAATTTTTAATCTGGTGCCAGATTTTATATTTTAATGAAAAAATAGGCTATTATATATAGTTATGTGGTCAATTTAAGTATGTATATACATTATTTTTGGAATTATTGCATTTTCTATTGTAACTCAGAAAACCCGAGTTTTTCGATAAGCAAAAAGCTCTGAGTTCCTTTCGTGACAGTTTAAAATTCTATTGATAGTCAAATTATTAATTTTTGTTCTATATTAGGAATTTATATACGTTTAGGATGGAAAATTGTTTATTTATATACCATAATCTGGGAAATTACCGAACTTTTTTGCATTACGCAAAAATACGTACTATTTTACGTAATGCTTAAATTTTTAATTCGGTGCCAGATTTTATATTTTAATGAAAAATAGGATATTATATATAGTTATGTGGTCAATTTAAGTATGTATATACATTATTCTTTGAATTATTGCAGTTTCTATTGTAACTCAGAAAACCCGAGTTTTTTGATAAGCAAAAAACACTGAGTTCCTTTGCGTGACACTTTAAAATTCTATTGATAGTCAAATTATTAATTTTCATTCTATGTTAGGTATTTATATACGTTTAGGATGGAAATCTGTTTATTTATATACCACAATCTTTGAAATTACCTAACTTTTTTACATTACGCAAAAATACGTACTATTATGCGTAATGCTTTAATTTTTAATTCGGTGCCAGATTTTATATTTTAATAAAAAAAATAGGCTATTATATATAGTTATGTGGTTGATTTAAGTCTGTATATACATTATTTTTTGAATTATTTTTGTTTTTATTGGAACTCAAAAAACCCGAGTTTTTCGATAAGCAAAAAAAACTGAGTTCCTTTGCGTGACAGCTTAAAAATCTATTTATAGTCAAATTATTAATTTTTGTTCTATATTAGGTATTTATACGTTTAGGATGGAAAATTGTTTATTTATAATTTATATACGACAATCTTGGAAATTACCGAACTTTTATACATTACGCAAAAATACGTACTATTTTGCGTAATGCTTTAATTTTAAATTTGGTGCCAGATTTCATATTTTAATTAAAAAATAGGCTATTATATATAGTTATCTAGTGAATTTAAGTATGTATATACATTTTTTTTTTGAATTATTGCAGTTTCTATTGGAACTTAAAAAACCCGAGTTTTTCGATAAGCAAAAAAAAAAAAACTGAATTCTTTTGTGTGACAGTTTAAAAATTTATTGATAGTCATATTTTTAAATTTTGGTCTATATTAGGTATTTATATACATTTAGGATGGAAAATTGTTTATTTATATACGACAATCTTGGAAAAAACTGAACTGTTTTGCATTACGCAAAAATACTTACTATTTTGCGTAATGCTTAAATTTTTAATTCGGTGCCAGATTTTATATTATAATGAAAAAATAGGCTATTATATATAGTTATGTGGTCAATTTAAGTATGCATATACATTATTTTTTGAATTATTGGATTTTCTATTGTAACTCAGAAAACCCGAGTTTTTCGATAAGCAAAAAGCACTGAGTTCCTTTTCGTGACAGTTTATGTTGATACATGTTTGTGTGTCTGTCAGTTGGTCTATTGAGTTGTAAGTGTCGTTAGTAAATTGTAATAGAAAAGTCATTTTCTGTATAGGCGACACTTAGCTTCTGTGTTAGGCGACACTTGCCTAAGTGTCGCATAGCGTCACTTAAGTAAGTGACGCATGAGGGCGGCGACATGCGACACTTCCCAAGTGACGCATGTCTGCCGATTTTGTTTTAGTATAAATTGAAACCTACGGGTTTTCGGCTAGGGTTGACGAAACCCTAGCACCATTTGTCGACTAAGCACTTCTGTAAACAGTTCCAATACGTATTATAAGCTAATATACTCGTTTACTTTGATTGATTCGTTGTTTTCGGTTTGAGTTTATTACTTATTTGTGTAATTGATTGATTCCGCCAATCGATTACTGTTGATCAACACTCAGATCCACGTCCAGGGGGCACTTTCAACTGGTATCAGAGCCTCGGAGTTGATTTGATCAACGTGTGTACGTGTATTGGAGAGTTTTCGGTTCGATTTTGTGAAGATCAAAGACATTCTAGCAAGAAAAGGATTGATTTGGTGCTATTACTGTGTTTTGAGCAAAGATTTACAGGTTTCGTACGATTGGGACTCAAGAATTTTCTTAAGGTTTACGAAAATTCGATTTTTAGGGTTTTTGGGTGTTCACAGCCGTTTCTGCGTCACTCAGAGCGTCACTTCGACACATTGTGCGGCACTTCGAACGTCACTTCTGTAAGGAATAATTAGGGTTTTTACGACACTTAAGTGCGTCACTCAATAACGTCACTTGAGTAATTATACGTCACTTACCTTAGTGACACATACTATTCATTCCGACACTCAACTGCGTCATTTGATACGTCACTTGTGCATCATATGGCACTTGACGCGTTACTTCTGTCCGTCACTTAATCCGTCACTTATTTTAGTGACGCCTGTTTATTGTTAAGCGACACTCAAGTCCGTCACTTGAGTACGTCACTGACGCGTTTATACGACACTAATCTCTAGTGTCATTCTGTTTGTTTATCCGTCACTCGATAGCGTCACTTGTCAAGTGCCGCTACTCTTTGCGACACTAAGGTGCGTCACTTACCAAGTGACGCCTTTGTTACTAATCAGCTTCCTAGTTTTTGTTTAAGTTGATTTTACAGGTACATTAAAATGTCTGAGAAAGAAACTTTTAGAGAAATGATAAGACATAGCAATGATGTGGGTTCTGGTAATAAACCTCCTTTGTTTGCTGCTGATATGGATTATCTGTATTGGCGTTCAAGATATGAACAGTATATAGACGTTAATTGCCCAGAATTATGGGGTCCTATCTTAGAACGATATGAACATCCTGTTGCTGAAGGTACTCACCGACCAGTCCCTCCTCCTAAGACCTTTAAGGCTATGACTCCGGATGAACGGAAGGAATATTTAACTGAAAGAAAAGCTCATTCCTCAATTTGTATGTGCTTACTGCCTGATGTCTTAAGGTTATTCAAACATCATGAAACCACTTATGATCTTTGGAGAGCTATTGAGACAAGATGTGGAGGAAATCAGGAGTACAAAGAAGCCAAGTTAGAGTTGGTCAAGAAACAGTATGATATGTTTGATATTCTTCCTAATGAGACATCGCCAAGGTTATTCACAAGGTATTCACAGATAGTTAACGAACTGAAGGAAGGAGGTTATACTCTGTCTGAAAGTGAAGTTAATAAGAAGCTCTTGGACTCTCTGCCTAAGGAATGGGATATCAAGGTCCAATTTCTAAAAGAAGGTGGAGAATTGGATACTATGCAGTTGGACAGACTTATTGGGATTCTTCAAGCTTATGCAATGGAATTGAAGAAGAAGGAATGTAAAGCTGGGGGTTTTGTTCAAGATCCGTCACTGTATAGTGGAAAAGGGAATTCAGCAGGGAAGAACTTTGGAAGCATTGCTTTTGTGTCTGAAACAAACTCATCTTCTAGTTCAGCTGGAACAAATCCTTCATTCTATTCAGCTGGAACTTCGCAGGGTTCTCAAACCCAGCAGGTTCAAATGTCACCTGCCATTGAAGAACAGGCTGCAATCTATACAGCCTTTCTGAGTTCTTATAAAGATTTGGTTTCTCAACCAAACACCACTTTGGCGCTGACTAAGGAGGATTATGGGCAGATTGATGAGGATGATCTGGAGCAGATGGATTTGAACTGGAGTATTGCTATGATTTCCAGAAGAGTACAGAAATTTCTGCAACGGACAGGACGAAAGAACTTGGAAGGAAATGGTAAATCCAGTTTTGGATTTGATAAGAGCAAGGTCCGATGTTACAATTGTCAAAACTTGGGACATTTTGCTCGTGAATGTGAGAAGCCAAAGATGCCTCCTTCGGGTCTCACAAAGCCTGATCCACCAAAGACCCCACCAAAGGACAAAGCTAAGGTTGGAGCAACGGATGCTCTTATGGTGTTTGAGCCTACAAACACGGATTGGAGTGCACAAGCTGAGCAATATCAGCTAGGTCTAATGGCTCACATCATACCTGAGGTACAAAATGAACCTGAGGTACCTTTAAGTTGTGCTTCTTGTATTCATTTAAATGCTTCTTTAAAGAATTTCCAAAACGAAACTGTAAGCTTAAGAGAAAAGGTTATTAAATTAACTGAATCAAACAATTTTTTAAAGGCAAATGAAATACTTTTTGAAAAGGAAGTCGAGGCTCATAAGTTTGACACCGAAAAATATAAAGCTAAAGTTTTCAGTCAACAAGATGCAATCAAAAGTTATTTAACTGAAATCGAGTTGTTGAATAAAGAACTTTCTGAGCTTAAGACTGAGTCCGACAATTTCAAAAGGGGAATCACAAGTTTTGGAAATTCTCATAAAATCCTTGATGCAATCGTTGACAAGCCAAGGCAAATAGGTAAAGCGGGACTTGGATATCCACCTCCCACTAACTATTACCCTAAGCCTGTCAAGGAAGGCACCAAAGAAGTGTTAGCTGACTACTCATCATGGTCAGCTACAAATGATAAAGAAGCAAAGGCCAAGAGGCAGGGGAAGGAGAAAACCAATCGGTCAGAGTATCCTTCGCCCATTTTTGTTAAGTCAAAGAATGAATCTCATGTTAGTGTTAAGGAGAATGTTGAGTTAAAAAGTGAATCTCCTGTTAGTGTTGAGGAGATTGTTGAGATTGAGGACATTACGGATCAGGAATATCCGGAGATTAAGAAAGTTGGAGCTAAATCTGATAAAGTGATTTCAAAGGTTGAACATGAAATTAAGGTTCAACCAAATAAAGGAAAGGCAAAGGTTTTAAACTCGAAACAACAAACTTTACAGTCACCTGTAAAGATTTTGCAAAGAAAATCAGTTAATGAAAATGTTTCGTATGATAAACCTTCAACTTCAACGTCTCAATCGAAACAAACACTTTCTAAGACATGTACGCAATGTTCATGTTCTAGAAATGTTTCTCCTATTCCTGTGGTGATTCCTCAGCCTCAACCTTTTGTTGAGACTCGTTCTTGTTTCTACTGCAAGAGACAAGGACATTTGATTCGTGAATGTCCAAAGCTGTCAAATCAGAGATATGGGAGAGAGATGCCTAGGACATCTGTTTATAGAAACTCTTTTTCTAAATCTCCACCTAGGCATTACTCTCCCAAACCTGTTTCGAAACCAAGTAATGTTGAGCAAAAATCTTTGCCAATTCAAAAGCCCAACATTACTTCTATTACTAATTCCAAATCTTCGAAAGTTTGGAAACGTAAAGAGTCTGATGTTGACTCTTCAGTCGTCAACAATAACACCTCAGATAAAAATTCTAATTTGTTTAAAGATAAAGTACTATCTGATGTGATTATTGTTGATGACCACGGTCGACCTAAGTCTGTAAAGGCTTGGGTCACCGTTTCTCACTAATCTCCTTCGTTTGTGTGTTGCAGCAGTCAGAACGTGTTAAAGATAGTGAATGGTATTTGGATAGCGGCTGCTCGCGACATATGACAGGCGATGTATCTCTTCTTGTGGATATTAAACCATACGCAGGAGGATACGTTGCCTTTGCTGGAGATTCTGGGGGAACTATTTCTGGAAAAGGAACGTTAACTAACGGCAATGTTAGTTTTGAAAATGTGAACTACGTGGAACAGCTTACGCACAACTTGCTAAGTGTTTCACAGGTCTGTGATAAGGATTATACAACAGCGTTCACAAAGACAGAGTGTGTGATACTGAAGCCTGGGTATGTCATTCCGGAAGAATGGGTGTTGCTGAGAGCACCAAGAAAGAATGACACATACATTCTGAATATGAGAACTGTGGAGACTACTAGTGACTATACATGTCTCCTTTCAAAGGCTTCTGAAAAGGAATCACTTCTTTGGCATAGGCGAATGGGACATATTCATTTCCGTAAAATGAATTTTCTGATTAATAATGATTTGGTAAGGGGAGTTCCAAAGCAATCATTTGCTTTAAAAGATGACTGCATTTCTTGTCATAAAGGAAAACTCCATAAGAAGTCCCACAAGTCTAAGGTTGTGAATTCTATTGCTGCTCCATTGGAACTACTGCATATGGATCTTTTCGGTCCAGTTTCTACAAAGAGCATTGGTGGTCGGTCTTACTGCTTGGTAGTCACTGATGACTACTCAAGGTTTTCGTGGGTTTACTTTTTGACCACAAAGGGAGAAACTCCTGAAATTCTGGTGTATTTGTTGGACAAGTTGGCAAATCTGTGCAACTTGAAGGTGAAAAGGATACGAAGTGACAATGGAACTGAATTCAAGAACTCAACTCTCGAATTGTTTTGTGCTACAAGAGGTATTGAGCATCAATTTAGTGCTCCGAGGACTCCACAACAGAATGGGGTTGCAGAAAGAAAGAACAGGACAATAATCGAGACAGCTCGGACTATGTTAGCTGACTCCAAGTTACCAATCATATTCTGGGCTGAGGCAGTTAATACTGCCTGTTATGTTCTCAACAGAGTACTCACGGTTAAGAAAAAGAACAAAACGTGTTATGAACTTTTCAATAACCGTAAGCCAAATCTGCAGTTCCTAGAACCGTTTGGGTGTCCATGTCTGATCATGATAACAAAAGATAAGGTTTCTAAGTTTGGTGATAAAGCTGTTGAAGGGATTTTTCTTGGATATGCAGTCAACTCTCCGAACAAAAGAGTCTTTAACAAATCAACGAATCAGATTGAGGAGCATTTTGAAGTTAAATGTCTAAGGTATACGGAACCTCCGCAAGGAACGGGTCCGGACTGGTTTTTCAACTATGGACACCTCTTCAACTCTTTTAATATTCCGGAAGAAGATGAAACGGAAGAATTGGTTTCTATACTTCATGAGATTGATCTCTCTCAAGAGACACCTGTTACTAATAAACCATCCGACCCATCTCCCAATGCTACACCCGCACCTCCACCAACTAATCCTACACCTCCACAATCTACACCTACTCCATCACAACCAAAACCCACACAACCTCATACCACTACCAAATCACCACCATCTACACCATCTCCTACTCCATCATCTTCGGCAGCTCCTTCTAAAACAGTTTATAACTACACAAAGGAGCTTCCATATGATTCAAACATGCCACCATTAGAGGAAGGGGGAGAGGATGAGGTAGATGATGAGGGAGAGGAAGCAGAACAAATGAATTATTCTCATTTCTATTCTCAAGGAGATGAAGATGATAATGTCTCTCCGAATATTTCTGGAACTGAGGGAGATCTGAACAATCTGGAACAGAATCTTGTGCCAGATCAAGTTCCAGTTACTCGGATACATAAGGATCACCCCATTGATAATATCATTGGTGACCCTCATGCCAAGGTTCAAACAAGACATCAAGCGAAGCAGACTGATACTGAACAACTTTCGGGTCTGGTGGTCAGTATTAATTCATGTTATCTTTCGCAGAATGAACCTAAGAAAGTTGAAGAGGCCTTAAAAGATCCATCCTGGATCGAGGCAATGCAAGAGGAACTACAGCAATTTGAAAAGTTGCAAGTCTGGGAAGTAGTTCCATTACCCAAGGGTGCCCACTTGACTGGCACTCGTTGGGTTTTTCGTAATAAGATGGATGACAGGGGGGTTGTGATCCGTAATAAAGCACGTCTTGTAGTTCAAGGCTTCAGCCAAATTGAGGGTTTGGACTATGATGATGTATTTGCCCCTGTTGCTAGATTGGAATCCATACGCATTTTTCTGGCATACGCGTCCTTCAAGGGATTTCGCGTCAATCAACTTGATGTGAAAAGTGCGTTTCTGTATGGAAAGATTGACAACGATGTGTACGTTAAGCAGCCTCCTGGTTTTGAAGACCCTGCGCATCCTGAATACGTCTGTAAATTGAACAAGGCGTTGTATGGTCTTCACCAAGCACCAAGACTTTGGTATGAGAGGCTAACTACACATCTGATTAAGCATGGTTTTGTGAGAGGGAACATCGATAGCACGCTATTCGTTCTTCGTGAACAGTCAGAGGATAGGGAAGATATGCTACTTGTGCAGGTTTACGTGGACGATATTATCTTCGGGTCTACTAATGAGGCAATGTGCAAGAACTTTGAAAAAATCATGAAATCTGAGTTTGAGATGAGCGCGATGGGGGAGCTCACTTTCTTTTTAGGTGTACAAGTTGAGCAGCTTGCAAAAGGTATTTATATACATCAGTCAAAATATGTCAATGACATGTTGACTAGGTATGACCTGCTCACTTGTAAAACCTATGGGACTCCCATCGAGCTTAATCACAATCTCAAACTTTCTGAGGATGATGAAGATTGCAAGGAGAGGGACTATCGTTCAATGATAGGTTCTCTTATGTATTTGACTGCCTCAAGACCGGATATTGTATTTGCCGTGTCGATTTGCTCACGTTATCAGGCTAAACCAAAGGTGTCACACATGAAGGCAGTAAAGCGAATTTTTGGTTATCTCAGAGCTAGACCTACTCTTGGTCTTTGGTATTCAAATGAGAAGACTTTCGCTCTAACAGCCTATTCAGATTCGGATCATGGAGGTTGCAGTATCGATAAGAAGTCTACAACGGGTGGATGTCAATTTCTGGGATCGCGTTTGGTCTCGTGGCAGTGCAAGAAGCAGACTACAGTCTCTCTTTCTACAGCAGAGGCTGAATATGTTGCTGCCGCTAGCTGCTGTGCCCAAGTTCTCTGGATTCAGCACCAATCACGCGATTACGGGTTACTTCTTACTATGACTCCCATTCACATAGATAATACTGCTGCTATTTCTATCACACGCAATCCCGTACAGCACTCTAAGACCAAACATATTGAACTTAGGTTCCACTTCATACGGGATTGCTATGAAAAACACTTGATAGACCTGGTCCACATAGACACCCTTAAACAAAATGCCGACTTATTCACCAAAGCCTTTTCACGTGCTCGATTTGATGAACTGGTCAACATGATCGGTTTAAGATTCTTTGGGTCTAAAAAGTAATGCGTGACTTGGATAATTAACGTTATTTGCTTTTATGTGTGTGTATTATTAAAAAAAAAAAAAAAAAAATTCGCAACAGCCATTCTTTGTACTCTTTAGTATTAAAGAAAACGCAAGGTTGCTACATTTTTAAAATAGACGTTGAGTTGTGTCTGTAAACAACTTGGGATATGATAGTACATCGGGTGACATGCACAAAATGGAATTTTAAGGATTATCTTGGATGTGTCAGTAGGTTTATTTGACACATTTAAAACACTTTTTATCTAAATTATCTTCATCATACGATGTATTGGTAGGCATGATACACACCGGTTTGTGAGTGAGTAAGAAGTAATAATAAAACTTGTCTATTACTTTGTGAAACATGTTATATGATGTATGACATAAGTCTTAATTGATAAATGGAAGTACTATCATACACTGTCATAATAATTATGTAAATGCAAAATTGGCTTATAGTATAAAATATGGTTATTTGCTTAACTAATGGTGACTATTGTTGTACTCACGTACAGACCTGAATCCATTAGTTATGCAAATAGTCTCAAACTCGTTATGATCATACTAAGGGACCCTCTGTTGTACTAAGTACAGATCTGGGGCCACTAGTATCTTCATAATTGGTTTGATATATGCCTAACCCTAAATATCAAGTGTATGTTATGAGAAAGCCGAGATAAAACTTGGTCTTGTAACCTCTACCTTGGTTAAATATGCAGTGTTTTGAGATTTACTAAAGTTTATCAGTATATCATATACTAGCTCTCACAAAATTAATATTCATACTAACAATAAATGTTAGCTTACAAATACGGATGTAACATGTTTAGGTGGACAAACAATACCAATAATCGTCTTGAAATAGCTTTTATATAAGGTGTCTTAAATGTGCCAATTAAATTTAAAGTGGACAAATATACTGATGATCGAAATAACACTTACTATTTCCTAATAATTGCATGTTATTCCGATATGATCCCTAACCAGACTCAATCACCTCCGTCACCAAAAAGAATGTATTTAGTTTGGTTTTGTATTTGAAATTTTGTGCCTTTAAATTTTAATTTTATTTAGATTTTTATTTTTATTTTTAATTTTAACCAAGTCACGTTTACTGTCAAAATGAGCACTCCGCAAAAGTTCGATAAAATTTTAAAATTTTTCAAAAATGTTGAAATGCGTCACTTCATAAGTGACGCTCATAGTGACGCATAAAAGTGACGCTTTAAAGAGTCGTTCTAAGTGACGCTGATTAAGGTTGTAGTATAAATAGTGTGCATCCGGCACTTATTTTTACCACCAACACTATTCACTACGCGTCACTTCCACTACCCTTGCGTCACTTGTCTCGTCGCTGCGTCACTTCGACTGTGTGTGCTTTCCGATCGATCTACGGCTTTGTGTGTATTTTGCGAGCAATTGGCCTCCGTTACCTTGTTCATCTCACTCATACGCATCATTAGGTACCGTTTTTATCATTTATATTTGCGTATTCATGATTTAATTGTATGTTAGGGTTACGGTTTTTTTTTTTTTTTTTTTTTTTAGGGTTTACGTAATCACGAATATTGGGGTTCGATTTGTTATTGTTTTGTGATAATAAACGGTGTGTTTTACTCGTTTTCACATGCCACACCGTTTGGTTAACTCTTTTTCAAAAAACCCCAAATTTTGTTCGTCGGGATTTCTGGGTTTGAACAGTGACACGATGATCTTCATCGTTGCGTCACTTCATGCGTCACTTCTATAAGTGACGCTAAATGGTTATTTCATAGGTTAAGCGTTACTTCCTTAAGTGACGCCTTTAAACGTCATTTTTTTTGAGTGACGCCTTTATGCGTCACTCCCACACAATACTTACCGAGTGACGCTTCACTCCGTCACTTCCTTAACTGACGCTATCAGTGCCGCTACTAGGAACCGTCACCTTCTAAATGACGCATACCCGACACTTGTTACTGACGCTATGAATGACACTTGTTGTGGCAACGTCACTTACATCAGTGACGCATTGAATGCGTCACTTACCACAAGTGACGCGTAACTTGATTCTCAGATTTTCGTGCGACACTCTATGAGTGTCGGTACTTCTGTATGCGTCACTCCATAAGTGACGCTAAAATCAGAGAATTTTAATTATTTACGAGAGCTTATTCTGTAACGACATTTCTGGTTATCTTTTGCATATTAGCTTACAGATGGCAGCTCTACAAGATTACTATCGTCGCACCAACTCCAGGCACAACATCGTCGCATTTTTGGATTCAACGCACAAGAACTCGTTGCCTTTTCGGCCGATGATCGAGTTTCTTAGACGTTCACGGATTCATCATGCTATTACAGCTTCGGCACCAGTGTATATGAATCAGATCGAGGAGTTTTATGACCACGCGTTTATCAGAACAGAGAACGACACTCCGATAATTGTGTCAACTATGTTTGGACGCGAGATTCAGATTACACAGGATTCAGTTCGCCGTGTTTTGCAGTTTGATGATGCGAACAATATGCCAACCATTTTTGAGACCACGTTTATTTATGGGGGTCTTCAGAGAATGGGTTATCCGGCCGATCAGCTTACAGATTTCAGGAAACAGTTTTTATGCAGGGTTTGGAGATACTTAGCTCATATCGTTATTGTATGTTTATCTCCGAGAAAAGGTGGATATGATGCTGCAAGTCACACGACTTTATCTTTGATGCTGGCATTGGTGTACAACAAACCGTATAACTTCAGCGGTTATGTTTTTGGGAATATGGTAGAAAATGTGAGAGCTGGGAAGGATAAGTGGTTGCTATATCCACGTTTTGTTCAGCTTTTGTTAAACGACTTGGATTTGGGAATCGATCCGGATCTGAGGTCCTTATTAATTCACACACCGATGTTATTGCGAGTTTTCAATGATTGCAAGCTTCCACCAAAGGATTCTCAGATCTTGCCTGATCGCGAGCTGTTCGGGCACGTAGTGAACGTAAACTACGTTGCGCCGCCTGGGGATGGGTATGAGGATGTTGTTGTTCCTCCGGTAAATGAAGAGGATTTAGTAGATGCTGCTGTTGCTCAGGATTTGGAAGATATTGAGCAGGTTGATCACGTTGATGCTGAGGAATCTGATGGTGGTCCCACTCCACCTGACTCTCCAGGTGATGTGCCACCTCAGAGTGCATTGGATGGCATACAGTTGGCTGATCCTCGACGCTTCAAGCGTATTTTGCGACGGATATCTGCAGGGAGGGCTTATGTACCTCCTAATTTGGGCAAGCGACCAGCTGGGTCTTCTCCTTCATATGCGGATTTACCTCTTAGGAGACGCCAGAGAACAGGTGTTCACATTCAGGAACCTAGTCAGCAAGCTCAACAACCAGCGCCTGCGATGCTTCAGCAGTTCCTTGATCAAATAGCTCAGATGAATCAACGTTTTGATGATCAGGCTGCGGTAATTGAAGCTCAAGCTGCCCAGATAAAAGAATTGGAGCTTAAGGCAGCTCATGTACAGGAATTGCAGCTGGAATTGAAGGATGTGAAGTCTAGATTGTTAGAATTGGAAGCGGTTACTATTGTTTCGGGGGAGGAAGGTCAGGGAGCCTTAGAAACAAATGTAACCCCTCCCCCAGAACCAGATAATGTAAATCTAGATTCTATTAATGAAAATATTGCTTTGGATTATTTCGTTGATGTTCCAGGACAACCGAGACCAATTTCGGTTGATTATTCGAACGTCAATCTCACTTATATTCAGAGTTTGATAAATCCGGGTGATGAAGAAGATAGATCAGTCGATCCGGATGATATAGAGATGGATGCAGAGGTTCCAGGGACGGATGAAGAATATTTGGATAATCCTAATCAGGAACCGGCACCTGAGAGAGAATCGGAACCAGTTCAGAAGCAACCGGCTCAACCATATGATTTCGATGCACCGATCATTGAGTCTGATGATTCTGATGATGACCAAGAACCTCAAACAGATACTACTCAGGAACAACCAACTGCTGAATCTGTTCCTGAACAAGCACAACCGTCTACATCTTCAGAGCGTCCAATGTTTCGAAAGCTCAAGCCTGAATTGAAGATTTGCAAAACTTATCAGGTTCGAGGTGATTTGACTGGATTAATCAGAAGTTGGAAGTTTGATGAAGTCAACTTTCTGATTCTTATTAAACGAAGAGATGGCGTACAGTACTTTCGGCCAAGATTTAACTGCATCAGCACGTTGCCAAAAGAAGAATTGAATCGTCTTGCTCAACTGAACATAGTTAACCACACTGATGATTTTCGTGGTAACTTGTTTCAGAAGATTCTCAGAAAAGATATCTACAGCAAGAAGTATTTGTGGGTTAGACCAGAGCTGGGAGTTCGTTATTCATACAAGAAAAAGTTGGATTCAAGAACTCAGCAACCGATTGTGAAATATCATTATCCACCAGCTGCTAGTCTGAAAACTGTGCCATTGCAGTCTTTACCACTTGATTTTCTGAAAAGATTACGATATTGGTGGTTTGATTCCGTTACTCAAGAAGCAGTCATTGAATATCTTTCGGTTGAAGATCCAGTGATTGAGAAGGGTAATTGGAGTTTATCTGCAAAGTATGGAAGAACTCTTCGTGTTTTTGATCCGATCAGCCTTATCAATTTGACGAAGAAAGATTTGAAAGCTCTTCACAAAAGCAAAATGGAGTATCATCGTTATGATCAAGAAGAAGCTTCGAAGTTCGAAAAGGTGGTCGAGATTTGTGTTCGAGTGGGTATTCATGCGGGTGGAGTGTTTCCACCAGGTTGGGTTTGAACTGAAGATTTTTTTGAAGACCAAGCTGAAGACACGGGGGAGTTTGTTGATACATGTTTGTGTGTCTGTCAGTTGGTCTATTGAGTTGTAAGTGTCGTTAGTAAATTGTAATAGAAAAGTCATTTTCTGTATAGGCGACACTTAGCTTCTGTGTTAGGCGACACTTGCCTAAGTGTCGCATAGCGTCACTTAAGTAAGTGACGCATGAGGGCGGCGACATGCGACACTTCCCAAGTGACGCATGTCTGCCGATTTTGTTTTAGTATAAATTGAAACCTACGGGTTTTCGGCTAGGGTTGACGAAACCCTAGCACCATTTGTCGACTAAGCACTTCTGTAAACAGTTCCAATACGTATTATAAGCTAATATACTTGTTTACTTTGATTGATTCGTTGTTTTCGGTTTGAGTTTATTACTTATTTGTGTAATTGATTGATTCCGCCAATCGATTACTGTTGATCAACACTCAGATCCACGTCCAGGGGGCACTTTCAGTTTAAAATTCTATTGATAGTTAAATTATTAATTTTTGTTCTATATTAGGTATTTATATACGTTTAGGATGGAAAATTGTTTATTTATATACCACAATTTTAGAAATTACCGAACTTTTTGACATTACGCAAAAATACGTACTATTTTACGTAATGCTTTAATTTTTAATTCGGTGCCAGATTTCATATTTTAAAGAAAAAACAGGCTATTATATATAGTTATGTGGTGAATTTAAGTATGTATATAAATTTTTTTTTAATTATTGCTGTTTCAATTGGAACTCAAAAAACCCGAGTTTTTCGATAAGCAAAAAAAAACTGAGTTCCTTTGTGTTACAGTTTAAAAATCTATTGATAGTCAAATTATTAATTTTTGTTCTATATTAGGTATTTATATACGTTTAGGATGGAAAATTGTTTATTTATATACCATAATCTGGGAAATTACCGAACTTTTTTCGATTACGCAAAAATACGTACTATTTTGCGTAATGCTTAAATTTTTAATTCGGTGCCATATTTTATATTTTAATGAAAAATAGGCTATTATATATAGTTATGTGGTCAATTTAAGTATGTATATACATTATTCTTTGAATTATTGCAGTTTCTATTGTAACTCAGAAAACCCGAGTTTTTCGATAAACAAAAAACACTGAGTTCCTATGCGTGACACTTTAAAATTCTATTGATAGTCAAATTATTAATTTTCATTCTATGTTAGGTATTTATATACGTTTAGGATGGAAACTTGTTTATTTATATACCACAATCTTTGAAATTACCTAACTTTTTTACATTACGCAAAAATACGTACTATTATGCGTAATGCGTTAATTTTTAATTCGGTGCCAGATTTTATATTTTAATAAAAAAAATAGGCTATTATATATAGTTATGTGGTTGATTTAAGTCTGTGTATACATTATTTTTTGAATTATTTTTGTTTTTATTGGAACTCAAAAAACCCGAGTTTTTCGATAAGCAAAAAAAACTGAGTTCCTTTGCGTGACAGCTTAAAAATCTATTTATAGTCAAATTATTAATTTCTGTTCTATATTAGGTATTTATACGTTTAGGATGGAAAATTGTTTATTTATAATTTATATACGACAATCTTGGAAATTACCGAACTTTTATACATTACGCAAAAATACGTAATATTTTAAGTAAATGCTTTAATTTTTAATTTGGTGCCAGATTTCATATTTTAATTAAAAAATAGGCTATAATATATAGTTATCTAGTGAATTTAAGTATGTATATACATTTTTTTTTGAATTATTGCAGTTTCTATTGGAACTTAAAAAACCCGAGTTTTTCGATAAGCAAAAAAAATCTGAATTATTTTGTGTGACAGTTTAAAAATTTATTGATAGTCATATTTTTAAATTTTGTTCTATATTAGGTATTTATGTACATTTAGGATGGAAAATTGTTTATTTCTATACGACAATCTTGGAAAAAACTGAACTGTTTTGCATTACGCAAAAATACTTACTATTTTGCGTAATGCTTAAATTTTTAATTCGGTGCCAGATTTTATATTATAATGAAAAAATAGACTATTATATATAGTTATGTGGTAAATTAAAGTATGTATATACATTATTTTTTGAATTATTGGATTTTCTATTGTAACTCAGAAAACCCGAGTTTTTCGATAAGCAAAAAGCACTGAGTTCCTTTTCGTGACAGTTTAAAATTCTATTGATAGTTAAATTATTAATTTTTGTTCTATATTAGGTATTTATATACGTTTAGGATGGAAAATTGTTTATTTATAATTTATATACGATAATCTTGGAAATTACCGAACTTTTATACATTACGCAAAAATGTGTACTATTTTGCGTAATGCTTTAATTTTTAATTCGGTGCCAGATTTCATATTTTAATGAAAAAATAGGCTATTATATATAGTTATGTGGTGAATTTAAGTATGTATATACATATATATTTTTTTTTTTGAATTATTGCTGTTTCTATTGGAACTCAAAAAACCCGAGTTTTTCGATAAGCAAAAAAAACAAACTGAGTTCCTTTGTGTTACAGTTTAAAAATCTATTGATAGTCAAATTTTTAATTTTTGGTCTATATTAGGTATTTATATACGTTTAGGATGGAAAATTGTTTATTTTAATACGACAATCTTGGAAATTACTTAACTTTTTTACATTACGCAAAAATACGTACTATTTTGCGCAAGGCTTAAATTTTTAATCTGGTGCCAGATTTTATATTTTAATGAAAAAATAGGCTATTATATATAGTTATGTGGTCAATTTAAGTATGTATATACATTATTTTTGGAATTATTGCATTTTCTATTGTAACTCAGAAAACCCAAGTTTTTCGATAAGCAAAAAGCACTGAGTTCCTTTTGTGACAGTTTAAAATTCTATTGATAGTCAAATTATTAATTTTTGTTCTATATTAGGAATTTATATACGTTTAGGATGGAAAATTGTTTATTTATATACCATAATCTGGGAAATTACCGAACTTTTTTGCATTACGCAAAAATACGTACTATTTTGCGTAATGCTTAAATTTTTAATTCGGTGCCAGATTTTATATTTTAATGAAAAATAGGCTATTATATATAGTTATGTGGTCAATTTAAGTATGTATATACATTATTCTTTGAATTATTGCAGTTTCTATTGTAACTCAGAAAACCCGAGTTTTTCGATAAGCAAAAAACACTGAGTTCCTTTGCGTGACACTTTAAAATTCTATTGATAGTCAAATTATTAATTTTCATTCTATGTTAGGTATTTATATACGTTTAGGATGGAAAATTGTTTATTTATATACCACAATCTTTGAAATTACCTAACTTTTTTACATTACGCAAAAATACGTACTATTATGCGTAATGCTTTAATTTTTAATTCGGTGCCAGATTTTATATTTTAATAAAAAAAATAGGCTATTATATATAGTTATGTGGTTGATTTAAGTCTGTATATACATTATTTTTTGAATTATTTTTGTTTTTATTGGAACTAAAAAAACCAGAGTTTTTCGATAAGCAAAAAAAACTGAGTTCCTTTGCGTGACAGCTTAAAAATCTATTTATAGTCAAATTATTAATTTTTGTTCTATATTAGGTATTTATACGTTTAGGATGGAAAATTGTTTATTTATAATTTATATACGACAATCTTGGAAATTACCGAACTTTTATACATTACGCAAAAATACGTACTATTTTGCGTAATGCTTTAATTTTAAATTGGTGCCAGATTTCATATTTTAATTAAAAAATAGGCTATTATATATAGTTATCTAGTGAATTTAAGTATGTATATACATTTTTTTTTTGAATTATTGCAGTTTCTATTGGAACTTAAAAAACCCGAGTTTTTCGATAAGCAAAAAAAAAAACTGAATTCTTTTGTGTGACAGTTTAAAAATTTATTGATAGTCATATTTTTAAAGTTTGGTCTATATTAGGTATTTATATACATTTAGGATGGAAAATTGTTTATTTATATACGACAATCTTGGAAAAAACTGAACTGTTTTGCATTACGCAAAAATACTTACTATTTTGCGTAATGCTTAAAATTTTAATTCGGTGCCAGATTTTATATTATAATGAAAAAATAGGCTATTATATATAGTTATGTGATCAATTTAAGTATGTATATACATTATTTTTGAATTATTGGATTTTCTATTGTAACTCAGAAAACCCGAGTTTTTCGATAAGCAAAAAGCACTGAGTTCCTTTTCGTGACAGTTTAAAATTCTATTGATAGTTAAATTATTAATTTTTGTTCTATATTAGGTATTTATATACGTTTAGGATGGAAAATTGTTTATTTATATACCACAATTTTAGAAATTACCGAACTTTTTGGCATTACGCAAAAATACGTACTATTTTGCGTAATGCTTTAATTTTTAATTCGGTGCCAGATTTCATATTTTAAAGAAAAAACACGCTATTATATATAGTTATGTGGTGAATTTAAGTATGTATATACAATTTTTTTTTAATTATTGCTGTTTCAATTGGAACTCAAAAAACCCGAGTTTTTCGATAAGCAAAAAAAAACTGAGTTCCTTTGTGTTACAGTTTAAAAATCTATTGATAGTCAAATTTTTAATTTTTGGTCTATATTAGGTATTTATATACGTTTAGGATGGAAAATTGTTTATTTATATACCACAATTTTGGAAATTACCGAACTTTTTTGCATTAAGCAAAAATACGTACTATTTTGCGTAATGCTTTAATTTTTAATTCAGTGCCAGATTTCATATTTTAATGAAAAAATAGGCTATTATATATAGTTATGTGGTGAATTTAAGTATGTATATACATTTTTTTTTTGAATTATTGATGTTTCTATTGGAACTCAAAAAACCTGAGTTTTTCGATAATAAAAAAAAAAACTGAGTTCCTTTGTGTTACAGTTTAAAAATCTATTGATAGTCAAATTTTTAATTTTTGGTCTATATTAGGTATTTATATACGTTTATGACAGTCCCGTATGCTTGACCTGATTGGATCGTTACTTTGATTGTTATTGCGGAATGATAAACAATCAATATTTCTATATAACGTTTTCGTATATATTCACAATTGAGAATAAACGTTACAATCACCAATACAAACTCGTTTCTCTCCTCTCCTCTCTCACAAAATGGCTGTCTCTCTCTAGGGTTTTATCCATCCTCAAATGAAACTCTAACTCGCTATTTATACTCGACCCACTGGACCCTGCAACGTTAGGCCCAACGTCGCAGGCCCAGCCCATTGCGACGTTACACTTAATGTCGCACTATATTTATATTCTATATAATTACATTTCATTGACACACTAAACACTATACATACGCAGACTAATTGATTTTGACAATTACAATAGTTTGACCAACTGACTGACACACAAAATGCACCAACAAACTCCCCCTTGTCAGCAGCTTGGTCAAAGAAGTCTTCACTTAGTCTTCATCAACAAACTCTTTCTTGTCTTCAACAATCACAAGCTCCCCCTTTGAGATAGCATGGTCTTCCAAGAAATCTTGATGTCCAAATTCATATGACTGACATATAATTATGAAACAATAAGATCTTCAAACGATGTGACCATCTCTCAATCATCAGCAGCTTCTCCGATAGAATTATCTTCACAGTCTTTGGAGAATAACCGACATACTTTACATCTTCAATATTTGACTTTGATAAGATATGTGATATTGAAGAAAATAACATAGAAATAAAATCTTTTTGTATTTTTCTTTATAAAATGAAAAGTAAAGAACAAAGATTAAAATAAATTGGGGATAAGATTGTTTTAGGTCTGCTTAGGGATCATATCAGGCCAACATGCAATTATTAGCAAATAGTAAGTGTTATTTCGATTACCAGTATATTTGTCCATTTTAAGTTTACTTAGCATATTTAAAACACCTCTTATAAAAATTATTTCAAAACGATTACCGGTATTGTTTGTCCACTTAAACATGTTACATCCGTGTCTGCAAGCTAATCTTTATTATTAGTATGAATATTTCTCTGTGGTCCCCACCATAGACATACCCCTTTAGCCCAGACAATAACATAGTTTCCATATTCATAAGGAATAGATAAAGATCATTTTTAAGAAGCAACCCAATGTTGCAGGTCTGTACGTAAGTACAACAGAGCAACATGAATTGATTCAGGTGCAACCACAACTAACTCGGTCAAACGAACTTGGAATTTTCCCAAGCAGCAACCTTGTACATAGTGTGGTTCAACAATCGCGGTCAAACTGAACTTGGAGTTTCCCAAACGGCGACCTTGTTTAGTATCCTAAGATTTTCAAGTGCATTGACTTGTATTTGCTTAACCCCGAGTTTATAATAGCTATAACCAGGTCTGTACCGACGTACAACAGAGGAAACAACCATTATAAACCCCCAAATGATTTCAGATATAAATTCCAAAGATAGAAGTATGCCAAGCTACGCTAAGGAATTAAGACATTCAGTCGTACATCACAAGGTGTTTACCACAAGATCATAGACACGTATTAGACTTACTTCTTAATAACCCAGAGACCAGTGTGTATCATGCCTACCAATACATCATATAATGAAGCTAACTTTTATAAAAACTGTATTAAGTATGCTAGTTAAACCTACTGATACATCAAGGATAAACCTTAAAATTTCCATTTTGTGCATGTCATCTGATGTACTATCATTTCCCAAGTTGTTTACAGACACAACCCAACGTCTTTTCAAGAATTTAAGAATCTTGCTGTTCACATTTCTGATCCAAGTAATCAGAACGTTTAATACTTTAAAATTACTCCCCCTGAACAGCAAATTCTTATATCCAATTCAAAGGTACTCCCCTTAAACACAAAACATATTTTTGTATTTTTTTTTTAATTTAACAAATTTTGCAACATTGCATTTCTTTGATACTAAAAAGTACAAAGAATGGCTGTTGCAATACTAACAAATTTAAAAGAAAAGTATCAAAATCACATATCAAGTCAAGTCAAATGCCTTTTAGCACTTTTACCACCTCGAAACTTCGATAATCTCATCCATCCAATCACAAATCATCACACATGAGCACCTTGAAAATAATCTTCCAAAAATATTCACATCCTTGCAGTCACTAAAAATATTAGCTAATAAAAACCTGACTGCACCACCACAAACAATTAAACGTTAGTACTTATGGGACACCCAAGCCTTGATAGACTTGGGTTGTCCATGGTCATCAATAATCATCACATCAATGAGTTTATGATATTTTAAAAACTCAGAAGATTTCATTGATTCGTTGTTTGTGGATTTGGGTTTCCAAACATGCTTAGGTTCAGAAGATTTGTTTTCAACAATGTTGTGCTGTTGAACTTGAGGTCTACTAGGCACAACTTTGTTTACTCTAGCCATAGGTTTTGGAGAATTTGATGCACAACTAGATACAGGCGAATACGAACGACGCCTTGAAAAAGATTTTGAAAAAGAATTCCCGAAAGAGGAAGTTCTTGGCATCCCTCTACCAAACCTATCTAGGGATACTAACCGACAATCCCTAATGATATGGCCCTGTTGACCACATCTAAAACATGAACGTCTTTCAACATAAGATCGATTCCAATGAGTTCCCTGAAATCGTTTCGGTGGAGGACAATACACAGAAGTTCTATTAACAGGAACATTTGTTGAACATGCACTCTTAGGTGAACATGTTGAAGTAGATGTTCCTGAGGTTGAGTTAGTTGATGTTGAAGGTTTATTCTTTTTAGATTTATCAACTACAACTTTAGATGATTCATTGTCAACCTTTTCTTTGGCTTTGCATTTAAAACGATCATCATTTTCAGTTGTAATGATGAAATTTTCAGGTTTGACATTTATTTTCTCAACCTTAATAGTAGACTCTTCAGGTATATCTTCTACCTCAACGACCTCCTCAACACTAACTGGAGGTTTAGTCTCAGTACGAACAAAAGTAGGCAGTGGATACTCTGGCCATTTGGTTTTCTCCGTTGCCTGCTTTTTTGGATTTGCCTTAGCTTCTTTAGATTTTGTGGCTGGCCATTTTGATTAGTCAGCTACTAAATCTTTAGTGCCCTCCTTAACAGGCAAAGGATAGTAGTTAGTAGGAGGTGGAAAGTAACCCAGTCCTGCCTTACTTTTCTCTGTCCTTTGCTTGCCAACAATTTCATCAAAGACGGCATGAGAGTTTGAAAAGCTTGAGATTTTCTGAGTAAAATTATCAGATTGAGACTTTAAATCAGAAAGTTCTTGATTTAACAATTCAATTTCTTTAAGATAGCTATTAATAGCATCTTGTTGGCTAAAGACTTTTGATTTATATTTCTGAGTGTCTAACTTATAAGCCTCAATTTGTTTATCATAAAGCATCTCATTAGCTTTTATAAATTTATTTGACTCTGTGAGTTTAACAACTTTTTCTCTCAAGTCTTCATTATCTAATTGGCAAATCTTTAAAGAAGCATCAAGCTTAATACATGATATACAAATACCGGGTTTATCATGTACCTCATGTACCTTTGCCAAGAACGCACTGTGTTGAACCTTTTCTTGAGGCGCACTTGAATCGAACATTCCTTGAGAATACACCGGCATCGTCTGTGATGTGTTTTTCTCTGGAGTCTCTGGAGCTGAAGGTGTAGTAAATCCAGATGAAGGATATTTTTCTTTCTCGCACTCCTTAGCAAAATGCCCATGAATCTGACAGTTCTTGCATTTCACTTTGCTTTTATTAAAACCAAGACCTGTATCACCATCATCATCCAGGTCCTTTTTGCCCGTTCTCTGAAGAAACTTCTTGGTTCTTTGGGTTATCATGGCCATGCTCCATTTGATGTCCATATACTCCAAATCATCAGAATAGATCTATTCAAAGTCTTCCTCAGTAAGCTGCAGAGTACTAGCCTTCTTGGAAAGAAAATGCTCATAAGAATTGAGGAAAGCTGTAAAGATTTTAGCATGTTCCTTAGTAGACTTTGAAGGAGGTGTCTGGACTGTATGAGGTGTATGAGCTGTATAAGGTGTATGAGCTGTATGAGGTGTATGAGCTGTATAGGAAGCATATGAAGTGCTAGGAATTCGAATATTAGCCTCTGACTTCTTTTCCTTTTGATCATAAGCCGCTATTATAGCATCCCATAACCCTATAGAAGTTGCTTGATCTTTAAATTTATCAATCACAACTTCTGGCAAGCACTTGGTAATCATCTCATATGCTCTATTGTCGTTATCAAACTCTGCTCGTTCCTTGACTGACATTTGTGCTCTTGACTTAAGCACCCCATCGAGTCTTGGTTGCTCATATCGATCAATGGTGTTAAACCAATTCCACACGTTTGGATCTTTGTATTCAATGAATTTGCATGCCTTGATTTTCCAATTAGCAAAATCACTATAGAACAAAGATGTGGAAGGAGGCACTTTGTTACCAGATGCCATTTCTGAATTTTCCCTCCAAAACCGAATTCAAAAATTTCAAAAAATATCCGAGTACAGCGAAACTTTTCCGACACTAAAATGAAGCTATTCTAAGCCTAAAAACAAAATTTGAAATTACAAAATTTTTCGCGTTTTTCCCGCCAAAATTTCGTCCGAAAACGTCAAAAACTGGCCGGGTAAAATGAAACTTTTTCCAGACTAAAATTGAACTATTTTAAGCCTGTAGAAAAAATTTGAAAACGCAATTTTTTTTTTTTTTTTTTTTTTACGAATCTAGCAGGTAGTTGACGTCGCACACTATGTCGCACTTAACGTCGCAGAAACTAGCGACGTCGCACGCAGTGTCGCAAGGACCACTCAAGGTCAAAATAACGACGTCGCTAACTACGTCGCAAGACCACTTAAGGTCAAAATTGATAACGTCGCAAGCGACGTCGCAGGTGATGTCGCAAAATCAAGCGACGTCTCACCTGACGTCGCAGTGACCAATTAAGGTCGAAATTTTCAATGTCGCAGGCGACGTCGCAGGTAACGTCACAGGTGACGTCGCAAAGTCGCGACTGCAGCAGCCAAAAACCTAAAATCGAAATTTTTCAAAAATCTAATGAACTTCGAACGATGATCGACGAACTAACCCAGAATTACCCTTCCAGAAACGATTTCTTCAACCAACAAATCCCCAAAACGCGATTAATATACCAAAAACAACAAAATCTAAACCGAAAACGTTCAAAAACACGATCCGAAACCGTCGAATCCTTGATTCTAAGGCTCTGATACCAATTGACAGTCCCGTATGCTGGACCTGATCGGATCGTTACTTTGATTGTTATTGCGGAATGATAAACAATCAATATTTCTATATAACGTTTTCGTATATATTCACAATTGAGAATAAACGTTACAATCACCAATACAAACTCGTTTCTCTCCTCTCCTCTCTCACAAAACGGCTGTCTCTCTCTACGGTTTTATCCATCCTCAAATGAAACTCTAACTCGCTATTTATACTCGACCCACTGGACCCTGCGACGTTAGGCCCAACGTCGCAGGCCCAGCCCATTGCGACATTACACTTAATGTCGCACTATATTTATATTCTATATAATTACATTTCATTGACACACTAAACACTATACATACGCAGACTAATTGATTTTGACAATTACAATTGTTTGACCAACTGACTGACACACAAAATGCACCAACAATTTAGGATGGAAAATTGTTTATTTTTATACGACAATCTTGGAAATTACTTAACCTTTTTGCATTAAGCAAAAATACGTACTATTTTGCGTAAGGCTTAAATTTTTAATCTGGTGCCAGATTTTATATTTTAATGAAAAAATAGGCTATTATATATAGTTATGTGGTCAATTTAAGTATGTATATACATTATTTTTGAAATTATTGCATTTTCTATTGTAACTCAGAAAACCCGAGTTTTTCAATAAGCAAAAAGCACTGAGTTCCTTTCGTGACAGTTTAAAATTCTATTGATAGTCAAATTATTAATTTTTGTTCAATATTAGGAATTTATATACGTTTAGGATGGAAAATTATTTATTTATATACCATAATCTGGGAAATTACCGAACTTTTTTGTATTACGCAAAAATACGTACTATTTTGCGTAATGCTTAAATTTTTAATTCGGTGCCAGATTTTATATTTTAATGAAAAATAGGCTATTATATATAGTTATGTGGTCAATTTAAGTATGTATATACATTATTCTTTGAATTATTGCAGTTTCTATTGTAACTCAGAAAACCCGAGTTTTTCGATAAGCAAAAAACACTGAGTTCCTTTGCGTGACACTTTAAAATTCTATTGATAGTCAAATTATTAATTTTCATTCTATGTTAGGTATTTATATACGTTTAGGATGGAAAATTGTTTATTTATATACCACAATCTTTGAAATTACCTAACTTTTTTACATTACGCAAAAATACGTACTATTATGCGTAATGCTTTAATTTTTAATTCGGTGCCAGATTTTATATTTTAATAAAAAAATAGGCTATTATATATAGTTATGTGGTTAATTTAAGTCTGTATATACATTATTTTTTGAATTATTTTTGTTTTTATTGGAACTCAAAAAACCCGAGTTTTTCGATAAGCAAAAAAACTCGGCCTCTCCAACCTCTGCTGTATATCCTCTAACATATCCCCTCGACCATGACCTCTACCTCGGCCTCTGCCTCTACCTGCCGGCAAATCAACCTCGGGAACTGGAATCTCAGATACTGGTGGTGGTGGAACAGGTGGTCCTCTCAATCTAGCTCTGTGCATCGACTGCTGTCCTGTTGCAACCTCAGGTGTCCACAACAAAATCCCCTCCTGTACACCCTGCTGAAGAATCCCTAACTCAATCAACTTGTCCTCACCTAGCAAGGACATCCCTGGTGTAACCGGTGTGTATGTCAAGAAATCAGCTGCAGTCATGCCAAAATACCTTGCAATCCTAGTCACATACTGTCCCCCACAAATACTACTAGTCGGCCTAAATCCGGTAGATCCTGTGGTCATCCAATGTACTAATCTCCAGGGAACATTGATCAGTTTCCCCTGAATCATAGTATGCAAATAAAAGAAATCGGTCTGATGGACCTTCTCAGGTCCAGTATGTCTACCACAAATAGAATATGCTATCAATCTATGCAAAAGTCTATGGACTGGGCTCCTCATATGCACATCAGACGGTGCTCTCTCTCCGTAATCAACTATGGCTAACTCTCTCCAATAACCTGCTACCTCAACTGACGAATACTGTCCAACCATACCTGCTGTCAAATGATCAAGAAAAGAGTGGTTGTGGAACTCATCTAAAGTATAGAGTCCCACAGCAATGCTAAACTCTATCAAACTCATAGTCCAAGGCTGTCCTCCAAGATAAAAACTAATCGAAGGTTGGTCAAACTGCCTAGAAGTAGAGTCAAATCGGAGTGTAGTGTAAAACTCAATAACCAACTCTCTATAAATGATCTCTCGTATCTGAAATAATCTAAACCAAGCCAGAGAAACAAAACCAACATCACCTGACTGCAAAATATAACTCTGAGTCATCAGTCTCCTCAAAGTAACATCCCCCGTCTCTCCATCATGTCCAGGATCAACAACTCTCTCCATGACAGACCAATCCAAAACATCTGGTGTCTCTACAGGCTGTGCAATCAACTCTGTCAATCTATCAATAAACTCAGCTCTCCTCTCTGGTGTAATAGACTCATGCTCAAATCGTAGAGAAGGATGTAGCTGAAAGTCATCTCTATCTAATAACATACGTCCTCTCTGCCTCCTGGTAGCCATAACTGTAAAAATAAAACTTAAACGCTTATTAGTATTAATTGTCAAAAATTAGAAATTTGGGCAGCATTTCTGCTTAATATTGGATAGCCACCTGTTGAATTTTCAAATATCGACTATATATGCCATATCTAATAAAGCCTAATACTAATTGTCATTATTTCGAAATTTATATCGAATTCCTTATTCAATTTATTGTAAATAAGTTTATATTAATTATATAAAATAATATGTTGTTTTTATTTCAAAGTAATATTGAGTCAAAAAGTTTTATATAATGTCATAATTTTGATTTGTCGAAAACATTTTTATTTCGAATCATCATATGTATTTTGGTTAACAAAATTTTTGTATTAATGTTCTAACTTTCTCATTAAAAGAGTTTATTTTGAAAATATATCGATTTTAAAAGTTATTAAATTTATTAAATTCAAAGTCACGTTTTATATAAACTCGATTTTGTTATTTCAAAATTATATAGAAATGTACCAAAATTTCTTATATAAGTGGGGTTAACAAAAGTCAAAATCAAACCGTATAACTAAATGATTCAATCCGCAACAATCCGCAACAAACCTCGAATCATAAAATCATAACCTAACTAATCCTAAACTAGTTCTTAATCATTCCTAATCATTTAAACTAACAATGTATCAATAATCAATCCAAAAACCGCATATACATATAATTTTCGGAATTTAAATTGCAAAAAATATAAAAACGAGTTTGAAATCATACCTTGGATGATGTATACACGAAAATCGAGATAAAACAACGAGAATGTGAGGATTGCCGAGTTCTTCCCGATCGTATGTGTGTGTAGTGTGTGTGTGTTTGGTGTGAAAATGGCAGAACCCGGAGGGTTTCTGGTTTTGATCGAAAAAGTGTCCAACCGCCGGTTGGGCTTCCCAACCGCCGGTTGGTTTGAAATTGGGCCCAGGCCTTTTTCGGCCCACAGTCCATATTTATTGGGCTTTTAATTCATTTATTTAATGTCTTTAGCCCGTCTTTAATTCCGTTATGAAAATTTTTAATTAATAATTAATAATTTTACTAAATATCTTCGTTTGATAAATATTCAAAAATAAATAAATAACTTAAAATTTATCCTTTGAATTAACAGAAATTACTGTAATACTGTTAGTTGTTACAAGTAATGGATGTAAATAAACCTTACCTTGGTATACATAGATTTTTCAATCAGTGACTGCGTCGACTCATTCACCGTCTGGAAATTCAATTGTCGACTTTTGAATTCCAAGTATTGTTTCAATCCTTTCATCACCAAAATACTAGTTTAAAACATCTGCAAACTTGTAAACAATGTTAAGCATACTTTTAAATTATATTAATCTTTTCAAGTAATCTCCATCTGATTTCTAACACTATTGCAATTCGTGTAAATACCAAATTTAATTACTCACAATTTCTAATATTTGTGTAGCTAATACAAATAAAGATAAGATATAAATTTGAAAATAGTAAACTTTCTATTAATAAAATGAAATGCAAAAACAAACAATAAATCCTAATATTCAAATAAAAATCCAAACAGATTAAATCATAAAAACAGAAAATTATAACTAATTATTAAGAATGGAAATGTTGCAAATGATCTCTTAGAACTGGTGATACGCCGGATTATTATAAAGTGGTCTTTCAAAGTTTTCGGGATAAATTCTTCGGAAATGCCTATAAATGGTGTTTGTAATTTCAGGTATTGGTGAAGCAAATTCCGAGAAGCTTTCATGATGAGTCTTTTCAGCATTGTCAATTTTAATCAGCATTGCTGCTACTCTCTTTACTTCTTTAGCAATCTTCCCTTCTTCATCAGTCATCATATAACCATTTTCAATCTTCGTTTCACGTTCCACATGATTATGCCTTAGCGAATCCATTAATCCGAGAAAACCCAAATGTAAGTCATAATAATGATAAGTGTAGTGGGAGCTAACTGTCGTTCCTATGTCTCTCTTAATTCTCCTATAATACCCTTCTTGATACTCCGTTGTCAAACCAGAATATTGAAGAAGATCAACTATCTGATAATAAACCTCAGATAGACCTAAATGAAAAAAGTTGTTTCTTTGATTGTAATGACATCCAATATAAGCTAATTGCAACTCCTTCTTAGCATAAGTAACCAAATTTGCCATCGGTTCATTAGAAAAGCATTCAGGAATTTTTCTTGTTATTTCATCACATTCTCCATAATAGAATTCATCAATAATTTCTTGAACATAGAAATCATCCGTACAAGTTATATAAAAATTCCCAGAACTAACATGCTCCCTTGCCTTCATTGAATTGAGGAAGTCTTGAAAATTTTCAAGTAAGCACAAATCAGCCATGTTATTCAAGTTTCCAGTAGCATCTTTCATTGCCTCCTTAATTTTTCTTAGCAGTTCTCTTTGTTTATCAGAATAAGGAAACAAAGAATTCTCAAAGGTCTTTAGAACATATGCATACTTCAACACTTGCTCTTCACAAAAATCTGAATCAACTTCCTCATTATCACTCATAATATCATTTTTCAACTGATCCACATAATTTATAAAATCATCTATCTCTCTAGTTTCATTAGATATAACCCAAGCAGTAAACTCTTCTTTCATCTTCTTAATCAGTTCTTTCTGATAATCACTGAATTCTAGAGTAGCCTTATGCAAAATCTCCATCACAAACCTAAGCTCATCGTTATGATATTCTAAGAAATGCAATATCTCTTCTTTTGTTGAAATCACAGGTGGATACTCACAGACTTCTTCATTAGTTAACTTGGTTCTTTTGTTTGGTTCAATGGAATGGTCATCTATCTCTATATCTTTGAGTTCTACATTCTCATTTCCAAAGTTCATTTGCATTGATTCCATCTTAATAATAGTCAAATTATCTGTGCACAAAGAATAGCACAACATTTCAGTTTTAATATACTAATCCTAGTAGTTTATTTTACAGGTTATTTCAAATTATGGTTGTTTCTTCAACAATGCTAGTCAACAGATCTCGGTAGCTCCATTGATAGTACACAAAAGCGGAGAAATTGGTCAGCAAGAAGCATATTAAAAACCTCTTTCTTTCGAGAAGCACCTTACTTCTTATATGATAGATCAATGAAGTAGGGATGAACTCTCCTTATACCTTTGTTTTTGTCAGTATTCTCAATGGGTGAGCCGATATTTCGTATTGATTTTACAAAGTATCAGAATTAAAAATTATACAGGGAAAAATAATTAGCTTAATTAAAATACCCCGCTTCCCCGGCAGCGGCGCCAAAAACTTGATGTGTGTGTAATATGAGCAATTATAATCACAAGTTTTAAATAAGGAAATACTAAATAAATACTATCACACAATTCAGGCAAGATTAACCTGTTCATATAATATAGCTATTAAGTAAGTCCAAGTTCGAACACAGGGAAACGTGATTTGATTTATAACTAACTATTTATTCCTAATTACAACTATTTACAATTAAATACAATAATATACAAATAAGAATTCAATTTACAATTAATATACAAGATAAGGGGTACGTTTTAGTTCCGATCGAACATATTTATATTTGATACAGATTCTAATATATAAGTTCCAAATACAACTTAGATTACTCATTTGGGTAGAAGATTATAACTATAAGAACTATTATTGATTAAACTTATTATATTCACTTATGTCTAGTTGCGTTGTTGGCTATGACTATTGGTGATTTTCTATTATAGAGGATCGCTTATGGTTAAGTCTTAACCCTCATGATAGCAATAAACCATCAGGTTATCAAAATCTATCGCTATTCCATTAAGATCTCAGCATTTTATTAATACAATTCTACGGTGAGGCTCGAATCACAATATTACTTAACATTAATTAATATTCTTAGTCTATCGCAGAAGGTTAAGATCAAGACATAAACATAATCACTTAATTTATCCAGTGAACTAAATCAGGTTATCAAAAGTTATGATATAAATCAGTTAATCATGTCAAGAATCTTCATTAATATAATATAATATAGATAACTCTTTGCATGATAAACATTCAATAGCTTAGTTCCAACATAAACAAATAATGCATATAATAAATTAAATCAATCATTCATTCAAACATTTATAATGAAAACATCTAGTTAACAATAAAATCAAATAAACAATATCTTAAATAATGTATCAGGTCATTAGCGTTACAAAGATAAAGAAACCTAACCAAATTGTTGAACCAGCGTTTTCTAGGGTTGTAGGCCTCGAAACCCTAGCTCCTTGGCCTCCAAAATCGTGCTCCAAGTCGATCTTAAACCCTAACTTTCGTATTTTTATTCTAAGAATCGTATATCAAATGACCTAGCCTAAGCCTCTATTTATAGTTTTGCTGGCCGACCTCCCAACCGCCGGTTGGAATTGCTTTTTCTCCAAGTTAGCCGCGTCGTCCACCGCCTCTTTTAAACCCTAATGCCAACCGCCGGTTGGGCTTTCCAACCGCCGGTTGGATCGATTTTCCAGAATCTTCCAATTACGGGCTTGGGCTTCAATTTGGACCTTTGTCTTCTCTTATCCGGCTTTAGCTTGTTTTCTTGGCCCGTTCTTCATATTTTCACTTTTAGTCCTCAATTCTTTATAGTTTAAGGCTTCTTGTCTTCAATTGCTTCTTTTCCTTTAGTTTTGGTCCTTTTCTTGTTCCTTTTTCTTCTTTCTTCAATTAAATTACATTTCTGCAAATATTAACCAATTAAGTATCTAAAACAATAGAAATGCACTAAAATGTATATAAATATAGGGATAAATTACTATAAATATACTATATATTTGATGCTTATCAATATACATTATTTTTGGAATTATTGCATTTTCTATTGTAACTCAGAAAACCCGAGTTTTTCGATAAGCAAAAAGCACTGAGTTCCTTTCGTGACAGTTTAAAATTCTATTGATAGTTAAATTATTAATTTTTGTTCTATATTAGGAATTTATATACGTTTAGGATGGAAAATTGTTTATTTATATACCATAATCTGGGAAATTACCGAACTTTTTTGCATTACGCAAAAATACGTACTATTTTGCGTAATGCTTAAATTTTTAATTCGGTGCCAGATTTTATATTTTAATTAAAAATAGGCTATTATATATAGTTATGTGGTGAATTTGTAAGTCCCTAACTTGATCTTCAGTAAAGCTTTGTTAATCGTTAAACAACTGCGGAATAATTATTTAACAATACAATAGATATAATATAAACTTGTTCAACACGTAATAACCAAAAGCTCCAATCTTATTAATTCAATAAGACGAATACACAACGTATTAGGGTTTTCACCTTGAAGCTAACAATTATCGATTACCTATTCTAGGTTCTAAGGATCTCTATTTATAGACCATAGAGTCCTTTACAAATCGTCCTGCGTATATGGAAACAAAACATAATCCATATATAACTCAAACTCACATAACCGCCATAATAATATAAACAGTTATAACGACTCATTACAACTATCAGTTATAACCACAAACGGTATAACAGTCATAAATCATTACCAGTTATAACTACAATTACACTAACCGTCATAACTACTTGATCCGTAATAACTTCAGCAATATTCTTCTATCCGGCATAACTAGTTCTTCTACCAGTTATATCTTCAGGAATATCCTTCATTCAGTTATAACACTTCACAAGTTCTTCAACCAGTCATAACTCGTTTCTTCTAGCAGTCATAATCACAGTAATAACGACTTGTACAAATTTATACAGAATGATTATTTCAACCCATTATCATTCAGACTTTACAATCTCCCCCTAAACTTAATCTTTCCAGCAAAGACTTAAGTTTCAAAATCATTCTCCATTATGAGTTTCATTCTGGATGCTTTGTGTTATTCCTTACCTTCTCAATCACCTCTTTCTTATGCAACTGATTCAAAATCATATATACTAAGTTCTGAGCAACTTCATCATTAAGATTAGCAAATAATCTTGCATGCTTCAAGCTTCTCAATAACCCAATATGCATATCATATTCCCTTTCAGTCAGCATCCACATATAAACATTATCTTCAAATAATATGCTATGAACACCAGGTCTAGCATAATATTCCCATTTAACCACTTTTCTGAAAAATGCCCAATCTTTAAAATAATTATCAGGCTCAAACATCATACAAATATATTTCCATATAGCTTTCTCCAAATGACCTGACCATTCCTTTTTCTCTTTCAACCCTTTCTGAACCCCTAGATCATATAATCTAATCATATCAGCTCTACTTAAATCTCCCGCTAAAGCCTTCATAGATCTAAACATTTTAGAACTTCCATCCATTCTAACAATCTTAATCTTTTCACCCTTAGATCCAGGCTTATCAAACCTCCCAGTCAACAAAAATTCACTAACAGACCAATCTATAATAACAGGAAGATCTACAGCTAAAGGTTCAACAGAAATAGGTAATTGTACCTCAATCAATGCATTTAACTCAGCATCATTCCTTTCCAAATCTTCAACATTCTCCATTTCAGATCTGTTTCTTTCATGTGCAGCTTTCATTTCACTCTCTCTCTTAGCTTTCAACTCTGCTGCTTCTTTTTGTTTCTTTGCCTCTGCAGCTCTTTCTTTTTCTTTCTCAGCCTCTTCTGCTGCCTTTTCTTTTTCTAATTTCTTTTTCTGAATTCTTTCTTCATCTTTTCTCTTTGATTCTTGCCATGATTCCATTTGATTATACGTGCCCTTTTTGATGATTGCTTCCATTTTCTCTAAGGTCATTCTCTTTAAATATATTTCTGGAATCCATCCTCTCAACTTAACATATGCATCTTTCTTTCTTTGAGTAATTGGCTTTGGCCTAGAAGCTCTTTTCTTTCTTTTCTCCTCTGCCTTCAATCTGGCATCTGCTTCTCTTTTCTGTCTTACATCATCAACCAAATATTCAATATCATCTTTCTTTTGAGGTTGCAATTGATGTTCATCCCAACTAGCCAATTGATATTTATCCATCAATTCAATCACACCTGGTTCAACTTCAACTTCATACAAAACTTCTTCTGGTTCTGCATTCCATTCTTCTTGAACCTTATGAGCATACTCTTCATCTTTTTCAATCAATTCAGGAGGAACTGATGTATGCTTCTGCTTTGGATCTTCTATCACCTTCTCTTTTCCTTTTGACATATCAACACTCTTTGAATCTTGCACAGGCTTCACAGCTTCAGTTGACTCATTGATTATGATACCAGGCAAAGTAGTAGATGAATGTTTCTTTTCTACTTTCTTTCATGTACCAGTTTCTTTCATCACCTTCTTTGGAGTCAATTTCTTTCTGTGAAAAGTCTTAAGCTTCTTTTCTTTGACTTCACCATCCTGCACATCAGCCACAACCTTTTTCACCAACTCATAATTCATTATCCCAAAAGTAGTATCAATCTCATCAATCAAAGTATCACCCTCCTTTTCCATCTTCTTTTCAGCTACTTCTTGCACCCTTTCAGTATTACTTTCATCAATCTTATCACTGATATTTACACCACTCACAACCATTTGAAGATTATTAACTACATCTTCATCAACCCTATCATCAACTGGATCATCATGAGAAGTAGGTGGAGTGTGAACAAACTCATCAGAATCATCATCAGGTACAGCTCCACTACCTCCAGCTTCATGATCATGTCACATTTTCCTCTCAAATCTATTACATCTATCATCATCTTCATCAGAACTATCAGATGAAATCTTTTGTGCATCTTCTGATCCAACACTCCTAATGTTTATTCCTTCAGCAGGCCTCTCCATACCTTCAACTATCTTTTTGAGCTTTTCAATTTCTCTATCTTGCTTGAAGATCACAATGGCCAGCTTACCCAATGCCTTCTCATGCCTTTCAATTATCTTTTTGTTTTCCTTAATCTCTGACCATAAGAAGTTCAAAATCTGTTTCATCAATTCCTGGTTAATACTACCCTCAACACCTTCAGAATGTGACTCCCTTGGTGTATCATAGGGAACATGAAATTCATCATCATACCTAGTATGATCAGATGAATCCGCTTGATTCTTGGTACTGGAACCACTTAGATCATCTACATGAGTAGAATCATCTCCAAGTGTTGCCTCTGATTGGGTCTTATCTATGTTACTTCTGTCCTGCTCTACCAGTAGGTCAGTAGCAGTAGAAGTAGCCCTCATAGAATGGTCACCCCTCTCCTTATGGACCACATGCTGTTCTGGACTCCTGTCCATTGGCTGAGACATCTGAGCAGCATGAGCCTCAGATGACTGTGATTTAGCCTTTTTGGCTTTGGGTGATTTGGCTTTCTTGGTCCCTTGTTTTCTCTTTTTAGTGCCACCAGAAATTGTGGGTTGAGATGTGGAGGGTTGGTCCACATTCTCTGCAACAACTGGTTCAGAAGTGGTTGGTATTACCTCTTCTGTAGCAGAAGTAGCAACCATTGTCTTAAACAATGGTACACTCTTCCCTTGATAACCACCCACTGATCTAGACATGTTTGAAAACGTTTTTGGTTTATGTTGTATCACTCTGTAAATAAGGTCCTGATTAGGAAGATCAGGAATCCTTTTGTTTATAAAAATTGACACAAACCTGGGATACATCAAAAAATTTTGATCTACTTTTCCTTCTAAATTTCTTATCATGCCATCAAATATGAGTTTTGAAAAATTGAACCTTCTTGCAGTTGCCAAACATACAAGTGCATAAGCAATGTTGCTTGCAAACTGATCATGTCCAGCTCTTTTATGAGATAAACATAATTGAAGTACATGAATTAAAAATCTCCATTGTGGGCTAAACTTGCATTTATAAAAAGTCCAAATTCCCATTACCCCTGGTAGCCCATCAATGAGATATTTTGAAAAACTAAAGCAGAATCAAGTTCAGTTATACCTTCAGCATCATCTAATTGAAGATGTGCTCGAATGGATGCTTCATTGACAACTATTTGTGTCTGATGAACAGTAGACACAATGCGTTTCTCCCCCTCAACTGTCTCAATTGCAGCATTGACCCAAAAGTCCCTCAAATAGCCTCGAAACACCTTCGGATTGACCGTTAGTGCATGATAGATGTGGCTATTCCGTAAGAAATCCACTATTGGCCAGAATTCTTTCGCAGAATCATGCTTAACCAGATAAGCAACTTGATTATGAAGCGTTGCGAAAGTCAATTGATCTTGATCTTGTTGTTCAGCCATTGAAGCGAATAGTGAATGATTTGAATATGAATTGGGCGCGCACAGTTATGAGAGTAATTAGAGAAATAATTGCCTTTGATAAAAGCGTAAAGTGTTTTAGGGTTTATGACTGATAGTTATATACCAGTAAAAAGCCCTAATATGAAAGAGTCAGTTATAACTGATATTATAACTATCAGGAATAACTGAACGAAAGTAATCAGTTATAACTGAAGAAATAACAACCAGGTATAACTTTAAGAAGACTCCAGGTATAACTGATATTATAACTATCAGGAATAACTGAACTGTGAAGTCAGTTATAACTGAAGAAATAACAACCAGTTATAACATCAAGAAAACACTTTCCGTAATAACTGAAAATAACAAAGGCCGTCATAACCTAACGAGTACCAGTTATAACAAAGAATCAGTCATAACTAATCAGGCTAATTACTAATTTATATAACTGGTAATAACCGACCAAGGCATTATCCAATTAATATAAATAGTAAATAAAAGATAGCCAAAATTAGTTAAAAATGTACAACCCCCCCCCCCCCCCCCCCCCCCCCCCTTTTTTTTTTTTTAACCAAAATAATAACCAAACAAAAAGAAGCAAAAAGATCAGCAAAAACTCCAAGCTATATCCATAATCAAGCATTTGATTCTGAATCCATAAAACCTGAGAACAGCAGCTTGCAGCAGCTACATATTCAGCCTCTGCAGTTGATGTTGATACTGTGGTTTGCTTCTTACATTGCCATGAGACTAGCCTTTCTCCTAAAAATTGACATCCTCCTGAGGTTGACTTTCTGTCCAAATTTGCACCACCATAATCACTATCTGTATATGCAATCAGGTCAAAAGAATTACTTTTTGGATACCAAAGGCCCAATTTTGGTTGACCCTTTAAATATCTAAAAATTCTTTTAACTGCAAACAGATGTGATTGCTTTGGACATGTTTGAAATCTTGCAGCAACACATACAGCAAACATTATATCTGGCCTAGAGGAGGTCAGATACATGAGTGAACCTATCATTGACCTATACAAATGTACGTCCACTTCCTCTCCATCTGGATCAACTGTTAAAGGCTTATGTGCTTCCATTGGTGTACTTGCTACCTTAGCATCTATATACCCAAACTTCTGTAAGATGTCTTTAACATACTTTTCTTGTGAGATAAAGATTCCAGTAGGTGTTTGTAGTACTTGCAGTCCCAAAAAGAATGTTAACTCTCCCATAGAACTCATACTAAACCTACTGTGCATTGTTTGCTCAAATTCCCTACAAAGACTATCCTTTGTAGAACCAAAAATGATGTCATCTACATAGACTTGAACTAGTAGGATATCATTCTTAATTCTTTTTATGAACAAAGTTTTGTCTATTGTACCCCTTTTGAAACCATTCTCCATCAGATAAACTGACAAAGTGTCATACCAAAGCCTTGGTGCTTGATGTAAGCCATACAAAGCTTTTTGTAGTTTTAACACTTTATCAGGATACTCTGGATCTTCAAACCCTGGTGGTTGACAAACATACACTTCTTCATCTATTCTACCATGTAGAAAAGCAGTTTTAACATCCATTTGATACACCTTGAATCCCTTGAAAGTAGCAAAAGCCAAAAACAACCTGATAGCTTCTATTCTAGCAACAGGTGCAAAGACATCCTCATAATCAATGCCTTCCTCTTGAGTATATCCCTGAGCCTCCAATCTAGCCTTATTCTTGATCACAATCCCTCTCTCATCCTTCTTGTTTCTGAAAACCCATCTGGTGCCAATTGCCCTTTTTCCTTTTGGCAAATCTGTCAAAGTCCATACTTCTTGAATCTTGAACTGAAGTAACTCCTCCTGCATTGCTTCAATCCAACTTGGATGCTTTAAAGCTTCAGTGATCTTCTTTGGTTCAATCTGAGATAAGAAGCAAGCATGTAAAGAAGAATACTGTTATGCTTCTTCTTCATCAGATGAACTCTGAACTTGCTCACCCTCTTCAATGGAAATATTCTCCTGGATCTGTTTCCTGGTTTGAACAGCAGACTCAATAGGACCAATGACATAGTCAATAGGATGATCCCTATGAGTAATATAATGAGAAGTGGGTGTTTCTTGTATCTCAGATTCCAAGTAGGTGTAGTTTAACTCTGGACCAGATTCAGAACTTGTAGCTGTCTTTGAAATCCTTTGTGTCAAAGGAGTTGTATTCATCTTATGCAGATAATTCAACTTTGACAATTTTGAAGTTGATTGATCATCAAACTCTCCTCTTAAGGTTTTCCTTAAGTCCTCTGTTACTGCATCAACAAGTAATTTTGAAGTACTTGTTCTTTGAACCGGTGTCTTATCACTTGCACTTGACATCTCTTGATCATCACCTTTATTCTGTTCCTCAGATTCATCTACCTCTTCTGTCTGAAATGATTGTGTAACACCCGCCAAATTAGGACTAGTAATTAGTGCCTAATTGTATGTTAATACATGTAATTAGTTCCTGTTTAGGCTAATTAATGTATCGAATTATATATATTGTTGAATATATACGAATATGCGATTTGATTAAATCGTACGCAATTTAAATCGAATGTATTTCGATTCTATTTTATATGGACGTTGGTGACAAATTTTATTAAATAACGTTGTTAGGTCAAAAATATTATTATTATAATATTCCGTATTCATACGTATCGTACAAACTGAACCTACGCAATTTAAAACATTAAAACGCGCAAAATAAATAAACAAAGTTACATCTTATAACTAAAATATAAATGATTTGTAAAATATTTAAATAAAATATCGCGTAATAATTTGTAATTTAAAACGTACCATTTAATATTTAAAATAATTATTTAACGCCTAAAAGACGGAGCAAACGAACACCACACGGAACGAGAACACGGAGCGAAAATGGGGACTTAACCCCATTCCCCCTCCCTCCTTCTCTCCACTTTCAGCTTTCTCTCTCTCTCTCTCTCTCACTTTTTCTCTCTAAATTCACCAACCACCTCACCTCCAAAAACCTCACAAAAACGCAAAATAAACGCATCAAACGACATCGGATCTTCAATATTTTTAGAGATAAACGACCACCGCGACACGATCTATCATCCTATCTTTTCAGATTTCTCATCCGACAATTGGTAAGTTTCCGACAAAATCCCGAAATCTCTCGTTTTTAAGTGTTTTCACCTACTAGTTGTTTGTTTATACTCATAATGTCCCTAGAAGGGTTGGGTAAAAATATTGGACCGATCGGAAACCCGAAAACATGATTTTTGCTCGAAATCCGTCGAACAGGCTTAAGTGTCGCATAGATGCCAAAAACAGTACCAGCGTCACTTAGTGTCGCTATGTCTAGTGCCGCCCTATAGCGACACTACTTAAGTGTCGCTATCAAACCTATACCGTCACTTGTTTAGTGACGCAAACTTATAACCTTCAGTAGTAGCATGCGACACTCCTTAAGTGTCGCTATTGATCCGTAGTAGCCTAACACTTTCAGTAGAAACAAGTGACGTCCGGTTACTACTGATGACGTCATCCGAAACCCCATACCGTCACTTCAAGAGTGACGCATACATTATTTAGCGACACTTCTCTAGTGCCGCACTATATGTCACCTGACACTACTTAACGACACTCCCTTAGTGCCGCTATACACTTTTACACGACACTTCTTAAGTGTCGCTATGTTGCACGTCACTCCTTAAGTGACGCATAAATTCTGGAAACATTTATTCTATACGACACTGCTTAAGTGCCGCCGTTATGCTGAACCCGTCACTCCTGAAGTGACGCATACTTCTTCACACGACACTATCTCAGTGACGCATACTCTTACACACTGACACCAATACCGACACTCCCTAAGTGACGCATAGAAAACATAAGTGACGCATATAGTGTCGCATAAAACAGCAGGTTTTCCAACTTTAATTTCACTAAGTGTCGAACTTTTATAACTTCAAATACTTATACGATACGACTTATAAAACACTTTGGGACACTTTTGTAAGTGCAAAACATCGATAACTTGATAATAATACTTAAAGTTTATTACTTCAAACCGTCACCAACGGGCCGTACACTTTTCAAACACTTAAACATAACAACCAAATAGTGGAGATTTGGACATTATAGTTGGATGAACAACTACTAGGGTGATCTGTTAGATACCCAATCATATTTATAACCATCGCGTGTCGTGGACACCCTCAGGTTACAAGTCTTTGGACTTCATTTCGGCTAATCAACTTACGTTTGTTTAAACGCATACAGACTCAGGTGAGTCTCATAGCCCCATCTTTTACTGTTTTACTCAGGGGTGTGATATACTGCTCAATCTTTTAACATGTGAACGCAAGTACAAACTTTTCATATACTACATGAGTTTTTCGAAACTAATCATTTAAAGTCCTCCGTTAGCATAGTTGTTAATACGTTGTAGCGTGAATATTAGTATATGGTACCATATAGGATTGACCCTCCTCGTCCGGGTTAGCAAGCACTAATCGGGTAAACGGACGTACTAATATTTGGGAAGACGAATGTGGATTAGGCATTCGTGGAGGCACCTCGCCCGGAATTCTCTATAGGGGACCCGGCCCTCGAGTTAAGCTCAACTATGTGCTCATGGCTGTATACACGATGATTATCATTTAAATTGCTGGATGCAATTCATTATTATATTGCTGTATTCAATACATTATTTAAATCTTGCGGTTCATACAATATAACTGATTTCAAATCTGTGAGCTCACCAGCTTTATAGCTGACCTTTTAGCATATATCGCAGGTACCCAGCAGTAGGAAGATTCTGCTCAGGATTTAGCTCGAGTCAGCATGCAGACTATTGAGATTTTCTTGCATTAGTATATTTTGTATAAGTACTTATGTACTGAAATCTCATTTTATTTAACTCGAGCTATGTAACGCTTCAAATGTTGTAAACATTCCAATTATTAATATATTTTGTTAAAACGACGCATATAGAGTCGTTTGCTATTTATCTTTGTGCTTTGTTATTGATTAGTAACACCCAAATCAAGCTTCCGCAAATCATCAAATTTGGGGGTGTTACAGATTGGTATCAGAGCCTAAGGTTATAGTGAACTAGGTTGCATTTAGTGAGCCTAGACTATGACCATTAGGCCGTATTCCTTATTAGGTATGACTGGTTCAGAGATTACAGCATACAAGTTTAATTTAACATAGCCTGATCAACTATGTACAATTAAGCAAAGATGATGTAAGATCTGAAAGTAGTTATGGCTGAACAGGATACAATAGAAGACTCTGACCTCGAGAGAACCGAGACTCAAACATGTTTATGCTAGACACTCAATAGGCTATATTATATAGGAGCTATATGAATATAGGCCTCAATCTTACTAACGCTTTGTCTCAGAAATGGCAAACACTCCATCAAATTCATCTCGTTCTCAATCCGGGTCGCAGAACCCAAGGGTAGCAAGGAGGAACTCCAGGTTGCCTCGAGCTGGCCCGTACCCCACTCATCCCACCTTACCGGTCTTAGCCGCTAGGGTGAATCAACACGAGCAACGACTTCGTACCATGGATGTCGTGTTACAGGAAACCAACGAAAACTGGAGACTTACATCCCTCGAACGCATTGAACAAGTCTCCGACGATCTTGAAACCACTAACAACAACATGGATATCCTTCGTAATCAAATAATAGAAATAAGGGTTGAAAATGCCCTTCTGCTACAAAGGATGGATGAATGTGTGCAACGCTCACTTGAGGCAGAAGAATATGCGCGTGGACTAACACAACGACTTGCACTAGCAGAAGACAACGCCCGACAAGCTAGCAGGCTTGCAAACACCGTGGACCGTCTTGTCACAATGATGGAACAAATTAATCTACGTTAAGACTAGTGTAGTCTTTATCTTGAAATCTATTCTGTAATCTAGTAACTATCTACGCGCTACTCTATAATTCGGTCGGATGTAACAATTCCCGACATCTTTTGTAATACATCTGTAGGATGTAACCTTTGGACTCGTACTATCTATTAAATACTTCTTGCTGTTTCAACTCATATCAATTGTCATTATTCTTGTTGATGTTATGTATTACTGCTTTTATACATGTACATCTGAGATAAATACAACTTTCTTGCGAAAATCTCATGTATCTTCATTTCTTTTATTGAAGAATCATGCCGCCGAAGACCAGACCTTACACCGATGCACAGATTACTTCACTCATAACCCAGGCCGTTACTGAGGCCTTAGCTCGGAATACCCCACCAAACTCCACACCAAACAGCGATACCGCTGGAACCTCTGCCGCCAAACCTTGTTCTTACAAGGACTTCCAAAGCTGCAAACCCTCGAGCTTCAAGGGTTCTGAAGGAGCCATCGGACTGATCAGATGGTTCGAGAAAATGGAAACTGTTTTCCGTGTCAGTAAATGCGCGGAGAATGACAAAGTAAACTTCGCCACCTGCTCTCTTGAAGATGATGCCCACTCTTGGTGGAATTCATATACCCAATCAGTGGGTGCTGACATTGCCTACCAAATCACTTGGGAGGAATTGAAAGCCAAGCTCACTGCCAAGTACTGCTCGATCGCCAAACTCCAGAAGCTAGATGAGGAGTTTTGGAATTTGAAGGTTCAGGGTGGTGACATCGATGGTTACACCACCAGATTTCAACAACTAGCTGCCCTCCGCCCAGCTATGGTAAGCACTGAACTTGACAAAATCAGGAAGTACGCTCTTGGTCTCCCTGATTTTGTTCGGGGACACGTCATCTCTTCCAAACCACCCACCATTGACGGTGCAATCTCATTGGCCCAAGATCTGATGTCTATGAGCCAAGATTCGGAACCACCCACTTCATCCTCCCAAAACAACAAACGCAAGTGGTCTGACCACCACAACAACCACTCCAACCAACAAAACAAGAAACCTGACACCATCAAAGCCTACAACACCACCACTGACATCATCCGGGGTTACACTGGGAGCAAACCATATTGTCCCAAGTGCAGCCGTCACCATGAGGGTTCCTGTGGTCCCTTTTGCAACAACTGCAAGAGGTACGACCACCTCACCAAGGACTGCCGCTCACCCACCAACAACAACTCCAACAACAACACCAGACCACCCAAAGTATGTTTTGAGTGTGGAAACCCCGGGCATTTCAGGGATACATGCCCAAAACTGAAGAATCGCAACAACAACAACAACAACCGCAGCAGCAACAACAACAACAACACCCGCAGCAGAGCTTTCGTCATCAAATCTGGGGACGCCCGCCAGGACCCGAATGTGGTCTCGGGTATGTTCCTCCTCAACAACTTAACTGCTTCTGTCCTATTTGATACGGGTGCTGATAGAAGCTTTATCTCCGATGATTTTTGCCCATTACTTGACATCACTCCTGTTGCCTTAGATGTTAAGTACATTGTAGAGCTAGCCAATGGAAAACTTGTAGAAACCACCAGTGTAATACCTAATTGCACTTTAAACCTAGCTGACGAAATCTTTTCGATCGATCTTATACCCATTGAAATCGGCAGTTTCGACGTCATTATTGGAATGGACTGGTTGTCCAAACATCGAGCTGAAATTGTTTGTCACGATAAAATCGTCCGTATCCCGCTCGCCGTTGGGGGAACCTTGATTATACAGGGGGAGACCGGTGGGACGGGACTCAATATTATCTCTTGCTTAAAAACCCGAAAATTTCTGAGAAAGGGTTACCCTGCCATACTTGCACACATCACCGAGAAGAAGTCGGAGGAGAAGCGACTTGAGGATGTGCCTATTGTTAGAGACTTTCCCGAAGTCTTTCCAGAAGAACTACCTGGTCTACCTCCGCCTAGACAGGTTGAGTTCTCAATTGATCTCGTGCCGGGTGCCGCACCGGTGGCCCGCGCACCATACCGTTTAGCCCCATCCGAACTTCAGGAGTTGTCCTCTCAATTACAGGAACTTCTGGATCGAGGATTCATTAGACCGAGTTCTTCACCTTGGGGAGCTCCGGTCTTATTTGTCAAAAAGAAGGACGGTTCATTTCGAATGTGCATTGACTATCGAGAGTTGAACAAATTGACCGTCAAGAACCGTTATCCACTTCCTCGCATTGATGATCTATTCGACCAACTTCAGGGTTCAAGTATTTACTCAAAAATCGACCTACGATCCGGTTACCATCAGTTACGAGTTAGCGACGCCGATATTCCAAAAACTGCTTTCAGAACTCGTTACGGGCACTACGAATTCCAAGTGATGCCCTTTGGTCTAACCAACGCACCGGCTGTATTCATGGACCTCATGAACCGGGTGTGCAAACCTTACCTCGACAAGTTTGTCATTGTCTTTATCGATGACATACTCATTTACTCGCGCAACGAGCAAGAACATGCGCAACACCTTAAGACCATCCTTGAACTACTTAGGCACGAGGAGCTTTACGCTAAATTCTCTAAATGTGAGTTCTGGATTCGGACCGTTCAATTTCTTGGTCACGTGATCGACAGTCAAGGAATTCACGTGGACCCATCAAAGATCGAGGCTATCAAAGACTGGCAAGCACCCACCTCTGCAACTGAAGTACGACAATTCTTGGGTCTTGCTGGGTATTATCGACGATTTATTGAAAATTTCTCCAAAATAGCTCAATCACTCACGGTACTGACTCAGAAGGACAAAAGGTTCGATTGGACCGAGAAACAAGAGTCAGCGTTCCAACTTCTGAAACAAAAGCTTTGCAGTGCTCCAATTCTATCCTTACCCGAAGGCACCGAGGACTTCGTGGTATACTGCGATGCTTCTCACCAAGGTCTTGGTTGTGTGCTGATGCAACGAGACAAGGTCATTGCTTATGCCTCACGACAGCTGAAAATTCACGAAAAGAACTACACCACTCACGATCTCGAACTTGGAGCTGTCGTTTTTGCTCTCAAAATCTGGAGACATTATCTCTACGGCACTAAGTGCACTATCTTTACCGATCATAAAAGTCTCCAACATATCTTCGATCAGAAGGATCTCAATATGAGGCAACGTCGTTGGGTCGAGTTGCTTACTGATTACGATTGTGAGATCAAGTACCATCCAGGGAAGGCTAATGTTGTAGCTGATGCCCTCAGTCGAAAGGAACGACCAAAACCACTTCGAGTCCGAGCCCTCAGTATGACCATTCATAACGATCTTACCATTCAGATTCATACCGCTCAGATCGAAGCCCTGAAACCGGAAAACATCAAAAATGAAGCCTTGCGGGGCATTGACAAACAATTCGAAATCAAATCTAACGAGATTAGGTATTTCTCAAATCGAATCTGGTTGCCTAGTTTTGGGAACCTAAGAGACTTGGTGATGGACGAGGCTCACAAGTCTAAGTATTCTATTCATCCCGGATCCGATAAGATGTACCACGGCATCAAGGAATTTTATTGGTGGCCAAACATGAAAGCCGAAATCGCCACTTATGTCAGCAAGTGTCTTACTTGCTCGAAAGTCAAAACCGAACATCAGAAACCTCCCGGCTTACTCCAGCAACCTGAAATCCCTGAATGGAAATGGGATCAAATTGCCATGGACTTCATAACTAAACTACCCAAGTCGTCGAGCGGTTGCGATACCATTTGGGTGATCGTCGATCGTCTCACCAAATCTACTCATTTCCTGGCAATCAAAGAAAACGATAAAATGGAACGCCTCACACAAATCTACATCAAGGAAATCATTTCTCATCACGGTGTTCCAACCTCGATCATCTCTGACAGGGATGCCCGTTTCACCTCTCACTTTTGGCAATCACTTCAGAAATCTTTGGGTACCCGTCTCGATATGAGTACCGCGTACCATCCTCAAACCGACGGCCAAAGTGAACGAACCATTCAAACCTTGGAAGATATGCTACGCGCCTGCGTAGTTGATTTCGGTACAAACTGGGAAAAACATCTACCGTTGTGCGAGTTTTCGTACAATAACAGCTATCATGCCAGCATCAAAACCGCACCATTTGAGGCACTGTACGGTCGTAAGTGCCGATCACCGATTTGTTGGACTGAAGTGGGAGATAGTCAACTCACTGGTCCTGAACTCATTCACGCCACCACTGAGAAAATTGTGGAAATCCAAAACAGACTCAAAGCCGCACGTGATCGTCAGAAAAGTTATGCTGACGTGAGACGCAAACCACTCGAGTTCCAGGTTGGGGATCGAGTTCTCTTAAAAGTGTCGCCTTGGAAAGGCGTCATTCGTTTTGGCAAACGCGGGAAGTTGAATCCCCGGTACATCGGGCCTTTTGAGATCCTCGAAAGGATTGGACCCGTAGCTTATCGATTGCAGCTGCCATCCGAACTCAGCAGCGTGCACCCTACTTTTCATATTTCAAATCTGAAGAAGTGTCTGTCTGATGAGACACTTATTATTCCATTAGATGAAATTCGTGTTGACGATAAACTTCATTTCGTTGAGGAACCCGCTGAAATTATGGACCGTGAGGTCAAACAACTGAAACAAAGTCGTATTCCCATCGTCAAGGTCAGATGGAATTCGCGGCGTGGTCCGGAATTCACCTGGGAACGGGAAGACCAAATGCGACTCAAATATCCTCAACTCTTCACTGATTCCACATCCAACACGACTTCGAGCTAAATTTCAGGACGAAATTCTTCTAACAGGGGGAGAATGTAACACCCGCCAAATTAGGACTAGTAATTAGTGCCTAATTGTATGTTAATACATGTAATTAGTTCCTGTTTAGGCTAATTAATGTATCGAATTATATATATTGTTGAATATATACGAATATGCGATTTGATTAAATCGTACGCAATTTAAATCGAATGTATTTCGATTCTATTTTATATGGACGTTGGTGACAAATTTTATTAAATAACGTTGTTAGGTCAAAAATATTATTATTATAATATTCCGTATTCATACGTATCGTACAAACTGAACCTACGCAATTTAAAACATTAAAACGCGCAAAATAAATAAACAAAGTTACATCTTATAACTAAAATATAAATGATTTGTAAAATATTTAAATAAAATATCGCGTAATAATTTGTAATTTAAAACGTACCATTTAATATTTAAAATAATTATTTAACGCCTAAAAGACGGAGCAAACGAACACCACACGGAACGAGAACACGGAGCGAAAATGGGGACTTAACCCCATTCCCCCTCCCTCCTTCTCTCCACTTTCAGCTTTCTCTCTCTCTCTCTCACTTTTTCTCTCTAAATTCACCAACCACCTCACCTCCAAAAAACCTCACAAAAACGCAAAATAAACGCATCAAACGACATCGGATCTTCAATATTTTTAGAGATAAACGACCACCGCGACACGATCTATCATCCTATCTTTTCGGATTTCTCATCCGACAATTGGTAAGTTTCCGACAAAATCCCGAAATCTCTCGTTTTTAAGTGTTTTCACCTACTAGTTGTTTGTTTATACTCATAATGTCCCTAGAAGGGTTGGGTAAAAATATTGGACCGATCGGAAACCCGAAAACATGATTTTTGCTCGAAATCCGTCGAACAGGCTTAAGTGTCGCATAGATGCCAAAAACAGTACCAGCGTCACTTAGTGTCGCTATGTCTAGTGCCGCCCTATAGCGACACTACTTAAGTGTCGCTATCAAACCTATACCGTCACTTGTTTAGTGACGCAAACTTATAACCTTCAGTAGTAGCATGCGACACTCCTTAAGTGTCGCTATTGATCCGTAGTAGCCTAACACTTTCAGTAGAAACAAGTGACGTCCGGTTACTACTGATGACGTCATCCGAAACCCCATACCGTCACTTCAAGAGTGACGCATACATTATTTAGCGACACTTCTCTAGTGCCGCACTATATGTCACCTGATACTACTTAACGACACTCCCTTAGTGCCGCTATACACTTTTACACGACACTTCTTAAGTGTCGCTATGTTGCACGTCACTCCTTAAGTGACGCATAAATTCTGGAAACATTTATTCTATATGACACTGCTTAAGTGCCGCCGTTATGCTGAACCCGTCACTCCTGAAGTGACGCATACTTCTTCACACGACACTATCTCAGTGACGCATACTCTTACACACTGACACCAATACCGACACTCCCTAAGTGACGCATAGAAAACATAAGTGACGCATATAGTGTCGCATAAAACAGCAGGTTTTCCAACTTTAATTTCACTAAGTGTCGAACTTTTATAACTTCAAATACTTATACGATACGACTTATAAAACACTTTGGGACACTTTTGTAAGTGCAAAACATCGATAACTTGATAATAATACTTAAAGTTTATTACTTCAAACCGTCACCAACGGGCCGTACACTTTTCAAACACTTAAACATAACAACCAAATAGTGGAGATTTGGACATTATAGTTGGATGAACAACTACTAGGGTGATCTGTTAGATACCCAATCATATTTATAACCATCGCGTGTCGTGGACACCCTCAGGTTACAAGTCTTTGGACTTCATTTCGGCTAATCAACTTACGTTTGTTTAAACGCATACAGACTCAGGTGAGTCTCATAGCCCCATCTTTTACTGTTTTACTCAGGGGTGTGATATACTGCTCAATCTTTTAACATGTGAACGCAAGTACAAACTTTTCATATACTACATGAGTTTTTCGAAACTAATCATTTAAAGTCCTCCGTTAGCATAGTTGTTAATACGTTGTAGCGTGAATATTAGTATATGGTACCATATAGGATTGACCCTCCTCGTCCGGGTTAGCAAGCACTAATCGGGTAAACGGACGTACTAATATTTGGGAAGACGAATGTGGATTAGGCATTCGTGGAGGCACCTCGCCCGGAATTCTCTATAGGGGACCCGGCCCTCGAGTTAAGCTCAACTATGTGCTCATGGCTGTATACACGATGATTATCATTTAAATTGCTGGATGCAATTCATTATTATATTGCTGTATGCAATACATTATTTAAATCTTGCGGTTTATACAATATAACTGATTTCAAATCTGTGAGCTCACCAGCTTTATAGCTGACCTTTTAGCATATATCGCAGGTACCCAGCAGTAGGAAGATTCTGCTCAGGATTTAGCTCGAGTCAGCATGCAGACTATTGAGATTTTCTTGCATTAGTATATTTTGTATAAGTACTTATGTACTGAAATCTCATTTTATTTAACTCGAGCTATGTAACGCTTCAAATGTTGTAAACATTCCAATTATTAATATATTTTGTTAAAACGACGCATATAGAGTCGTTTGCTATTTATCTTTGTGCTTTGTTATTGATTAGTAACACCCAAATCAAGCTTCCGCAAATCATCAAATTTGGGGGTGTTACAGATTGCTTTGTAGAAGAATCAAGTACCTCTGGGGGATCAGGACTCCAAATTGGAAATAATGCATATTTCAATTATGAAGTCTTTTCTTGCTTAGCTTCTCCTGTCACAGCTGCATCACTTCCTGAGTTTAAACCTGCAATAGAACCTGCACTTGTACCTGCACTAGAATCTACAGTTGTATATCTAAAAGCAGAATTAAGTGAATCAAGATCAAATAAAGAAGAAGGTCCTTTTCCTTCAGGATTAGCAGTGTGTTCATTAAAGGTAACATTGATTGTCTCCTCTATGATTCTGGTCTTTGATTGAATACTCTATAAGCCTTACTTTGAACAGAATATCCAACAAATAACCCCTCATCAGCCTTGCTCTCAAACTTGCCTAGGTGATCTTTGGTATTTAAGATTGTACACTGACATCCAAAAGATTTTAAAAAGCTAACCAAAGGTTTTCTTTTAAACAATAACTCATATGGTGTCTTAGTGTGAGACTTAACCACTAGAACTCTATTCTGAACATAGCAAGCTGTGCTTACTGCTTCTGCCCAAAAGGACATAGGTAGCTTTGCATCCGCTAACATAGTTCTGGCAGCCTCAATTAGTGTCCTATTTCTCCTTTCAGCTACTCCATTTTGTTGTGGAGTCCTAGGTGCACTAAATTCCCTCTTAATACCCTTAGATTCACAGAATTTATCCATCTCATGATTTTTAAATTCTGTCCCATTATCACTTCTAATGACCTTAACCTTCATCTCTAACTGGTTTTCCATCTTAGTTATGAATGATCTAAGTTGTTCACCTGTCTCATCTTTTGTTCTAAGAAAGAAAACCCAAGTAAATCTGGTATAGTCATCTATCACAACTAGGCAGTAAGATTTCTTACCTAAACTACTTATATTGGTTGGTCCAAATAAGTCCATATGCAATAAGTGTAAAGGTGTGGTATTGGTGTTCACAGTTTTGGGCTTAAAGGAAGACTTATGTTGCTTTCCTTTTTGACATGACACACAATGATCATCACATGAATATTCCTTTTTAGGTAAACCTCTAACAAGTTTGTTTTTGACAAGCTTATTAATGGTTTTATAATTCACATGACACATCCTTTTATGCCATTGTTGGTGCATTTTGTGTGTCAGTCAGTTGGTCAAACTATTGTAATTGTCAAAGTCAATTAGTCTGTGTATGTATAGTGTTTAGCTTGTCAACAAAATGTAATTATATACAATATACATAGAGTGCGACGTTGGCTACGTCGCAATGGGCTGGGCCTGCGACGTTGGGCCTAACGTCGCAGGGTCCAGTGGGTCGAGTATAAATAGAAGAGCCAAGGTCAGATTTAGGGTTGGACGTGTTGGACATAGTGAAATAGTGAGTGAGGCGTTTTCCAGAGAGAGGAGAGGAGAGAACGAGAGTTTGTGTTTGGTGATTGTAATCTTTATTATTCAATTGTGAATATATACAAGATTATAGAGAATTGTTTGTGTGTTCTTGATTAATATATTGATTGTTTATTATTCCGCAATAGCAATTGATCATACGATCCGATCAGATCCCACGAGTACGGGACTATCAACTGGTATCAGAGCCGTAGAATCAAGGATTCGTCGGTTTCGGATCGTATTTTGAACGTTTTTGGTTTGATTCGCGAAGGTTTAATTGATTAATCTTCGTGTTAGTGCATTTTGTGTGTCAGTCAGCTGGTCAAACTATTGTAATTGTCAAAGTCAATTAGTCTGCATATGTATAGTGTTTAGTGTGTAAACGAAATGTAATTACATAGAATGGTGACATTGTATTTGGGCCTGCGACGTCGGGTCAGACGTCGCAAGGGTCTGGGCCTGCGACGTTGGGCTTAACGTCGCAGGGTCCGATAGGTGTGATATAAATAGCGAGTTACAAGTCAGAATTAGGGTTGGACATTAGGTGAGTGTATGTGAGCCGTTTTCAGAGTGAGAGAGAAGTGAGAACGAGATTGTATTCGAGTTTGTGTTTGGTGATTGTAACGTTTTACTTTCAAGTGTGAATATATACAAAAACGTTATATAGAAATCGTGTGTTCGTGAATCATTATCGTTTGTTATTCATTGTTTATCGATCCGATCAGATCTTCGAAGTGTACGGGACTATCACTTCGTTTCTGAGTTAGTTTGCTTGAAGAAATCGATTTCTGGAAGTGTTTTTGGGTTGGTTCGACGTTTGGATTTCGGAATTTCGTTAGGGTTTCGAAAATTTTCGTTTTTTTTGGGGTTTTGGCCGCTGCAGCCCGATTGTGCGACGTCACCTGCGACGTCGCTAAGTTCTGCGACGTTACTAGCGACGTCAGGTGCGACGTCGCTTGATTTTGCGACGTCACCTGCGACGTTATTAATTTTGACCTTGACTGGTCTTTGCGACGTAGTTAGCGACGTCGTTATTTTGACCTTAAGTGGTTATTGCGACGTAGGCTGCGACGTCGCTAGCCTCTGCGACGTTGGACTGCGACGTTATACACTACGTCGCATTTTCGATTCTTAATTGAGTCATCGGACTTCTGCGACGTTGCTATTTTTTCTGCGACATTAACCTCGTTCTAGTTTCGAAGAAGAAAAAAAAGAAAAAAAAAAAAGAGTTTTTTGGCGGGAATCTCCGAAAATTTTTTGCGTTTTCAAATTTTTTCTATAGGCTTAAAACTGTTCAATTTTAGTCTGGAAAAAGTTTCATTTTACCCGGCCAGTTTTTGACGTTTTCGGACAAAATTTTGGCGGGAAAAACGCGAAAATTTTGTAATTTCAAATTTTGTTTTTAGGCTTAGAATAGCTTCATTTTAGTGTCGGAAAAGTTTCGCTGTACTCGGATATTTTTTTGAAATTTTCAAATCCGATTTTGGAGGGAAAATTCGTAAATGGCTTTTGGTAACAAAGTGCCTCCTTCTACATCTTTGTTCTATAGTGATTTTGCGAGTTGGAAGATTAAGTTATGCAATTTCATTGAATACAAAGATCCAAATTTGTGGAATTGGTTTAACACCATTGATCGATATGAGCAACCAAGACTCGATGGGGTGCTTAAATCAAGATCACAAATGTCTGTCAAGGAACGAGCAGAGTTTGATAAAGACAATAGAGTGTATGAGATGATTACCAAGTGCTTGCCAGAAGTTGTGATTAATAAATTTAAAGATCAAGCAACTTCTATAGGATTATGGGATGCTCTTATAGTGGCTTACGATCAAAAGGAAAAGAAATCAGAGGCTAATATTCAAGTTCCTAGTCTAAATGATACTTCCAGATCTACTTCCAATTCAGCAGCATCTACCTCTACTAGCACTTCATATGCTTCTGATACTTCTCATACTGCTCATACAGCTCCTTTAAAGGCTACTGAGGACCATGCTAAAATCTTTGCAGCTTTCCTCAACTCTTATGAGAACTTTCTTTCCAAGAAGGCTAGTACTCTACAGCTTACTGAAGAAGACTTTGAACAGATTGATTCTGATGATCTCGAGCAGATGGACATCAAATGGAGTATGGCCATGATAACCCAAAGAACCAAGAAGTTTCTTCAAAGAACGGGTAGAAAAGACCTGGATGATGACGGTGATACAGGTCTTGGTTTTAATAAAAGCAAGGTGAAATGCAAAATCTGTCAGACTCATGGACACTTTGCTAAGGAATGTGTGGAGAATAAATATCCATCATCTGGATTCACTACACCTTCAGCACCCACGACTCCAGAGAAGAACACAACACCACAGGCGATGGCGGTGTTTAATCCAGGAACGTTTGATTTTAGTGCACTTCAAGGAGAGGTTCAACACAGTGCGCTTTTGGCAAAAATACATGAGGTACATGATGAACCTAAGGTACCCATAATATGTGTTTCCTGTTTTACATTGACTGAATCTCTTGAGACTTATCAATATGACAATTTAGAGTTGCGAAACAAGGTTGTCAAACTTACTGAATCAAACAATTTTCTTAAAGCTAATGAGAAACTTTATGATAACAAAATTGAGGCATATAAGTTAGACACACAAACTTATAAAGCAAAAGTCTTTAGTCAACAAGATGCAATTAATAGTTATCTTGTTGAAATTGAATTGTTGAATAAAGAGCTTTCTGATTTAAAAAGTGAGTACGATAACCATAAAAGCAAAATTTTAGGTTCTTCATCCGCAACTTTTGTCTTTAATGAAATCGTTAATAAGCAAGGGACGGGCGGTAAAAAGAAGGCAGGACTTGGTTATAATCAAGTACCACCACCTTCCCACGCCGAATACTGTCCTACGCCTGTTAAGGAAGGTCTTGAAGAGATTCCAGTTGATTATATGAAGCTTTATGGTATTAAAGCTAAAGAAGCTAAGCAAAACAAACAGGCAAAGGAGAAAACTATAAGGCCAGAGTATCCTTTACCTAAGTTTGTTAAGTCTGATAGTGCACCTCCTGTTCGTGTTGAGGAGGTCGTTGAGGTAGAAGATATACCTGAAGAGTCTACCATTAAGGTTGAGAAAATAAATGTCAAACCTGAAAATTTCATCATTACAACTGAAAATGATGATTGTTTTAAATGCAAAGGCAAAGCTAAGGTTGACAATGAATCCTCAAAAGTTGTAGTTGATAAATCTTAAAAGAATAAACCTTCAAAATCAACTAACTCAACCTCAGGAACATCTACTTCAACATGTTCTCCTAAGAGTGCATGTTCAACAAATGTTCCTGTTCATAGACCTTCTGTGTATTGTCCTCCACCGAAACGATTTAAGGGAACTCATTGGAATCAATCTTATGTTGAGAGACGTTCTTGTTATCGTTGTGGTCAACAGGGACATATAATTAGGGATTGTCGGTTATTATCCCTAGATAGGTTTGGTAGAGGGATGCCAAGAACTTCCTCTTTCAGGAATTCTTTTTCAAAATCTTTTTCAAGGCGTCGTTCGTATTCACCTATATCTAGTTGTGCATCAAACTCTCCAAAACCCGTGGCTAGAGTAAACAAAGTTGTGCCTAGTAAACCTCAAGTTCAACAGCACAACATTGTTGAAAACAACTCATCTGAACCTACAAAGGTTTGGAAACCAAAATCCACAAACAACGCATCAATGAAATCTTCTGAGTTTTTAAAATATCATAAACTCATTGATGTGATGATTATGGATGACCATGGACAACCCAAGTCAATTAAGGCTTGGGTGTCCCATAAGTACTAACGTTTGTTTGTTTGTGGTGGTGCAGTCAGATTTTTTCTAGCTAACATTTTTAGTGACTGCATGGATGTGGATATTGTTGGAAGAATGCGATGATGATTTGTGATTGGATGAGATTTTCGATGTTATGAAGTGGTAAAAGTGCTAAAAGGCATTTGATTTGACTTGATATGTGATTTCGATACTTTTCTTTTAAATTTAATTATTAATGCAACAGCCATTCTTTATACTTTTTAGTATTAAAGAAATGCAATGTTGCGAAATTTATTTAATTAAAAAAAATACAAAAATATGTTTAATGTTTAAGGGGAATATTTTTGGATTGGATATATGAATTAGCTGTTCAGGGGGAGTAATTCTGAATATTAAAAATTCTGATTATTTAATTCAGAAATGTGAACAGCAAGATTCTTAAGTCTTGAAAATACGATGGGTTGTGTCTGTAAACAACTTGGGATATGATAGTACATCGGGTGACATGCATAAAAATGGAAATTTTAAGGTTATGTTTGATGTGTCAGTAGGTTTATCTGGTATATTTAACACATCTTTTATAAACATTAGCTTCATCATATGATGTATTGGTAGGCATGGTACACACCGGTTTGTGAGTGAGTAAGAAGTAATAATAAAACTTGTCTATTACTTTGAGAAAAATGTTATATGATGTATGACATAAGTCTTAATTGATAAATGAAGGTACTACCATACGCTGTCATAATTATTATGTAAATGTATAATTGGCATATAGTAATAATATGGTTATTCGCCTAACTAATGGTGACTATTGTTGTACTCAAGTACAGACCTGAATCCATTAGTTATGCAAATAGTCTCAAACTTGTTATGTTCATACTAAGGGACCCTCTGTTGTACTTTGTACAGATCTGGGGCCACTAGTATCTTCATAGTCGGTTTGATGTATGCCTAAATTTGAAGGTCAAGTGTATGTTACAAGATAGCCGAGATAAACTTGGTCTTGTAATATTTACCTTGTCTGTAAAATATGCAGTATTATGTGTTTTACTAAAGTTTATCAGTATATCATATAATAGGTTTCTCAAAATTAATAGTCAAACTAACAATAATAGTTAGCTCACAAATACGGATGTAACATGTTTAGGTGGACAAACAATACCGATGATCGTCTTGAACTAATTTTTATAAAAGGTGCTTTAAATATGTCAAGTAAATTTAAAGTGGACAAATATACTGATGATCGAAATAACACTTACTATTTGCTAATAATTGCATGTTGGTCTGATATGATCCCTAAGCAGACTTAAAACAATCCTATCCCCAATTTATTTTAATCTTCGTTCTTTACTTTTCATTTATAAAGAAAAATTCAAAAAAAATTATTTCTATGTTATTTTCTTCAATATCACATATCTTGTTAAAGTCAAATATTGAAGATGTAAAGGATGTCGGTGATTCTCCAATGATTATGAAGATAATTCTATCGGAGAAGCTGATGATGATTGAGAGATGGTCACTGAGTTTGAAGATCTTATTGTATGATAAATTTGTGTCAGTCACATGAATTTGGACATCTAGATTTCTTGGAAGACCATGCTATCTCAAAGGGGGAGTTTCTGATTGTCAAAGACATGAAAGAGTTTGTTGATGAAGACTAATTGAAGACTTATTTGACCAAGCTGCTGACAAGGGGGAGTTTGTTGGTGCATTTTGTGTGTCAGTCAGTTGGTCAAACTATTGTAATTGTCAAAGTCAATTAGTCTGTGTATGTATAGTGTTTAGCTTGTCAACAAAATGTAATTATATACAATATACATAGAGTGCGACGTTGGCTACGTCGCAATGGGCTGGGCCTGCGACGTTGGGCCTAACGTCGCAGGGTCCAGTGGGTCGAGTATAAATAGAAGAGCCAAGGTCAGATTTAGGGTTGGACGTGTTGGACATAGTGAAATAGTGAGTGAGGCGTTTTCCAGAGAGAGGAGAGGAGAGAACGAGAGTTTGTGTTTGGTGATTGTAATCTTTATTATTCAATTGTGAATATATACAAGATTATAGAGAATTGTTTGTGTGTTCTTGATTAATATATTGATTGTTTATTATTCCGCAATAGCAATTGATCATACGATCCGATCAGATCCCACGAGTACGGGACTATCAGTCATAATTCAGAATCATTGGCACTTGCTTTAGAAATAAGACAGTTTAATTGTGATTGAGGTTCCATGTTTGCTAAGTCACACTTATATACATTATCCTTTCTTGGAATTTTCAATAAAACCAAATTTTCAGGAATTACAAATTTTTCAGAAAGAATATAGCAATCAGTGTCAGTAAAAAGAACAGGGTTCTTTTTATCTGTGATTTGACTCACACTTAGCAAATTGTACCTCAATTGTTCAACAAAATAAACATCATCAAAACTTATCTTATTACTGTGAACAGTTCCTTTGCCTGTGATCTTTCCTCCTCTTGGATTGCTTCCAAAAGCTACATATCCACCATCAAAAGATTTGAAATTCTTCAGCTTGTTTCTGTCACCAGTCATGTGCCTTGAACAACCACTATCAATATGCCATAAACTCCTTGGTTTGTTCTGCACATCAACACAAAAAGAGAAAGATTAGTTTCTCTTGGGAACCCAAACCAATTTTGATTTGGGTTGCCCATGTGCATTCACATATCAACTTTCTTAAAGATTATTGATTGTGAAGCACTGTTGGAATTTGGACCTTTAAAATTGCTAGATTTATTTGGGGTCCATATCCAACTGATGTTATACTTAGCAGGTCTTACTGGTAGTCTATGCTTGGCAGTGATAAAACGACTGTTTCTGTTAAAATGCTTACCAGTTAAAACTCTTGACTTATCAGCTAAAACTCTTGAATTTTGCCTATCCGTCATAACAGTTTTGCCTGATAGTTTTAAATTTTGTCTATCAGTCATAACAGTTTTGCCTGACAGTTTTGGATTTTGCCTAGCCGTCATAACAGTTTTGCCTGCTTGAGTATTATTACTGTTGGCAATTTTACCAGTCATAACTACTTCAGTGGATTTAACTGCAGTAGTTTTAACTGAATTAGCCGTGCTAAACACCTTCTTATCATCAACATGATTTGCTTTTGAATTAAACTTTCTGTTCTTTATCATGTCTGTTTTGAATGATGACTGTTTTCTATTCCTTGGATTAAAATAACAGTCATATTCAAGATGACCCAATTTACCACATATAAAGCAAGTCTTTTCTTTTACTACAGAAAAATTTGAACCCAATTTTTGTGAAATCATTTGATTCCAATTTCTCTGATTGCCTCTTGGTTTTTGAAAACAGTTTGTCTTCAAAGTAGTACTTGCTTTACATTTGCAATTATTACAGTTAACTGAATTAGTTGTGACACTTTCAGATTTGTTAAATGTTTTAACTGCACTCCTATCATGACTTAAACCATATTTTGACTTATTCCTGATAGCATGTACCTCAGTTAAAGCCTTTTCCTGTCTTCTAAAGCCTGTTTTAACTTTTGTTGAAAAAGTCTCTTACCCTCTTCTAGTTTATCACTTTTAAGTTCAGAAACTAAACCAGCTACAGACTTTTCAGATTTAACACTCTTCTCACTCTCAGAATTAGAGTCACTATCATCATCCTCAGTCCAATCACTCACTTCAACCTTATCATAATTCACATCTTCTGTTACAGGATCAGCCTTTTTAACCTCATCTTTCATCTCTTCCTTAATTGATTTAATATCAATGTCAAGGTTTTTGGTGAAATAGTTTTGGTTATAAGGTGGGGGCACACTGTTGTAACCTAATCCAGATTTAGCCTTTACATAGATTTGTGAATCAATTATCTTATTAACACTGTTAGAAGCATATTCTAAGGTACCTACACTGATTTTAACATTTTCTTTCTCATGTGTAACATCAGTAAGTTTCTTAGTTAATTCTTCTATCTTAGCTTTTAGATTATCTTTTTCCCAGTTAGCATATTGAATGTCATATTTAAACTGTGTTTCATTGACCTCATATGCTTTAATCTGTTTTTCAAGACTCTCTATAGCTAAAGTTGTGTGTTTATGCTTTATGTCCCATTGTTTGAGTTCCTCACAAATTTTAAGATTATGATCTCTATAATGTTTAACAGTTTGTTTACACACAGAAGAACATAATTTAATTTGTACCTCACAAGGAACTTCTGACTTGTTGTCTGATTCAGCAATGGCCATTTGAGCTTCATTCTTCACTTCATACTCCTCTTGATCACTCCAATCAAAGTTGAGTCCATCCTGACTTACCATAGCACTTGATGTACCACCTTGAACTGGTACACTTCTTCTTTGCACACCATTGAATGGCACAGATCTCTGCCCATTCTGCTCCTGTCTTGGACTCCTACACTCTCTTGCAAAGTGTCCCATCTTATGGCAGTTGAAGCATTCTACTTTGCTCTTATCAAACCAATTTGCATCACTCCTTTTGTATGCAAAATTATTTCTACCAGTTCTTTGCATAAAATGTTTTGCTCTCTGAGTGATCAAAGCTATTTGCCATTTTATATCCATCCCTTCCAGATCATCAGAATTGATCTGTTCAAGATCTTCATTAGTAAGTGAAGAATTCACATTACTAGCAAAGAAAGATTCTAGGATCTCATCATTGGATCTAGTGTTTGATGAGCTTGCACTTGAATTCACAAAAGTAGCTCCTTGAGATTGATTTCCTTTTGTGACCCCAACAGACATGAATGCAGCATCATTAGAGTGACCAGAAACTTGCTTTTTGCTTTCTATCTCAGGTTCAAAATTCCTGAGATCATTGTAGATGTCTTCCAATTCCTTTTCCTCTAAATCATCCTTTTGCCTTAATCCTACAGTATACATAGTCCATTCTTCTCCTAATGATCTTAAAAACTTGCTATTAAGATCATCCTTATCAATCTTAACTTGATGATTTTCCAGATCACCAACCAACTTTGAAAATCTGTCAAAGGTCTGAGTTAAAGTCTCAGTCTTTACAGATTTAAAATTCTCAAACTGTTGCTTGAGAAGAGACCTTTTGTTCTTTCTGGTGTTTGCATTACCACCAAATCGCTTTTCAATTGCTTCCATAAGAACTTTAGCATCTTCACAGTTCTCAAATCTCCTCTGATATTCATTGGGAATGGATAACAGAATAGTGCTTAGAGATTTAAACTCTATGGCTCGTTCTTTTCTTCCATTATCAGTGGTTGGAGGTGGTCTTTCGATTAATCTATTCCCATCAGCATCTTTAGCATATCTTGGACCATTAACAACAATGTCCCACATCTGGTAGTCTGTGAGAAGCATATATTGTTTGATCCTGTTCTTCCATAGATCAAACTCATCTAGAACAAGCATGGGTATCTTTGTAACTTGAATACCTTCATTACCAACTGCGGCCATTATGATCAGACTTAATCTTCTTCCAAACTTCAACGATCTATTGCTAATACAAAGCTTTTCCAAAGCTCTGATACCACTTTGTAAGTCCCTAACTTGATCTTCAGTAAAGCTTTGTTAATCGTTAAACAACTGCGGAATAATTATTTAACAATACAATAGATATAATATAAACTTGTTCAACACGTAATAACCAAAAGCTCCAATCTTATTAATTCAATAAGACGAATACACAACGTATTAGGGTTTTCACCTTGAAGCTAACAATTATCGATTACCTATTCTAGGTTCTAAGGATCTCTATTTATAGACCATAGAGTCCTTTACAAATCGTCCTACGTATATGGAAACAAAACATAATCCATATATAACTCAAACTCACATAACCGCCATAATAATATAAACAGTTATAACGACTCATTACAACTATCAGTTATAACCACAAACGGTATAACAGTCATAAATCATTACCAGTTATAACTACAATTACACTAACCGTCATAACTACTTGATCCGTAATAACTTCAGCAATATTCTTCTATCCGGCATAACTAGTTCTTCTACCAGTTATATCTTCAGGAATATCCTTCATTCAGTTATAACACTTCACAAGTTCTTCAACCAGTCATAACTCGTTTCTTCTAACAGTCATAATCACAGTAATAACGACTTGTACAAATTTACACAGAATGATTATTTCAACCCATTATCATTCAGACTTTACAGAATTTAAGTATGTATATACATTTTTTTTTTGAATTATTGCTGTTTCTATTGGAACTCAAAAAACCCGAGTTTTTCGATAAGCAAAAAAAAACTGAGTTCCTTTGTGTTACAGTTTAAAAATCTATTAATAGTCAAATTTTTAATTTTTGGTCTATATTAGGTATTTATATACGTTTAGGATGGAAAATTGTTTATTTTTATACAACAATCTTGGAAATTACTTAACTTTTTTGCATTACGCAAAAATACGTACTATTTTGCGTAAGGCTTAAATTTTTAATCTGGTGCCAGATTTTATATTTTAATGAAAAAATAGGCTATTATATATAGTTATTTGGTCAATTTAAGTATGTATATACATTATTTTTGGAATTATTGCATTTTCTATTGTAACTCAGAAAACCCGAGTTTTTCGATAAGCAAAAAGCACTGAGTTCCTTTCGTGACAGTTTAAAATTCTATTGATAGTCAAATTATTAATTTTTGTTCTATATTAGGAATTTATATACGTTTAGGATGGAAAATTATTTATTTATATACCACAATTTTGGAAATTACCGAACTTTTTTGCATTACGCAAAAATATGTTAGGTCCCCGGTAGGTCTCCAGTAGGATCTATTGAATCGACACTCACTTGAGTTGTGCGGAATCCAATCACAAGTGACAATTCTCTTTGTTTTCGGTAAGAAACATATACGGATATATGCAACTTCCCTTGGAATAAGATTAGAACAATTTAGGAATTTGGAAGTTAAATGTTTGGTTTATTTCTCAGAGAGAGAATACTGAAAACACACACAAGAATAGCAAGGAGTTCAAGAAATTCAAGAAGTTGTGAATTTTTGGCTTAAAACTACTATTTATAGTCTGACTTATGCGACACTAGCTGAGTGACGTATATGCGACACTAGCTCAGTGACGCATATGCGACACTAGCTAAGTGTCGCCTAATTAGCTTAAGACTTAGATTTTTCATTACAAATTATACAATCAGAGTTACAACAGTTTATTCATTCACAACTTTAACAAATACACAAGTTCACAATTAATAGACTCTAGACCAACTGACTGACAATTCAAATATGCACCAACAAACTCCCCCTTGGCAGCATCTTGGTCTTTAAGATGTCTTCGTTTAGCACCAGCCTTCAGGAAATATTCCACCAGCGTGGATTCCAACTTTCAAGCAAATCTCGACCACCTTTTCAAACTTAGCAGCTTCTTCTCTATCATATCTATGATAACCCAGCTTACATTTGTGAAGCGCTTTTAAATCACTCTTTGTCAGATTTATAAGGCTGATCGGATCAAAAACACGAAGTACCTTTCCATAATTCTTAGGTACACTCCATTGACCTTTCTCAAGAACAGGATCATCTTCAGAAAAATATTCAATAACAGCTTCTTGAGTAGCAGGATCAAACCACCAAAATCGTAGACGTTTGAGAAAATCAAGTGGTAATGACTGTAACGGAACAGTCTTCAGACTAGCAGCTGGCGGGTAATGTATCTTGACAATTGGTTCCCGAGTTCGTAGATCCAACTTTTTCTTGTAAGTGTATCTAATTCCCAGCTCTGGTCGTATCCACATGTATTTCTTTCTGTTCAAATCTTTTCTCAAAATCTTTTGAAACAAATAACCACGAAAGTCATTTGTGTGGTTAATAAGTTTCAACTGAGCGATGCGATTTAATTCAACTTTCGGTAGCGTACTAATATGATTGAATCTCGGTTTGAAATACTGTACGCCATCTCTTCTCTTGATTAGAATCAGAAAGTTATCATCATCGAATTTCCAACTTTTGATTAAACCCGTTAATTCACCTCTAACTAGATAGGTTTTGCATATTTTCAGATCAGGTTTAAACGAGTAATATGTTATGTGTGGTTTGGAAGGATCCGGCATATACGTACCAGAAGATGATCCAACAGAAGGTCCAACAGAAGGTCGATCAGGTACAGATTCAGCTGTTTCAGGAACTGATTCATCAGCAGGTTGTTCCTGAGTTGATTCTTTAGCAGTTTCAGCTTCATCTTCAGAGGAGTCAGATTCGATAACAGGAGTATCCCAATCGAAAGATGTAGCTGGCCTTATCTGTACTAGTTCAGGTTCACGAACAGGCACCGGTTCTTGTCTTGGATTATCTAGATATTCTTCATCCGGTCCTGGATTCACATGTTCCACCTCGACATCATCATCATCAAGATCTTCATCGACTTGTTCATTAATAGGGTTGATTAAGCTTTGCAAGAACGTCAAGTTAACGTTCGAATAATCAACCGAAATTGGTGTCGGTTGCCCTGGAACATCAACAAAATAATTCAAAGCAGCAGTTTCATTATCAGTAGAATCAGGGTTTACAGTTTCAGTTTCAGTTACAGCAGGAACAGACTCCGCTGGTACAATAACCCTAGATTCTAAAACTGCAATCTTTGTCTTCAGCTCCACAATCTCAGCATTTTGTGTCTTCAGTACTGCAATCTCAGCAGCTTGATCTTCAATCTTCTTTTCCATCTTCTCAAACCTAACAAGCAGCTGCTGGATCGACGGTAGCTGAGGTTGTTGTTGTTGCTGTGGTGGTTGTTGATGTTGTTGTCGTCGTTGTTGTTGTCGCTGTTGTTGTTGTTGCTGTCGCTGTTGTTGTTGCTGATCTGGTTCCTCGATAACAACACCAGTTGTTCTTCGACGTCTTCTCAGAGGAAGGTCGGAATAAGAAGGAGACGCAGAAGCTGGTCTTTTTCCAGTATCTCTCCTTCGAGATGAACCAGCAGGAGCAGATCCACCAACATCTCGAGCAGCATCCAAATTCAATGGATCATCAATATCTCTCAATTCTTGCTCGAGATCGTCATCAGCAACATCATCAGCTGGCGGAGTAATCACAGGATCAAGAAATCCATCATCTGCAGGCGCAACATAGTTTTCATCAACTATGTGCCCAAACATCGGAACATCCGCCTGTTTTTCAACATCCTTGGGCGGCTTTTTGCAGTCAGCAAAAACTCGAACCATCATAGGTTTAGGATATAGAATTGATCGCTCATCAGGTTCAATCCCCAAATTCATCGTATTCAACATTAGCTGCACAAATCTTGGATATTGCAGCCACTTCTCAACACCAGCACGAACATTTTCAACCATGTTCCCAAAAACGTAACCGCTGAAATTGTACGGTTTGTTATACACCAACGCAAGCATCAAAGACAGAGTTTCGTGGCTCGCAGCATCATAACCACCACGTCTTGGAGATAAGCAGACAATCACAATGTGGCACAGATATCTCTAAACCCTGTTCAAGTACGGTTTCCTAAAATCAGACAGATGATCTTCAGGATAACCCATTCGCTGTAAAGCTCCAAAAATAAAAGTCGTCTCAAACTTGGTTTTCATATCATTCGTGTCATCAAAACCAAGGACCTGTTTGACCAAATCTTGAGTAATAACAACCGGATGAGTAAAAACCATAGACTCAATCCTCGTAATATCATTTTCCGTAACAACACGAGCATTGTCGTAGAACTCCTCAATCTGATTCATGTACACGATTGTGGACGCAGTAATAGCTCGATAAATCCTCGATCTTCGAAGAAATCGGATCATCGCTCGAAATGGGATTGAACTGTCTTTAGTATCATCAAGAAAAGCTACAATGTTATGACGATCATTTGTCCTTCGGAAATAATTGTGGAGATCCTGAGGTTGCTGATTTCCTTGAGGTTGCTGATTTCCTTGAACTGCTTGGTCAGCCATCTGTATAGCTAAAACACTTAGCTAAAACACTGAACATTTACAAGTTAAGCATAAATATACAAGTTCAGGTTAACTATCCCAAAGAAATCACAAAATTAAAAACATTCTGTTCAACATACGTCACTTCAGAAGTGACGCGTTCTTAAAACTGCGACACTCAGTGAGTGACGCCTAAAACACACAAAGTAAAATATACGGCACTAAGGTAGTGACGCTATTCATGAAAAATTTGGCAGCATAACGTTTAAGTGAAGCATTTTAGAAAAATTTATGGTATACGACACTAATGAAGTGCCGCTATCAAAGCATTACGTCACTAAACAAGTTACGCTATCAATCAATACGGCACAAAGTAAGTGACGCTATTCAATCCATTACGACACAAAGTAAGTGACGCGTATAACAGTTTAAACAAGCCAAACTAATTTATACGTCACTTCAAGCAAATGATATTGACCAATATAACGGCACTAAGTTAGTGGCGCTAAGTCAATGTTCAGTCAAACAATACGGCACTAACAAAGTGACGCTAGGTCAATGTTCAGTCAACGAATACGGCACTAACAAAGTGGCGTAAAAGCATTCGAATTTCAAACTATGCGTCACTTCAGGAGTGACGCACTCAAGAACACTAACCCAGAAATGATGAAACCCAGAAAAATCGACGAACAAAAATTTGGGGCTTTTGCGTTTTGACCATACAGAAATGTTCGCGTAACAAAAACAAGCAAAACACACCAGTTTTTAACATCTAAAACGTTCAAATTATCATCGAATTTCATCGTTTTTGCATAAACCCTAACCCGCGGCTACCATATTCAAATTTTCAACAAAAACCAAGTAATCGAGGCTAAGATCTATACCTAAAGATGCGCAATATATCCGCAAACAATATACAACAAGTATTAACATCTAAACCATGCGAATCAATCGTTTATTATTCGAAAAATGCGAAACCCTAACCCGTAACCACCAATATTCAATTAATCAATCAAAACTAATTGTTACGAATCAAGATTAATGCCAAAAGATGCGGAATATAATAGCAAACAAAACACACAAATCAATTACATCTTAAACATGCATATCAATCGTTAATTTTATCGAATTTATTCGAACCCTAAAACCGTAACCCATTTTAACGATTAAGCACAAAATAATAAGTTATATGATTCAAAATATGTACCAAAATGATCGTAAGGAAGAGAGGAACAAGAATCAATAGGCTGATCACGAAGAAAACGCGCGTAGATCAATCGAAAAACCAAAATCCGTAGTGGCGCTATTTGAGTGTTTGAGTGACGCGGTGACAGTGTGGGAGTGACGAGGTATAGTGCCGTGTTTCTGTAGTATTTATACCCAGACACTCATATGCGTCACCAGCATAGCGGCACTCTCTCAAACTATGCGGCACTACCAGAGTGACGCGTTTGGACAAATTTTGAAAGATTTTAACATTTTTCCGATTTTTCGCGTTTTGACTTTGATACTTGTTTCATTAAAATCAGAAATAAATAAAATGTGACTTGAAGAAAATAACAAAGAAATAAAATATTTTTGTATTTTCTTTAATTTAAAACACACAATATTTACACAAACAGAATAAAATTTAAACAAACCATACGTAAACCAATTCGTAAAAAAAAATAACAAAATATTTTTGCTAACATGGATTGTCTTGGTCTGGTTAGGGATCATATCAGGTCAACATGCAATTATTAGCAAATAATAAGTGTTATTTCGATTATCAGTATATTTGTCCACTTTAAATTTACTTAGCATATTTAAAATAACATTTACAAAAATTAGTTCAAGACAATTATTGGTATTGTTTGACCACCTAAGCACGCTATATCCAAATTACTGAGCTTTTCAAGATTGACTCCAACTTGCCTTATGAAAAATACTTTAAAAATCTGAGATGAAAGATTGTCCAGCATGACTACATGACTTAGCACCTCACAATAGGATAGTGTTTAAATCACTCACTCTCAACCTATAAACTACAGGGTAAGATCATAAATGATGTATTCACTCATTTAAAGCCAAGTCGTGATGTATTTATTACCATAGGCTTGCAAAAGAATCAAATCTCCACCAATTAAGGCGTGAGCACCAAGTGAAATCTCAGAGAAGGTATTCCAATAAAGTGTTGTTCAATGATGTAGGCTTAGATGGAATGGGTATGATAGACTCAATAATTGGTTTAAAATGGTAGTCAAAACCAATAAAATTGTTATAATGTTGTCTAATCGTTTTTGAATGTGACTATCATAAAACTTAGGATTCATATGCTAAATCAAATAAATTACTTTCTCTATCCCTTAGCAGATTTTTTTCAATGATTTACAATATTGGATTAATTGCATTCTATGACTTTCTATGAATCCTGTGTAACGAACTTTCGGACCAACCATCCTAGATCGGATAAAGACCTTCAGTGGCTAGGTGTAAAACACCCCTCGGGAACTACTTGTTCAGGAATTCAAAGGCCATTTAGTTGACTACAATTAACCAATAGCAAGAAATAAATTTGATGATGTTAACTTCCATATCTTTCATAATACAACAAAAAGTATAGAATTTAACATTTGAATCCTTTATTCAAACAATTTAAGTCACTTTTCACCAGCAAGATTTATTAAATTTCAAATCAGACAACATTTTAAGAAAATGATAGATTAGGGATTGACTACACAAAAATAGTGATGATTTTGAGATGATGTGTATGTGGAAGTATCTAAGGGTTTCTTAGCACTAAAAGTGAGTGCTAACGACCTGTGTGGACTTGGTAAAGAATGGTTTAAAATAAAAAGTTCTTCCAATCCTATAGAATACCTCCTCATCATGCGAATTCACCTATATTACATAAATGTAATCTCACAGCGGCCTCGAAATGCATTACTAAGGAAAGTTCTAGAATAAGATACAATCACCGGCACACTCATAGCAACAACATATATAAACACTAAGAGTAAGTGTTTTTATCAATGAAGGCTCAAATTTCTCACGATTGAATAGAGGGGCTACAAGTGTGCTAGTCATGCAATTCACCCAATGAGGTTGCTGTTAAGACACATCTCTTATGCAAGAGGAGAACTTTGTTTGACAAATCAATTTCTAGCAATCGATGCTATCTTGGTCCGTTAGCAAGATTCGTAAAGTTCAATTGGAAAACCAAGATCAGTAACAGACTCGATAAGAGACTAGATGCAATAAATCACCAGGAAGCTCAGTAAGGTTTTTATAGCATGCCTACCAATACATCATATGATGAATCTAATGTTTATAAAGGTTGAATTAAGTATGCTAGATAAACTGTAACATCCTCTCTTTTGGTCCGGTAATTTCTAATTTTAAATTGATATATTTAATTGTATTAGAAATTATTTGATATTATTTGTTTATTTGCGAAACTTAACTAAATAAGCCTCAGGACTTATTGTGCTTAGTAAATTATTGATTGTTTTAATTTACTATAGTTGACGGTGCAATAAAATAAGTTTCTCGCAAGTGGTTTTTAGGTTCCAGGCAATAGATTGAAAAGGGGACTAGTTTTAAGTGGATACGGGTCGGTGTAAATATTTTAGGCCGACATATATGTAACTTTCCCTTTTAGGAAAGTTTTATACTTTCCATTTTTAGAAACTTAACCTAAATCCTCAAAAACCTTCACCACCCTTGCAAATCAAAATCGATAACTTGTGAATTAGTTGCTGTGATCTTTTTATAGTATAATCATCATCATCATCACTTTGAAGCTTTGAATTGGTAAGTTATTTCATGGTTTAAGTTAATGATTATAATCATTAGAACCTTTGGAATGATAGTGATTAAATCGATGTTGAACTTATGCTTTAAACATGTTATGGTATATATATATGATGAATTGTGGGCTGAAAACTGTTGTTATACTCGAATTTTGGTTAGTTTGGATAATTTTCGTAGCTGGGTTTTGAAGCTGGGCGAAGTATGCTGGTGCAGGGTGGGTACCCGGCGGGTAGAGCCCGTACCCGGCGGGTAATGTGCCTAAACCGAGAACCCAGCGGGTAAAACCCGTACCCGGCGGCTCCTATAGCCTTTAAAACGTATTTAAGTTCTGTTACCCCAACTTTTAAATTACCTGTGGCTACCAAGTGGGACCCGGCGGCTGTGATAGAGTACCCGATGGGTAATAGGGATACCCGGCGGGTAATAGGGATACCCGGCGGGTAATAGGGATACCCGGCGGGTAGTGACCTGTTTTATGGCTTTTTGCTTTAATTAATTTCAAACTTAAAATGTTAATATGTGATTATTAATATGCTATAATATGAAGGTTGTACATGATAATTGTCATATTGTAGTACTAATTTATAATTAGGAGCTTGCAATTGTAATGCTGATTGTGCTTAGTTCCTAATAATTTAAACTAATGTAAATTATGTATTGATGATCCAGAATACTAACTTTTAACCTGATTGAAAATTCTCAGATAAGCAAAGAGCTCAGCGAGATAAGACAGCTGAGTAAGTGAAACGAGACAATCAGGTGAGTGGATTTGAAACTCACAGTTTGATTTGGTTGTGTCAGTTTGATTTCAATCAGTAATTATAGGATTACTATTGATAGACTGTGAACCTGAAATGATATGCCATTTGATTGGTTGTTTGATGAACTTTGATTTGAAATGTAAATCAGAGGTCAACTAGATTGTTGGTTGGACTTGGTTGCTAATGTTAGTCGACACAGGGTTGTGTACATGTGTTGATAGAGATTAGCATTAAGTTAGCGGTTACTCGCTGTTTTGGCCAACAGTTGGGTTCAAGTGTTCTGATGAGGCCACCCGGAACAGGGTCTCTAGGAGCCACCGTTCCTCTTGACGATATTTGTTGCATTATTGATTGTGAACAGATTGCTAGCTAAATTGAATTGTAATTGATAATTCATTCACTTAGCTTCGTGCTAATCCCTCAATTTACTTCCTGCAGGTGATGTATTATATGTGGGTAGTCAGGAAGGACGTTTTGTGCTGGGAATGTTTGAAACTTGCAACTCTGATCCAGTTTGTAATAAATAATGTTTTGTAGCATATAATGCCTCGGGTTGTGAACATGTTAACTACGTTTGGTTAGTTGTTAAACATATTTTATAAAGGATTGCGAAAATTTCTAGCAGATTTCTAATAAAATATGTATTTCAAATAGTCGCTTCCGCCAATCTTAATATTATATTGTGATATTAAATGAGGGGCGTTATAAGTTGGTATCAGAGCAATAGTTTGGGGAAATTGAATATGATTGTATGTTCAATCCTGAACTTTGATTTTGTTGTGTCAAACATTCTTGGAAATGGGATTATGTACTGAATGTGAAACTGTTAGTAGAATAGGTGCTAACGACTAATGATTTGTAAGCTGTTGTGGTGTTTACAGATATGGCGGATAATGAACAACCACCTGTTAACCCTAATAATGTCTCGAGGCCGGAAGCTACTGTTGGGGCACACGATGATCAGGCTGGTAATGCTGGTGCTTCTTTTCATGCTAGAGAAGAGGTAGAAAGAGATCAGTATTTACTTAATTTGGAAGAGGAAAACCAAGCCCTCAGATTATATAAACAACAAAAAGAAGCTGAATCTTCTCATCCTATGTATGGTATGATTCCACCGCCAAAACCGAAAGGGTGTTCTTTTAAAACTTTTATGAGCAGTGGTCCATCTGTGTATTCTGGTAGTACAAATCCTACTGTAACTCTAGATTGGTTAAGGGATGTCGAAAAGAAATTTGAGGTCTATCAATGTGAAGAAGAATTGAAAGTTCCTTATGTATCCCAGCTTTTAAAAGGAGCAGCTATGAATTGGTGGGATTCAATTACTTCTGTGTTATCTCCTTTTCAGAAATCATCTATCCGATGGTCTGATTTTCATAATGAAGTTTGTAAGCAATATTGTTCTAGCCTTGATATAGCCCGGATTAGAAAAGAGTTTATGGATTTGCAGTTAACTGATAACATGTCAATGAATAATTTGATTAATCGGTTTACAGAGAAACTCAGGTTTGTTCAACAGTGGGTTCCTGATGAGAGAACTCAAATAGATCAGTTTGTTGGTACTTTGCCTAATCATTATCGAACTACAGTGAGGTTAGCTAGTTCTCTTCCTCATGCTTTCATGTTAGCTCGATCCGTTGATAGTGATTTGAGACCTCAAGAGATACCGAGAAAGGAAGTGACTTCTCAGAAACCTAAAAGTGAACCTTCTGGTAAAGGTAAGCAACAGTGGCAAGGAAGTCAACAAAGTAAGAAACAAGAAAGTCGTGGTGGTACTTCTGATCGTCCCAATTGGTGTGTTAAATGTAGAGCTAGACATTTTGGACCGTGTTCAGTGCAAACCACTAGATGTGTGAAATGTGGGGTGATTGGACATGAATTCAAGGATTGTGTTTACCCTAATTTTGTGTGCTGGCATTGTCATAAAGAAGGTCACCGTGCAAATCAGTGTACTGAGGCCAAGAGACAGAGTTCTGGGTCGGTTGTTGGTTCATCAGCATCTTCCGGTCAGAAACTGAAGACTCCGCCATCTGCAGTTAGTAGGGCTTTCCAGATGACAGTTGATGAGGCTGTCCATACAGATGACGTGATCACGGGTACTTTTCTTGTAAATTCTGTACCAGCTCGTGTTTTGTTTGATTCCGGTGCAAATTGTTCGTTTGTATCTGTGTACTTCTGTAATAAGTTGAAAATGATGCCTACTGTGATTACAAACCCTGTTGAAGTAGAAATAGCTAGTGGCAAGTCAGTCCCTGTTACCACCTCGGTAATTGGAGCTAGCATTATGATAGATGGCCAGACTTTCCCAATTTCCTTTCTGTTGATGCCGATTGCTAGTTTTGATGTGATTATTGGCATGGATTGGTTAAGTCAGTGTAAAGCAAGTATAGATTGCCACAATAAGCTGATTAGAATTCCAATCTCTGATGAGTCATATGTATTGGCTCGAGGAGAAAGGGATAATGTTTGTATGCCTTTGATTAACATGATAAAAGCTAGGAAATCTTTGTTTAAAGGCTGTGAATCGTATCTAGCTTATGTGATTGATGCTAAGTTAGAAAAGAAGTCTCTATCTGATGTACCGGTTGTTTCTGAGTATCCGGAAGTGTTCCCTGATGAATTACCTGGTTTACCACCGGTTAGGGAAGTTGAATATCAGATTGATCTTGTTCCTGGCTCTTCACCGATAGCCAAAGCCCCTTATAGATTAGCTCCATCTGAGATACGTGAAATGATGAATCAGATACATGAGTTGTTGGATAAAGGGTTTATTAGACCTAGTTCTTCTCCCTGGGGTGCACCAGTTCTGTTTGTGAAAAAGAAAGATGGGTGATTTAGAATGTGCATTGATTACAGGGAATTGAATAAACGGACAGTAAAGAATAAATATCCTTTGCCCAGAATAGATGATTTGTTTGATCAGTTGCAAGGATCTTCGTTTTATTCAAAGATTGATTTGAGGTCAGGTTATCATCAAGTTCGTGTTCGTGATTATGATGTTCCTAAAACTGCATTTCGTACCAGGTATGGTCATTTTGAATTCCTGGTTATGCCTTTTGGTTTGACGAATGCTCCAGCAGTTTTTATGGATTTGATGAACCGTGTTTGTCGACCTTTTCTTGATAAGTTTGTGATTGTGTTTATCGATGATATTTTGGTATATTCTAAATCCGAATCAGAACATGGAATGCATTTGAGGTTAGTATTGGAAACCTTAAAGAGAGAACATTTGTATGCAAAGTTTTTGAAATGTGAATTTTGGATTCGGGAAGTACAGTTTTTGGGTCATATCATTTGTAATGAGGGTGTTAAGGTTGATCCTTCAAAAATTGAAGCTGTAATGAATTGGAAAGCTCCAAAGTCTGCTTCAGAAATAAAGAGTTTTCTTGGTTTGGCGGGTTATTACCAGAAGTTTATTAAAGATTTTTCTAAAATTGCCGGTCCGTTGACTAAATTGACCCGTAAAGATGAAAAGTTCGTGTGGACGAAACAACGGGAAACAACTTTTCAGACTCTGAAACAGTTGTTATGTCAGGCTCCTATGTTAGCATTGCCAGATGGGTCCGATGATTTTGTTGTTTACTGTGATGCATCGATTGTTGGTTTGGGTTGTGTTTTGATGCAACGAGATCGTGTGATTGCTTATGCTTCTCGTCAGCTCAAACCTCATGAAAGAAATTATCCTACCCATGATTTAGAGCTTGCAGCTGTTGTTTTTGCTTTAAAAATCTGGAGGCATTACTTGTATGGTACCAAATGTGTTATTTGTACAGATCACAAGAGTCTTCAGTATATATTTTCCCAGCAAGAGTTGAATATGCGTCAGAGACGATGGTTAGAGTTAATCAAAGACTATGATTGTGAGATTAAACACCATCCAGGGAAAGCTAATGTGGTTGCTGATGCTTTAAGCCGTAAAGTAACTTCTGATCGAGTTTATTTTATGCGTTTAGAAGTTTCCTCTGAATTGGTTGCCCAGATAAAAGCTGCACAGTTAGAAGCTTTGTTAGATCATAATTTGAAATCTGAAATTATGTTGAATCGAAAGGAATTGTTATTAGATGATTTGAGAGGATTAAAAACCTTTCAGTCTCGTGTTTGGATTCCTTTGATTGGTGGTCTTCGGGATGTTATTCTGAATGAAGCTCATAAGTCCAGATTGTCTGTACATCCTGGAAGTACTAAAATGTATAATGACTTGAAACCTTTGTATTGGTGGCCTACAATGAAAAAGGATGTAGCAAGGTTTGTTAGTTCTTGTCATATTTGTTCTCAAGTGAAAGCTGAACACCAAAAGCCGTATGGATCGTTGAAACAACTTGAAATTCCAGAATGGAAGTGGGAACATTTGACTATGGATTTTGTTACAAAGCTGCCTAGAACTGCTAGAGGAAATGATATGGTTTGGGTCATTGTGGATCGATTGACTAAGAGTGCTCATTTTCTAGCTACCAATGAGACGGCATCTTTGACTAAGCTTGCACAGTTGTATATGAATGAGATTGTTACTCGGCATGGTATTCCATTATCTATTGTATCTGATAGAGATCCGAGGTTTGTATCTCATTTTTGGCAAAGTTTACAGCATGAGTTGGGTACACGTGTGAACCTCAGTACAGCTTATCATCCTCAAACAGATGGTCAGTCAGAACGTACGATTCAGACATTAGAGGATATGTTGAGAGCTTGTATTTTGGAGTATGGTGGTTCATGGGATTCTCATTTGCCATTAGTTGAGTTTGCTTATAATAACTCTTATCATTCCAATATCGGCATGCCTCCATATGAAATGCTTTATGGACGTCGTTGTAGAACTCCAACTTGTTGGTTAGAAGCAGGTGAGAAACAGTTTGCAGGTCCATATATTGTTCAAATAACAGCTGATAAAGTGGCAGTGGCTCGTGAGAAGTTGAAAGCTGCACGTGATAGACAGAAACAATACGCTGATCCTAAACGTCGACCAGTTACTTTTGTTGAAGGTGAACTTGTTTATTTGAAAGTTTCGCCTTGGAAAGGGGTAATACGGTTTGGGAAACGTGGCAAATTGGCTCCTCGATATGTTGGACCGTTTAGAATTCGTCAGATTGTTAATGATCAGTCTGTTACATTGAATCTTCCTCCAGAGCTTGCTGGTATTCATGACACGTTTAATATTTGTTATTTGAGGAAATGTAACGTTGAAGACCAGTCACAGATTCTTCCTTTGAAAGATGTGAAAGTAGATCAAAGTCAGAAGTTAGTAGAAGAACCAGTTGAACTTCTTGACCGAAAAGTGACCAAACTTAGAAAGAAACAGATTCCCATGGTGTTAGTGAAATGGAAACATAGTTTAGGTGAAAACCTAACTTGGGAGACTGAAGATAGTATGAAATCTAGATATCCTGGATTATTTGATCGTGATGAGATTTCGGGGGCGAAATCTTCTTGAGGGGGGGAGAGTTGTAACATCCTCTCTTTTGGTCCGGTAATTTCTAATTTTAAATTGATATATTTAATTGATTTAGAAATTATTTGATATTATTTGTTTATTTGCGAAACTTAACTAAATAAGCCTCAGGACTTATTGTGCTTAGTAAATTATTGATTGTTTTAATTTACTATAGTTGACGGTGCAATAAAATAAGTTTCTCGCAAGTGGTTTTTAGGTTCCAGGTAATAGATTGAAAAGGGGACTAGTTTTAAGTGGATACGGGTCGGTGTAAATATTTTAGGCCGACATATATGTAACTTTCCCTTTTAGGAAAGTTTTATACTTTCCATTTTTAGAAACTTAACCTAAATCCTCAAAAACCTTCACCACCCTTGCAAATCAAAATCGATAACTTGTGAATTAGTTGCTGTGATCTTTTTATAGTATAATCATCATCATCATCACTTTGAAGCTTTGAATTGGTAAGTTATTTCATGGTTTAAGTTAATGATTATAATCATTAGAACCTTTGGAATGATAGTGATTAAATCGATGTTGAACTTATGCTTTAAACATGTTATGGTATATATATATATGATGAATTGTGGGCTGAAAACTGTTGTTATACTCGAATTTTAGTTAGTTTGGATAATTTTCGTAGCTGGGTTTTGAAGCTGGGCGAAGTATGCTGGTGCAGGGTGGGTACCCGGCGGGTAGAGCCCGTACCCGGTGGGTAATGTGCCTAAACCGAGAACCCGGCGGGTAAAACCCGTACCCGGCGGCTCCTATAGCCTTTAAAACGTATTTAAGTTCGGTTACCCCAACTTTTAAATCACCCGGTGGCTACCAAGTGGGACCCGGCGGCTGTGATAGAGTACCCGGCGGGTAATAGGGATACCCGGCGGGTAATAGGGATACCCGGCGGGTAGTGACCTGTTTTATGGCATTTTGCTTTAATTAATTTCAAACTTAAAATGTTAATATGTGATTATTAATATGCTATAATATGAAGGTTGTACATGATAATTGTCATATTGTAGTACTAATTTATAATTAGGAGCTTGCAATTGTAATGCTGATTGTGCTTAGTTCCTAATAATTTAAACTAATGTAAATTATGTATTGATGATCCAGAATACTAACTTTTAACCTGATTGAAAATTCTCAGATAAGCAAAGAGCTCAGCGAGATAAGACAGCTGAGTAAGTGAAACGAGACAATCAGGTGAGTGGATTTGAAACTCACAGTTTGATTTGGTTGTGTCAGTTTGATTTCAATCAGTAATTATAGGATTACTATTGATAGACTGTGAACCTGAAATGATATGCCATTTGATTGGTTGTTTGATGAACTTTGATTTGAAATGTAAATCAGAGGTCAACTAGATTGTTGGTTGGACTTGGTTGCTAATGTTAGTCGACACAGGGTTGTGTACATGTGTTGATAGAGATTAGCATTAAGTTAGCGGTTACTCGCTGTTTTGGCCAACAGTTGGGTTCAAGTGTTCTGATGAGGCCACCCGGAACAGGGTCTCTAGGAGCCACCGTTCCTCTTGACGATATTTGTTGCATTATTGATTGTGAACAGATTGCTAGCTAAATTGAATTGTAATTGATAATTCATTCACTTAGCTTCGTGCTAATCCCTCAATTTACTTCCTGCAGGTGATGTATTATATGTGGGTAGTCAGGAAGGACGTTTTGTGCTGGGAATGTTTGAAACTTGCAACTCTGATCCAGTTTGTAATAAATAATGTTTTGTAGCATATAATGCCTCGGGTTGTGAACATGTTAACTACGTTTGGTTAGTTGTTAAACATATTTTATAAAGGATTGCGAAAATTTCTAGCAGATTTCTAATAAAATATGTATTTCAAATAGTCGCTTCCGCCAATCTTAATATTATATTGTGATATTAAATGAGGGGCGTTATATAAACCTACTGATACATCAAGGATAAACCTTAAAATTTCCATTTTGTGCATGTTCCCAGATGTACTATCATTTCCCAAGTTGTTTACAGACACAACCCAACGTCTTTTCGGTTTTATAACTTTTAAAAGATATGTTGTTCAAACAAAATTTGTTAATTTTAAAATTACTCCCCCTGAACAACAGATACTTTTAAAGTTTGCAAATTTACATTTAAAAAACATGGCGATTCCCCTCAGGTAACAAGCAAAGATAATGCTATACGCCAAGTACATGAAAGACAAAAAATTAAATTTATACACAAAATCTAATTTAAAAGTTTTTTTTTTTTTTTTTTTTTTTTTTTTTTTTTTTTTTTAATCAAAACTTGAACACACTAAAAGCACACCAAAAAATATATCAAGTCACATATTATTTGATGATTGGATTTTTCAATCCAAGCATAGAAGCAAGTTCTTCAAATTTTGACCGATTAAACGCTTTTGTGAAAATATCAGCTTTTTGTTTGGTAGTGTCAATTTGAATCAAATCAATCAAATGTTTCTCATAACAATCCCGTATGAAATGAAAACGAATTTCAATGTGTTTCGTTTTGGAATGTTGCACGGGATTTTGTGTTATGTTAATAGCTGTAGTATTGTCAATGAAAATAGGAGATAAGGTTAGAAGGAACCCGTAATCACGAAGTTGATGCTGTATCCAGAGAATTTGAGAACAGCAACTTGCGGCAGCAATGTATTCAGCTTCAGCGGTTGAAGTAGACACGGTTGTCTGTTTCTTGCATTGCCAGGTGACTAAACGATTTCCCAAAAACTGACATCCTCCAGATGTTGACTTTCTATCCAAATTACAGCCACCATAATCCGAATCCGAATAAGCAGACAGATCAAAATTATCTTCATTCGAGTACCAAAGACCAAGAGATGGTCTATGTTTGAGATAACTAAAAATCCTTTGAACTGCTTTCAAATGAGAAACTTTTGGAGCTGATTGATATCTTGAGCATATGGAAACAGCAAAAACAATATCTGGTCGAGAAGCTGTAAGATACATCAAAGATCCGATCATAGATCTATATTCAGTATGATTTGTATCTTCTTCTTCCTCATGAGGTCCAAATTTGTAGTTTGTTGAAATGGGAGTAGCAAAAATTCTTTCATTTGGCAACGTAAACTTTGTCAACATTTCTTGTACATACTTCGATTGATGAATGAACATTCCATCAACACGTTGCTCAACTTGTAATCCAAGAAAGAATGTAAGTTCTCCCAATGAACTCATTTCAAACTTTGACCTCATAACTTTCTCAAATTCGTCACACAGCTTCTTATTTGTTGAACCAAAGATAATGTCATCCACATAAACTTGCACAAGAATCAAATCATTATCAGATTCTTTAATGAATAGAGTGCTGTCAATTCTTCCTCTTTTATAACCGTTCTGTAATAAATGAGTTGACAGTGCTCTATACCATTCTTTGGGTGCTTGATGAAGACCGTACAGTGCTTTGTCTAACCTGTAGACATAATCAGGATGCGCTTTGTCTTCAAACCCAGGAGGTTGACACACATAAATTTCTCTATCAATTTTCCCATACAGAAAAGCTGTTTTCACGTCCAGTTGATAAACTTTGAATTTCTTGTAAGATTCATATGCAAGAAATAGTCTTATCGATTCCAATCTCGCAACTGGAGCAAACACGTCATCGTAATCAATGCCTTCTTGTTGTTTATAGCCTTGAACAACCAAACGAGCTTTGTTCTTGACTACAACTCCTCGATCATCACGTTTCACACGGTATACCCAACGAGTTCCTATAGGAAAGAAACCACGGGGTAATGGAACTAATTCCCATACTTCTAGCTTTTTGAATTGATTCATTTCTTCTTGCATTGCCTCAATCCAATGGGAATCTTTCAAAGCTTCTTCAATCTTTTTCGGTTCAACTTGTGAGAGAAAACAAGATTGAACTTCAGCAACAAAATTTTCTTCTTGAAGATCTGAAGTTGAGACTTCAGGAGGATCAACTTGAGGAGTTGAAGCTTCAACTTGAGATCTTGTTTGAACACCTTTTTCTAAATCACCAATGATATTTTCAGTTGGGTGATTTGTATGAATTCTTGATTGTGGAATAGGATCAGGCACAATGATCGGTTCCAAATTTGTATGATCAAATGAAGATTCAAGAATTTCATTATGCTCATCAGAAACAATTTCTTCATCAGACGAATCAGAAATTTCTTGTACAGTTGGAGAATCGGGTACTTGCTCAGTAGTAGGATGAGGTGGTTCAGTGGATGTAGATGGTTTAGATGTATCAGCGGATAACTCTAAATCATGTAAGAGAGTGACAACTTGTTCAACTTCATCAGGAGCTTCAGCAAGATCAAATGAATCAAACACAAAATTGTAGTCAAACAACCTTTCAGGACCAATACCTTGTGCAGATTCAGTGTAACGTAAGCAAGTTACTTCAAAATGTTCTTCCACTCTCTTAGTCATCTTGTTGAACACACGTTTGTTTGGTGAGTTATTTGAGAAACCCAAAAAATAACCTTCACTGGATTTTGCACCAAACTTAGCTATTCGTTCCTTCGTGTGCATTATCAAACAAGGACATCCAAACGGTTCAAGAAACTGCAGATTTGGTTTTCGATTATTTAGCAATTCATATGACGTTTTGTTTTGCTTCTTAACCAAATTTACTCTATTAAGAACATAACAAGCTGTATTGACTGCTTCTGCCCAGAAAGTGATTGGCAGTTTTGAATCTGCTAACATTGTCCTAGCAGCTTCAATGAGAGTACGATTTTTGCGTTCAGTAACTCCATTTTGTTGTGGAGTATAAGCAGCACTGTATTGATGATCAATACCTTTTCTAGTACAGTACATCTCCATTGTTGAGTTCTTAAATTCAGTACCATTATCGCTTCTCAGTTTCTTGATTTTCAAATTGCACAGATTCTCAAGTTTATCAAAAAGATAAATAAGAATCTCAGATGTTTCATCTTTTGTTGACAGAAAGTAAACCCAAGAAAATCTCGAGTAATCATCAGTAACCACCAAACAATAAGATGCTCCACCCAGACTCTTTCGACTTACAGGACCAAATAAATCCATGTGCAATAGCTCCAATGGTCTTTCAATAGAATTCACTTTCTTTGACTTATGAGACTTCTTGTGCTGTTTGCCCTTTTGACAAGGAACACAATGATCATTCAAACCAAAGGATTGCTTTGGTACACCTAGCACAAGATCATTTTTCACCAAATAGTTCATCTTTCGAAAATGAATGTGTCCCATACGTCTGTGCCATAGAAGTGATTCCTTTTCTGTAGCTCGAGATAAAAGACACGTTTCATATTTTGTTTCAACAATTCTCATATCAAGAATATATGTATCTTTTTCTCTTGGAGATCGAAGCAAAACCCATTCTTCAGGAATAACAAACCCAGGTTTCAAAATACAACATTCTTTATCGGTAAAGACTGTCGTATACTTTTTATCACACACTTGTGAAACACTGAGTAAGTTGTGATTTAACTGCTCCACAAAGTTTACTTTTTCAAAACTTACTAGTCCATTGGTAAGAGTACCTTGACTAGAAATCACACCACCGTTATTTCCCGCAAAAGCAACATATCCTCCATTATAAGCATGTACATCAGTCAACAAAGATATATCGCCTGTCATGTGTCTTGAGCAACCACTGTCGATATACCATTTACTATTGTTTACAGCTTCAGGTTGCTGCAGCACACAAAAGAGAAAAATTAATTAGAAATGGGTACCCAAGCCTTGACAGACTTAGGCACCCCAGTAACATCGTCAACAATAAGTACATCAGTCAAAGTTTTGTTTTTCAACATTTCAGAAAGGTTGACTGATGCAATATTGTCAGATGTTAAACAACCACTCAAAGTTTTGATTTTCCAAACTTGCTTCGGTTTGAAAGTGTGCTTGACAACAAGATTTTTATTTTTATCAGATGATTTGAAAAACTCATTCTTGTTATCTCGCATAACAGGTGTGGAAACAGGTGAACTCTTCTGAGAAAAAGATTTTCTTGAAGGACTTCTAGAAGAAATTGGTACATTTCTTGAAGAATGTTTGTATTTAAATGTTCGTGGAACACCTTTTCCAGACTTCTTTTGAGCAAGCACAGAACAATCATCTATCAAATGACCTTGTTGTCTACAATAGAAACAAGATCTAGTTTCAACAACAGGTTGAGATTGAGGAACAAATCTTTTGGAATGACCGAAAGACACATTTTCAAGAAATTGTTCATTTACATTTCTTTTTAAAATGGTAATTTTAGGTTCAGCCTTAGCTTTACCTTTCAACAATGTATCATCAGTTTCATTTGTAACAATGTGATTTTCAGGTTTAACATTGACTTTAACAATCGGTTTGTATTCCTGAAGAGTTATATCTTCAATCTCAATAACCTCTTCCACAGAAACAAGAGGTTCAGAAACAACTTGACTTGACTTGGACTCACAGACAATAGGCTTAACTGGCTCAGCCTTGTTTTCAACAGACTTTTCAGATACAATCTTAACATCAGTAAGTGTAGTCTTAACTGGCTCAGACTTATTAGTGACATTAACAGACTTAAGATTGTTATCTATTTCACACTCAACAGTTACAACATTTCCTTGGCTAAATTTGACAGGTTTATCTAACATAAGAGATTTTGTACCTTTCTTTTTCAATGTTGGTACAAAATTTTTAATGTCATCATTAGAAGGCATTGACGTATAATCCAAAGGTGGTGCAACCATTTTGTAACCAATGCCTGGTCGACCTTTCTTTATCTGTTGTGCCTCAATGATGTCATTAAAAACTAGAGAAGAAGTAGCAACATTGGATAGTTTACCATTCAAACGTAGAACTTCAGCTTGAGAATCAGATAATTGTTTCTTTACTTTTTCAAGCATGACAACATAACTACTGATCTCATCTTGTTGTTCAAAAATTTTAGCACGAAGTTCTTGTTTTTCATCAAAAATTGATTTTAGTTTCAAATCAAAAAGATTTTCATTTTGCTTTAGTAAACTATTTGCTTCAAGCAATTTTTCATGTTCAGCATCAATACGTTCTAGTTCTTCTCTATATCTCTTAAGTTTTCCAGTCAATTTTATACAAGAAATGCAGGAAAGAGGTTCAATATCTACCTCATGAATGTTGGCCATTAGTGCTTTCAGAGGAACAACTTCATTATCATCTTGTTCAGAAAAATCAAAAGCTACATCAGACAATTGCATTGCTGCAGAAATCATTGCATTTTCTTCAGCTTTTGATGATTCTTCAGGCTTCTTTGGAGATGGTCTGGTAAATCCAGAAGGTGGATTTCTTTTCTGTTCACATTCACGAGCAAAATGTCCAAGATTTTGACAATTGTAACATCTGACTTTACTTTTGTCAAAACCTAAACTCTTGTCATTTGGATTATCAAGGGATTTTCGTCCAGTCTTCTTGAAATAATTCTTCATTCTTCTTGTCAACATGGCAGAACTCCATTTAATGTCAATTCTTTCTAACTCATCATTGTCAATTTGACTAAAGTCTTCTTCAGTCAAATTTAAGGAACTCATTCGGTTTGTGTTGGGTCAAAACTGTTTCTGAGTTGAAGTTCTGATGAGAAGACAGAGTACAAGTGATTAAAACTGTTTGTTTTGAAGGTTAAAACTGTCTTTACGAAGTTACAACTGATAGAAGAAAACTGACGAGAAGACAAGTGTTACAACTGATTGAAGATAGATTACAACTGATAGTTATGTGTCTGTAAGTAGTTAAAACTGCTTATGTATTTGTAACTGTTAGTTATATATGAAACAGTTAACACTGATTGCATATTTGTACTTAGTCGTATATTACAATTGAAGCAGTTACCACTGAATGTGTAACAGTTACAACTGTTTACTTCAGAATGGTAGTTAAAACTGTTTATGATTTTGTGATAAGTTTGAGTCGGTTATGGAAGTTATTTTATTCCATATTTGTAGGAGATTGTATAGGACTCTATATGTTATAAATAGAGATCCTTTAGACCTAGATAGGTTAACGTATTATTGCGCAGCTTCAAGGTTTTCTGTAACCCTAATACATCAAGTGTATTCGTCTTATATCATTAATAAGATTGAAGCTTTCGGTATATTATCGTGTTCACTATATTAATTATCGTTGATCTTCTTAATATTGTTGAGTGTGATTCCGCAACTTCTCAATAATATATTCAAAGCTTATTGCATAAGATTGTTTATTAAGTTAAACAGGGACTAACAAAGTGGTATCAGAGCTTGTGAAGCTTTGAAGACAGGAAGATCTGGGATTATTAGTATTAGTATTTGAGTTTTAGTACAGATATTAAGTTTTGATTTCAATGGCAACTGAAGGTAATGAAGGAATTCAAGCTACAAAGATTCCAATGCTTAAACCTGATGAGTTTGACCTATGGAAGGTCAGAATCAGGCAATATATGCTTCTCACAGATTATCAGATGTGGGAAGTTGTTGTTAATGGTATTCCAGTAACGCTTGATGGTGATGGAGTAAAGCAACCAAGAGCACCACCAACATCTGAAGCAGAAAGGAAAATCAGATCTACTGAGTACAAGGCACTTAGTACTTTGTTGCTATCCATACCGAATGAGCATCAGAGCAGATTTGATAATTGTGAAGATCCTAAGGTACTAATGGAGGCAATTGAGAAGAGGTTTGGTGGTAATGATAACACCAAAAAGAATAAAAGATCTCTGTTAAAGCAACAATTTGAAAATTTTAGCCATGTGAAATCTGAAACTCTAACTCAAACCTTTGATAGGTTTACTAAATTAGTTGGAGAATTGGAAAATCACAAGGTTAAGATTGACAAAGAAGATCTTAACAGAAAGTTCTTAAGATCATTAGGTGATGAATGGACAATCTATACAGTTGGATTAAGGCAGAGTTCAGACATTGAAGTTAAGGAACTAGAAGATATATACAATGATCTGAGGAACTTTGAGTCTGAGGTGGAAAGTAAGAAGCAAGCAACTGGATATAGTCATAATGCTGCTTTTATGTCTATGGCTGGAACAAAGGTAGAATCAAGTCAAATGGGTTCTACTTATGTTTCAGGGGGAGCAGGATCATCATCAAATAGTTCTAATGATCAGATCTTAGAATCTTTCTTTGCAAGTAATGTGAATTCTTCACTTACTAATGAAGATCTGGAACAATTTGATGGTGATGATCTAGAGGAAATGGACATCAAGTGGCAAATTGCATTGATTACTCAGAGAGCAAAAAGGTTCATGCAGAGGACTGGTAGAAACAACTTTGCATACAAGAGGAATGATGCAAATTGGTTTGATAAGAGCAAGATTGAGTGTTTCAACTGTCACAATGTTAGTCCCTGTTTAACTTAATAAACAATCTTATGTAATAAGCCTTGAATGTATTATTGAGAAGTTGCGGAATCACACTCAATAATATTAAGAAGATCAACTAATATCAATTAATATGATGAACACAATAATATACCGAAAGCTTCAATCTTATTAATGATATAAGACGAATACACTTGATGTATTAGGGTTACAGAAAACCTTGAAGCTGCGCAATTACCTTAACCTATCTAGGTCTAAAGGATCTCTATTTATATCACATAGAGTCCTATACAATCTCCTACAAATATGGAATAAAATAACTTCCATAACCGACTCAAACTTATCACAAAATCATAAACAGTTTTAACTACCATTCTGAAGTAACCAGTTGTAACTGTTACACATTCAGTGGTAACTGCTTCAATTGTAATATACGACTAAGTACAAACGTATAATCAGTGTTAACTGTTTCATATATAACTAACAGTTACAAATACATAAGCAGTTTTAACTACTTACAGTCACATAACTATCAGTTGTAATCTATCTTCAATCAGTTGTAACACTTGTCTTCTCGTCAGTTCTATCAGTTGTAACTTTGTAAAGACAGTTTTAACCTTCAAAACAAACAGTTTTAATCACTTGTACTCTGTCTTCTCATCAGAACTTCAACTCAGACCTGAAACAGTTTTGACCCAACAATCTCCCCCTAAACTTAATCTGTCCTTCACAGCATTAAGTTTCTTCTAATCCTCCATTATGAGCTTCACAAAAATCTTTCAAAACTGTTAGTCTTTTTTTCTCTTCCTCCTATCAATCTCCTCTTTTTTATGAATCTGATTTAACACCATATATACCAATTCCAGAGCTACATCATCTAAAACTGCAGCTTGTAGTCTTGCATTTCTCAAGCCCATCAAAAATCTTAGATTCATATCATAAAATCTATCTGTCAATAACCACATAAACACTGCATCATCCATAACAATCTGATGTTCTCCAGGTTTGGCATGATAAATCCAATTTCTGACCTTGCTAAAAGTAGCAAACTGAAATGGAAACTCTTCTGGCTCAAACATTGCTTTAATCCAATGCCATGTAACTTTTTCAACCAGATTATCAAACCTTTTCAAATCTAAATCCTTTTCCATCCCAATCTCATACATTCTCACCAAATCAGTCCTACTAATTCTCTTTACAAAATCCCTAAAAGATCTCCACCAAGATACATTTCCATCTGCTCTTTCAACTTTAATTTTGTGAATCTTAACAGGATTGACAAATTGCTCAATCGACCAATCAATGATACCAGGTAATTCAACATTAATTACCTCAGATTCCATAGGTTGTAACAGAATAAACTCCTTCAATTCATCAATATTTCTCTCTCTATCAGGAATTTCATCTAACTCTCTTTTCTTTCTTTCCATTTCATCCTTCTTCCTCTTCTTAGCTTCTACCTTTTCTCTTTTTTCTTTTTCTTCCTTTTCTTTCAATTTCCTTTCTTTTTCAGCCTTTTTCCTTTCCTTTTCAGCTTCTTTCTTTTTCTTCTCAGCTTCTTTCTTTTCTGTTTCTTTCTTTTCAATCACATCAGGATTCATATCATCTTTATCCCATAACTCCTGCAATCTCTCTAAACTCATCTGTTTCAATGCATTCAAAGGAATATATCCACCTTTCAGCTTTGCAATTAAGTTCTTCTTCATTTGAGCTTTTGTTGGTGGTTTTGCAGCTTTTTTCTTTCTTGCTTCCTCTGCTTTCTTTTTCTTAACCTGATCAACAAGATATTCAATATCATCCTGTCTCTGCTCTTTCAGCAAATAATCATCCCATTCTGCCACTTGTTCTTTTGTCATTTTCACAAACTTTCCTTCCTCAATCTCAACATCAATCAAACCCTCTGCATTTAGCTCAGCCTGTAACCTTTGAGCATATTCAGTATCATGAGCAGTTACTTCTGGTGGCACTGGTTTTTGCTTTTTCTTCTTTGGTTCTTCTACCAGTTTTCCCTTGCCTTTATCTTTTGGATCAATCTTTGGCAATTCTTTCTGTTGAACAGGAGCAGCAGCAGGTTCTCTGATGGTAAATCCAGGCAAAGATGATTGTTGTGTAGATGTCTTCTTTGGACTGTCAACCTTCTTTCCTGTTCCTGTCATCTTGGCAATTTTAACTGGAATGCTCTTTTTCCTAGTCTTTTCAACTTGTGGAGCATCAGTTTTAGCATCAGTCTTTACTTCTTCTTTTTCAACTGCCATCTCAGGTTTATTAACCTCATCACCATCAATTTTTAACTCCTCAGTCTTTTCATCCAAATCAACCTCTACAGTCTGCTCCACTGACCCAATAACCTCAGTATGATCAGACTTATCCTCATCTGCCACTGATTCCTTCATCTCTGTTTCCACTGTCTCATATACTGATTCATTTATTTATGGCTCTGGCTCTGTAGGTGGTGTTGGAGGTGTATGCACAAATTCATCATCCACAGGTTGTTCCATTTCAATCTCTTCATCAACTTTGTCATCATCAGACACAACCTTATCCTCCTTATTCTTCTTATCACCCAAATTTGTCCAGACCTTCTCCCCCTTTTTGAAAGCATTTTGTGGAAATTGATAAGCATCCTCAGGTTCAGAAGTATCATGAACCACAAATTTCCTACCTTTCTTCAAACATTTAATAACAATCTTCTCTAACTGCTGCACTCTCCTCTGCAACTGAGTGATAATTTCATCCTTAGCTTTGTTCTTCTTCCTCTCCTTTACAAACTCAGCCCATGCATAATCAATCATTTTCGTCAATTCCAAGTTAGTTCTAGCCTCAACACCTTCAGGATGTGAATCCTTTGGTGAATCATTGACATCATCAAACTCTGACTCATGCCTAGCATGATCATCAAAGTCCCCTTTGTTCTTGGTACTGGGACCACTAGGATCATCTACATGTGTAGAATCATTTCCATGTGTTGCCTCTGATTGGGTCTTATTAATGTTACTTCTGTCCTGCTCTGCCAGTGGGCTAGAAGCAGTAGAAGCAGCCCTCTCAGAATGATCATCCTCCTCCTCATTGATCATCTGCTGTGATGAATCATTTGACTGAGACACCTGAGCAGCAGAAGCCTCAGATGCCTGTTTTCTAGCCTTTTTGGCTTTAGAAGATTTAGCTGTTGTGGTCCCTTGTTTTCTTTTATTACCCCCAACTACTGTGGGTTGAGAAGTAGTGGGAGGAACCATTCTCTCAGTAGTTGGTTCAGTATCAGTTGGTGGTACTGATGCTATGGTGGAAGGTGCAGGAAGCATTGTAGAAAATAATGCTGTAACCTTCCCAGAAAATTTAGTATCTCTCTTCATATTTACAAAAACTTTTGGTTTAAAAGAGATAATACCAATAACCTTCTCAAGTGCAGTTATATTAGGAATTTGTTCATTTAAGAACAACTGCACAAAACGTGGATACATCAAAAATTTAATCTTTGGCTGCTCAATGTTTCTAAGCATACCAGAAAATATCAGATTTGAAAAATTAAACCTTTGACCAGTTGAAAGACAAGCAATTGCATAAGCAATGTTGCTTCCAAACTGCTCAAATGATGATCTCTTAGATGACAAGCAGTGTAAAATTGTATGTATTAAAAACCTCCACTGATGAGAAAATAAGGTTTTCTGAAAAGTAAAAATTTCAAAAGAACCCTCATAACCCATCAATCGTAAAGTATTATACATAACAGTATCATCTAAAGAAGATATACCTGCCTCATCATCTAGTTGTAATGAAGCTCTAACAGTAGCTTCTGTGACTACAACCCGTGTATCCATAACTTCTGAAACAATTCTTTTAATCCCCTGTTCCTCTTCGATTGTTGCATTCACCCAGAAATTGTTGATATGATCGTGTGATATCCTGGGTGCCACAGTGAGAGCATGACGAATATGTGAAGCACGAAGGAAATCAATGATTTCCACATACTCGTTTGCCTCTGCAGGTTTCATCAAGAATGCAATCATGTTGTGATCTTTTCCAATCGGTAGTTGAACAGTAGACGAAGTCGATGCCATGATAAGAAATCAAGTAATCGAAAAGAATCGAAGATGATTATTCAAAATTGAGAATCGATAAGACTTAGCGCAGTGGTGTGTGTGTAATTTTGAAAGCGTAATGAAAAACCCTAAGTGTTGAGGGTTAAGTACTGAAATTGAGTCAGTTGTAAACCCTAATTTGACCAGATCCCTAATTATAACTAAAACAGTATTAATTAAACAAAATAACACGTTCAGTGATAATTATGAAAATAACCATCAGTGATAATCAACACTTGGCTTTTCAAATGCATCATTTACATAATAAAGCTAGCAGTGCTAACTTGTACAAGCAGTACCAACCGACCAAGGCAGTGCTAGCTTAATACAAGTAGTACTTCAGTTCTAGCAAAATCATATAAACAAAGCAGTGGTTTTTTTTTTTTTTTTTTTTGGCAAAAAGTAAAACTCCACAAGCAGTGAAACTTCATAAACACCTGCATAAGTTAGACTCCAAGACATAGCAATATAACCTGCAGTGTTAATTCCAAACAATAATACAAGTATACAGTGTTAACTATACACTAACAGTGGTGAAGTGATTATTACCACTGTTTATACTAAAAGTCGTAAACAGTGATAACGACACATTACACACAATCAGTGTTTAATTAACAAATCAGTATTAACCCAAATTGAAATTACAGTAGATATTATTCACAGAAAGCAATAACAAGAAAAATAACTTATGACAAATTGATCATTCCAATACTAGTAACCAAGAATGTGAATCTGCCTACATCAAATGCTTTTGTAAACAGATCAGCAAACTGATTATCAGTATGAACCTTCAAAATTTGAATAAGTCTTTTCTCATTACAATCTCTAATGAAATGATATCTGATTTCAATGTGCTTTGTTTTAGAATGTTTAACTGGGTTATTTATAATACTGATTGCAGAACTATTATCAATAAAAATAGGAGTATTAAGAAAGGTAAAACCATAATCTAACATCTGATTCTGAATCCATAGCACTTGAGCACAGCAACTTGCAGCTGCTACATATTCTGCCTCTGCTGTAGATGTAGATACCGTAGTTTGTTTCTTGCATTGCCATGAAACCAATCTTTCTCCCAAAAATTGACAACCTCCTGATGTAGATTTCCTGTCCAAATTAGCTCCTCCATAATCACTATCTGTGTAAGCTATCAGATCAAAAGAATTAAACTTTGGATACCAAAGGCCCAATTTTGGTTGACCCTTTAAATATCTAAATATTCTTTTGACTGCTAGAAGATGTGATAGCTTTGGATTAGCTTGAAATCTTGCACATAAACACACTGCAAACATGATGTCAGGCCTTGATGAAGTGAGATACATAAGAGACCCAATCATTGATCTGTAAAGATGTTCATCCACACTCTCCCCCTCAAGATCTGCATGTAATTTCTTGTTTGTCTCCACTGGTGTGCTTGCAACTTTAGCATCTTTATACCCAAATCGATCCAGTATATCATTAACATACTTACTTTGATGAATAAAGATTCCTTCATTCTGTTGCTTTACTTGCAGCCCCAAGAAAAATGTTAATTCCCCCATGGAGCTCATCTTGAACTTTTCATGCATCAAGGATTCAAACTCCTTGCAAAGACTATCCTTTGTTGAACCAAAAATGATATCATCTACATAGACTTGAACCAGTAGTATATCATTCTTAATTCTTTTAGTAAACAAAGTTTTATCTATTGCACCCCTTTTGAATCCATTCTGCAACAGATAATCTGAAAAAGTATCATACCAGGCTCTAGGTGCTTGATGTAAGCCATAAAGAGCTTTATCCAGTTTGAAAACTTTGTCAGGAAACTTAGAATCTTCAAACCCTGGTGGTTGACATACATATACCTCTTCCTGTATAGTGCCATACAGAAAAGCACTCTTAACATCCATCTGATACACAATGAATCCCTTGAATGAAGCATAAGCCAAAAACAATCTAATTGCCTCTATTCTTGCAACAGGTGCAAAAACCTCATCATAATCAATTCCTTCTTCTTGTGAATACCCCTGTGCAACCAATCTAGCCTTGTTTTTGATCACTATACCTCTTTCATCCTTCTTGTTCTTGAAAATCCATTTAGTACCAATTGCCCTCTTCCCTTTAGGCAAATCAACCAATGTCCAGACTTCTTGAATCTTAAACTGAAGCAACTCCTCTTGCATAGCTTCAATCCAACTAGGATCTCTCAAAGCTTCAGTAACCTTCTTTGGTTCTGTTTGAGACAGAAAACAAGCAAACAAAGAAGTATTAACAGCTTCTGTATCAAGATTTACTTCTTCCTCATTTGCTGAAGCTTCAAACACCTGACTTTGATTTCTTGTTTTAACAGCAGATTCAATATCTCCTATTACATTCTCAAGTGGATGATCTTTATGAGTAATGAATTTTGAAGCTGCTGTTTCTTGAATCCTCTCCTCCAAGTTAGTAAAATTTCCTTCTTGTCCAGACTCACTACTTGACACTTCTCTTGCAATTCTCTTTGACACAGGAGTAGAGCTCATCAAATGTAGATAATTCAATTGCTCCTGCTCCTTGTCAAGATGCTTTGTTGGTGTCTGTTCAACATTCACACTTGCCTTTGTATGCTTTTGTACTGGACTCATATCACTGTCTTCTGTACTGTCTTCAATAACAGGTCTATCAGAATCATCAACATGAGAAAATGATGTTTCATCAGATTTTCCTGTTTCCATATCCTGTGATGTCTTTGATTGATCAGTATCAAACACTTCTGGGGGATCAGGTGACCAAATTGGAAATAATATATATTCCAATGAATCATTCTTCTGTCCAGCTGATATTCCTGAGTCTGATCTACCTTCTCCATCACCTGTTCCTGTATTTGTACCTGCACTTGTACCTGCACTAGCATCCACATTTGTATATCTAAAAGCAGTATTAAGTGCATCAATATCAAACAGTGATTCAGGACCTTTTCCTTCAGGATTAACAGTGTTTTCATTAAAAGTGATGTGCACAGATTCCTCTATGATCCTGGTCCTTTGATTGAATACCCTATAAGATTTACTTTGAATAGAGTAACCAACAAATATCCCCTCATCTGCCTTACTTTGAAACTTACCTAAGTGATCTTTGGTGTTTAAGATAGTACAAGGACACCCAAAAGATTTTAAGAAACTAACCAAAGGCTTTCTCTTAAACAACAGTTCATATGGTGTTTTGTTATGAGGCTTAACAACTAATACTCTATTCTGAACATAGCAAGCTGTGCTAACTGCCTCTGCCCAAAAAGACATAGGTAGCTTTGCATCAGATAGCATGGTTCTAGCAGCCTCAATCAGTGTCCTATTCCTCCTTTCAGCTACTCCATTTTGTTGAGGAGTTCTAGGTGCACTAAATTCTCTCTTAATACCTTTAACTTCACAGAATTTATCCATCTCATGATTTTTAAATTCTGTTCCATTATCACTTCTGATGATCTTTACTCTTTTATCCAATTGATTTTCCATCTTAGTTATAAATGATCTAAGTATTTCACCTGTCTCATCCTTTGTCCTAAGAAATAAAACCCATGTAAATCTAGTGTAATCATCAATAATCACAAGGCAATAAGACTTTTTCCCCATACTACTTATACTGGTTGGTCCAAATAAGTCCATATGCAATAAGTGTAAGGGTGTGCTATTTGTGTTCACAGATTTGGACTTAAATGAAGATTTGTGTTGCTTTCCCTTTTGACAAGAAACACAATGATCATCACATGAATAGACCTTTTCAGGCAAACCTCTAACAAGCTTGTTTTTAACAAGTTTATTAATGGTTTTGAAATTCATGTGACACATCCTCCTATGCCACAGTTCAGATTCATTCACACTTGCTTTAGAAATAAGGCAGTTTAAATCAGGTTGAGGTGTCATATTCACTAAGTCACACTTATATACATTATCTTGCCTTGGAATTCTCATTAAAATCATGTTTTCAGGTATTTTGAATTCCTTGGACAAGATAAGGCATTCAGTGTCAGTAAAATGAACTGGGTTCTTTTTATCTGTGATTTGACTCACACTTAGTAAATTATACCTCAGTTGTTCCACAAAATAAACATTATCAAAACTTAGCTTTTCACTCTGAACTGTTCCTTTCCCTGTGATCCTTCCTCCTTTTGGATTACTTCCAAAAGCTACATATCCTCCATCAAAAGATTTGAAATCCTGCAGCTTTTCTTTGTCTCCAGTCATGTGCCTTGAGCATCCACTATCAATATGCCATAAGCTCTTTGGCTTGCCCTGCACAAACAGTCAAAAAGAGAATTAATTTCTCTTGGGAACCCAAACCAATTTGGCTTTGGGTTTCCCATGTGCATTCACATATTCAACTTTCTTGAAAATTATTGATTGTGAAGCACTGTTGGTATTTGGATCTGTTAATTTATCAGACTTAATAGGTGTCCAAATCCAACTTATTTTAGACTTTACAGTGTTCTTTGGCTTAACAGTTTTAACTGTTTTACCAATTGAAGATTCAGTGTTAATTTTGTTAACACTGTTTTTGTATTTGGTTACCACTGTTTTAGTCTTTAAACTTTTGGCTAAATTTGTTATTACTGCAGCAGTAGATTTACCTGTAGCAGTGATTAACATGTTAGCCTTTGGGTTTATCTTCTGAACTCTGGCAGTACGATTAACTTTTGATTGAAAATTTTGTTTGTTAATCATATTTGCTTTTGTCCATGACTGTTTTCTAATCCTTTGAACATTCTCAGGATTATGATAACAGTCATATTTAAGATGACCCATTTTTCCACATATAAAGCAAGACATTTCTTTAATTACAGTAACATTATTACCCAGTTTTTGTGAAACCATTTGATTCCAATTTCTTTGATTACCTCTGGGTTTTTGATTTTGAAAATTATGTGAAGACGAAGTACTTGCTTTACATTTACAATTAACACAGTTATTCACAACAGATTTAACAACAGGTTCAGTAACTGAATTAACTGTATTACTAACATATCCTAACCCATGTTTAGATTTGTTAGTATTCATGCTCACATTCTCTAAGTCCAGTTTAACCTTTTCCTTAAACATTTTCTTACCCTCTTCTAGTTTATCAGTTTTAAGATTAGAAACTAGATCAGTAATTACTCTCTTCACATCCTCACATGTTGACTCAGACTTAGATGATTTAGATTTCACACTCTTCTCACTATCAGATGTCCTATCACTCTGATCATCTTCTTCAGTCCAGTCACTAACTTCACCTTCTACAAACAGTTCATCATCAGATAAACTTTTAATTGGATCAGCCTTTTTAACCTCATCTATCATTCCTCTTTTAAGTGAATTGATGTCAATATCACTTTTAGGAGGAAAGTAGGTGTGATTATAAGGTGGAGGTACATTATTGTACCCTAATCCAGTCTTAAGTTTATCATGAATCTGCGAATTAATAAGTTTATTTACACTCTTTGAAGCATGTTCTAATTTACTTACATCAAGCCTTATACTATCTCTTTCACATGTGACCTCAGTAAGTTTCTTAGATAACAACTCAACTTTATCTTTAAAAGTGTCTCTCTCCCATCTAGCATATTCAATGTCATATTTAAACTGTGTTGCATTGACTTCATATGCCTTTATTTGATTTTCCAGATTTTCAATGACTGCTATGGTGTGTTTACTTTTGATTTCCCATTGTTTTAGTTCCTCACACACTTTTATATTATGATCTCTGTAATGTTTAACAGTTTGTTTACAAACAGCAGAACATAATTTATTTTGTACCTCAGAAGGAACTTCTGACTTTTTGTCAGATTTTGCAATGGCCATGAGACATTGATTCTTCACTACATGCTCTTCTTGATCACTCCAGTCCCATCCACAGCCATCCATAGACACCAAAGCATTTGCTGAAGCCCCCTGAATTGGAATGTTTCTTGTCTGTGTTCCAGTGCTTCCAGATCTCTGACCATTACCATTCTGCTCTTGCCTAGGGTTTCTGCATTCTCTGGCAAAGTGTCCCATCTTGTGACAGTTGAAACACTCAATCTTGCTCTTATCAAACCAATTTGCATCATTCCTCTTGTATGCAAAGTTGTTTCTACCAGTCCTCTGCATGAATCTTTTTGCTCTCTGAGTAATCAATGCAATTTGCCACTTGATGTCCATCTCCTCTAGATCATCACCATCAAATTGTTCCAGATCTTCATTAGTAAGTGAAGAATTCACATTACTTGCAAAGAAAGATTCTAAGATCTGATCATTAGAACTATTTGATGATGATCTTGCTCCCCCTGAAACATAAGTAGAACCCATTTGACTTGATTCTACCTTTGTTCCAGCCATAGACATAAAAGCGGCATTATGACTATATCCAGTTGCTTGCTTCTTACTTTCCACCTCAGACTCAAAGTTCCTCAGATCATTGTATATATCTTCTAGTTCCTTGACTTCAATGTCTGAACTCTGCCTCAATCCAACAATATAGATTGTCCATTCATCACCTAATGATCTTAAGAACTTTCTGTTAAGATCTTCTTTGTCAATCTTAACCTTGTGATTTTCCAATTCTCCAACTAATTTAGTAAACCTATCAAAGGTTTGGGTTAGAGTTTCAGTTTTCACATGGCTAAAATTTTCAAATTGTTGCTTTAACAGAGATCTTTTATTCTTTTTGGTGTTATCATTACCACCAAACCTCTTCTCAATTGCCTCCATTAGTACCTTGGGATCTTCACAATTATCAAATCTGCTCTGATGCTCATTCGGTATGGATAGCAATAGAGTACTAAGTGCCTTGTACTCAGTAGATCTGATTTTCCTTTCTGCTTCAGATGTTGGTGGTGCTCTTGGTTGCTTTACTCCATCACCATCAAGCGTTACTGGAATACCATTAACAACAACTTCCCACATCTGATAATCTGTGAGAAGCATATATTGCCTGATTCTGACCTTCCATAGGTCAAACTCATCAGGTTTAAGCATCGGAATCTTTGTAGCTTGAATTCCTTCATTACCTTCAGTCGCCATTGAAATCAAAACTTAATATCTGAACTAAAACTCAAATACTAATACTAATAATCCCAGATCTTCCTGTCTTCAAAGATTCACAAGCTCTGATACCACTTTGTTAGTCCCTGTTTAACTTAATAAACAATCTTATGTAATAAGCCTTGAATGTATTATTGAGAAGTTGCGGAATCACACTCAATAATATTAAGAAGATCAACTAATATCAATTAATATGATGAACACAATAATATACCGAAAGCTTCAATCTTATTAATGATATAAGACGAATACACTTGATGTGTTAGGGTTACAGAAAACCTTGAAGCTGCGCAATTACCTTAACCTATCTAGGTCTAAAGGATCTCTATTTATATCACATAGAGTCCTATACAATCTCCTACAAATATGGAATAAAATAACTTCCATAACCGACTCAAACTTATCACAAAATCATAAACAGTTTTAACTACCATTCTGAAGTAACCAGTTGTAACTGTTACACATTCAGTGGTAACTGCTTCAATTGTAATATACGACTAAGTACAAACGTATAATCAGTGTTAACTGTTTCATATATAACTAACAGTTACAAATACATAAGCAGTTTTAACTACTTACAGTCACATAACTATCAGTTGTAATATATCTTCAATCAGTTGTAACACTTGTCTTCTCGTCAGTTCTATCAGTTGTAACTTTGTAAAGACAGTTTTAACCTTCAAAACAAACAGTTTTAATCACTTGTACTCTGTCTTCTCATCAGAACTTCAACTCAGACCTGAAACAGTTTTGACCCAACAAAGATGGGACACTTTGCCAGAGAATGCAGAAACCCTAGGCAAGAGCAGAATGGTAATGGTCAGAGATCTGGAAGCACTGGAACACAGACAAGAAACATTCCAATTCAGGGGGCTTCAGCCAATGCTTTGGTGTCTATGGATGGCTGTGGATGGGACTGGAGTGATCAAGAAGAGCATGTTGTGAAGAATCAATGTCTCATGGCCATTGCAGAATCTGACAAAAAGTCAGAAGTTCCTTCTTAGGTACAAAATAAATTATGTTCTGCTGTTTGTAAACAAACTGTTAAACACTACAGAGATCATAATATAAAAGTGTGTGAGGAACTAAAACAATGGGAAATTAAAAGTAAACACACCATAGCAGTCATTGAAAATCTGGAAAATCAAATAAAGGCATATGAAGTCAATGCAACACAGTTTAAATATGACATTGGATATGCTAAGTGGGAGAGAGACACTTTTAAAGATAAAGTTGAGTTGTTATCTAAGAAACTTACTGAGGTCACATGTGAAAGAGATAGTATAAGGCTTGATGTAAGTAAATTAGAACATGCTTCAAAGAGTGTAAATAAACTTATTAATTCACAGATTCATGATAAACTTAAGACTGGATTAGGGTACAATAATGTACCTCCACCTTATAATCACACCTACTTTCCTCCAAAAAGTGATATTGATATCAATTCACTTAAAAGAGGAATGATAGATGAGGTTAAAAAGGCTGATCCAATTAAAAGTTTATCTGATGATGAACTGTTTGTAGAAGGTGAGGTTAGTGACTGGACTGAAGAAGATGATCAGAGTTATAGGACATCTGATAGTGAGAAGAGTGTGAAATCTAAATCATCTAAGTCTGAGTCAACATGTGAGGATGTGAAGAGAGTAATTACTGATCTAGTTTCTAATTTTAAAACTGATAAACTAGAAGAGGGTAAGAAAATGTTTAAGGAAAAGGTTAAACTGGACTTAGAGCGTGTGAGCATGAATACTAACAAATCTAAACATGGGTTAGGATATGTTAGTAATACAGTTAATTCAGTTACCAAACCTGTTGCTAAATCTGTTGTGAATAACTGTGTTAATTGTAAATGTAAAGCAAGTACTTCTTCTTCACAGAATTTTCAAAATCACAAACCCAGAGGTAATCAAAGAAATTGGAATCAAATGGTTTCACAAAAACTGGGTAATAATGTTACTGTGATTAAAGAAATGTCTTGCTTTATATGTGGAAAAATGGGTCATCTTCAATATGACTGTTATCATAATCCTGAGAATGTTCAAAGGATTAGAAAACAGACATGGACAAAAGCAAATATGATTAACAAACAAAATTTTCAATCAAAAGTTAATCATACTGCCAGAGTTCATAAGATAAACTCAAAGTGTAACAACCCCAAAATTAGGGTAAATTTAAAATTTTCCTAATTACGTGTTTATTACTTGTATTTAATATGAAATAGGATTAAATACGTTAATTACCTTATATATATATATATATATATATGGATGGAATATATACATATATACACGCGTATACGATTCGTACAAAAATCGTATAAAACCACAATTGTATAAACTTGCGTACATTGAAAAACAATTATTAAATAATTTGAAATTATTTAATTACTTTGATTATTACTTTATATTATGTTTATAATATAACGAAAACGTACGTTTTAATTAAAGCGTCACCGAACTCTCCGAAAACCCGACCAACCGACAAAACAAAGCAAAGTTATATTTTATAACTTACAAACTAGTATTTTGGTGGAATACTACACTTTAATTATCGAGTATTATTTCGTATTTTAAACGTACATTAAATCGCGTATAAAATGTGTGACACCCGGTCAAAAATGACCCGAATTTCACTCAAAATTTAAACTTTTATTTTGCGTATTAACTACGTCAATTACCAATGTATACAATTATTATATATATAAATGTATATATATATAACAAGAAAAGATTATTTAATAATCTTATACATACGAACCTGACAGAACATACAATCTCAAGTGCAAACGTTAGTGCAAAACATTTTAATCAAGGAATTATTATTGAGGACAAAGTACCAACAAAGTCATATTTTCTAACTTATATGAAGTATTTTTATAAAATACTTTGATTGAAAATATATCCGAATACGCGTTACAAAATTTATAATCTAAAAATATCATTCGATTTAACGATCGGGTAATCAAAACACGGGTATTTTACTCTGTAAATATTGAGGACAAAGTACCAACAAAGTGTGGCCCTTGTTATTTTAAATATGAGCCGACCCATTCTTTTATTTTACTTGTGTCCTGCGCCTTTTAGAACACGAGGAAACCAAACACCCTTTTTATTTGTTTAATTCATTTACCCCTTTTTGACCTCTTCAATCTATGTATCTGTCTCTTGCTTTCTTCCACGATAAGATCAACAACGACAAGACCCAACATATTTCTTGAGATTGCATCGTGTCTGTGCCTTCTGTTTTGTGTTGACCGGCCTTGTGAACAAGCAAACACCAAAATCACGTGTAAACCTCTTTTAGCCTATCACTATCCTATTGATTTATCTCTCCCTCTCTTCGGTAAAACCTTACAAGCTGAAAACAAGGAACAACAAGTAATAGCAAATAGAAACATCACGTATCATCACCATTTTCCTCCTTGCTCTCAGCGAAACAACAGCTGAAAGAACCAACAGCGGTGACCAAGGATCATGTTCACTATTCCTCGTCACCTTCGTCTATCCATCTCTCGGCCTGTAAACTCAACCGAGAACGAACAACAAACAGCAGCAGCTTCGCGTTTGCAGTAGCAGGAAGCATCGAACATCATCTCCATCTCACCATATATGTCTCTCTCTCTCTAGCATTCAAACCACCACCTTTATCATCTCTTCCTCACTCTCGGGTGCCACTAAACACCACCACCATCGGACCATCACAGCAGGTAGCAACCGCAGCAACAGTAGGCCAGGACCACCTTCTTCGTCATTATCAATCTTCATCATCATGTACGTATTCACCATCCATATATATATATACGTATGTAATGTGTGTGTCTTGGCTCAAACTACCACCATAACCGAACACCACCACCTTACTCTCTTTTCTCTCTCAGTCGCTGTAACAAACAGAAACAACATTAGCAGCAGGCAACGAGCAACAACAAATCGAGCAGAATAATATCTATCGTCATCATCGTCGTTCTTAATCACCACCCTCATTCTCGGCTCACCACCACCGTGGGTAATCACCTTTTCTTTAAGCTATTTCGAGTCTTAACGCTAAAATATATATATGCATATGATATGATGTATATGTATTTATCCGTTTACTGCTTTTAAAATACCCAGGGATTTCGTTTGGAACTTTGGAAGGAATTAAAGGACATAAACTTTACCTATTTTATCACAAATAAGTAGATAAATCTAGCAAAACATTAATGAATGTAGGCATTGGCCTACTGGAAGGGGTGGGTAATTTGAAGCTTGAGGTCACAGGTTCTATCCCCACCTGTTTTTGTTTAATACCCATTTTATTTCCACTCCATTTTTGAAACTATTATGTTTTACAAGTCACTAATTTTTAATTCACTAATGTTTTATTAAGGATTAATGATATATATTTATATATATAGACACAACGACAAATAATACGAATATTTATATATGTGTATACCATTGGATGAACATAAATTTTAACAACAATTGAAAAGTATGTATTTATACATATACTGCGTGCCAAATTAAATCATTAAATCATTTCAACCCAAACGTTCTGCCAAAACAATTAAATCATTTGTATAATTTGACAAGTTGTCAAATACGCATATTAATATATCTCTTACGTTTAGGACGTTAGGAGATTACGGATTGGACATTACTTGCGTTTAGGAACGCTAGCACCCACAGGTGAGTCTCACAGCCCCATTTTTACTGTTTTTAAATATTGGGGTGAGATACAATGCTTACTTGTTTTCGTGATCACTGTTATTCGGTTAGTTAATTTGGTATTAACTCAAGTCATTGCATGGTTGTTTAATTCGGTTAACCTCATTGGATACATTGTTCGGTTATCATTGTCGGTCTTGATTTTCATTGTACGGTATATGCACGAGTGTTTTAATTCGGTAAAAGTCCTCAACAGTGTATGATTCATTAACTTAATAAGGCGCGGTTACTAAAGGATAGTACTATCATGGGAGTGACGTCCCCGTCCGGGTTGCTAGCTACAACCAAGTTAAAAAACGGGCACTTTAGTAATTGTCATGGGTGTATCACCAAATCGGGAGGCAAAAATCGGGTTAGGCCTTGAATCATAGCTCAGTGCAATATCAGTGTCGGCCAATCATTGTTCGGTAACCTTATTGGTTAAATCATTGTTCGGGAACCAAATTGGTTCATCATGGTTCAGTTACATTACTTATCATTGTTCGGTACATTGTTACTCATGGTTCGGTTTACATTGTTCAATTATCGTCGGATAATCATGTTGATCACATCAATGTTTATTTTAAAACCTGTGAGATTCACCAGCTTTATAGCTGACCTTTTAGTGTTGTATTCTCAGGTGACAGGCTACATTAGGATGGCCCGCAGGATACGCTAGCTAGCACGAGTTGCATGCATATAGCTAATTGGAGATTTTACAACATTACTTCTGTACTAGTTGATATGTACTTTTGAATATTAATGAAATGTACATTTTTCAAAACGTCTCATGTAGAGTCGTTTGCTTGTACTTTGGTGCTTTGATAATTGATTAGTCACGCCCCGACCCGATTCGCTTCCGCAACCCGAAACAGGGGGTGTGACAAAATGATTTTTACGTTTAAACGACCGGGGAAACGAACACCGTACGGAGCGCAAACACGGAGGAGCAAAAACTTGGTGAGACCACACATGGTGGCCCCACCAAAACCGGCCCAAGGGTCAAGGGGACAACCCCTCACCCTTCCCCCTCACTTCTTCACTTACACACTCAAACCCAAACCCACACCCTCATCATTCTCTCTCTCTCTCTCTCTATCGGTCACTCTCTCTCTCTCTAAAACCGATTACAAAACACCCTAAAAACACCGCAAAACAAGCTTAAATCACAAAACGCAAAGGAGCAACGACGATCACGAGAACGAGGGCTACAATCCTATCTTTTCGGATTTTCGTTTCGACAACTTTGTAAGTTTTCCAGCGACCCGAAACTTTTCCGATTACTTTTATTTTGCTAGATAAATGTTCCCCTAGATTAGTGATGTCCAAAAATATACTTGAAACGCATTTTTGAACACTTTTACGAAAATGTCGGTTTTGGTCATTTTAAATAAAACGACACTACAAACATTAAAAACGACATCCAACAATTTTTATAAACTCAACATAACATAACCTAACTTGTGTAAAAGTTTCAGACCCAACGGAACTCGTTAGACACGTTTTCGACACGAATCAAAATCTGACCAGAGGTAAGTGTCGCATGGCTCACGCCAGTTATGCGACACTTCGCCCTAGTGACGCATAGGTCACGAACCGTATATACGCGACACTTCCTAAGTGCCGCTAAACACTTATACCGTCACTCTATTAGTGACGCTACCTTATAACATTCGGCAGAACCCATAAGACACTTCATTAGTGACGCCATCGTATAGCCTTCGGCAGAAACAATTACGGCACTTCCTTAGTGACGCTATAACACGTATACCGACACTTCGTTAGTGTCGCTATTATCAGTATAAACTTATAACTTTCAGTAGAAACGAATAACACCTAGTCACTACCGATGACGTCACTGACCATCATACCGTCACTCCCTCAGTGACGCACTCATGCATATACCGACACTTGTCCAGTGTCGCCTTACAAACTGAATTACTCACGTATACCGTCACTTTGTTAGTGACGCCCTGTTTGACCACGACACTTAATACCGACACTTAACTAGTGACGCACTGATGAAACATGATACGTATTAACGTCACTTACTTAGTGACGCACTATCTGAATACCGACACTACTTAAGTGTCGCATACACCTCGAAACAGATAACATAACACGACACTACCTAAGTGTCGCATGATACACAGAAGTGACGCATACAAGTGACGCTATAACAGGCTGATTGAAACTTACAATTTACATAAGTATAGAATATACTTAAAACACAAACGTACTTTACTCGGCGTTACTTATACATGAAAATACTATACTTTTAGAAGTATACAACAATACTTGAATACGTACAAGACTATACGAAACTAAACGTGAGATTTCACTCACACACGCGTACGAGATTACACTCGAAATACTTAGGAGATTACACTCCAACGGATTTACACTTGTACACTACACGGGATTGCACCCGACACGGACTTATGAGTTCACTCACTAATACGAGCTTTCACTCGTACCCTTTGGGGAATAAGCCCATTGGAACTTACTCGAACAAAACACGTTGTGATACAAACAAACGGTTATACACATGCACTTTACAAATGTACAACTTTTATACAAACTACAACCGATTACAAACGTACAAACAAACTATTGGACATTATCTAGTTTGGGAACAACTAGCATGGATACTTTACCAAGTATTCCATTTACTTACTGAACCCTATGCGTATTAGGACGCTAAGGATTACTATTTCGGTTACTACTTGCTTACTACTGCATTGTCTGCTCGACTCAGGTGAGTCTTACAGCCCCTATTTTACTGTTTTATAACAGGGGTGAGATGCATTACTCGTTTTCCTAAAACTAATAATAGCTGAGTTAACGCATGATTAGCATGACTTGCAATCATGGTGGCTTAGTCTGTTTGCTTACTTGTTCAATATAAATGTTTTGATTTATATTCACTGAGATACTAATAATTACGGTTGCTAAGCTTATACTCTGTTGTTTCATGATAACGTATGATTTGCATGCCCTGCAATCATTTCTGAGGGAACGATTTGCATGCCCTGCGATCGTTACTCACTGGCCAGTTAAACGAACGGGTTGCATGTCCTGCAACCACTTATATACGGTTTGCATGTCCTGCAGCCACTTGCTTATACACGGTTTGCATGTCCTGCAACCACTTACTTATTTACGGTTTGCATGTCCTGCAACCACTTACTTATATACAAATTGCATGACCTGCGACCGATACTTACTAGCTGGACTATGATTTTACAAATATTACTGGTGTGAATAAATTGTTTACTTACTTACAAACCTGTGAGATTCATCAACCTTTTTGGTTGACCGTTTTAGTAATGCTTCTCAGGTACAAAGCATCAGTAGGGATGCCCAGCAGGATAAGCTCACTTAGCTCGAGTCGCATGCATTTACAAGCTTGGAGATTTTTATACATTACTTTTGTACTAGTTGTTATGTATTAGAATCTCTAGGAATTTACTCGAACTCGAGCTTGTATTTTGAAACTACATATGTATTAATGTAATAACTTTTCGAACGTCTCATTTAGAGTCGTTCACTGTATCCTTTGTGCTTGTGATTATTGATTAGTAACACCCAAAACGTCGCTTCCGCAAACTGTTAAATTTGGGGGTGTTACACAAAGGCTACCATGTTAAACACTGTTACAGGTAAATCTACTGCAGCAGTAATAACAAAATTAGCCAAAAGCTTAAAGACTAAAACAGTGGTAACTAAATACAAAAACAGTGTTAACAAAATTAACACTGAATCTTCAATTGGTAAAACGGTTAAAACTGTTAAGCCAAAGAACACTGTTGATAAACCCAGTTAAGATCTTGGTATGTTATGCTTTGGATTAATTAACAATAACTTGCGGAATAGTTATTATTAACTTATGAAGAACACAATTAACTTGTAAGTAATAAATACGATTATAGTCAAAAGCTTCAATCTTATTATAATGAACAACAAGACGAATACACAGTTTGTATTAGGGTTTACAACCTTGAAGCTAGAATATATCGATTACCTATCTAGGTTTCTAGGATCTCTATTTATATACATATAGAGTCCTTTACAGAATCAAACACATTAGGAATCATAATCTACTCCTAATATATCTCTTAGCCGACTCTATTTACTAACAGTGGCTATACATCTAACAGTGGTAGTACTCAAAGTATATTAACAGTGGTGAGTACTTAACACTTTACAAAACATTAAATGACCCAACAGTGGCACTGTTAACTTTAGCTCTTCTAGCAGTGGCTGCATCCTTCTAGCAGTGGTCGAGCTTTGCACTAATAGTGGTTGAATCTTCATAGCAGTGGTCAATACTTGTATTCTGAGCAGATATAGCAGTGGCACAGGTTTCAACAATCTCCCCCTAAACTTGATCATTCAAAGCAATGATTCAAGTTTCAATTCTTCTGCTCTTCTCCTTTCTCCTGCATCGTTTGCCTCTTATGCAATTGATTGAACACCATGTATAAAGCTCTGTAAGCTCCTTCAGTAATGATGGATGTAGATAACTTCAAATCAATCAATCTATTCAGCAGCCCTGTTCCCAGCACATAGTGTCGATCATCAAACATGTAGATCACCTGCCCATTGTTAAATACTACCATGTGTACTCCAGCTCTGACAAAATATCTCCAAATTGTAACCCTTTGATGACAGTGAAAGAATAAGTGATACATGCTGGCTGGTTCAAACAGGCTTTGCAATAACTCCATCATTTGTCTTTCAATCACAGCCTCAGAATTCTTTCTATTCCTGATTCTGCTCACTTGATACAGCTCCATAAGATCATCTCTTGTACAAATTCTGAGTAAATCAACCATACTCCCAACATGGTCATCAAATCCTCTTTCCCTTTCAATCTTGATCTCAAGGATCATTTTTCTGAAACCATAATCAATTGCTACTCCTTCCCAATTTAAAATTCTAGCCTTTCTTGGTCCTTCAGAAATCTCCTTGCTATCAGTCAGAAGCTTGATTCTCTTTTTCAGCTCTGGATCAAATCTTGGAATATCAGGAATAACATTGTCTTTAGAAATCTGATTTTTCCATGAATTTCTTCTGACTTCATTCTGCTTATCCTCCAATGCTTTCTCTGTTGCCTCATCAGCTGCTTTTTCTCTTCTTTCTTCTTCTTCTTTCAAAAGCTTTGCCATATCCCTATCTGCCTTTTCTTTCTTTTCCTTTATCAATGCATTCAAATGCCTATTCTCTTCCAATTTCTTGGTCCACTCAACATCTCTTCCCATATACCTGTCATATGCCTGTTCCAGCTTCTGCATATTCCATCCTTTAACAATTTTAGCTGGGGCATAATTATCAGACAGAGTATTGATCATTTGTCTTCTCCTTTCAGCATATGGTAAAGGTTTACTTCTCTTCTTGGCTAATTCCTCTTGCTTTTTCTTTCTAGCCCTTTCCTCATTTGACTTTTTCATCAACATAAATCCAGGAGATAACTCTTCCTCTTCATTACCTTTCTTCTTCTTCAAATAATCATGAACTTTCTGAGCAGGAAGCTTTAAGCCTTGTGCAGTCTTTTCTTTAACAATCTCTGCTGCTTTCTGTGTAATAGTCACTACACTCATATCATCCAGAATCATTTTAACATCAGCACCCTCTTCTTCAGCTTTAGCTTCTGCAGCTTTCCTTATCAACCTTTCCCTTTCTTCTACTTGTATCCTTAGCATATCATGAGACTCAAGATGAGGTTCTTTAATTTCTTTCACTTTTGATTTTTCTATTAACTTTCCTTTACCTTTGTCTTTTGGATCAATCACAGGCAATTTAGACTCAGGCTTGGGTGATGAAGTTGGTTCTCTGATTGTAACAGGTACCTCTCTTGGTCTTGTTGTTGTGGTAGTTGTGGTAGAGGTTGTTATGACAGCAGTGGTGATTGGTGTATTAACAGTGGTAGGTGTTGAAGTACTAACAGGGGTAGATGTAACAGTGGTAGTGTTAGTGTTGACAGTGGTTGAAATTGGGATAACAGTGGTAGAAGTTTTGACAGGGGTTAAAGTTTTAGTTGGCTTTCTTCTGGGAATAGATTTCTTTCTTGAAAAGGTCTGCAACTTCTTCTCTTCATCACTTGACTTTGATTGCTCCCCCTTAATCTCAACTTCTCCTTCTTTCATCTCCTTTTCGACATCATTAACCACCTCATACACTGGCCTATCACTAAAACTAACTCTTTTCTTATTCTCCAAGTTAGCACCCATCACATCCCAAAAATATAATCTAAGTGCAGCTTTCTCAGGCAACCCTTTATTCAATGGAAATACCTGATAAACTGTTTCATCAGTCTGCTCTGCTGCTGCACCATCACTTGAATTAACATTATCAGAAGAATCTCCACCAGTATATACTACCATTCTTCTGTCATCTGCAGCATTTACCACCTCATCATCTATACTTTCATGTATCACATAATCAGAGACATTGAGCTCCTCCTCAGCCTTATCCCTGCTCTGCACATAATCATCATCTTTATCATCAAACACTAACTCCACAGTGTCTTCTGATTGTGCCTCATCATGCTCACATATATCCATCTCAACTGTATTATTATCAAGCTCAAACACTTCTGTAGCTGCAGAATCATCATGCATCTCATCAACATTTGTCATTTCTCCACCCATATCATCATGAGGTCCATGTGAATCATCATCATCATCATTATCATCACCTGCTTTCCTTGAACCATCATCTTCAGGCATATTATCATCATCTGCTTTCTTCTCCCCCTTGCCTGAAGATTCCTGTAACTTGTGTGCAGGTAGAAGAATATTGTTGACAGCCTCCTCAAGCATTTCCAATCTATTCTTCACATCAACCAACTCTGCCTTCTGATGATCAATGATCTCCTTCTGCTTAGCAATCAACTCATCCTGAGATTGAATTTTCTGTTGAGCCTCTTTTCTGTAAGCCCTTTCCCTCTCATATTTGCTCCACAGGCTATTGACATCATGTACAAGATAGGAAATCGTCAATTCATCAGTATCACTAGGCTCATCAACATTAGAGTGTGACCTCCTAGTTGAATCCTTGCCTACATCTGCCACTGCAGATGCCCCTCTTTTCTTGGTACTGGGACCTACTGGTGTATCATTACCAATTGTGTAACACCTCGCAAATTTGAACACGATTAATAACATTAATCACTTGCATTATTAGGCTAATTCCCTACTTGAGTGAATTCACAACACATTTTAGAGGTAAGTCTAGCATAGCCCAACTAGTTAGTACGCGCAGTATTACGTATTCGTAATTAGTTGTAATTACGTACAGAACAATTTGAAAACAAACGCGACAAAAACGTACGACTGCTGGTGAACAAAATTATTTAATAAAACGAAATTATTAAATAACGTAGTAACTAATAAATATTTTGTCAAAAATATTTACCAATTTATTTTATAACGCAAAACGTCAAAACGTATAATTAAAATCAAATAAAGTTTGAAATTTTATAAAATTTATAAATTTGGTTCCATAAGAAGAGCCTAATTAAATATAATGAAATATGTAATTTAAAAATACATTAGTTGAAATACTGTAATATTTAACGATCGGATAAACAAACACGGAACGCAAACACGGAGGCAGAAGTGGAACAAAACCACCTCCACCTCCCTATTTTCTCTCCATTTCTTTTCACTTTCTTTCTTTTCTCTTTCTCTTTTCTCTCTATTATCACCACCACCTACCAAAACCACCACACAAATCACCACAAAACTACCATCAAACGACGCCGAATCAACAAACAAAATAGAGGAAAACGACCACGAGACTACGATCTATCTTTCTACCTTTTCGGATTTCAAATCCGACACCCGTAAGTTTCCGGCAAATCCCGCAAATCTTTAGATTTCAAAGTTATAATTGCTATTTCTTGTTTAACATACTTAGAATAACATGTTTTAGTGTTTTATACAACCGAAAACGTTCCAAATCAACCAAAAATCCGACTTTTTCTCGCTGTTCGTCGAACAGGCGACTACGTCGCATTGGGACCGAAAACAGTACTGCGACGTAGGCCTTTACGTCGCATTACCCTTCCTTACGTCGCACATAGCGACGCAGACCACTACGTCGCATTAAATTGCGAGCGTCGCCTATGCGACGCAACCCATGACGTCGCAAAACCTGAATGCGACGTAGACCCGTACGTCGCACCCTACGTCGCATAACAACCCAGCGTCGCACCTTACGTCGCTAAAAACAGGAAGTTTAAAAACTTGTTTTCACTAAGTGTCGAACTAACCGGAAACGCATATCTTTATACAAATTCGATTCACGAACCTTACAAACAATTCAAACATACTTGTTTTATCGAAATGTTGATTTCAAACTTTCACCAACGAGTCGTATACGTTCTCACAAACAACGAAATACAAACATAAACATTAAACGAACGATTTGGACGTGACTTGGTTGTACAAACACTAGCATGGATGATTAGTTTAGACATCCACATACTTATTAAATCTCGTACGTTTAGGACGTTAGGAGATTTCAGACCGTACTTGGGCTTAGGTTTGCTAGCTCTCGCACAACTACTTAAACTCAACAGGTGAGTTCACAGCCCCTACTTTTACTGATTTAACTGCTTTTGAACAGGGGTGGAAAACATAGTCAACTATTTTACTTATTGCCATAAACTGCTTTTACTTATATGATTGTTTATCATACTTGTTTACTCGAACTATTAGAGTACTTTGAACTATTTAACTGTTGAACAAACTGGTGTTTGCGAATTAACATTTACATATAGACACACTGAACTAATGGGATAAATTATCGACAAACTGTTTTAACTAGACCGGAGAACGACCGGTAAACTGTTTTGCAAACGACTGTAAACTATTTTGGTATCATACCGGAGAACGACCGGTACATATTTGTAACTTGTCGGAGAACGACCGACACTAACTTGGTATCTTACCGGAGAACGACCGGTACATTTGGTAACTTGTCGGAGAACGACCGACACAAACATAACTTTTAAACTTGTTTGGTATACCGGAGAACGACCGGTACTTTTGTGTAAAACGCTGGAGAACGACCAGCCACGTATTTTAGTGCCAGAGAACGACTGGCCAAGGGACGGGAGAACGACCCGTGCGTCTTGGATGGGAGAACGACCCATGCGTTTGTTGGACGGGAGAACGACCCGTGCGTTACTAGACCGGAGAACGACCGGTAAACTGTTTTTGTTGAACGGGAGAACGACCCGTGCGTATTTGACCGGAGAACGACCGGTACTGTGTATTTGTAACTCGCTGGAGAACGACCAGCACGTGTTTTAACTTGAACTTTGGGCGAACAACCCACAAAACTGGTATTTGGATAACATTCTACAAAACTTATACTCGACTATTATGGCAATACTATTTGTGAACATATTTGGATAACAACTGTGATACAAACTTGATTCAACTTGTGTAAACTTAAAACCTGTGAATTCACTCAACCTAGTTGTTGACTTTTACTATGTTTTTCAGGGAATTAGCTGCGCATGTAAGAATCGCCAACACATGGAGAATTATGCGACCCGTGAAGCTTTAGGATGCCAACTTTTTGGAAATACATGGATTTCTTTAGTATAACTGAAATGATTTAGTCATATTTCAGAAATCTACTTTTGTAAACTTATTACTTTTAACTTATACGATTCGATGAATCGTAAACTTTGTAATTAACATTTTTGGCATCTTAATATATATTGTTCTGTTGTAATCATAAGCTCTGATACGTATGCATGCTTTATTATTGTGACACCCCAGTACTTAAACTAAAACGCTTCCGCTAAACGAATTTTGGGGGTGTTACAGATTGGTATCAGAGCCAATGGTTATAGCGAACTAGGAAACTTTAGGTGACTTAGAAACCTAGAGACCTAGACTATAGCCTTGGCTAGAACGTACATGCATACATACATTTGCATACATCTAAACTATCGTTACGATACCTCGATACGCGTGAACTGTTCATCACATCCGACTCGTTCATTGTACTCTGATCTCATATGAACCTGATCGTGATTAAACGGTTGATGAAAAGAAGTATGTATTTGGCATCATATAATGACGCCTGGCCAACGTGATTATATCATACTAAGTACATATGGGTGTTTCATAGTCGTAAGATACGTGATGGGGATTCGACAAATTTTGCTTGATACTCGAAAACTTGAAATATGTGAAACTTTATTCCTCACATATTTTTCATTGGCATTGACTTCTGCATCTTTTCATCGCAGAACGTCAGCATGCCGCCTAAACAAAGAAAGACTCGAAACAGTCGACGAAATTCTCCACCTGTACCTCCAGAAACAACCGAACAAATCATCGAACGCCGCGTGGCTGAGGCTATTGCTTAGTACGAGGCTAGCAGAAATCGTGAAAACCCAACCAACAACAGTGGAGCCACCCCAGTTAACAGCGAGACCCCAACCAATAACCAACAGGGGTGTTCCTACAAAACATTCCAAGCCTGCAAACCGAGTACCTTTACCGGGACTGAAGGGGCCGTTGGCCTAGTCCACTGGATCGAGAAAACAGAATCAGTCATCGACATCAGCGACTGCGCCAACGACAAGATTGTGAAATACGCCACCTGCACTTTAGCCGACAAAGCGCTAACCTGGTGGAACGCTCAAGTCCAGATTATGGGACGCCCAGCTGCTCATTCCATGACCTGGGTAACTCTGAAGCAGATGATGATGGAGGAATTTTGCCCTCCCAACGAGATGCAGAAACTCGAAACCGAGTTTTGGAACATTCAGATGATCGGAGCTGACATTTCCGGTTACACAACTAGATTTCAGGAGCTTGCACGTCTGGTGCCTCATATGGTAACCCCCGAGAGCAAACGCATTGAGCGTTACAACAGGGGTTTGGCACCACAAATCCGAGGCATGGTTATGTCCTCCAAACCCGCCACTTTTAGGAGCGCAGTGGATCTGGCTCACAGCTTAACCGACGACGCGGTCGAGATTGGAACCCTGAAAGCTATCACAGGGAAAACTGAACTTACCCGTACTGATGCGGGCGACTCTGGAACCCACAAACGTAAATGGAACAATGATGGTAACGACCGTCAGGGTCAACAAAACAGAAACCCGGGAAACACCCGAGCCTTTGCCGCAATCACCAACTCTGGACCCAAAACCTATCTTGGCAACAAACCAAAATGCGACAAGTGCGGGATGCATCATAATGGCAACTGTGCTTTCTGCCAAGATTGCAAAAACTGGGGTCATTTGGCCCAAAACTGTAAAACCAACCCTCCTCCTCGATCAAACGCCTGTTACGAGTGCGGCGAATCTGGACACTTTCGAAATCAATGTCCAAAACTGAACAACAACCAGGACAACACCGGGAACAACAATCAGAACAACAACCGCGCCGTTAACAAAGGCTACACCCCAAGCCGCGCATACATCCTCCGCGCACCGGAAACTGTTGCGGACTATGGCAAGCACGGTATGTCTTACCAACTATTGCTACGATTTAACGTTTCTTTCATTCGAATGTCAATTCGAACATATCACTTGGTAAACTTCGACTATTAACGAACGCATAACTATTTAAACTATACCGCGAGTATACTAAACTGATTTAAAACTTTTCTGACAACGATTGAGCGCCACCCAAACCGGTATTATTATTGACGACGTGACTTATTCGGAGAACATACGCCGTGGGCGATCCGACTTGATTTAAATCTCGGGACGAGATTTCTCTAACATGGGGAGAATGTAACACCTCGCAAATTTGAACACGATTAATAACATTAATCACTTGCATTATTAGGCTAATTCCCTACTTGAGTGAATTCACAACACATTTTAGAGGTAAGTCTAGCATAGCCCAACTAGTTAGTACGCGCAGTATTACGTATTCGTAATTAGTTGTAATTACGTACAGAACAATTTGAAAACAAACGCGACAAAAACGTACGACTGCTGGTGAACAAAATTATTTAATAAAACGAAATTATTAAATAACGTAGTAACTAATAAATATTTTGTCAAAAATATTTACCAATTTATTTTATAACGCAAAACGTCAAAACGTATAATTAAAATCAAATAAAGTTTGAAATTTTATAAAATTTATAAATTTGGTTCCATAAGAAGAGCCTAATTAAATATAATGAAATATGTAATTTAAAAATACATTAGTTGAAATACTGTAATATTTAACGATCGGATAAACAAACACGGAACGCAAACACGGAGGCAGAAGTGGAACAAAACCACCTCCACCTCCCTATTTTCTCTCCATTTCTTTTCACTTTCTTTCTTTTCTCTTTCTCTTTTCTCTCTATTATCACCACCACCTACCAAAACCACCACACAAATCACCACAAAACTACCATCAAACGACGCCGAATCAACAAACAAAATAGAGGAAAACGACCACGAGACTACGATCTATCTTTCTACCTTTTCGGATTTCAAATCCGACACCCGTAAGTTTCCGGCAAATCCCGCAAATCTTTAGATTTCAAAGTTATAATTGCTATTTCTTGTTTAACATACTTAGAATAACATGTTTTAGTGTTTTATACAACCGAAAACGTTCCAAATCAACCAAAAATCCGACTTTTTCTCGCTGTTCGTCGAACAGGCGACTACGTCGCATTGGGACCGAAAACAGTACTGCGACGTAGGCCTTTACGTCGCATTACCCTTCCTTACGTCGCACATAGCGACGCAGACCACTACGTCGCATTAAATTGCGAGCGTCGCCTATGCGACGCAACCCATGACGTCGCAAAACCTGAATGCGACGTAGACCCGTACGTCGCACCCTACGTCGCATAACAACCCAGCGTCGCACCTTACGTCGCTAAAAACAGGAAGTTTAAAAACTTGTTTTCACTAAGTGTCGAACTAACCGGAAACGCATATCTTTATACAAATTCGATTCACGAACCTTACAAACAATTCAAACATACTTGTTTTATCGAAATGTTGATTTCAAACTTTCACCAACGAGTCGTATACGTTCTCACAAACAACGAAATACAAACATAAACATTAAACGAACGATTTGGACGTGACTTGGTTGTACAAACACTAGCATGGATGATTAGTTTAGACATCCACATACTTATTAAATCTCGTACGTTTAGGACGTTAGGAGATTTCAGACCGTACTTGGGCTTAGGTTTGCTAGCTCTCGCACAACTACTTAAACTCAACAGGTGAGTTCACAGCCCCTACTTTTACTGATTTAACTGCTTTTGAACAGGGGTGGAAAACATAGTCAACTATTTTACTTATTGCCATAAACTGCTTTTACTTATATGATTGTTTATCATACTTGTTTACTCGAACTATTAGAGTACTTTGAACTATTTAACTGTTGAACAAACTGGTGTTTGCGAATTAACATTTACATATAGACACACTGAACTAATGGGATAAATTATCGACAAACTGTTTTAACTAGACCGGAGAACGACCGGTAAACTGTTTTGCAAACGACTGTAAACTATTTTGGTATCATACCGGAGAACGACCGGTACATATTTGTAACTTGTCGGAGAACGACCGACACTAACTTGGTATCTTACCGGAGAACGACCGGTACATTTGGTAACTTGTCGGAGAACGACCGACACAAACATAACTTTTAAACTTGTTTGGTATACCGGAGAACGACCGGTACTTTTGTGTAAAACGCTGGAGAACGACCAGCCACGTATTTTAGTGCCAGAGAACGACTGGCCAAGGGACGGGAGAACGACCCGTGCGTCTTGGATGGGAGAACGACCCATGCGTTTGTTGGACGGGAGAACGACCCGTGCGTTACTAGACCGGAGAACGACCGGTAAACTGTTTTTGTTGAACGGGAGAACGACCCGTGCGTATTTGACCGGAGAACGACCGGTACTGTGTATTTGTAACTCGCTGGAGAACGACCAGCACGTGTTTTAACTTGAACTTTGGGCGAACAACCCACAAAACTGGTATTTGGATAACATTCTACAAAACTTATACTCGACTATTATGGCAATACTATTTGTGAACATATTTGGATAACAACTGTGATACAAACTTGATTCAACTTGTGTAAACTTAAAACCTGTGAATTCACTCAACCTAGTTGTTGACTTTTACTATGTTTTTCAGGGAATTAGCTGCGCATGTAAGAATCGCCAACACATGGAGAATTATGCGACCCGTGAAGCTTTAGGATGCCAACTTTTTGGAAATACATGGATTTCTTTAGTATAACTGAAATGATTTAGTCATATTTCAGAAATCTACTTTTGTAAACTTATTACTTTTAACTTATACGATTCGATGAATCGTAAACTTTGTAATTAACATTTTTGGCATCTTAATATATATTGTTCTGTTGTAATCATAAGCTCTGATACGTATGCATGCTTTATTATTGTGACACCCCAGTACTTAAACTAAAACGCTTCCGCTAAACGAATTTTGGGGGTGTTACAAATTGATACAATCGGTTCTACACCTGTAGTTGCCTCTGGTTGGGTCTCAATTATGTTACCACTGTCCTGCTCTACCAGTGGGATAGAAACAGTAGTGGCAGCCCTTCCAGAATGAACATTTTCATCAAGTATGTTCACCTGTTGTGGTAGATCAATTGACTGAGACTGTGGAGAAACAGGAATCTCCATAGCCTGTTTAGCCTTCTTGGATTTCTTGGCTTTAGATTGGGTAGGCTGTTTGTTCCCTTGTTTTCTTTTGATGCCACCTCCTGATGTGTGTTCAGAACCAACTTGTGTTGTTGGCCTGTCATCATTTGGTCCAGATGGTGTTGGTAATACACCACCAGTGGCAGAAGGAACAACTAGCATTGTAGAAAATAATGCAGTTTCCTTCTTTGAAAAAGCATTCTGATACTGATACATAGCCTTAATAGTCCTCAAAGATAGAGTAGAACTAACAATCACACTATCCTCTGCTGGCAGATTTGACAATTGATTATTCAATAACAGCTGAACAAATCTAGGGTACATAATGAATGTATCACCCTTTACATTTCTAACCATATTATCTAAGATAAACCTAGACATATTAAATTTAATACCCTGTGCCAAGCAGATAATAGGATATGCAATAGTATAACTAAATTCATTAAAACTAGTTCTCTTTTGAGACAAACATACCAGAAAAGTATGAATGTAGAACTTCCATTGAGGACAAAACCATGACTTCAAGAAAGTATATGCTGATCTTGTCTTTCCTGAACCTTCATACCCCATATCCATGATGCCTTTGAACAAATCATCTCTTGATAATTCCAAAATTCCACCTTCATCATCAAACTGCAAAAGCTCTCTCAAAATAATCTCAGTAACCATCACCTTCTTACCCTTGACAGTGGAATGAATGTGAGTAATGCCATTAACATTCCCTTCCTTTGCATTCTGCCAGAATTCTTGAATATGCGATCGAATCAATCGTGGAGAGACAGTAAGGACATGAGTAACTGGACAATTACTCAAGAAATCAATGATAGGGTAAAAATACTCATCGGCAAGTTCTTTATTCAAGAAAGCCCTCATGTTGTGTTCAGAATGAACACTTAGCGTAGAATGATCAGAATCAGATGACGATGAAGATGCCATTGATGTAATTGATGAACGAACGAAGAGTGATTTACAATAAACAAGTGAGAGCGATTATTGAAGGGTTTTGAAAATTTTAAAAGCGTAATTGAAAAAGTGAAGTACTGAAGTATTTATTTGATGACAGTGCCAAGCCCTAAAAAATAGAACTAACAGTGGCACTGCTGGTTATACCCAGCAGGGGCACAACTTTCAAATAAGCCCAACAAGGGTACCTCACTTGGTCAATTATAGTCAACCCTTTGTAACCATCTAACAAAGCTAACAGCGGCTGATAGTCTAGCAGGGGCATCCGACCAAGGAAACTCCAACTTAGAACTAACAGAGGCATAAACTTAGCTTTATTAGAAAACGAACTCCAACTTTTTTTTTTTTTTTTTTTTTTTTTTTTTTAGTCACAAGTAGCAAAAATAAATAAAACATGAAAATCCAGCTCAAGTGATGTCTCTTGACAGTGGCTGAATTCTGCAATATTAAACTAAGAAAAACAAGTAGCAGGGGTTAATCTAAACAAATATACAGCAGGGGTTTAAAATATACTGACAGTGGCAAAAGTAAACTAACAGTGTCACCAACTGTTATCATGATGAAGCTAGCAGTGGCAACACTTGACCCTGTCACATACAATATACTTCACCCCTGTTAGTATCAAACCCAGACCAAAACACTTAAGTTAGATTGATCATACCAATATTAGTTATCAAAAATGTAAATCTTCCTACATCAAATGCTTTTGTAAAAAGATCTGCAAGTTGATTATCAGTATGAATTTTAAAAATATGAATCAATCTTTTATCATAACAATCTCGTATAAAATGATACCTGATCTCAATGTGTTTGGTTTTTGAATGCTTAACTGGATTTTGAATGATACTAATAGCAGAGGTATTATCAATATAAATAGGAGTGTTCATGAAAGTCAAACCATAGTCCAGCATTTGATTCTGAATCCACAGAACCTGTGCACAACAACTTGATGCTGCAACATATTCTGCTTCTGCTGTAGATGTGGAAACTGTTGTCTGCTTCTTGCATTGCCACGACACTAGCCTATTTCCAAGAAATTGACATCCTCCACTAGTTGATTTTCTGTCCATGTTCTCACCACCATAGTCACTATCTGTGAAAGCCTTAAGCTCAAAATCTGATCCTTTAGCATACCAAAGTCCTAAATCTGGTTGACCTTTCAAGTATCTAAAGATCCTTTTCACAGAATACATGTGTGACTGCTTTGGATTGGTTTGATACCTAGCACAAAGACACACTGCAAACATAATGTCAGGTCTAGATGAAGTTAAATACATCAAAGAACCAATCATTGACCTGTACAAGTGCACATCTACTTCCTCTCCATCAGGATCAGAAGTAAGATGTTTGTGTGCCTCCATAGGAGTGCTAGCTATCTTCACATCTTTATAACCAAATTTATTCAGAATATCCTGCACATACTTTCCTTGGTTAATAAAGATTCCATCTGACTTCTGTTTAACCTGCAATCCTAAAAAGAAAGTGAGTTCACCCATTGAACTCATCTTGAATTTCTTATGCATTAAACTCTCAAACTCTTTGCACAATGAATCCCTAGTTGAACCAAAAATAATATCATCAACATAAACTTGCACCAACAAAATATCTCTCTGAACCCTCTTGGTAAACAATGTCTTGTCAATAGTACCTCTCTTGAATCCATTCTTGAGAAGATACTCAGATAGAGTATCATACCAAGCTCTTGGTGCTTGATGTAGCCCATACAAAGCTTTCTTCAATCTGCACACTCTATCTGGATATGTTGGATCTTCAAACCCTGGTGGTTGGCATACATACACCTCATCATCAATTAGACCATGAAGAAAAGCACTCTTCACATCCATTTGATAAACTTTGAAATCCTGATAAGATGCATAAGCTAAAAATAACCTAATAGCTTCTATTCTAGCAACAGGAGCAAATACATCATCATAATCTATGCCTTCTTCCTGTGTGTACCCCTGTGCTACCAACCTTGCTTTATTCTTTATCACTATACCTCTTTCATCCCTCTTGTTCTTGAAGATCCACCTTGTACCTATAGCTCTCTTTCCTTTTGGTAGATCAACCAAATCCCATACATCTTGCAGTTTAAACTGCAACAACTCTTCTTGCATTGACTCTATCCAACTTGGATCTTTGAGAGCTTCCACTGCTTTCTTTGGTTCCATCTGAGAAAGAAAACAAACATATAATGAAGTATGTAAATCTTCTTCTCTTACCTTTGACTGCTGTCTGGTCAGAACAGATGAATTAATATCACCAATGACCAAATCCAAAGAATGATCTTTGTGAACCAGATACTTAGATGTTGATGTATCAAGTAGTTCTCTTTCCAAATTTGGACCTAAAAGATTATCCATTTCAGATTCTGAGAAAGAATCTCTTTCTTCTCTTTCTTTTGAAGGTTTTGGAGTTGCTTCAGAATCCGACAAAGAAGTCCTTTCCAAAACTTGAAATGGAGGACTTTGTTCAAAGAATTTTGGAGAATCAGGCTCTCCTTCTGAATCATGCTCTGAAACTGTATGAGAACCCTTTGAAGTAAATGGTTGATGATCTGTTGGAATTGTAACATCTGCATCCTTTGAACCATTTTTGCTAGTTGACCCACTTGAATCATCTGAAGGTTCATCTTGCTCTAACTGGAATGCTTCAGGAGGATCTGGAGACCAAATAGGAAACAATACATACTTCAAATCATCCTTTTTAGTCTGACTTGAGTTTGAAAGCCCATCATCACCAGCATCATTACCTGCATCTGTACCTGCACTAGTAGACAAATCTGGATATCTAAAAGCATGGGTTAGTGCATCAATATCAAACAAAACTGATGGACCTTTTCCTTCTACATTTGATGTATTTTCGTTAAAGGTCACATCCATGGTCTCTTCTATGATCCTGGTCCTTTTATTAAATACTCTATAAGCCTTGCTTTGAATAGAGTATCCAACAAAGACAGCCTCATCTACCTTACTCTGAAACTTACCAAGATGATCTCTGGTATTTAAGACAGTACAAGGACATCCAAATGGTTTTAAAAAGCTAACCAAAGGTTTTCTCTTAAAGAATAACTCATAGGGTGTCTTGTTATGAGGTTTAATGATCAAAATCCTATTCAAAACATAACAAGCAGTGCTGACTGCCTCTGCCCAAAAGGACATTGGAAGTTTAGCATCTGCTAGCATGCTTCTAGCAGCCTCAATAAGTGTCCTATTCCTCCTTTCAGCTATTCCATTTTGTTGTGGAGTCCTAGGTGCACTAAACTATCTTTCTATACCTTTACCCTCACAGAACTTATTCATCTCATGGTTCTTAAATTCTGTCCCATTATCACATCTGATGATCTTAACCTTTTGATTAGTTGAATTCTCAATCCTAGTTATGAATGATCTAAGTATTTCACCTGTCTCATCCTTGGTCCTAAGAAAGAATACCCAACTCATTCTAGAATAATCATCAGTTATCACCAAACAGTAAGATTTCTTCCCTTGACTAGCTACATTGGTAGGGCCAAACAAATCCATATGTAACAGGTGTAAGGGAGTGGTATTGGTATTCACAAGCTTGGTCTTATAAGAGGTCTTGTGTTGCTTGCCTTTGAGACAAGATACACAGTGGTCACTACATTCAAATAACTTTTCAGGTAAGCCTCTCACTAGCTTATTCCTAACAAGTTTATTCATGGTCTTGTAATTCAAGTGACACATCCTCCTATGCCATAGTTCAGATTCAGAAACAGTAGCTTTAGAAATAAGACAGTTAACATTTTGAGATTCCATCTTGTTTAAATCACTACAGTATACATTATCCTTTCTTGGAACTCTCATTAATATCTTATCTTCAGGTATTTTGAGTTTTTCAGAAAGTATAAGGCATTCTGTGTCAGTGAAATAAACAGGATTTTGCTTGTCTGTGATTTGACTCACACTAAGCAAATTGTATCTCAACTGCTCAACATAATAAACATCATTGAAAGTGAGTTTACTGCTTTTTACCTTACCTTTACCTGTGATTTTACCTCCTTTAGGATTGCTTCCAAATGCTACATCTCCGCCATTAAACGCTTTAAAGTCCTGTAGCTTTTTCCTGTCTCCAGTCATGTGTCTTGAGCAGCCAGAATCAATATGCCATAAGCTTGATGGCTTGCCCTGCACATACAAAAGAAAAACTATTAGTTTTTCTTGGGAACCCAAACCAATTTGGCTTTGGGTTTCCTATGAGCACCTTTGACATCAACCCTTTTGACAGTGATTGATCTCAGTGCTTCATTGGTTTTGGACACTTCAGATTTACACTCATTTTTATGTCTCCAAAAACAATCAATTTTTGACCTAATAGGGGCAATAGGCTTAAAAGTGGTCACTTTCAAATTGGTATTGATAAGCCTGGCAGTGGTAGCTCTACTTGGTGTAAACATTCTTTTGGAATGCTTAACACTAGCAGAGGTAGCATGCCTAGCAGTGGCCAAGCCTTCCCCTGTTCTGTTCATGCCTCTGTTAGCCTTATACAGTGGCACTGCTGCATCTTTAACAGTGGTTGCAGCCTTGCCTCTGTTTGGCTTGTTTTTCAACAATGGACTTGTACCTCTGTTCCTATTATTATTAGGATTGAAGTAGCAGTCCTGTTGAGTATGGTTGTACCTGCCACATATATAACATGCCTTTCTTTTCACACATTCAAACCCATTACCCAACCTTTGTGAAACCAATTGGTTCCAGTTTCTTTGATTACCCCTGAGTGTGGATTTGTTTTCTTTCTTTTCATTAACATTAGCACATTTACAGATACAATGAGCACATTCAGATTTATCATTTTTATCAACTTTAGACACAGGTTTAGACTTCTTTTGTACATAACCTAGTTCTGATCTAGATTTGTAAGTCCTCTTGACCTGTTCTAATTGAGCTTTGGCTTTTTCAACAAACAATTTCCTACCCTTTTCTAGTTTATCAACATTAAATTCAGAAACTAGACCAGTAGTTGCTTTAATTCTATCATTCCTAGATGAGCTATCACTATCACTCTCATCCTCTTCAGTCCAGTCAGACACCTCCACTTTATCAAAGTTTACATCTTCAGCACAATTAACAACTGGATCTACCTTTTTAACCTCCTCACTGACACCTACTTTAAGTTTGTCAACATCAAAGTCACTCCTAGGTGGAAAGTAAGTGTGGTTATAAGGTGGTGGCACAGCATTCAAGTTGTAACCTAATCCAATTTTTAATTTATCATGAATTTGTGACTTGATTAAGTTCTGTACACCTTTTGAAGCATTTTCCAACTCATCAACTTTTAATTTAATTGATTCCTTGTCAGAAATTGCCTCAGCCAACTTTCTACTTAGCATATCTACCTTGGTTTCTAAAGCTTTCTTTTCCCAATTTAAATACTTAATATCTAATTGGTATTGTGTCTCATTCTTTTCAAAAGCTTTTATTTGTTTTTCCAGGTTTTCAATTGCTAAAGTAGCATGTTGGTTATTCTCTTCACATACTTTCAATTGATTGCATACAACCACATTATGATCCCTGTAGAATTTAACCAATTTAACACATTCAGAAGAACATAATTTAGATTGTACCTCAGATGGAATTCCAGTCGACTCTGATTCTTTAGTGACAGCCATAAATGCTTGGTTTTTGACAACTAGCTCTTCTTGATCACTCCAATCAAAGCCTCCCATTCCATCTTGTGCAACCAATGAATCAGAAGTAGTGGTTTGAACAGGTATTAGTCTTCTCTGTACATCATTGGTGCCGCTGTTCCCATTGCCATTGTATTGACCTACAGCAGTCCTAGCGGCTCTACATTCTCTTGCAAAGTGCCCCATCTTATGACAGTTGTAGCACTTAACCTTGCTCTTGTCAAACCCTGCTACACCATCCCTCTTGAATGCAAAGTTTCTATTACCAGACCTCTGCATGTACCTTTTAGCCCTGATGGTGATCATTGCCATCTGCCACCTTAGATCCATCTCCTCTAAATCATGATCATTCAGCTGTTCCAGATCATCAGTGGTCAAAGTAGAATTGACATGGCTTGCAAAGAAGCTCTCCAGAATATGATCATTAGAGCTAGAAGTACTACTAGTTCCTGCTTCACCAACTGACATGAAGGCAGCATTGTTGCTTGTAGTGCCTTCAGTTGATTGCCTCAATGCTACCACCTCTGATTCAAAATTCCTGAGATCATTGTACAAGTCTTCAACCTCCTTCTTGTCTAGATCTGTACTCTGTCTCATCCCTACAGTATATAGATTCCAGTCCTTCCCAAGTGATCTTAAAAACTTACTATTCAAATCATCCTTGTCAATGTTGACATTATGATTTTCTAGATCACCAACTAACTTCTGAAATCTATCAAAAGTTTGAGTCAAAGTCTCAGACTTTACAGCAGCAAAGTTTTCAAACTGTTGCTTCAGAAGAGATCTCTTGTTCTTCTTTGTATTTGCATTACCACCAAACCGCTTGATAATCGCCTCCATGAGAACTTGAGCATCTTCACAACTCTGAAACTTCCTCTGATATTCATTAGGAATAGACACAAGTAAAGTGCTAAGAGCCTTCCATTCAGTTGCTCTCTCTTTCCTCTCTGCATCAGTTTTAGGAGGTGGTCTTTCAATCCTATCACCATCAGGACCCTTTGGATAATTAGGTCCATTCATTACCACCTCCCACATCATGTAATCAGTCAGGAGCATGTACTGTCTGATTCTGGTTTGCCATAACTCAAACTCATCAGGATTGAGTATGGGAATCTTTGTAGCCTGAATACCTTCTGAGATTTCTGTAGTCATTGTTACTGTTTGTTGAAAAGCTAATTCCTTGATCTGTCTTCTTCAATAACAAAGCAATACCAAGCTCTGATACCACTTGATAAACCCAGTTAAGATCTTGGTATGTTATGCTTTGGATTAATTAACAATAACTTGCGGAATAGTTATTATTAACTTATGAAGAACACAATTAACTTGTAAGTAATAAATACGATTATAGTCAAAAGCTTCAATCTTGTTATAATGAATAACAAGACGAATACACAGTTTGTATTAGGGTTTACAACCTTGAAGCTAGAATATATCGATTACCTATCTAGGTTTCTAGGATCTCTATTTATATACATATAGAGTCCTTTACAGAATCAAACACATTAGGAATCATAATCTACTCCTAATATATCTCTTAGCCGACTCTATTTACTAACAGTGGCTATACATCTAACAGTGGTAGTACTCAAAGTATATTAACAGTGGTGAGTACTTAACACTTTACAAAACATTAAATGACCCAACAGTGGCACTGTTAACTTTAGCTCTTCTAGCAGTGGCTGCATCCTTCTAGCAGTGGTCGAGCTTTGCACTAACAGTGGTTGAATCTTCATAGCAGTGGTCAATACTTGTATTCTGAGCAGATACAGCAGTGGCTCAGGTTTCAACAACTGTTAAGTCTAAAATAAGTTGGATTTGGACACCTATTAAGTCTGATAAATTAACAGATCCAAATACCAACAGTGCTTCACAATCAATAATCTTCAAGAAAGTTGAATATGTGAATGCACATGGGAAACCCAAAGCCAAATTGGTTTGGGTTCCCAAGAGAAATTAATTATCTTTTTGACTGTTTGTGCTGGGCAAGCCAAAAGGCTTATGGCATATTGATAGTGGATGCTCAAGGCACATGACTGGAGACAAAGAAAAGCTGCAGGATTTCAAATCTTTTGATGGAGGATATGTAGCTTTTGGAAGCAATCCAAAAGGAGGAAGGATCACAGGGAAAGGAACAGTTCAGAGTGAAAAGCTAAGTTTTGATAATGTTTATTTTGTGGAACAACTGAGGTATAATTTACTAAGTGTGAGTCAAATCACAGATAAAAAGAACCCAGTTCATTTTACTGACACTGAATGCCTTATCTTGTCCAAGGAATTTAAAATACCTGAAAACATGATTTTAATGAGAAATCCAAGGCAAGATAATGTATATAAGTGTGACTTAGTAAATATGACACCTCAGCCTGATTTAAACTGCCTTATTTCTAAAGCAAGTGTGAATGAATCTGAACTGTGGCATAGGAGGATGTGTCACATGAATTTCAAAACCATTAATAAACTTGTCAAAAACAAGCTTGTTAGAGGTTTGCCTGAAAAGGTCTATTCATGTGATGATCATTATGTTTCTTGTCAAAAGGGAAAGCAATACAAATCTTCATTTAAGTCCAAATCTGTGAACACAAATAGCACACCCTTACACTTATTGCATATGGACTTATTTGGACCAACCAGTATAAGTAGTATGGGGAAAAAGTCTTATTGCCTTGTGATTATTGATGGTTACACTAGATTTACATGGGTTTTCTTTCTTAGGACAAAGGATGAGACAGGTGAAATACTTAGATCATTTATAACTAAGATGGAAAATCAATTGGATAGAAGAGTAAAGATCATCAGAAGTGATAATGGAACAGAATTTAAAAATCATGAGATGGATAAATTCTGTGAAGTTAAAGGTATTAAGAGAGAATTTAGTGCACCTAGAACTCCTCAACAAAATGGAGTAGCTGAAAGGAGGAATAGGACATTGATTGAGGCTGCTAGAACCATGCTATCTGATGCGAAGCTACCTATGTCCTTTTGGGCAGAGGCAGTTAGCACAGCTTGCTATGTTCAGAATAGAGTATTAGTTGTTAAGCCTTATAACAAGACACCATATGAACTGTTGTTTAAGAGAAAGCCTTTGGTTAGTTTCTTAAAATCTTTTGGGTGTCCTTGTACAATCTTAAATACCAAAGATCACTTAGGTAAGTTTCAGAGTAAGGCTGATGAGGGGATATTTGTTGGTTATTCTATTCAAAGTAAATCTTATAGGGTATTCAATCAAAGGACCAGAATCATAGAAGAATCAATGCACATCACTTTTAATGAAAACACTGTTAATCCTGAAGGAAAAGGTCCTGAATCACTGTTTGATATTGATGCACTTAATACTGCTTTTAGATATACAAATGTGGATTCTAGTGCAGGTACAAGTGCAGGTACAAATGCAGGAACAGGTGATGGAGAAAGTAGAGCAAATTCAGGAATATCAGCTGGAATGAAGCAGGATTCATTGGAATACATATTATTTCCAATTTGGTCTCCTGATCCCCCCGAAGTGTTTGATACTGATCAATCAAAGACATCACAGGATGTGGAAACAGGAGCGTCAGATGAAACATCATTTTCTCATGTTGATGATTCTGATAGACCTGTTATTGAAGACAGTACAGAAGATAGTGATATGAGTCCAGTTCAGAAGTATTCAAAGGCAAGTGTGAATGTTGAATAGACACCAACAAAGCATCTTGACAAGGAGCAGGAACAATTGAATTATCTACATTTGATGAGCTCTACTCCTGTGTCAAAGAGAATTGCAAGAGAAGTGTCAAGTAGTGAGTCTGGACAAGAAGGAAATTTTACCAACTTGGAGGTGGAGATTCAAGAAACAGCAGCATCTAAATACATTACTCATAAAGATCATCCACTTGAGAATGTAATAGGAGATATTGAATCTGCTGTTAAAACGAGAAATCAAAGTCAGATGTTTGAAGCTTCAGCAAATGAGGAAGAAGTAAATCTTGATACAGAAGCTGTCAATACTTCTTTGTTTGCTTGTTTTCTGTCTCAAACAGAACCAAAGAAGGTTACTGAAGCTTTGAGAGATCCTAGTTGGATTGAAGCTATGCAAGAGGAGTTGCTTCAATTTAAGATTCAAGAAGTCTGGACATTGGTTGATTTGCCCAAAGGAAAAAGAGCAATTGGTACTAAATGGATTTTCAAAAACAAGAAGGATGAAAGAGGTATAGTGATCAAAAACAAGGCTAGATTAGTTGCACAGGGGTATTCACAAGAAGAGGGGATTGATTATGATGAGGTTTTTGCACCTGTTGCAAGAATAGAGGCTATTAGATTGTTTTTGGCTTATGCTTCATTTAAGGGATTCATTGTGTATCAGATGGATGTTAAGAGTGCTTTTCTGTATGGCACTATACAGGAAGAGGTATATGTATGTCAACCACCAGGGTTTGAAGATTCTAAGTTTCCTGACAAAGTTTTCAAACTGGATAAAGCTCTTTATGGCTTACATCAAGCACCTAGAGCCTGGTATGATACTTTTTCAGATTATCTGTTGCAGAATGGATTCAAAAGGGGTGCAATAGATAAAACTTTGTTTACTAAAAGAATTAAGAATGATATACTACTGGTTCAAGTCTATGTAGATGATATCATTTTTGGTTCAACAAAGGATAGTCTATGCAAGGAGTTTGAATCATTGATGCATGAAAAGTTTAAGATGAGCTCCATGGGGGAATTAACATTTTTCTTGGGGCTGCAAGTAAAGCAACAGAAAGAAGGAATCTTTATTCATCAAAGTAAGTATGTTAATGATATACTGGATCGGTTTGGGTACAAAGATGCTAAAGTAGCAAGTACTCCAGTGGAGACAAACAAGAAGTTACATGCAGATCTTGAGGGGGAGAGTGTGGATAAACATCTTTACAGATCAATGATTGGGTCTCTTATGTATCTCACTTCATCAAGGCCTGATATCATGTTTGCAGTGTGTTTATGTGCAAGATTTCAAGCTAATCCAAAGCTATCACATCTTCTAGCAGTCAAAAGAATATTTAGATATTTAAAGGGTCAACCAAAATTGGGCCTTTAGTATCCAAAGTTTAATTCTTTTGATCTGATAGCTTACACAGATAGTGATTATGGAGGAGCTAATCTGGACAGGAAATCTACATCAGGAGGTTGTCAATTTTTGGGGGAAAGATTAGTTTCATGGCAATGCAAGAAACAAACCACTGTATCTACATCTACAGCAGAGGCAGAATATGTAGCAGCTGCAAGTTGCTGTGCTCAAGTGCTATGGATTCAGAATCAGATGTTAGATTATGGTTTTACCTTTCTTAATACTCCTATTTTTATTGATAATAGTTCTGCAATCAGTATTATAAATAACCCAGTTAAACATTCTAAAACAAAGCACATTGAAATCAGATATCATTTCATTAGAGATTGTAATGAAAAAAGACTTATTCAAATTTTGAAAGTTCATACTGATAATCAGTTTGCTGATCTGTTTACAAAAGCCTTTGATGTAGGCAGATTCACATTCTTGGTTACTAGTATTGGAATGATCAATTTGTCATAAGTTATTTTTCTTGTTACTGCTTTCTGTGAATAATATCTACTGTGATTTCAATTTGGGTTAATACTGATTTGTTAATTAAACACTGATTGTGTGTAATGTGTATCGTTATCACTGTTTACTACTTTTAGTATAAACAGTGGTAATAATCACTTCACCACTGTTAGTGTATAGTTAACACTGTATACTTGTATTATTGTTTGGAATTACCACTGCAGGTTATATTGCTATGTCTTGGAGTCTAACTTATGCAGGTGTTTATGAAGTTTCACTGCTTGTGGAGTTTTACTTTTCGGTATAAAAAAAAAAAAAAAAAAAAAAAAAAATTCAACCACTGCTTTGTTTATATGATTTTGCTAGAACTGAAGTACTACTTGTATTAAGTTAGCACTGCCTTGGTCGGTTGGTACTGCTTGTACAAGTTAGCACTGCTAGCGTTATTATGTAAATGATGCATTTGAAAAACCAAGTGTTGATTACCACTGCTTGTTATGTTCACAATTATCACTGAACGTGTTATTTTGCTTAATTAACACTGTTTTAGTTATAATTAGGGATCTGGTCAAATTAGGGTTTACAACTGATTCAATTTCAGTACTTAATCCTCAACACTTAGGGTTTTTCATTACGCTTTCAAAATTACACACACAAACCACTGCGCTAAGTTTTATCGATTTTTGATTTTGAATAATCATCTTCAATTCTTCTCGATTACTTGATTTCTTATCATGGCATCGACTTCGTCTACTGTTCAACTACCTATTGGAAAAGATCATAATATGATCGCATTCTTGATGAAACCTACAGAGGCAAACGAGTATGTGGAAATCATTGATTTCCTTCGTGCTTCACATATTCGTCATGCTCTCACTGTGGCACCTAGGATATCACACGATCATATCAACAATTTCTGGGTGAATGCAACAATCGAAGAGGAACAGGGGATTAAAAGAATTGTTTCAGAAGTTATGGATACACGAGTTGTAGTCACAGAAGCTACTGTTAGAGCTTCATTACAACTAGATGATGAGGCAGGTATAACTTCTTTAGATGATATTGTTATGTATGATACTTTACGATTGATGGGTTATGAGGGTTCTTTTGAAGTTTTTACTTTTCAGAAAACCTTATTTTCTCATCAGTGGAGGTTTTTAATACATACGATTTTACACTGCTTATCATCTAAGAGATCATCTTTTGAACAGTTTGGAAGCAACATTGCTTATGCAATTGTTTGTCTTGCAACTGGTCAAAGATTTAATTTTTCAAATCTGATTTTTTCTGGTATGCTCAGAAACATTGAGCAACCAAAGATTAAATTTTTGATGTATCCACGATTTGTGCAGTTGTTCTTAAATGAACAAATACCTAATATAACTGCACTTGAAAAGGTTATTGGTATTATCTCTTTTAAACCAAAAGTTTTTGTAAATATGAAGAGAGATACTAAATTTTCTGGGAAGGTTACAGCATTATTTTCTACAATGCTTCCTGCACCTTCCACCACAGCATCAGTACCACCAACTCATGTTGAACCAACTACTGAGAGAATGGTTCCACCCACTACTTCTCAACCCACAGTAGCTGGGGGTAATAAAAGAAAACAAGGGACCAAACTAGCTACATATTCTAGAGCCAAAAAGGCTAAAAAACAGGCATCTGAGGCTGCTGCTGCTCAGGTGTCTCAGTCAAATGATTCATTACAGCAGATGATCAATGAGGAGGAGGATGATCATTCTGAGAGGGCTGCTTCTACTGCTTCTAGCCCACTGGCAGAGCAGGACAGAAGTAACATCAATAAGACCCAATCAGAGGCAACACAAGGACATGATTCTACACCTGTAGATGATCCTAGTGGTCCCAGTACCAAGAACCAAGGGGACTTTGATGATCATGCTAGGCATGAATCAGAGTTTGATGATGTCAATGATTCACCAAAGGATTCACATCCTGAAGGTGTTGAGGCTAGATCTAACTTGGAATTGACGAAAATGATTGATTATGTGTGGGCTAAATTTGTTAAGGAGAAGAAGAAGAACAAAGCTAAGGATGAGATTGTTTCTGAATTGCAGAGGAGAGTGCAGCTATTAGAAAAGATTGTGATTGATTGTCTGAAGAAAGGAAGAAAGTATGTTGTTCATGAGTCTACTGAAGCTGAAAAGGAGTATGTTTTTAAACAAAATGCTTTCAAAAAAGGGGAGAAAGTTTGGACCAATTATGGTGATCAGATGGAAGTTGAAGAAGAGGTTGATGAGGAGATTGAGATGGAAAGATCTGAGACTGATGAGTTTGTGCATACACCTTCAACACCACCAACAGAGATGAATGAACCAGTGGCAGATGACAATGTATCTGAACATACTGAGGTTATTGGTTCAGTAGATCAAACTGAAGAAGTAAATTTGGGGGAGAAAACATAGGAGTTAAAGCTTGATGGTGATGATGGTGAGGAAGTCAGTAAACCTGAGGTAGTAGTGGAACAAGAGAAGACTGATGCTCAAACTGATGCTCAACAAAAATCTGAGAAAACTAGAAAGAAGAGCATTCCAGTTAAAACTGCTAAGGTAACAGGAACAGGAAAGAAGGTTGAAACACCAAAGAAACAATCTACACAACCATCTTTACCTGGATTTACTATCAGAGAACCTGCTGCAGTTCCTGTTCAACAGAAGAAAGAATTGCCAAAGATTGATCCGAAGGATAAGGGCAAGGGAAAACTGGTAGAAGAACCAAAGAAGAAAAAGCAAAAACCAGTGCCACCTGAAATACTTGCTCATGACACTGAATATGCAGAAAGGTTACAGGCTGAGTTAGATGCAGAGATTTTATTTGATGTTGAGATTGAGGAAGGAAAGTTTGTGAAAATGACAAAAGAGCAAGTGGCTGAGTGGGATGAATATCTGTTGAAAGAGCAGAGACAAGATGATATTGAATATCTTGTTGATCAGATTAAGAAAAAGAAAGCAGAAGAGGCAAGAAAGAAGAAGGCTGCTAAACCACTTACTAGAGCTCAAAGGAAGAAAGGATTGGTTGCAAAGTTGAAAGGTGGGTATATTCCTTTGAATGCATTGAAAAAGATGACAGTGGAGAGATTGCAAGAGTTATGGGATAAGGATGATATGAATCCTGAAGTGAAGGAAAAGAAAGAAAAAGAAAAGAAAGAAGCTGAAAAAGAAATAGAAAAGGCTGAAAAGGAAAAGAAAAAGGCTGAGAAAGAAAAGAAGTTAAAAGAAAAGGAAGAAAAGGAAAAGAAGGAAAAAAAAGAAGCTGAGAAAAGAAAGAAAGATGAGATTGAAAGAAAGAAAAAAGAGTTAGATGAAATTCCTGACAGAATAACAGATGTTGATGAATTGAAGGAGTTTATTCTGTTACAACCAGTGGAATCTGAGGTAATTAATGTTGAATTACCTGGTATCATTGATTGGTCTATTGAGCAGTTTGTCAATCCTGTTAAGATTCACAAGATCAGAATTGAAAGAGCAGGTGGAAATGTATCTTGGTGGAGATCTTTTAGGGATTTGATAAAGAGGATCAATAGAACTGATTTGATAAGAATGTATGAAATTAGGATGGAGAAGGAGTTAGATCTGAAAAAGTTTGATAATCTGGTTGAGAAGGTTACATGGCATTGGATTAAGGCTATGTTTGAACCAGAAGAATTTCCATTTCAGTTTACTACTTTTAGCAAGGTCAGAAATTGGATTTATCATGCCAAACCTGGAGTACATCAGATAGTTATGGATGATGCAGTGTTTATGTGGTTATTGACAGATAGATTTTATGATATAAATCTGAGATTTTTGATGGGCTTGAGAAATGCAAGACTACAAGCTGCAGTTTTAGATGATGTAGCTCTGGAATTGGTATATATGGTGTTAAATCAGATTCATAAGAAAGAGGAGATTGATAGAAGGAAGAGAAGAAAAGACTAACAGTTTTGAAAGAATTTTGTGAAGCTTATAATGGAGGATTAAAGAAACTTAATGCTGTGAAGGACAGATTAAGTTTAGGGGGAGATTGTTGGGTCAAAACTGTTTCTGAGTTGAAGTTCTGATGAGAAGACAGAGTACAAGTGATTAAAACTGTTTGTTTTGAAGGTTAAAACTGTCTTTACGAAGTTACAACTGATAGAAGAAAACTGACGAGAAGACAAGTGTTACAACTGATTGAAGATAGATTACAACTGATAGTTATGTGTCTGTAAGTAGTTAAAACTGCTTATGTATTTGTAACTGTTAGTTATATATGAAACAGTTAACACTGATTGCATATTTGTACTTAGTCGTATATTACAATTGAAGCAGTTACCACTAAATGTGTAACAGTTACAACTGTTTACTTCAGAATGGTAGTTAAAACTGTTTATGATTTTGTGATAAGTTTGAGTCGGTTATGGAAGTTATTTTATTCCATATTTGTAGGAGATTGTATAGGACTCTATATGTTATAAATAGAGATCCTTTAGACCTAGATAGGTTAGCGTATTATTGCGCAGCTTCAAGGTTTTCTGTAACCCTAATACATCAAGTGTATTCGTCTTATATCATTAATAAGATTGAAGCTTTCGGTATATTATCGTGTTCACTATATTAATTATCGTTGATCTTCTTAATATTGTTGAGTGTGATTCCGCAACTTCTCAATAATATATTCAAAGCTTATTGCATAAGATTGTTTATTAAGTTAAACAGGGACTAACAGTTTGACAGAAAATCTTCATAAGCAGAAAGAAATGCAGTAAAGATAGAAGCATGTTCTTCATTTACTGTTGGCAAGGATCCTTGAGTACTAAAAATAGGATTTATAGTACTTGAAGAAGGCATAGAAGACCCACTTGAACTGGAAACAACTAAAGCAGAACCAAAAGTATCTGTTTTTGAAGTAGAGACTTCAACACCATAGAGTTTTGGATTTTGGACCGTAGCAATGTGTTTTGTCTCTTTTCGCTGAATATCAAGTAAAGTAGCTTCCAAATGAACAATCAAATCATCTAGAGACATTTCCATAATGTCTGGATCAGCTTCCATCAATAGAACACGAGTATTCCACTTCTTTGGTAAAGAATTTAGAAGTTTCTTATTCATGTCTATTTGATCTAGATTAACACCTCCATCTAACATTTCACTCACAAGTTGTGAATAACGAGAACACATGTCTGAAAGAGATTCATGAGGTAACATATCAAAAACTTCATATTGTTTCTTTATCAGCTCCAACTTATTTTGCTTATACTTCTCACTCCCACCACATCTCTTTTCAAAAGCTTTCCATAGATCATAAGCATTATCATATTGTCTGAACTGCCTCAAAAGAGTTGGTGGTAAAGACATGGTTATAGCAGCATAAGTTTTTCGTTCAGTATCATGTGTTTTTCTTTCTTCAGGAGTCATAGACTTTACAGTCTTGTATGGAGTAGGTCCATCAAATACACCAGTTCGAAGAGGACGCTCATATCTTTCTTCCAAGTATATTTTCATATTAGGATCATGGAATGAGATAAAAGACTCGAACCGTTGTCGCCATAGAAAATAATCCATACCAGGTGTGTACATGGGTGGTTTATTTGTACTACCAACTTCATTGTTTTGTCTAAGAAGTGCACCAACTTGTTGAATTGGAGTTGCCATTGAGAATCACACAATGAAACACAGAAGGAAAACACTTAACAAATTTCAGAGGTTATGCGTCACTATACAAGTGTCGTTTGAAGTGTCGCTATGCGTCACTGGACAAGTGTCGGTATTGGGATGTGCGGCACTAATAGAGTGACGGTATGAAGTGATGTTTCAGAATAATAAGTCACTGATAGAGTGTCGTTATGTAGTGTCGTGGAAAAAATTGGGCAGAGTGACGTTACAGTAAAGCAAGTCACTAGATAAGTGACGGTATGTAGTGGCGTATAAACAGTATGAGTCACTAACAGAGTGACGTTATAAGGAAACCAAGTCACTAATGTAGTGTCGCAGGATAAACCAAGTCACTAACAGAGTGACGCTATTTGAGTGTCGTATAGTAAAAGTTGAACAAAATGGCGTCACTATTGAAGTGTCGTTATCCTTATCCAAAGAACACGTCACAAGAGTATGCGTTGCCCACTAAACAGCACTAACAATCCACTAAACCTCACTTAAACTCCACTATGCGTCACTAAGCAAAACAATGCGGCACTACGGTAGTGTCGCTGGTAGTGACGCTATAATGCTTACTCCACTAACCTCCACTAATCACGCACTAACAAGCACTAACAAGGCACTAACGTCCACTAACTCGGTGTTTGACACGTAAGCAAGCAATATGCGACACTAGGTAGTGTCGCCGTTTAGTGTCGCTAAAAGTCAACGCACTCAAAATTCCACTAACAGGTATTGTACACGTGTCAAATCAATTATGCGTCACTAAAGTAGTGTCGCATACAGGCACTATGCGGCACTAAAGTAGTGTCGCGTATCTGCGAATTCAGGCACCTTAAACTGATTTTCCGGCCAAAATAGTGATTTTTCCGGCAAATTCAAAAATTTAGATTTCACAAAAATCACTCCTAAACACAAAAGAACTTCTTGGTTTTAACTTATAAGCTCAAAAACACAAAGAAATCAAACATACCTCAAATTTTCTTCCGAAAACATGTTTCAAAACAATTCAAAACCGTGGATAACAAACTTTGAGTTGCTCTGATACCAATTGTTAGGTCCCCGGTAGGTCTCCAGTAGGATCTATTGAATCGACACTCACTTGAGTTATGCGGAATCCAATCACAAGTGACAATTCGCTTTGTTTTCGGTAAGAAACATATACGGATATATGCAACTTCCCTTGGAATAAGATTAGAACAATTTAGGAATTTGGAAGTTAAATGTTTGGTTTATTTCTCAGAGAGAGAATACTGAAAACACACACAAGAATAGCAAGGAGTTCAAGAAGTTCAAGAAGTTGTGAATTTTTGGCTTAAAACTACTATTTATAGTCTGACTTATGCGACACTAGCTGAGTGACGTATATGCGACACTAGCTCAGTGACGCATATGCGACACTAGCTAAGTGTCGCCTAATTAGCTTAAGACTTAGATTTTTCATTACAAATTATACAATCAGAGTTACAACAGTTTATTCATTTACAACTTTAACAAATACACAAGTTCACAATTAATAGACTCTAGACCAACTGACTGACAATTCAAATATGCACCAACAAAATACGTACTATTTTGCGTAATGCTTTAATTTTTAATTCGGTGCCAGATTTCATATTTTAATGAAAAAATAGGCTATTATATATAGTTATGTGGTGAATTTAATTATGTATATACATTTTTTTTTTTTTGAATTATTGCCGTTTCTATTGGAACTCAAAAAACCCGAGTTTTTCGATAAGCAAAAAAAAAAACTAAGTTCCTTTGTGTTACAGTTTAAAAATCTATTGATAGTCAAATTTTTAATTTTTGGTCTATATTAGGTATTTATATACGTTTAGGATGGAAAATTGTTTATTTTTATACGACAATCTTGGAAATTACTTAACTTTTTTGCATTACGCAAAAATACGTACTATTTTGCGTAAGGCTTAAATTTTTAATCTGGTGCCAAATTTTATATTTTAATGAAAAAATAGGCTATTATATATAGTTATGTGGTCAATTTAAGTATGTATATACATTATTTTTGGAATTATTGCATTTTCTATTGTAACTCAGAAAACCCGAGTTTTTCGATAAGCAAAAAGCACTGAGTTCCTTTCGTGACAGTTTAAAATTATATTGATAGTCAAATTATTAATTTTTGTTCTATATTAGGAATTTATATACGTTTAGGATGGAAAATTATTTATTTATATACCACAATTTTGGAAATTACCGAACTTTTTTGCATTACGCAAAAATACGTACTATTTTGCGTAATGCTTTAATTTTTAATTCGGTGCCAGAATTCATATTTTAATGGAAAAATAGGCTATTATATATAGTTATGTGGTGAATTTAAGTATGTATATACATTTTTTTTTTTTTTGGAATTATTGCTGTTTCTATTGGAACTCAAAAAACCCGAGTTTTCGATAAGCAAAAAAAAAAAAACTGAGTTCCTTTGTGTTACAGTTTAAAAATCTATTGATAGTCAAATTTTTAATTTTTGGTCTATATTAGGTATTTATATACGTTTAGGATGGAAAATTGTTTATTTTTATACGACAATCTTGGAAATTACTTAACTTTTTTGCATTATGCAAAAATACGTACTATTTTGCGTAAGGCTTAAATTTTTAATCTGGTGCCAGATTTTATATTTTAATGAAAAAATAGGCTATTATATATAGTTATGTGGTCAATTTAAGTATGTATATACATTATTTTTGGAATTATTGCATTTTCTATTGTAACTCAGAAAACCTGAGTTTTTCGATAAGCAAAAAGCACTGAGTTCCTTTCGTGACAGTTTAAAATTCTATTGATAGTCAAATTATTAATTTTTGTTCTATATTAGGAATTTATATACGTTTAGGATGGAAAATTATTTATTTATATACCACAATTTTGGAAATTACCGAACTTTTCTGCATTACGCAAAAATACGTACTATTTTGCGTAATGCTTTAATTTTTAATTCGGTGCCAGAATTCATATTTTAATGGAAAAATAGGCTATTATATATAGTTATGTGGTGAATTTAAGTATGTATGTACATTTTTTTTTTTTGAATTATTGCTGTTTCTATTGGAACTCAAAAAACCCGAGTTTTTCGATAAGCAAAAAAAAAAAAACTGAGTTCCTTTGTGTTACAGTTTAAAAATCTATTGATAGTCAAATTTTTAATTTTTGGTCTATATTAGGTATTTACATACGTTTAGGATGGAAAATTGTTTATTTTTATACGACAATCTTGGAAATTACTTAACTTTTTTGCATTACGCAAAAATACGTACTATTTTGCGTAAGGCTTAAATTTTTAATCTGGTGCCAGATTTTATATTTTAATGAAAAAATAGGCTATTATATATAGTTATGTGGTCAATTTAAGTATGTATATACATTATTTTTGGAATTATTGCATTTTCTATTGTAACTCAGAAAACCCGAGTTTTTCGATAAGCAAAAAGCACTGAGTTCCTTTCGTGACAGTTTAAAATTCTATTGATAGTCAAATTATTAATTTTTGTTCTAAATTAGGAATTTATATACGTTTAGGATGGAAAATTATTTATTTATATACCACAATTTTGGAAATTACCGAACTTTTTTGCATTACGCAAAAATACGTACTATTTTGCGTAATGCTTTAATTTTTAATTCGGTGCCACAATTCATATTTTAATGGAAAAATAGGCTATTATATATAGTTATGTGGTGAATTTAAGTATGTATGTACATTTTTTTTTTTTTTGAATTATTGCTGTTTCTATTGGAACTCAAAAAACCCGAGTTTTTCGATAAGCAAAAAAAAAAAAACTAAGTTCCTTTGTGTTACAGTTTAAAAATCTATTGATAGTCAAATTTTTAATTTTTGGTCTATATTAGGTATTTATATACGTTTAGGATGGAAAATTGTTTATTTTTATACGACAATCTTGGAAATTACTTAACTTTTTTGCATTACGCAAAAATACGTACTATTTTGCGTAAGGCTTAAATTATTAATCTGGTGCCAGATTTTATATTTTAATGAAAAAATAGGCTATTATATATAGTTATGTGGTCAATTTAAGTATGTATATTCATTATTTTTGGAATTATTGCATTTTCTATTGTAACTCAGAAAACCCGAGTTTTTCGATAAGCAAAAAGCACTGAGTTCCTTTCGTGACAGTTTAAAATTCTATTGATAGTCAAATTATTAATTTTTGTTCTATATTAGGAATTTATATACGTTTAGGATGAAAAATTATTTATTTATATAACACAATTTTTGAAATTACCGAACTTTTTTGCATTACGCAAAAATACGTACTATTTTGCGTAATGCTTTAATTTTTAATTCGGTGCCAAATTTCATATTTTATCGAAAAAATAGGCTATTATATATAGTTATGTGGTGAATTTAAGTATGTATATACATTTTTTTTTTGAATTATTGCTGTTTCTATTGGAACTCAAAAAACCCGAGTTTTTCGATAAGCAAAAAAAAAACTGAGTTCCTTTGTGTTACAGTTTAAAAATCAATTGATAGTCAAATTTTTAATTTTTGGTCTATATTAGGAATTTATATACGTTTAGGATGGAAAATTGTTTATTTTTATACGACAATCTTGGAAATTACTTAACTTTTTTGCATTACGCAAAAATACGTACTATTTTGCGTAAGGCTTAAATTTTTAATCTGGTGCCAGATTTTATATTTTAATGAAAAAATAGGCTATTATATATAGTTATGTGGTCAATTTAAGTATGTATATACAGTATTTTTGGAATTATTGCATTTTCTATTGTAACTCAGAAAACCCGAGTTTTTCGATAAGCAAAAAGCACTTAGTTCCTTTCGTGACAGTTTAAAATTCTATTGATAGTCAAATTATTAATTTTTGTTCTATATTAGGAATTTATATACGTTTAGGATGGAAAATTGTTTATTTATATACCATAATCTGGGAAATTACCAAACTTTTTTGCATTACGCAAAAATACGTACTATTTTGCGTAATGCTTAAATTTTTAATTCGGTGCCAGATTTTATATTTTAATGAAAAATAGGCTATTATATATAGTTATGTGGTCAATTTAAGTATGTATATACATTATTCTTTGAATTATTGCAGTTTCTATTGTAACTCAGAAAACCCGAGTTTTTCGATAAGCAAAAAACACTGAGTTCCTTTGCGTGACACTTTAAAATTCTATTGATAGTCAAATTATTAATTTTCATTCTATGTTAGGTATTTATATACGTTTAGGATGGAAAATTGTTTATTTATATACCACAATCTTTGAAATTACCTAACTTTTTTACATTACGCAAAAATACGTACTATTATGTGTAATGCTTTAATTTTTAATTCGGTGCCAGATTTTATATTTTAATAAAAAAATAGGCTATTATATATAGTTATGTGGTTAATTTAAGTCTGTATATACATTATTTTTTGAATTATTTTTGTTTTTATTGGAACTCAAAAAACCCGAGTTTTTCGATAAGCAAAAAAAAACTGAGTTCCTTTGCGTGACAGCTTAAAAATCTATTTATAGTCAAATTATTAATTTCTGTTCTATATTAGGTATTTATACGTTTAGGATGGAAAATTGTTTATTTATAATTTATATACGACAATCTTGGAAATTACCGAACTTTTATACATTACGCAAAAATACGTGCTATTTTGCGTAATGCTTTAATTTTTAATTTGTGCCAGATTTCATATTTTAATTAAAAAATAGGCTATTATATATAGTTATGTGGTGAATTTAAGTATGTATATACATTTTTTTTTTTGATTTATTGCAGTTTCTATTGGAACTTAAAAAACCCGAGTTTTTCGATAAGCAAAAAAAAAAACTGAATTCTTTTGTGTGACAGTTTAAAATTTTATTGATAGTCATATTTTTAAATTTTGGTCTATTTTAGGTATTTATATACATTTAGGATGGAAAATTGCTTATTTATATACGACAATCTTGGAAAAAACTGAACTGTTTTGCATTACGCAAAAATACTTACTATTTTGCGTAATGCTTAAATTTTTAATTCGGTGCCAGATTTTATATTATATTGAAAAATAGGCTATTATATATAGTTATGTGGTCAATTTAAGTATGTATATACATTATTTTTTGAATTATTGGATTTTCTATTGTAACTCAGAAAACCCGAGTTTTTCGATAAGCAAAAAGCACTGTGTTCCTTTTCGTGACAGTTTAAAATTCTATTGATGGTTAAATTATTAATTTTTGTTCTATATTAGGTATTTATATACGTTTAGGATGGAAAATTGTTTATTTATATACCACAATTTTAGAAATTACCGAACTTTTTTGCATTACGCAAAAATACGTACTATTTTGCGTAATGCTATAATTTTTAATTCGGTGCAAGATTTCATATTTTAATAAAAAAAACAGGCTATTATATATAGTTATGTGGTGAATTTAAGTATGTATATACATTTTTTTTTTAATTATTGCTGTTTCAATTGGAACTCAAAAAACCCGAGTTTTTCGATAAGCAAAAAAAAACTGAGTTCCTTTGTGTTACAGTTTAAAAATCTATTGATAGTCAAATTTTTAATTTTTGGTCTATATTAGGTATTTATATACGTTTAGGATGGAAAATTGTTTATTTTTATACGACAATCTTGGAAATTACTTAACTTTTTTGCATTACGCAAAAATACGTACTATTTTGCGTAAGGCTTAAATTTTTAATCTGGTGCCAGATTTTATATTTTAATGAAAAAATAGGCTATTATATATAGTTATGTGGTCAATTTAAGTATGTATATACATTTTTTTGGAATTATTGCATTTTCTATTGTAACTCAGAAAACCCGAGTTTTTCAATAAGCAAAAAGCACTGAGTTCCTTTTCGTGACAGTTTAAAATTCTATTGATAGTCAAATTATTAATTTTTGTTCTATATTAGGAATTTATATATGTTTAGGATGGAAAATTCTTTATTTATATACCACAATTTTGGAAATTACCGAACTTTTTTGCATTACGCAAAAATACGTACTATTTTGCGTAATGCTTTAATTTTTAATTCGGTGCCAGATTTCATATTTTAATGGAAAAATAGGCTATTATATATAGTTATGTGGTGAATTTAAGTATGTATATACATTTTTTTTTTTAAATTATTGATGTTTCTATTGGAACTCAAAATACCCGAGTTTTTCGATAAGCAAAAAAAAAACTGAGTTCCTTTGTGTTACAGTTCAAAAATCTATGGATAGTCAAATTTTTAATTTTTGGTCTATATTAGGTATTTATATACGTTTAGGATGGAAAATTGTTTATTTTTATACGACAATCTTGGAAATTACTAAACTTTTTTGCATTACGCAAAAATACGTACTATTTTGCGTAAGGCTTAAATTTTTAATCGGGTGTCAGATTTTATATTTTAATGAAAAAATAGGCTATTATATATAGTTATGTGGTCAATTTAAGTATGTAAGTACATTATTTTTGGAATTATTGCATTTTCTATTGTAACTCAGAAAACCCGAGTTTTTCGATAAGCAAAAAGCACTGAGTTCCTTTCGTGACAGTTTAAAATTCTATTGATAGTCAAATTATTAATTTTTGTTCTATATTAGGAATTTATATACGTTTAGGATGAAAAATTATTTATTTATATACCACAATTTTGGAAATTACCGAACTTTTTTGCATTACGCAAAAATACGTACTATTTTGCGTAATGCTTTAATTTTTAATTCGGTGCCAGATTTCATATTTTATCGAAAAAATAGGCTATTATATATAGTTATGTGGTGAATTTAAGTATGTATATACATTTTTTTTTTGAATTATTGCTGTTTCTATTGGAACTCAAAAAACCCGAGTTTTTCGATAAGCAAAAAAAAAAACTGAGTTCCTTTGTGTTACAGTTTAAAAATCAATTGATAGTCAAATTTTTAATTTTTGGTCTATATTAGGAATTTATATACGTTTAGGATGGAAATTGTTTATTTTTATACGACAATCTTGGAAATTACTTAACTTTTTTGCATTACGCAAAAATACGTACTATTTTGCGTAAGGCTTAAATTTTTTATCTGGTGCCAGATTTTATATTTTATTGAAAAAATAGGCTATTATATATAGTTATGTGGTCAATTTAAGTATGTATATACAGTATTTTTGGAATTATTGCATTTTCTATTGTAACTCAGAAAACCCGAGTTTTTCGATAAGCAAAAAGCACTTAGTTCCTTTCGTGACAGTTTAAAATTCTATTGATAGTCATATTATTAATTTTTGTTCTATATTAGGAATTTACATACGTTTAGGATGGAAAATTGTTTATTTATATACCATAATCTGGGAAATTACCAAACTTTTTTGCATTACGCAAAAATACGTACTATTTTGCGTAATGCTTAAATTTTTAATTCGGTGCCAGATTTTATATTTTAATGAAAAATAGGCTATTATATATAGTTATGTTGTGAATTTAAGTATGTATATACATTATTCTTTGAATTATTGCAGTTTCTATTGTAACTCAGAAAACCCGAGTTTTTCGATATGCAAAAAACACTGAGTTCCTTTGCGTGACACTTTAAAATTCTATTGATAGTCAAATTATTAATTTTCATTCTATGTTAGGTATTTATATACGTTTAGGATGGAAAATTGTTTATTTATATACCACAATCTTTGAAATTACCTAACTTTTTTACATTACGCAAAAATACGTACTATTATGCGTAATGCTTTAATTTTTAATTCGGTGCCAGATTTTATATTTTAATAAAAAAATAGGCTATTATATATAGTTATGTGGTTAATTTAAGTCTGTATATACATTATTTTTTGAATTATTTTTGTTTTTATTGGAACTCAAAAAACCCGAGTTTTTCGATAAGCAAAAAAAACTGAGTTCCTTTGCGTGACAGCTTAAAAATCTATTTATAGTCAAATTATTAATTTCTGTTCTATATTAGGTATTTATACGTTTAGGATGGAAAATTGTTTATTTATAATTTATATACGACAATCTTGGAAATTACCGAACTTTTATACATTACGCAAAAATACGTGCTATTTTGCGTAATGCTTTAATTTTTAATTTGTGCCAGATTTCATATTTTAATTAAAAAATAGGCTATTATATATAGTTATGTGGTGAATTTAAGTATGTATATACATTTTTTTTTTTTTGAATTATTGCAGTTTCTATTGGAACTTAAAAAACCCGAGTTTTTCGATAAGCAAAAAAAAAAAACTGAATTCTTTTGTGTGACAGTTTAAAAATTTATTGATAGTCATATTTTTAAATTTGGGTCTATTTTAGGTATTTATATACATTTAGGATGGAAAATTGCTTATTTATATACGACAATCTTGGAAAAAACTGAACTGTTTTGCATTACGCAAAAATACTTACTATTTTGCGTAATGCTTAAATTTTTAATTCGGTGCAAGATTTTATATTATAATGAAAAATAGGCTATTATATATAGTTATGTGGTCAATTTAAGTATGTATATACATTATTTTTTGAATTATTGGATTTTCTAATGTAACTCAGAAAACCCGAGTTTTTCGATAAGCAAAAAGCACTGAGTTCCTTTTCGTGACAGTTTAAAATTCTATTGATGGTTAAATTATTAATTTTTGTTCTATATTAGGTATTTATATACGTTTAGGATGGAAAATTGTTTATTTTTATACCACAATTTTAGAAATTACCGAACTTTTTTGCATTACGCAAAAATACGTACTATTTTGCGTAATGCTTTAATTTTTAATTCGGTGCAAGATTTCATATTTTTATGAAAAAACAGGCTATTATATATAGTTATGTGGTGAATTTAAGTATGTATATACATTTTTTTTTAATTATTGCTGTTTCAATTGGAACTCAAAAAACCCGAGTTTTTCGATAAGCAAAAAAAAAACTGAGTTCCTTTGTGTTACAGTTTAAAAATCTATTGATAGTCAAATTTTTAATTTTTGGTCTATATTAGGTATTTATATACGTTTAGGATGGAAAATTGTTTATTTTTATACGACAATCTTGGAAATTACTTAACTTTTTTGCATTACGCAAAAATACGTACTATTTTGCGTAAGGCTTAAATTTTTAATCTGGTGCCAGATTTTATATTTTAATGAAAAAATAGGCTATTATATATAGTTATGTGGTCAATTTAAGTATGTATATACATTTTTTTGGAATTATTGCATTTTCTATTGTAACTCAGAAAACCCGAGTTTTTCGATAAGCAAAAAGCACTGAGTTCCTTTTCGTGACAGTTTAAAATTCTATTGATAGTCAAATTATTAATTTTACTTCTATATTAGGAATTTATATATGTTTAGGATGGAAAATTCTTTATTTATATACCACAAATTTGGAAATTACCGAACTTTTTTGCATTACGCAAAAATACGTACTATTTTGCGTAATGCTTTAATTTTTAATTCGGTGCCAGATTTCATATTTTAATGGAAAAACAGGCTATTATATATAGTTATGTGGTGAATTTAAGTATGTATATACATTTTTTTTTAATTATTGCTGTTTCAATTGGAACTCAAAAAACCAGAGTTTTTCGATAAGCAAAAAGCACTTAGTTCCTTTCGTGACAGTTTAAAATTCTATTGATAGTCAAATTATTAATTTTTGTTCTATATTAGGAATTTATATACGTTTAGGATGGAAAATTGTTTATTTATATACCATAATCTGGGAAATTACCGAACTTTTTTGCATTACGCAAAAATACGTACTATTTTGCGTAATGCTTAAATTTTTAATTCGGTGCCAGATTTTATATTTTAATGAAAAATAGGCTATTATATATAGTTATGTGGTCAATTTAAGTATGTATATACATTTTTTTGGAATTATTGCATTTTCTATTGTAACTCAGAAAACCCGAGTTTTTCGATAAGCAAAAAGCACTGAGTTCCTTTTCGTGACAGTTTAAAATTCTATTGATAGTCAAATTATTAATTTTTGTTCTATATTAGGAATTTATATACGTTTAGGATGGAAAATTATTTATTTATATACCACAATTTTGGAAATTACCGAACTTTATTGCATTACGCAAAAATACGTACTATTTTGCGTAATGCTTTAATTTTTAATTCGGTGCCAGATTTCATATTTAATGGAAAAACAGGCTATTATATATAGTTATGTGGTGAATTTAAGTATGTATATACATTTTTTTTTGAAATATTGCAGTTTCAATTGGAACTCAAAAAACCCGAGTTTTTCGATAAGCAAAAAAAAAACTGAGTTCCTTTGTGTTACAGTTTAAAAATCTACTGATAGTCAAATTTTTGGTCTATATTAGGTATTTATATACGTTTAGGATGGAAAATTGTTTATTTATATACCACAATTTTGGAAATTACCGAACTTTTTTGCATTACGCAAAAATACGTACTATTTTGCGTAATACTTTATTTTTTAATTCAGTGCCAAATTTCGTATTTTAATGAAAAAATAGGCTATTATATATACTTATGTGGTGAATTTAAGTATGTATATACATTTTTTTTTAATTATTGCTGTTTCAATTGGAACTCAAAAAACCAGAGTTTTTCGATAAGCAAAAAGCACTTAGTTCCTTTCGTGACAGTTTAAAATTCTATTGATAGTCAAATTATTAATTTTTGTTCTATATTAGGAATTTATATACGTTTAGGATGGAAAATTGTTTATTTATATACCATAATCTGGGAAATTACCGAACTTTTTTGCATTACGCAAAAATACGTACTATTTTGCGTAATGCTTAAATTTTTAATTCGGTGCCAGATTTTATATTTTAATGAAAAATAGGCTATTATATATAGTTATGTGGTCAATTTAAGTATGTATATACATTTTTTTGGAATTATTGCATTTTCTATTGTAACTCAGAAAACCCGAGTTTTTCGATAAGCAAAAAGCACTGAGTTCCTTTTCGTGACAGTTTAAAATTCTATTGATAGTCAAATTATTAATTTTTGTTCTATATTAGGAATTTATATACGTTTAGGATGGAAAATTATTTATTTATATACCACAATTTTGGAAATTACCGAACTTTATTGCATTACGCAAAAATACGTACTATTTTGCGTAATGCTTTAATTTTTAATTCGGTGCCAGATTTCATATTTAATGGAAAAACAGGCTATTATATATAGTTATGTGGTGAATTTAAGTATGTATATACATTTTTTTTTGAAATATTGCAGTTTCAATTGGAACTCAAAAAACCCGAGTTTTTCGATAAGCAAAAAAAAAACTGAGTTCCTTTGTGTTACAGTTTAAAAATCTACTGATAGTCAAATTTTTGGTCTATATTAGGTATTTATATACGTTTAGGATGGAAAATTGTTTATTTATATACCACAATTTTGGAAATTACCGAACTTTTTTGCATTACGCAAAAATACGTACTATTTTGCGTAATACTTTATTTTTTAATTCAGTGCCAAATTTCGTATTTTAATGAAAAAATAGGCTATTATATATACTTATGTGGTGAATTTAAGTATGTATATACATTTTTTTTTTTTGAATTATTGCTGTTTCTATTGGAACTCAAAAAACCCGAGTTTTTCGATAAGCAAAAAAAAAAACTGAGTTCCTTTGTGTTACAGTTTAAAAATCAATTGATAGTCAAATTTTTAATTTTTGGTCTATATTAGGAATTTATATACGTTTAGGATGGAAAATTGTTTATTTTTATACGACAATCTTGGAAATTACTTAACTTTTTTGCATTACGCAAAAATACGTACTATTTTGCATTACGCAAAAATACGTACTATTTTGCGTAAGGCTTAAATTTTTAATCTGTTGCCAGATTTTATATTTTAATGAAAAAATAGGCTATTATATATAGTTATGTGGTCAATTTAAGTATGCATATACATTATTTTTGGAATTATTGCATTTTCTATTGTAACTCAGAAAACCCGAGTTTTTCGATAAGCAAAAAGCACTTAGTTCCTTTCGTGACAGTTTAAAAATCTATTGATAGTCAAATTTTTGGTCTATATTAGGTATTTATATACGTTTAGGATGGAAAATTGTTTATTTATATACCACAATTTTGGAAATTACCGAACTTTTTTGCATTACGCAAAAATACGTACTATTTTGCGTAATACTTTAATTTTTAATTCGGTGCCAGATTTCATATTTTAATGAAAAAATAGGCTATTATATATAGTTATGTGGTCAATTTAAGTATGTATATACATTATTTTTGGAATTATTGCATTTTCTATTGTAACTCAGAAAACCCGAGTTTTTCGATAAGCAAAAAGCACTGAGTTCCTTTTCGTGACAGTTTAAAATTCTATTGATAGTCAAATTATTAATTTTTGTTCTATATTAGGAATTTATATACGTTTAGGATGGAAAATTATTTATTTATATACCACAATTTTGGAAATTACCGAACTTTTTTGCATTACGCAAAAATACGTACTATTTTGCGCAATGCTTTAATTTTTAATTCGGTGCCAGATTTCATATTTTAATGAAAAAATAGGCTATTATATATAGTTATGTGGTGAATTTAAGTATGTATATAAATTTTTTTTTTTTTGAATTATGGCTGTTTCTATTGGAACTCAAAAAACCCGAGTTTTTCGATAAGCAAAAAAAAAACTGAGTTCCTTTGTGTTACAGTTTAAAAATCTACTGATAGTCAAATTTTTGGTCTATATTAGGTATTTATATACGTTTAGGATGGAAAATTGTTTATTTATATACCACAATTTTGGAAATTACCGAACTTTTTTGCATTACGCAAAAATACGTACTATTTTGCGTAATACTTTATTTTTTAATTCAGTGCCAAATTTCGTATTTTAATGAAAAAATAGGCTATTATATATACTTATGTGGTGAATTTAAGTATGTATATACATTTTTTTTTTTTTGAATTATTGCTGTTTCTATTGGAACTCAAAAAACCCGAGTTTTTCGATAAGCAAAAAAAAAAACTGAGTTCCTTTGTGTTACAGTTTAAAAATCAATTGATAGTCAAATTTTTAATTTTTGGTCTATATTAGGAATTTATATACGTTTAGGATGGAAAATTGTTTATTTTTATACGACAATCTTGGAAATTACTTAACTTTTTTGCATTACGCAAAAATACGTACTATTTTGCATTACGCAAAAATACGTACTATTTTGCGTAAGGCTTAAATTTTTAATCTGTTGCCAGATTTTATATTTTAATGAAAAAATAGGCTATTATATATAGTTATGTGGTCAATTTAAGTATGCATATACATTATTTTTGGAATTATTGCATTTTCTATTGTAACTCAGAAAACCCGAGTTTTTCGATAAGCAAAAAGCACTTAGTTCCTTTCGTGACAGTTTAAAAATCTATTGATAGTCAAATTTTTGGTCTATATTAGGTATTTATATACGTTTAGGATGGAAAATTGTTTATTTATATACCACAATTTTGGAAATTACCGAACTTTTTTGCATTACGCAAAAATACGTACTATTTTGCGTAATACTTTAATTTTTAATTCGGTGCCAGATTTCATATTTTAATGAAAAAATAGGCTATTATATATAGTTATGTGGTCAATTTAAGTATGTATATACATTATTTTTGGAATTATTGCATTTTCTATTGTAACTCAGAAAACCCGAGTTTTTCGATAAGCAAAAAGCACTGAGTTCCTTTTCGTGACAGTTTAAAATTCTATTGATAGTCAAATTATTAATTTTTGTTCTATATTAGGAATTTATATACGTTTAGGATGGAAAATTATTTATTTATATACCACAATTTTGGAAATTACCGAACTTTTTTGCATTACGCAAAAATACGTACTATTTTGCGCAATGCTTTAATTTTTAATTCGGTGCCAGATTTCATATTTTAATGAAAAAATAGGCTATTATATATAGTTATGTGGTGAATTTAAGTATGTATATAAATTTTTTTTTTTTTGAATTATGGCTGTTTCTATTGGAACTCAAAAAACCCGAGTTTTTCGATAAGCAAAAAAAAAACTGAGTTCCTTTGTGTTACAGTTTAAAAATCTACTGATAGTCAAATTTTTGGTCTATATTAGGTATTTATATACGTTTAGGATGGAAAATTGTTTATTTATATACCACAATTTTGGAAATTACCGAACTTTTTTGCATTACGCAAAAATACGTACTATTTTGCGTAATACTTTATTTTTTAATTCAGTGCCAAATTTCGTATTTTAATGAAAAAATAGGCTATTATATATACTTATGTGGTGAATTTAAGTATGTATATACATTTTTTTTTTTTGAATTATTGCTGTTTCTATTGGAACTCAAAAAACCCGAGTTTTTCGATAAGCAAAAAAAAAAACTGAGTTCCTTTGTGTTACAGTTTAAAAATCAATTGATAGTCAAATTTTTAATTTTTGGTCTATATTAGGAATTTATATACGTTTAGGATGGAAAATTGTTTATTTTTATACGACAATCTTGGAAATTACTTAACTTTTTTGCATTACGCAAAAATACGTACTATTTTGCATTACGCAAAAATACGTACTATTTTGCGTAAGGCTTAAATTTTTAATCTGTTGCCAGATTTTATATTTTAATGAAAAATAGGCTATTATATATAGTTATGTGGTCAATTTAAGTATGCATATACATTATTTTTGGAATTATTGCATTTTCTATTGTAACTCAGAAAACCCGAGTTTTTCGATAAGCAAAAAGCACTTAGTTCCTTTCGTGACAGTTTAAAAATCTATTGATAGTCAAATTTTTGGTCTATATTAGGTATTTATATACGTTTAGGATGGAAAATTGTTTATTTATATACCACAATTTTGGAAATTACCGAACTTTTTTGCATTACGCAAAAATACGTACTATTTTGCGTAATACTTTAATTTTTAATTCGGTGCCAGATTTCATATTTTATTGAAAAAATAGGCTATTATATATAGTTATGTGGTCAATTTAAGTATGTATATACATTATTTTTGGAATTATTGCATTTTCTATTGTAACTCAGAAAACCCGAGTTTTTCGATAAGCAAAAAGCACTGAGTTCCTTTTCGTGACAGTTTAAAATTCTATTGATAGTCAAATTATTAATTTTTGTTCTATATTAGGAATTTAAATACGTTTAGGATGGAAAATTATTTATTTATATACCACAATTTTGGAAATTACCGAACTTTTTTGCATTACGCAAAAATACGTACTATTTTGCGCAATGCTTTAATTTTTAATTCGGTGCCAGATTTCATATTTTAATGAAAAAATAGGCTATTATATATAGTTATGTGGTGAATTTAAGTATGTATATAAATTTTTTTTTTTTTGAATTATGGCTGTTTCTATTGGAACTCAAAAAACCCGAGTTTTTCGATAAGCAAAAAAAAAACTGAGTTCCTTTGTGTTACAGTTTAAAAATCTATTGATAGTCAAATTTTTAATTTTTGGTCTATGTTAGGTATTTATATACGTTTAGGATGGAAAATTGTTTATTTTTATACGACAATGTTGGAAATTACTTAACTTTTTTGCATTACGCAAAAATACGTACTATTTTGCGTAAGGCTTAAATTTTTAATCTGGTGCCAAATTTAATATTTTAATGAAAAAATAGGCTATTATATATAGTTATGTGGTCAATTTAAGTATGTATATACATTATTTTTGGAATTATTGCATTTTCTATTGTAATTCAGAAAACCCGAGTTTTTCGATAAGCAAAAAGCACTGAGTTCCTTTTTGTGACAGTTCAAAATTCTATTGATAATCAAATTATTAATTTTTGTTCTATATTAGGAATTTATATACGTTTAGGATGGAAAATTATTTATTTATATACCACAATTTTGGAAATTACCGAACTTTTTTGCATTACGCAGAAATACGTACTATTTTGCGTAATGCTTTAATTTTTAATTCGGTGCCAGATTTCATATTTTAATTTAAAAACAGGCTATTATATATAGTTATGTGGTGAATTTAAGTATGTATATACATTTTTTTTAATTATTGCTGCTTCAATTGGAACTCAAAAAACCCAAGTTTTTCGATAAGCAAAAAAAAACTGAGTTCCTTTGTGTTACAGTTTAAAAATCTACTGATAGTCAAATTTTTGGTCTATATTAGGTATTTATATACGTTTAGGATGGAAAATTGTTTATTTATATACCACAATTTTGGAAATTACCGAACTTTTTTGCATTACGCAAAAATACGTACTATTTTGCGTAATACTTTATTTTTTAATTCAGTGCCAAATTTCGTATTTTAATGAAAAAATAGGCTATTATATATACTTATGTGGTGAATTTAAGTATGTATATACATTTTTTTTTTTTCAATTATTGCTGTTTCTATTGGAACTCAAAAAACCCGAGTTTTTCGATAAGCAAAAAAAAAAACTGAGTTCCTTTGTGTTACAGTTTAAAAATCAATTGATAGTCAAATTTTTAATTTTTGGTCTATATTAGGAATTTATATACGTTTAGGATGGAAAATTGTTTATTTTTATACGACAATCTTGGAAATTACTTAACTTTTTTGCATTACGCAAAAATACGTACTATTTTGCATTACGCAAAAATACGTACTATTTTGCATTACGCAAAAATACGTACTATTTTGCGTAAGGCTTAAATTTTTAATCTGTTGCCAGATTTTATATTTTAATGAAAAAATAGGCTATTATATATAGTTATGTGGTCAATTTAAGTATGCATATACATTATTTTTGGAATTATTGCATTTTCTATTGTAACTCAGAAAACCCGAGTTTTTCGATAAGCAAAAAGCACTTAGTTCCTTTCGTGACAGTTTAAAAATCTATTGATAGTCAAATTTTTGGTCTATATTAGGTATTTATATACGTTTAGGATGGAAAATTGTTTATTTATATACCACAATTTTGGAAATTACCGAACTTTTTTGCATTACGCAAAAATACGTACTATTTTGCGTAATACTTTAATTTTTAATTCGGTGCCAGATTTCATATTTTAATGAAAAAATAGGCTATTATATATAGTTATGTGGTCAATTTAAGTATGTATATACATTATTTTTGGAATTATTGCATTTTCTATTGTAACTCAGAAAACCCGAGTTTTTCGATAAGCAAAAAGCACTGAGTTCCTTTTCGTGACAGTTTAAAATTCTATTGATAGTCAAATTATTAATTTTTGTTCTATATTAGGAATTTAAATACGTTTAGGATGGAAAATTATTTATTTATATACCACAATTTTGGAAATTACCGAACTTTTTTGCATTACGCAAAAATACGTACTATTTTGCGCAATGCTTTAATTTTTAATTCGGTGCCAGATTTCATATTTTAATGAAAAAATAGGCTATTATATATAGTTATGTGGTGAATTTAAGTATGTATATAAATTTTTTTTTTTTTGAATTATGGCTGTTTCTATTGGAACTCAAAAAACCCGAGTTTTTCGATAAGCAAAAAAAAAACTGAGTTCCTTTGTGTTACAGTTTAAAAATCTATTGATAGTCAAATTTTTAATTTTTGGTCTATGTTAGGTATTTATATACGTTTAGGATGGAAAATTGTTTATTTTTATACGACAATGTTGGAAATTACTTAACTTTTTTGCATTACGCAAAAATACGTACTATTTTGCGTAAGGCTTAAATTTTTAATCTGGTGCCAAATTTAATATTTTAATGAAAAAATAGGCTATTATATATAGTTATGTGGTCAATTTAAGTATGTATATACATTATTTTTGGAATTATTGCATTTTCTATTGTAACTCAGAAAACCCGAGTTTTTCGATAAGCAAAAAGCACTGAGTTCCTTTTTGTGACAGTTTAAAATTTTATTCATAGTCAAATTATTAATTTTTGTTCTATATTAGGAATTTATATACGTTTAGGATGGAAAATTATTTATTTATATACCACAATTTTGGAAATTACCGAACTTTTTTGCATTACGCAAAAATATGTACTATTTTGCGTAATGCTTTAATTTTTAATTTGGTGCCAGATTTCATATGTTAATTAAAAAATAGGCTATTATATATAGTTATGTGGTGAATTTAAGTATGTATATACATTTTTTTTTTTGAATTATTGCTGTTTCTATTGGAACTCAAAAAACCCGAGTTTTTCGATAAGCAAAAAAAAAACTGAGTTCCTTTGTGTTACAGTTTAAAAATCTATTGATAGTCAAATTTTTAATTTTTGGTCTATATTAGGTATTTATATACGTTTAGGATGGAAAATTGTTTATTTTTATACGATAATCTTGGAAATTACTTAACTTTTTTGCATTACGCAAAAATACGTACTATTTTGCGTAAGGCTTAAATTTTTAATCTGGTGCCAAATTTAATATTTTAATGAAAAAATAGGCTATTATATATAGTTATGTGGTCAATTTAAGTATGTATATACATTATTTTTGGAATTATTGCATTTTCTATTGTAACTCAGAAAACCCGAGGTTTTCGATAAGCAAAAAGCACTGAGTTCCTTTTTGTGACAGTTTAAAATTCTATTGATAGTAAAATTATTAATTTTTGTTCTATATTAGGAATTTATATACGTTTAGGATGGAAAATTATTTATTTATATACCACAATTTTGGAAATTACCGAACTTTTTTGCATTACGCAAAAATACGTACTATTTTGCGTAATGCTTTAATTTTTAATTCGGTGCCAGATTTCATATTTTAATGGAAAAACAGGCTATTATATATAGTTATGTGGTGAATTTAAGTATGTATATACATTTTTTTTTAATTATTGCTGTTTCAATTGGAACTCAAAAAACCCGAGTTTTTCGATAAGCAAAAAAAAACTGAGTTCCTTTGTGTTATAGTTTAAAAATCTATTGATAGTCAAATTTTTGGTCTATATTAGGTATTTATATACGTTTAGGATGGGAAATTGTTTATTTATATACCACAATTTTGGAAATTATCGAACTTTTTTGCATTACGCAAAAATACGTACTATTTTGCGTAATACTTTAATTTTTAATTCGGTGCCAGATTTCATATTTTAATGAAAAAATAGGCTATTATATATAGTTATGTGGTGAATTTAAGTATGTATATACATTTTTTTTTTTTGATTATTGCTGTTTCTATTGGAACTCAAAAAACCCGAGTTTTTCGATACACAAAAAAAAAACTGAGTTCCTTTGTGTTACAGTTTAACAATCAATTGATAGTCAAATTTTTAATTTTTGGTCTATATTAGGAATTTATATACGTTTAGGATGGAAAATTGTTTATTTTTATACGACAATCTTGGAAATTACTTAACTTTTTTGCTTTACGTAAAAATACGTACTATTTTGCGTAAGGCTTAAATTTTTAATCTGGTGCCAGATTTTATATTTTAATGAAAAAATAGGCTATTATATATAGTTATGTGGTCAATTTAAGTATGCATATACATTATTTTTGGAATTATTGCATTTTCTATTGTAACTCAGAAAACCCGAGTTTTTCGATAAGCAAAAAGCACTTAGTTCCTTTCGTGACAGTTTAAAAATCTATTGATAGTCAAATTTTTGGTCTATATTAGGTATTTATATACGTTTAGGATGGAAAATTGTTTATTTATATACCACAATTTTGGAAATTACCGAACTTTTTTGCATTACGCAAAAATACGTACTATTTTGCGTAATACTTTAATTTTTAATTCGGTGCCAGATTTCATATTTTAATGAAAAAATAGGCTATTATATATAGTTATGTGGTGAATTTAAGTATGTATATACATTTTTTTTTTGAATTATTGCTGTTTCTATTGGAACTCAAAAAACCCGAGTTTTTCGATAAGCAAAAAAAAAACTGAGTTCCTTTGCGTTACAGTTTAAAAATCTATTGATAGTCAAATTTTTAATTTTGGGTCTATATTAGGTATTTATATACGTTTAGGATGGAAAATTGTTTATTTTTATACGACAATCTTGGAAATTACCGAACTTTTTTGCATTACGCAAAAATACGTACTATTTTGCGTAATGCTTAAATTTTTAATTCGGTGCCAGATTTTATATTTTAATGAAAAATAGGCTATTATATATCGTTATGTGGTCAATTTAAGTATGTATATACATTATTCTTTGAATTATTGCAGTTTCTATTGTAACTCAGAAAACCCGAGTTTTTCGATAAGCAAAAAACACTGAGTTCCTTTGCGTGACACTTTAAAATTCTATTGATAGTCAAATTATTAATTTTCATTCTATGTTAGGTATTTATATACGTTTAGGATGGAAAATTGTTTATTTATATACCACAATCTTTGAAATTACCTAACTTTTTTACATTACACAAAAATACGTACTATTATGCGTAATGCTTTAATTTTTATTCGGTGCCAAATTTTATATTTTAATAAAAAAATAGGCTATTATATATAGTTATGTGGTTAATTTAAGTCTGTATATACATTATTTTTTGAATTATTTTTGTTTTTATTGGAACTCAAAAAACCCGAGTTTTTCGATAAGCAAAAAAAACTGAGTTCCTTTGCGTGACAGCTTAAAAATCTATTTATAGTCAAATTATTAATTTCTGTTCTATATTACGTATTTATACGTTTAGGATGGAAAATTGTTTATTTATAATTTATATACGACAATCTTGGAAATCACCGAACTTTTATACATTACGCAAAAATACGTGCCATTTTGCGTAATGCTTTAATTTTTAATTTGGTGCCAGATTTCATATGTTAATTAAAAAATAGGCTATTATATATAGTTATGTGGTGAATTTAAGTATGTATATACATTTTTTTTTTTGAATTATTGCTGTTTCTATTGGAACTCAAAAAACCCGAGTTTTTCGATAAGCAAAAAAAAAACTGAGTTCCTTTGTGTTACAGTTTAAAAATCTATTGATAGTCAAATTTTTAATTTTTGGTCTATATTAGGTATTTATATATGTTTAGGATGGAAAATTGCTTATTTATATACGACAATCTTGGAAAAAACTGAACTGTTTTGCATTACGCAAAAATACTTACTATTTTGCGTAATGCTTAAATTTTTAATTCGGTGCCAGATTTTATATTATAATGAAAAATAGGCTATTATATATAGTTATGTGGTCAATTTAAGTATGTATATACATTATTTTTTGAATTATTGGATTTTCTATTGTAACTCAGAAAACCCGAGTTTTTCGATAAGCAAAAAGCACTGAGTTCCTTTTCGTGACAGTTTAAAATTCTATTGATGGTTAAATTATTAATTTTTGTTCTATATTAGGTATTTATATACGTTTAGGATGGAAAATTGTTTATTTATATACCACAATTTTAGAAATTACCGAACTTTTTTGCATTACGCAAAAATACGTACTATTTTGCGTAATGCTTTAATTTTTAATTCGGTGCAAGATTTCATATTTTATTGAAAAAACAGGCTATTATATATAGTTATGTGCCGAATTTAAGTATGTATATACATTTTTTTTTAATTATTGCTGTTTCAATTGGAACTCAAAAAACCCGAGTTTTTCGATAAGCAAAAAAAAAACTGAGTTCCTTTGTGTTACAGTTTAAAAATCTATTGATAGTCAAATTTTTAATTTTTGGTCTATATTAGGTATTTATATACGTTTAGGATGGAAAATTGTTTATTTTTATACGACAATCTTGGAAATTACTTAACTTTTTTGCATTACGCAAAAATACGTATTATTTTGCGTAAGGCTTAAATTTTTAATCTGGTGCCAGATTTTATATTTTAATGAAAAAATAGGCTATTATATATAGTTATGTGGTCAATTTAAGTATGTATATACATTATTTTTGGAATTATTGCATTTTCTATTGTAACTCAGAAAACCCGAGTTTTTCGATAAGCAAAAAGCACCGAGTTCCTTTTCGTGACAGTTTAAAATTCTATTGATAGTCAAATTATTAATTTTTGTTCTATATTAGGAATTTATATACGTTTAGGATGGAAAATTCTTTATTTATATACCACAATTTTGGAAATTACCGAACTTTTTTGCATTACGCAAAAATACGTACTATTTTGCGTAATGCTTTAATTTTTAATTCGGTGCCAGATTTCATATTTTAATGAAAAAATAGGCTATTATATATAGTTATGTGGTCAATTTAAGTATGCATATACATTATTTTTGGAATTATTGGATTTTCTATTGTAACTCAGAAAACCCGAGTTTTTCGATAAGCAAAAAGCACTGAGTTCCTTTTCGTGACAGTTTAAAATTCTATTGATGGTTAAATTATTAATTTTTGTTCTATATTAGGTATTTATATACGTTTAGGATGGAAAATTGTTTATTTATATACCACAATTTTAGAAATTACCGAACTTTTTTGCATTACGCAAAAATACGTACTATTTTGCGTAATGCTTTAATTTTTAATTCGGTGCAAGATTTCATATTTTATTGAAAAAACAGGCTATTATATATAGTTATGTGCCGAATTTAAGTATGTATATACATTTTTTTTTAATTATTGCTGTTTCAATTGGAACTCAAAAAACCCGAGTTTTTCGATAAGCAAAAAAAAAACTGAGTTCCTTTGTGTTACAGTTTAAAAATCTATTGATAGTCAAATTTTTAATTTTTGGTCTATATTAGGTATTTATATACGTTTAGGATGGAAAATTGTTTATTTTTATACGACAATCTTGGAAATTACTTAACTTTTTTGCATTACGCAAAAATACGTATTATTTTGCGTAAGGCTTAAATTTTTAATCTGGTGCCAGATTTTATATTTTAATGAAAAAATAGGCTATTATATATAGTTATGTGGTCAATTTAAGTATGTATATACATTTTTTTGGAATTATTGCATTTTCTATTGTAACTCAGAAAACCCGAGTTTTTCGATAAGCAAAAAGCACCGAGTTCCTTTTCGTGACAGTTTAAAATTCTATTGATAGTCAAATTATTAATTTTTGTTCTATATTAGGAATTTATATACGTTTAGGATGGAAAATTCTTTATTTATATACCACAATTTTGGAAATTACCGAACTTTTTTGCATTACGCAAAAATACGTACTATTTTGCGTAATGCTTTAATTTTTAATTCGGTGCCAGATTTCATATTTTAATGAAAAAATAGGCTATTATATATAGTTATGTGGTCAATTTAAGTATGCATATACATTATTTTTGGAATTATTGCATTTTCTATTGTAACTCAGAAAACCCGAATTTTTCGATAAGCAAAAAGCACCGAGTTCCTTTTTGTGACAGTTTAAAATTCTATTGATAGTCAAATTATTAATTTTTGTTCTATATTAGGAATTTATATACGTTTAGGATGAAAAATTATTTATTTATATACCACAATTTTGGAAATTACCGAACTTTTTTGCATTACCCAAAAATACGTACTATTTTGCGTAATGCTTTAATTTTTAATTCGGTGCAAGATTTCATATTTTAATGAAAAAACAGGCTATTATATATAGTTATGTGGTGAATTTAAGTACGTATATACATTTTTTTTTTTGAATTATTGCTGTTTCTATTGGAACTCAAAAAACCTGAGTTTTTCGATAAGCAAAAAAAAAAACTGAGTTCCTTTGTGTTACAGTTTAAAAATCTATTGATAGTCAAATTTTTAATTTTTGGTCTATATTAGGTATTTATATATACTTTTGGGATGGAAAATTGTTTATTTTTATACGACAATCTTGGAAATTACTTAACTTTTTTGCATTACGAAAAAATACGTACTATTTTGCGTAAGGCTTAAATTTTTAATCTGGTGTCAGATTTTATATTTTAATGAAAAAATAGGCTATTATATATAGTTATGTGGTCAATTTAAGTATGTATATACATTATTTTTGGAATTATTGCATTTTCTATTGTAACTCAGAAAACCCGAGTTTTTAGATAAGCAAAAAGCACTGAGTTCCTTTTTGTGACAGTTTAAAATTCTATTGATAGTCAAATTATTAATTTTTGTTCTATATTAGGAATTTATATACGTTTAGGATTGAAAATTATATATTTATATGTAAGTCCCCTAGTTTTAGGATCGATAACTTCGTTATCTGTAGTATTAAGGTGCGGAATCCCTCAATACAGTGTTATCTTACTAACAACGAATATGTTCGTATTGCGTTTAACTAGACTTAGCTTTAAACAACGAATCGTCAAAGCCTAGTCGATAGGTTATGTTTTTCTCTGGTTTGCTGGAATCGCAGGTTTGGAATATGCAAAAGTGTTTAACGTGTTAAGGTTTTTCACGATTGAAAAAACCTTTTATATTTTGTCTCGGCTCGGCTCGCATGGGCCTGCGAGTTCGGCCCAACTCGCCTCGTAGCCCAAGCCCATTACCAAGCTCGACTCGTTACTGATCTCCACGAGTTCAGTTCTCATCTCGGCTCGTTAGTCTCGCGACCTGAGAACTCGACTCGCAGCAAACGTATTTATTTCGTATTTAATTATTCGTCTAACTTAACAAAACAATATGTTTAACGAATATCACTAACAAAACAAATATTCTTTTACAAATCCAAACCAATATACAAACACAATAATAATTACACTAGTCCTATTTCAAGCTAGATCTGTTGTCACAATCTATGTCTCAACAGACTCCCCCTTGACAATAGCTCTAGCGTCTTTATCTTCACGCTTGTCTTTGGTCTTCATTTGTAAATCTTACTGCCTGCGTAAATCTTCATCTTGATACAAGTTTTAACCATCAACTGATAATCTCTTGCTAAATCAGCCCATTCAATAGTCGTCAAAATTCTGTTCTCATTTAACTTTAACAGATCCTTTCTCGACATATTCATCAGGTGTCGATGATCATAAACTCTAAAGATTTCTCTTTCACCACCTTCAACCTCATTATCAGCTTCAACCATAACAGCTTCTCCAGTTCCTGAATCCACGTGCCAACTCTTCATATTTCCCAAAATATCCTGTGGCATTGTCTTCAGTGGAATCTGTTGTATGCATCTAACAGCTGGATAAACTTTCTTCCTTCTTCTTCTTCCTGTTCTTTGACTTCTCTCTTGTAATTTCACAGTCTTTCCCTTTCTTGGCTTAATCTGAACAAATTTATTCGTACCAACCTCATGTCTAATGATTCTTTCAACACGATCAGCATAATCATCACGACTTGGGTTGTTAATCTCTAATCTAGCCAAATCACGTATTTCATAACGTGGTAGAGAACTAAAAACTGCAAGCTTTCTTTCAAAATATTGAACTCCGTCAAACCTTTTGATTGCAAAAAGCTTTAGCTCAGAGTCAAAGTACCAACCAATAATCCCTTTACGTGGTACACGCTTTTTCGTAACATCAACTTCAGAAATTCCAATCTTCTTCTTCTTCTTTGGAAGTTTCCTAAGTACAACAGCAGGATTTTTGGTTTGAACAAGAACTTCTTCTTCTTCATCAGAGGTTGAATCATCAATATCTTCATCTATATTGACAATTGTTGGACCTTGTTCATTTTCAATAACAACTTCTGTCCTAGATGGGCTCACATGGTGTTCATCAATGTTTGCATCTAGATCTACACCCATGTCTTGCACATTCTCAGGTACAGCAGTCCAATCTGTAGGTGGTAGAAATTCTCCATCCTCAAGATCAAAATCAATGTCTTCATCTATCTCATCAAAAATATCATCTTCCGATTCAGATAGATCAAGCATTTCCATTCCTAGAGAAAAACATAAATACAAATATATTAATAATTCAAATTCTTCATTGATTTCCCTGAACCAATCTAAGAATTTCTTTATTAATTCTTTTGTATGTTTTAACCTAACATATAAACGCAATATACATATAACTTATAAAAATTTTTATTAATTGCCCTGAATCAATCCAAAATTTCTTAAGTCTACTTAACAAATATTAATTAATTTTAAATTCTAATGCATTGTGAATAATCACCAAACATTTAAATTTACTATTAATCAACTTATATAATTCCAAGTGTTAATTGATCTCATTCATTATCAATTTAACCTTTAAATTATATATCATTTGTCTAGTTAATACGAATACATTTTTAACTTGTTAATTACTTATATACCTTACGGTCTTAAGTCCATAATCAAATCTAAAATGCATATGTTATCATAAAATTATGACCGCCGAAATTAATCGGAACACGCCGCTCGACTACTCAATGAGTCGGAAGTCTTTCGATCACTATTTTATGTTAACATTTATAAAATCAAATAACTTAACAATATCTAATACATTTAACTTGTAATTACAAATCTCAAGCCGAATATATTATCACAATATTAAGTTACAATTATTCTGTACAAATTACTACCAATAATTACTACACTATGCTAATACTAAGCTATCTTACCAGCTTCTGTATCAACCTGTGCAGTCTTATCAGCATTTGTACCAGCTCCAGAACCACTAGCACCAGCACCAGACTCCCCCTGAATAGTAGCTTGCTCACTAGTCTTTGAAGGACCAGTCTGCTCACCACTCGGTGCATTGGGATCATCGTCTTTGTCTGAATCTCTCTTCCTCCTTAGCTCATCCTCTTTGCAAGACTCCAGATATACCAATATCTCCCCCTGAGCAGGCTGTCCTGAATGCGATCTCAAGACCAGACTCTCTAAAGAAGATAACTTCAGTCTCTGTACATTGAAGTCCGCAAGCAAAGTCTCATGAGTCTTCATCAACAGATTGTACGATTCACTCTGCTTGAGAATCTGTTGTGAAAGAAGAAGATTGCTCGACACCAGCTCTGGAATCTGAGAAGTAAGCTTCTCCAAATCCTTTACCCTCGACTCTAAGGATGTAATCCTTTCTGCATCAGTCGTTGGAGTAACAGGTATCGTTCTTGGTCCAGGCGGTGTAAGAGACTCAATATGCCAGTCTCTGGTAAGCGGTGTATGAGGTTGAGACAAAGCTTGCGTAAGCAAACTTGTCGCAAATCTAGCTGCATTGTTCGTCGGAAAATTAGCTCCACGAACTAAATCAGCAACCTCATGCTGTAAAGTTAAACACAATTAAAATCAGTTATTGTTACAGATTACTCTGTCTCAAACTCTAATTAATTGCATAACACTCATAGTTATAGAATTTATATCTCATACTTGAAGCGGTAAAGACATCGATTCCGTAACCACCGGTGCAACCATCTCTACCTGTGGTGTATCCTGAGAAACTGTATACAGAATTAACTGTCTCAGTTCAACTCCTGATAAACAACAAGTTAAGATTATTTAACTTTAATTAATACTAACCTTCTCGAATTGTAAGCGTTCTCGGACGCTTCATCAAGGGAATCTCAACTTCCTCAGTACCTTCCTCCAGAATACTCTTACCCTTCCTCTTCTTTTCAGAAGCAGATGGAGGAGGAGAAGGTGTATTGTCAGAAACTTCATCTGAAGCCGTCTCACCATCACGACCTCTAGATGATCTAACAGGATCCTAAATTTTAAATATATTAAACATTTATGATTAGCGTAAGCTCTATCATACAAGTTCTATATATTTAAGATTAATCAGATATAATACCTCAGTTGGTACAACAACTGATCTATCAAGCTGTATCTGCTCATCCTCAAGTAATATAACTTCGGGATTTGCAGCCTCAGCTTCAGCTTCCTGTTCGGTTAATGATATTTATATTTTAAAATCAGAAATAATATCCAATTAACTAAATATCTAATATCAGAATCATTATATAATAATATTATGCATCTATGATTAATAAAACAATCTATCAACTAAGCATCTATATTATTACATAAATAAAAGATTACCTCAGGTGGTGCAAAATAACTATCAATATCCTGGAGCAATGGATTTGTCGCATCATCATTCTGCTCCAACACCTCTTGTACTACCTGAGCAGCAACATCTGGGTTCACCTGTTCCCCAGCATGTGCAGGTTGTTCCAAAACGTCCTCTAAAAGCTCTTGTGGATCTTCATGATGAACCACATCAGCTTCAGCAGGAGCAGCAGCAGCAGCAGGAGCTACGTCTAACCACCCATGATTTGGCGGTGCTACGTAGTTCGGGTCGACAATATACCCAAAAAGATCTCGCTCCTCAGGCTTCACAAGCCCTTCTCTTCTCACAGTCTGCTGAAACATAGCATTATACCCTCTGAGCCCAATAGTATCTACACGCAAGTGTGGCTCAGGAATAATAAGCTCTGGTAGACGAGCTCTAATAATCAGCATACAAAAACGTGGGTAAACCATAAATCGTGATCGAACAGAACCCGATATCTGTCTTACAATCTCTCCAAAAATGTAATCACAGAAACTGTATGGTTTATTGTAAACCAGGGACAGTGCAGCCGATAGAATAGCAGGGCTTAACTCATCAAAACCACCCTTCTTCGGTGCAAAAACGGTATTCATCACGTGCCATAGAAACCTCCACTGACCAATCACAAGAGGCTTCTGGAATTGACGTCCGCGTCTATCTCCCGTATAACCCATACGTCCGATAGCTCCCTCTATGAAATCCATTGGATACTCAACATCCCCATTCTCTTGTTCCTCTGTACCAAACTGCAAAATCTCACGGAGATTTCCAGCACTGAACACAACAGGTTGTCCACCAACCGTTGCTCGAATCTCTGGTGGATTGACCGATTCGTCATGCTCTATACCCGTCCAGAAATCAGTCAAAATCGCCTGAGAAATAGGAGGATTTGCTGTAACAGCATACTGTATACGTGAACGTGCCAAAAATGAAAGCACCTGAGCTACTTTGCTAGCTCCCTTTGCACGTACATCCAGATCAACAAGGATGTTGTGACCTTTGTCAAATTGTCGAGCCATATCTGTAAAAACACAAATGACAACAACAATTCAAAGCAAATTAAAAATATTTAAACTATTACGTATTATGAATAGAGATTCATCAAACATCTTAGTTTAAATTTGAAATTATATATAACTTGTTACAAAAATAGTCTCAAGTCGTATATAAAAATTTAACTTATAACTAAAAAGTCTTAAGTCTAATTTAAATCACGTTAGGTACTTGTTATTTTAATAAAAATCTCAAGTCGTTAACGTTAAAAATTATACCGCTAATGTGAAATTAGGACACGCCACTAATTTTCTTCTTAAATTAGTAGACTTTCGATATAATCATATAAGAATTAACACAAATCCATTTCATAAAAGTCATTACTTAAAAAGTCTTAACATTTATATCACTACTTTAAAAAATAAAATTTTTCTAAGTACTGGACTCGCATAAACTGGCCTAACGAGGTGAGGTCAACTCGTTTTGCTTATGAACTCGCTAAACTTATAAACTCGCTACATTGATCAACTCGCTAAAGTTATTTAAGTGAACTCGCTAATCTCATGGATTCGCTAGTCAACTCGCTGCGAGTTGATTCAAAATGTCAACTCGTTCGATGAACTGCCGTCGCGAGGTTACACTTAAAATCGATGATTTTGTTAGTTTTAACACGATCAAACGATACATTCACATCTATTACGGTTCGTTTAACATTAATCCTAAGGATTCGTGTTCTAACAATCCATTAATCATCGTGAATCGTTCAAAATTGAAACCGAAACCCTAAGTGCATAAAAACTTCGATTTCTCGTAAATGAAACGGTGAAATCCGTTGTATTTTACCTCAAAATGTCCGCAATCTAAAGGTGAATAAAATCTACGGATCAAAAACTCGTTCTCGTACTCGTAAAATCGAAATCAAACGAAAATAACTTTTTCGCCTCGTTTCGCCTGTAAGCGGATTCGCCAAGTTGAAGTGAACTCGCGAGTAATGTGAATTCGGTGATCTGTTGACTCGTTTGACCTTTTGTTTTATACCCTTTATCCGATCCGCAAGATTTCAAGTGGATCCGCAAGTTGATGTCAACTCGCAGAAACAATTAAAAACGCGAATTTAATGCTAAGTATAAATAAAAACCCGATATTTTACAAGTCTAAAATAAAATTATTTTTCACTTGTATTTGTCACGTTGTTCAACTCAAAAAGATACAGTATGATTTAATTCCGAAGGGTAAACATAAATAACACAAAAATTAAACATTAAAAATAAAACAAAATTACATAACCATTGGTATCAAGTACCATTTTATTAATCAATTGAAACAAAGTAAATATACAATGTAGATAAGATTTTATCTGCTTAGGGATCATATTAGAAAGAATAAGCAATTAATTATACATTTAAAAGTCTAAACAGATTGGTAGTATTCATACCTCATGAAATTCAAATAAATTACTGTAAAATTACAACTATATATATCATTTATACATTTATATTTATAAAACTATATCTTAGGTACCTTTATCCACATAGCATAATTAATAAATGCATTACGCACATAAAGTAAATATTTTAATTATAGATAGTTCAAGACGATTACCAGTATATGATCCACATAAACAAATTATACTCAATTTTCTAAGCAAACTCTTTATTGTTAGTATGAGTATTATCAAGTGCTTCCTATTATATGACATACTGAAGAATTCAAGTAAAACACATAACACTGCATCATTAAATTTTCAAGGTAGCGGTTACTAAATGATGTATCTTTTCGAAACATATAACATACACTTGAATTTTTAAGGTTAGACAAATATCAAACATACTTTGAATATGCTATGTTATCTAAGTCTGTACGTAGTACAACAGAAGATTCCTTCTAGCATAATTCAAAATATATTTGAGAATATTAATTTAATTAAAGGTTTCAGTTCTGTACATAGTACAACATAGTTACCAGTAATTAAATTAATACCCATATTGCTACTATTTGTCACTTTAATTAAAATGCATGATAACAGTGTATGGTAATACCATCATTCAACATTTAAGACTTAATGTCATACATCATAGAATAGTTACACAAAATAATAAACAAGTAGTTAATTAAATTCTTAAGACTTAGAAAATTTCATATAATTTGCCTACCAGTACATCATATGATGAAGCCATCTAAAATTTTACTAAAAATAGACAAATTATAACTTGTGGATATAGGTGTATAATCAAATAAATATAAACACATACCTGATAGAACCGCTGTAGTTCTAAAGCAACTTTATTTGAACCTACTACCATATCATACTTAGGACTTAAGCTTTATTATTGTGAAGCTTATTCTCCTAATGTACTATCATTTCCCGTAGTTTTTGCAAATAAAAACTTAAATGAAGGCGATTCCCCTTAGGTAACAAGCAAATGAATGCCATACGCCCTTTTTTTTTTTTTTTTTTTATTTTATATTTTTTTTTTAATAATAAACACATAAATACTAACTATTACAAGAATACCCTTGGAAGACTAATCACTCTGGATTTCTCATTCCGTTTAGTTGAACCAACGTCTCAAATCTTGCTCTGTCGAACGCCTTTGTGTATAAGTCTGCTAAGTTATCCAATGATGGAACCTTAACTAACTTTATCAATTTCTTTTCAGCACAATCTCTAATAAAATGATGTCGAATATCAATATGCTTAGTTTTACTGTGCTTTACTGGATTATTGGTGATCGACATAGTAGATTCGTTATCAATCATCATAGGAGTATTGGTTATATTTAACCCGTAATCCCGCAGTTGCTGTTGAATCCAAAGAACTTGCGAGCAACAGCTGCCAGCTGCAACATACTCAGCTTCACATGTAGAAATGGCTACCGAGGTTTGCTTCTTGCACTGCCAGGATACTAATCTACCTCCTAAGAATTGACATCCTCCAGTCGTAGATTTCCTATTCTGATTGCATCCTCCATAATCCGAATCAGTATAAGCTACGAGATCTAAGTCTCCATCAATCGGATACCAAAGACCCAGCTTAGGTTTCCCTTTGAGGTAACGAAAGATTCGTTTAACAGCTTGCATGTGTGACTCTTTCGGATTAGCCTGATATCTTGCGCATAAACAAACAGCAAACATTATGTCAGGCCTAGAGGCTGTTAGATACATTAGTGATCCGATCATGGCTCTATAAAGAGTTGGATCCACATCGCTATCACTCGATGTATCTGGACCTAATCCATGATTGACTGGAATTGGAGTATTGTAGACCTTACTTTCATCCATCTTGAAACGTTCTAATAGCTCATATGTATATTTAGATTGATGAATAAAGAATCCATCCTTCTTTTGATCAACTTGTAATCCTAAGAAGAAATTCAACTCTCCCATTGCAGACATTTCAAACCTTTTTCTCATGACTTTCTCAAATTCTTGACACATCTTTTCATCAGACGATCCAAAGATAATGTCATCAACATACACTTGTACAAGAAGAAAGTCTTTCTTTTTCCACTTCACAAATAGTGTACTATCAATTGATCCTCTTGTAAATCCATTCTCAAGTAGATACGTTGATAGTGTTCCATACCATGCCCTAGGTGCTTGATGTAATCCATATAGAGCCTTATTCAAACGATATACTCTATCTGGATACTCAGGATTAGCAAACCCTGGCGGTTGTGAAACATACACCAATTCTTCCACTTTGCCATACAAAAAGGCACTCTTAACATCCAACTGATACACTTTTATACCATAATATGATGCGAATGCTAAGAATACTCTAATTGCTTCTAGCCTAGCAACTGGTGCAAACACTTCATTGTAATCAATACCTTCTTGTTGATTAAAACCTTGAACCACTAGACGAGCTTTATTGCGAGTAACGATACCTTTATCATCTCTCTTACACTTAAATACCCATCTAGTTCCAATTGGATATTCTCCCTTTGGTAGGTCAACCAACTCCCATACTTGTAATTTAGAGAACTGAGATAGTTCTTCTTGCATTGCTTCTACCCACGAGTTTTCTTTTAAAGCCATTTGAACATTTTTAGGCTCGACTTGTGAGATAAAGCATGAATATAGACATTGATTAGGAATCCCTGTCTCTTTCATTGCAGTATACAAGCTTTGGTATTCAGAATTCTCAGACGTATTAGTTCTGGATTGATGCCTAGTTTGAACCGGAGTATTAATATCACCGATGATGTTTTCAACTGGATGATTCTTACTCGTTCTAGTTGTAGTAACTGGTTCAACTGGTATCTCATCTTCCAAATTAGTACCAATTTCTTCCAATTCAGGTACATCTTCCGTACGTGCTGAAGATATTCTTAGATGTTTCAAAGGAGTAAGTATGTCATCAAACTTTGTATGAAGATCATCAAGATCTTCTGTTTCTAGAGACTTATCCTCTGAAGGTTTTTGTGACTCACTTGTGGAAGCTTTATCTGAGTCAACAGTAGTCTTGATTCCAGACTGCTTAACACTCGATGTTGAAGCGGGACCAATATTCTCATCTTCAAACACTAAATGTTCAGCTATCTCTGAATCACTGACATAGTCACTCATAGGAACTTTAAATGATGCAAAAAGATCAGAATAATCAAATTGCCAATCTAAGCCCTTATGAACATCCGGTGAATAGCTTGTAACCTCAATATTATAAACTACCTCCAAACGTCCTGTGACTTTATTAAAGACTCTCTTATTTGGCGAATTGGGCATATAACCTAGGAAAAATCCTTCGTCAGCCTTCTCACCAAATTTTGCTTGATGTCCAGTCTTTAATATGGTGCATGAAACTCCAAAGGGTTCAAACCCTTTTAAGTTAGGTTTCTTATTGTTCAAAAGCTCATAACAAGTCTTGTTATGTCTCTTAACCGTAAGAACTCTATTAAGAACATAACATGCTGTATTCACTGCTTCTGCCCAAAAGATGACCGGAAGCTTTGAATCAGCAAGCATTGTTCTAGCAGCTTCAATCAACGTTCTATTCTTCCTTTCAGCAACACCATTCTGTTGAGGTTCATAAGGTGCACTGAATTGATGTAATATCCCTTTGCTTAAGCAATAGATATTCAACGTTGAATTCTTAAACTCTGTTCCATTGTCACTACGAATACGCTTAACTCTCTTTTTATAGACATTCTCTACTAGATCAAAGAACTCAATTAGAATTCCAGGAGTCTCATCCTTTGATCCCAAAAAGAATACCCATGAGAATCTAGAATAGTCATCTGTGACAACCAAACAGTACCATTTGCCACCTAGACTTCTCTTGCTTATAGGGCCGAAGAGATCCATATGTAGCAATTCAAATGGCGAGGAGATAGAGTTTTCAGTCTTAGGTCTGTGTGGTTTCTTGTGCTGCTTTCCTTTCATGCAAGGAACACACTTATCCTCAGACTCGAAACGTTTTTGTGGTACACCTAGAACCAAACCATTTTTGGTTATATAATTCATCTTTCTCCAGTTTAGATGTGCCATTCTCCTATGCCATAACAGAGCATCTGTTTCCGAAGCCTTGGACAATAAACATGTAGACACCATTGAAGAGTTAGGAACACCCATGTTGATAGCATAGATGTCCTTCTTCCTTGGCGCCCTCATCAATATCCATTCATCAGGAATTTTAAAACCTGGCTTCAGGACTAAGGCCTCCTTTTCATTGAAATAAACTGGATGACCTTTATCACAGACTTGGGAAACACTCACTAGGTTGTGTGTAAGTTCTTCAACATAGTTCACATCCTCAAGAGTCAAAGTTCCATTTGAAACTTTTCCTTTTCCCGAAATTACTCCTCCTTTATCTCCTGCAAAATTTACTTTTTGCTTGAGACTATCCTTGAAGTCCTTCAGTAGACTTCTTTCACCGGTCATGTGCCTCGAGCATCCACTGTCTACATACCACCAACTGTCCTTGTTCACAGCATGCTCCTTCACATAACACAAAACACGATCAGTTATCAAGAGGGACCCAAGCCATTACGGTCTTGGTTTGTCCCTTATCATCAACAAACTTAAGCTCTTTAAAATAACCATTCTTCCCATCAGGAGCTTTGGTTACTTTCGAAGTAGCTTGAGTTTGTGGACGATCAGCCTTAAGAGGTGAATTTGAGGAGAACCTCTTAGGCACAAAAGTATGAGCTCTATTATGATAATTATAATTAAACTCATGTGATCGCGAAGTAGTGCCACTTTCATAATGACTATGGCCTCTACTTGGAGTTCTAAACCTCGACGGTGTCACATCCCTAGACTTATGGACATAATTATCACTTTGAGTATATGACCGTTTAGGTTTAGGTGGGGAGACACTATGCTTACCATCTCTTTTAAGAATGTTCACAGGTTTATTACCTAACTTAGGTTTGGTATCTAACCCGTCTACAGTCATATCAGAGTCGGTCTGTGTCTTTTCCTCAATCACAAGCTTATGTGGTGCTTCAGGCTTTTTGTTAGGACAACACGAAGCCACGTGTCCTTTTTGATGACATTTGAAACATGACATCTGCTTGCGTGATTTGCTCACTTTTGCTTTCTCATCCGGAGTCTTAGGCACTAAAGGTTTAAGCTGTTCCTTATCAACTTTATCATTAATCTTAGCATCGTTAATCACTCCACCCGATACAAAATGTATTTTGGTGAACTGAGAAGCCTTGCTATTATCTAATGATACGTTCTTAATAACATCTTTCTGTGCCTCTGACTGTTCAGGTTTATCAGCTACTAAAATCTCAGGATTAACTTCAGTCATCTCAGAGTCCTCAGGAATAGGAGTGTAATTGGCATTAAAAGGCGGGGATACATCATTGTAACCTAACCCAGTCTTGTCCTTTACACTACGTTGAGCATCTAACATTTTATCCATTTGAGATGTCCTATAATTCTCAAGTTTACGGTTTTGCTCAATTAACCTTAAATTAAGGTTCACTATTTCCTGATCCTTACTAGCAATCGTCTCATTTAAGTCTTTGATATTCATATAGAGACCATCTATGACAACAGATTTTTCACTTATGGTATCTCTAAGTTTTGTTCTATCCAACGCATCAGACTTAATTTTATCTTTTAAGACCTGTTTATCATCACTTAATCTACGAACATCCATAATAGCTTGATCAAGTTCAGATCTAACAGTCTTATAAGATTCCTTATCCATATTTAATTGTGATGACAGATTACTATTTGACACAGTTAAGACACTATTCTGAGACTGTAAATCAGTAACTAAGTAACAAACATCAGCAAGATTAAGAATATCTAAACATACCTTCTTCTTGTCAGTTTGTAATTCAGCCATACGTGCCACTAATTCTTCAGGACTCATATCTGGAGTTGAATCCATATATAGCACATCATCATCACTTGCCCTTTTTTCAGACTCAGCCACCTCTACTCTCTGTTCCATGTCAGTGGGCATGTAGGACACTGATCCAGCAGTTGTTTCTTCGATGTCGGCCATCAAAGCTTCTTCAGAATGAGCTTGCCAATCATACGAGCCATCCAACTGCTTCACCACTAAGGCTTTGGAAGCAAGAGTACTTCCCGAACCTTGTTTTCCTTGTGCTTCTACTTTAGGTCTTTGGCATTCTCTAGCAAAATGACCAATACCCTGACAGTTAAAGCATCTAACCTTGGTTTTATCAAACCCTGATCTATTGCCCAACACCTTTCTACCAGTTTTCTTGAGGAAATTCTTCACCTTTCTAGATATCAACGCTAGTTGATCTTGAAGTTCCAGTTCCTCAAGATAATCAGAATCTATCTGCTCATAATCCTCATCAAATAGAATAGGATCATTGATCTTTCCTTCTATGTAGTTCTCATATGATGCCACAAAGGAAGCAAGAACAGACAGTTGCTGTTCAGCAGATTTCACACTCATCGGCATCTTCTGATGCTCTTGAGGTGACTTCTCAGAATTCTTTCCCTTTGTCTCATCACCAGAGGAGGAAATAAAGCACAGATCTTCAGTGATCATTTCTCCATTTTCATTAGTATCACCAACTAACAGTGCAGTGGTCGAACTCGATGACGCAGTCGAAAGACTTGACTTTCCATGATACAGTCCAGGGTTCTGAACCTGATCAGAATCACTATCTCTTGACTTCTTGGAGAAATCATAACCTTTCAGCTTGTCAATGACTTGCTCTAAGGTCATAGTAGAATACCTAGTTTCGTTATCCTTAATCATAACACCATACATTTCCCATTTAGAAGGCAAACCCTCAAGGAACTTGTCGGTTTTAGATACTTCTTCTTCAAAAATTTCATGGTATTCTAATTCACTTAGCAGATGGTAGAATCGTGTAACATAGGCATCAAGATCTTCTCCTTTTAAAGCTTTAAACATAGTAAACTGCTTTTTAAGAAGACTCTTCTTGCCAGCTCTCACCTGTGGACTTCCCTCACCTCTTTTCTCTAAAGCTTCCCAGAGCGCTTTAGCAGTATGAAAAGACTTGAGTTGATGAGCAAGGGATTTAGGAAGACACATCTTTATGCAAGAATGTGATTTATTCTCATTTCTGTACGCTTCCTTCTCTTGATCACTCATGTTTGCATAGGTAAGAACTACAGTAGCATTTTGAACAGTTTGAGTAGGTGGGGTGTATCCACTCTTGATACACATCCAGATAGACAGATCATGGAATCTACAGTAAGATTCAAATCTGTCCTTCCAATTGTAGTAATCCTCGATTCTTAACAACTTAGGTGGAACGTTTGACTTTCCCACCTCGTGGTCCATTTCGATCATTCTACTTAAGTCAGACATCTTAAAAACGTAAAATTAAACTGTTTCAGCGAATTCAGAAATCTCAACTCGCAAGACTCAGCTCAACTCGCAATCTCAGCTCGACTCGCAGAATTTGTCGATTCGCAAGCTTCAGTTCGGATTGCTAAAAGATGTCGATTCGCAAGTGATGTCGATTCGCGAGAGATCTCGGTTCGACTTGCAAGCCTCAGTTCGACTCGCTAGTTCAACTCGGTTCGCAGGCGACGCTGGAACCCTAATCTCGACTCGCGAAACGGCTGTTAAACCCGAAAAACGAATTTTAAGGTATTTTTACGAACGAAACTGAGAAATTCGACTGTAAACTAACCCTAAAACTTCCAGAGAATGATTTTGATCGTTAGTATTGCAATAATGCACGTAAAAACGACCCGAATCAAAAACGCAATAAACTAAAACTCACGAACACACTCGTATCTAGCCCGAAAGCTCTGATACCAGATGTAAGTCCCCTAGTTTTAGGATCGATAACTTCGTTATCTGTAGTATTAAGGTGCGGAATCCCTCAATACAGTGTTATCTTACTAACAACGAATATGTTCGTATTGCGTTTAACTAGACTTAGCTTTAAACAACGAATCGTCAAAGCCTAGTCGATAGGTTATGTTTTTCTCTGGTTTGCTGGAATCGCAGGTTTGGAATATGCAAAAGTGTTTAACGTGTTAAGGTTTTTCACGATTGAAAAAACCTTTTATATTTTGTCTCGGCTCGGCTCGCATGGGCCTGCGAGTTCGGCCCAACTCGCCTCGTAGCCCAAGCCCATTACCAAGCTCGACTCGTTACTGATCTCCACGAGTTCAGTTCTCATCTCGGCTCGTTAGTCTCGCGACCTGAGAACTCGACTCGCAGCAAACGTATTTATTTCGTATTTAATTATTCGTCTAACTTAACAAAACAATATGTTTAACGAATATCACTAACAAAACAAATATTCTTTTACAAATCCAAACCAATATACAAACACAATAATAATTACACTAGTCCTATTTCAAGCTAGATCTGTTGTCACAATCTATGTCTCAACATTATATACCACAATTTTGGAAATTACCGAAGTTTTTTGCATTACGCAAAAATACGTACTATTTTGCGTAATGCTTTAATTTTTAATTCGGTGCCAGATTTCATATTTTAATGGAAAAACAGGCTATTATATATAGTTATGTGGTGAATTTAAGTATGTATATACATTTTTTTTTAATTATTGCTGCTTCAATTGGAACTCAAAAAACCCGAGTTTTTCGATAAGACAAAAAAAACTGAGTTCCTTTGTGTTACAGTTTAAAAATCTATTGATAGTCAAATTTTTAATTTTTGGTCTATATTAGGTATTTATATACGTTTAGGATGGAAAATTGTTTATTTTTATACGACAATCTTGGAAATTACTTAACTTTTTTGCATTACGCTAAAATACGTACTATTTTACGTAAGGCTTAAATTTTTAATCTGGTGCCAGATTTTATATTTTAATGAAAAAATAGGCTATTATATATATTTATGTGGTCAATTTAAGAATGTATATACATTATTTTTGGAATTATTGCATTTTCTATTGTAACTCAGAAAACCCGAGTTTTTCGATAAGCAAAAAGCACTGAGTTCCTTTCGTGACAGTTTAAAATTCTATTGATAGTCAAATTATTAATTTTTGTTCTATATTAGGAATTTATATACGTTTAGGATGAAAAATTATTTATTTATATACCACAATTTTGGAAATTACCGAACTTTTTTTGCATTACGCAAAAATACGTACTATTTTGCGTAATGCTTTAATTTTTAATTCTGTTCAAGATTTCATATTTTAATGAAAAAATAGGCTATTATATATAGTTATGTGGTGAATTTAAGTATGTATATACATTTTTTTTAATTATTGCTGTTTCAATTGGAACTCAAAAAACCCGAGTTTTTCGATAAGCAAAAAAAAACTGAGTTCCTTTGTGTTACTGTTTAAAAATCTATTGATAGTCAAATTTTTAATTTTTGGTCTATATTAGGTATTTATATACGTTTAGGATGGAAAATTGTTTATTTTTATACGACAATCTTGGAAATTACTTAACTTTTTTGCATTACCCAAAAATACGTACTATTTTGCGTAAGGCTTAAATTTTTAATCTGGTGCCAGTTTTTATATTTTAATGAAAAAATAGGCTATTATATATAGTTATGTGGTCAATTTAAGTATGTATATACATTATTTTTGGAATTATTGCATTTTCTATTGTAACTCAGAAAACCCGAGTTTTTCGATAAGCAAAAAGCACTGAGTTCCTTTTCGTGACAGTTTAAAATTCTATTGATAGTCAAATTATTAATTTTTGTTCTATATTAGGAATTTATATACGTTTAGGATGAAAAATTATTTATTTATATACCACAATTTTGGAAATTACCGAACTTTTTTGCATTACGCAAAAATACGTACTATTTTGCGTAATGCTTTAATTTTTAATTCGGTGCCAGATTTCATATTTTAATGAAAAAATAGGCTATTATATATAGTTATGTGGTGAATTTAAGTATGTATATACATTTTTTTTTTTGAATTATTGCTGTTTCAATTGGAACTCAAAAAACCCGAGTTTTTCGATAAGCAAAAAAAAAACTGAGTTCCTTTGTGTTACAGTTTAAAAATCTATTGATAGTCAAATTTTTAATTTTTGGTCTATATTAGGTATTTATATACTTTTGGGATGGAAAATTGTTTATTTTTATACGACAATCTTGGAAATTACTTAACTTTTTTGCATTACGCAAAAATACGTACTATTTTGCGTAAGGCTTAAATTTTTAATCTGGTGTCAGATTTTATATTTTAATGAAAAAATAGGCTATTATATATAGTTATGTGGTCAATTTAAGTATGTATATACATTATTTTTGGAATTATTGCATTTTCTATTATAACTCAGAAAACCCGAGTTTTTCGATAAGCAAAAAGCACTGAGTTCCTTTTCGTAACAGTTTAAAATTCTATTGATAGTCAAATTATTAATTTTTGTTCTATATTAGGAATTTATATACGTTTAGGATGGAAAATTATTTATTTATATACCACAATTTTGGAAATTACCGAACTTTTTTGCATTACGCAAAAATACGTACTATTTTGCGTAATGCTTTAATTTTTAATTCGGTGCCAGATTTCATATTTTAATGGAAAAACAGGCTATTATATATAGTTATGTGGTGAATTTAAGTATGTATATACATTTTTTTTAATTATTGCTGCTTCAATTGGAACTCAAAATACCCGAGTTTTTCGATACGCAAAAAAAAACTGAGTTCCTTTGTGTTACAGTTTAAAAATCTATTGATAGTCAAATTTTTAATTTTTGGTCTATATTAGGTATTTATATACGTTTAGGATGGAAAATTGTTTATTTTTATACGACAATCTTGGAAATTACTTAACTTTTTTGCATTACGCAAAAATACGTACTATTTTGCGTAAGGCTTAAATTTTTAATCTGGTGCCAGTTTTTATATTTTAATGAAAAAATAGGCTATTATATATAGTTATGTGGTCAATTTAAGTATGTATATACATTATTTTTGGAATTATTGCATTTTCTATTGTAACTCAGAAAACCCGAGTTTTTCGATAAGCAAAAAGCATTGAGTTCCTTTCGTGACAGTTTAAAATTCTATTGATAGTCAAATTATTAATTTTTGTTCTATATTAGGAATTTATATACGTTTAGGATGAAAAATTATTTATTTATATACCACAATTTTGGAAATTACCGAACTTTTTTGCATTACGCAAAAATACGTACTATTTTGCGTAATGCTTTAATTTTTAATTCGGTGCAAGATTTCATATTTTAATGAAAAAACAGGCTATTATATATTGTTATGTGGTGAATTTAAGTATGTATATACATTTTTTTTTTAATTATTGCTGTTTCAATTGGAACTCAAAAAACCCGAGTTTTTCGATAAGCAAAAAAAAACTGAGTTCCTTTGTGTTACAGTTTAAAAATCTATTGATAGTCAAATTTTTAATTTTTGGTCTATATTAGGTATTTATATACGTTTAGGATGGAAAATTGTTTATTTTTATACGACAATCTTGGAAATTACTTAACTTTTTTGCATTACGCAAAAATACGTACTATTTTGCGTAAGGATTAAATTTTTAATCTGGTGCCAGTTTTTATATTTTAATGAAAAAATAGGCTATTATATATAGTTATGTGGTCAATTTAAGTATGTATATACATTATTTTTGGAATTATTGCATTTTCTATTGTAACACAGAAAATCCGAGTTTTTCGATAAGCAAAAAGCACTGAGTTCCTTTTCGTGACAGTTTAAAATTCTATTGATAGTCAAATTATTAATTTTTGTTCTATATTAGGAGTTTATATACGTTTAGGATGAAAAATTATTTATTTATATACCACAATTTTGGAAATTACCGAACTTTTTTGCATTACACAAAAATACGTACTATTTTGCGTAATGCTTTAATTTTTAATTCGGTGCCAGATTTCATATTTTAATGAAAAAATAGGCTATTATATATAGTTATGTGGTGAATTTAAGTATGTATATACATTTTTTTTTTTTTGAATTATTGCTGTTTCAATTGGAACTCAAAAAACCCGAGTTTTTCGATAAGCAAAAAAAAAACTGAGTTCCTTTGTGTTACAGTTTAAAAATCTATTGATAGTCAAATTTTTAATTTTTGGTCTATATTAGTTATTTATATACTTTTGGGATGGAAAATTGTTTATTTTTATACGACAATCTTGGAAATTACTTAACTTTTTTGCATTACGCAAAAATACGTACTATTTTGCGTAAGGCTTAAATTTTTAATCTGGTGTCAGATTTTATATTTTAATGAAAAAAATAGGCTATTATATATAGTTATGTGGTCAATTTAAGTATGTATATACATTATTTTTGGAATTATTGCATTTTCTATTATAACTCAGAAAACCCGAGTTTTTCGATAAGCAAAAAGCACTGAGTTCCTTTTCGTGACAGTTTAAAATTCTATTGATAGTCAAATTATTAATTTTTGTTCTATATTAGGAATTTATATACGTTTAGGATGGAAAATTATTTATTTATATACCACAATTTTGGAAATTACCGAACTTTTTTGCATTACGCAAAAATACGTACTATTTTGCGTAATGCTTTAATTTTTAATTCGGTGCCAGATTTCATATTTTAATGGAAAAACAGGCTATTATATATAGTTATGTGGTGAATTTAAGTATGTATATACATTTTTTTTTAATTATTGCTGCTTCAATTGGAACTCAAAAAACCCGAGTTTTTCGATACGCAAAAAAAAACTGAGTTCCTTTGTGTTACAGTTTAAAAATCTATTGATAGTCAAATTTTTAATTTTTGGTCTATATTAGGTATTTATATACGTTTAGGATGGAAAATTGTTTATTTTTATACGACAATCTTGGAAATTACTTAACTTTTTTGCATTACGCAAAAATACGTACTATTTTGCGTATGGCTTAAATTTTTAATCTGGTGTCAGATTTTATATTTTAATGAAAAAATAGGCTATTATATATAGTTATGTGGTCAATTTAAGTATGTATATACATTATTTTTGGAATTATTGCATTTTCTATTGTAACTCAGAAAACCCGAGTTTTTCGATAAGCAAAAAGCACTGAGTTCCTTTCGTGACAGTTTAAAATTCTATTGATAGTCAAATTATTAATTTTTGTTCTATATTAGGAATTTATATACGTTTAGGATGAAAAATTATTTATTTATATACCACAATTTTTGAAATTACCGAACTTTTTTGCATTACGCAAAAATACGTACTATTTTGCGTAATGCTTTAATTTTTAATTCGGTGCCAGATTTCATATTTTAATGAAAAATAGGCTATTATATATAGTTATGTGGTGAATTTAAGTATGTATATACATTTTTTTTTAATTATTGCTGCTTCAATTGGAACTCAAAAAACCCGAGTTTTTCGATAAGCAAAAAAAAACTGAGTTCCTTTGTGTTACAGTTTAAAAATCTATTGATAGTCAAATTTTTAATTTTTGGTCTATATTAGGTATTTATATACGTTTAGGATGGAAAATTGTTTATTTTTATACGACAATCTTGGAAATTACTTAACTTTTTTGCATTACGCAAAAATACGTACTATTTTGCGTATGGCTTAAATTTTTAATCTGGTGCCAGATTTTATATTTTAATGAAAAAATAGGCTATTATATATAGTTATGTGGTCAATTTAAGTATGTATATACATTATTTTTGGAATTGTTGCATTTTCTATTGTAACTCAGAAAACCCGAGTTTTTCGATAAGAAAAAAGCACTGAGTTCCTTTTCGTGACAGTTTAAAATTCTATTGATAGTCAAATTATTAATTTTTGTTCTATATTAGGAATTTATATACGTTTAGGATGGAAAATTATTTATTTATATACCACAATTTTGGAAATTACCGAACTTTTTTGCATTACGCAAAAATACGTACTATTTTGCGTAATGCTTTAATTTTTAATTCGGTGCCAGATTTCATATTTTAATGGAAAAACAGGCTATTATATATAGTTATGTGGTGAATTTAAGTATGTATATACATTTTTTTTTTGAATTATTGCTGTTTCAATTGGAACTCAAAAAACCCGAGTTTTTCGATAAGCAAAAAAAAAACTGAGTTCCTTTGTGTTACAGTTTAAAAATCTATTGATAGTAGAATTTTTAATTTTTGGTCTATATTAGGTATTTATATACGTTTAGGATGGAAAATTGTTTATTTTTATACGACAATCTTGGAAATTACTTAACTTTTTTGCATTACGCAAAAATACGTACTATTTTGCGTAAGGCTTAAATTTTTAATCTGGTGTCAGATTTTATATTTTAATGAAAAAATAGGCTATTATATATAGTTATGTGGTCAATTTAAGTATGTATATACATTATTTTTGGAATTATTGCATTTTCTATTGTAACTCAGAAAACCCGAGTTTTTCGATAAGCAAAAAGCACTGAGTTCCTTTTCGTGACAGTTTAAAATTCTATTGATAGTCAAATTATTAATTTTTGTTCTATATTAGGAATTTATATACGTTTAGGAGGGAAAATTATTTATTTATATACCACAATTTTGGAAATTACCAAACTTTTTTGCATTACGCAAAAATACGTACTATTTTGCGTAATGCTTTAATTTTTAATTCGGTGCCAGATTTCATATTTTAATGGAAAAACAGGCTATTATATATAGTTATGTGGTGAATTTAAGTATGTATATACATTTTTTTTTTAATTATTGCTGCTTCAATTGGAACTCAAAAAACCCGAGTTTTTCGATAAGCAAAAAAAAACTGAGTTCCTTTGTGTTACAGTTTAAAAATCTATTGATAGTCAAATTTTTAATTTTTGGTTTATATTAGGTATTTATATACGTTTAGGATGGAAAATTGTTTATTTTTATACGACAATCTTGGAAATTACTTAACTTTTTTGCATTACGCAAAAATACGTACTATTTTGCGTATGGCTTAAATTTTTAATCTGGTGCCAGATTTTATATTTTAATGAAAAAATAGGCTATTATATATAGTTATGTGGTCAATTTAAGTATGTATATACATTATTTTTGGAATTATTGCATTTTCTATTGTAACTCAGAAAACCCGAGTTTTTCGATAAGAAAAAAGCACTGAGTTCCTTTTCGTGACAGTTTAAAATTCTATTGATAGTCAAATTATTAATTTTTGTTCTATATTAGGAATTTTTATACGTTTAGGATGGAAAATTATTTATTTATATACCACAATTTTGGAAATTACCGAACTTTTTTGCATTACTCAAAAATACGTACTATTTTGCGTAATGCTTTAATTTTTAATTCGGTGCCAGATTTCATATTTTAATGGAAAAACAGGCTATTATATATAGTTATGTGGTGAATTTAAGTATGTATATACATTTTTTTTTTGAATTATTGCTGTTTCAATTGGAACTCAAAAAACCCGAGTTTTTCGATAAGCAAAAAAAAAACTGAGTTCCTTTGTGTTACAGTTTAAAAATCTATTGATAGTAAAATTTTTAATTTTTGGTCTATATTAGGTATTTATATACGTTTAGGATGGAAAATTGTTTATTTTTATACGACAATCTTGGAAATTACTTAACTTTTTTGCATTACGCAAAAATACGTACTATTTTGCGTAAGGCTTAAATTTTTAATCTGGTGTCAGATTTTATATTTTAATGAAAAAATAGGCTATTATATATAGTTATGTGGTCAATTTAAGTATGTATATACATTATTTTTGGAATTATTGCATTTTCTATTGTAACTCAGAAAACCCGAGTTTTTCGATAAGCAAAAAGCACTGAGTTCCTTTTCGTGACAGTTTAAAATTCTAATGATAGTCAAATTATTAATTTTTGTTCTATATTAGGAATTTATATACGTTTAGGATGGAAAATTATTTATTTATATACCACAATTTTGGAAATTACCAAACTTTTTTGCATTACGCAAAAATACGTACTATTTTGCGTAATGCTTTAATTTTTAATTCGGTGCCAGATTTCATATTTTAATGGAAAAACAGGCTATTATATATAGTTATGTGGTGAATTTAAGTATGTATATACATTTTTTTTTAATTATTGCTGCTTCAATTGGAACTCAAAAAACCCGAGTTTTTCGATAAGCAAAAAAAAACTGAGTTCCTTTGTGTTACAGTTTAAAAATCTATTGATAGTCAAATTTTTAATTTTTGGTTTATATTAGGTATTTATATACGTTTAGGATGGAAAATTGTTTATTTTTATACGACAATCTTGGAAATTACTTAACTTTTTTGCATTACGCAAAAATACGTACTATTTTGCGTAAGGCTTAAATTTTTAATCTGGTGTCAGATTTTATATTTTAATGAAAAAATAGGCTATTATATATAGTTATGTGGTCAATTTAAGTATGTATATACATTATTTTTGGAATTATTGCATTTTCTATTGTAACTCAGAAAACCCGAGTTTTTCGATAAGAAAAAAGCACTGAGTTCCTTTTCGTGACAGTTTAAAATTCTATTGATAGTCAAATTATTAATTTTTGTTCTATATTAGGAATTTATATACGTTTAGGATGGAAAATTATTTATTTATATACCACAATTTTGGAAATTACCGAACTTTTTTGCATTACGCAAAAATACGTACTATTTTGCGTAATGCTTTAATTTTTAATTCGGTGCCAGATTTCATATTTTAATGGAAAAACAGGCTATTATATATAGTTATGTGGTGAATTTAAGTATGTATATACATTTTTTTTTTGAATTATTGCTGTTTCAATTGGAACTCAAAAAACCCGAGTTTTTCGATAAGCAAAAAAAAAACTGAGTTCCTTTGTGTTACAGTTTAAAAATCTATTGATAGTAGAATTTTTAATTTTTGGTCTATATTAGGTATTTATATACGTTTAGGATGGAAAATTGTTTATTTTTATACGACAATCTTGGAAATTACTTAACTTTTTTGCATTACGCAAAAATACGTACTATTTTGCGTAAGGCTTAAATTTTTAATCTGGTGTCAGATTTTATATTTTAATGAAAAAATAGGCTATTATATATAGTTATGTGGTCAATTTAAGTATGTATATACATTATTTTTGGAATTATTGCATTTTCTATTGTAACTCAGAAAACCCGAGTTTTTCGATAAGCAAAAAGCACTGAGTTCCTTTTCGTGACAGTTTAAAATTCTATTGATAGTCAAATTATTAATTTTTGTTCTATATTAGGAATTTATATACGTTTAGGAGGGAAAATTATTTATTTATATACCACAATTTTGGAAATTACCAAACTTTTTTGCATTACGCAAAAATACGTACTATTTTGCGTAATGCTTTAATTTTTAATTCGGTGCCAGATTTCATATTTTAATGGAAAAACAGGCTATTATATATAGTTATGTGGTGAATTTAAGTATGTATATACATTTTTTTTTTAATTATTGCTGCTTCAATTGGAACTCAAAAAACCCGAGTTTTTCGATAAGCAAAAAAAAACTGAGTTCCTTTGTGTTACAGTTTAAAAATCTATTGATAGTCAAATTTTTAATTTTTGGTTTATATTAGGTATTTATATACGTTTAGGATGGAAAATTGTTTATTTTTATACGACAATCTTGGAAATTACTTAACTTTTTTGCATTACGCAAAAATACGTACTATTTTGCGTATGGCTTAAATTTTTAATCTGGTGCCAGATTTTATATTTTAATGAAAAAATAGGCTATTATATATAGTTATGTGGTCAATTTAAGTATGTATATACATTATTTTTGGAATTATTGCATTTTCTATTGTAACTCAGAAAACCCGAGTTTTTCGATAAGAAAAAAGCACTGAGTTCCTTTTCGTGACAGTTTAAAATTCTATTGATAGTCAAATTATTAATTTTTGTTCTATATTAGGAATTTTTATACGTTTAGGATGGAAAATTATTTATTTATATACCACAATTTTGGAAATTACCGAACTTTTTTGCATTACTCAAAAATACGTACTATTTTGCGTAATGCTTTAATTTTTAATTCGGTGCCAGATTTCATATTTTAATGGAAAAACAGGCTATTATATATAGTTATGTGGTGAATTTAAGTATGTATATACATTTTTTTTTTGAATTATTGCTGTTTCAATTGGAACTCAAAAAACCCGAGTTTTTCGATAAGCAAAAAAAAAACTGAGTTCCTTTGTGTTACAGTTTAAAAATCTATTGATAGTAAAATTTTTAATTTTTGGTCTATATTAGGTATTTATATACGTTTAGGATGGAAAATTGTTTATTTTTATACGACAATCTTGGAAATTACTTAACTTTTTTGCATTACGCAAAAATACGTACTATTTTGCGTAAGGCTTAAATTTTTAATCTGGTGTCAGATTTTATATTTTAATGAAAAAATAGGCTATTATATATAGTTATGTGGTCAATTTAAGTATGTATATACATTATTTTTGGAATTATTGCATTTTCTATTGTAACTCAGAAAACCCGAGTTTTTCGATAAGCAAAAAGCACTGAGTTCCTTTTCGTGACAGTTTAAAATTCTAATGATAGTCAAATTATTAATTTTTGTTCTATATTAGGAATTTATATACGTTTAGGATGGAAAATTATTTATTTATATACCACAATTTTGGAAATTACCAAACTTTTTTGCATTACGCAAAAATACGTACTATTTTGCGTAATGCTTTAATTTTTAATTCGGTGCCAGATTTCATATTTTAATGGAAAAACAGGCTATTATATATAGTTATGTGGTGAATTTAAGTATGTATATACATTTTTTTTTAATTATTGCTGCTTCAATTGGAACTCAAAAAACCCGAGTTTTTCGATAAGCAAAAAAAAACTGAGTTCCTTTGTGTTACAGTTTAAAAATCTATTGATAGTCAAATTTTTAATTTTTGGTTTATATTAGGTATTTATATACGTTTAGGATGGAAAATTGTTTATTTTTATACGACAATCTTGGAAATTACTTAACTTTTTTGCATTACGCAAAAATACGTACTATTTTGCGTAAGGCTTAAATTTTTAATCTGGTGTCAGATTTTATATTTTAATGAAAAAATAGGCTATTATATATAGTTATGTGGTCAATTTAAGTATGTATATACATTATTTTTGGAATTATTGCATTTTCTATTGTAACTCAGAAAACCCGAGTTTTTCGATAAGAAAAAAGCACTGAGTTCCTTTTCGTGACAGTTTAAAATTCTATTGATAGTCAAATTATTAATTTTTGTTCTATATTAGGAATTTATATACGTTTAGGATGGAAAATTATTTATTTATATACCACAATTTTGGAAATTACCGAACTTTTTTGCATTACGCAAAAATACGTACTATTTTGCGTAATGCTTTAATTTTTAATTCGGTGCCAGATTTCATATTTTAATGGAAAAACAGGCTATTATATATAGTTATGTGGTGAATTTAAGTATGTATATACATTTTTTTTTTGAATTATTGCTGTTTCAATTGGAACTCAAAAAACCCGAGTTTTTCGATAAGCAAAAAAAAAACTGAGTTCCTTTGTGTTACAGTTTAAAAATCTATTGATAGTAGAATTTTTAATTTTTGGTCTATATTAGGTATTTATATACGTTTAGGATGGAAAATTGTTTATTTTTATACGACAATCTTGGAAATTACTTAACTTTTTTGCATTACGCAAAAATACGTACTATTTTGCGTAAGGCTTAAATTTTTAATCTGGTGTCAGATTTTATATTTTAATGAAAAAATAGGCTATTATATATAGTTATGTGGTCAATTTAAGTATGTATATACATTATTTTTGGAATTATTGCATTTTCTATTGTAACTCAGAAAACCCGAGTTTTTCGATAAGCAAAAAGCACTGAGTTCCTTTTCGTGACAGTTTAAAATTCTATTGATAGTCAAATTATTAATTTTTGTTCTATATTAGGAATTTATATACGTTTAGGAGGGAAAATTATTTATTTATATACCACAATTTTGGAAATTACCAAACTTTTTTGCATTACGCAAAAATACGTACTATTTTGCGTAATGCTTTAATTTTTAATTCGGTGCCAGATTTCATATTTTAATGGAAAAACAGGCTATTATATATAGTTATGTGGTGAATTTAAGTATGTATATACATTTTTTTTTTAATTATTGCTGCTTCAATTGGAACTCAAAAAACCCGAGTTTTTCGATAAGCAAAAAAAAACTGAGTTCCTTTGTGTTACAGTTTAAAAATCTATTGATAGTCAAATTTTTAATTTTTGGTTTATATTAGGTATTTATATACGTTTAGGATGGAAAATTGTTTATTTTTATACGACAATCTTGGAAATTACTTAACTTTTTTGCATTACGCAAAAATACGTACTATTTTGCGTATGGCTTAAATTTTTAATCTGGTGCCAGATTTTATATTTTAATGAAAAAATAGGCTATTATATATAGTTATGTGGTCAATTTAAGTATGTATATACATTATTTTTGGAATTATTGCATTTTCTATTGTAACTCAGAAAACCCGAGTTTTTCGATAAGAAAAAAGCACTGAGTTCCTTTTCGTGACAGTTTAAAATTCTATTGATAGTCAAATTATTAATTTTTGTTCTATATTAGGAATTTTTATACGTTTAGGATGGAAAATTATTTATTTATATACCACAATTTTGGAAATTACCGAACTTTTTTGCATTACTCAAAAATACGTACTATTTTGCGTAATGCTTTAATTTTTAATTCGGTGCCAGATTTCATATTTTAATGGAAAAACAGGCTATTATATATAGTTATGTGGTGAATTTAAGTATGTATATACATTTTTTTTTTGAATTATTGCTGTTTCAATTGGAACTCAAAAAACCCGAGTTTTTCGATAAGCAAAAAAAAAACTGAGTTCCTTTGTGTTACAGTTTAAAAATCTATTGATAGTAAAATTTTTAATTTTTGGTCTATATTAGGTATTTATATACGTTTAGGATGGAAAATTGTTTATTTTTATACGACAATCTTGGAAATTACTTAACTTTTTTGCATTACGCAAAAATACGTACTATTTTGCGTAAGGCTTAAATTTTTAATCTGGTGTCAGATTTTATATTTTAATGAAAAAATAGGCTATTATATATAGTTATGTGGTCAATTTAAGTATGTATATACATTATTTTTGGAATTATTGCATTTTCTATTGTAACTCAGAAAACCCGAGTTTTTCGATAAGCAAAAAGCACTGAGTTCCTTTTCGTGACAGTTTAAAATTCTAATGATAGTCAAATTATTAATTTTTGTTCTATATTAGGAATTTATATACGTTTAGGATGGAAAATTATTTATTTATATACCACAATTTTGGAAATTACCAAACTTTTTTGCATTACGCAAAAATACGTACTATTTTGCGTAATGCTTTAATTTTTAATTCGGTGCCAGATTTCATATTTTAATGGAAAAACAGGCTATTATATATAGTTATGTGGTGAATTTAAGTATGTATATACATTTTTTTTTAATTATTGCTGCTTCAATTGGAACTCAAAAAACCCGAGTTTTTCGATAAGCAAAAAAAAACTGAGTTCCTTTGTGTTACAGTTTAAAAATCTATTGATAGTCAAATTTTTAATTTTTGGTTTATATTAGGTATTTATATACGTTTAGGATGGAAAATTGTTTATTTTTATACGACAATCTTGGAAATTACTTAACTTTTTTGCATTACGCAAAAATACGTACTATTTTGCGTAAGGCTTAAATTTTTAATCTGGTGCGAGTTTTTATATTTTAATGAAAAAATAGGCTATTATATATAGTTATGTGGTCAATTTAAGTATGTATATACATTATTTTTGGAATTATTGCATTTTCTATTGTAACTCAGAAAACCCGAGTTTTTCGATAAGAAAAAAGCACTGAGTTCCTTTTCGTGACAGTTTAAAATTCTATTGATAGTCAAATTATTAATTTTTGTTCTATATTAGGAATTTATATACGTTTAGGATGGAAAATTATTTATTTATATACCACAATTTTGGAAATTACCGAACTTTTTTGCATTACGCAAAAATACGTACTATTTTGCGTAATGCTTTAATTTTTAATTCGGTGCCAGATTTCATATTTTAATGGAAAAACAGGCTATTATATATAGTTATGTGGTGAATTTAAGTATGTATATACATTTTTTTTTTGAATTATTGCTGTTTCAATTGGAACTCAAAAAACCCGAGTTTTTCGATAAGCAAAAAAAAAACTGAGTTCCTTTGTGTTACAGTTTAAAAATCTATTGATAGTAAAATTTTTAATTTTTGGTCTATATTAGGTATTTATATACGTTTAGGATGGAAAATTGTTTATTTTTATACGACAATCTTGGAAATTACTTAACTTTTTTGCATTACGCAAAAATACGTACTATTTTGCGTAAGGCTTAAATTTTTAATCTGGTGTCAGATTTTATATTTTAATGAAAAAATAGGCTATTATATATAGTTATGTGGTCAATTTAAGTATGTATATACATTATTTTTGGAATTATTGCATTTTCTATTGTAACTCAGAAAACCCGAGTTTTTCGATAAGCAAAAAGCACTGAGTTCCTTTTCGTGACAGTTTAAAATTCTATTGATAGTCAAATTATTAATTTTTGTTCTATATTAGGAATTTATATACGTTTAGGATGGAAAATTATTTATTTATATACCACAATTTTGGAAATTACCAAACTTTTTTGCATTACGCAAAAATACGTACTATTTTGCGTAATGCTTTAATTTTTAATTCGGTGCCAGATTTCATATTTTAATGGAAAAACAGGCTATTATATATAGTTATGTGGTGAATTTAAGTATGTATATACATTTTTTTTTTAATTATTGCTGCTTCAATTGGAACTCAAAAAACCCGAGTTTTTCGATAAGCAAAAAAAAACTGAGTGTGTTACAGTTTAAAAATCTATTGATAGTCAAATTTTTAATTTTTGGTTTATATTAGGTATTTATATACGTTTAGGATGGAAAATTGTTTATTTTTATACGACAATCTTGGAAATTACTTAACTTTTTTGCATTACGCAAAAATACGTACTATTTTGCGTAAGGCTTAAATTTTTAATCTTGTGCCAGTTTTTATATTTTAATGAAAAAATAGGCTATTATATATAGTTATGTGGTCAATTTAAGTATGTATATACATTATTTTTGGAATTATTGCATTTTCTATTGTAACTCAGAAAACCCGAGTTTTTCGATAAGCAAAAAGCACTGAGTTCCTTTCGTGACAGTTTAAAATTCTATTGATAGTCAAATTATTAATTTTTGTTCTATATTAGGAATTTATATACGTTTAGGATGAAAAATTATTTATTTATATACCACAATTTTGGAAATTACCGAACTTTTTTGCATTACGCAAAAATACGTACTATTTTGCGTAATGCTTTAATTTTTAATTCGGTGCCAGATTTCATATTTTAATGAAAAATAGGCTATTATATATAGTTATGTGGTGAATTTAAGTATGTATATACATTTTTTTTTAATTATTGCTGCTTCAATTGGAACTCAAAAAACCCGAGTTTTTCGATAAGCAAAAAAAAACTGAGTTCCTTTGTGTTACAGTTTAAAAATCTATTGATAGTCAAATTTGTTAGGTCCCGGTAGGTCTCCTTAAGGATCTATTGAACCGTCAAGTCGTTTGAGTCGTGCGGAATCCGATCACAAACGGGAAACCGGAATGTTTTCGGTTAGAAACATATACGGATATATGTAACTTCCCTTGGAATAATATGAGAATACTTAGTATTTTGGAAGTTAATTGTTGTTATGATTTCAGAGAGAATATCACAGAGAAACACACACACAATATGAAGAATGTCAAGAAAGTTGTGAATTTTGTCTTTGAAAAACATATATATACTCTGACACATATGCGACACTAGCTTAGTGCCGCTGTTCATACACATGCGACACTTCTGAAGTGTCGCTATACAAACTCATGCGACACTAGCTTAGTGTCGCCTGATTTAGCTTAAAACTTAGATTTTTCATTTCAACTTATACAATCAGAGATACAATCGTTTATTCATTCACAACTTAACAAATATACAAATTCACAATTACAGACTCTAGACCAACTGACTGACAATTCAATTATGCACCAACAAACTCCCCCTTGGCAGCAGCTTGGTCTTTTAGATGTCTTCGTTTAGCACCAGCCTTCAGGAAATATTCCACCAGCGTGGATTCCTACTTTCAAACAAATCTCGACCACCTTTTCGAATTTTGCAGCTTCTTCTCTATCATATCGATGATATTCTAACTTGCATTTGTGAAGCGCTATCAAGTCTTTCTTTGTTAAGTTTATAAGGCTGATCGGATCAAAAACACGAATTGATTTACCATAATTCGCTGGTAAACCCCATTTTCCTTTCTCAATTACCGGATCTTTATCAGTAAGATATTCAATGACAGCTTCTTGAGTTGCAGAATCAAACCACCAAAATCTAAGACGTTTGAGAAAATTTAGTGGTAATGACTGTAACGGCACAGTCTTCAGACTAGCAGCTGGCGGGTAATGAATTTTGACAATTGGTTCCCGAGTCCTTAGATCTACCTTTTTCTTGAAAGTATATCTAATTCCCAGCTCTGGCCTTATCCACATATATTTCTTATTATTCAGATCTTTTCTCAAAATCTTTTGAAACATGTAACCACGAAAATCATTATCGTGATTAACAATGTTCAGCTGAGCGATGCGATTCAATTCAATCTTTGGTAACGTACTTATATGACTAAATCTCGGTTTGAAGTACTGTACGCCATCTTTTCTTTTGATTAGAATCAAAAAGTTATCAGCATCAAATTTCCAGCTTTTGATTAAACCCGTTAATTCTCCTCTAATTTGATAAGTCTTGCAAATTTTAGGATCAGGAATAATCGAACGATACCTCAAATGTGGTTTAGAAGGATCCGGCATATAAGATCCAGAAGAAGATCCAGCAATAGACTGTTCAGGTACAGACTCAGCAATTTCAGGAACTGATTCAACATTGGGTTGTTCCTGAGTTGTTTCTTTTGCAGCTTCAGCTGCATCTTCAGAAATATCAGATTCAATAACATAATCATTCCAATTGAAAGATGTAGCTGGCTGTTTCTGTACTGGTTCAGGTTCGCGTACAGGCACCGGTTCTTGTTTATCATTCTCCATGTATTCTTCATCCGGTCCTGGAACTTCAGGTTCAACCTCGACATCATCATCATCAAAATCTTCATTTTCTTGTTCAATGATCGGGTTGATCAAGCTTTGCAAAAACGTCAAGTTAACGTTCGAATAATCTACCGAAATCGGTGTCGGTTGACCTGGAACATCAACAAAGTAATTCAAAGCAGCAATTTCATTTTCAGTAGAATCAGGGTTTACATTTTCAGTTTCATCTACAGCAGGAACAGACTCCGCTGGTACAATAACCCTAGATTCTAAATCAGAAATCCTATTCACTAAACTAGGAATTTCTGCAACCTGCAATCTCAAATTATCAACCTCTGCAGCTTTTGTCTTCAATTCAGCAATCTCAGCAGCTTGATCTTCAAACTTCTTGTTCATTTGCTCTAGCCTAGCAAATAGCTGCTGAATCGTTGGTAGCTGAGGTTGTGGTTGTGGTTGTTGTTGTTGTCGTTGTCGCTGTGGATGTTGGCGAGGAAGCTCAGTAGGTTCTTGAATTGAAATTCCAGAGCTTTTCTTTCTCTTGCGAAGTGGAAGGTCGGTATATGAAGGTGAAGAACCAGATGTTCTTTTTCCCTTATCTTTCCTCTGAACACGACCTGTTCCAGTAGATGCAGATCCACCAGCTTCTCTAGCAGTATCTAGATTTTGTGGATCATCGATATCTCGTAATTCTCGCTCCAAATCATCATCAGCAATATCTTCCTCATTGACCGGAGGAACAGCATCCCTAAACTCATCACCCAGTGGCGCAACATAATTTTCATTTATTATGTGCCCAAACAAAGTAACATCTGCTTGTTCATCAACATCCTTGGGCGGTTTCTTACAGTCAGCAAAAACCCTTAACAACATCGGCTTGGGATGCAAAATTGATCTCTCATCAGGTGCAATCCCGAGATTCATTGTATTCAACATCAGCTGCACAAAACGTGGATATTGCAGCCATTTATCCTCACCAGCACGAATATTCTCAATCATATTACCAAAAACATATCCACTGAAGTTGTATGGTTTGTTGTAAACCAAAGCAAGCATCAAGGACAGAGTCTCGTGACTAGCAGCATCAAAACCACCACGTCTCGGTGACAAACAGACAATCACAATGTGACACAAATACCTCCAAACTCTGCACAGATACGGTTTCCTGAAATCAGATAAATGGTCTTCAGGATATCCCATTCTCTGTAATGCTCCAAAAATGAACGTTGTATCAAACTTGGTCAGCAAATCATTCGTATCAACAAACCCAAGAGTCTGTTTGACCAAGTCTTGATCAATCACCACCGGTATACCAAAAACAGTAGATTCGATCCTCGTAATATCGTTTTCGGTAACGACTCGAGCATGATCGTAGAATTCCTCGATTTGATTCATATAAATAATCGTGGATGCAGTAATAGCTTGATGAATCCTAGATCTTCGAAGAAATCTAATCATCGGTCGGAAAGGAATGGAATTCATATGCGTATCATCCAAAAATGCGACAATGTTATGGCGATCGTTTGTCTTGCGATGATAGTTTCGGAGATTCTGAATTTGCTGAGGTGCCTCCACATTTTCTTGATTACCTTGATCAGCCATTTGTATAGCTAAAATACTGAACATTCACAAGTTAAGCATAAATATACAAGTTCAGGTTAACTATAACGAAGAAATCACAAAAATAAAAATAGTCTGATGTACATGCGTCACTCAAGAAGTGACGCAGTGATCACATAACGACACTCAGTGAGTGACGCTATTAAGCAAACAAATAACATATGCGGCACTAAGGATAAGTGACGCTATCCAGGAAAAATTTGGGCAGCATAACGTTTAAGTGACGCATATAGAAAAAATTTTGGTACCGCGACACTAAAGAAGTGACGCTATCAGAAGACCAAGTCACTAAGATAGTGACGCTGTTACAGACCAAGTCACTTAAGCAGTTACGCTATCAATAATATTACGACACAAAGGAAGTGACGCGTATAACAGTTTAAATAAGCCAAACTAACTTATACGTCACTACAAGCAAAGTGTATTAACTATAATAACGGCACTAGATTAGTGACGCATAGTCAACTTTCAGTCAAACAATACGACACTAAAGAAGTGGCGTAATACAGTTAAATTCATCAAACACTGCGTCACTAACGAAGTGACGCGGTTTTGTGTCGTACTCAAGAACAGATGCCCAGAAACGATGAAACCCAGAAAATCGAACAAGAAATTTTGGGGCTTTTGTGTTTTGACCAAACCACAAGTTGCGGAATGCAAAACCGAACAAAACACACCCATTTTTAACACTTAAAACACACAAATTATGCTCGAATTTCATCGTTTTTACCGAAACCCTAACCCGTAACCCTCAATAACGATTAAACAATAAAAACTAATTGTTACGAGTTAAAATTAATGCCAAATCATGCGGAATACATCCACAAACAAAACACACAGATTATTAGCATCTAACATATGCAAATCGTTCGTTAATTTCTTGATTTAAACCGAACCCTAAAACCCGTAACTTTATATAACGATTAAACACAAAATACGAAGTTATAAGGTTCGATATTTATACCAAAATGTGCGTAGAGATGAGTAGAACAAGAATCAATAAGCTGATCACGAAGAAAACACTCCTAAATCGATCGAAAATTCTCAAAAATGCAAGTGACGCGGTCGAGTGAAAGTACGCTATATCGTGGTTTGTTTTGTGTAAGTGACGCGGTGACAGTTTGGAAGTGACGAGTTGTAGTGCCGTGGTTCTGTAGTATTTATACCCTGACACTAACCTACGTCAGTAAACAAGTGTCACTTGCACAACCTATGCGGCACTTCACAAGTGACGCCATTTGCCAAATTGTGAAGCTATGCGTCACTTCACAAGTGACGCATTCATAAAATTTTTGAAAAATTTCAAAACATTTTTCGATCTTTAGCGTTATGATATTGATACTTGTTTCAACAAAATGAAATAAAATAAAATGTGACTTGAAGAAAATAATAAAGAAACAAAATATTTTTGTAATTTTCTTTAATTGATTTTCACACAATTCAAACAATACTTACAAAATATACAAAAACAAAATAAAATTTTAACAAACCATACGTAAAGCAATTTGTAAAAATTAAAATAAACACTCTATTTTTGGTGACATGGATTGTTTCGGTCTGGTTAGGGATCATATCAAAACATCATGCAATTATTAGAAAATAGTAAGGGTTATTTCGATTATCAGTATATTTGTCCACTTTAAATTTACATAACATATTTAAAATAACATTTACAAAAATTAGTTCAAGACGATTATTGGTATAATTATCCACTTTAAACATATTTACATCCGTGTCAATGAGCTAACCTTTATTGTTAATATGATTATCATTTTGTGATTACCATTATATGATATACTGAAGAAATCAAGTAATACACATAACACTGTATCTTTTTCAGACAAGATAGATGTTACTAGTACAATTTTTTCTTGACTAATACGTAACATACCTTTGCTTTTTCTATTTAGACAAATATCAAATATACTATGAAAATACTAGTGGTTCCTGGTCTGTACATAGTACAACAGATGATCCCTTAGCATGATCATAACACATTTGAGAATCTTGGCCTAACTAAAGGATTCAGGTCTGTACCAAGTACAACAAAGTCTCCGATAGTTAAACTAATACCCATATTGTTACTATTTGTCAATTCATTTCTTTTTCAGAACATTGATAACAGTGTATGGCAGTACAATCATTCAACAATTAAGACACATGTCATACATCATATATTAGTTCACACAACATAACAAACATGTATTGAATTTACTTCTTAATAGCTCATAAACCGGTGTGCAAAATGCCTACCAATACATCACATGATGAACCTAATGTTTATAAGTGTTAAATTAAGTATGCTAGATAAACCTACTGACACATCAAACATAAACCTCAAAATTTCCATTTTGTGCATGTTTCCTAATGTACTATCATTTCCCAAGTTGTTTACAGACACAATCCAACGTCTTTTCTTTTCATCTTTTCTTCAAAATTTTAAAGATATGTTGTTTAAGTAAAATTATGAAATTTTGAAATTACTCACCCTAAACAACAAATACTTTTAAATTTTGCAAATGAATGGCGATTCCCTTCAGGTAACAAGCAAATGAATGTTATACGCCAAGTACATGAAAGATAAAAATTAAAATTTTTTTTTTTAATAAACAGCAAAGTAACACACAAAATTAAAAAATATATAGCAACACTGTTTGACCTAAAGTTCATTGAAACGAACATAAGTATACGAAAACAGATATTGCCACTATCACACAAAACAAAATCAAGTCACAAATTATGTAATGCTAGGATCTTTCAATCCAAGCATTGAAACAAGATTTTCAAATTTTGTTCTGTCAAACGCTTTTGTGAACAAATCAGCTTTTTGTTTCAAAGTGTCAATTTGAATCAAATCAATTAAATGTTTCTCATAGCAATCCCTTATAAAATGAAAACGAATTTCAATGTGTTTCGTTTTAGAGTGTTGCACGGGATTTTGAGTGATGCTAATGGCTGCAGTATTATCAATAAACATAGGAGTTAAGGTTAGAAGGAACCCGTAATCACGCAGTTGATGCTGTATCCAGAGAACTTGAGAACAGCAACTGGCAGCAGCAATGTATTCAGCTTCAGCTGTTGAAGTAGACACGGTTGTCTGTTTCTTGCACTGCCATGTGACTAAACGATTTCCCAAAAACTGACATCCTCCTGATGTAGACTTTCTATCCAAATTACAACCACCATAATCCGAATCCGAATAAGCAGATAGATCAAAGTTATCTTCATGAGAGTACCAAAGACCAAGTGATGGTCTATGTTTCAAGTAACTAATGATCCTTTGAACTGCTTTCAAATGAGAAAACTTTGGAGCTGATTGATATCTTGAACAAATTGAGACAGCAAATACAATATCTGGTCGGGAAGCTGTAAGATACATCAAAGATCCAATCATAGATCGATATTCAGTCATATTCGTATCTTCTTCTTCTTCATGAGGTCCAAATTTGTAATTTGTAGAAATGGGAGTTGCATAAATTCTTTTATCAGGCAACGGAAATTTTGCAATAATTTCATTGACATACTTAGACTGATGAATATAAATTCCATCATCTCGTTGCTCAACTTGCAATCCAAGAAAAAATGTAAGTTCTCCCATTGAACTCATTTCAAATTTTGACTTCATCACTTTTTCAAATTCAGTACACAACTTCAGATTTGTGGAACCAAATATGATGTCATCAACATATACTTGAACAAGTATCAAATCATTATTCGATTCTTTAATGAATAGAGTACTGTCAATTCTTCCTCGTTTATAACCATTTTGCAACAAATGAGTTGACAGAGCTCTATACCATTCTCTGGGTGCTTGATGAAGACCATATAAAGATTTGTCTAACTTGTAGACATAGTCAGGATGTTCTTTGTCTTCAAACCCAGGGGGTTGACACACATAAACTTCTCTATCAATCTTTCCATACAGAAAAGCTGATTTCACATCCAGTTGAAAAACTTTAAATTTCTTGTACGAAGCGTAAGCAAGAAATAATCTTATAGATTCCAAACGTGCAACTGGAGCAAAAACTTCATCATAATCAATGCCCTCTTCTTGTTTATATCCTTGTACAACCAAACGGGCTTTATTCTTGATTATTACTCCTCTATCATCTCTTTTCACACGAAATACCCATCGAGTTCCAATAGGAAAGAAACCTCGGGGTAATGGAACTAACTCCCATACTTGCAACTTTTTGAATTGATTCAGCTCTTCATGCATAGCTTCAATCCAATGTGAATCTTTCAATGCTTCATCAATCTTCTTTGGTTCAACTTGCGAGAGAAAACAAGATTGAATTTCAGCTACAAGATTTTCTTCAGTAAGATCTGATGTTGAAGCTTCAATATCATCAGCTTGCAAAACAGAAGTTTCAACTTGAGATCTTGTTTGAACACCTTTGTCTAAATCACCAATGATATTTTCAGTTGGGTGATTTGTATGAATTCTTGATTGTGGAATCGGATCAGGTGTAATAATCGGTTCCAAATTTGTAAGATCTAGCGTAGATCTAAGAATTTCACCATATGGATTAGTAACTAATTCTTCATCAGATGAATCAGATAATTCTTGTACTTTTGAAGAATCGGGTACTTGTTCAGCAGAAGATTTAGGTATTGGTTGTGAAGACGACGACGGTTGAGCGGATGTGGATGGTTTAGATGCATCAGAAGATAAATCTAAATCATGCAATATAGTAACAACTTGTTCAACTTCTTCAGAATCTTCAGGAAGATCAAATGAATCAAACACAATATTGTAATCAAACAACCTTTCAGGACCTATTCCTTGTGCAGATTCAGTATATCTTAAACAAGTTACTTCAAAATGTTCTTCCACTCGATTAGTCATTTTATTAAACACACGTTTGTTTGGTGAGTTATTTGAAAAACCCAGAAAATAACCTTCACTTGATTTTGCACCAAACTTAGCTATTCTTTCCTTTGTGTGCATGATTAAACACGGACAACCAAATGGTTCAAGAAACTGCAGATTTGGTTTGCGGTTGTTCAACAATTCGTATGACGTTTTGTTCCGCTTCTTAACCAAATTGACTCTATTAAGAACATAACAAGCTGTATTAACAGCTTCTGCCCAGAAAGTAATTGGCAGTTTTGAATCTGCTAACATTGTCCTAGCAGTTTCAATGAGAGTACGATTTTTGCGTTCAGCAACTCCATTTTGTTGTGGAGTATAAGCAGCACTGAACTGGTGATCAATACCTTTCCTAGAACAGTACATCTCCATTGTTTTGTTCTTAAATTCAGTACCATTATCACTTCTCAGTTTCTTAATCTTCAGATTGCACAAATTTTCCAGCTTATCAAACAAGTAAATAAGAATCTCGGATGTTTCATCTTTTGTTGACAGAAAATAAACCCAAGAGAATCTTGAGTAGTCATCAGTAACCACTAAACAATACGATTTACCACCAAGACTCTTCTTACTTACAGGACCAAATAAATCCATGTGCAATAACTCCAATGGTCTTTCAATAGAATTCACCTTCTTTGACTTATGAGACTTCTTGTGCTGTTTTCCTTTTTGACAAGGAACACAATGATCATTCAAACCAAATGATTGCTTTGGAACACCAAGCACAAGATCATTCTTCACCAAATAATTCATTTTTCGAAAATGAATGTGTCCCATACGTCTGTGCCATAGAAGAGATTCCTTTTCAGTAGCTTTAGACCAAAAACACGTTTCATGTTTTGTTTCAACAGTTCTCATATCAAGAATATACGTGTCTTTATTTCTAGGAGCGCGAAGTAATATCCATTCTTCAGGAATTACGAAGCCAGGTTTCAGAATACAACATTCTTTATCAGTAAAGACTGTAGTATACTTCTTATCACACACTTGCGAAACGCTGAGTAGATTGTGATTTAATTGCTCCACAAAATTCACTTTTTCAAAACTCACTTGTCCGTTCGAAAGTGTACCTTGACCAGTAATCACACCTCCTTTATCTCCAGCAAAAGCAACATAACCTCCATTGTAAGCGTGTACATCAGTTAACAGAGATACATTGCCTGTCATGTGCCTTGAGCAACCACTGTCGATATACCATTTACTATTCAACACAGCTTCAGATTGCTGCAGCACAACAGAGAAAAAGAATTAATGAGAATTGGAGACCCATGCCTTTACAGACTTGGGTACTCCAGTAACATCATCAACAATCACTACATCAGTCAAAAATTTATTTTTGAACAATTCAGAAGAATGGACTGATGCAATATTGTCAGATGTTATACGACCAATCGGATTTTTCACTTTCCAAACCTGTTTAGGTTTAAAAGAATGCTTGGTAACAAGATTTTGATTTTTATCGGAAATTTTGAAAGACTCAATCTTGTTATCTTTCTTAACAGGAGTGGAAACAGGTGAACTTTTCTCAGAAAAAGATTTTCTTGAAGAATTTCTCGAAGAATTTTTATATTTGAACGTACGAGGAACACCTTTTCCAGATTGTTTTCGAGCAAGCACAGGACAATCATTAATCAAATGACCTTGTTGTCTACAATAGAAACAAGATCGTTGCTCTACAAATGGTTGAGACTGAGGAATAAACCTTTGAGAACGACCGAAAGACACATTTTCAAAACACTGATGTTTATCATCTCGTTTCAAAATTCTCAGTTGAGGTTCAGCCTTAGCTTTACCATTCAACTTTTTATCGTCAGTTTCATTTACAAGAATGTGATTTTCAGGTTTTACATTGACTTTCACAATCGGTTTATATTCCTTATCAGTTATATCTTCAATCTCAATAACCTCTTCACTAGAAACAAGAGGTTCAGACTCAACAACAGGCTTAACTGGCTCAGCCTTGTTTTCAACAGATTTTTCAGTTTGAATCTTAACTTCACTAGGTTTTGTCTTAACTGGCTCAGACTCACTAGTGTCATTAAGATTTTTGTTGATTGCAGATTCAACATTCATAACATTTCCTTGAACAAAAGTGACTGGTTTGTCAAACTTAAGAGATGTTGTGCCTTTCTTTTTCAAGTTTGGCACAAAGTTTTTAATATTATCAGTTGAAGGCATTTTCGTGTAATCCAAAGGAGGTGCAACTGTTTTATAACCAATACCATTTTTTGTTTTGTTTAGTTGCTGTGCCTCAATGATATCATTAAAAACTAAAGAAGATGTAGCCACATTTGATAGTTTACCATTTAAACGTACAACTTCAGATTGGGAATCAGATAGTTGTTGCTTTACTTTTGCAAGCATAGTAACGTAACTACTGATTTCATCTTGTTGTTCAAAAATTTTTGCTCTAAGTTCTTTCTTTTCTTCAAAAATTGATTTTAACTTTTCATCAAACAAATTTTCATTTTCTTTCAGTAAACTATTTGCTTCAAGCAATTTTTCATGTTCAGTTTCAATGCGTTCATACGCTTCTTTATATCTTTTAAGTTGACCAGTCAATTTTATACAAGAAATACAAGAGAGTGGAACTTTATCTACCTCATGAATGTTGGCCATGAGACATTTCTCTTCAGTATCATTCAAATCATCATGAGCAGAAAAATCAAATGCTATATCAGACAATTGAGCAGCAGCAGATATCATTGCTCTTTCTTCATCTGCTGATTTGTCTTCAAGTTTCCTTGGAGAAGGTCTGGTAAATCCAGAAGCTGGATTTTTCTTTTGATCACATTCTCTAGCAAAGTGTCCAAGATTATTGCAGTTGTAGCATCTAACTTTGCTTTTATCAAAACCCAAACCCTTATCATTTGGATTATCAAGAGTTTTCTTCCCAGTTTTCTTGAAGTAATTCTTGGTTCTTCTTGTCAACATAGCTGAACTCCATTTGATGTCAATTCTTTCAAGTTCGTCAGCATCAATTTGATTAAAATCTTCTTCAGTCAAATTTAAAGAACCAATTCTGTTTGACAAGAAATCTTCATAAGAAGAAAGAAATGCTGTGAAAATAGAAGCATGTTCTTCAGAAACAGGTGACATCGATGCATGAGTACTGTAAATAGGATTCACAGTACTTGTTGAAGGCATACTTGAACCTCCAGCTAACAAAGCAGAACTAGAAGACTCAGAATGTGAAACAGAAACATCAACACCATATATCTTTGGATTTTGTACAGTAGCCATGTGCTTTGTTTCCTTTCTTTGAATGTCTAATAGAGTTGTTTCCAAATGAACGATCATATCATCTAAAGACATTTCCATGATATCTGAATCAGCTTCCATCAATAGCACACGAGTATTCCACTTCTTAGGCAATGAGTTAAGAAGTTTCTTATTCATGTCTATTTGATCCAGCAAAACACCTCCATCAATTAATTCACTCACAAGCTGTGAAAAACGTGAACACATATCTGAAAGAGACTCATTTGGTAACATATCAAAAACCTCATATTGTTTCTTGATGAGTTCTAACTTCTTTTGCTTGTATTTTTCACTTCCACCACACCTCTTCTCAAATGCTTTCCATAGATCATAAGCAATTTCATATTGACGAAACTGCTTCAAAAGAGATTGTGGTAATGACATGGTTAAAGCAGAAAAAGTTTTTCTTTCAGTGTCATGTGCTTTCTTTTCTTCAGGAGTCATAGTCTTTGAATTTTTAAATGGAGTTGGACCCTCGAAAACACCAGTTCTAAGAGGACGTTCATATCTTTCTTCCAAATGATTTAGCATATCGGGATCATTAAAAGAAATAAAAGCCTCAAATCGTAATCTCCATAGAAAATAATCCATACCCATGGTATACATCGGCGGTCTATTTGTGCTTCCAACTTCATTGTTTTGTTTAAGCAAAGCACCAACTTGTTGTATTGGGGTAGCCATTGAAAATCACACAAAGTAGAAACAAAATTCGAAAAATTTCTGAACTACGCGTCACTAGGGAAGTGTCGCATATAAGGATGATGCGTCACTAAGGAAGTGTCGCACAAAGTAAAGTTATGAAACAATGCGTCACTAATGAAGTGTCGCTATTTAAGTGACGTGGAGAAAATTGGACAGAGTAACATTACAATAAAGCAAGTCACTATTTAAGTGACGTTATGAAGTGTCGCGTAAACAAACTAAGTCACTAGAAGAGTGACGCTATGAAGAAACCAAGTCACTGAAGAAGTGACGCTGTAAATAGTGTCGTAATGTAAAAGTTGAACAAACGTGCGTCACTTATGAAGTGTCGCGGTCTTTATCTAAAGTATACGGCACTAGAGTATGCGTTGTCCACTAAACAGCACTAAATTTCCCACTTAAACGCACTAAAATTCCACTATGCGTCACTGATCAAAACTATGCGGCACTAGAGAAGTGTCGCAAGTAGTGACGCTATGATGACTCGTCCACTAACTCCCACTAACGGCGCACTAACAAGCACTAATACTCCAATAATTGTCCACTAATCAAGTGTTTTACACGTGTACAAGATTATACGTCACTATAGAAGTGTCGTAGGTAATGTTTTACACGTGATATCAATTATGCGTCACTACGATAGTGTCGCTATAATGTGATATGCGGCACTGAAGAAGTGTCGCGTATCTGCGTATTCAGACACCAAAAACTGATTTTCCGGCTGTAAACAGTGATTTTTCCGGCAAATTTCGAAAATTTAATTTTCACAAAATCACTCCTAAACACAAATGAACTTCTTGGTTTAAACTTTTAAGCTCAAAAACACAAAGAAATCAAACGTACCTCAAATTTTCTTCCGAAAACATATTTCAAAACGATTCAAAACCGTGAATAACAATCTTTGAATGTTCTTTAGAATGCTCTGATACCAATTGTTAGGTCCCGGTAGGTCTCCTTAAGGATCTATTGAACCGTCAAGTCGTTTGAGTCGTGCGGAATCCGATCACAAACGGGAAACCGGAATGTTTTCGGTTAGAAACATATACGGATATATGTAACTTCCCTTGGAATAATATGAGAATACTTAGTATTTTGGAAGTTAATTGTTGTTATGATTTCAGAGAGAATATCACAGAGAAACACACACACAATATGAAGAATGTCAAGAAAGTTGTGAATTTTGTCTTTGAAAAACATATATATACTCTGACACATATGCGACACTAGCTTAGTGCCGCTGTTCATACACATGCGACACTTCTGAAGTGTCGCTATACAAACTCATGCGACACTAGCTTAGTGTCGCCTGATTTAGCTTAAAACTTAGATTTTTCATTTCAACTTATACAATCAGAGATACAATCGTTTATTCATTCACAACTTAACAAATATACAAATTCACAATTACAGACTCTAGACCAACTGACTGACAATTCAATTATGCACCAACAAAATTTTTAATTTTTGGTCTATATTAGGTATTTATATACGTTTAGGATGGAAAATTGTTTATTTTTATACGACAATCTTGGAAATTACTTAACTTTTTTGCATTACGCAAAAATACGTACTATTTTGCGTATGGCTTAAATTTTTAATCTGGTGCCAGATTTTATATTTTAATGAAAAAATAGGCTATTATATATAGTTATGTGGTCAATTTAAGTATGTATATACATTATTTTTGGAATTATTACATTTTCTATTGTAACTCAGAAAACCCGAGTTTTTTGATAAGCAAAAAGCACTGAGTTCCTTTTCGTGACAGTTTAAAATTCTATTGATAGTCAAATTATTAATTTTTGTTCTATATTAGGAATTTATATACGTTTAGGATGGAAAATTATTTATTTATATACCACAATTTTGGAAATTACCGAACTTTTTTGCATTACGCAAAAATACGTACTATTTTGCGTAATGCTTTAATTTTTAATTTGGTGCCAGATTTCATATTTTAATGGAAAAACAGGCTATTATATATAGTTAGGTGGTGAATTTAAGTATGTATATACATTTTTTTATAATTATTGCTGCTTCAATTGGAACTCAAAAAACCCGAGTTTTTCGATAAGCAAAAAAAAACTGAGTTCCTTTGTGTTACAGTTTAAAAATCTATTGATAGTCAAATTTTTAATTTTTGGTCTATATTAGGTATTTATATACGTTTAGGACGGAAAATTTTTTATTTTTATACGACAATCTTGGAAATTACTTAACTTTTTTGCATTACGCAAAAATACGTACTATTTTGCGTAAGGCTTAAATTTTTAATCTGGTGCCAGATTTTATATTTTAATGAAAAAATAGGCTATTATATATAGTTATGTGGTCAATTTAAGTATGTATATACATTATTTTTGGAATTATTGCATTTTCTATTGTAACTCAGAAAACCCGAGTTTTTCGATAAGCAAAAAGCACTGAGTTCCTTTTCGTGACAGTTTAAAATTCTATTGATAGTCAAATTATTAATTTTTGTTCTATATTAGGAATTTATATACGTTTAGGATGGAAAATTATTTATTTATATACCACAATTTTGGAAATTACCAAACTTTTTTGCATTACGCAAAAATACGTACTATTTTGCGTAATGCTTTAATTTTTAATTCGGTGCCAGATTTCATATTTTAATGGAAAAACAGGCTATTATATATAGTTATGTGGTGAATTTAAGTATGTATATACATTTTTTTTTAATTATTGCTGCTTCAATTGGAACTCAAAAAACCCGAGTTTTTCGATAAGCAAAAAAAAACTGAGTTCCTTTGTGTTACAGTTTAAAAATCTATTGATAGTCAAATTTTTAATTTTTGGTTTATATTAGGTATTTATATACGTTTAGGATGGAAAATTGTTTATTTTTATACGACAATCTTGGAAATTACTTAACTTTTTTGCATTACGCAAAAATACGTACTATTTTGCGTAAGGCTTAAATTTTTAATCTGGTGCCAGTTTTTATATTTTAATGAAAAAATAGGCTATTATATATAGTTATGTGGTCAATTTAAGTATGTATATACATTATTTTTGGAATTATTGCATTTTCTATTGTAACTCAGAAAACCCGAGTTTTTCGATAAGAAAAAAGCACTGAGTTCCTTTTCGTGACAGTTTAAAATTCTATTGATAGTCAAATTATTAATTTTTGTTCTATATTAGGAATTTATATACGTTTAGGATGGAAAATTATTTATTTATATACCACAATTTTGGAAATTACCGAACTTTTTTGCATTACGCAAAAATACGTACTATTTTGCGTAATGCTTTAATTTTTAATTCGGTGCCAGATTTCATATTTTAATGGAAAAACAGGCTATTATATATAGTTATGTGGTGAATTTAAGTATGTATATACATTTTTTTTTTGAATTATTGCTGTTTCAATTGGAACTCAAAAAACCCGAGTTTTTCGATAAGCAAAAAAAAAACTGAGTTCCTTTGTGTTACAGTTTAAAAATCTATTGATAGTAAAAATTTTAATTTTTGGTCTATATTAGGTATTTATATACGTTTAGGATGGAAAATTGTTTATTTTTATACGACAATCTTGGAAATTACTTAACTTTTTTGCATTACGCAAAAATACGTACTATTTTGCGTAAGGCTTAAATTTTTAATCTGGTGTCAGATTTTATATTTTAATGAAAAAATAGGCTATTATATATAGTTATGTGGTCAATTTAAGTATGTATATACATTATTTTTGGAATTATTGCATTTTCTATTGTAACTCAGAAAACCCGAGTTTTTCGATAAGAAAAAAGCACTGAGTTCCTTTTCGTGACAGTTTAAAATTCTATTGATAGTCAAATTATTAATTTTTGTTCTATATTAGGAATTTATATACGTTTAGGATGGAAAATTATTTATTTATATACCACAATTTTGGAAATTACCGAACTTTTTTGCATTACGCAAAAATACGTACTATTTTGCGTAATGCTTTAATTTTTAATTCGGTGCCAGATTTCATATTTTAATGGAAAAACAGGCTATTATATATAGTTATGTGGTGAATTTAAGTATGTATATACATTTTTTTTTTGAATTATTGCTGTTTCAATTGGAACTCAAAAAACCCGAGTTTTTCGATAAGCAAAAAAAAAACTGAGTTCCTTTGTGTTACAGTTTAAAAATCTATTGATAGTAAAATTTTTAATTTTTGGTCTATATTAGGTATTTATATACGTTTAGGATGGAAAATTGTTTATTTTTATACGACAATCTTGGAAATTACTTAACTTTTTTGCATTACGCAAAAATACGTACTATTTTGCGTAAGGCTTAAATTTTTAATCTGGTGTCAGATTTTATATTTTAATGAAAAAATAGGCTATTATATATAGTTATGTGGTCAATTTAAGTATGTATATACATTATTTTTGGAATTATTGCATTTTCTATTGTAACTCAGAAAACCCGAGTTTTTCGATAAGCAAAAAGCACTGAGTTCCTTTTCGTGACAGTTTAAAATTCTATTGATAGTCAAATTATTAATTTTTGTTCTATATTAGGAATTTATATACGTTTAGGATGGAAAATTATTTATTTATATACCACAATTTTGGAAATTACCAAACTTTTTTGCATTACGCAAAAATACGTACTATTTTGCGTAATGCTTTAATTTTTAATTCGGTGCCAGATTTCATATTTTAATGGAAAAACAGGCTATTATATATAGTTATGTGGTGAATTTAAGTATGTATATACATTTTTTTTTAATTATTGCTGCTTCAATTGGAACTCAAAAAACCCGAGTTTTTCGATAAGCAAAAAAAAACTGAGTTCCTTTGTGTTACAGTTTAAAAATCTATTGATAGTCAAATTTTTAATTTTTGGTTTATATTAGGTATTTATATACGTTTAGGATGGAAAATTGTTTATTTTTATACGACAATCTTGGAAATTACTTAACTTTTTTGCATTACGCAAAAATACGTACTATTTTGCGTAAGGCTTAAATTTTTAATCTGGTGCCAGTTTTTATATTTTAATGAAAAAATAGGCTATTATATATAGTTATGTGGTCAATTTAAGTATGTATATACATTATTTTTGGAATTATTGCATTTTCTATTGTAACTGAAAAACCCGAGTTTTTCGATAAGCAAAAAGCACTGAGTTCCTTTTCGTGACAGTTTAAAATTCTATTGATAGTCAAATTATTAATTTTTGTTCTATATTAGGAATTTATATACGTTTAGGATGGAAAATTATTTATTTATATACCACAATTTTGGAAATTACCGAACTTTTTTGCATTACGCAAAAATACGTACTATTTTGCGTAATGCTTTAATTTTTAATTCGGTGCCAGATTTCATATTTTAATGGAAAAACAGGCTATTATATATAGTTATGTGGTGAATTTAAGTATGTATATACATTTTTTTTTTGAATTATTGCTGTTTCAATTGGAACTCAAAAAACCCGAGTTTTTCGATAAGCAAAAAAAAAACTGAGTTCCTTTGTGTTACAGTTTAAAAATCTATTGATAGTAAAAATTTTAATTTTTGGTCTATATTAGGTATTTATATACGTTTAGGATGGAAAATTGTTTATTTTTATACGACAATCTTGGAAATTACTTAACTTTTTTGCATTACGCAAAAATACGTACTATTTTGCGTAAGGCTTAAATTTTTAATCTGGTGTCAGATTTTATATTTTAATGAAAAAATAGGCTATTATATATAGTTATGTGGTCAATTTAAGTATGTATATACATTATTTTTGGAATTATTGCATTTTCTATTGTAACTCAGAAAACCCGAGTTTTTCGATAAGAAAAAAGCACTGAGTTCCTTTTCGTGACAGTTTAAAATTCTATTGATAGTCAAATTATTAATTTTTGTTCTATATTAGGAATTTATATACGTTTAGGATGGAAAATTATTTATTTATATACCACAATTTTGGAAATTACCGAACTTTTTTGCATTACGCAAAAATACGTACTATTTTGCGTAATGCTTTAATTTTTAATTCGGTGCCAGATTTCATATTTTAATGGAAAAACAGGCTATTATATATAGTTATGTGGTGAATTTAAGTATGTATATACATTTTTTTTTTGAATTATTGCTGTTTCAATTGGAACTCAAAAAACCCGAGTTTTTCGATAAGCAAAAAAAAAACTGAGTTCCTTTGTGTTACAGTTTAAAAATCTATTGATAGTAAAATTTTTAATTTTTGGTCTATATTAGGTATTTATATACGTTTAGGATGGAAAATTGTTTATTTTTATACGACAATCTTGGAAATTACTTAACTTTTTTGCATTACGCAAAAATACGTACTATTTTGCGTAAGGCTTAAATTTTTAATCTGGTGTCAGATTTTATATTTTAATGAAAAAATAGGCTATTATATATAGTTATGTGGTCAATTTAAGTATGTATATACATTATTTTTGGAATTATTGCATTTTCTATTGTAACTCAGAAAACCCGAGTTTTTCGATAAGCAAAAAGCACTGAGTTCCTTTTCGTGACAGTTTAAAATTCTATTGATAGTCAAATTATTAATTTTTGTTCTATATTAGGAATTTATATACGTTTAGGATGGAAAATTATTTATTTATATACCACAATTTTGGAAATTACCAAACTTTTTTGCATTACGCAAAAATACGTACTATTTTGCGTAATGCTTTAATTTTTAATTCGGTGCCAGATTTCATATTTTAATGGAAAAACAGGCTATTATATATAGTTATGTGGTGAATTTAAGTATGTATATACATTTTTTTATAATTATTGCTGCTTCAATTGGAACTCAAAAAACCCGAGTTTTTCGATAAGCAAAAAAAAACTGAGTTCCTTTGTGTTACAGTTTAAAAATCTATTGATAGTCAAATTTTTAATTTTTGGTTTATATTAGGTATTTATATACGTTTAGGATGGAAAATTGTTTATTTTTATACGACAATCTTGGAAATTACTTAACTTTTTTGCATTACGCAAAAATACGTACTATTTTGCGTAAGGCTTAAATTTTTAATCTGGTGCCAGTTTTTATATTTTAATGAAAAAATAGGCTATTATATATAGTTATGTGGTCAATTTAAGTATGTATATACATTATTTTTGGAATTATTGCATTTTCTATTGTAACTCAGAAAACCCGAGTTTTTCGATAAGAAAAAAGCACTGAGTTCCTTTTCGTGACAGTTTAAAATTCTATTGATAGTCAAATTATTAATTTTTGTTCTATATTAGGAATTTATATACGTTTAGGATGGAAAATTATTTATTTATATACCACAATTTTGGAAATTACCGAACTTTTTTGCATTATGCAAAAATACGTACTATTTTGCGTAATGCTTTAATTTTTAATTCGGTGCCAGATTTCATATTTTAATGGAAAAACAGGCTATTATATATAGTTATGTGGTTAATTTAAGTATGTATATACATTTTTTTTTTGAATTATTGCTGTTTCAATTGGAACTCAAAAAACCCGAGTTTTTCGATAAGCAAAAAAAAAACTGAGTTCCTTTGTGTTACAGTTTAAAAATCTATTGATAGTCAAATTTTTAATTTTTGGTCTATATTAGGTATTTATATACGTTTAGGATGGAAAATTGTTTATTTTTATACGACAATCTTGGAAATTACTTAACTTTTTTGCATTACGCAAAAATACGTACTATTTTGCGTAAGGCTTAAATTTTTAATCTGGTGTCAGATTTTATATTTTAATGAAAAAATAGGCTATTATATATAGTTATGTGGTCAATTTAAGTATGTATATACATTATTTTTGGAATTATTGCATTTTCTATTGTAACTCAGAAAACCCGAGTTTTTCGATAAGCAAAAAGCACTGAGTTCCTTTTCGTGACAGTTTAAAATTCTATTGATAGTCAAATTATTAATTTTTGTTCTATATTAGGAATTTATATACGTTTAGGATGGAAAATTATTTATTTATATACCACAATTTTGGAAATTACCAAACTTTTTTGCATTACGCAAAAATACGTACTATTTTGCGTAATGCTTTAATTTTTAATTCGGTGCCAGATTTCATATTTTAATGGAAAAACAGGCTATTATATATAGTTATGTGGTGAATTTAAGTATGTATATACATTTTTTTTTAATTATTGCTGCTTCAATTGGAACTCAAAAAACCCGAGTTTTTCGATAAGCAAAAAAAAACTGAGTGTGTTACAGTTTAAAAATCTATTGATAGTCAAATTTTTAATTTTTGGTTTATATTAGGTATTTATATACGTTTAGGATGGAAAATTGTTTATTTTTATACGACAATCTTGGAAATTACTTAACTTTTTTGCATTACGCAAAAATACGTACTATTTTGCGTAAGGCTTAAATTTTTAATCTGGTGCCAGTTTTTATATTTTAATGAAAAAATAGGCTATTATATATAGTTATGTGGTCAATTTAAGTATGTATATACATTATTTTTGGAATTATTGCATTTTCTATTGTAACTCAGAAAACCCGAGTTTTTCGATAAGCAAAAAGCACTGAGTTCCTTTCGTGACAGTTTAAAATTCTATTGATAGTCAAATTATTAATTTTTGTTCTATATTAGGAATTTATATACGTTTAGGATGAAAAATTATTTACTTATATACCACAATTTTTGAAATTACCGAACTTTTTTGCATTACGCAAAAATACGTACTATTTTGCGTAAGGCTTTAATTTTTAATTCGGTGCCAGATTTCATATTTTAATGAAAAATAGGCTATTATATATAGTTATGTGGTGAATTTAAGTATGTATATACATTTTTTTTTAATTATTGCTGCTTCAATTGGAACTCAAAAAACCCGAGTTTTTCGATAAGCAAAAAAAAACTGAGTTCCTTTGTGTTACAGTTTAAAAATCTATTGATAGTCAAATTTTTAATTTTTGGTCTATATTAGGTATTTATATACGTTTAGGATGGAAAATTGTTTATATTTATACGACAATCTTGGAAATTACTTAACTTTTTTGCATTACGCAAAAATACGTACTATTTTGCGTATGGCTTAAATTTTTAATCTGGTGCCAGATTTTATATTTTAATGAAAAAATAGGCTATTATATATAGTTATGTGGTCAATTTAAGTATGTATATACATTATTTTTGGAATTATTGCATATTCTATTGTAACTCAGAAAACCCGAGTTTTTTGATAAGCAAAAAGCACTGAGTTCCTTTTCGTGACAGTTTAAAATTCTATTGATAGTCAAATTATTAATTTTTGTTCTATATTAGGAATTTATATACGTTTAGGATGGAAAATTATTTATTTATATACCACAATTTTGGAAATTACCGAACTTTTTTGCATTACGCAAAAATACGTACTATTTTGCGTAATGCTTTAATTTTTAATTTGGTGCCAGATTTCATATTTTAATGGAAAAACAGGCTATTATATATAGTTATGTGGTGAATTTAAGTATGTATATACATTTTTTTATAATTATTGCTGCTTCAATTGGAACTCAAAAAACCCGAGTTTTTCGATAAGCAAAAAAAAACTGAGTTCCTTTGTGTTACAGTTTAAAAATCTATTGATAGTCAAATTTTTAATTTTTGGTCTATATTAGGTATTTATATACGTTTAGGACGGAAAATTTTTTATTTTTATACGACAATCTTGGAAATTACTTAACTTTTTTGCATTACGCAAAAATACGTACTATTTTGCGTAAGGCTTAAATTTTTAATCTGGTGCCAGATTTTATATTTTAATGAAAAAATAGGCTATTATATATAGTTATGTGGTCAATTTAAGTATGTATATACATTATTTTTGGAATTATTGCATTTTCTATTGTAACTCAGAAAACCCGAGTTTTTCGATAAGCAAAAAGCACTTACTTCCTTTCGTGATAGTTTAAAATTCTATTGATAGTCAAATTATTAATTTTTGTTCTATATTAGGAATTTATATACGTTTAGGATGAAAAATTATTTATTTATATACCACAATTTTTGAAATTACCGAACTTTTTTGCATTACGCAAAAATACGTACTATTTTGCGTAATGCTTTAATTTTTAATTCGGTGCCAGATTTCATATTTTAATGAAAAAATAGGCTATTATATATAGTTATGTGGTGAATTTAAGTATGTATATGCATTTTTTTTTTTGAATTATTGCTGTTTCAATTGGAACTCAAAAAACCCGAGTTTTTCGATAAGCAAAAAAAAAACTGAGTTCCTTTGTGTTACAGTTTAAAAATCTATTGATAGTAAAATTTTTAATTTTTGGTCTATATTAGGTATTTATATACTTTTGGGATGGAAAATTGTTTATTTTTATACGACAATCTTGGAAATTACTTAACTTTTTTGCATTACGCAAAAATACGTACTATTTTGCGTAAGGCTTAAATTTTTAATCTGGTGTCAGATTTTATATTTTAATGAAAAAATAGGCTATTATATATAGTTATGTGGTCAATTTAAGTATGTATATACATTATTTTTGGAATTATTGCATTTTCTATTGTAACTCAGAAAACCCGAGTTTTTCGATAAGCAAAAAGCACTGAGTTCCTTTTCGTGACAGTTTAAAATTCTATTGATAGTCAAATTATTAATTTTTGTTCTATATTAGGAATTTATATACGTTTAGGATGGAAAATTATTTATTTATATACCACAATTTTGGAAATTACCGAACTTTTTTGCATTACGCAAAAATACGTACTATTTTGCGTAATGCTTTAATTTTTAATTCGGTGCCAGATTTCATATTTTAATGGAAAAACAGGCTATTATATATAGTTATGTGGTGAATTTAAGTATGTATATACATTTTTTTTGAATTATTGCTGCTTCAATTGGAACTCAAAAAACCCGAGTTTTTCGATAAGCAAAAAAAAACTGAGTTCCTTTGTGTTACAGTTTAAAAATCTATTGATAGTCAAATTTTTAATTTTTGGTCTATATTAGGTATTTATATACGTTTAGGATGGAAAATTGTTTATTTTTATACGACAATCTTGGAAATTACTTAACTTTTTTGCATTACGCAAAAATACGTACTATTTTGCGTAAGGCTTAAATTTTTAATCTGGTGCCAGTTTTTATATTTTAATGAAAAAATAGGCTATTATATATAGTTATGTGGTCAATTTAAGTATGTATATACATTATTTTTGGAATTATTGCATTTTCTATTGTAACTCAGAAAACCCGAGTTTTTCGATAAGCAAAAAGCACTGAGTTCCTTTCGTGACAGTTTAAAATTCTATTGATAGTCAAATTATTAATTTTTGTTCTATATTAGGAATTTATATACGTTTAGGATGAAAAATTATTTACTTATATACCACAATTTTTGAAATTACCGAACTTTTTTGCATTACGCAAAAATACGTACTATTTTGCGTAAGGCTTTAATTTTTAATTCGGTGCCAGATTTCATATTTTAATGAAAAATAGGCTATTATATATAGTTATGTGGTGAATTTAAGTATGTATATACATTTTTTTTTAATTATTGCTGCTTCAATTGGAACTCAAAAAACCCGAGTTTTTCGATAAGCAAAAAAAAACTGAGTTCCTTTGTGTTACAGTTTAAAAATCTATTGATAGTCAAATTTTTAATTTTTGGTTTATATTAGGTATTTATATACGTTTAGGATGGAAAATTGTTTATTTTTATACGACAATCTTGGAAATTACTTAACTTTTTTGCATTACGCAAAAATACGTACTATTTTGCGTAAGGCTTAAATTTTTAATCTGGTGCCAGTTTTTATATTTTAATGAAAAAATAGGCTATTATATATAGTTATGTGGTCAATTTAAGTATGTATATACATTATTTTTGGAATTATTGCATTTTCTATTGTAACTCAGAAAACCCGAGTTTTTCGATAAGCAAAAAGCACTGAGTTCCTTTCGTGACAGTTTAAAATTCTATTGATAGTCAAATTATTAATTTTTGTTCTATATTAGGAATTTATATACGTTTAGGATGAAAAATTATTTACTTATATACCACAATTTTTGAAATTACCGAACTTTTTTGCATTACGCAAAAATACGTACTATTTTGCGTAAGGCTTTAATTTTTAATTCGGTGCCAGATTTCATATTTTAATGAAAAATAGGCTATTATATATAGTTATGTGGTGAATTTAAGTATGTATATACATTTTTTTTTAATTATTGCTGCTTCAATTGGAACTCAAAAAACCCGAGTTTTTCGATAAGCAAAAAAAAAACTGAGTTCCTTTGTGTTACAGTTTAAAAATCTATTGATAGTAAAATTTTTAATTTTTGGTCTATATTAGGTATTTATATACTTTTGGGATGGAAAATTGTTTATTTTTATACGACAATCTTGGAAATTACTTAACTTTTTTGCATTACGCAAAAATACGTACTATTTTGCGTAAGGCTTAAATTTTTAATCTGGTGTCAGATTTTATATTTTAATGAAAAAATAGGCTATTATATATAGTTATGTGGTCAATTTAAGTATGTATATACATTATTTTTGGAATTATTGCATTTTCTATTGTAACTCAGAAAACCCGAGTTTTTCGATAAGCAAAAAGCACTGAGTTCCTTTTCGTGACAGTTTAAAATTCTATTGATAGTCAAATTATTAATTTTTGTTCTATATTAGGAATTTATATACGTTTAGGATGGAAAATTATTTATTTATATACCACAATTTTGGAAATTACCGAACTTTTTTGCATTACGCAAAAATACGTACTATTTTGCGTAATGCTTTAATTTTTAATTCGGTGCCAGATTTCATATTTTAATGGAAAAACAGGCTATTATATATAGTTATGTGGTGAATTTAAGTATGTATATACATTTTTTTTGAATTATTGCTGCTTCAATTGGAACTCAAAAAACCCGAGTTTTTCGATAAGCAAAAAAAAACTGAGTTCCTTTGTGTTACAGTTTAAAAATCTATTGATAGTCAAATTTTTAATTTTTGGTCTATATTAGGTATTTATATACGTTTAGGATGGAAAATTGTTTATTTTTATACGACAATCTTGGAAATTACTTAACTTTTTTGCATTACGCAAAAATACGTACTATTTTGCGTAAGGCTTAAATTTTTAATCTGGTGCCAGTTTTTATATTTTAATGAAAAAATAGGCTATTATATATAGTTATGTGGTCAATTTAAGTATGTATATACATTATTTTTGGAATTATTGCATTTTCTATTGTAACTCAGAAAACCCGAGTTTTTCGATAAGCAAAAAGCACTGAGTTCCTTTCGTGACAGTTTAAAATTCTATTGATAGTCAAATTATTAATTTTTGTTCTATATTAGGAATTTATATACGTTTAGGATGAAAAATTATTTACTTATATACCACAATTTTTGAAATTACCGAACTTTTTTGCATTACGCAAAAATACGTACTATTTTGCGTAAGGCTTTAATTTTTAATTCGGTGCCAGATTTCATATTTTAATGAAAAATAGGCTATTATATATAGTTATGTGGTGAATTTAAGTATGTATATACATTTTTTTTTAATTATTGCTGCTTCAATTGGAACTCAAAAAACCCGAGTTTTTCGATAAGCAAAAAAAAACTGAGTTCCTTTGTGTTACAGTTTAAAAATCTATTGATAGTCAAATTTTTAATTTTTGGTTTATATTAGGTATTTATATACGTTTAGGATGGAAAATTGTTTATTTTTATACGACAATCTTGGAAATTACTTAACTTTTTTGCATTACGCAAAAATACGTACTATTTTGCGTAAGGCTTAAATTTTTAATCTGGTGCCAGTTTTTATATTTTAATGAAAAAATAGGCTATTATATATAGTTATGTGGTCAATTTAAGTATGTATATACATTATTTTTGGAATTATTGCATTTTCTATTGTAACTCAGAAAACCCGAGTTTTTCGATAAGCAAAAAGCACTGAGTTCCTTTCGTGACAGTTTAAAATTCTATTGATAGTCAAATTATTAATTTTTGTTCTATATTAGGAATTTATATACGTTTAGGATGGAAAATTATTTATTTATATACCACAATTTTGGAAATTACCGAACTTTTTTGCATTACGCAAAAATACGTACTATTTTGCGTAATGCTTTAATTTTTAATTTGGTGCCAGATTTCATATTTTAATGGAAAAACAGGCTATTATATATAGTTATGTGGTGAATTTAAGTATGTATATATACATTTTTTTATAATTATTGCTGCTTCAATTGGAACTCAAAAAACCCGAGTTTTTCGATAAGCAAAAAAAAACTGAGTTCCTTTGTGTTACAGTTTAAAAATCTATTGATAGTCAAATTTTTAATTTTTGGTCTATATTAGGTATTTATATACGTTTAGGACGGAAAATTTTTTATTTTTATACGACAATCTTAGAAATTACTTAACTTTTTTGCATTACGCAAAAATACGTACTATTTTGCGTAAGGCTTAAATTTTTAATCTGGTGCCAGATTTTATATTTTAATGAAAAAATAGGCTATTATATATAGTTATGTGGTCAATTTAAGTATGTATATACATTATTTTTGGAATTATTGCATTTTCTATTGTAACTCAGAAAACCCGAGTTTTTCGATAAGCAAAAAGCACTTACTTCCTTTCGTGATAGTTTAAAATTCTATTGATAGTCAAATTATTAATTTTTGTTCTATATTAGGAATTTATATACGTTTAGGATGGAAAATTATTTATTTATATACCACAATTTTGGAAATTACCAAACTTTTTTGCATTACGCAAAAATACGTACTATTTTGCGTAATGCTTTAATTTTTAATTCGGTGCCAGATTTCATATTTTAATGGAAAAACAGGCTATTATATATAGTTATGTGGTGAATTTAAGTATGTATATACATTTTTTTTTAATTATTGCTGCTTCAATTGGAACTCAAAAAACCCGAGTTTTTCGATAAGCAAAAAAAAAACTGAGTGTGTTACAGTTTAAAAATCTATTGATAGTCAAATTTTTAATTTTTGGTTTATATTAGGTATTTATATACATTTAGGATGGAAAATTGTTTATTTTTATACGACAATCTTGGAAATTACTTAACTTTTTTGCATTACGCAAAAATACGTACTATTTTGCGTAAGGCTTAAATTTTTAATCTGGTGCCAGTTTTTATATTTTAATGAAAAAATAGGCTATTATATATAGTTATGTGGTCAATTTAAGTATGTATATACATTATTTTTGGAATTATTGCATTTTCTATTGTAACTCAGAAAACCCGAGTTTTTCGATAAGCAAAAAGCACTGAGTTCCTTTCGTGACAGTTTAAAATTCTATTGATAGTCAAATTATTAATTTTTGTTCTATATTAGGAATTTATATACGTTTAGGATGAAAAATTATTTACTTATATACCACAATTTTTGAAATTACCGAACTTTTTTGCATTACGCAAAAATACGTACTATTTTGCGTAATGCTTTAATTTTTAATTCGGTGCCAGATTTCATATTTTAATGGAAAAACAGGCTATTATATATAGTTATGTGGTGAATTTAAGTATGTATATACATTTTTTTATAATTATTGCTGCTTCAATTGGAACTCAAAAAACCCGAGTTTTTCGATAAGCAAAAAAAAACTGAGTTCCTTTGTGTTACAGTTTAAAAATCTATTGATAGTCAAATTTTTAATTTTTGGTTTATATTAGGTATTTATATACGTTTAGGATGGAAAATTGTTTATTTTTATACGACAATCTTGGAAATTACTTAACTTTTTTGCATTACGCAAAAATACGTACTATTTTGCGTAAGGCTTAAATTTTTAATCTGGTGCCAGTTTTTATATTTTAATGAAAAAATAGGCTATTATATATAGTTATGTGGTCAATTTAAGTATGTATATACATTATTTTTGGAATTATTGCATTTTCTATTGTAACTCAGAAAACCCGAGTTTTTCGATAAGAAAAAAGCACTGAGTTCCTTTTCGTGACAGTTTAAAATTCTATTGATAGTCAAATTATTAATTTTTGTTCTATATTAGGAATTTATATACGTTTAGGATGGAAAATTATTTATTTATATACCACAATTTTGGAAATTACCGAACTTTTTTGCATTATGCAAAAATACGTACTATTTTGCGTAATGCTTTAATTTTTAATTCGGTGCCAGATTTCATATTTTAATGGAAAAACAGGCTATTATATATAGTTATGTGGTTAATTTAAGTATGTATATACATTTTTTTTTTGAATTATTGCTGTTTCAATTGGAACTCAAAAAACCCGAGTTTTTCGATAAGCAAAAAAAAAACTGAGTTCCTTTGTGTTACAGTTTAAAAATCTTTTGATAGTCAAATTTTTAATTTTTGGTCTATATTAGGTATTTATATACGTTTAGGATGGAAAATTGTTTATTTTTATACGACAATCTTGGAAATTACTTAACTTTTTTGCATTACGCAAAAATACGTACTATTTTGCGTAAGGCTTAAATTTTTAATCTGGTGTCAGATTTTATATTTTAATGAAAAAATAGGCTATTATATATAGTTATGTGGTCAATTTAAGTATGTATATACATTATTTTTGGAATTATTGCATTTTCTATTGTAACTCAGAAAACCCGAGTTTTTCGATAAGCAAAAAGCACTGAGTTCCTTTTCGTGACAGTTTAAAATTCTATTGATAGTCAAATTATTAATTTTTGTTCTATATTAGGAATTTATATACGTTTAGGATGGAAAATTATTTATTTATATACCACAATTTTGGAAATTACCAAACTTTTTTGCATTACGCAAAAATACGTACTATTTTGCGTAATGCTTTAATTTTTAATTCGGTGCCAGATTTCATATTTTAATGGAAAAACAGGCTATTATATATAGTTATGTGGTGAATTTAAGTATGTATATACATTTTTTTTTAATTATTGCTGCTTCAATTGGAACTCAAAAAACCCGAGTTTTTCGATAAGCAAAAAAAAACTGAGTGTGTTACAGTTTAAAAATCTATTGATAGTCAAATTTTTAATTTTTGGTTTATATTAGGTATTTATATACGTTTAGGATGGAAAATTGTTTATTTTTATACGACAATCTTGGAAATTACTTAACTTTTTTGCATTACGCAAAAATACGTACTATTTTGCGTAAGGCTTAAATTTTTAATCTGGTGCCAGTTTTTATATTTTAATGAAAAAATAGGCTATTATATATAGTTATGTGGTCAATTTAAGTATGTATATACATTATTTTTGGAATTATTGCATTTTCTATTGTAACTCAGAAAACCCGAGTTTTTCGATAAGCAAAAAGCACTGAGTTCCTTTCGTGACAGTTTAAAATTCTATTGATAGTCAAATTATTAATTTTTGTTCTATATTAGGAATTTATATACGTTTAGGATGAAAAATTATTTACTTATATACCACAATTTTTGAAATTACCGAACTTTTTTGCATTACGCAAAAATACGTACTATTTTGCGTAAGGCTTTAATTTTTAATTCGGTGCCAGATTTCATATTTTAATGAAAAATAGGCTATTATATATAGTTATGTGGTGAATTTAAGTATGTATATACATTTTTTTTTAATTATTGCTGCTTCAATTGGAACTCAAAAAACCCGAGTTTTTCGATAAGCAAAAAAAAACTGAGTTCCTTTGTGTTACAGTTTAAAAATCTATTGATAGTCAAATTTTTAATTTTTGGTCTATATTAGGTATTTATATACGTTTAGGATGGAAAATTGTTTATATTTATACGACAATCTTGGAAATTACTTAACTTTTTTGCATTACGCAAAAATACGTACTATTTTGCGTATGGCTTAAATTTTTAATCTGGTGCCAGATTTTATATTTTAATGAAAAAATAGGCTATTATATATAGTTATGTGGTCAATTTAAGTATGTATATACATTATTTTTGGAATTATTGCATTTTCTATTGTAACTCAGAAAACCCGAGTTTTTTGATAAGCAAAAAGCACTGAGTTCCTTTTCGTGACAGTTTAAAATTCTATTGATAGTCAAATTATTAATTTTTGTTCTATATTAGGAATTTATATACGTTTAGGATGGAAAATTATTTATTTATATACCACAATTTTGGAAATTACCGAACTTTTTTGCATTACGCAAAAATACGTACTATTTTGCGTAATGCTTTAATTTTTAATTTGGTGCCAGATTTCATATTTTAATGGAAAAACAGGCTATTATATATAGTTATGTGGTGAATTTAAGTATGTATATACATTTTTTTATAATTATTGCTGCTTCAATTGGAACTCAAAAAACCCGAGTTTTTCGATAAGCAAAAAAAAACTGAGTTCCTTTGTGTTACAGTTTAAAAATCTATTGATAGTCAAATTTTTAATTTTTGGTCTATATTTGGTATTTATATACGTTTAGGACGGAAAATTTTTTATTTTTATACGACAATCTTGGAAATTACTTAACTTTTTTGCATTACGCAAAAATACGTACTATTTTGCGTAAGGCTTAAATTTTTAATCTGGTGCCAGATTTTATATTTTAATGAAAAAATAGGCTATTATATATAGTTATGTGGTCAATTTAAGTATGTATATACATTATTTTTGGAATTATTGCATTTTCTATTGTAACTCAGAAAACCCGAGTTTTTCGATAAGCAAAAAGCACTTACTTCCTTTCGTGATAGTTTAAAATTCTATTGATAGTCAAATTATTAATTTTTGTTCTATATTAGGAATTTATATACGTTTAGGATGAAAAATTATTTATTTATATACCACAATTTTTGAAATTACCGAACTTTTTTGCATTACGCAAAAATACGTACTATTTTGCGTAATGCTTTAATTTTTAATTCGGTGCCAGATTTCATATTTTAATGAAAAAATAGGCTATTATATATAGTTATGTGGTGAATTTAAGTATGTATATGCATTTTTTTTTTTGAATTATTGCTGTTTCAATTGGAACTCAAAAAACCCGAGTTTTTCGATAAGCAAAAAAAAAACTGAGTTCCTTTGTGTTACAGTTTAAAAATCTATTGATAGTAAAATTTTTAATTTTTGGTCTATATTAGGTATTTATATACTTTTGGGATGGAAAATTGTTTATTTTTATACGACAATCTTGGAAATTACTTAACTTTTTTGCATTACGCAAAAATACGTACTATTTTGCGTAAGGCTTAAATTTTTAATCTGGTGTCAGATTTTATATTTTAATGAAAAAATAGGCTATTATATATAGTTATGTGGTCAATTTAAGTATGTATATACATTATTTTTGGAATTATTGCATTTTCTATTGTAACTCAGAAAACCCGAGTTTTTCGATAAGCAAAAAGCACTGAGTTCCTTTTCGTGACAGTTTAAAATTCTATTGATAGTCAAATTATTAATTTTTGTTCTATATTAGGAATTTATATACGTTTAGGATGGAAAATTATTTATTTATATACCACAATTTTGGAAATTACCGAACTTTTTTGCATTACGCAAAAATACGTACTATTTTGCGTAATGCTTTAATTTTTAATTCGGTGCCAGATTTCATATTTTAATGGAAAAACAGGCTATTATATATAGTTATGTGGTGAATTTAAGTATGTATATACATTTTTTTTGAATTATTGCTGCTTCAATTGGAACTCAAAAAACCCGAGTTTTTCGATAAGCAAAAAAAAACTGAGTTCCTTTGTGTTACAGTTTAAAAATCTATTGATAGTCAAATTTTTAATTTTTGGTCTATATTAGGTATTTATATACGTTTAGGATGGAAAATTGTTTATTTTTATACGACAATCTTGGAAATTACTTAACTTTTTTGCATTACGCAAAAATACGTACTATTTTGCGTAAGGCTTAAATTTTTAATCTGGTGCCAGTTTTTATATTTTAATGAAAAAATAGGCTATTATATATAGTTATGTGGTCAATTTAAGTATGTATATACATTATTTTTGGAATTATTGCATTTTCTATTGTAACTCAGAAAACCCGAGTTTTTCGATAAGCAAAAAGCACTGAGTTCCTTTCGTGACAGTTTAAAATTCTATTGATAGTCAAATTATTAATTTTTGTTCTATATTAGGAATTTATATACGTTTAGGATGAAAAATTATTTACTTATATACCACAATTTTTGAAATTACCGAACTTTTTTGCATTACGCAAAAATACGTACTATTTTGCGTAAGGCTTTAATTTTTAATTCGGTGCCAGATTTCATATTTTAATGAAAAATAGGCTATTATATATAGTTATGTGGTGAATTTAAGTATGTATATACATTTTTTTTTAATTATTGCTGCTTCAATTGGAACTCAAAAAACCCGAGTTTTTCGATAAGCAAAAAAAAACTGAGTTCCTTTGTGTTACAGTTTAAAAATCTATTGATAGTCAAATTTTTAATTTTTGGTTTATATTAGGTATTTATATACGTTTAGGATGGAAAATTGTTTATTTTTATACGACAATCTTGGAAATTACTTAACTTTTTTGCATTACGCAAAAATACGTACTATTTTGCGTAAGGCTTAAATTTTTAATCTGGTGCCAGTTTTTATATTTTAATGAAAAAATAGGCTATTATATATAGTTATGTGGTCAATTTAAGTATGTATATACATTATTTTTGGAATTATTGCATTTTCTATTGTAACTCAGAAAACCCGAGTTTTTCGATAAGCAAAAAGCACTGAGTTCCTTTCGTGACAGTTTAAAATTCTATTGATAGTCAAATTATTAATTTTTGTTCTATATTAGGAATTTATATACGTTTAGGATGAAAAATTATTTACTTATATACCACAATTTTTGAAATTACCGAACTTTTTTGCATTACGCAAAAATACGTACTATTTTGCGTAAGGCTTTAATTTTTAATTCGGTGCCAGATTTCATATTTTAATGAAAAATAGGCTATTATATATAGTTATGTGGTGAATTTAAGTATGTATATACATTTTTTTTTAATTATTGCTGCTTCAATTGGAACTCAAAAAACCCGAGTTTTTCGATAAGCAAAAAAAAACTGAGTTCCTTTGTGTTACAGTTTAAAAATCTATTGATAGTCAAATTTTTAATTTTTGGTCTATATTAGGTATTTATATACGTTTAGGATGGAAAATTGTTTATTTTTATACGACAATCTTGGAAATTACTTAACTTTTTGCATTACGCAAAAATACGTACTATTTTGCGTATGGCTTAAATTTTTAATCTGGTGCCAGATTTTATATTTTAATGAAAAAATAGGCTATTATATATAGTTATGTGGTCAATTTAAGTATGTATATACATTATTTTTGGAATTATTGCATTTTCTATTGTAACTCAGAAAACCCGAGTTTTTTGATAAGCAAAAAGCACTGAGTTCCTTTTCGTGACAGTTTAAAATTCTATTGATAGTCAAATTATTAATTTTTGTTCTATATTAGGAATTTATATACGTTTAGGATGGAAAATTATTTATTTATATACCACAATTTTGGAAATTACCGAACTTTTTTGCATTACGCAAAAATACGTACTATTTTGCGTAATGCTTTAATTTTTAATTTGGTGCCAGATTTCATATTTTAATGGAAAAACAGGCTATTATATATAGTTATGTGGTGAATTTAAGTATGTATATACATTTTTTTATAATTATTGCTGCTTCAATTGGAACTCAAAAAACCCGAGTTTTTCGATAAGCAAAAAAAAACTGAGTTCCTTTGTGTTACAGTTTAAAAATCTATTGATAGTCAAATTTTTAATTTTTGGTCTATATTAGGTATTTATATACGTTTAGGACGGAAATTTTTTTATTTTTATACGACAATCTTGGAAATTACTTAACTTTTTTGCATTACGCAAAAATACGTACTATTTTGCGTAAGGCTTAAATTTTTAATCTGGTGCCAGATTTTATATTTTAATGAAAAAATAGGCTATTATATATAGTTATGTGGTCAATTTAAGTATGTATATACATTATTTTTGGAATTATTGCATTTTCTATTGTAACTCAGAAAACCCGAGTTTTTCGATAAGCAAAAAGCACTTACTTCCTTTCGTGATAGTTTAAAATTCTATTGATAGTCAAATTATTAATTTTTGTTCTATATTAGGAATTTATATACGTTTAGGATGGAAAATTATTTATTTATATACCACAATTTTGGAAATTACCAAACTTTTTTGCATTACGCAAAAATACGTACTATTTTGCGTAATGCTTTAATTTTTAATTCGGTGCCAGATTTCATATTTTAATGGAAAAACAGGCTATTATATATAGTTATGTGGTGAATTTAAGTATGTATATACATTTTTTTTTAATTATTGCTGCTTCAATTGGAACTCAAAAAACCCGAGTTTTTCGATAAGCAAAAAAAAAACTGAGTGTGTTACAGTTTAAAAATCTATTGATAGTCAAATTTTTAATTTTTGGTTTATATTAGGTATTTATATACATTTAGGATGGAAAATTGTTTATTTTTATACGACAATCTTGGAAATTACTTAACTTTTTTGCATTACGCAAAAATACGTACTATTTTGCGTAAGGCTTAAATTTTTAATCTGGTGCCAGTTTTTATATTTTAATGAAAAAATAGGCTATTATATATAGTTATGTGGTCAATTTAAGTATGTATATACATTATTTTTGGAATTATTGCATTTTCTATTGTAACTCAGAAAACCCGAGTTTTTCGATAAGCAAAAAGCACTGAGTTCCTTTCGTGACAGTTTAAAATTCTATTGATAGTCAAATTATTAATTTTTGTTCTATATTCGGAATTTATATACGTTTAGGATGAAAAATTATTTATTTATATACCACAATTTTGGAAATTACCGAACTTTTTTGCATTACGCAAAAATACGTACTATTTTGCGTAATGTTTTAATTTTTAATTCGGTGCCAGATTTCATATTTTAATGAAAAATAGGCTATTATATATAGTTATGTGGTGAATTTAAGTATGTATATACATTTTTTTTTAATTATTGCTGCTTCAATTGGAACTCAAAAAACCCGAGTTTTTCGATAAGCAAAAAAAAACTGAGTTCCTTTGTGTTACAGTTTAAAAATCTATTGATAGTCAAATTTTTAATTTTTGGTCTATATTAGGTATTTATATACGTTTAGGATGGAAAATTGTTTATTTTTATACGACAATCTTGGAAATTACTTAACTTTTTTGCATTACGCAAAAATACGTACTATTTTGCGTATGGCTTAAATTTTTAATCTGGTGCCAGATTTTATATTTTAATGAAAAAATAGGCTATTATATATAGTTATGTGGTCAATTTAAGTATGTATATACATTATTTTTGGAATTATTACATTTTCTATTGTAACTCAGAAAACCCGAGTTTTTTGATAAGCAAAAAGCACTGAGTTCCTTTTCGTGACAGTTTAAAATTCTATTGATAGTCAAATTATTAATTTTTGTTCTATATTAGGAATTTATATACGTTTAGGATGGAAAATTATTTATTTATATACCACAATTTTGGAAATTACCGAACTTTTTTGCATTACGCAAAAATACGTACTATTTTGCGTAATGCTTTAATTTTTAATTTGGTGCCAGATTTCATATTTTAATGGAAAAACAGGCTATTATATATAGTTATGTGGTGAATTTAAGTATGTATATACATTTTTTTTATAATTATTGCTGCTTCAATTGGAACTCAAAAAACCCGAGTTTTTCGATAAGCAAAAAAAAACTGAGTTCCTTTGTGTTACAGTTTAAAAATCTATTGATAGTCAAATTTTTAATTTTTGGTCTATATTAGGTATTTATATACGTTTAGGACGGAAAATTTTTTATTTTTATACAACAATCTTGGAAATTACTTAACTTTTTTGCATTACGCAAAAATACGTACTATTTTGCGTAAGGCTTAAATTTTTAATCTGGTGCCAGATTTTATATTTTAATGAAAAAATAGGCTATTATATATAGTTATGTGGTCAATTTAAGTATGTATATACATTATTTTTGGAATTATTGCATTTTCTATTGTAACTCAGAAAACCCGAGTTTTTCGATAAGCAAAAAGCACTTACTTCCTTTCGTGATAGTTTAAAATTCTATTGATAGTCAAATTATTAATTTTTGTTCTATATTAGGAATTTATATACGTTTAGGATGAAAAATTATTTATTTATATACCACAATTTTTGAAATTACCGAACTTTTTTGCATTACGCAAAAATACGTACTATTTTGCGTAATGCTTTAATTTTTAATTCGGTGCCAGATTTCATATTTTAATGAAAAAATAGGCTATTATATATAGTTATGTGGTGAATTTAAGTATGTATATGCATTTTTTTTTGAATTATTGCTGTTTCAATTGGAACTCAAAAAACCCGAGTTTTTCGATAAGCAAAAAAAAAACTGAGTTCCTTTGTGTTACAGTTTAAAAATCTATTGATAGCAAAATTTTTAATTTTTGGTCTATATTAGGTATTTATATACTTTTGGGATGGAAAATTGTTTATTTTTATACGACAATCTTGGAAATTACTTAACTTTTTTGCATTACGCAAAAATACGTACTATTTTGCGTAAGGCTTAAATTTTTAATCTGGTGTCAGATTTTATATTTTAATGAAAAAATAGGCTATTATATATAGTTATGTGGTCAATTTAAGTATGTATATACATTATTTTTGGAATTATTGCATTTTCTATTGTAACTCAGAAAACCCGAGTTTTTCGATAAGCAAAAAGCACTGAGTTCCTTTTCGTGACAGTTTAAAATTCTATTGATAGTCAAATTATTAATTTTTGTTCTATATTAGGAATTTATATACGTTTAGGATGGAAAATTATTTATTTATATACCACAATTTTGGAAATTACCGAACTTTTTTGCATTACGCAAAAATACGTACTATTTTGCGTAATGCTTTAATTTTTAATTCGGTGCCAGATTTCATATTTTAATGGAAAAACAGGCTATTATATATAGTTATGTGGTGAATTTAAGTATGTATATACATTTTTTTTGAATTATTGCTGCTTCAATTGGAACTCAAAAAACCCGAGTTTTTCGATAAGCAAAAAAAAACTGAGTTCCTTTGTGTTACAGTTTAAAAATCTATTGATAGTCAAATTTTTAATTTTTGGTCTATATTAGGTATTTATATACGTTTAGGACGGAAATTTTTTATTTTTATACAACAATCTTGGAAATTACTTAACTTTTTTGCATTACGCAAAAATACGTACTATTTTGCGTAAGGCTTAAATTTTTAATCTGTTGCCAGATTTTATATTTTAATGAAAAAATAGGCTATTATATATAGTTATGTGGTCAATTTAAGTATGTATATACATTATTTTTGGAATTATTGCATTTTCTATTGTAACTCAGAAAACCCGAGTTTTTCGATAAGCAAAAAGCACTTACTTCCTTTCGTGATAGTTTAAAATTCTATTGATAGTCAAATTATTAATTTTTGTTCTATATTAGGAATTTATATACGTTTAGGATGAAAAATTATTTATTTATATACCACAATTTTTGAAATTACCGAACTTTTTTGCATTACGCAAAAATACGTACTATTTTGCGTAATGCTTTAATTTTTAATTCGGTGCCAGATTTCATATTTTAATGAAAAAATAGGCTATTATATATAGTTATGTGGTGAATTTAAGTATGTATATGCATTTTTTTTTGAATTATTGCTGTTTCAATTGGAACTCAAAAAACCCGAGTTTTTCGATAAGCAAAAAAAAAACTGAGTTCCTTTGTGTTACAGTTTAAAAATCTATTGATAGTAAAATTTTTAATTTTTGGTCTATATTAGGTATTTATATACTTTTGGGATGGAAAATTGTTTATTTTTATACGACAATCTTGGAAATTACTTAACTTTTTTGCATTACGCAAAAATACGTACTATTTTGCGTAAGGCTTAAATTTTTAATCTGGTGTCAGATTTTATATTTTAATGAAAAAATAGGCTATTATATATAGTTATGTGGTCAATTTAAGTATGTATATACATTATTTTTGGAATTATTGCATTTTCTATTGTAACTCAGAAAACCCGAGTTTTTCGATAAGCAAAAAGCACTGAGTTCCTTTTCGTGACAGTTTAAAATTCTATTGATAGTCAAATTATTAATTTTTGTTCTATATTAGGAATTTATATACGTTTAGGATGGAAAATTATTTATTTATATACCACAATTTTGGAAATTACCGAACTTTTTTGCATTACGCAAAAATACGTACTATTTTGCGTAATGCTTTAATTTTTAATTCGGTGCCAGATTTCATATTTTAATGGAAAAACAGGCTATTATATATAGTTATGTGGTGAATTTAAGTATGTATATACATTTTTTTTGAATTATTGCTGCTTCAATTGGAACTCAAAAAACCCGAGTTTTTCGATAAGCAAAAAAAAACTGAGTTCCTTTGTGTTACAGTTTAAAAATCTATTGATAGTCAAATTTTTAATTTTTGGTCTATATTAGGTATTTATATACGTTTAGGATGGAAAATTGTTTATTTTTATACGACAATCTTGGAAATTACTTAACTTTTTTGCATTACGCAAAAATACGTACTATTTTGCGTAAGGCTTAAATTTTTAATCTGGTGCCAGTTTTTATATTTTAATGAAAAAATAGGCTATTATATATAGTTATGTGGTCAATTTAAGTATGTATATACATTATTTTTGGAATTATTGCATTTTCTATTGTAACTCAGAAAACCCGAGTTTTTCGATAAGCAAAAAGCACTGAGTTCCTTTCGTGACAGTTTAAAATTCTATTGATAGTCAAATTATTAATTTTTGTTCTATATTAGGAATTTATATACGTTTAGGATGAAAAATTATTTACTTATATACCACAATTTTTGAAATTACCGAACTTTTTTGCATTACGCAAAAATACGTACTATTTTGCGTAAGGCTTTAATTTTTAATTCGGTGCCAGATTTCATATTTTAATGAAAAATAGGCTATTATATATAGTTATGTGGTGAATTTAAGTATGTATATACATTTTTTATTAATTATTGCTGCTTCAATTGGAACTCAAAAAACCCGAGTTTTTCGATAAGCAAAAAAAAACTGAGTTCCTTTGTGTTACAGTTTAAAAATCTATTGATAGTCAAATTTTTAATTTTTGGTCTATATTAGGTATTTATATACGTTTAGGATGGAAAATTGTTTATTTTTATACGACAATCTTGGAAATTACTTAACTTTTTTGCATTACGCAAAAATACGTACTATTTTGCGTAAGGCTTAAATTTTTAATCTGGTGCCAGTTTTTATATTTTAATGAAAAAATAGGCTATTATATATAGTTATGTGGTCAATTTAAGTATGTATATACATTATTTTTGGAATTATTGCATTTTCTATTGTAACTCAGAAAACCCGAGTTTTTCGATAAGCAAAAAGCACTGAGTTCCTTTCGTGACAGTTTAAAATTCTATTGATAGTCAAATTATTAATTTTTGTTCTATATTAGGAATTTATATACGTTTAGGATGAAAAATTATTTACTTATATACCACAATTTTTGAAATTACCGAACTTTTTTGCATTACGCAAAAATACGTACTATTTTGCGTAAGGCTTTAATTTTTAATTCGGTGCCAGATTTCATATTTTAATGAAAAATAGGCTATTATATATAGTTATGTGGTGAATTTAAGTATGTATATACATTTTTTTTTAATTATTGCTGCTTCAATTGGAACTCAAAAAACCCGAGTTTTTCGATAAGCAAAAAAAAACTGAGTTCCTTTGTGTTACAGTTTAAAAATCTATTGATAGTCAAATTTTTAATTTTTGGTCTATATTAGGTATTTATATACGTTTAGGATGGAAAATTGTTTATTTTTATACGACAATCTTGGAAATTACTTAACTTTTTTGCATTACGCAAAAATACGTACTATTTTGCGTAAGGCTTAAATTTTTAATCTGGTGCCAGTTTTTATATTTTAATGAAAAAATAGGCTATTATATATAGTTATGTGGTCAATTTAAGTATGTATATACATTATTTTTGGAATTATTGCATTTTCTATTGTAACTCAGAAAACCCGAGTTTTTCGATAAGCAAAAAGCACTGAGTTCCTTTCGTGACAGTTTAAAATTCTATTGATAGTCAAATTATTAATTTTTGTTCTATATTAGGAATTTATATACGTTTAGGATGAAAAATTATTTACTTATATACCACAATTTTTGAAATTACCGAACTTTTTTGCATTACGCAAAAATACGTACTATTTTGCGTAAGGCTTTAATTTTTAATTCGGTGCCAGATTTCATATTTTAATGAAAAATAGGCTATTATATATAGTTATGTGGTGAATTTAAGTATGTATATACATTTTTTTTTAATTATTGCTGCTTCAATTGGAACTCAAAAAACCCGAGTTTTTCGATAAGCAAAAAAAAACTGAGTTCCTTTGTGTTACAGTTTAAAAATCTATTGATAGTCAAATTTTTAATTTTTGGTCTATATTAGGTATTTATATACGTTTAGGATGGAAAATTGTTTATTTTTATACGACAATCTTGGAAATTACTTAACTTTTTTGCATTACGCAAAAATACGTACTATTTTGCGTAAGGCTTAAATTTTTAATCTGGTGCCAGTTTTTATATTTTAATGAAAAAATAGGCTATTATATATAGTTATGTGGTCAATTTAAGTATGTCTATACATTATTTTTGGAATTATTGCATTTTCTATTGTAACTCAGAAAACCCGAGTTTTTCGATAAGCAAAAAGCACTGAGTTCCTTTCGTGACAGTTTAAAATTCTATTGATAGTCAAATTATTAATTTTTGTTCTATATTAGGAATTTATATACCTTTAGGATGAAAAATTATTTATTTATATACCACAATTTTTGAAATTACCGAACTTTTTTGCATTACGCAAAAATACGTACTATTTTGCGTAAGGCTTTAATTTTTAATTCGGTGCCAGATTTCATATTTTAATGAAAAATAGGCTATTATATATAGTTATGTGGTGAATTTAAGTATGTATATACATTTTTTTTTAATTATTGCTGCTTCAATTGGAACTCAAAAAACCCGAGTTTTTCGATAAGCAAAAAAAAACTGAGTTCCTTTGTGTTACAGTTTAAAAATCTATTGATAGTCAAATTTTTAATTTTTGGTCTATATTAGGTATTTATATACGTTTAGGATGGAAAATTGTTTATTTTTATACGACAATCTTGGAAATTACTTAACTTTTTTGCATTACGCAAAAATACGTACTATTTTGCGTATGGCTTAAATTTTTAATCTGGTGCCAGATTTTATATTTTAATGAAAAAATAGGCTATTATATATAGTTATGTGGTCAATTTAAGTATGTATATACATTATTTTTGGAATTATTGCATTTTCTATTGTAACTCAGAAAACCCGAGTTTTTCGATAAGCAAAAAGCACTTACTTCCTTTCGTGACAGTTTAAAATTCTATTGATAGTCAAATTATTAATTTTTGTTCTATATTAGGAATTTATATACGTTAGAATGGAAAATTATTTATTTATATACCACAATTTTGGAAATTACCGAACTTTTTTGCATTACGCAAAAATACGTACTATTTTGCGTAATGCTTTAATTTTTAATTCGGTGCCAGATTTCATATTTTAATGAAAAAACAGGCTATTATATATAGTTATGTGGTGAATTTAATGTATGTATATACATTTTTTTTTTAATTATTGCCGCTTCAATTGGAACTCAAAAAACCCGAGTTTTTCGATAAGCAAAAAAAAACTGAGTTCCTTTGTGTTACAGTTTAAAAATCTATTGATAGTCAAATTTTTAATTTTTGGTCTATATTAGGTATTTATATACGTTTAGGATGGAAAATTGTTTATTTTTATACGACAATCTTGGAAATTACTTAACTTTTTTGCATTACGCAAAAATACGTACTATTTTGCGTAAGGCTTAAATTTTTAATCTGGTGCCAGATTTTATATTTTAATGAAAAAATAGGCTATTATATATAGTTATGTAGTCAATTTAAGTATGTATATACATTATTTTTGGAATTATTGCATTTTCTATTGTAACTCAGAAAACCCGAGTTTTTCGATAAGCAAAAAGCACTTACTTCCTTTCGTGACAGTTTAAAATTCTATTGATAGTCAAATTATTAATTTTTGTTCTATATTAGGAATTTATATACGTTTAGGATGAAAAATTATTTATTTATATACCACAATTTTTGAAATTACCGAACTTTTTTGCATTACGCAAAAATACGTACTATTTTGCGTAATGCTTTAATTTTTAATTCGGTGCCAGATTTCATATTTTAATGAAAAATAGGCTATTATATATAGTTATGTGGTGAATTTAAGTATGTATATACATTTTTTTATAATTATTGCTGCTTCAATTGGAACTCAAAAAACCAGAGTTTTTCGATAAGCAAAAAAAAACTGAGTTCCTTTGTGTTACAGTTTAAAAATCTATTGATAGTCAAATTTTTAATTTTTGGTCTATATTAGGTATTTATATACGTTTAGGATGGAAAATTGTTTATTTTTATACGACAATCTTGGAAATTACTTAACTTTTTTGCATTACGCAAAAATACGTACTATTTTGCGTAAGGCTTAAATTTTTAATCTGGTGCCAGTTTTTATATTTTAATGAAAAAATAGGCTATTATATATAGTTATGTGGTCAATTTAAGTATGTATATACATTATTTTTGGAATTATTGCATTTTCTATTGTAACTCAGAAAACCCGAGTTTTTCGATAAGCAAAAAGCACTGAGTTCCTTTCGTGACAGTTTAAAATTCTATTGATAGTCAAATTATTAATTTTTGTTCTATATTAGGAATTTATATACGTTTAGGATGGAAAATTATTTATTTATATACCACAATTTTGGAAATTACCGAACTTTTTTGCATTACGCAAAAATACGTACTATTTTGCGTAATGCTTTAATTTTTAATTTGGTGCCAGATTTCATATTTTAATGGAAAAACAGGCTATTATATATAGTTATCTGGTGAATTTAAGTATGTATATACATTTTTTTATAATTATTGCTGCTTCAATTGGAACTCAAAAAACCCGAGTTTTTCGATAAGCAAAAAAAAACTGAGTTCCTTTGTGTTACAGTTTAAAAATCTATTGATAGTCAAATTTTTAATTTTTGGTCTATATTAGGTATTTATATACGTTTAGGACGGAAAATTTTTTATTTTTATACGACAATCTTGGAAATTACTTAACTTTTTTGCATTACGCAAAAATACGTACTATTTTGCGTAAGGCTTAAATTTTTAATCTGGTGCCAGATTTTATATTTTAATGAAAAAATAGGCTATTATATATAGTTATGTGGTCAATTTAAGTATGTATATACATTATTTTTGGAATTATTGCATTTTCTATTGTAACTCAGAAAACCCGAGTTTTTCGATAAGCAAAAAGCACTTACTTCCTTTCGTGACAGTTTAAAATTCTATTGATAGTCAAATTATTAATTTTTGTTCTATATTAGGAATTTATATACGTTTAGGATGAAAAATTATTTATTTATATACCACAATTTTTGAAATTACCGAACTTTTTTGCATTACGCAAAAATACGTACTATTTTGCGTAATGCTTTAATTTTTAATTCGGTGCCAGATTTCATATTTTAATGAAAAATAGGCTATTATATATAGTTATGTGGTGAATTTAAGTATGTATATACATTTTTTTATAATTATTGCTGCTTCAATTGGAACTCAAAAAACCCGAGTTTTTCGATAAGCAAAAAAAAACTGAGTTCCTTTGTGTTACAGTTTAAAAATCTATTGATAGTCAAATTTTTAATTTTTGGTCTATATTAGGTATTTATATACGTTTAGGATGGAAAATTGTTTATTTTTATACGACAATCTTGGAAATTACTTAACTTTTTTGCATTACGCAAAAATACGTACTATTTTGCGTAAGGCTTAAATTTTTAATCTGGTGCCAGTTTTTATATTTTAATGAAAAAATAGGCTATTATATATAGTTATGTGGTCAATTTAAGTATGTCTATACATTATTTTTGGAATTATTGCATTTTCTATTGTAACTCAGAAAACCCGAGTTTTTCGATAAGCAAAAAGCACTGAGTTCCTTTCGTGACAGTTTAAAATTCTATTGATAGTCAAATTATTAATTTTTGTTCTATATTAGGAATTTATATACCTTTAGGATGAAAAATTATTTATTTATATACCACAATTTTTGAAATTACCGAACTTTTTTGCATTACGCAAAAATACGTACTATTTTGCGTAATGCTTTAATTTTTAATTTGGTGCCAGATTTCATATTTTAATGGAAAAACAGGCTATTATATATAGTTATCTGGTGAATTTAAGTATGTATATACATTTTTTTATAATTATTGCTGCTTCAATTGGAACTCAAAAAACCCGAGTTTTTCGATAAGCAAAAAAAAACTGAGTTCCTTTGTGTTACAGTTTAAAAATCTATTGATAGTCAAATTTTTAATTTTTGGTCTATATTAGGTATTTATATACGTTTAGGACGGAAAATTTTTTATTTTTATACGACAATCTTGGAAATTACTTAACTTTTTTGCATTACGCAAAAATACGTACTATTTTGCGTAAGGCTTAAATTTTTAATCTGGTGCCAGATTTTATATTTTAATGAAAAAATAGGCTATTATATATAGTTATGTGGTCAATTTAAGTATGTATATACATTATTTTTGGAATTATTGCATTTTCTATTGTAACTCAGAAAACCCGAGTTTTTCGATAAGCAAAAAGCACTTACTTCCTTTCGTGACAGTTTAAAATTCTATTGATAGTCAAATTATTAATTTTTGTTCTATATTAGGAATTTATATACGTTTAGGATGAAAAATTATTTATTTATATACCACAATTTTTGAAATTACCGAACTTTTTTGCATTACGCAAAAATACGTACTATTTTGCGTAATGCTTTAATTTTTAATTCGGTGCCAGATTTCATATTTTAATGAAAAATAGGCTATTATATATAGTTATGTGGTGAATTTAAGTATGTATATACATTTTTTTATAATTATTGCTGCTTCAATTGGAACTCAAAAAACCCGAGTTTTTCGATAAGCAAAAAAAAACTGAGTTCCTTTGTGTTACAGTTTAAAAATCTATTGATAGTCAAATTTTTAATTTTTGGTCTATATTAGGTATTTATATACGTTTAGGATGGAAAATTGTTTATTTTTATACGACAATCTTGGAAATTACTTAACTTTTTTGCATTACGCAAAAATACGTACTATTTTGCGTAAGGCTTAAATTTTTAATCTGGTGCCAGTTTTTATATTTTAATGAAAAAATAGGCTATTATATATAGTTATGTGGTCAATTTAAGTATGTATATACATTATTTTTGGAATTATTGCATTTTCTATTGTAACTCAGAAAACCCGAGTTTTTCGATAAGCAAAAAGCACTGAGTTCCTTTCGAAACAGTTTAAAATTCTATTGATAGTCAAATTATTAATTTTTGTTCTATATTAGGAATTTATATACGTTTAGGATGGAAAATTATTTATTTATATACCACAATTTTGGAAATTACCGAACTTTTTTGCATTACGCAAAAATACGTACTATTTTGCGTAATGCTTTAATTTTTAATTTGGTGCCAGATTTCATATTTTAATGGAAAAACAGGCTATTATATATAGTTATCTGGTGAATTTAAGTATGTATATACATTTTTTTATAATTATTGCTGCTTCAATTGGAACTCAAAAAACCCGAGTTTTTCGATAAGCAAAAAAAAACTGAGTTCCTTTGTGTTACAGTTTAAAAATCTATTGATAGTCAAATTTTTAATTTTTGGTCTATATTAGGTATTTATATACGTTTAGGACGGAAAATTTTTTATTTTTATACGACAATCTTGGAAATTACTTAACTTTTTTGCATTACGCAAAAATACGTACTATTTTGCGTAAGGCTTAAATTTTTAATCTGGTGCCAGATTTTATATTTTAATGAAAAAATAGGCTATTATATATAGTTATGTGGTCAATTTAAGTATGTATATACATTATTTTTGGAATTATTGCATTTTCTATTGTAACTCAGAAAACCCGAGTTTTTCGATAAGCAAAAAGCACTTACTTCCTTTCGTGACAGTTTAAAATTCTATTGATAGTCAAATTATTAATTTTTGTTCTATATTAGGAATTTATATACGTTTAGGATGAAAAATTATTTATTTATATACCACAATTTTTGAAATTACCGAACTTTTTTGCATTACGCAAAAATACGTACTATTTTGCGTAATGCTTTAATTTTTAATTCGGTGCCAGATTTCATATTTTAATGAAAAATAGGCTATTATATATAGTTATGTGGTGAATTTAAGTATGTATATACATTTTTTTATAATTATTGCTGCTTCAATTGGAACTCAAAAAACCCGAGTTTTTCGATAAGCAAAAAAAAACTGAGTTCCTTTGTGTTACAGTTTAAAAATCTATTGATAGTCAAATTTTTAATTTTTGGTCTATATTAGGTATTTATATACGTTTAGGATGGAAAATTGTTTATTTTTATACGACAATCTTGGAAATTACTTAACTTTTTTGCATTACGCAAAAATACGTACTATTTTGCGTAAGGCTTAAATTTTTAATCTGGTGCCAGTTTTTATATTTTAATGAAAAAATAGGCTATTATATATAGTTATGTGGTCAATTTAAGTATGTATATACATTATTTTTGGAATTATTGCATTTTCTATTGTAACTCAGAAAACCCGAGTTTTTCGATAAGCAAAAAGCACTGAGTTCCTTTCGTGACAGTTTAAAATTCTATTGATAGTCAAATTATTAATTTTTGTTCTATATTAGGAATTTATATACGTTTAGGATGGAAAATTATTTATTTATATACCACAATTTTGGAAATTACCGAACTTTTTTGCATTACGCAAAAATACGTACTATTTTGCGTAATGCTTTAATTTTTAATTTGGTGCCAGATTTCATATTTTAATGGAAAAACAGGCTATTATATATAGTTATCTGGTGAATTTAAGTATGTATATACATTTTTTTATAATTATTGCTGCTTCAATTGGAACTCAAAAAACCCGAGTTTTTCGATAAGCAAAAAAAAACTGAGTTCCTTTGTGTTACAGTTTAAAAATCTATTGATAGTCAAATTTTTAATTTTTGGTCTATATTAGGTATTTATATACGTTTAGGACGGAAAATTTTTTATTTTTATACGACAATCTTGGAAATTACTTAACTTTTTTGCATTACGCAAAAATACGTACTATTTTGCGTAAGGCTTAAATTTTTAATCTGGTGCCAGATTTTATATTTTAATGAAAAAATAGGCTATTATATATAGTTATGTGGTCAATTTAAGTATGTATATACATTATTTTTGGAATTATTGCATTTTCTATTGTAACTCAGAAAACCCGAGTTTTTCGATAAGCAAAAAGCACTTACTTCCTTTCGTGACAGTTTAAAATTCTATTGATAGTCAAATTATTAATTTTTGTTCTATATTAGGAATTTATATACGTTTAGGATGGAAAATTATTTATTTATATACCACAATTTTGGAAATTACCGAACTTTTTTGCATTACGCAAAAATACGTACTATTTTGCGTAATGCTTTAATTTTTAATTCGGTGCAAGATTTCATATTTTAATGAAAAAACAGGCTATTATATATAGTTATGTGGTGAATTTAAGTATGTATATACATTTTTTTTTTAATTATTGCTGTTTCAATTGGAACTCAAAAAACCCGAGTTTTTCGATAAGCAAAAAAAAACTGAGTTCCTTTGTGTTACAGTTTAAAAATCTATTGATAGTCAAATTTTTAATTTTTGGTATATATTAGGTATTTATATACGTTTAGGATGGAAAATTGTTTATTTTTATACGACAATCTTGGAAATTACTTAACTTTTTTGCATTACGCAAAAATACGTACTATTTTGCGTAAGGCTTAAATTTTTAATCTGGTGCAAGTTTTTATATCTTAATGAAAAAATAGGCTATTATATATAGTTATGTGGTCAATTTAAGTATGTATATACATTATTTTTGGAATTATTGCATTTTCTATTGTAACTCAGAAAACCCGAGTTTTTCGATAAGCAAAAAGCACTGACTTCCTTTCGTGACAGTTTAAAATTCTATTGATAGTCAAATTATTAATTTTTGTTCTATATTAGGAATTTATATACGTTTAGGATGAAAAATTATTTATTTATATACCACAATTTTTGAAATTACCGAACTTTTTTGCATTACGCAAAAATACGTACTATTTTGCGTAATGCTTTAATTTTTAATTCGGTGCCAGATTTCATATTTTAATGAAAAATAGGCTATTATATATAGTTATGTGGTGAATTTAAGTATGTATATACATTTTTTTTTAATTATTGCTGCTTCAATTGGAACTCAAAAAACCCGAGTTTTTCGATAAGCAAAAAAAAACTGAGTTCCTTTGTGTTACAGTTTAAAAATCTATTGATAGTCAAATTTTTAATTTTTGGTCTATATTAGGTATTTATATACGTTTAGGATGGAAAATTGTTTATTTTTATACGACAATCTTGGAAATCACTTAACTTTTTTGCATTACGCAAAAACACGTACTATTTTGCGTAAGGCTTAAATTTTTAATCTGGTGCCAGATTTTATATTTTAATGAAAAAATAGGCTATTATATATAGTTATGTGGTCAATTTAAGTATGTATATACATTATTTTTGGAATTATTGCATTTTCTATTGTAACTCAGAAAACCCGAGTTTTTCGATAAGCAAAAAGCACTGAGTTCCTTTTCGTGACAGTTTAAAATTCTATTGATAGTCAAATTATTAATTTTTGTTCTATATTAGGAATTTATATACGTTTAGGATGGAAAATTATTTATTTATATACCACAATTTTGGAAATTACCGAACTTTTTTGCATTACGCAAAAATACGTACTATTTTGCGTAATGCTTTAATTTTTAATTCGGTGCCAGATTTCATATTTTAATGGAAAAACAGGCTATTATATATAGTTATGTGGTGAATTTAAGTATGTATATACATTTTGTTTTAATTATAGCTGCTTCAATTGGAACTCAAAAAACCCGAGTTTTTCGATAAGCAAAAAAAAACTGAGTTCCTTTGTGTTACAGTTTAAAAATCTATTGATAGTCAAATTTTTAATTTTTGGTCTATATTAGGTATTTATATACGTTTAGGATGGAAAATTGTTTATTTTTATACGACAATCTTGGAAATTACTTAACTTTTTTGCATTACGCAAAAATACGTACTATTTTGCGTAAGGCTTAAATTTTTAATCTGGTGTCAGATTTTATATTTTAATGAAAAAATAGGCTATTATATATAGTTATGTGGTCAATTTAAGTATGTATATACATTATTTTTGGAATTATTGCATTTTCTATTGTAACTGAAAAACCCGAGTTTTTCGATAAGCAAAAAGCACTGAGTTCCTTTTCGTGACAGTTTAAAATTCTATTGATAGTCAAATTATTAATTTTTGTTCTATATTAGGAATTTATATACGTTTAGGATGAAAAATTATTTATTTATATACCACAATTTTTGAAATTACCGAACTTTTTTGCATTACGCAAAAATACGTACTATTTTGCGTAATGCTTTAATTTTTAATTCGGTGCCAGATTTCATATTTTAATGAAAAATAGGCTATTATATATAGTTATGTGGTGAATTTAAGTATGTATATACATTTTTTTTTAATTATTGCTGTTTCAATTGGAACTCAAAAAACCCGAGTTTTTCGATAAGCAAAAAAAAACTGAGTTCCTTTGTGTTACAGTTTAAAAATCTATTGATAGTCAAATTTTTAATTTTTGGTCTATATTAGGTATTTATATACGTTTAGGATGGAAAATTGTTTATTTTTATACGACAATCTTGGAAATTACTTAACTTTTTTGCATTACGCAAAAATACGTACTATTTTGCGTAAGGCTTAAATTTTTAATCTGGTGCCAGATTTTATATTTTAATGAAAAAATAGGCTATTATATATAGTTATGTGGTCAATTTAAGTATGTATATACATTATTTTTGGAATTATTGCATTTTCTATTGTAACTCAGAAAACCCGAGTTTTTCGATAAGCAAAAAGCACTGAGTTCCTTTTCGTGACAGTTTAAAATTCTATTGATAGTCAAATTATTAATTTTTGTTCTATATTAGGAATTTATATACGTTTAGGATGGAAAATTATTTATTTATATACCACAATTTTGGAAATTACCGAACTTTTTTGCATTACGCAAAAATACGTACTATTTTGCGTAATGCTTTAATTTTTAATTCGGTGCCAGATTTCATATTTTAATGAAAAAATAGGCTATTATATATAGTTATGTGGTGAATTTAAGTATGTATATACATTTTTTTTTGAATTATTGCCGTTTCAATTGGAACTCAAAAAACCCGAGTTTTTCGATAAGCAAAAAAAAAACTGAGTTCCTTTGTGTTACAGTTTAAAAATCTATTGATAGTCAAATTTTTAATTTTTGGTCTATATTAGGTATTTATATACTTTTGGGATGGAAAATTGTTTATTTTTATACGACAATCTTGGAAATTACTTAACTTTTTTGCATTACGCAAAAATACGTACTATTTTGCGTAAGGCTTAAATTTTTAATCTGGTGTCAGATTTTATATTTTAATGAAAAAATAGGCTATTATATATAGTTATGTGGTCAATTTAAGTATGTATATACATTATTTTTGGAATTATTGCATTTTCTATTGTAACTGAGAAAACCCGAGTTTTTCGATAAGCAAAAAGCACTGAGTTCCTTTTCGTGACAGTTTAAAATTCTATTGATAGTTAAATTATTAATTTTTGTTCTATATTAGGAATTTATATACGTTTAGGATGAAAAATTATTTATTTATATACCACAATTTTGGAAATTACCGAACTTTTTTGCATTACGCAAAAATACGTACTATTTTGCGAAATGCTTTAATTTTTAATTCGGTGCCAGATTTCATATTTTAATGAAAAAACAGGCTATTATATATAGTTATGTGGTGAATTTAAGTATGTATATACATTTTTTTTTTAATTATTGCTGTTTCAATTGGAACTCAAAAAACCCGAGTTTTTCGATAAGCAAAAAAAAACTGAGTTCCTTTGTGTTACAGTTTAAAAATCTATTGATAGTCAAATTTTTAATTTTTGGTCTATATTAGGTATTTATATACGTTTAGGATGGAAAATTGTTTATTTTTATACGACAATCTTGGAAATTACTTAACTTTTTTGCATTACGCAAAAATACGTACTATTTTGCGTAAGGCTTAAATTTTTAATCTGGTGCAAGATTTTATATTTTAATGAAAAAATAGGCTATTATATATAGTTATGTGGTCAATTTAAGTATGTATATACATTATTTTTGGAATTATTGCATTTTCTATTGTAACTCAGAAAACCCGAGTTTTTCGATAAGCAAAAAGCACTGAGTTCCTTTTCGTGACAGTTTAAAATTCTATTGATAGTCAAATTATTAATTTTTGTTCTATATTAGGAATTTATATACGTTTAGGATGGAAAATTATTTATTTATATACCACAATTTTGGAAATTACCGAACTTTTTTGCATTACGCAAAAATACGTACTATTTTGCGTAATGCTTTAATTTTTAATTCGGTGCCAGATTTCATATTTTAATGAAAAAATAGGCTATTATATATAGTTATGTGGTGAATTTAAGTATGTATATACATTTTTTTTTTGAATTATTGCTGTTTCAATTGGAACTCAAAAAACCCGAGTTTTTCGATAAGCAAAAAAAAAACTGAGTTCCTTTGTGTTACAGTTTAAAAATCTATTGATAGTCAAATTTTTAATTTTTGGTCTATATTAGGTATTTATATACTTTTGGGATGGAAAATTGTTTATTTTTATACGACAATCTTGGAAATTACTTAACTTTTTTGCATTACGCAAAAATACGTACTATTTTGCGTAAGGCTTAAATTTTTAATCTGGTGTCAGATTTTATATTTTAATGAAAAAATAGGCTATTATATATAGTTATGTGGTCAATTTAAGTATGTATATACATTATTTTTGGAATTATTGCATTTTCTATTGTAACTCAGAAAACCCGAGTTTTTCGATAAGCAAAAAGCACTGAGTTCCTTTTCGTGACAGTTTAAAATTCTATTGATAGTCAAATTATTAATTTTTGTTCTATATTAGGAATTTATATACGTTTAGGATGGAAAATTATTTATTTATATACCACAATTTTGGAAATTACCGAACTTTTTTGCATTACGCAAAAATACGTACTATTTTGCGTAATGCTTTAATTTTTAATTCGGTGCCAGATTTCATATTTTAATGGAAAAACAGGCTATTATATATAGTTATGTGGTGAATTTAAGTATGTATATACATTTTTTTTTAATTATTGCTGCTTCAATTGGAACTCAAAAAACCCGAGTTTTTCGATAAGCAAAAAAAAACTGAGTTCCTTTGTGTTACAGTTTAAAAATCTATTGATAGTCAAATTTTTAATTTTTGGTCTATATTAGGTATTTATATACGTTTAGGATGGAAAATTGTTTTTTTTTATACGACAATCTTGGAAATTACTTAACTTTTTTGCATTACGCTAAAATACGTACTATTTTGCGTAAGGCTTAAATTTTTAATCTGGTGCCAGATTTTATATTTTAATGAAAAAATAGGCTATTATATATAGTTATGTGGTCAATTTAAGTATGTATATACATTATTTTTGGAATTATTGCATTTTCTATTGTAACTCAGAAAACCCGAGTTTTTCGATAAGCAAAAAGCACTGAGTTCCTTTCGTGACAGTTTAAAATTCTATTGATAGTCAAATTTATTAATTTTTGTTCTATATTAGGAATTTATATACGTTTAGGATGGAAAATTATTTATTTATATACCACAATTTTGGAAATTACCGAACTTTTTGCATTACGCAAAAATACGTACTATTTTGCGTAATGCTTTAATTTTTAATTCGGTGCAAGATTTCATATTTTAATGAAAAAACAGGCTATTATATATAGTTATGTGGTGAATTTAAGTATGTATATACATTTTTTTTTTAATTATTGCTGTATCAATTGGAACTCAAAAAACCCGAGTTTTTCGATAAGCAAAAAAAAAACTGAGTTCCTTTGTGTTACAGTTTAAAAATCTATTGATAGTCAAATTTTTAATTTTTGGTCTATATTAGGTATTTATATACGTTTAGGATGGAAAATTGTTTATTTTTATACGACAATCTTGGAAATTACTTAACTTTTTTGCATTACGCAAAAATACGTACTATTTTGCGTAAGGCTTAAATTTTTAATCTGGTGTCAGATTTTATATTTTAATGAAAAAATAGGCTATTATATATAGTTATGTGGTCAATTTAAGTATGTATATACATTATTTTTGGAATTATTGCATTTTCTATTGTAACTCAGAAAACCCGAGTTTTTCGATAAGCAAAAAGCACTGAGTTCCTTTCGTGACAGTTTAAAATTCTATTGATAGTCAAATTTATTAATTTTTGTTCTATATTAGGAATTTATATACGTTTAGGATGGAAAATTATTTATTTATATACCACAATTTTGGAAATTACCGAACTTTTTGCATTACGCAAAAATACGTACTATTTTGCGTAATGCTTTAATTTTTAATTCGGTGCAAGATTTCATATTTTAATGAAAAAACAGGCTATTATATATAGTTATGTGGTGAATTTAAGTATGTATATACATTTTTTTTTTAATTATTGCTGTATCAATTGGAACTCAAAAAACCCGAGTTTTTCGATAAGCAAAAAAAAAACTGAGTTCCTTTGTGTTACAGTTTAAAAATCTATTGATAGTCAAATTTTTAATTTTTGGTCTATATTAGGTATTTATATACGTTTAGGATGGAAAATTGTTTATTTTTATACGACAATCTTGGAAATTACTTAACTTTTTTGCATTACGCAAAAATACGTACTATTTTGCGTAAGGCTTAAATTTTTAATCTGGTGTCAGATTTTATATTTTAATGAAAAAATAGGCTATTATATATAGTTATGTGGTCAATTTAAGTATGTATATACATTATTTTTGGAATTATTGCATTTTCTATTGTAACTGAAAAACCCGAGTTTTTCGATAAGCAAAAAGCACTGAGTTCCTTTTCGTGACAGTTTAAAAATCTATTGATAGTCAAATTATTAATTTTTGTTCTATATTAGGAATTTATATACGTTTAGGATGGAAAATTATTTATTTATATACCACAATTTTGGAAATTACCGAACTTTTTTGCATTACGCAAAAATACGTACTATTTTGCGTAATGCTTTAATTTTTAATTCGGTGCCAGATTTCATATTTTAATGAAAAAATAGGCTATTATATATAGTTATGTGGTGAATTTAAGTATGTATATACATTTTTTTTTTTGAATTATTGCTGTTTCAATTGGAACTCAAAAAACCCGAGTTTTTCGATAAGCAAAAAAAAAACAGAGTTCCTTTGTGTTACAGTTTAAAAATCTATTGATAGTCAAATTTTTAATTTTTGGTCTATATTAGGTATTTATATACTTTTGGGATGGAAAATTGTTTATTTTTATACGACAATCTTGGAAATTACTTAACTTTTTTGCATTACGCAAAAATACGTACTATTTTGTGTAAGGCTTAAATTTTTAATCTGGTGCCAGATTTTATATTTTAATGAAAAAATAGGCTATTATATATAGTTATGTGGTCAATTTAAGTATGTATATACATTATTTTTGGAATTATTGCATTTTCTATTGTAACTGAGAAAACCCGAGTTTTTCGATAAGCAAAAAGCACTGAGTTCCTTTTCGTGACAGTTTAAAATTCTATTGATAGTTAAATTATTAATTTTTGTTCTATATTAGGAATTTATATACGTTTAGGATGAAAAATTATTTATTTATATACCACAATTTTGGAAATTACCGAACTTTTTTGCATTACGCAAAAATACGTACTATTTTGCGAAATGCTTTAATTTTTAATTCGGTGCAAGATTTCATATTTTAATGAAAAAACAGGCTATTATATATAGTTATGTGGTGAATTTAAGTATGTATATACATTTTTTTTTTAATTATTGCTGTATCAATTGGAACTCAAAAAACCCGAGTTTTTCGATAAGCAAAAAAAAAACTGAGTTCCTTTGTGTTACAGTTTAAAAATCTATTGATAGTCAAATTTTTAATTTTTGGTCTATATTAGGTATTTATATACGTTTAGGATGGAAAATTGTTTATTTTTATACGACAATCTTGGAAATTACTTAACTTTTTTGCATTACGCAAAAATACGTACTATTTTGCGTAAGGCTTAAATTTTTAATCTGGTGTCAGATTTTATATTTTAATGAAAAAATAGGCTATTATATATAGTTATGTGGTCAATTTAAGTATGTATATACATTATTTTTGGAATTATTGCATTTTCTATTGTAACTGAAAAACCCGAGTTTTTCGATAAGCAAAAAGCACTGAGTTCCTTTTCGTGACAGTTTAAAATTCTATTGATAGTCAAATTATTAATTTTTGTTCTATATTAGGAATTTATATACGTTTAGGATGGAAAATTATTTATTTATATACCACAATTTTGGAAATTACCGAACTTTTTTGCATTACACAAAAATACGTACTATTTTGCGTAATGCTTTAATTTTTAATTCGGTGCCAGATTTCATATTTTAATGAAAAAATAGGCTATTATATATAGTTATGTGGTGAATTTAAGTATGTATATACATTTTTTTTTTTGAATTATTGCTGTTTCAATTGGAACTCAAAAAACCCGAGTTTTTCGATAAGCAAAAAAAAAACAGAGTTCCTTTGTGTTACAGTTTAAAAATCTATTGATAGTCAAATTTTTAATTTTTGGTCTATATTAGGTATTTATATACTTTTGGGATGGAAAATTGTTTATTTTTATACGACAATCTTGGAAATTACTTAACTTTTTTGCATTACGCAAAAATACGTACTATTTTGTGTAAGGCTTAAATTTTTAATCTGGTGCCAGATTTTATATTTTAATGAAAAAATAGGCTATTATATATAGTTATGTGGTCAATTTAAGTATGTATATACATTATTTTTGGAATTATTGCATTTTCTATTGTAACTGAAAAACCCGAGTTTTTCGATAAGCTAAAAGCACTGAGTTCCTTTTCGTGACAGTTTAAAATTCTATTGATAGTCAAATTATTAATTTTTGTTCTATATTAGGAATTTATATACGTTTAGGATGGAAAATTATTTATTTATATACCACAATTTTGGAAATTACCGAACTTTTTTGCATTACGCAAAAATACGTACTATTTTGCGTAATGCTTTAATTTTTAATTCGGTGCCAGATTTCATATTTTAATGAAAAAATAGGCTATTATATATAGTTATGTGGTGAATTTAAGTATGTATATACATTTTTTTTTGAATTATTGCCGTTTCAATTGGAACTCAAAAAACCCGAGTTTTTCGATAAGCAAAAAAAAAACTGAGTTCCTTTGTGTTACAGTTTAAAAATCTATTGATAGTCAAATTTTTAATTTTTGGTCTATATTAGGTATTTATATACTTTTGGGATGGAAAATTGTTTATTTTTATACGACAATCTTGGAAATTACTTAACTTTTTTGCATTACGCAAAAATACGTACTATTTTGCGTAAGGCTTAAATTTTTAATCTGGTGTCAGATTTTATATTTTAATGAAAAAATAGGCTATTATATATAGTTATGTGGTCAATTTAAGTATGTATATACATTATTTTTGGAATTATTGCATTTTCTATTGTAACTGAGAAAACCCGAGTTTTTCGATAAGCAAAAAGCACTGAGTTCCTTTTCGTGACAGTTTAAAATTCTATTGATAGTTAAATTATTAATTTTTGTTCTATATTAGGAATTTATATACGTTTAGGATGAAAAATTATTTATTTATATACCACAATTTTGGAAATTACCGAACTTTTTTGCATTACGCAAAAATACGTACTATTTTGCGAAATGCTTTAATTTTTAATTCGGTGCCAGATTTCATATTTTAATGAAAAAACAGGCTATTATATATAGTTATGTGGTGAATTTAAGTATGTATATACATTTTTTTTTTAATTATTGCTGTTTCAATTGGAACTCAAAAAACCCGAGTTTTTCGATAAGCAAAAAAAAACTGAGTTCCTTTGTGTTACAGTTTAAAAATCTATTGATAGTCAAATTTTTAATTTTTGGTCTATATTAGGTATTTATATACGTTTAGGATGGAAAATTGTTTATTTTTATACGACAATCTTGGAAATTACTTAACTTTTTTGCATTACGCAAAAATACGTACTATTTTGCGTAAGGCTTAAATTTTTAATCTGGTGCCAGATTTTATATTTTAATGAAAAAATAGGCTATTATATATAGTTATGTGGTCAATTTAAGTATGTATATACATTATTTTTGGAATTATTGCATTTTCTATTGTAACTCAGAAAACCCGAGTTTTTCGATAAGCAAAAAGCACTGAGTTCCTTTTCGTGACAGTTTAAAATTCTATTGATAGTCAAATTATTAATTTTTGTTCTATATTAGGAATTTATATACGTTTAGGATGGAAAATTATTTATTTATATACCACAATTTTGGAAATTACCGAACTTTTTTGCATTACGCAAAAATACGTACTATTTTGCGTAATGCTTTAATTTTTAATTCGGTGCCAGATTTCATATTTTAATGAAAAAATAGGCTATTATATATAGTTATGTGGTGAATTTAAGTATGTTTATACATTTTTTTTTTGAATTATTGCTGTTTCAATTGGAACTCAAAAAACCCGAGTTTTTCGATAAGCAAAAAAAAAACTGAGTTCCTTTGTGTTACAGTTTAAAAATCTATTGATAGTCAAATTTTTAATTTTTGGTCTATATTAGGTATTTATATACTTTTGGGATGGAAAATTGTTTATTTTTATACGACAATCTTGGAAATTACTTAACTTTTTTGCATTACGCAAAAATACGTACTATTTTGCGTAAGGCTTAAATTTTTAATCTGGTGTCAGATTTTATATTTTAATGAAAAAATAGGCTATTATATATAGTTATGTGGTCAATTTAAGTATGTATATACATTATTTTTGGAATTATTGCATTTTCTATTGTAACTCAGAAAACCCGAGTTTTTCGATAAGCAAAAAGCACTGAGTTCCTTTTCGTGACAGTTTAAAATTCTATTGATAGTCAAATTATTAATTTTTGTTCTATATTAGGAATTTATATACGTTTAGGATGGAAAATTATTTATTTATATACCACAATTTTGGAAATTACCGAACTTTTTTGCATTACGCAAAAATACGTACTATTTTGCGTAATGCTTTAATTTTTAATTCGGTGCCAGATTTCATATTTTAATGGAAAAACAGGCTATTATATATAGTTATGTGGTGAATTTAAGTATGTATATACATTTTTTTTTAATTATTGCTGCTTCAATTGGAACTCAAAAAACCCGAGTTTTTCGATAAGCAAAAAAAAACTGAGTTCCTTTGTGTTACAGTTTAAAAATCTATTGATAGTCAAATTTTTAATTTTTGGTCTATATTAGGTATTTATATACGTTTAGGATGGAAAATTGTTTTTTTTTATACGACAATCTTGGAAATTACTTAACTTTTTTGCATTACGCTAAAATACGTACTATTTTGCGTAAGGCTTAAATTTTTAATCTGGTGCCAGATTTTATATTTTAATGAAAAAATAGGCTATTATATATAGTTATGTGGTCAATTTAAGTATGTATATACATTATTTTTGGAATTATTGCATTTTCTATTGTAACTCAGAAAACCCGAGTTTTTCGATAAGCAAAAAGCACTGAGTTCCTTTCGTGACAGTTTAAAATTCTATTGATAGTCAAATTTATTAATTTTTGTTCTATATTAGGAATTTATATACGTTTAGGATGGAAAATTATTTATTTATATACCACAATTTTGGAAATTACCGAACTTTTTGCATTACGCAAAAATACGTACTATTTTGCGTAATGCTTTAATTTTTAATTCGGTGCAAGATTTCATATTTTAATGAAAAAACAGGCTATTATATATAGTTATGTGGTGAATTTAAGTATGTATATACATTTTTTTTTTAATTATTGCTGTATCAATTGGAACTCAAAAAACCCGAGTTTTTCGATAAGCAAAAAAAAAACTGAGTTCCTTTGTGTTACAGTTTAAAAATCTATTGATAGTCAAATTTTTAATTTTTGGTCTATATTAGGTATTTATATACGTTTAGGATGGAAAATTGTTTATTTTTATACGACAATCTTGGAAATTACTTAACTTTTTTGCATTACGCAAAAATACGTACTATTTTGCGTAAGGCTTAAATTTTTAATCTGGTGTCAGATTTTATATTTTAATGAAAAAATAGGCTATTATATATAGTTATGTGGTCAATTTAAGTATGTATATACATTATTTTTGGAATTATTGCATTTTCTATTGTAACTGAAAAACCCGAGTTTTTCGATAAGCAAAAAGCACTGAGTTCCTTTTCGTGACAGTTTAAAATTCTATTGATAGTCAAATTATTAATTTTTGTTCTATATTAGGAATTTATATACGTTTAGGATGGAAAATTATTTATTTATATACCACAATTTTGGAAATTACCGAACTTTTTTGCATTACGCAAAAATACGTACTATTTTGCGTAATGCTTTAATTTTTAATTCGGTGCCAGATTTCATATTTTAATGAAAAAATAGGCTATTATATATAGTTATGTGGTGAATTTAAGTATGTATATACATTTTTTTTTTTGAATTATTGCTGTTTCAATTGGAACTCAAAAAACCCGAGTTTTTCGATAAGCAAAAAAAAAACAGAGTTCCTTTGTGTTACAGTTTAAAAATCTATTGATAGTCAAATTTTTAATTTTTGGTCTATATTAGGTATTTATATACTTTTGGGATGGAAAATTGTTTATTTTTATACGACAATCTTGGAAATTACTTAACTTTTTTGCATTACGCAAAAATACGTACTATTTTGTGTAAGGCTTAAATTTTTAATCTGGTGCCAGATTTTATATTTTAATGAAAAAATAGGCTATTATATATAGTTATGTGGTCAATTTAAGTATGTATATACATTATTTTTGGAATTATTGCATTTTCTATTGTAACTGAGAAAACCCGAGTTTTTCGATAAGCAAAAAGCACTGAGTTCCTTTTCGTGACAGTTTAAAATTCTATTGATAGTTAAATTATTAATTTTTGTTCTATATTAGGAATTTATATACGTTTAGGATGAAAAATTATTTATTTATATACCACAATTTTGGAAATTACCGAACTTTTTTGCATTACGCAAAAATACGTACTATTTTGCGAAATGCTTTAATTTTTAATTCGGTGCCAGATTTCATATTTTAATGAAAAAACAGGCTATTATATATAGTTATGTGGTGAATTTAAGTATGTATATACATTTTTTTTTGAATTATTGCTGTTTCAATTGGAACTCAAAAAACCCGAGTTTTTCGATAAGCAAAAAAAAACTGAGTTCCTTTGTGTTACAGTTTAAAAATCTATTGATAGTCAAATTTTTAATTTTTGGTCTATATTAGGTATTTATATACGTTTAGGATGGAAAATTGTTTATTTTTATACGACAATCTTGGAAATTACTTAACTTTTTTGCATTACGCAAAAATACGTACTATTTTGCGTAAGGCTTAAATTTTTAATCTGGTGCCAGTTTTTATATTTTAATGAAAAAATAGGCTATTATATATAGTTATGTGGTCAATTTAAGTATGTATATACATTATTTTTGGAATTATTGCATTTTCTATTGTAACTCAGAAAACCCGAGTTTTTCGATAAGCAAAAAGCACTTACTTCCTTTCGTGACAGTTTAAAATTCTATTGATAGTCAAATTATTAATTTTTGTTCTATATTAGGAATTTATATACGTTTAGGATGAAAAATTATTTATTTATATACCACAATTTTGGAAATTACCGAACTTTTTTGCATTACGCAAAAATACGTACTATTTTGCGTAATGCTTTAATTTTTAATTCGGTGCAAGATTTCATATTTTAATGAAAAAACAGGCTATTATATATAGTTATGTGGTGAATTTTAGTATGTATATACATTTTTTTTTAATTATTGCTGTTTCAATTGGAACTCAAAAAACCCGAGTTTTTCGATAAGCAAAAAAAAACTGAGTTCCTTTGTGTTACAGTTTAAAAATCTATTGATAGTCAAATTTTTAATTTTTGGTCTATATTAGGTATTTATATACGTTTAGGATGGAAAATTGTTTATTTTTATACGACAATCTTGGAAATTACTTAACTTTTTTGCATTACGCAAAAATACGTACTATTTTGCGTAAGGCTTAAATTTTTAATCTGGTGCCAGTTTTTATATTTTAATGAAAAAATAGGCTATTATATATAGTTATGTGGTCAATTTAAGTATGTATATACATTATTTTTGGAATTATTGCATTTTCTATTGTAACTCAGAAAACCCGAGTTTTTCGATAAGCAAAAAGCACTAACTTCCTTTCGTGACAGTTTAAAATTCTATTGATAGTCAAATTATTAATTTTTGTTCTATATTAGGAATTTATATACGTTTAGGATAAAAAATTATTTATTTATATACCACAATTTTTGAAATTACCGAACTTTTTTGCATTACGCAAAAATACGTACTATTTTGCGTAATGCTTTAATTTTTAATTCGGTGCCAGATTACATATTTTAATGAAAAATAGGCTATTATATATAGTTATGTGGTGAATTTAAGTATGTATATACATTTTGTTTTAATTATAGCTGCTTCAATTGGAACTCAAAAAACCCGAGTTTTTCGATAAGCAAAAAAAAACTGAGTTCCTTTGTGTTACAGTTTAAAAATCTATTGATAGTCAAATTTTTAATTTTTGGTCTATATTAGGTATTTATATACGTTTAGGATGGAAAATTGTTTATTTTTATACGACAATCTTGGAAATCACTTAACTTTTTTGCATTACGCAAAAATACGTACTATTTTGCGTAAGGCTTAAATTTTTAATCTGGTGCCAGATTTTATATTTTAATGAAAAAATAGGCTATTATATATAGTTATGTGGTCAATTTAAGTATGTATATACATTATTTTTGGAATTATTGCATTTTCTATCGTAACTCAGAAAACCCGAGTTTTTCGATAAGCAAAAAGCACTGAGTTCCTTTTCGTGACAGTTTAAAATTCTATTGATAGTCAAATTATTAATTTTTGTTCTATATTAGGAATTTATATACGTTTAGGATGGAAAATTATTTATTTATATACCACAATTTTGGAAATTACCGAACTTTTTTGCATTACGCAAAAATACGTACTATTTTGCGTAATGCTTTAATTTTTAATTCGGTGCCAGATTTCATATTTTAATGGAAAAACAGGCTATTATATATAGTTATGTGGTGAATTTAAGTATGTATATACATTTTTTTTTAATTATTGCTGCTTCAATTGGAACTCAAAAAACCCGAGTTTTTCGATAAGCAAAAAAAAACTGAGTTCCTTTGTGTTACAGTTTAAAAATCTATTGATAGTCAAATTTTTAATTTTTGGTCTATATTAGGTATTTATATACGTTTAGGATGGAAAATTGTTTTTTTTATACGACAATCTTGGAAATTACTTAACTTTTTTGCATTACGCTAAAATACGTACTATTTTGCGTAAGGCTTAAATTTTTAATCTGGTGCCAGATTTTATATTTTAATGAAAAAATAGGCTATTATATATAGTTATGTGGTCAATTTAAGTATGTATATACATTATTTTTGGAATTATTGCATTTTCTATTGTAACTCAGAAAACCCGAGTTTTTCGATAAGCAAAAAGCACTGAGTTCCTTTCGTGACAGTTTAAAATTCTATTGATAGTCAAATTTATTAATTTTTGTTCTATATTAGGAATTTATATACGTTTAGGATGGAAAATTATTTATTTATATACCACAATTTTGGAAATTACCGAACTTTTTGCATTACGCAAAAATACGTACTATTTTGCGTAATGCTTTAATTTTTAATTCGGTGCAAGATTTCATATTTTAATGAAAAAACAGGCTATTATATATAGTTATGTGGTGAATTTAAGTATGTATATACATTTTTTTTTTAATTATTGCTGTATCAATTGGAACTCAAAAAACCCGAGTTTTTCGATAAGCAAAAAAAAAACTGAGTTCCTTTGTGTTACAGTTTAAAAATCTATTGATAGTCAAATTTTTAATTTTTGGTCTATATTAGGTATTTATATACGTTTAGGATGGAAAATTGTTTATTTTTATACGACAATCTTGGAAATTACTTAACTTTTTTGCATTACGCAAAAATACGTACTATTTTGCGTAAGGCTTAAATTTTTAATCTGGTGTCAGATTTTATATTTTAATGAAAAAATAGGCTATTATATATAGTTATGTGGTCAATTTAAGTATGTATATACATTATTTTTGGAATTATTGCATTTTCTATTGTAACTGAAAAACCCGAGTTTTTCGATAAGCAAAAAGCACTGAGTTCCTTTTCGTGACAGTTTAAAATTCTATTGATAGTCAAATTATTAATTTTTGTTCTATATTAGGAATTTATATACGTTTAGGACGAAAAATTATTTATTTATATACCACAATTTTTGAAATTACCGAACTTTTTTGCATTACGCAAAAATACGTACTATTTTGCGTAATGCTTTAATTTTTAATTCGGTGCCAGATTTCATATTTTAATGAAAAATAGGCTATTATATATAGCTATGTGGTGAATTTAAGTATGTATATACATGTTTTTTTAATTATTGCTGTTTCAATTGGAACTCAAATAACCCGAGTTTTTCGATAAGCAAAAAAAAACTGAGTTCCTTTGTGTTACAATTTAAAAATCTATTGATAGTCAAATTTTTAATTTTTGGTCTATATTAGGTATTTATATACGTTTAGGATGGAAAATTGTTTATTTTTATACGACAATCTTGGAAATTACTTAATTTTTTTGCATTACGCAAAAATACGTACTATTTTGCGTAAGGCTTAAATTTTTAATCTGGTGCCAGTTTTTATATTTTAATGAAAAAATAGGCTATTATATATAGTTATGTGGTCAATTTAAGTATGTATATACATTATTTTTGGAATTATTGCATTTTCTATTGTAACTCAGAAAACCCGAGTTTTTCGATAAGCAAAAAGCACTGACTTCCTTTCGTGACAGTTTAAAATTCTATTGATAGTCAAATTATTAATTTTTGTTCTATATTAGGAATTTATATACGTTTAGGATGAAAAATTATTTATTTATATACCACAATTTTTGAAATTACCGAACTTTTTTGCATTACGCAAAAATACGTACTATTTTGCGTAATGCTTTAATTTTTAATTCGGTGCCAGATTACATATTTTAATGAAAAATAGGCTATTATATATAGTTATGTGGTGAATTTAAGTATGTATATACATTTTGTTTTAATTATAGCTGCTTCAATTGGAACTCAAAAAACCCGAGTTTTTCGATAAGCAAAAAAAAACTGAGTTCCTTTGTGTTACAGTTTAAAAATCTATTGATAGTCAAATTTTTAATTTTTGGTCTATATTAGGTATTTATATACGTTTAGGATGGAAAATTGTTTATTTTTATACGACAATCTTGGAAATCACTTAACTTTTTTGCATTACGCAAAAATACGTACTATTTTGCGTAAGGCTTAAATTTTTAATCTGGTGCCAGATTTTATATTTTAATGAAAAAATAGGCTATTATATATAGTTATGTGGTCAATTTAAGTATGTATATACATTATTTTTGGAATTATTGCATTTTCTATTGTAACTCAGAAAACCCGAGTTTTTCGATAAGCAAAAAGCACTGAGTTCCTTTTCGTGACAGTTTAAAATTCTATTGATAGTCAAATTATTAATTTTTGTTCTATATTAGGAATTTATATACGTTTAGGATGGAAAATTATTTATTTATATACCACAATTTGGGAAATTACCGAACTTTTTTGCATTACGCAAAAATACGTACTATTTTGCGTAATGCTTTAATTTTTAATTCGGTGCCAGATTTCATATTTTAATGGAAAAACAGGCTATTATATATAGTTATGTGGTGAATTTAAGTATGTATATACATTTTTTTTTAATTATTGCTGCTTCAATTGGAACTCAAAAAACCCGAGTTTTTCGATAAGCAAAAAAAAACTGAGTTCCTTTGTGTTACAGTTTAAAAATCTATTGATAGTCAAATTTTTAATTTTTGGTCTATATTAGGTATTTATATACGTTTAGGATGGAAAATTGTTTATTTTTATACGACAATCTTGGAAATTACTTAACTTTTTTGCATTACGCAAAAATACGTACTATTTTGCGTAAGGCTTAAATTTTTAATCTGGTGCCAGTTTTTATATTTTAATGAAAAAATAGGCTATTATATATAGTTATGTGGTCAATTTAAGTATGTATATACATTATTTTTGGAATTATTGCATTTTCTATTGTAACTCAGAAAACCCGAGTTTTTCGATAAGCAAAAAGCACTGACTTCCTTTCGTGACAGTTTAAAATTCTATTGATAGTCAAATTATTAATTTTTGTTCTATATTAGGAATTTATATACGTTTAGGATGGAAAATTGTTTATTTTTATACGACAATCTTGGAAATTACTTAACTTTTTTGCATTACGCAAAAATACGTACTATTTTGCGTAAGGCTTAAATTTTTAATATGGTGCCAGATTTTATATTTTAATGAAAAAATAGGCTATTATATATAGTTATGTGGTCAATTTAAGTATGTATATACATTATTTTTGGAATTATTGCATTTTCTATTGTAACTCAGAAAACCCGAGTTTTTCGATAAGCAAAAAGCACTGAGTTCCTTTTCGTGACAGTTTAAAATTCTATTGATAGTCAAATTATTAATTTTTGTTCTATATTAGGAATTTATATACGTTTAGGATGGAAAATTATTTATTTATATACCACAATTTTGGAAATTACCGAACTTTTTTGCATTACGCAAAAATACGTACTATTTTGCGTAATGCTTTAATTTTTAATTCGGTGCCAGATTTCATATTTTAATGAAAAAACAGGCTATTATATATAGTTATGTGGTGAATTTAAGTATGTATATACATTTTTTTTTGAATTATTGCTGTTTCAATTGGAACTCAAAAAACCCGAGTTTTTCAATAAGCAAAAAAAAAAACTGAGTTCCTTTGTGTTACAGTTTAAAAATCTATTGATAGTCAAATTTTTAACTTTTGGTCTATATTAGGTATTTATATACTTTTGGGATGGAAAATTGTTTTTTTTATACGACAATCTTGGAAATTACTTAACTTTTTTGCATTACGCTAAAATACGTACTATTTTGCGTAAGGCTTAAATTTTTAATCTGGTGCCAGATTTTATATTTTAATGAAAAAATAGGCTATTATATATAGTTATGTGGTCAATTTAAGTATGTATATACATTATTTTTGGAATTATTGCATTTTCTATTGTAACTCAGAAAACCCGAGTTTTTCGATAAGCAAAAAGCACTGAGTTCCTTTTCGTGACAGTTTAAAATTCTATTGATAGTTAAATTATTAATTTTTGTTCTATATTAGGAATTTATATACGTTTAGGATGAAAAATTATTTATTTATATACCACAATTTTGGAAATTACCGAACTTTTTTGCATTACGCAAAAATACGTACTATTTTGCGAAATGCTTTAATTTTTAATTCGGTGCCAGATTTCATATTTTAATGGAAAAACAGGCTATTATATATAGTTATGTGGTGAATTTAAGTATGTATATACATTTTTTTTTTAATTATTGATGTTTCAATTGGAACTCAAAAAACCCGAGTTTTTCGATAAGCAAAAAAAAACTGAGTTCCTTTGTGTTACAGTTTAAAAATCTATTGATAGTCAAATTTTTAATTTTTGGTCTATATTAGGTATTTATATACGTTTAGGATGGAAAATTGTTTATTTTTATACGACAATCTTGGAAATTACTTAACTTTTTTGCATTACGCAAAAATACGTACTATTTTGCGTAAGGCTTAAATTTTTAATCTGGTGCCAGTTTTTATATTTTAATGAAAAAATAGGCTATTATATATAGTTATGTGGTCAATTTAAGTATGTATATACATTATTTTTGGAATTATTGCATTTTCTATTGTAACTCAGAAAACCCGAGTTTTTCGATAAGCAAAAAGCACTGACTTCCTTTCGTGACAGTTTAAAATTCTATTGATAGTCAAATTATTAAATTTTGTTCTATATTAGGAATTTATATACGTTTAGGATGAAAAATTATTTATTTATATACCACAATTTTGGAAATTACCGAACTTTTTTGCATTACGCAAAAATACATACTATTTTGCGTAATGCTTTAATTTTTAATTCGGTGCAAGATTTCATATTTTAATGAAAAAACAGGCTATTATATATAGTTATGTGGTGAATTTTAGTATGTATATACATTTTTTTTTTAATTATTGCTGTTTCAATTGGAACTCAAAAAACCCGAGTTTTTCGATAAGCAAAAAAAAACTGAGTTCCTTTGTGTTACAGTTTAAAAATCTATTGATAGTCAAATTTTTAATTTTTGGTCTATATTAGGTATTTATATACGTTTAGGATGGAAAATTGTTTATTTTTATACGACAATCTTGGAAATTACTTAACTTTTTTGCATTACGCAAAAATACGTACTATTTTGCGTAAGGCTTAAATTTTTAATCTGGTGCCAGTTTTTATATTTTAATGAAAAAATAGGCTATTATATATAGTTATGTGGTCAATTTAAGTATGTATATACATTATTTTTGGAATTATTGCATTTTCTATTGTAACTCAGAAAACCCGAGTTTTTCGATAAGCAAAAAGCACTGACTTCCTTTCGTGACAGTTTAAAATTCTATTGATAGTCAAATTATTAATTTTTGTTCTATATTAGGAATTTATATACGTTTAGGATGAAAAATTATTTATTTATATACCACAATTTTTGAAATTACCGAACTTTTTTGCATTACGCAAAAATACGTACTATTTTGCGTAATGCTTTAATTTTTAATTCGGTGCCAGATTACATATTTTAATGAAAAATAGGCTATTATATATAGTTATGTGGTGAATTTAAGTATGTATATACATTTTGTTTTAATTATAGCTGCTTCAATTGGAACTCAAAAAACCCGAGTTTTTCGATAAGCAAAAAAAAACTGAGTTCCTTTGTGTTACAGTTTAAAAATCTATTGATAGTCAAATTTTTAATTTTTGGTCTATATTAGGTATTTATATACGTTTAGGATGGAAAATTGTTTATTTTTATACGACAATCTTGGAAATCACTTAACTTTTTTGCATTACGCAAAAATACGTACTATTTTGCGTAAGGCTTAAATTTTTAATCTGGTGCCAGATTTTATATTTTAATGAAAAAATAGGCTATTATATATAGTTATGTGGTCAATTTAAGTATGTATATACATTATTTTTGGAATTATTGCATTTTCTATTGTAACTCAGAAAACCCGAGTTTTTCGATAAGCAAAAAGCACTGAGTTCCTTTTCGTGACAGTTTAAAATTCTATTGATAGTCAAATTATTAATTTTTGTTCTATATTAGGAATTTATATACGTTTAGGATGGAAAATTATTTATTTATATACCACAATTTTGGAAATTACCGAACTTTTTTGCATTACGCAAAAATACGTACTATTTTGCGTAATGCTTTAATTTTTAATTCGGTGCCAGATTTCATATTTTAATGGAAAAACAGGCTATTATATATAGTTATGTGGTGAATTTAAGTATGTATATACATTTTTTTTTAATTATTGCTGCTTCAATTGGAACTCAAAAAACCCGAGTTTTTCGATAAGCAAAAAAAAACTGAGTTCCTTTGTGTTACAGTTTAAAAATCTATTGATAGTCAAATTTTTAATTTTTGGTCTATATTAGGTATTTATATACGTTTAGGATGGAAAATTGTTTTTTTTATACGACAATCTTGGAAATTACTTAACTTTTTTGCATTACGCTAAAATACGTACTATTTTGCGTAAGGCTTAAATTTTTAATCTGGTGCCAGATTTTATATTTTAATGAAAAAATAGGCTATTATATATAGTTATGTGGTCAATTTAAGTATGTATATACATTATTTTTGGAATTATTGCATTTTCTATTGTAACTCAGAAAACCCGAGTTTTTCGATAAGCAAAAAGCACTGAGTTCCTTTCGTGACAGTTTAAAATTCTATTGATAGTCAAATTTATTAATTTTTGTTCTATATTAGGAATTTATATACGTTTAGGATGGAAAATTATTTATTTATATACCACAATTTTGGAAATTACCGAACTTTTTGCATTACGCAAAAATACGTACTATTTTGCGTAATGCTTTAATTTTTAATTCGGTGCAAGATTTCATATTTTAATGAAAAAACAGGCTATTATATATAGTTATGTGGTGAATTTAAGTATGTATATACATTTTTTTTTAATTATTGCTGTATCAATTGGAACTCAAAAAACCCGAGTTTTTCGATAAGCAAAAAAAAAACTGAGTTCCTTTGTGTTACAGTTTAAAAATCTATTGATAGTCAAATTTTTAATTTTTGGTCTATATTAGGTATTTATATACGTTTAGGATGGAAAATTGTTTATTTTTATACGACAATCTTGGAAATTACTTAACTTTTTTGCATTACGCAAAAATACGTACTATTTTGCGTAAGGCTTAAATTTTTAATCTGGTGTCAGATTTTATATTTTAATGAAAAAATAGGCTATTATATATAGTTATGTGGTCAATTTAAGTATGTATATACATTATTTTTGGAATTATTGCATTTTCTATTGTAACTGAAAAACCCGAGTTTTTCGATAAGCAAAAAGCACTGAGTTCCTTTTCGTGACAGTTTAAAATTCTATTGATAGTCAAATTATTAATTTTTGTTCTATATTAGGAATTTATATACGTTTAGGATGAAAAATTATTTATTTATATACCACAATTTTTGAAATTACCGAACTTTTTTGCATTACGCAAAAATACGTACTATTTTGCGTAATGCTTTAATTTTTAATTCGGTGCCAGATTTCATATTTTAATGAAAAATAGGCTATTATATATAGTTATGTGGTGAATTTAAGTATGTATATACATTTTTTTTTAATTATTGCTGCTTCAATTGGAACTCAAAAAACCCGAGTTTTTCGATAAGCAAAAAAAAACTGAGTTCCTTTGTGTTACAGTTTAAAAATCTATTGATAGTCAAATTTTTAATTTTTGGTCTATATTAGGTATTTATATACGTTTAGGATGGAAAATTGTTTATTTTTATACGACAATCTTGGAAATTACTTAACTTTTTTGCATTACGCAAAAATACGTACTATTTTGCGTAAGGCTTAAATTTTTAATCTGGTGCCAGTTTTTATATTTTAATGAAAAAATAGGCTATTATATATAGTTATGTGGTCAATTTAAGTATGTATATACATTATTTTTGGAATTATTGCATTTTCTATTGTAACTCAGAAAACCCGAGTTTTTCGATAAGCAAAAAGCACTGACTTCCTTTCGTGACAGTTTAAAATTCTATTGATAGTCAAATTATTAATTTTTGTTCTATATTAGGAATTTATATACGTTTAGGATGAAAAATTATTTATTTATATACCACAATTTTTGAAATTACCGAACTTTTTTGCATTACGCAAAAATACGTACTATTTTGCGTAATGCTTTAATTTTTAATTCGGTGCCAGATTACATATTTTAATGAAAAATAGGCTATTATATATAGTTATGTGGTGAATTTAAGTATGTATATACATTTTGTTTTAATTATAGCTGCTTCAATTGGAACTCAAAAAACCCGAGTTTTTCGATAAGCAAAAAAAAACTGAGTTCCTTTGTGTTACAGTTTAAAAATCTATTGATAGTCAAATTTTTAATTTTTGGTCTATATTAGGTATTTATATACGTTTAGGATGGAAAATTGTTTATTTTTATACGACAATCTTGGAAATTACTTAACTTTTTTGCATTACGCAAAAATACGTACTATTTTGCGTAAGGCTTAAATTTTTAATCTGGTGCCAGTTTTTATATTTTAATGAAAAAATAGGCTATTATATATAGTTATGTGGTCAATTTAAGTATGTATATACATTATTTTTGGAATTATTGCATTTTCTATTGTAACTCAGAAAACCCGAGTTTTTCGATAAGCAAAAAGCACTGACTTCCTTTCGTGACAGTTTAAAATTCTATTGATAGTCAAATTATTAATTTTTGTTCTATATTAGGAATTTATATACGTTTAGGATGAAAAATTATTTATTTATATACCACAATTTTGGAAATTACCGAACTTTTTTGCATTACGCAAAAATACGTACTATTTTGCGTAATGCTTTAATTTTTAATTCGGTGCCAGATTACATATTTTAATGAAAAATAGGCTATTATATATAGTTATGTGGTGAATTTAAGTATGTATATACATTTTGTTTTAATTATAGCTGCTTCAATTGGAACTCAAAAAACCCGAGTTTTTCGATAAGCAAAAAAAAACTGAGTTCCTTTGTGTTACAGTTTAAAAATCTATTGATAGTCAAATTTTTAATTTTTGGTCTATATTAGGTATTTATATACGTTTAGGATGGAAAATTGTTTATTTTTATACGACAATCTTGGAAATCACTTAACTTTTTTGCATTACGCAAAAATACGTACTATTTTGCGTAAGGCTTAAATTTTTAATCTGGTGCCAGATTTTATATTTTAATGAAAAAATAGGCTATTATATATAGTTATGTGGTCAATTTAAGTATGTATATACATTATTTTTGGAATTATTGCATTTTCTATTGTAACTCAGAAAACCCGAGTTTTTCGATAAGCAAAAAGCACTGAGTTCCTTTTCGTGACAGTTTAAAATTCTATTGATAGTCAAATTATTAATTTTTGTTCTATATTAGGAATTTATATACGTTTAGGATGGAAAATTATTTATTTATATACCACAATTTTGGAAATTACCGAACTTTTTTGCATTACGCAAAAATACGTACTATTTTGCGTAATGCTTTAATTTTTAATTCGGTGCCAGATTTCATATTTTAATGGAAAAACAGGCTATTATATATAGTTATGTGGTGAATTTAAGTATGTATATACATTTTTTTTTAATTATTGCTGCTTCAATTGGAACTCAAAAAACCCGAGTTTTTCGATAAGCAAAAAAAAACTGAGTTCCTTTGTGTTACAGTTTAAAAATCTATTGATAGTCAAATTTTTAATTTTTGGTCTATATTAGGTATTTATATACGTTTAGGATGGAAAATTGTTTTTTTTATACGACAATCTTGGAAATTACTTAACTTTTTTGCATTACGCTAAAATACGTACTATTTTGCGTAAGGCTTAAATTTTTAATCTGGTGCCAGATTTTATATTTTAATGAAAAAATAGGCTATTATATATAGTTATGTGGTCAATTTAAGTATGTATATACATTATTTTTGGAATTATTGCATTTTCTATTGTAACTCAGAAAACCCGAGTTTTTCGATAAGCAAAAAGCACTGAGTTCCTTTCGTGACAGTTTAAAATTCTATTGATAGTCAAATTTATTAATTTTTGTTCTATATTAGGAATTTATATACGTTTAGGATGGAAAATTATTTATTTATATACCACAATTTTGGAAATTACCGAACTTTTTGCATTACGCAAAAATACGTACTATTTTGCGTAATGCTTTAATTTTTAATTCGGTGCAAGATTTCATATTTTAATGAAAAAACAGGCTATTATATATAGTTATGTGGTGAATTTAAGTATGTATATACATTTTGTTTTAATTATAGCTGCTTCAATTGGAACTCAAAAAACCCGAGTTTTTCGATAAGCAAAAAAAAACTGAGTTCCTTTGTGTTACAGTTTAAAAATCTATTGATAGTCAAATTTTTAATTTTTGGTCTATATTAGGTATTTATATACGTTTAGGATGGAAAATTGTTTATTTTTATACGACAATCTTGGAAATCACTTAACTTTTTTGCATTACGCAAAAATACGTACTATTTTGCGTAAGGCTTAAATTTTTAATCTGGTGCCAGATTTTATATTTTAATGAAAAAATAGGCTATTATATATAGTTATGTGGTCAATTTAAGTATGTATATACATTATTTTTGGAATTATTGCATTTTCTATTGTAACTCAGAAAACCCGAGTTTTTCGATAAGCAAAAAGCACTGAGTTCCTTTTCGTGACAGTTTAAAATTCTATTGATAGTCAAATTATTAATTTTTGTTCTATATTAGGAATTTATATACGTTTAGGATGGAAAATTATTTATTTATATACCACAATTTTGGAAATTACCGAACTTTTTTGCATTACGCAAAAATACGTACTATTTTGCGTAATGCTTTAATTTTTAATTCGGTGCCAGATTTCATATTTTAATGGAAAAACAGGCTATTATATATAGTTATGTGGTGAATTTAAGTATGTATATACATTTTTTTTTAATTATTGCTGCTTCAATTGGAACTCAAAAAACCCGAGTTTTTCGATAAGCAAAAAAAAACTGAGTTCCTTTGTGTTACAGTTTAAAAATCTATTGATAGTCAAATTTTTAATTTTTGGTCTATATTAGGTATTTATATACGTTTAGGATGGAAAATTGTTTTTTTTATACGACAATCTTGGAAATTACTTAACTTTTTTGCATTACGCTAAAATACGTACTATTTTGCGTAAGGCTTAAATTTTTAATCTGGTGCCAGATTTTATATTTTAATGAAAAAATAGGCTATTATATATAGTTATGTGGTCAATTTAAGTATGTATATACATTATTTTTGGAATTATTGCATTTTCTATTGTAACTCAGAAAACCCGAGTTTTTCGATAAGCAAAAAGCACTGAGTTCCTTTCGTGACAGTTTAAAATTCTATTGATAGTCAAATTTATTAATTTTTGTTCTATATTAGGAATTTATATACGTTTAGGATGGAAAATTATTTATTTATATACCACAATTTTGGAAATTACCGAACTTTTTGCATTACGCAAAAATACGTACTATTTTGCGTAATGCTTTAATTTTTAATTCGGTGCCAGATTACATATTTTAATGAAAAATAGGCTATTATATATAGTTATGTGGTGAATTTAAGTATGTATATACATTTTGTTTTAATTATAGCTGCTTCAATTGGAACTCAAAAAACCCGAGTTTTTCGATAAGCAAAAAAAAACTGAGTTCCTTTGTGTTACAGTTTAAAAATCTATTGATAGTCAAATTTTTAATTTTTGGTCTATATTAGGTATTTATATACGTTTAGGATGGAAAATTGTTTATTTTTATACGACAATCTTGGAAATCACTTAACTTTTTTGCATTACGCAAAAATACGTACTATTTTGCGTAAGGCTTAAATTTTTAATCTGGTGCCAGATTTTATATTTTAATGAAAAAATAGGCTATTATATATAGTTATGTGGTCAATTTAAGTATGTATATACATTATTTTTGGAATTATTGCATTTTCTATTGTAACTCAGAAAACCCGAGTTTTTCGATAAGCAAAAAGCACTGAGTTCCTTTTCGTGACAGTTTAAAATTCTATTGATAGTCAAATTATTAATTTTTGTTCTATATTAGGAATTTATATACGTTTAGGATGGAAAATTATTTATTTATATACCACAATTTTGGAAATTACCGAACTTTTTTGCATTACGCAAAAATACGTACTATTTTGCGTAATGCTTTAATTTTTAATTCGGTGCCAGATTTCATATTTTAATGGAAAAACAGGCTATTATATATAGTTATGTGGTGAATTTAAGTATGTATATACATTTTTTTTTAATTATTGCTGCTTCAATTGGAACTCAAAAAACCCGAGTTTTTCGATAAGCAAAAAAAAACTGAGTTCCTTTGTGTTACAGTTTAAAAATCTATTGATAGTCAAATTTTTAATTTTTGGTCTATATTAGGTATTTATATACGTTTAGGATGGAAAATTGTTTTTTTTATACGACAATCTTGGAAATTACTTAACTTTTTTGCATTACGCTAAAATACGTACTATTTTGCGTAAGGCTTAAATTTTTAATCTGGTGCCAGATTTTATATTTTAATGAAAAAATAGGCTATTATATATAGTTATGTGGTCAATTTAAGTATGTATATACATTATTTTTGGAATTATTGCATTTTCTATTGTAACTCAGAAAACCCTAGTTTTTCGATAAGCAAAAAGCACTGACTTCCTTTCGTGACAGTTTAAAATTCTATTGATAGTCAAATTTATTAATTTTTGTTCTATATTAGGAATTTATATACGTTTAGGATGGAAAATTATTTATTTATATACCACAATTTTGGAAATTACCGAACTTTTTGCATTACGCAAAAATACGTACTATTTTGCGTAATGCTTTAATTTTTAATTCGGTGCCAGATTACATATTTTAATGAAAAATAGGCTATTATATATAGTTATGTGGTGAATTTAAGTATGTATATACATTTTGTTTTAATTATAGCTGCTTCAATTGGAACTCAAAAAACCCGAGTTTTTCGATAAGCAAAAAAAAACTGAGTTCCTTTGTGTTACAGTTTAAAAATCTATTGATAGTCAAATTTTTAATTTTTGGTCTATATTAGGTATTTATATACGTTTAGGATGGAAAATTGTTTATTTTTATACGACAATCTTGGAAATCACTTAACTTTTTTGCATTACGCAAAAATACGTACTATTTTGCGTAAGGCTTAAATTTTTAATCTGGTGCCAGATTTTATATTTTAATGAAAAAATAGGCTATTATATATAGTTATGTGGTCAATTTAAGTATGTATATACATTATTTTTGGAATTATTGCATTTTCTATTGTAACTCAGAAAACCCGAGTTTTTCGATAAGCAAAAAGCACTGAGTTCCTTTTCGTGACAGTTTAAAATTCTATTGATAGTCAAATTATTAATTTTTGTTCTATATTAGGAATTTATATACGTTTAGGATGGAAAATTATTTATTTATATACCACAATTTTGGAAATTACCGAACTTTTTTGCATTACGCAAAAATACGTACTATTTTGCGTAATGCTTTAATTTTTAATTCGGTGCCAGATTTCATATTTTAATGGAAAAACAGGCTATTATATATAGTTATGTGGTGAATTTAAGTATGTATATACATTTTTTTTTAATTATTGCTGCTTCAATTGGAACTCAAAAAACCCGAGTTTTTCGATAAGCAAAAAAAAACTGAGTTCCTTTGTGTTACAGTTTAAAAATCTATTGATAGTCAAATTTTTAATTTTTGGTCTATATTAGGTATTTATATACGTTTAGGATGGAAAATTGTTTTTTTTATACGACAATCTTGGAAATTACTTAACTTTTTTGCATTACGCTAAAATACGTACTATTTTGCGTAAGGCTTAAATTTTTAATCTGGTGCCAGATTTTATATTTTAATGAAAAAATAGGCTATTATATATAGTTATGTGGTCAATTTAAGTATGTATATACATTATTTTTGGAATTATTGCATTTTCTATTGTAACTCAGAAAACCCTAGTTTTTCGATAAGCAAAAAGCACTGACTTCCTTTCGTGACAGTTTAAAATTCTATTGATAGTCAAATTATTAATTTTTGTTCTATATTAGGAATTTATATACGTTTAGGATGAAAAATTATTTATTTATATACCACAATTTTTGAAATTACCGAACTTTTTTGCATTACGCAAAAATACGTACTATTTTGCGTAATGCTTTAATTTTTAATTCGGTGCCAGATTACATATTTTAATGAAAAATAGGCTATTATATATAGTTATGTGGTGAATTTAAGTATGTATATACATTTTGTTTTAATTATAGCTGCTTCAATTGGAACTCAAAAAACCCGAGTTTTTCGATAAGCAAAAAAAAACTGAGTTCCTTTGTGTTACAGTTTAAAAATCTATTGATAGTCAAATTTTTAATTTTTGGTCTATATTAGGTATTTATATACGTTTAGGATGGAAAATTGTTTATTTTTATACGACAATCTTGGAAATCACTTAACTTTTTTGCATTACGCAAAAATACGTACTATTTTGCGTAAGGCTTAAATTTTTAATCTGGTGCCAGATTTTATATTTTAATGAAAAAATAGGCTATTATATATAGTTATGTGGTCAATTTAAGTATGTATATACATTATTTTTGGAATTATTGCATTTTCTATTGTAACTCAGAAAACCCGAGTTTTTCGATAAGCAAAAAGCACTGAGTTCCTTTTCGTGACAGTTTAAAATTCTATTGATAGTCAAATTATTAATTTTTGTTCTATATTAGGAATTTATATACGTTTAGGATGGAAAATTATTTATTTATATACCACAATTTTGGAAATTACCGAACTTTTTTGCATTACGCAAAAATACGTACTATTTTGCGTAATGCTTTAATTTTTAATTCGGTGCCAGATTTCATATTTTAATGGAAAAACAGGCTATTATATATAGTTATGTGGTGAATTTAAGTATGTATATACATTTTTTTTTAATTATTGCTGCTTCAATTGGAACTCAAAAAACCCGAGTTTTTCGATAAGCAAAAAAAAACTGAGTTCCTTTGTGTTACAGTTTAAAAATCTATTGATAGTCAAATTTTTAATTTTTGGTCTATATTAGGTATTTATATACGTTTAGGATGGAAAATTGTTTTTTTTATACGACAATCTTGGAAATTACTTAACTTTTTTGCATTACGCTAAAATACGTACTATTTTGCGTAAGGCTTAAATTTTTAATCTGGTGCCAGATTTTATATTTTAATGAAAAAATAGGCTATTATATATAGTTATGTGGTCAATTTAAGTATGTATATACATTATTTTTGGAATTATTGCATTTTCTATTGTAACTCAGAAAACCCGAGTTTTTCGATAAGCAAAAAGCACTGAGTTCCTTTCGTGACAGTTTAAAATTCTATTGATAGTCAAATTTATTAATTTTTGTTCTATATTAGGAATTTATATACGTTTAGGATGGAAAATTATTTATTTATATACCACAATTTTGGAAATTACCGAACTTTTTGCATTACGCAAAAATACGTACTATTTTGCGTAATGCTTTAATTTTTAATTCGGTGCAAGATTTCATATTTTAATGAAAAAACAGGCTATTATATATAGTTATGTGGTGAATTTAAGTATGTATATACATTTTTTTTTTAATTATTGCTGTATCAATTGGAACTCAAAAAACCCGAGTTTTTCGATAAGCAAAAAAAAAACTGAGTTCCTTTGTGTTACAGTTTAAAAATCTATTGATAGTCAAATTTTTAATTTTTGGTCTATATTAGGTATTTATATACGTTTAGGATGGAAAATTGTTTATTTTTATACGACAATCTTGGAAATTACTTAACTTTTTTGCATTACGCAAAAATACGTACTATTTTGCGTAAGGCTTAAATTTTTAATCTGGTGTCAGATTTTATATTTTAATGAAAAAATAGGCTATTATATATAGTTATGTGGTCAATTTAAGTATGTATATACATTATTTTTGGAATTATTGCATTTTCTATTGTAACTGAAAAACCCGAGTTTTTCGATAAGCAAAAAGCACTGAGTTCCTTTTCGTGACAGTTTAAAATTCTATTGATAGTCAAATTATTAATTTTTGTTCTATATTAGGAATTTATATACGTTTAGGACGAAAAATTATTTATTTATATACCACAATTTTTGAAATTACCGAACTTTTTTGCATTACGCAAAAATACGTACTATTTTGCGTAATGCTTTAATTTTTAATTCGGTGCCAGATTTCATATTTTAATGAAAAATAGGCTATTATATATAGCTATGTGGTGAATTTAAGTATGTATATACATTTTTTTTTAATTATTGCTGTTTCAATTGGAACTCAAAAAACCCGAGTTTTTCGATAAGCAAAAAAAAACTGAGTTCCTTTGTGTTACAATTTAAAAATCTATTGATAGTCAAATTTTTAATTTTTGGTCTATATTAGGTATTTATATACGTTTAGGATGGAAAATTGTTTATTTTTATACGACAATCTTGGAAATTACTTAATTTTTTTGCATTACGCAAAAATACGTACTATTTTGCGTAAGGCTTAAATTTTTAATCTGGTGCCAGTTTTTATATTTTAATGAAAAAATAGGCTATTATATATAGTTATGTGGTCAATTTAAGTATGTATATACATTATTTTTGGAATTATTGCATTTTCTATTGTAACTCAGAAAACCCGAGTTTTTCGATAAGCAAAAAGCACTGACTTCCTTTCGTGACAGTTTAAAATTCTATTGATAGTCAAATTATTAATTTTTGTTCTATATTAGGAATTTATATACGTTTAGGATGAAAAATTATTTATTTATATACCACAATTTTTGAAATTACCGAACTTTTTTGCATTACGCAAAAATACGTACTATTTTGCGTAATGCTTTAATTTTTAATTCGGTGCCAGATTACATATTTTAATGAAAAATAGGCTATTATATATAGTTATGTGGTGAATTTAAGTATGTATATACATTTTGTTTTAATTATAGCTGCTTCAATTGGAACTCAAAAAACCCGAGTTTTTCGATAAGCAAAAAAAAACTGAGTTCCTTTGTGTTACAGTTTAAAAATCTATTGATAGTCAAATTTTTAATTTTTGGTCTATATTAGGTATTTATATACGTTTAGGATGGAAAATTGTTTATTTTTATACGACAATCTTGGAAATCACTTAACTTTTTTGCATTACGCAAAAATACGTACTATTTTGCGTAAGGCTTAAATTTTTAATCTGGTGCCAGATTTTATATTTTAATGAAAAAATAGGCTATTATATATAGTTATGTGGTCAATTTAAGTATGTATATACATTATTTTTGGAATTATTGCATTTTCTATTGTAACTCAGAAAACCCGAGTTTTTCGATAAGCAAAAAGCACTGAGTTCCTTTTCGTGACAGTTTAAAATTCTATTGATAGTCAAATTATTAATTTTTGTTCTATATTAGGAATTTATATACGTTTAGGATGGAAAATTATTTATTTATATACCACAATTTTGGAAATTACCGAACTTTTTTGCATTACGCAAAAATACGTACTATTTTGCGTAATGCTTTAATTTTTAATTCGGTGCCAGATTTCATATTTTAATGGAAAAACAGGCTATTATATATAGTTATGTGGTGAATTTAAGTATGTATATACATTTTTTTTTAATTATTGCTGCTTCAATTGGAACTCAAAAAACCCGAGTTTTTCGATAAGCAAAAAAAAACTGAGTTCCTTTGTGTTACAGTTTAAAAATCTATTGATAGTCAAATTTTTAATTTTTGGTCTATATTAGGTATTTATATACGTTTAGGATGGAAAATTGTTTTTTTTATACGACAATCTTGGAAATTACTTAACTTTTTTGCATTACGCTAAAATACGTACTATTTTGCGTAAGGCTTAAATTTTTAATCTGGTGCCAGATTTTATATTTTAATGAAAAAATAGGCTATTATATATAGTTATGTGGTCAATTTAAGTATGTATATACATTATTTTTGGAATTATTGCATTTTCTATTGTAACTCAGAAAACCCGAGTTTTTCGATAAGCAAAAAGCACTGAGTTCCTTTCGTGACAGTTTAAAATTCTATTGATAGTCAAATTTATTAATTTTTGTTCTATATTAGGAATTTATATACGTTTAGGATGGAAAATTATTTATTTATATACCACAATTTTGGAAATTACCGAACTTTTTGCATTACGCAAAAATACGTACTATTTTGCGTAATGCTTTAATTTTTAATTCGGTGCAAGATTTCATATTTTAATGAAAAAACAGGCTATTATATATAGTTATGTGGTGAATTTAAGTATGTATATACATTTTTTTTTTAATTATTGCTGTATCAATTGGAACTCAAAAAACCCGAGTTTTTCGATAAGCAAAAAAAAAACTGAGTTCCTTTGTGTTACAGTTTAAAAATCTATTGATAGTCAAATTTTTAATTTTTGGTCTATATTAGGTATTTATATACGTTTAGGATGGAAAATTGTTTATTTTTATACGACAATCTTGGAAATTACTTAACTTTTTTGCATTACGCAAAAATACGTACTATTTTGCGTAAGGCTTAAATTTTTAATCTGGTGTCAGATTTTATATTTTAATGAAAAAATAGGCTATTATATATAGTTATGTGGTCAATTTAAGTATGTATATACATTATTTTTGGAATTATTGCATTTTCTATTGTAACTGAAAAACCCGAGTTTTTCGATAAGCAAAAAGCACTGAGTTCCTTTTCGTGACAGTTTAAAATTCTATTGATAGTCAAATTATTAATTTTTGTTCTATATTAGGAATTTATATACGTTTAGGACGAAAAATTATTTATTTATATACCACAATTTTTGAAATTACCGAACTTTTTTGCATTACGCAAAAATACGTACTATTTTGCGTAATGCTTTAATTTTTAATTCGGTGCCAGATTTCATATTTTAATGAAAAATAGGCTATTATATATAGCTATGTGGTGAATTTAAGTATGTATATACATTTTTTTTTAATTATTGCTGTTTCAATTGGAACTCAAAAAACCCGAGTTTTTCGATAAGCAAAAAAAAACTGAGTTCCTTTGTGTTACAATTTAAAAATCTATTGATAGTCAAATTTTTAATTTTTGGTCTATATTAGGTATTTATATACGTTTAGGATGGAAAATTGTTTATTTTTATACGACAATCTTGGAAATTACTTAATTTTTTTGCATTACGCAAAAATACGTACTATTTTGCGTAAGGCTTAAATTTTTAATCTGGTGCCAGTTTTTATATTTTAATGAAAAAATAGGCTATTATATATAGTTATGTGGTCAATTTAAGTATGTATATACATTATTTTTGGAATTATTGCATTTTCTATTGTAACTCAGAAAACCCGAGTTTTTCGATAAGCAAAAAGCACTGACTTCCTTTCGTGACAGTTTAAAATTCTATTGATAGTCAAATTATTAATTTTTGTTCTATATTAGGAATTTATATACGTTTAGGATGAAAAATTATTTATTTATATACCACAATTTTTGAAATTACCGAACTTTTTTGCATTACGCAAAAATACGTACTATTTTGCGTAATGCTTTAATTTTTAATTCGGTGCAAGATTTCATATTTTAATGAAAAAACAGGCTATTATATATAGTTATGTGGTGAATTTAAGTATGTATATACATTTTTTTTTAATTATTGCTGTATCAATTGGAACTCAAAAAACCCGATTTTTCGATAAGCAAAAAAAAAACTGAGTTCCTTTGTGTTACAGTTTAAAAATCTATTGATAGTCAAATTTTTAATTTTTGGTCTATATTAGGTATTTATATACGTTTAGGATGGAAAATTGTTTATTTTTATACGACAATCTTGGAAATTACTTAACTTTTTTGCATTACGCAAAAATACGTACTATTTTGCGTAAGGCTTAAATTTTTAATCTGGTGTCAGATTTTATATTTTAATGAAAAAATAGGCTATTATATATAGTTATGTGGTCAATTTAAGTATGTATATACATTATTTTTGGAATTATTGCATTTTCTATTGTAACTGAAAAACCCGAGTTTTTCGATAAGCAAAAAGCACTGAGTTCCTTTTCGTGACAGTTTAAAATTCTATTGATAGTTAAATTATTAATTTTTGTTCTATATTAGGAATTTATATACGTTTAGGATGAAAAATTATTTATTTATATACCACAATTTTGGAAATTACCGAACTTTTTTGCATTACGCAAAAATACGTACTATTTTGCGAAATGCTTTAATTTTTAATTCGGTGCCAGATTTCATATTTTAATGAAAAAACAGGCTATTATATATAGTTATGTGGTGAATTTAAGTATGTATATACATTTTTTTTTAATTATTGCTGTTTCAATTGGAACTCAAAAAACCCGAGTTTTTCGATAAGCAAAAAAAAACTGAGTTCCTTTGTGTTACAGTTTAAAAATCTATTGATAGTCAAATTTTTAATTTTTGGTCTATATTAGGTATTTATATACGTTTAGGATGGAAAATTGTTTATTTTTATACGACAATCTTGGAAATTACTTAACTTTTTTGCATTACGCAAAAATACGTACTATTTTGCGTAAGGCTTAAATTTTTAATCTGGTGCCAGTTTTTATATTTTAATGAAAAAATAGGCTATTATATATAGTTATGTGGTCAATTTAAGTATGTATATACATTATTTTTGGAATTATTGCATTTTCTATTGTAACTCGGAAAACCCGAGTTTTTCGATAAGCAAAAAGCACTGACTTCCTTTCGTGACAGTTTAAAATTCTATTGATAGTCAAATTATTAATTTTTGTTCTATATTAGGAATTTATATACGTTTAGGATGAAAAATTATTTATTTATATACCACAATTTTTGAAATTACCGAACTTTTTTGCATTACGCAAAAATACGTACTATTTTGCGTAATGCTTTAATTTTTAATTCGGTGCCAGATTACATATTTTAATGAAAAATAGGCTATTATATATAGTTATGTGGTGAATTTAAGTATGTATATACATTTTGTTTTAATTATAGCTGCTTCAATTGGAACTCAAAAAACCCGAGTTTTTCGATAAGCAAAAAAAAACTGAGTTCCTTTGTGTTACAGTTTAAAAATCTATTGATAGTCAAATTTTTAATTTTTGGTCTATATTAGGTATTTATATACGTTTAGGATGGAAAATTGTTTATTTTTATACGACAATCTTGGAAATCACTTAACTTTTTTGCATTACGCAAAAATACGTACTATTTTGCGTAAGGCTTAAATTTTTAATCTGGTGCCAGATTTTATATTTTAATGAAAAAATAGGCTATTATATATAGTTATGTGGTCAATTTAAGTATGTATATACATTATTTTTGGAATTATTGCATTTTCTATTGTAACTCAGAAAACCCGAGTTTTTCGATAAGCAAAAAGCACTGAGTTCCTTTTCGTGACAGTTTAAAATTCTATTGATAGTCAAATTATTAATTTTTGTTCTATATTAGGAATTTATATACGTTTAGGATGGAAAATTATTTATTTATATACCACAATTTTGGAAATTACCGAACTTTTTTGCATTACGCAAAAATACGTACTATTTTGCGTAATGCTTTAATTTTTAATTCGGTGCCAGATTTCATATTTTAATGAAAAAATAGGCTATTATATATAGTTATGTGGTGAATTTAAGTATGTATATACATTTTTTTTTTGAATTATTGCTGTTTCAATTGGAACTCAAAAAACCCGAGTTTTTCGATAAGCAAAAAAAAAAACTGAGTTCCTTTGTGTTACAGTTTAAAAATCTATTGATAGTCAAATTTTTAATTTTTGGTCTATATTAGGTATTTATATACTTTTGGGATGGAAAATTGTTTATTTTTATACGACAATCTTGGAAATTACTTAACTTTTTTGCATTACGCAAAAATACGTACTATTTTGCGTAAGGCTTAAATTTTTAATCTGGTGTCAGATTTTATATTTTAATGAAAAAATAGGCTATTATATATAGTTATGTGGTCAATTTAAGTATGTATATACATTATTTTTGGAATTATTGCATTTTCTATTATAACTGAGAAAACCCGAGTTTTTCGATAAGCAAAAAGCACTGAGTTCCTTTTCGTGACAGTTTAAAATTCTATTGATAGTTAAATTATTAATTTTTGTTCTATATTAGGAATTTATATACGTTTAGGATGAAAAATTATTTATTTATATACCACAATTTTGGAAATTACCGAACTTTTTTGCATTACGCAAAAATACGTACTATTTTGCGAAATGCTTTAATTTTTAATTCGGTGCCAGATTTCATATTTTAATGAAAAAACAGGCTATTATATATAGTTATGTGGTGAATTTAAGTATGTATATACATTTTTTTTTAATTATTGCTGTTTCAATTGGAACTCAAAAAACCCGAGTTTTTCGATAAGCAAAAAAAAACTGAGTTCCTTTGTGTTACAGTTTAAAAATCTATTGATAGTCAAATTTTTAATTTTTGGTCTATATTAGGTATTTATATACGTTTAGGATGGAAAATTGTTTATTTTTATACGACAATCTTGGAAATTACTTAACTTTTTTGCATTACGCAAAAATACGTACTATTTTGCGTAAGGCTTAAATTTTTAATCTGGTGCCAGTTTTTATATTTTAATGAAAAAATAGGCTATTATATATAGTTATGTGGTCAATTTAAGTATGTATATACATTATTTTTGGAATTATTGCATTTTCTATTGTAACTCAGAAAACCCGAGTTTTTCGATAAGCAAAAAGCACTGACTTCCTTTCGTGACAGTTTAAAATTCTATTGATAGTCAAATTATTAATTTTTGTTCTATATTAGGAATTTATATACGTTTAGGATGAAAAATTATTTATTTATATACCACAATTTTGGAAATTACCGAACTTTTTTGCATTACGCAAAAATACATACTATTTTGCGTAATGCTTTAATTTTTAATTCGGTGCAAGATTTCATATTTTAATGAAAAAACAGGCTATTATATATAGTTATGTGGTGAATTTTAGTATGTATATACATTTTTTTTTTAATTATTGCTGTTTCAATTGGAACTCAAAAAACCCGAGTTTTTCGATAAGCAAAAAAAAACTGAGTTCCTTTGTGTTACAGTTTAAAAATCTATTGATAGTCAAATTTTTAATTTTTGGTCTATATTAGGTATTTATATACGTTTAGGATGGAAAATTGTTTATTTTTATACGACAATCTTGGAAATTACTTAACTTTTTTGCATTACGCAAAAATACGTACTATTTTGCGTAAGGCTTAAATTTTTAATCTGGTGTCAGATTTTATATTTTAATGAAAAAATAGGCTATTATATATAGTTATGTGGTCAATTTAAGTATGTATATACATTATTTTTGGAATTATTGCATTTTCTATTATAACTGAGAAAACCCGAGTTTTTCGATAAGCAAAAAGCACTGAGTTCCTTTTCGTGACAGTTTAAAATTCTATTGATAGTTAAATTATTAATTTTTGTTCTATATTAGGAATTTATATACGTTTAGGATGAAAAATTATTTATTTATATACCACAATTTTGGAAATTACCGAACTTTTTTGCATTACGCAAAAATACGTACTATTTTGCGAAATGCTTTAATTTTTAATTCGGTGCCAGATTTCATATTTTAATGAAAAAACAGGCTATTATATATAGTTATGTGGTGAATTTTAGTATGTATATACATTTTTTTTTTAATTATTGCTGTTTCAATTGGAACTCAAAAAACCCGAGTTTTTCGATAAGCAAAAAAAAACTGAGTTCCTTTGTGTTACAGTTTAAAAATCTATTGATAGTCAAATTTTTAATTTTTGGTCTATATTAGGTATTTATATACGTTTAGGATGGAAAATTGTTTATTTTTATACGACAATCTTGGAAATTACTTAACTTTTTTGCATTACGCAAAAATACGTACTATTTTGCGTAAGGCTTAAATTTTTAATCTGGTGCCAGTTTTTATATTTTAATGAAAAAATAGGCTATTATATATAGTTATGTGGTCAATTTAAGTATGTATATACATTATTTTTGGAATTATTGCATTTTCTATTGTAACTCAGAAAACCCGAGTTTTTCGATAAGCAAAAAGCACTGACTTCCTTTCGTGACAGTTTAAAATTCTATTGATAGTCAAATTATTAATTTTTGTTCTATATTAGGAATTTATATACGTTTAGGATGGAAAATTATTTATTTATATACCACAATTTTGGAAATTACCGAACTTTTTTGCATTACGCAAAAATACGTACTATTTTGCGTAATGCTTTAATTTTTAATTCGGTGCCAGATTTCATATTTTAATGAAAAAATAGGCTATTATATATAGTTATGTGGTGAATTTAAGTATGTATATACATTTTTTTTTTGAATTATTGCTGTTTCAATTGGAACTCAAAAAACCCGAGTTTTTCGATAAGCAAAAAAAAAAACTGAGTTCCTTTGTGTTACAGTTTAAAAATCTATTGATAGTCAAATTTTTAATTTTTGGTCTATATTAGGTATTTATATACTTTTGGGATGGAAAATTGTTTATTTTTATACGACAATCTTGGAAATTACTTAACTTTTTTGCATTACGCAAAAATACGTACTATTTTGCGTAAGGCTTAAATTTTTAATCTGGTGTCAGATTTTATATTTTAATGAAAAAATAGGCTATTATATATAGTTATGTGGTCAATTTAAGTATGTATATACATTATTTTTGGAATTATTGCATTTTCTATTATAACTGAGAAAACCCGAGTTTTTCGATAAGCAAAAAGCACTGAGTTCCTTTTCGTGACAGTTTAAAATTCTATTGATAGTTAAATTATTAATTTTTGTTCTATATTAGGAATTTATATACGTTTAGGATGAAAAATTATTTATTTATATACCACAATTTTGGAAATTACCGAACTTTTTTGCATTACGCAAAAATACGTACTATTTTGCGTAATGCTTTAATTTTTAATTCGGTGCCAGATTTCATATTTTAATGAAAAAATAGGCTATTATATATAGTTATGTGGTGAATTTTAGTATGTATATACATTTTTTTTTTAATTATTGCTGTTTCAATTGGAACTCAAAAAACCCGAGTTTTTCGATAAGCAAAAAAAAACTGAGTTCCTTTGTGTTACAGTTTAAAAATCTATTGATAGTCAAATTTTTAATTTTTGGTCTATATTAGGTATTTATATACGTTTAGGATGGAAAATTGTTTATTTTTATACGACAATCTTGGAAATTACTTAACTTTTTTGCATTACGCAAAAATACGTACTATTTTGCGTAAGGCTTAAATTTTTAATCTGGTGCCAGTTTTTATATTTTAATGAAAAAATAGGCTATTATATATAGTTATGTGGTCAATTTAAGTATGTATATACATTATTTTTGGAATTATTGCATTTTCTATTGTAACTCAGAAAACCCGAGTTTTTCGATAAGCAAAAAGCACTGACTTCCTTTCGTGACAGTTTAAAATTCTATTGATAGTCAAATTATTAATTTTTGTTCTATATTAGGAATTTATATACGTTTAGGATGAAAAATTATTTATTTATATACCACAATTTTTGAAATTACCGAACTTTTTTGCATTACGCAAAAATACGTACTATTTTGCGTAATGCTTTAATTTTTAATTCGGTGCCAGATTACATATTTTAATGAAAAATAGGCTATTATATATAGTTATGTGGTGAATTTAAGTATGTATATACATTTTGTTTTAATTATAGCTGCTTCAATTGGAACTCAAAAAACCCGAGTTTTTCGATAAGCAAAAAAAAACTGAGTTCCTTTGTGTTACAGTTTAAAAATCTATTGATAGTCAAATTTTTAATTTTTGGTCTATATTAGGTATTTATATACGTTTAGGATGGAAAATTGTTTATTTTTATACGACAATCTTGGAAATCACTTAACTTTTTTGCATTACGCAAAAATACGTACTATTTTGCGTAAGGCTTAAATTTTTAATCTGGTGCCAGATTTTATATTTTAATGAAAAAATAGGCTATTATATATAGTTATGTGGTCAATTTAAGTATGTATATACATTATTTTTGGAATTATTGCATTTTCTATTGTAACTCAGAAAACCCGAGTTTTTCGATAAGCAAAAAGCACTGAGTTCCTTTTCGTGACAGTTTAAAATTCTATTGATAGTCAAATTATTAATTTTTGTTCTATATTAGGAATTTATATACGTTTAGGATGAAAAATTATTTATTTATATACCACAATTTTGGAAATTACCGAACTTTTTTGCATTACGCAAAAATACATACTATTTTGCGTAATGCTTTAATTTTTAATTCGGTGCAAGATTTCATATTTTAATGAAAAAACAGGCTATTATATATAGTTATGTGGTGAATTTTAGTATGTATATACATTTTTTTTTTAATTATTGCTGTTTCAATTGGAACTCAAAAAACCCGAGTTTTTCGATAAGCAAAAAAAAACTGAGTTCCTTTGTGTTACAGTTTAAAAATCTATTGATAGTCAAATTTTTAATTTTTGGTCTATATTAGGTATTTATATACGTTTAGGATGGAAAATTGTTTATTTTTATACGACAATCTTGGAAATTACTTAACTTTTTTGCATTACGCAAAAATACGTACTATTTTGCGTAAGGCTTAAATTTTTAATCTGGTGCCAGTTTTTATATTTTAATGAAAAAATAGGCTATTATATATAGTTATGTGGTCAATTTAAGTATGTATATACATTATTTTTGGAATTATTGCATTTTCTATTGTAACTCAGAAAACCCGAGTTTTTCGATAAGCAAAAAGCACTAACTTCCTTTCGTGACAGTTTAAAATTCTATTGATAGTCAAATTATTAATTTTTGTTCTATATTAGGAATTTATATACGTTTAGGATGAAAAATTATTTATTTATATACCACAATTTTGGAAATTACCGAACTTTTTTGCATTACGCAAAAATACATACTATTTTGCGTAATGCTTTAATTTTTAATTCGGTGCAAGATTTCATATTTTAATGAAAAAACAGGCTATTATATATAGTTATGTGGTGAATTTTAGTATGTATATACATTTTTTTTTTAATTATTGCTGTTTCAATTGGAACTCAAAAAACCCGAGTTTTTCGATAAGCAAAAAAAAACTGAGTTCCTTTGTGTTACAGTTTAAAAATCTATTGATAGTCAAATTTTTAATTTTTGGTCTATATTAGGTATTTATATACGTTTAGGATGGAAAATTGTTTATTTTTATACGACAATCTTGGAAATTACTTAACTTTTTTGCATTACGCAAAAATACGTACTATTTTGCGTAAGGCTTAAATTTTTAATCTGGTGCCAGTTTTTATATTTTAATGAAAAAATAGGCTATTATATATAGTTATGTGGTCAATTTAAGTATGTATATACATTATTTTTGGAATTATTGCATTTTCTATTGTAACTCAGAAAACCCGAGTTTTTCGATAAGCAAAAAGCACTGACTTCCTTTCGTGACAGTTTAAAATTCTATTGATAGTCAAATTATTAATTTTTGTTCTATATTAGGAATTTATATACGTTTAGGATGAAAAATTATTTATTTATATACCACAATTTTTGAAATTACCGAACTTTTTTGCATTACGCAAAAATACGTACTATTTTGCGTAATGCTTTAATTTTTAATTCGGTGCCAGATTACATATTTTAATGAAAAATAGGCTATTATATATAGTTATGTGGTGAATTTAAGTATGTATATACATTTTGTTTTAATTATTGCTGCTTCAATTGGAACTCAAAAAACCCGAGTTTTTCGATAAGCAAAAAAAAACTGAGTTCCTTTGTGTTACAGTTTAAAAATCTATTGATAGTCAAATTTTTAATTTTTGGTCTATATTAGGTATTTATATACGTTTAGGATGGAAAATTGTTTATTTTTATACGACAATCTTGGAAATCACTTAACTTTTTTGCATTACGCAAAAATACGTACTATTTTGCGTAAGGCTTAATTTATTAATCTGGTGCCAGATTTTATATTTTAATGAAAAAATAGGCTATTATATATAGTTATGTGGTCAATTTAAGTATGTATATACATTATTTTTGGAATTATTGCATTTTCTATTGTAACTCAGAAAACCCGAGTTTTTCGATAAGCAAAAAGCACTGAGTTCCTTTTCGTGACAGTTTAAAATTCTATTGATAGTCAAATTATTAATTTTTGTTCTATATTAGGAATTTATGTACGTTTAGGATGGAAAATTATTTATTTATATACCACAATTTTGGAAATTACCGAACTTTTTTGCATTACGCAAAAATACGTACTATTTTGCGTAATGCTTTAATTTTTAATTCGGTGCCAGATTTCATATTTTAATGAAAAAATAGGCTATTATATATAGTTATGTGGTGAATTTAAGTATGTATATACATTTTTTTTTGAATTATTGCTGTTTCAATTGGAACTCAAAAAACCCGAGTTTTTCGATAAGCAAAAAAAAAACTGAGTTCCTTTGTGTTACAGTTTAAAAATCTTTTGATAGTCAAATTTTTAATTTTTGGTCTATATTAGGTATTTATATACTTTTGGGATGGAAAATTGTTTATTTTTATACGACAATCTTGGAAATTACTTAACTTTTTTGCATTACGCAAAAATACGTTCTATTTTGCGTAAGGCTTAAATTTTTAATCTGGTTTCAGATTTTATATTTTAATGAAAAAATCGGCTATTATATATAGTTATGTGGTCAATTTAAGTATGTATATACATTATTTTTGGAATTATTGCATTTTCTATTGTAACTCAGAAAACCCGAGTTTTTCGATAAGCAAAAAGCACTGAGTTCCTTTTCGTGACAGTTTAAAATTCTATTGATAGTCAAATTATTAATTTTTGTTCTATATTAGGAATTTATATACGTTTAGGATGGAAAATTATTTATTTATATACCACAATTTTGGAAATTACCGAACTTTTTTGCATTACGCAAAAATACGTACTATTTTGCGTAATGCTTTAATTTTTAATTCGGTGCCAGATTTCATATTTTAATGGAAAAACAGGATATTATATATAGTTATGTGGTGAATTTAAGTATGTATATACATTTTTTTTTAATTTTTGCTGCTTCAATTGGAACTCAAAAAACCCGAGTTTTTCGATAAGCAAAAAAAAACTGAGTTCCTTTGTGTTACAGTTTAAAAATCTATTGATAGTCAAATTTTTAATTTTTGGTCTATATTAGGTATTTATATACGTTTAGGATGGAAAATTGTTTTTTTTTATACGACAATCTTGGAAATTACTTAACTTTTTTGCATTACGCTAAAATACGTACTATTTTGCGTAAGGCTTAAATTTTTAATCTGTTGCCAGATTTTATATTTTAATGGAAAAATAGGCTATTATATATAGTTATGTGGTCAATTTAAGTATGTATATACATTATTTTTGGAATTATTGCATTTTCTATTGTAACTCAGAAAACCCGAGTTTTTCGATAAGCAAAAAGCACTGAGTTCCTTTTCGTGACAGTTTAAAATTCTATTGATAGTCAAATTATTAATTTTTGTTCTATATTAGGAATTTATATACGTTTAGGATGGAAAATTATTTATTTATATACCACAATTTTGGAAATTACCGAACTTTTTTGCATTACGCAAAAATACGTACTATTTTGCGTAATGCTTTAATTTTTAATTCGGTGCCAGATTTCATATTTTAATGAAAAAATAGGCTATTATATATAGTTATGTGGTGAATTTAAGTATGTATATACATTTTTTTTTTGAATTATTGCTGTTTCAATTGGAACTCAAAAAACCCGAGTTTTTCGATAAGCAAAAAAAAAAACTGAGTTCCTTTGTGTTACAGTTTAAAAATCTATTGATAGTCAAATTTTTAATTTTTGGTCTATATTAGGTATTTATATACTTTTGGGATGGAAAATTGTTTATTTTTATACGACAATCTTGGAAATTACTTAACTTTTTTGCATTACGCAAAAATACGTACTATTTTGCGTAAGGCTTAAATTTTTAATCTGGTGTCAGATTTTATATTTTAATGAAAAAATAGGCTATTATATATAGTTATGTGGTCAATTTAAGTATGTATATACATTATTTTTGGAATTATTGCATTTTCTATTATAACTGAGAAAACCCGAGTTTTTCGATAAGCAAAAAGCACTGAGTTCCTTTTCGTGACAGTTTAAAATTCTATTGATAGTTAAATTATTAATTTTTGTTCTATATTAGGAATTTATATACGTTTAGGATGAAAAATTATTTATTTATATACCACAATTTTGGAAATTACCGAACTTTTTTGCATTACGCAAAAATACGTACTATTTTGCGAAATGCTTTAATTTTTAATTCGGTGCCAGATTTCATATTTTAATGAAAAAACAGGCTATTATATATAGTTATGTGGTGAATTTTAGTATGTATATACATTTTTTTTTTAATTATTGCTGTTTCAATTGGAACTCAAAAAACCCGAGTTTTTCGATAAGCAAAAAAAAACTGAGTTCCTTTGTGTTACAGTTTAAAAATCTATTGATAGTCAAATTTTTAATTTTTGGTCTATATTAGGTATTTATATACGTTTAGGATGGAAAATTGTTTATTTTTATACGACAATCTTGGAAATTACTTAACTTTTTTGCATTACGCAAAAATACGTACTATTTTGCGTAAGGCTTAAATTTTTAATCTGGTGCCAGTTTTTATATTTTAATGAAAAAATAGGCTATTATATATAGTTATGTGGTCAATTTAAGTATGTATATACATTATTTTTGGAATTATTGCATTTTCTATTGTAACTCAGAAAACCCGAGTTTTTCGATAAGCAAAAAGCACTGACTTCCTTTCGTGACAGTTTAAAATTCTATTGATAGTCAAATTATTAATTTTTGTTCTATATTAGGAATTTATATACGTTTAGGATGGAAAATTATTTATTTATATACCACAATTTTGGAAATTACCGAACTTTTTTGCATTACGCAAAAATACGTACTATTTTGCGTAATGCTTTAATTTTTAATTCGGTGCCAGATTTCATATTTTAATGAAAAAATAGGCTATTATATATAGTTATGTGGTGAATTTAAGTATGTATATACATTTTTTTTTTGAATTATTGCTGTTTCAATTGGAACTCAAAAAACCCGAGTTTTTCGATAAGCAAAAAAAAAAACTGAGTTCCTTTGTGTTACAGTTTAAAAATCTATTGATAGTCAAATTTTTAATTTTTGGTCTATATTAGGTATTTATATACTTTTGGGATGGAAAATTGTTTATTTTTATACGACAATCTTGGAAATTACTTAACTTTTTTGCATTACGCAAAAATACGTACTATTTTGCGTAAGGCTTAAATTTTTAATCTGGTGTCAGATTTTATATTTTAATGAAAAAATAGGCTATTATATATAGTTATGTGGTCAATTTAAGTATGTATATACATTATTTTTGGAATTATTGCATTTTCTATTATAACTGAGAAAACCCGAGTTTTTCGATAAGCAAAAAGCACTGAGTTCCTTTTCGTGACAGTTTAAAATTCTATTGATAGTTAAATTATTAATTTTTGTTCTATATTAGGAATTTATATACGTTTAGGATGAAAAATTATTTATTTATATACCACAATTTTGGAAATTACCGAACTTTTTTGCATTACGCAAAAATACGTACTATTTTGCGTAATGCTTTAATTTTTAATTCGGTGCCAGATTTCATATTTTAATGAAAAAATAGGCTATTATATATAGTTATGTGGTGAATTTTAGTATGTATATACATTTTTTTTTTAATTATTGCTGTTTCAATTGGAACTCAAAAAACCCGAGTTTTTCGATAAGCAAAAAAAAACTGAGTTCCTTTGTGTTACAGTTTAAAAATCTATTGATAGTCAAATTTTTAATTTTTGATCTATATTAGGTATTTATATACGTTTAGGATGGAAAATTGTTTATTTTTATACGACAATCTTGGAAATTACTTAACTTTTTTGCATTACGCAAAAATACGTACTATTTTGCGTAAGGCTTAAATTTTTAATCTGGTGCCAGTTTTTATATTTTAATGAAAAAATAGGCTATTATATATAGTTATGTGGTCAATTTAAGTATGTATATACATTATTTTTGGAATTATTGCATTTTCTATTGTAACTCAGAAAACCCGAGTTTTTCGATAAGCAAAAAGCACTGACTTCCTTTCGTGACAGTTTAAAATTCTATTGATAGTCAAATTATTAATTTTTGTTCTATATTAGGAATTTATATACGTTTAGGATGAAAAATTATTTATTTATATACCACAATTTTTGAAATTACCGAACTTTTTTGCATTACGCAAAAATACGTACTATTTTGCGTAATGCTTTAATTTTTAATTCGGTGCCAGATTACATATTTTAATGAAAAATAGGCTATTATATATAGTTATGTGGTGAATTTAAGTATGTATATACATTTTGTTTTAATTATAGCTGCTTCAATTGGAACTCAAAAAACCCGAGTTTTTCGATAAGCAAAAAAAAACTGAGTTCCTTTGTGTTACAGTTTAAAAATCTATTGATAGTCAAATTTTTAATTTTTGGTCTATATTAGGTATTTATATACGTTTAGGATGGAAAATTGTTTATTTTTATACGACAATCTTGGAAATCACTTAACTTTTTTGCATTACGCAAAAATACGTACTATTTTGCGTAAGGCTTAAATTTTTAATCTGGTGCCAGATTTTATATTTTAATGAAAAAATAGGCTATTATATATAGTTATGTGGTCAATTTAAGTATGTATATACATTATTTTTGGAATTATTGCATTTTCTATTGTAACTCAGAAAACCCGAGTTTTTCGATAAGCAAAAAGCACTGAGTTCCTTTTCGTGACAGTTTAAAATTCTATTGATAGTCAAATTATTAATTTTTGTTCTATATTAGGAATTTATATACGTTTAGGATGAAAAATTATTTATTTATATACCACAATTTTGGAAATTACCGAACTTTTTTGCATTACGCAAAAATACATACTATTTTGCGTAATGCTTTAATTTTTAATTCGGTGCAAGATTTCATATTTTAATGAAAAAACAGGCTATTATATATAGTTATGTGGTGAATTTTAGTATGTATATACATTTTTTTTTTAATTATTGCTGTTTCAATTGGAACTCAAAAAACCCGAGTTTTTCGATAAGCAAAAAAAAACTGAGTTCCTTTGTGTTACAGTTTAAAAATCTATTGATAGTCAAATTTTTAATTTTTGGTCTATATTAGGTATTTATATACGTTTAGGATGGAAAATTGTTTATTTTTATACGACAATCTTGGAAATTACTTAACTTTTTTGCATTACGCAAAAATACGTACTATTTTGCGTAAGGCTTAAATTTTTAATCTGGTGCCAGTTTTTATATTTTAATGAAAAAATAGGCTATTATATATAGTTATGTGGTCAATTTAAGTATGTATATACATTATTTTTGGAATTATTGCATTTTCTATTGTAACTCAGAAAACCCGAGTTTTTCGATAAGCAAAAAGCACTAACTTCCTTTCGTGACAGTTTAAAATTCTATTGATAGTCAAATTATTAATTTTTGTTCTATATTAGGAATTTATATACGTTTAGGATGAAAAATTATTTATTTATATACCACAATTTTGGAAATTACCGAACTTTTTTGCATTACGCAAAAATACATACTATTTTGCGTAATGCTTTAATTTTTAATTCGGTGCAAGATTTCATATTTTAATGAAAAAACAGGCTATTATATATAGTTATGTGGTGAATTTTAGTATGTATATACATTTTTTTTTTAATTATTGCTGTTTCAATTGGAACTCAAAAAACCCGAGTTTTTCGATAAGCAAAAAAAAACTGAGTTCCTTTGTGTTACAGTTTAAAAATCTATTGATAGTCAAATTTTTAATTTTTGGTCTATATTAGGTATTTATATACGTTTAGGATGGAAAATTGTTTATTTTTATACGACAATCTTGGAAATTACTTAACTTTTTTGCATTACGCAAAAATACGTACTATTTTGCGTAAGGCTTAAATTTTTAATCTGGTGCCAGTTTTTATATTTTAATGAAAAAATAGGCTATTATATATAGTTATGTGGTCAATTTAAGTATGTATATACATTATTTTTGGAATTATTGCATTTTCTATTGTAACTCAGAAAACCCGAGTTTTTCGATAAGCAAAAAGCACTGACTTCCTTTCGTGACAGTTTAAAATTCTATTGATAGTCAAATTATTAATTTTTGTTCTATATTAGGAATTTATATACGTTTAGGATGAAAAATTATTTATTTATATACCACAATTTTTGAAATTACCGAACTTTTTTGCATTACGCAAAAATACGTACTATTTTGCGTAATGCTTTAATTTTTAATTCGGTGCCAGATTACATATTTTAATGAAAAATAGGCTATTATATATAGTTATGTGGTGAATTTAAGTATGTATATACATTTTGTTTTAATTATTGCTGCTTCAATTGGAACTCAAAAAACCCGAGTTTTTCGATAAGCAAAAAAAAACTGAGTTCCTTTGTGTTACAGTTTAAAAATCTATTGATAGTCAAATTTTTAATTTTTGGTCTATATTAGGTATTTATATACGTTTAGGATGGAAAATTGTTTATTTTTATACGACAATCTTGGAAATCACTTAACTTTTTTGCATTACGCAAAAATACGTACTATTTTGCGTAAGGCTTAATTTATTAATCTGGTGCCAGATTTTATATTTTAATGAAAAAATAGGCTATTATATATAGTTATGTGGTCAATTTAAGTATGTATATACATTATTTTTGGAATTATTGCATTTTCTATTGTAACTCAGAAAACCCGAGTTTTTCGATAAGCAAAAAGCACTGAGTTCCTTTTCGTGACAGTTTAAAATTCTATTGATAGTCAAATTATTAATTTTTGTTCTATATTAGGAATTTATGTACGTTTAGGATGGAAAATTATTTATTTATATACCACAATTTTGGAAATTACCGAACTTTTTTGCATTACGCAAAAATACGTACTATTTTGCGTAATGCTTTAATTTTTAATTCGGTGCCAGATTTCATATTTTAATGAAAAAATAGGCTATTATATATAGTTATGTGGTGAATTTAAGTATGTATATACATTTTTTTTTGAATTATTGCTGTTTCAATTGGAACTCAAAAAACCCGAGTTTTTCGATAAGCAAAAAAAAAACTGAGTTCCTTTGTGTTACAGTTTAAAAATCTTTTGATAGTCAAATTTTTAATTTTTGGTCTATATTAGGTATTTATATACTTTTGGGATGGAAAATTGTTTATTTTTATACGACAATCTTGGAAATTACTTAACTTTTTTGCATTACGCAAAAATACGTTCTATTTTGCGTAAGGCTTAAATTTTTAATCTGGTTTCAGATTTTATATTTTAATGAAAAAATAGGCTATTATATATAGTTATGTGGTCAATTTAAGTATGTATATACATTATTTTTGGAATTATTGCATTTTCTATTGTAACTCAGAAAACCCGAGTTTTTCGATAAGCAAAAAGCACTGAGTTCCTTTTCGTGACAGTTTAAAATTCTATTGATAGTCAAATTATTAATTTTTGTTCTATATTAGGAATTTATATACGTTTAGGATGGAAAATTATTTATTTATATACCACAATTTTGGAAATTACCGAACTTTTTTGCATTACGCAAAAATACGTACTATTTTGCGTAATGCTTTAATTTTTAATTCGGTGCCAGATTTCATATTTTAATGGAAAAACAGGATATTATATATAGTTATGTGGTGAATTTAAGTATGTATATACATTTTTTTTTAATTTTTGCTGCTTCAATTGGAACTCAAAAAACCCGAGTTTTTCGATAAGCAAAAAAAAACTGAGTTCCTTTGTGTTACAGTTTAAAAATCTATTGATAGTCAAATTTTTAATTTTTGGTCTATATTAGGTATTTATATACGTTTAGGATGGAAAATTGTTTTTTTTTATACGACAATCTTGGAAATTACTTAACTTTTTTGCATTACGCTAAAATACGTACTATTTTGCGTAAGGCTTAAATTTTTAATCTGTTGCCAGATTTTATATTTTAATGGAAAAATAGGCTATTATATATAGTTATGTGGTCAATTTAAGTATGTATATACATTATTTTTGGAATTATTGCATTTTCTATTGTAACTCAGAAAACCCGAGTTTTTCGATAAGCAAAAAGCACTGAGTTCCTTTTCGTGACAGTTTAAAATTCTATTGATAGTCAAATTATTAATTTTTGTTCTATATTAGGAATTTATATACGTTTAGGATGGAAAATTATTTATTTATATACCACAATTTTGGAAATTACCGAACTTTTTTGCATTACGCAAAAATACGTACTATTTTGCGTAATGCTTTAATTTTTAATTCGGTGCCAGATTTCATATTTTAATGAAAAAATAGGCTATTATATATAGTTATGTGGTGAATTTAAGTATGTATATACATTTTTTTTTTGAATTATTGCTGTTTCAATTGGAACTCAAAAAACCCGAGTTTTTCGATAAGCAAAAAAAAAAACTGAGTTCCTTTGTGTTACAGTTTAAAAATCTATTGATAGTCAAATTTTTAATTTTTGGTCTATATTAGGTATTTATATACTTTTGGGATGGAAAATTGTTTATTTTTATACGACAATCTTGGAAATTACTTAACTTTTTTGCATTACGCAAAAATACGTACTATTTTGCGTAAGGCTTAAATTTTTAATCTGGTGTCAGATTTTATATTTTAATGAAAAAATAGGCTATTATATATAGTTATGTGGTCAATTTAAGTATGTATATACATTATTTTTGGAATTATTGCATTTTCTATTATAACTGAGAAAACCCGAGTTTTTCGATAAGCAAAAAGCACTGAGTTCCTTTTCGTGACAGTTTAAAATTCTATTGATAGTTAAATTATTAATTTTTGTTCTATATTAGGAATTTATATACGTTTAGGATGAAAAATTATTTATTTATATACCACAATTTTGGAAATTACCGAACTTTTTTGCATTACGCAAAAATACGTACTATTTTGCGAAATGCTTTAATTTTTAATTCGGTGCCAGATTTCATATTTTAATGAAAAAACAGGCTATTATATATAGTTATGTGGTGAATTTAAGTATGTATATACATTTTTTTTTTAATTATTGCTGTTTCAATTGGAACTCAAAAAACCCGAGTTTTTCGATAAGCAAAAAAAAACTGAGTTCCTTTGTGTTACAGTTTAAAAATCTATTGATAGTCAAATTTTTAATTTTTGGTCTATATTAGGTATTTATATACGTTTAGGATGGAAAATTGTTTATTTTTATACGACAATCTTGGAAATTACTTAACTTTTTTGCATTACGCAAAAATACGTACTATTTTGCGTAAGGCTTAAATTTTTAATCTGGTGCCAGTTTTTATATTTTAATGAAAAAATAGGCTATTATATATAGTTATGTGGTCAATTTAAGTATGTATATACATTATTTTTGGAATTATTGCATTTTCTATTGTAACTTAGAAAACCCGAGTTTTTCGATAAGCAAAAAGCACTGACTTCCTTTCGTGACAGTTTAAAATTCTATTGATAGTCAAATTATTAATTTTTGTTCTATATTAGGAATTTATATACGTTTAGGATGAAAAATTATTTATTTATATACCACAATTTTGGAAATTACCGAACTTTTTTGCATTACGCAAAAATACATACTATTTTGCGTAATGCTTTAATTTTTAATTCGGTGCAAGATTTCATATTTTAATGAAAAAACAGGCTATTATATATAGTTATGTGGTGAATTTTAGTATGTATATACATTTTTTTTTTAATTATTGCTGTTTCAATTGGAACTCAAAAAACCCGAGTTTTTCGATAAGCAAAAAAAAACTGAGTTCCTTTGTGTTACAGTTTAAAAATCTATTGATAGTCAAATTTTTAATTTTTGGTCTATATTAGGTATTTATATACGTTTAGGATGGAAAATTGTTTATTTTTATACGACAATCTTGGAAATTACTTAACTTTTTTGCATTACGCAAAAATACGTACTATTTTGCGTAAGGCTTAAATTTTTAATCTGGTGCCAGTTTTTATATTTTAATGAAAAAATAGGCTATTATATATAGTTATGTGGTCAATTTAAGTATGTATATACATTATTTTTGGAATTATTGCATTTTCTATTGTAACTCAGAAAACCCGAGTTTTTCGATAAGCAAAAAGCACTGACTTCCTTTCGTGACAGTTTAAAATTCTATTGATAGTCAAATTATTAATTTTTGTTCTATATTAGGAATTTATATACGTTTAGGATGAAAAATTATTTATTTATATACCACAATTTTTGAAATTACCGAACTTTTTTGCATTACGCAAAAATACGTACTATTTTGCGTAATGCTTTAATTTTTAATTCGGTGCCAGATTACATATTTTAATGAAAAATAGGCTATTATATATAGTTATGTGGTGAATTTAAGTATGTATATACATTTTGTTTTAATTATTGCTGCTTCAATTGGAACTCAAAAAACCCGAGTTTTTCGATAAGCAAAAAAAAACTGAGTTCCTTTGTGTTACAGTTTAAAAATCTATTGATAGTCAAATTTTTAATTTTTGGTCTATATTAGGTATTTATATACGTTTAGGATGGAAAATTGTTTATTTTTATACGACAATCTTGGAAATCACTTAACTTTTTTGCATTACGCAAAAATACGTACTATTTTGCGTAAGGCTTAATTTTTTAATCTGGTGCCAGATTTTATATTTTAATGAAAAAATAGGCTATTATATATAGTTATGTGGTCAATTTAAGTATGTATATACATTATTTTTGGAATTATTGCATTTTCTATTGTAACTCAGAAAACCCGAGTTTTTCGATAAGCAAAAAGCACTGAGTTCCTTTTCGTGACAGTTTAAAATTCTATTGATAGTCAAATTATTAATTTTTGTTCTATATTAGGAATTTATGTACGTTTAGGATGGAAAATTATTTATTTATATACCACAATTTTGGAAATTACCGAACTTTTTTGCATTACGCAAAAATACGTACTATTTTGCGTAATGCTTTAATTTTTAATTCGGTGCCAGATTTCATATTTTAATGAAAAAATAGGCTATTATATATAGTTATGTGGTGAATTTAAGTATGTATATACATTTTTTTTTGAATTATTGCTGTTTCAATTGGAACTCAAAAAACCCGAGTTTTTCGATAAGCAAAAAAAAAACTGAGTTCCTTTGTGTTACAGTTTAAAAATCTTTTGATAGTCAAATTTTTAATTTTTGGTCTATATTAGGTATTTATATACTTTTGGGATGGAAAATTGTTTATTTTTATACGACAATCTTGGAAATTACTTAACTTTTTTGCATTACGCAAAAATACGTTCTATTTTGCGTAAGGCTTAAATTTTTAATCTGGTTTCAGATTTTATATTTTAATGAAAAAATAGGCTATTATATATAGTTATGTGGTCAATTTAAGTATGTATATACATTATTTTTGGAATTATTGCATTTTCTATTGTAACTCAGAAAACCCGAGTTTTTCGATAAGCAAAAAGCACTGAGTTCCTTTTCGTGACAGTTTAAAATTCTATTGATAGTCAAATTATTAATTTTTGTTCTATATTAGGAATTTATATACGTTTAGGATGGAAAATTATTTATTTATATACCACAATTTTGGAAATTACCGAACTTTTTTGCATTACGCAAAAATACGTACTATTTTGCGTAATGCTTTAATTTTTAATTCGGTGCCAGATTTCATATTTTAATGGAAAAACAGGATATTATATATAGTTATGTGGTGAATTTAAGTATGTATATACATTTTTTTTTAATTTTTGCTGCTTCAATTGGAACTCAAAAAACCCGAGTTTTTCGATAAGCAAAAAAAAACTGAGTTCCTTTGTGTTACAGTTTAAAAATCTATTGATAGTCAAATTTTTAATTTTTGGTCTATATTAGGTATTTATATACGTTTAGGATGGAAAATTGTTTTTTTTTATACGACAATCTTGGAAATTACTTAACTTTTTTGCATTACGCTAAAATACGTACTATTTTGCGTAAGGCTTAAATTTTTAATCTGTTGCCAGATTTTATATTTTAATGGAAAAATAGGCTATTATATATAGTTATGTGGTCAATTTAAGTATGTATATACATTATTTTTGGAATTATTGCATTTTCTATTGTAACTCAGAAAACCCGAGTTTTTCGATAAGCAAAAAGCACTGAGTTCCTTTCGTGACAGTTTAAAATTCTATTGATAGTCAAATTATTAATTTTTGTTCTATATTAGGAATTTATATACGTTTAGGATGAAAAATTATTTATTTATATACCACAATTTTGGAAATTGCCGAACTTTTTGCATTACGCAAAAATACGTACTATTTTGCGTAATGCTTTAATTTTTAATTCGGTGCAAGATTTCATATTTTAATGAAAAAACAGGCTATTATATATAGTTATGTGGTGAATTTAAGTATGTATATACATTTTTTTTTTAATTATTGCTGTTTCAATTGGAACTCAAAAAACCCGAGTTTTTCGATAAGCAAAAAAAAACTGAGTTCCTTTGTGTTACAGTTTAAAAATCTATTGATAGTCAAATTTTTAATTTTTGGTCTAAATTAGGTATTTATATACGTTTAGGATGGAAAATTGTTTATTTTTATACGACAATCTTGGAAATTACTTAACTTTTTTGCATTACGCAAAAATACGTACTATTTTGCGTAAGGCTTAAATTTTTAATCTGGTGCCAGTTTTTATATTTTAATGAAAAAATAGGCTATTATATATAGTTATGTGGTCAATTTAAGTATGTATATACATTATTTTTGGAATTATTGCATTTTCTATTGTAACTCAGAAAACCCGAGTTTTTCGATAAGCAAAAAGCACTGAGTTCCTTTCGTGACAGTTTAAAATTCTATTGATAGTCAAATTATTAATTTTTGTTCTATATTAGGAATTTATATACGTTTAGGATGGAAAATTATTTATTTATATACCACAATTTTGGAAATTACCGAACTTTTTTGCATTACGCAAAAATACGTACTATTTTGCGTAATGCTTTAATTTTTAATTCGGTGCCAGATTTCATATTTTAATGGAAAAACAGGCTATTATATATAGTTATGTGGTGAATTTAAGTATGTATATACATTTTTTTTTAATTTTTGCTGCTTCAATTGGAACTCAAAAAACCCGAGTTTTTCGATAAGCAAAAAAAAACTGAGTTCCTTTGTGTTACAGTTTAAAAATCTATTGATAGTCAAATTTTTAATTTTTGGTCTATATTAGGTATTTATATACGTTTAGGATGGAAAATTGTTTTTTTTTATACGACAATCTTGGAAATTACTTAACTTTTTTGCATTACGCTAAAATACGTACTATTTTGCGTAAGGCTTAAATTTTTAATCTGTTGCCAGATTTTATATTTTAATGGAAAAATAGGCTATTATATATAGTTATGTGGTCAATTTAAGTATGTATATACATTATTTTTGGAATTATTGCATTTTCTATTGTAACTCAGAAAACCCGAGTTTTTCGATAAGCAAAAAGCACTGAGTTCCTTTCGTGACAGTTTAAAATTCTATTGATAGTCAAATTATTAATTTTTGTTCTATATTAGGAATTTATATACGTTTAGGATGAAAAATTATTTATTTATATACCACAATTTTGGAAATTGCCGAACTTTTTGCATTACGCAAAAATACGTACTATTTTGCGTAATGCTTTAATTTTTAATTCGGTGCAAGATTTCATATTTTAATGAAAAAACAGGCTATTATATATAGTTATGTGGTGAATTTAAGTATGTATATACATTTTTTTTTTAATTATTGCTGTTTCAATTGGAACTCAAAAAACCCGAGTTTTTCGATAAGCAAAAAAAAACTGAGTTCCATTGTGTTACAGTTTAAAAATCTATTGATAGTCAAATTTTTAATTTTTGGTCTAAATTAGGTATTTATATACGTTTAGGATGGAAAATTGTTTATTTTTATACGACAATCTTGGAAATTACTTAACTTTTTTGCATTACGCAAAAATACGTACTATTTTGCGTAAGGCTTAAATTTTTAATCTGGTGCCAGTTTTTATATTTTAATTAAAAAATAGGCTATTATATATAGTTATGTGGTCAATTTAAGTATGTATATACATTATTTTTGGAATTATTGCATTTTCTATTGTAACTCAGAAAACCCGAGTTTTTCGATAAGCAAAAAGCACTGAGTTCCTTTCGTGACAGTTTAAAATTCTATTGATAGTCAAATTATTAATTTTTGTTCTATATTAGGAATTTATATAGGTTTAGGATGAAAAATTATTTATTTATATACCACAATTTTTGAAATTACCGAACTTTTTTGCATTACGCAAAAATACGTACTATTTTGCGTAATGCTTTAATTTTTAATTCGGTGCCAGATTTCATATTTTAATGAAAAAATAGGCTATTATATATAGTTATGTGGTGAATTTAAGTATGTATATACATTTTTTTTTTGAATTATTGCTGTTTCAATTGGAACTCAAAAAACCCGAGTTTTTCGATAAGCAAAAAAAAAAAACTGAGTTCCTTTGTGTTACAGTTTAAAAATCTATTGATAGTCAAATTTTTAATTTTTGGTCTATATTAGGTATTTATATACTTTTGGGATGGAAAATTGTTTATTTTTATACGACAATCTTGGAAATTACTTAACTTTTTTGCATTAGGCAAAAATACGTACTATTTTGCGTAAGGCTTAAATTTTTAATCTGGTGTCAGATTTTATATTTTAATGAAAAACTAGGCTATTATATATAGTTATGTGGTCAATTTAAGTATGTATATACATTATTTTTGGAATTATTGCATTTTCTATTGTAACTGAGAAAACCAGAGTTTTTCGATAAGCAAAAAGCACTGAGTTCCTTTTCGTGACAGTTTAAAATTCTATTGATAGTCAAATTATTAATTTTTGTTCTATATTAGGAATTTATATACTTTTAGGATGAAAACTTATTTATTTATATACCACAATTTTGGAAATTACCGAACTTTTTTGCATTACGCAAAAATACGTACTATTTTGCGTAATGCTTTAATTTTTAATTCGGTGCAAGATTTCATATTTTAATGAAAAAACAGGCTATTATATATAGTTATGTGGTGAATTTAAGTATGTATATACATTTTTTTTTTAATTATTGCTGTTTCAATTGGAACTCAAAAGACCCGAGTTTTTCGATAAGCAAAAAAAAACTGAGTTCCTTTGTGTTACAGTTTAAAAATCTATTGATAGTCAAATTTTTAATTTTTGGTCTATATTAGGTATTTATATACGTTTAGGATGGAAAATTGTTTATTTTTATACGACAATCTTGGAAATTACTTAAATTTTTTGCATTACGCAAAAATACATACTATTTTGCGTAAGGCTTAAATTTTTAATCTGGTGCCAGTTTTTATATTTTAATGAAAAAATAGGCTATTATATATAGTTATGTGGTCAATTTAAGTATGTATATACATTATTTTTGGAACTATTGCATTTTCTATTGTAACTCAGAAAACCCGAGTTTTTCGATAAGCAAAAAGCACTGACTTCCTTTCGTGACAGTTTAAAATTCTATTGATAGTCAAATTATTAATTTTTGTTCTATATTAGGAATTTATATACGTTTAGGATGAAAAATTATTTATTTATATACCACAATTTTGGAAATTACCGAACTTTTTTGCATTACGTAAAAATACGTACTATTTTGCGTAATGCTTTAATTTTTAATTCGGTGCAAGATTTCATATTTTAATGAAAAAACAGGCTATTATATATAGTTATGTGGTGAATTTAAGTATGTATATACATTTTTTTTTTTAATTATTGCTGTTTCAATTGGAACTCAAAAGACCCGAGTTTTTCGATAAGCAAAAAAAAAAAACTGAGTTCCTTTGTGTTACAGTTTAAAAATCTATTGATAGTCAAATTTTTAATTTTTGGTCTAAATTAGGTATTTATATACGTTTAGGATGGAAAATTGTTTATTTTTATACGACAATCTTGGAAATTACTTAACTTTTTTGCATTACGCAAAAATACGTACTATTTTGCGTAAGGCTTAAATTTTTAATCTGGTGCCAGTTTTTATATTTTAATTAAAAAATAGGCTATTATATATAGTTATGTGGTCAATTTAAGTATGTATATACATTATTTTTGGAATTATTGCATTTTCTATTGTAACTCAGAAAACCCGAGTTTTTCGATAAGCAAAAAGCACTGAGTTCCTTTCGTGACAGTTTAAAATTCTATTGATAGTCAAATTATTAATTTTTGTTCTATATTAGGAATTTATATAGGTTTAGGATGAAAAATTATTTATTTATATACCACAATTTTTGAAATTACCGAACTTTTTTGCATTACGCAAAAATACGTACTATTTTGCGTAATGCTTTAATTTTTAATTCGGTGCAAGATTTCATATTTTAATGAAAAAATAGGCTATTATATATAGTTATGTGGTGAATTTAAGTATGTATATACATTTTTTTTTTGAATTATTGCTGTTTCAATTGGAACTCAAAAAACCCGAGTTTTTCGATAAGCAAAAAAAAAAAACTGAGTTCCTTTGTGTTACAGTTTAAAAATCTATTGATAGTCAAATTTTTAATTTTTGGTCTATATTAGGTATTTATATACTTTTGGGATGGAAAATTGTTTATTTTTATACGACAATCTTGGAAATTACTTAACTTTTTTGCATTAGGCAAAAATACGTACTATTTTGCGTAAGGCTTAAATTTTTAATCTGGTGTCAGATTTTATATTTTAATGAAAAACTAGGCTATTATATATAGTTATGTGGTCAATTTAAGTATGTATATACATTATTTTTGGAATTATTGCATTTTCTATTGTAACTGAGAAAACCAGAGTTTTTCGATAAGCAAAAAGCACTGAGTTCCTTTTCGTGACAGTTTAAAATTCTATTGATAGTCAAATTATTAATTTTTGTTCTATATTAGGAATTTATATACTTTTAGGATGAAAACTTATTTATTTATATACCACAATTTTGGAAATTACCGAACTTTTTTGCATTACGCAAAAATACGTACTATTTTGCTTAATGCTTTAATTTTTAATTCGGTGCAAGATTTCATATTTTAATGAAAAAACAGGCTATTATATATAGTTATGTGGTGAATTTAAGTATGTATATACATTTTTTTTTTAATTATTGCTGTTTCAATTGGAACTCAAAAGACCCGAGTTTTTCGATAAGCAAAAAAAAACTGAGTTCCTTTGTGTTACAGTTTAAAAATCTATTGATAGTCAAATTTTTAATTTTTGGTCTATATTAGGTATTTATATACGTTTAGGATGGAAAATTGTTTATTTTTATACGACAATCTTGGAAATTACTTAAATTTTTTGCATTACGCAAAAATACATACTATTTTGCGTAAGGCTTAAATTTTTAATCTGGTGCCAGTTTTTATATTTTAATGAAAAAATAGGCTATTATATATAGTTATGTGGTCAATTTAAGTATGTATATACATTATTTTTGGAATTATTGCATTTTCTATTGTAACTCAGAAAACCCGAGTTTTTCGATAAGCAAAAAGCACTGACTTCCTTTCGTGACAGTTTAAAATTCTATTGATAGTCAAATTATTAATTTTTGTTCTATATTAGGAATTTATATACGTTTAGGATGAAAAATTATTTATTTATATACCACAATTTTGGAAATTACCGAACTTTTTTGCATTACGTAAAAATACGTACTATTTTGCGTAATGCTTTAATTTTTAATTCGGTGCAAGATTTCATATTTTAATGAAAAAACAGGCTATTATATATAGTTATGTGGTGAATTTAAGTATGTATATACATTTTTTTTTTAATTATTGCTGTTTCAATTGGAACTCAAAAGACCCGAGTTTTTCGATAAGCAAAAAAAAAAAACTGAGTTCCTTTGTGTTACAGTTTAAAAATCTATTGATAGTCAAATTTTTAATTTTTGGTCTATATTAGGTATTTATATACTTTTGGGATGGAAAATTGTTTATTTTTATACGACAATCTTGGAAATTACTTAACTTTTTTGCATTAGGCAAAAATACGTACTATTTTGCGTAAGGCTTAAATTTTTAATCTGGTGTCAGATTTTATATTTTAATGAAAAACTAGGCTATTATATATAGTTATGTGGTCAATTTAAGTATGTATATACATTATTTTTGGAATTATTGCATTTTCTATTGTAACTGAGAAAACCAGAGTTTTTCGATAAGCAAAAAGCACTGAGTTCCTTTTCGTGACAGTTTAAAATTCTATTGATAGTCAAATTATTAATTTTTGTTCTATATTAGGAATTTATATACTTTTAGGATGAAAACTTATTTATTTATATACCACAATTTTGGAAATTACCGAACTTTTTTGCATTACGCAAAAATACGTACTATTTTGCGTAATGCTTTAATTTTTAATTCGGTGCCAGATTTCATATTTTAATGAAAAATAGGCTATTATATATAGTTATGTGGTGAATTTAAGTATGTATATACATTTTTTTTTAATTATTGCTGCTTCAATTGGAACTCAAAAAACCCGAGTTTTTCGATAAGCAAAAAAAAACTGAGTTCCTTTGTGTTACAGTTTAAAAATCTATTGATAGTTAAATTTTTAATTTTTGGTCTATATTAGGTATTTATATACGTTTAGGATGGAAAATTGTTTATTTTTATACGACAATCTTGGAAATCACTTAACTTTTTTGCATTACGCAAAAATACGTACTATTTTGCGTAAGGCTTAAAATTTTAATCTGGTGCCAGATTTTATATTTTAATGAAAAAATAGGCTATTATATATAGTTATGTGGTCAATTTAAGTATGTATATACATTATTTTTGGAATTATTGCATTTTCTATTGTAACTCAGAAAACCCGAGTTTTTCAATAAGCAAAAAGCACTGAGTTTCTTTTCGTGACAGTTTAAAATTCTATTGATAGTCAAATTATTAATTTTTGTTCTATATTAGGAATTTATATACGTTTAGGATGGAAAATTATTTATTTATATACCACAATTTTGGAAATTACCGAACTTTTTTGCATTACGCAAAAATACGTACTATTTTGCGTAATGCTTTAATTTTTAATTCGGTGCCAGATTTCATATTTTAATGAAAAAACAGGCTATTATATATAGTTATGTGGTGAATTTAAGTATGTATATACATTTTTTTTTTAATTATTGCTGTTTCAATTGGAACTCAAAAAACCCGAGTTTTTCGATAAGCAAAAAAAAACTGAGTTCCTTTGTGTTACAGTTTAAAAATCTATTGATAGTCAAATTTTTAATTTTTGGTCTATATTAGGTATTTATATACGTTTAGGATGGAAAATTGTTTATTTTTATATGACAATCTTGGAAATTACTTAACTTTTTTGCATTACGCAAAAATACGTAGTATTTTGCGTAAGGCTTAAATTTTTAATCTGGTGCCAGTTTTTATATTTTAATGAAAAAATAGGCTATTATATATAGTTATGTGGTCAATTTAAGTATGTATATACATTATTTTTGGAATTATTGCATTTTCTATTGTAACTCAGAAAACCCGAGTTTTTCGATAAGCAAAAAGCATTGAGTTCCTTTCGTGACAGTTTAAAATTCTATTGATAGTCAAATTATTAATTTTTGTTCTATATTAGGAATTTATATACGTTTAGGATGAAAAATTATTTATTTATATACCACAATTTTTGAAATTACCGAACTTTTTTGCATTACGCAAAAATACGTACTATTTTGCGTAATGCTTTAATTTTTAATTCGGTGCCAGATTTCATATTTTAATGAAAAATAGGCTATTATATATAGTTATGTGGTGAATTTAAGTATGTATATACATTTTTTTTTAATTATTGCTGCTTCAATTGGAACTCAAAAAACCCGAGTTTTTCGATAAGCAAAAAAAAACTGAGTTCCTTTGTGTTACAGTTTAAAAATCTATTGATAGTCAAATTTTTAATTTTTGGTCTATATTAGGTATTTATATACGTTTAGGATGGAAAATTGTTTATTTTTATACGACAATCTTGGAAATTACTTAACTTTTTTGCATTACGCAAAAATACGTACTATTTTGCGTAAGGCTTAAATTTTTAATCTGGTGCCAGATTTTATATTTTAATGAAAAAATAGGCTATTATATATAGTTATGTGGTCAATTTAAGTATGTATATACATTATTTTTGGAATTATTGCATTTTCTATTGTAACTCAGAAAACCCGAGTTTTTCGATAAGCAAAAAGCACTGAGTTCCTTTTCGTGACAGTTTAAAATTCTATTGATAGTCAAATTATTAATTTTTGTTCTATATTAGGAATTTATATACGTTTAGGATGGAAAATTATTTATTTATATACCACAATTTTGGAAATTACCGAACTTTTTTGCATTACGCAAAAATACGTACTATTTTGCGTAATGCTTTAATTTTTAATTCGGTGCCAGATTTCATATTTTAATGAAAAAATAGGCTATTATATATAGTTATGTGGTGAATTTAAGTATGTATATACATTTTTTTTTTTGAATTATTGCTGTTTCAATTGGAACTCAAAAAACCCGAGTTTTTCGATAAGCAAAAAAAAAAACTGAGTTCCTTTGTGTTACAGTTTAAAAATCTATTGATAGTCAAATTTTTAATTTTTGGTCTATATTAGGTATTTATATACTTTTGGGATGGAAAATTGTTTATTTTTATACGACAATCTTGGAAATTACTTAACTTTTTTGCATTACGCAAAAATACGTACTATTTTGCGTAAGGCTTAAATTTTTAATCTGGTGTCAGATTTTATATTTTAATGAAAAAATAGGCTATTATATATAGTTATGTGGTCAATTTAAGTATGTATATACATTATTTTTGGAATTATTGCATTTTCTATTGTAACTCAGAAAACCCGAGTTTTTCGATAAGCAAAAAGCACTTACTTCCTTTCGTGACAGTTTAAAATTCTATTGATAGTCAAATTTTTAATTTTTGTTCTATATTAGGAATTTATATACGTTTAGGATGAAAAATTATTTATTTATATACCACAATTTTGGAAATTACCGAACTTTTTTGCATTACGCAAAAATACGTACTATTTTGCGTAATGCTTTAATTTTTAATTCGGTGCAAGATTTCATATTTTAATGAAAAAACAGGCTATTATATATAGTTATGTGGTGAATTTAAGTATGTATATACATTTTTTTTTAATTATTGCTGTTTCAATTGGAACTCAAAAAACCCGAGTTTTTCGATAAGCAAAAAAAAACTGAGTTCCTTTGTGTTACAGTTTAAAAATCTATTGATAGTCAAATTTTTAATTTTTGGTCTATATTAGGTATTTATATACGTTTAGGATGGAAAATTGTTTATTTTTATACGACAATCTTGGAAATTACTTAACTTTTTTGCATTACGCAAAAATACGTACTATTTTGCGTAAGGCTTAAATTTTTAATCTGGTGCCAGATTTTATATTTTAATGAAAAAATAGGCTATTATATATAGTTATGTGGTCAATTTAAGTATGTATATACATTATTTTTGGAATTATTGCATTTTCTATTGTAACTCAGAAAACCCGAGTTTTTCGATAAGCAAAAAGCACTGAGTTCCTTTTCGTGACAGTTTAAAATTCTATTGATAGTCAAATTATTAATTTTTGTTCTATATTAAGAATTTATATACGTTTAGGATGGAAAATTATTTATTTATATACCACAATTTTGGAAATTACCGAACTTTTTGGCATTACGCAAAAATACGTACTATTTTGCGTAATGCTTTAATTTTTAATTCGGTGCCAGATTTCATATTTTAATGAAAAAATAGGCTATTATATATAGTTATGTGGTGAATTTAAGTATGTATATACATTTTTTTTTTGAATTATTGCTGTTTCAATTGGAACTCAAAAAACCCGAGTTTTTCGATAAGCAAAAAAAAAACTGAGTTCCTTTGTGTTACAGTTTAAAAATCTATTGATAGTCAAATTTTTAATTTTTGGTCTATATTAGGTATTTATATACTTTTGGGATGGAAAATTGTTTATTTTTATACGACAATCTTGGAAATTACTTAACTTTTTTGCATTACGCAAAAATACGTACTATTTTGCGTAAGGCTTAAATTTTTAATCTGGTGCCAGATTTTATATTTTAATGAAAAAATAGGCTATTATATATAGTTATGTGGTCAATTTAAGTATGTATATACATTATTTTTGGAATTATTGCATTTTCTATTGTAACTCAGAAAACCCGAGTTTTTCGATAAGCAAAAAGCACTAACTTCCTTTCGTGACAGTTTAAAATTCTATTGATAGTCAAATTAGTAATTTTTGTTCTATATTAGGAATTTATATACGTTTAGGATGGAAAATTATTTATTTATATACCACAATTTTGGAAATTACCGAACTTTTTTGCATTACGCAAAAATACGTACTATTTTGCGTAATGCTTTAATTTTTAATTCGGTGCCAGATTTCATATTTTAATGGAAAAACAGGCTATTATATATAGTTATGTGGTGAATTTAAGTATGATTATACATTTTTTTTTAATTATTGCTGCTTCAATTGGAACTCAAAAAACCCGAGTTTTTCGATAAGCAAAAAAAAACTGAGTTCCTTTGTGTTACAGTTTAAAAATCTATTGATAGTCAAATTTTTAATTTTTGGTCTATATTAGGTATTTATATACGTTTAGGATGGAAAATTGTTTTTTTTATACGACAATCTTGGAAATTACTTAACTTTTTTGCATTACGCAAAAATACGTACTATTTTGCGTAAGGCTTAAATTTTTAATCTGGTGCCAGATTTTATATTTTAATGAAAAAATAGGCTATTATATATAGTTATGTGGTCAATTTAAGTATGTATATACATTATTTTTGGAATTATTGCATTTTCTATTGTAACTCAGAAAACCCGAGTTTTTCGATAAGCAAAGAGCACTGAGTTCCTTTCGTGACAGTTTAAAATTCTATTGATAGTCAAATTATTAATTTTTGTTCTATATTAGGAATTTATATACGTTTAGGATGAAAAATTATTTATTTATATACCACAATTTTGGAAATTACCGAACTTTTTTGCATTACGCAAAAATACGTACTATTTTGCGTAATGCTTTAATTTTTAATTCGGTGCAAGATTTCATATTTTAATGAAAAAACAGGCTATTATATATAGTTATGTGGTGAATTTAAGTATGTATATACATTTTTTTTTTAATTATTGCTGTTTCAATTGGAACTCAAAAAACCCGAGTTTTTCGATAAGCAAAAAAAAACTGAGTTCCTTTGTGTTACAGTTTAAAAATCTATTGATAGTCATATTTTTAAATTTTGGTCTATATTAGGTATTTATATACGTTTAGGATGGAAAATTGTTTATTTTTATACGACAATCTTGGAAATTACTTAACTTTTTTGCATTACGCAAAAATACGTACTATTTTGCGTAAGGCTTAAATTTTTAATTTGGTGCCAGTTTTTATATTTTAATGAAAAAATAGGCTATTATATATAGTTATGTGGTCAATTTAAGTATGTATATACATTATTTTTGGAATTATTGCATTTTCTATTGTAACTCAGAAAACCCGAGTTTTTCAATAAGCAAAAAGCACTGAGTTCCTTTTCGTGACAGTTTAAAATTCTATTGATAGTCAAATTATTAATTTTTGTTCTATATTAGGAATTTATATACGTTTAGGATGGAAAATTATTTATTTATATACCACAATTTTGGAAATTACCGAACTTTTTTGTATTACGCAAAAATACGTACTATTTTGCGTAATGCTTTAATTTTTAATTCGGTGCCAGATTTCATATTTTAATGAAAAAACAGGCTATTATATATAGTTATGTGGTGAATTTAAGTATGTATATACATTTTTTTTAATTATTGCTGTTTCAATTGGAACTCAAAAAACCCGAGTTTTTCGATAAGCAAAAAAAAACTGAGTTCCTTTGTGTTACAGTTTAAAAATCTATTGATAGTCAAATTTTTAATTTTTGGTCTATATTAGGTATTTATATACGTTTAGGATGGAAAATTGTTTATTTTTATATGACAATCTTGGAAATTACTTAACTTTTTTGCATTACGCAAAAATACGTAGTATTTTGCGTAAGGCTTAAATTTTTAATCTGGTGCCAGTTTTTATATTTTAATGAAAAAATAGGCTATTATATATAGTTATGTGGTCAATTTAAGTATGTATATACATTATTTTTGGAATTATTGCATTTTCTATTGTAACTCAGAAAACCCGAGTTTTTCGATAAGCAAAAAGCATTGAGTTCCTTTCGTGACAGTTTAAAATTCTATTGATAGTCAAATTATTAATTTTTGTTCTATATTAGGAATTTATATACGTTTAGGATGAAAAATTATTTATTTATATACCACAATTTTTGAAATTACCGAACTTTTTTGCATTACGCAAAAATACGTACTATTTTGCGTAATGCTTTAATTTTTAATTCGGTGCCAGATTTCATATTTTAATGAAAAATAGGCTATTATATATAGTTATGTGGTGAATTTAAGTATGTATATACATTTTTTTTTAATTATTGCTGCTTCAATTGGAACTCAAAAAACCCGAGTTTTTCGATAAGCAAAAAAAAAACTGAGTTCCTTTGTGTTACAGTTTAAAAATCTATTGATAGTCAAAATTTTAATTTTTGGTCTATATTAGGTATTTATATACGTTTAGGATGGAAAATTGTTTATTTTTATACGACAATCTTGAAAATTACTTAACTTTTTTGCATTACGCAAAAATACGTACTATTTTGCGTATGGCTTAAATTTTTAATCTGGTGCCAGATTTTATATTTTAATAAAAAAATAGGCTATTATATATAGTTATGTGGTCAAGTTAAGTATGTATATACATTATTTTTGGAATTATTGCATTTTCTATTGTAACTCAGAAAACCCGAGTTTTTCGATAAGCAAAAAGCACTGAGTTCCTTTTCGTGACAGTTTAAAATTCTATTGATAGTCAAATTATTAATTTTTGTTCTATATTAAGAATTTATATACGTTTAGGATGGAAAATTATTTATTTATATACCACAATTTTGGAAATTACCGAACTTTTTTGCATTACGCAAAAATACGTACTATTTTGCGTAATGCTTTAATTTTTAATTCGGTGCCAGATTTCATATTTTAATGAAAAAATAGGCTATTATATATAGTTATGTGGTGAATTTAAGTATGTATATACATTTTTTTTTTTGAATTATTGCTGTTTCAATTGGAACTCAAAAAACCCGAGTTTTTCGATAAGCAAAAAAAAAAACTGAGTTCCTTTGTGTTACAGTTTAAAAATCTATTGATAGTCAAATTTTTAATTTTTGGTCTATATTAGGTATTTATATACTTTTGGGATGGAAAATTGTTTATTTTTATACGACAATCTTGGAAATTACTTAACTTTTTTGCATTACGCAAAAATACGTACTATTTTGCGTAAGGCTTAAATTTTTAATCTGGTGTCAGATTTTATATTTTAATGAAAAAATAGGCTATTATATATAGTTATGTGGTCAATTTAAGTATGTATATACATTATTTTTGGAATTATTGCATTTTCTATTGTAACTCAGAAAACCCGAGTTTTTCGATAAGCAAAAAGCACTTACTTCCTTTCGTGACAGTTTAAAATTCTATTGATAGTCAAATTTTTAATTTTTGTTCTATATTAGGAATTTATATACGTTTAGGATGAAAAATTATTTATTTATATACCACAATTTTGGAAATTACCGAACTTTTTTGCATTACGCAAAAATACGTACTATTTTGCGTAATGCTTTAATTTTTAATTCGGTGCAAGATTTCATATTTTAATGAAAAAACAGGCTATTATATATAGTTATGTGGTGAATTTAAGTATGTATATACATTTTTTTTTAATTATTGCTGTTTCAATTGGAACTCAAAAAACCCGAGTTTTTCGATAAGCAAAAAAAAACTGAGTTCCTTTGTGTTACAGTTTAAAAATCTATTGATAGTCAAATTTTTAATTTTTGGTCTATATTAGGTATTTATATACGTTTAGGATGGAAAATTGTTTATTTTTATACGACAATCTTGGAAATTACTTAACTTTTTTGCATTACGCAAAAATACGTACTATTTTGCGTAAGGCTTAAATTTTTAATCTGGTGCCAGATTTTATATTTTAATGAAAAAATAGGCTATTATATATAGTTATGTGGTCAATTTAAGTATGTATATACATTATTTTTGGAATTATTGCATTTTCTATTGTAACTCAGAAAACCCGAGTTTTTCGATAAGCAAAAAGCACTGAGTTCCTTTTCGTGACAGTTTAAAATTCTATTGATAGTCAAATTATTAATTTTTGTTCTATATTAAGAATTTATATACGTTTAGGATGGAAAATTATTTATTTATATACCACAATTTTGGAAATTACCGAACTTTTTGGCATTACGCAAAAATACGTACTATTTTGCGTAATGCTTTAATTTTTAATTCGGTGCCAGATTTCATATTTTAATGAAAAAATAGGCTATTATATATAGTTATGTGGTGAATTTAAGTATGTATATACATTTTTTTTTTGAATTATTGCTGTTTCAATTGGAACTCAAAAAACCCGAGTTTTTCGATAAGCAAAAAAAAAACTGAGTTCCTTTGTGTTACAGTTTAAAAATCTATTGATAGTCAAATTTTTAATTTTTGGTCTATATTAGGTATTTATATACTTTTGGGATGGAAAATTGTTTATTTTTATACGACAATCTTGGAAATTACTTAACTTTTTTGCATTACGCAAAAATACGTACTATTTTGCGTAAGGCTTAAATTTTTAATCTGGTGCCAGATTTTATATTTTAATGAAAAAATAGGCTATTATATATAGTTATGTGGTCAATTTAAGTATGTATATACATTATTTTTGGAATTATTGCATTTTCTATTGTAACTCAGAAAACCCGAGTTTTTCGATAAGCAAAAAGCACTGAGTTCCTTTTCGTGACAGTTTAAAATTCTATTGATAGTCAAATTATTAATTTTTGTTCTATATTAGGAATTTATATACGTTTAGGATGGAAAATTATTTATTTATATACCACAATTTTGGAAATTACCGAACTTTTTTGCATTACGCAAAAATACGTACTATTTTGCGTAATGCTTTAATTTTTAATTCGGTGCCAGATTTCATATTTTAATGAAAAATAGGCTATTATATATAGTTATGTGGTGAATTTAAGTATGTATATACATTTTTTTTTAATTATTGCTGCTTCAATTGGAACTCAAAAAACCCGAGTTTTTCGATAAGCAAAAAAAAACTGAGTTCCTTTGTGTTACAGTTTAAAAATCTATTGATAGTCAAATTTTTAATTTTTGGTCTATATTAGGTATTTATATACGTTTAGGATGGAAAATTGTTTTTTTTATACGACAATCTTGGAAATTACTTAACTTTTTTGCATTACGCAAAAATATGTACTATTTTGCGTAAGGCTTAAATTTTTAATCTGGTGCCAGATTTTATATTTTAATGAAAAAATAGGCTATTATATATAGTTATGTGGTCAATTTAAGTATGTATATACATTATTTTTGGAATTATTGCATTTTCTATTGTAACTCAGAAAACCCGAGTTTTTCGATAAGCAAAGAGCACTGAGTTCCTTTCGTGACAGTTTAAAATTCTATTGATAGTCAAATTATTAATTTTTGTTCTATATTAGGAATTTATATACGTTTAGGATGAAAAATTATTTATTTATATACCACAATTTTGGAAATTACCGAACTTTTTTGCATTACGCAAAAATACGTACTATTTTGCGTAATGCTTTAATTTTTAATTCGGTGCAAGATTTCATATTTTAATGAAAAAACAGGCTATTATATATAGTTATGTGGTGAATTTAAGTATGTATATACATTTTTTTTTTAATTATTGCTGTTTCAATTGGAACTCAAAAAACCCGAGTTTTTCGATAAGCAAAAAAAAACTGAGTTCCTTTGTGTTACAGTTTAAAAATCTATTGATAGTCATATTTTTAAATTTTGGTCTATATTAGGTATTTATATACGTTTAGGATGGAAAATTGTTTATTTTTATACGACAATCTTGGAAATTACTTAACTTTTTTGCATTACGCAAAAATACGTACTATTTTGCGTAAGGCTTAAATTTTTAATTTGGTGCCAGTTTTTATATTTTAATGAAAAAATAGGCTATTATATATAGTTATGTGGTCAATTTATGTATGTATATACATTATTTTTGGAATTATTGCATTTTCTATTGTAACTCAGAAAACCCGAGTTTTTCGATAAGCAAAAAGCACTTAGTTTCTTTCGTGACAGTTTAAAATTCTATTGATAGTCAAATTATTAATTTTTGTTCTATGTTAGGAATTTATATACGTTTAGGATGGAAAATTGTTTATTTATATACCATAATCTGGTAAATTACCGAACTTTTTTGCATTACGCAAAAATACGTACTATTTTGCGTAATGCTTAAATTTTTAATTCGGTGCCAGATTTTATATTTTAATGAAAAATAGGCTATTATATATAGTTATGTGGTCAATTTAAGTATGTATATACATTATTTTTTGAATTATTGCAGTTTCTATTGTAACTCTGAAAACCCGAGTTTTTCGATAAGCAAAAAACACCGAGTTCCTTTGCGTGACACTTTAAAATTCTATTGATAGTCAAATTATTAATTTTCATTCTATGTTAGGTATTTATATACGTTTAGGAAGGAAAATTGTTTATTTATATATCACAATCTTTGAAATTACCTAACTTTTTTACATTACGCAAAAATACGTACTATTATGCGTAATGCTTTAATTTTTAATTCGGTGCAAGACTTTATATTTTATAAAAAAATAGGCTATTATATATAGTTATGTGGTTAATTTAAATCTGTATATACATTATTTTTTGAATTATTTTTGTTTCTATTGGAACTCAAAAAACCCGAGTTTTTCGATAAGCAAAAAAAAACTGAGTTCCTTTGCGTGACAGCTTAAAAATCTATTTATAGTCAAATTATTAATTTCTGTTCTATATTAGGTATTTATACGTTTAGGATGGAAAATTGTTTATTTATAATTTATATACGACAATCTTGGAAATTACCGAACTTTTATACATTACGCAAAAATACGTACTATTTTGCGTAATGCTTTAATTTTTAATTTGGTGCCAGATTTCATATTTTAATTAAAAAATAGGCTATTATATATAGTTATGTTGTGAATTTAAGTATGTATATACATTTTTTTTTGAATTATTGCAGTTTCTATTGGAACTTAAAAAACCCGAGTTTTTCGATAAGCAAAAAAAAAACTGAATTCTTTTGTGTGACAGTTTAAAAATTTATTGATAGTCATATTTTTAAATTTTTGTCTATATTAGGTATTTATATACATTTAGGATGGAAAATTATTTATTTATATACGACAATCTTGGAAAAAACTGAACTATTTTGCATTACGCAAAAATACTTACTATTTTGCGTAATGCTTAAATCTTTAATTCGGTGCCAGATTTTATATTATAATGAAAAATAGGCTATTATATATAGTTATGTGGTCAATTTAAGTATGTATATACATTATTTTTTGAATTATTGGATTTTCTATTGTAACTCAGAAAACCCGAGTTTTTCGATAAGCAAAAAGCACTGAGTTCCTTTTCGTGACAGTTTAAAATTCTATTGATAGTTAAATTATTAATTTTTGTTCTATATTAGGTATTTATATACGTTTAAGATGGAAAATTGTTTATTTATATACCACAATTTTAGAAATTACCGAACTTTTTTGCATTACGCAAAAATACGTACTATTTTGCGTAATGCTTTAATTATTTAATTCGGTGCCAGATTTCATATTTTAATGAAAAAACAGGCTATTATATATAGTTATGTGGTGAATTTAAGTATGTATATACATTTTTTTTAATTATTGCTGTTTCAATTGGAACTCAAAAACCCGAGTTTTTCGAAAAGCAAAAAAAAACTGAGTTCCTTTGTGTTACAGTTTAAAAATCTATTGATAGTCAAATTTTTAATTTTTGGTCTATATTAGGTATTTATATACGTTTAGGATGGAAAATTGTTTATTTTTATACGATAATCTTGGAAATTACTTAACTTTTTTGCATTACGCAAAAATACGTACTATTTTGCGTACGGCTTAAATTTTTAATCTGGTGCCAGATTTTATATTTTAATGAAAAAATAGGCTATTATATATAGTTATGTGGTCAATTTAAGTATGTATATACATTATTTTTGGAATTATTGCATTTTCTATTGTAACTCAGAAAACCCGAGTTTTTCGATAAGCAAAAAGCACTGAGTTCCTTTTCGTGACAGTTTAAAATTCTATTGATAGTCAAATTATTAATTTTTGTTCTATGTTAGGAATTTATATACGTTTAGGATGGAAAATTGTTTATTTATATACCATAATCTGGTAAATTACCGAACTTTTTTGCATTACCCAAAAATACGTACTATTTTGCGTAATGCTTAAATTTTTAATTCGGTGCCAGATTTTATATTTTAATGAAAAATAGGCTATTATATATAGTTATGTGGTCAATTTAAGTATGTATATACATTATTTTTTGAATTATTGCAGTTTCTATTGTAACTCTGAAAACCCGAGTTTTTCGATAAGCAAAAAACACTGCGTTCCTTTGCGTGACACTTTAAAATTCTATTGATAGTCAAATTATTAATTTTCATTCTATGTTAGGTATTTATATACGTTTAGGATGGAAAATTGTTTATTTATATATCACAATCTTTGAAATTACCTAACTTTTTTACATTACGCAAAAATACGTACTATTATGCGTAATGCTTTAATTTTTAATTCGGTGCAAGACTTTATATTTTATAAAAAAATAGGCTATTATATATAGTTATGTGGTTAATTTAAGTCTGTATATACATTATTTTTTGAATTATTTTTGTTTCTATTGGAACTCAAAAAACCCGAGTTTTTCGATAAGCAAAAAAAAACTGAGTTCCTTTGCGTGACAGCTTAAAAATCTATTTATAGTCAAATTATTAATTTCTGTTCTATATTAGGTATTTATACGTTTAGGATGGAAAATTGTTCATTTATAATTTATATACGACAATCTTGGAAATTACCGAACTTTTATACATTACGCAAAAATACGTACTATTTTGCGTAATGCTTTAATTTTTAATTTGGTGCCAGATTTCATATTTTAATTAAAAAATAGGCTATTATATATAGTTATGTTGTGAATTTAAGTATGTATATACATTTTTTTTTGAATTATTGCAGTTTCTATTGGAACTTAAAAAACCCGAGTTTTTCGATAAGCAAAAAAAAAAACTGAATTCTTTTGTGTGACAGTTTAAAAATTTATTGATAGACATATTTTTAAATTTTTGTCTATATTAGGTATTTATATACATTTAGGATGGAAAATTATTTATTTATATACGACAATCTTGGAAAAAACTGAACTATTTTGCATTACGCAAAAATACTTACTATTTTGCGTAATGCTTAAATCTTTAATTCGGTGCCAGATTTTATATTATAATGAAAATAGGCTATTATATATAGTTATGTGGTCAATTTAAGTATGTATATACATTATTTTTTGAATTATTGGATTTTCTATTGTAACTCAGAAAACCCGAGTTTTTCGATAAGCAAAAAGCACTGAGTTCCTTTTCGTGACAGTTTAAAATTCTATTGATAGTTAAATTATTAATTTTTGTTCTATATTAGGTATTTATATACGTTTAAGATGGAAAATTGTTTATTTATATACCACAATTTTAGAAATTACCGAACTTTTTTGCATTACGCAAAAATACGTACTATTTTGCGTAATGCTTTAATTATTTAATTCGGTGCCAGATTTCATATTTTAATGAAAAAACAGGCTATTATATATAGTTATGTGGTGAATTTAAGTATGTATATACATTTTTTTTAATTATTGCAGTTTCTATTGGAACTTAAAAAACCCGAGTTTTTCGATAAGCAAAAAAAAAACTGAATTCTTTTGTGTGACAGTTTAAAAATTTATTGATAGTCATATTTTTAAATTTTTGTCTATATTAGGTATTTATATACATTTAGGATGGAAAATTATTTATTTATATACGACAATCTTGGAAAAAACTGAACTATTTTGTATTACGCAAAAATACTTACTATTTTGCGTAATGCTTAAATCTTTAATTCGGTGCCAGATTTTATATTATAATGAAAAATAGGCTATTATATATAGTTATGTGGTCAATTTAAGTATGTATATACATTATTTTTTGAATTATTGGATTTTCTATTGTAACTCAGAAAACCCGAGTTTTTCGATAAGCAAAAAGCACCGAGTTCCTTTTCGTGACAGTTTAAAATTCTATTGATAGTTAAATTATTAATTTTTGTTCTATATTAGGTATTTATATACGTTTAGGATGGAAAATTGTTTATTTATATACCACAATTTTAGAAATTACCGAACTTTTTTGCATTACGCAAAAATACGTACTATTTTGCGTAATGCTTTAATTTTTAATTCGGTGCCAGATTTCATATTTTAATGAAAAAACAGGCTATTATATATAGTTAGGTGGTGAATTTAAGTATGTATATACATTTTTTTTAATTATTGCTGTTTCAATTGGAACTCAGAAAACCCGAGTTTTTCGATAAGCAAAAAAAAACTGAGTTCCTTTGTGTTACAGTTTAAAAATCTATTGATAGTCAAATTTTTAATTTTTGGTCTATATTAGGTATTTATATACGTTTAGGATGGAAAATTGTTTATTTATATACCACAATCTTGGAAATTACTGAACTTTTTTGCATTACGCAAAAATACGTACTATTTTGCGTAATGCTTTAATTTTTAATTCGGTGCCAGATTTCATATTTTAATGAAAAAATAGGCTATTATATATAGTTATGTGGTGAATTTAAGTATGTATATACATTTTTTTTTAATTATTGCTGTTTCAATTGGAACTCAGAAAACCCGAGTTTTTCGAAAAGCAAAAAAAAACTGAGTTCCTTTGTGTTACAGTTTAAAAATCTATTGATAGTCAAATTTTTAATTTTTGGTCTATATTAGGTATTTATATACGTTTAGGATGGAAAATTGTTTATTTTTAAACGATAATCTTGGAAATTACTTAACTTTTTTGCATTACGCAAAAATACGTACTATTTTGCGTACGGCTTAAATTTTTATCTGGTGCCAGATTTTATATTTTAATGAAAAAATAGGCTATTATATATAGTTATGTGGTCAATTTAAGTATGTATATACATTATTTTTGGAATTATTGCATTTTCTATTGTAACTCAGAAAACCCGAGTTTTTCGATAAGCAAAAAGCACGGAGTTCCTTTTCGTGACAGTTTAAAATTCTATTGATAGTCAAATTATTAATTTTTGTTCTATATTAGGAATTTATATACGTTTAGGATGGAAAATTATTTATTTATATACCACAATTTTAGAAATTACCGAACTTTTTTGCATTACGCAAAAATACGTACTATTTTGCGTAATGCTTTAATTTTTAATTCGGTGCCAGATTTCATATTTTAATGAAAAAATAGGCTATTATATATAGTTATGTGGTGAATTTAAGTATGTATATACATTTTTTTTTTGAATTATTGCTGTTTCAATTGGAACTCAAAAAACCCGAGTTTTTCGATAAGCAAAAAAAAAAACTGAGTTCCTTTGTGTTACAGTTTAAAAATCTATTGATAGTCAAATTTTTAATTTTTGGTCTATATTAGGTATTTATATACGTTTGGGATGGAAAATTGTTTATTTTTATACGACAATCTTGGAAATTACTTAACTTTTTTGCATTACGCAAAAATACGTACTATTTTGCGTAAGGCTTAAATTTTTAATCTGGTGCCAGATTTTATATTTTAATGAAAAAATAGGCAATTATATATAGTTATGTGGTCAATTTAAGTATGTATATACATTATTTTTGGAATTATTGCATTTTCTATTGTAACTCAGAAAACCCGAGTTTTTCGATAAGCAAAAAGCACTGAGTTCCTTTTCGTGACAGTTTAAAATTCTATTGATAGTCAAATTATTAATTTTTGTTCTATATTAGGAATTTATATACGTTTAGGATGGAAAATTATTTATTTATATACCACAATTTTGGAAATTACCGAACTTTTTTGCATTACGCAAAAATACGTACTATTTTGCGTAATGCTTTAATTTTTAATTCGGTGGCAGATTTCATATTTTAATGGAAAAACAGGCTATTATATATAGTTATGTGGTGAATTTAAGTATGTATATAAATTTTTTTTTAATTATTGCTGCTTCAATTGGAACTCAAAAAACCCGAGTTTTTCGATAAGCAAAAAAAAAACTGAGTTCCTTTGTGTTACAGTTTAAAAATCTATTGATAGTCAAATTTTTAATTTTTGGTCTATATTAGGTATTTATATACGTTTAGGATGGAAAATTGTTTATTTATATACCACAATCTTGGAAATTACTGAACTTTTTTGCATTACGCAAAAATACGTACTATTTTGCGTAATGCTTTAATTTTTAATTCGGTGCCAGATTTCATATTTTAATGAAAAAACAGGCTATTATATATAGTTATGTGGTGAATTTAAGTATGTGTATACATTTTTTTTTAATTATTGCTGTTTCAATTGGAACTCAGAAAACCCGAGTTTTTCGAAAAGCAAAAAAAAACTGAGTTCCTTTGTGTTACAGTTTAAAAATCTATTGATAGTCAAATTTTTAATTTTTGGTCTATATTAGGTATTTATATACGTTTAGGATGGAAAATTGTTTATTTTTAAACGATAATCTTGGAAATTACTTAACTTTTTTGCATTACGCAAAAATACGTACTATTTTGCGTACGGCTTAAATTTTTATCTGGTGCCAGATTTTATATTTTAATGAAAAAATAGGCTATTATATATAGTTATGTGGTCAATTTAAGTATGTATATACATTATTTTTGGAATTATTGCATTTTCTATTGTAACTCAGAAAACCCGAGTTTTTCGATAAGCAAAAAGCACGGAGTTCCTTTTCGTGACAGTTTAAAATTCTATTGATAGTCAAATTATTAATTTTTGTTCAATATTAGGAATTTATATACGTTTAGGATGGAAAATTATTTATTTATATACCACAATTTTAGAAATTACCGAACTTTTTTGCATTACGCAAAAATACGTACTATTTTGCGTAATGCTTTAATTTTTAATTCGGTGCCAGATTTCATATTTTAATGAAAAAATAGGCTATTATATATAGTTATGTGGTGAATTTAAGTATGTATATACATTTTTTTTTAATTATTGCTGTTTCAATTGGAACTCAGAAAACCCGAGTTTTTCGAAAAGCAAAAAAAAACTGAGTTCCTTTGTGTTACAGTTTAAAAATCTATTGATAGTCAAATTTTTAATTTTTGGTCTATATTAGGTATTTATATACGTTTAGGATGGAAAATTGTTTATTTTTAAACGATAATCTTGGAAATTACTTAACTTTTTTGCATTACGCAAAAATACGTACTATTTTGCGTACGGCTTAAATTTTTATCTGGTGCCAGATTTTATATTTTAATGAAAAAATAGGCTATTATATATAGTTATGTGGTCAATTTAAGTATGTATATACATTATTTTTGGAATTATTGCATTTTCTATTGTAACTCAGAAAACCCGAGTTTTTCGATAAGCAAAAAGCACGGAGTTCCTTTTCGTGACAGTTTAAAATTCTATTGATAGTCAAATTATTAATTTTTGTTCTATATTAGGAATTTATATACGTTTAGGATGGAAAATTATTTATTTATATACCACAATTTTAGAAATTACCGAACTTTTTTGCATTACGCAAAAATACGTACTATTTTGCGTAATGCTTTAATTTTTAATTCGGTGCCAGATTTCATATTTTAATGAAAAAATAGGCTATTATATATAGTTATGTGGTGAATTTAAGTATGTATATACATTTTTTTTTTGAATTATTGCTGTTTCAATTGGAACTCAAAAAACCCGAGTTTTTCGATAAGCAAAAAAAAAAACTGAGTTCCTTTGTGTTACAGTTTAAAAATCTATTGATAGTCAAATTTTTAATTTTTGGTCTATATTAGGTATTTATATACGTTTGGGATGGAAAATTGTTTATTTTTATACGACAATCTTGGAAATTACTTAACTTTTTTGCATTACGCAAAAATACGTACTATTTTGCGTAAGGCTTAAATTTTTAATCTGGTGCCAGATTTTATATTTTAATGAAAAAATAGGCAATTATATATAGTTATGTGGTCAATTTAAGTATGTATATACATTATTTTTGGAATTATTGCATTTTCTATTGTAACTCAGAAAACCCGAGTTTTTCGATAAGCAAAAAGCACTGAGTTCCTTTTCGTGACAGTTTAAAATTCTATTGATAGTCAAATTATTAATTTTTGTTCTATATTAGGAATTTATATACGTTTAGGATGGAAAATTATTTATTTATATACCACAATTTTGGAAATTACCGAACTTTTTTGCATTACGCAAAAATACGTACTATTTTGCGTAATGCTTTAATTTTTAATTCGGTGGCAGATTTCATATTTTAATGGAAAAACAGGCTATTATATATAGTTATGTGGTGAATTTAAGTATGTATATAAATTTTTTTTTAATTATTGCTGCTTCAATTGGAACTCAAAAAACCCGAGTTTTTCGATAAGCAAAAAAAAAACTGAGTTCCTTTGTGTTACAGTTTAAAAATCTATTGATAGTCAAATTTTTAATTTTTGGTCTATATTAGGTATTTATATACGTTTAGGATGGAAAATTGTTTATTTATATACCACAATCTTGGAAATTACTGAACTTTTTTGCATTACGCAAAAATACGTACTATTTTGCGTAATGCTTTAATTTTTAATTCGGTGCCAGATTTCATATTTTAATGAAAAAACAGGCTATTATATATAGTTATGTGGTGAATTTAAGTATGTGTATACATTTTTTTTTAATTATTGCTGTTTCAATTGGAACTCAGAAAACCCGAGTTTTTCGAAAAGCAAAAAAAAACTGAGTTCCTTTGTGTTACAGTTTAAAAATCTATTGATAGTCAAATTTTTAATTTTTGGTCTATATTAGGTATTTATATACGTTTAGGATGGAAAATTGTTTATTTTTAAACGATAATCTTGGAAATTACTTAACTTTTTTGCATTACGCAAAAATACGTACTATTTTGCGTACGGCTTAAATTTTTATCTGGTGCCAGATTTTATATTTTAATGAAAAAATAGGCTATTATATATAGTTATGTGGTCAATTTAAGTATGTATATACATTATTTTTGGAATTATTGCATTTTCTATTGTAACTCAGAAAACCCGAGTTTTTCGATAAGCAAAAAGCACGGAGTTCCTTTTCGTGACAGTTTAAAATTCTATTGATAGTCAAATTATTAATTTTTGTTCAATATTAGGAATTTATATACGTTTAGGATGGAAAATTATTTATTTATATACCACAATTTTAGAAATTACCGAACTTTTTTGCATTACGCAAAAATACGTACTATTTTGCGTAATGCTTTAATTTTTAATTCGGTGCCAGATTTCATATTTTAATGAAAAAATAGGCTATTATATATAGTTATGTGGTGAATTTAAGTATGTATATACATTTTTTTTTGAATTATTGCTGTTTCAATTGGAACTCAAAAAACCCGAGTTTTTCGATAAGCAAAAAAAAACTGAGTTCCTTTGTGTTACAGTTTAAAAATCTATTGATAGTCAAATTTTTAATTTTTGGTCTATATTAGGTATTTATATACGTTTGGGATGGAAAATTGTTTATTTTTATACGACAATCTTGGAAATTACTTAACTTTTTTGCATTACGCAAAAATACGTACTATTTTGCGTAAGGCTTAAATTTTTAATCTGGTGCCAGATTTTATATTTTAATGAAAAAATAGGCTATTATATATAGTTATGTGGTCAATTTAAGTATGTATATACATTATTTTTGGAATTATTGCATTTTCTATTGTAACTCAGAAAACCCGAGTTTTTCGATAAGCAAAAAGCACTGAGTTCCTTTTCGTGACAGTTTAAAATTCTATTGATAGTCAAATTATTAATTTTTGTTCTATATTAGGAATTTATATACGTTTAGGATGGAAAATTATTTATTTATATACCACAATTTTGGAAATTACCGAACTTTTTTGCATTACGCAAAAATACGTACTATTTTGCGTAATGCTTTAATTTTTAATTCGGTGGCAGATTTCATATTTTAATGGAAAAACAGGCTATTATATATAGTTATGTGGTGAATTTAAGTATGTATATACATTTTTTTTTAATTATTGCTGCTTCAATTGGAACTCAAAAAACCCGAGTTTTTCGATAAGCAAAAAAAAAACTGAGTTCCTTTGTGTTACAGTTTAAAAATCTATTGATAGTCAAATTTTTAATTTTTGGTCTATATTAGGTATTTATATACGTTTAGGATGGAAAATTGTTTATTTATATTCCACAATCTTGGGAATTACTGAACTTTTTTGCATTACGCAAAAATACGTACTATTTTGCGTAATGCTTTAATTTTTAATTCGGTGCCAGATTTCATATTTTAATGAAAAAACAGGCTATTATATATAGTTATGTGGTGAATTTAAGTATGTATATACATTTTTTTTTAATTATTGCTGTTTCAATTGGAACTCAGAAAACCCGAGTTTTTCGAAAAGCAAAAAAAAACTGAGTTCCTTTGTGTTACAGTTTAAAAATCTATTGATAGTCAAATTTTTAATTTTTGGTCTATATTAGGTATTTATATACGTTTAGGATGGAAAATTGTTTATTTTTAAACGATAATCTTGGAAATTACTTAACTTTTTTGCATTACGCAAAAATACGTACTATTTTGCGTACGGCTTAAATTTTTATCTGGTGCCAGATTTTATATTTTAATGAAAAAATAGACTATTATATATAGTTATGTGGTCAATTTAAGTATGTATATACATTATTTTTGGAATTATTGCATTTTCTATTGTAACTCAGAAAACCCGAGTTTTTCGATAAACAAAAAGCACGGAGTTCCTTTTCGTGACAGTTTAAAATTCTATTGATTGTCAAATTATTAATTTTTGTTCTATATTAGGAATTTATATACGTTTAGGATGGAAAATTATTTATTTATATACCACAATTTTAGAAATTACCGAACTTTTTTGCATTACGCAAAAATACGTACTATTTTGCGTAATGCTTTAATTTTTAATTCGGTGCCAGATTTCATATTTTAATGAAAAAATAGGCTATTATATATAGTTATGTGGTGAATTTAAGTATGTATATACATTTTTTTTTTTGAATTATTGCTGTTTCAATTGGAACTCAAAAAACCCGAGTTTTTCGATAAGCAAAAAAAAACTGAGTTCCTTTGTGTTACAGTTTAAAAATCTATTGATAGTCAAATTTTTAATTTTTGGTCTATATTAGGTATTTATATACGTTTGGGATGGAAAATTGTTTATTTTTATACGACAATCTTGGAAATTACTTAACTTTTTTGCATTACGCAAAAATACGTACTATTTTGCGTAAGGCTTAAATTTTTAATCTGGTGCAGATTTTATATTTTAATGAAAAAATAGGCTATTATATATAGTTATGTGGTCAATTTAAGTATGTATATACATTATTTTTGGAATTATTGCATTTTCTATTGTAACTCAGAAAACCCGAGTTTTTCGATAAGCAAAAAGCACTGAGTTCCTTTTCGTGACAGTTTAAAATTCTATTGATAGTCAAATTATTAATTTTTGTTCTATATTAGGAATTTATATACGTTTAGGATGGAAAATTATTTATTTATATACCACAATTTTGGAAATTACCGAACTTTTTTGCATTACGCAAAAATACGTACTATTTTGCGTAATGCTTTAATTTTTAATTCGGTGGCAGATTTCATATTTTAATGGAAAAACAGGCTATTATATATAGTTATGTGGTGAATTTAAGTATGTATATACATTTTTTTTTAATTATTGCTGCTTCAATTGGAACTCAAAAAACCCGAGTTTTTCGATAAGCAAAAAAAAAACTGAGTTCCTTTGTGTTACAATTTAAAAATCTATTGATAGTCAAATTTTTAATTTTTGGTCTATATTAGGTATTTATATACGTTTAGGATGGAAAATTGTTTTTTTTATACGACAATCTTGGAAATTACTTAACTTTTTTGCATTACGCAAAAATACGTACTATTTTGCGTAAGGCTTAAATTTTTAATCTGGTGCCAGATTTTATATTTTAATGAAAAAATAGGCTATTATATATAGTTATGTGGTCAATTTAAGTATGTATATACATTATTTTTGGAATCATTGCATTTTCTATTGTAACTCAGAAAATCCGAGTTTTTCGATAAGCAAAAAGCACGGAGTTCCTTTTCGTGACAGTTTAAAATTCTATTGATAGTCAAATTATTAATTTTTGTTCTATATTAGGAATTTATATACGTTTAGGATGGAAAATTATTTATTTATATACCACAATTTTGGAAATTACCGAACTTTTTTGCATTACGCAAAAATACGTACTATTTTGCGTAATGCTTTAATTTTTAATTCGGTGCCAGATTTCATATTTTAATGAAAAAATAGGCTATTATATATAGTTATGTGGTGAATTTAAGTATGTATATACATTTTTTTTTTGAATTATTGCTGTTTCAATTGGAACTCAAAAAACCCGAGTTTTTCGATAAGCAAAAAAAAAACTGAGTTCCTTTGTGTTACAGTTTAAAAATCTATTGATAGTCAAATTTTTAATTTTTAGTCCATATTAGGTATTTATATACGTTTAGGATGGAAAATTGTTTATTTATATTCCACAATCTTGGGAATTACTGAACTTTTTTGCATTACGCAAAAATACGTACTATTTTGCGTAATGCTTTAATTTTTAATTCGGTGCCAGATTTCATATTTTAATGAAAAAACAGGCTATTATATATAGTTATGTGGTGAATTTAAGTATGTATATACATTTTTTTTTAATTATTGCTGTTTCAATTGGAACTCAGAAAACCCGAGTTTTTCGAAAAGCAAAAAAAAACTGAGTTCCTTTGTGTTACATTTTAAAAATCTATTGATAGTCAAATTTTTAATTTTTGGTCTATATTAGGTATTTATATACGTTTAGGATGGAAAATTGTTTATTTTTAAACGATAATCTTGGAAATTACTTAACTTTTTTGCATTACGCAAAAATACGTACTATTTTGCGTACGGCTTAAATTTTTATCTGGTGCCAGATTTTATATTTTAATGAAAAAATAGGCTATTATATATAGTTATGTGGTCAATTTAAGTATGTATATACATTATTTTTGGAATTATTGCATTTTCTATTGTAACTCAGAAAACCCGAGTTTTTCGATAAACAAAAAGCACGGAGTTCCTTTTCGTGACAGTTTAAAATTCTATTGATTGTCAAATTATTAATTTTTGTTCTATATTAGGAATTTATATACGTTTAGGATGGAAAATTATTTATTTATATACCACAATTTTAGAAATTACCGAACTTTTTTGCATTACGCAAAAATACGTACTATTTTGCGTAATGCTTTAATTTTTAATTCGGTGCCAGATTTCATATTTTAATGAAAAAATAGGCTATTATATATAGTTATGTGGTGAATTTAAGTATGTATATACATTTTTTTTTTTGAATTATTGCTGTTTCAATTGGAACTCAAAAAACCCGAGTTTTTCGATAAGCAAAAAAAAACTGAGTTCCTTTGTGTTACAGTTTAAAAATCTATTGATAGTCAAATTTTTAATTTTTGGTCTATATTAGGTATTTATATACGTTTGGGATGGAAAATTGTTTATTTTTATACGACAATCTTGGAAATTACTTAACTTTTTTGCATTACGCAAAAATACGTACTATTTTGCGTAAGGCTTAAATTTTTAATCTGGTGCAGATTTTATATTTTAATGAAAAAATAGGCTATTATATATAGTTATGTGGTCAATTTAAGTATGTATATACATTATTTTTGGAATTATTGCATTTTCTATTGTAACTCAGAAAACCCGAGTTTTTCGATAAGCAAAAAGCACTGAGTTCCTTTTCGTGACAGTTTAAAATTCTATTGATAGTCAAATTATTAATTTTTGTTCTATATTAGGAATTTATATACGTTTAGGATGGAAAATTATTTATTTATATACCACAATTTTGGAAATTACCGAACTTTTTTGCATTACGCAAAAATACGTACTATTTTGCGTAATGCTTTAATTTTTAATTCGGTGGCAGATTTCATATTTTAATGGAAAAACAGGCTATTATATATAGTTATGTGGTGAATTTAAGTATGTATATACATTTTTTTTTAATTATTGCTGCTTCAATTGGAACTCAAAAAACCCGAGTTTTTCGATAAGCAAAAAAAAAACTGAGTTCCTTTGTGTTACAATTTAAAAATCTATTGATAGTCAAATTTTTAATTTTTGGTCTATATTAGGTATTTATATACGTTTAGGATGGAAAATTGTTTTTTTTATACGACAATCTTGGAAATTACTTAACTTTTTTGCATTACGCAAAAATACGTACTATTTTGCGTAAGGCTTAAATTTTTAATCTGGTGCCAGATTTTATATTTTAATGAAAAAATAGGCTATTATATATAGTTATGTGGTCAATTTAAGTATGTATATACATTATTTTTGGAATCATTGCATTTTCTATTGTAACTCAGAAAATCCGAGTTTTTCGATAAGCAAAAAGCACGGAGTTCCTTTTCGTGACAGTTTAAAATTCTATTGATAGTCAAATTATTAATTTTTGTTCTATATTAGGAATTTATATACGTTTAGGATGGAAAATTATTTATTTATATACCACAATTTTGGAAATTACCGAACTTTTTTGCATTACGCAAAAATACGTACTATTTTGCGTAATGCTTTAATTTTTAATTCGGTGCCAGATTTCATATTTTAATGAAAAAATAGGCTATTATATATAGTTATGTGGTGAATTTAAGTATGTATATACATTTTTTTTTTGAATTATTGCTGTTTCAATTGGAACTCAAAAAACCCGAGTTTTTCGATAAGCAAAAAAAAAACTGAGTTCCTTTGTGTTACAGTTTAAAAATCTATTGATAGTCAAATTTTTAATTTTTAGTCCATATTAGGTATTTATATACGTTTAGGATGGAAAATTGTTTATTTATATTCCACAATCTTGGGAATTACTGAACTTTTTTGCATTACGCAAAAATACGTACTATTTTGCGTAATGCTTTAATTTTTAATTCGGTGCCAGATTTCATATTTTAATGAAAAAACAGGCTATTATATATAGTTATGTGGTGAATTTAAGTATGTATATACATTTTTTTTTAATTATTGCTGTTTCAATTGGAACTCAGAAAACCCGAGTTTTTCGAAAAGCAAAAAAAAACTGAGTTCCTTTGTGTTACATTTTAAAAATCTATTGATAGTCAAATTTTTAATTTTTGGTCTATATTAGGTATTTATATACGTTTAGGATGGAAAATTGTTTATTTTTAAACGATAATCTTGGAAATTACTTAACTTTTTTGCATTACGCAAAAATACGTACTATTTTGCGTACGGCTTAAATTTTTATCTGGTGCCAGATTTTATATTTTAATGAAAAAATAGGCTATTATATATAGTTATGTGGTCAATTTAAGTATGTATATACATTATTTTTGGAATTATTGCATTTTCTATTGTAACTCAGAAAACCCGAGTTTTTCGATAAACAAAAAGCACGGAGTTCCTTTTCGTGACAGTTTAAAATTCTATTGATTGTCAAATTATTAATTTTTGTTCTATATTAGGAATTTATATACGTTTAGGATGGAAAATTATTTATTTATATACCACAATTTTAGAAATTACCGAACTTTTTTGCATTACGCAAAAATACGTACTATTTTGCGTAATGCTTTAATTTTTAATTCGGTGCCAGATTTCATATTTTAATGAAAAAATAGGCTATTATATATAGTTATGTGGTGAATTTAAGTATGTATATACATTTTTTTTTTTGAATTATTGCTGTTTCAATTGGAACTCAAAAAACCCGAGTTTTTCGATAAGCAAAAAAAAAACTGAGTTCCTTTGTGTTACAGTTTAAAAATCTATTGATAGTCAAATTTTTAATTTTTGGTCTATATTAGGTATTTATATACGTTTGGGATGGAAAATTGTTTATTTTTATACGACAATCTTGGAAATTACTTAACTTTTTTGCATTACGCAAAAATACGTACTATTTTGCGTAAGGCTTAAATTTTTAATCTGGTGCAGATTTTATATTTTAATGAAAAAATAGGCTATTATATATAGTTATGTGGTCAATTTAAGTATGTATATACATTATTTTTGGAATTATTGCATTTTCTATTGTAACTCAGAAAACCCGAGTTTTTCGATAAGCAAAAAGCACTGAGTTCCTTTTCGTGACAGTTTAAAATTCTATTGATAGTCAAATTATTAATTTTTGTTCTATATTAGGAATTTATATACGTTTAGGATGGAAAATTATTTATTTATATACCACAATTTTGGAAATTACCGAACTTTTTTGCATTACGCAAAAATACGTACTATTTTGCGTAATGCTTTAATTTTTAATTCGGTGGCAGATTTCATATTTTAATGGAAAAACAGGCTATTATATATAGTTATGTGGTGAATTTAAGTATGTATATACATTTTTTTTTAATTATTGCTGCTTCAATTGGAACTCAAAAAACCCGAGTTTTTCGATAAGCAAAAAAAAAACTGAGTTCCTTTGTGTTACAATTTAAAAATCTATTGATAGTCAAATTTTTAATTTTTGGTCTATATTAGGTATTTATATACGTTTAGGATGGAAAATTGTTTTTTTTATACGACAATCTTGGAAATTACTTAACTTTTTTGCATTACGCAAAAATACGTACTATTTTGCGTAAGGCTTAAATTTTTAATCTGGTGCCAGATTTTATATTTTAATGAAAAAATAGGCTATTATATATAGTTATGTGGTCAATTTAAGTATGTATATACATTATTTTTGGAATCATTGCATTTTCTATTGTAACTCAGAAAATCCGAGTTTTTCGATAAGCAAAAAGCACGGAGTTCCTTTTCGTGACAGTTTAAAATTCTATTGATAGTCAAATTATTAATTTTTGTTCTATATTAGGAATTTATATACGTTTAGGATGGAAAATTATTTATTTATATACCACAATTTTGGAAATTACCGAACTTTTTTGCATTACGCAAAAATACGTACTATTTTGCGTAATGCTTTAATTTTTAATTCGGTGCCAGATTTCATATTTTAATGAAAAAATAGGCTATTATATATAGTTATGTGGTGAATTTAAGTATGTATATACATTTTTTTTTTGAATTATTGCTGTTTCAATTGGAACTCAAAAAACCCGAGTTTTTCGATAAGCAAAAAAAAAACTGAGTTCCTTTGTGTTACAGTTTAAAAATCTATTGATAGTCAAATTTTTAATTTTTAGTCCATATTAGGTATTTATATACGTTTAGGATGGAAAATTTTTTTTTTTATACGACAATCTTGGAAATTACTTAACTTTTTTGCATTACGCAAAAATACGTACTATTTTGCGTAAGGCTTAAATTTTTAATCTGGTGCCAGATTTTATATTTTAATGAAAAAATAGGCTATTATATATAGTTATGTGGTCAATTTAAGTATGTATATACATTATTTTTGGAATTATTGCATTTTCTATTGTAACTCAGAAAACCCGAGTTTTTCGATAAGCAAAAAGCACGGAGTTCCTTTTCGTGACAGTTTAAAATTCTATTGATAGTCAAATTATTAATTTTTGTTCTATATTAGGAATTTATATACGTTTAGGATGGAAAATTATTTATTTATATACCACAATTTTGGAAATTACCGAACTTTTTTGCATTACGCAAAAATACGTACTATTTTGCGTAATGCTTTAATTTTTAATTCGGTGCCAGATTTCATATTTTAATGAAAAAATAGGCTATTATATATAGTTATGTGGTGAATTTAAGTATGTATATACATTTTTTTTTTTGAATTATTGCTGTTTCAATTGGAACTCAAAAAACCCGAGTTTTTCGATAAGCAAAAAAAAAAACTGAGTTCCTTTGTGTTACAGTTTAAAAATCTATTGATAGTCAAATTTTTAATTTTTGGTCTATATTAGGTATTTATATACGTTTGGGATGGAAAATTGTTTATTTTTATACGACAATCTTGGAAATTACTTAACTTTTTTGCATTACGCAAAAATACGTACTATTTTGCGTAAGGCTTAAATTTTTAATCTGGTGCCAGATTTTATATTTTAATGAAAAAATAGGCTATTATATATAGTTATGTGGTCAATTTAAGTATGTATATACATTATTTTTGGAATTATTGCATTTTCTATTGTAACTCAGAAAACCCGAGTTTTTCGATAAGCAAAAAGCACTGAGTTCCTTTTCGTGACAGTTTAAAATTCTATTGATAGTCAAATTATTAATTTTTGTTCTATATTAGGAATTTATATACGTTTAGGATGGAAAATTATTTATTTATATACCACAATTTTGGAAATTACCGAACTTTTTTGCATTACGCAAAAATACGTACTATTTTGCGTAATGCTTTAATTTTTAATTCGGTGCCAGATTTCATATTTTAATGAAAAAATAGGCTATTATATATAGTTATGTGGTGAATTTAAGTATGTATATACATTTTTTTTTTAATTATTGTTGTTTCAATTGGAACTCAAAAAACCAGAGTTTTTCGATAAGCAAAAAAAAACTGAGTTCCTTTGTGTTACAGTTTAAAAATCTATTGATAGTCAAATTTTTAATTTTTGGTCTATATTAGGTATTTATATACTTTTGGGATGGAAAATTGTTTATTTTTATACCACAATCTTGGAAATTACTTAACTTTTTTGCATTACGCAAAAATACGTACTATTTTGCGTAAGGCTTAAATTTTTAATCTGGTGCCAGATTTTATATTTTAATGAAAAAATAGGCTATTATATATAGTTATGTGGTTAATTTAAGTATGTATATACATTATTTTTGGAATTATTGCATTTTCTATTGTAACTCAGAAAACCCGAGTTTTTCGATAAGCAAAAAGCACTGAGTTCCTTTTCGTGACAGTTTAAAATTCTATTGATAGTCAAATTATTAATTTTTGTTCTATATTAAGAATTTATATACGTTTATGATGGCAAATTATTTATTTATATACCACAATTTTGGAAATTACCGAACTTTTTTGCATTACGCAAAAATACGTACTATTTTGCGTAATGCTTTAATTTTTAATTCGGTGCCAGATTTCATATTTTAATGGAAAAACAGGCTATTATATATAGTTATGTGGTGAATTTAAGTATGTATATACATTTTTTTTTAATTATTGCTGCTTCAATTGGAACTCAAAAAACCCGAGTTTTTCGATAAGCAAAAAAAAACTGAGTTCCTTTGTGGTACAGTTTAAAAATCTATTGATAGTCAAATTTTTAATTTTTGGTCTATATTAGGTATTTATATACGTTTAGGATGGAAAATTGTTTTTTTTATACGACAATCTTGGAAATTACTTAACTTTTTCGCATTACGTACTATTTTGCGTAAGGCTTAAATTTTTAATCTGGTGCCAGATTTTATATTTTAATGAAAAAATAGGCTATTATATATAGTTATGTGGTCAATTTAAGTATGTATATACATTATTTTTGGAATTATTGCATTTTCTATTGTAACTCAGAAAACCCGAGTTTTTCGATAAGCAAAGAGCACTGAGTTCCTTTCGTGACAGTTTAAAATTCTATTGATAGTCAAATTATTAATTTTTGTTCTATATTAGGAATTTATATACGTTTAGGATGAAAACTTATTTATTTATATACCACAATTTTGGAAATTACCGAACTTTTTTGCATTACGCAAAAATACGTACTATTTTGCGTAATGCTTTAATTTTTAATTCGGTGCAAGATTTCATATTTTAATGAAAAAACAGGCTATTATATATAGTTATGTGGTGAATTTAAGTATGTATATACATTTTTTTTTTAATTATTGCTGTTTCAATTGGAACTCAAAAAACCCGAGTTTTTCGATAAGCAAAAAAAAACTGAGTTCCTTTGTGTTACAGTTTAAAAATCTATTGATAGTCATATTTTTAAATTTTGGTCTATATTAGGTATTTATATACGTTTAGGATGGAAAATTGTTTATTTTTATACGACAATCTTGGAAATTACTTAACTTTTTTGCATTACGCAAAAATACGTACTATTTTGCGTAAGGCTTAAATTTTTAATTTGGTGCCAGTTTTTATTTTTTAATGAAAAAATAGGCTATTATATATAGTTATGTGGTCAATTTAAGTATGTATATACATTATTTTTGGAATTATTGCATTTTCTATTGTAACTCAGAAAACCCGAGTTTTTCGATAAGCAAAAAGCACTTAGTTCCTTTCGTGACAGTTTAAAATTCTATTGATAGTCAAATTATTAATTTTTGTTCTATGTTAGGAATTTATATACGTTTAGGATGGAAAATTGTTTATTTATATACCATAATCTGGTAAATTACCGAACTTTTTTGCATTACGCAAAAATACGTACTATTTTGCGTAATGCTTAAATTTTTAATTCGGTGCCAGATTTTATATTTTAATGAAAAATAGGCTATTATATATAGTTATGTGGTCAATTTAAGTATGTATATACATTATTTTTTGAATTATTGCAGTTTCTATTGTAACTCTGAAAACCCGAGTTTTTCGATAAGCAAAAAACACTGAGTTCCTTTGCGTGACACTTTAAAATTCTATTGATAGTCAAATTATTAATTTTCATTCTATGTTAGGTATTTATATACGTTTAGGATGGATAATTGTTTATTTATATACCACAATCTTTGAAATTACCTAACTTTTTTACATTACGCAAAAATACGTACTATTATGCGTAATGCTTTAATTTTTAATTCGGTGCAAGACTTTATATTTTATAAAAAAATAGGCTATTATATATAGTTATGTGGTTAATTTAAGTCTGTATATACATTATTTTTTGAATTATTTTTGTTTCTATTGGAACTCAAAAAACCCGAGTTTTTCGATAAGCAAAAAAAAACTGAGTTCCTTTGCGTGACAGCTTAAAAATCTATTTATAGTCAAATTATTAATTTCTGTTCTATATTAGGTATTTATACGTTTAGGATGGAAAATTGTTTATTTATAATTTATATACGACAATCTTGGAAATTACCGAACTTTTATACATTACGCAAAAATACGTACTATTTTGCGTAATGCTTTAATTTTTAATTTGGTGCCAGATTTCATATTTTAATTAAAAAATAGGCTATTATATATAGTTATGTGGTGAATTTAAGTATGTATATACATTATTTTTGGAATTATTGCATTTTCTATTGTAACTCAGAAAACCCGAGTTTTTCGATAAGCAAAAAGCACTGAGTTCCTTTTCGTGACAGTTTAAAATTCTATTGATAGTCAAATTATTAATTTTTGTTCTATATTAGGAATTTATATACGTTTAGGATGGAAAATTATTTATTTATATACCACAATTTTGGAAATTACCGAACTTTTTTGCATTACGCAAAAATACGTACTATTTTGCGTAATGCTTTAATTTTTAATTCGGTGCCAGATTTCATATTTTAATGAAAAAATAGGCTATTATATATAGTTATGTGGTGAATTTAAGTATGTATATACATTTTTTTTTTTGAATTATTGCTGTTTCAATTGGAACTCAAAAAACCCGAGTTTTTCGATAAGCAAAAAAAAAATTGAGTTCCTTTGTGTTACAGTTTAAAAATCTATTGATAGTCAAATTTTTAATTTTTGGTCTATATTAGGTATTTATATACTTTTGGGATGGAAAATTGTTTTTTTTATACCACAATCTTGGAAATTACTTAACTTTTTTGCATTACGCAAAAATACGTACTATTTTGCGTAAGGCTTAAATTTTTAATCTGGTGCCAGATTTTATATTTTAATGAAAAAATAGGCTATTATATATAGTTATGTGGTCAATTTAAGTATGTATATACATTATTTTTGGAATTATTGCATTTTCTATTGTAACTCAGAAAACCCGAGTTTTTCGATAAGCAAAAAGCACTGAGTTCCTTTTCGTGACAGTTTAAAATTCTATTGATAGTCAAATTATTAATTTTTGTTCTATATTAGGAATTTATATACGTTTAGGATGGAAAATTATTTATTTATATACCACAATTTTGGAAATTACCGAACTTTTTTGCATTACGCAAAAATACGTACTATTTTGCGTAATGCTTTAATTTTTAATTCGGTGCCAGATTTCATATTTTAATGAAAAAATAGGCTATTATATATAGTTATGTGGTGAATTTAAGTATGTATATACATTTTTTTTTGAATTATTGCTGTTTCAATTGGAACTCAAAAAACCCGAGTTTTTCGATAAGCAAAAAAAAAACTGAGTTCCTTTGTGTTACAGTTTAAAAATCTATTGATAGTCAAATTTTTAATTTTTGTTCTATATTAGGTATTTATATACTTTTGGGATGGAAAATTGTTTATTTTTATACGACAATCTTGGAAATTACTTAACTTTTTTGCATTACGCAAAAATACGTACTATTTTGCGTAAGGCTTAAATTTTTAATCTGGTGCCAGATTTTATATTTTAATGAAAAAATAGGCTATTATATATAGTTATGTGGTCAATTTAAGTATGTATATACATTATTTTTGGAATTATTGCATTTTCTATTGTAACTCAGAAAACCCGAGTTTTTCGATAAGCAAAAAGCACTGAGTTCCTTTTCGTGACAGTTTAAAATTCTATTGATAGTCAAATTATTAATTTTTGTTCTATATTAGGAATTTATATACGTTTAGGATGGAAAATTATTTATTTATATACCACAATTTTGGAAATTACCGAACTTTTTTGCATTACGCAAAAATACATACTATTTTGCGTAATGCTTTAATTTTTAATTCGGTGCCAGATTTCATATTTTAATGAAAAAATAGGCTATTATATATAGTTATGTGGTGAATTTAAGTATGTATATACATTTTTTTTTGAATTATTGCTGTTTCAATTGGAACTCAAAAAACCAGAGTTTTTCGATAAGCAAAAAAAAAACTGAGTTCCTTTGTGTTACAGTTTAAAAATCTATTGATAGTCAAATTTTTAATTTTTGGTCTATATTTGGTATTTATATACTTTTGGGATGGAAAATTGTTTATTTTTATACGACAATCTTGGAAATTACTTAACTTTTTTGCATTACGCAAAAATACGTACTATTTTGCGTAAGGCTTAAATTTTTAATCTGGTGCCAGATTTTATATTTTAATGAAAAAATAGGCTATTATATATAGTTATGTGGTCAATTTAAGTATGTATATACATTATTTTTGGAATTATTTCATTTTCTATTGTAACTCAGAAAACCCGAGTTTTTCGATAAGCAAAAAGCACTGAGTTCCTTTTCGTGACAGTTTAAAATTCTATTGATAGTCAAATTATTAATTTTTGTTCTATATTAGGAATTTATATACGTTTAGGATGGAAAATTATTTATTTATATACCACAATTTTGGAAATTACCGAACTTTTTTGCATTACGCAAAAATACGTACTATTTTGCGTAATGCTTTAATTTTTAATTCGGTGCCAGATTTCATATTTTAATGAAAAAATAGGCTATTATATATAGTTATGTGGTGAATTTAAGTATGTATATACATTTTTTTTTTGAATTATTGCTGTTTCAATTGGAACTCAAAAAACCCGAGTTTTTCGATAAGCAAAAAAAAAACTGAGTTCCTTTGTGTTACAGTTTAAAAATCTATTGATAGTCAAATTTTTAATTTTTGGTCCATATTAGGTATTTATATACGTTTGGGATGGAAAATTGTTTATTTTTATACGACAATCTTGGAAATTACTTAACTTTTTTGCATTACGCAAAAATACGTACTATTTTGCGTAAGGCTTAAATTTTTAATCTGGTGCCAGATTTTATATTTTAATGAAAAAATAGGCTATTATATATAGTTATGTGGTCAATTTAAGTATGTATATACATTATTTTTGGAATTATTGCATTTTCTATTGTAACTCAGAAAACCCGAGTTTTTCGATAAGCAAAAAGCACCGAGTTCCTTTTCGTGACAGTTTAAAATTCTATTGATAGTCAAATTATTAATTTTTGTTCTATATTAGGAATTTATATACGTTTAGGATGGAAAATTATTTATTTATATACCACAATTTTGGAAATTACCGAACTTTTTTGCATTACGCAAAAATACGTACTATTTTGCATAATGCTTTAATTTTTAATTCGGTGGCAGATTTCATATTTTAATGGAAAAACAGGCTATTATATATAGTTATGTGGTGAATTTAAGTATGTATATACATTTTTTTTTAATTATTGCTGCTTCAATTGGAACTCAAAAAACCCGAGTTTTTCGATAAGCAAAAAAAAAACTGAGTTCCTTTGTGTTACAGTTTAAAAATCTATTGATAGTCAAATTTTTAATTTTTGCTCTATATTAGGTATTTATATACGTTTAGGATGGAAAATTGTTTTTTTTATACGACAATTTTGGAAATTACTTAACTTTTTTGCATTACGCAAAAATACGTACTATTTTGCGTAAGGCTTAAATTTTTAATCTGGTGCCAGATTTTATATTTTAATGAAAAAATAGGCTATTATATATAGTTATGTGGTCAATTTAAGTATGTATATACATTATTTTTGGAATTATTGCATTTTCTATTGTAACTCAGAAAACCCGAGTTTTTCGATAAGCAAAAAGCACGGAGTTCCTTTTCGTGACAGTTTAAAATTCTATTGATAGTCAAATTATTAATTTTTGTTCTATATTAGGAATTTATATACGTTTAGGATGGAAAATTATTTATTTATATACCACAATTTTGGAAATTACCGAACTTTTTTGCATTACGCAAAAATACGTACTATTTTGCGTAATGCTTTAATTTTTAATTCGGTGCCAGATTTCATATTTTAATGAAAAAATAGGCTATTATATATAGTTATGTGGTGAATTTAAGTATGTATATACATTTTTTTTTTGAATTATTGCTGTTTCAATTGGAACTCAAAAAACCCGAGTTTTTCGATAAGCAAAAAAAAAACTGAGTTCCTTTGTGTTACAGTTTAAAAATCTATTGATAGTCAAATTTTTAATTTTTGGTCCATATTAGGTATTTATATACGTTTGGGATGGAAAATTGTTTATTTTTATACGACAATCTTGGAAATTACTTAACTTTTTTGCATTACGCAAAAATACGTACTATTTTGCGTAAGGCTTAAATTTTTAATCTGGTGCCAGATTTTATATTTTAATGAAAAAATAGGCTATTATATATAGTTATGTGGTCAATTTAAGTATGTATATACATTATTTTTGGAATTATTGCATTTTCTATTGTAACTCAGAAAACCCGAGTTTTTCGATAAGCAAAAAGCACCGAGTTCCTTTTCGTGACAGTTTAAAATTCTATTGATAGTCAAATTATTAATTTTTGTTCTATATTAGGAATTTATATACGTTTAGGATGGAAAATTATTTATTTATATACCACAATTTTGGAAATTACCGAACTTTTTTGCATTACGCAAAAATACGTACTATTTTGCATAATGCTTTAATTTTTAATTCGGTGGCAGATTTCATATTTTAATGGAAAAACAGGCTATTATATATAGTTATGTGGTGAATTTAAGTATGTATATACATTTTTTTTTAATTATTGCTGCTTCAATTGGAACTCAAAAAACCCGAGTTTTTCGATAAGCAAAAAAAAAACTGAGTTCCTTTGTGTTACAGTTTAAAAATCTATTGATAGTCAAATTTTTAATTTTTGCTCTATATTAGGTATTTATATACGTTTAGGATGGAAAATTGTTTTTTTTATACGACAATTTTGGAAATTACTTAACTTTTTTGCATTACGCAAAAATACGTACTATTTTGCGTAAGGCTTAAATTTTTAATCTGGTGCCAGATTTTATATTTTAATGAAAAAATAGGCTATTATATATAGTTATGTGGTCAATTTAAGTATGTATATACATTATTTTTGGAATTATTGCATTTTCTATTGTAACTCAGAAAACCCGAGTTTTTCGATAAGCAAAAAGCACGGAGTTCCTTTTCGTGACAGTTTAAAATTCTATTGATAGTCAAATTATTAATTTTTGTTCTATATTAGGAATTTATATACGTTTAGGATGGAAAATTATTTATTTATATACCACAATTTTGGAAATTACCGAACTTTTTTGCATTACGCAAAAATACGTACTATTTTGCGTAATGCTTTAATTTTTAATTCGGTGCCAGATTTCATATTTTAATGAAAAAATAGGCTATTATATATAGTTATGTGGTGAATTTAAGTATGTATATACATTTTTTTTTGAATTATTGCTGTTTCAATTGGAACTCAAAAAACCCGAGTTTTTCGATAAGCAAAAAAAAAACTGAGTTCCTTTGTGTTACAGTTTAAAAATCTATTGATAGTCAAATTTTTAATTTTTGGTCTATATTAGGTATTTATATACGTTTGGGATGGAAAATTGTTTATTTTTATACGACAATCTTGGAAATTACTTAACTTTTTTGCATTACGCAAAAATACGTACTATTTTGCGTAAGGCTTAAATTTTTAATCTGGTGCCAGATTTTATATTTTAATGAAAAAATAGGCTATTATATATAGTTATGTGGTCAATTTAAGTATGTATATACATTATTTTTGGAATTATTGCATTTTCTATTGTAACTCAGAAAACCCGAGTTTTTCGATAAGCAAAAAGCACTGAGTTCCTTTTCGTGACAGTTTAAAATTCTATTGATAGTCAAATTATTAATTTTTGTTCTATATTAGGAATTTATATACGTTTAGGATGGAAGATTATTTATTTATATACCACAATTTTGGAAATTACCGAACTTTTTTGCATTACGCAAAAATACGTACTATTTTGCGTAATGCTTTAATTTTTAATTCGGTGGCAGATTTCATATTTTAATGGAAAAACAGGCTATTATATATAGTTATGTGGTGAATTTAAGTATGTATATACATTTTTTTTTAATTATTGCTGCTTCAATTGGAACTCAAAAAACCCGAGTTTTTCGATAAGCAAAAAAAAAACTGAGTTCCTTTGTGTTACAGTTTAAAAATCTATTGATAGTCAAATTTTTAATTTTTGGTCTATATTAGGTATTTATATACGTTTAGGATGGAAAATTGTTTTTTTTATACGACAATCTTGGAAATTACTTAACTTTTTTGCATTACCCAAAAATACGTACTATTTTGCGTAAGGCTTAAATTTTTAATCTGGTGCCAGATTTTATATTTTAATGAAAAAATAGGCTATTATATATAGTTATGTGGTCAATTTAAGTATGTATATACATTATTTTTGGAATTATTGCATTTTCTATTGTAACTCAGAAAACCCGAGTTTTTCGATAAGCAAAAAGCACGGAGTTCCTTTTCGTGACAGTTTAAAATTCTATTGATAGTCAAATTATTAATTTTTGTTCTATATTAGGAATTTATATACGTTTAGGATGGAAAATTATTTATTTATATACCACAATTTTGGAAATTACCGAACTTTTTTGCATTACGCAAAAATACGTACTATTTTGCGTAATGCTTTAATTTTTAATTCGGTGCCAGATTTCATATTTTAATGAAAAAATAGGCTATTATATATAGTTATGTGGTGAATTTAAGTATGTATATACATTTTTTTTTGAATTATTGCTGTTTCAATTGGAACTCAAAAAACCCGAGTTTTTCGATAAGCAAAAAAAAAACTGAGTTCCTTTGTGTTACAGTTTAAAAATCTATTGATAGTCAAATTTTTAATTTTTGGTCTATATTAGGTATTTATATACGTTTGGGATGGAAAATTGTTTATTTTTATACGACAATCTTGGAAATTACTTAACTTTTTTGCATTACGCAAAAATACGTACTATTTTGCGTAAGGCTTAAATTTTTAATCTGGTGCCAGATTTTATATTTTAATGAAAAAATAGGCTATTATATATAGTTATGTGGTCAATTTAAGTATGTATATACATTATTTTTGGAATTATTGCATTTTCTATTGTAACTCAGAAAACCCGAGTTTTTCGATAAGCAAAAAGCACTGAGTTCCTTTTCGTGACAGTTTAAAATTCTATTGATAGTCAAATTATTAATTTTTGTTCTATATTAGGAATTTATATACGTTTAGGATGGAAAATTATTTATTTATATACCACAATTTTGGAAATTACCGAACTTTTTTGCATTACGCAAAAATACGTACTATTTTGCGTAATGCTTTAATTTTTAATTCATTGGCAGATTTCATATTTTAATGGAAAAACAGGCTATTATATATAGTTATGTGGTGAATTTAAGTATGTATATACATTTTTTTTTAATTATTGCTGCTTCAATTGGAACTCAAAAAACCCGAGTTTTTCGATAAGCAAAAAAAAAACTGAGTTCCTTTGTGTTACAGTTTAAAAATCTATTGATAGTCAAATTTTTAATTTTTGGTCTATATTAGGTATTTATATACGTTTAGGATGGAAAATTGTTTTTTTTATACGACAATCTTGGAAATTACTTAACTTTTTTGCATTACGCAAAAATACGTACTATTTTGCGTAAGGCTTAAATTTTTAATCTGGTGCCAGATTTTATATTTTAATGAAAAAATAGGCTATTATATATAGTTATGTGGTCAATTTAAGTATGTATATACATTATTTTTGGAATTATTGCATTTTCTATTGTAACTCAGAAAACCCGAGTTTTTCGATAAGCAAAAAGCACGGAGTTCCTTTTCGTGACAGTTTAAAATTCTATTGATAGTCAAATTATTAATTTTTGTTCTATATTAGGAATTTATATACGTTTAGGATGGAAAATTATTTATTTATATACCACAATTTTGGAAATTACCGAACTTTTTTGCATTACGCAAAAATACGTACTATTTTGCGTAATGCTTTAATTTTTAATTCGGTGCCAGATTTCATATTTTAATGAAAAAATAGGCTATTATATATAGTTATGTGGTGAATTTAAGTATGTATATACATTTTTTTTTTGAATTATTGCTGTTTCAATTGGAACTCAAAAAACCCGAGTTTTTCGATAAGCAAAAAAAAAAACTGAGTTCCTTTGTGTTACAGTTTAAAAATCTATTGATAGTCAAATTTTTAATTTTTGGTCTATATTAGGTATTTATATACGTTTGGGATGGAAAATTGTTTATTTTTATACGACAATCTTGGAAATTACTTAACTTTTTTGCATTACGCAAAAATACGTACTATTTTGCGTAAGGCTTAAATTTTTAATCTGGTGCCAGATTTTATATTTTAATGAAAAAATAGGCTATTATATATAGTTATGTGGTCAATTTAAGTATGTATATACATTATTTTTGGAATTATTGCATTTTCTATTGTAACTCAGAAAACCCGAGTTTTTCGATAAGCAAAAAGCACCGAGTTCCTTTTCGTGACAGTTTAAAATTCTATTGATAGTCAAATTATTAATTTTTGTTCTATATTAGGAATTTATATACGTTTAGGATGGAAAATTATTTATTTATATACCACAATTTTGGAAATTACCGAACTTTTTTGCATTACGTAAAAATACGTACTATTTTGCGTAATGCTTTAATTTTTAATTCGGTGCCAGATTTCATATTTTAATGGAAAAACAGGCTATTATATATAGTTATGTGGTGAATTTAAGTATGTATATACATTTTTTTTTAATTATTGCTTCTTCAATTGGAACTCAAAAAACCCGAGTTTTTCGATAAGCAAAAAAAAACTGAGTTCCTTTGTGGTACAGTTTAAAAATCTATTGATAGTCAAATTTTTAATTTTTGGTCTATATTAGGTATTTATATACTTTTGGGATGGAAAATTGTTTATTTCTATACCACAATCTTGGAAATTACTTAACTTTTTTGCATTACGCAAAAATACGTACTATTTTGCGTAAGGCTTAAATTTTTAATCTGGTGCCAGATTTTATATTTTAATGAAAAAATAGGCTATTATATATAGTTATGTGGTCAATTTAAGTATGTATATACATTATTTTTGGAATTATTGCATTTTCTATTGTAACTCAGAAAACCCGAGTTTTTCGATAAGCAAAAAGCACTGAGTTCCTTTTCGTGACAGTTTAAAATTCTATTGATAGTCAAATTATTAATTTTTGTTCTATATTAAGAATTTATATACGTTTAGGATGGAAAATTATTTATTTATATACCACAATTTTGGAAATTACCGAACTTTTTTGCATTACGCAAAAATACGTATTATTTTGCGTAATGCTTTAATTTTTAATTCGGTGCCAGATTTCATATTTTAATGGAAAAACAGGCTATTATATATAGTTATGTGGTGAATTTAAGTATGTATATACATTTTTTTTTTAATTATTGCTGCCTCAATTGGAACTCAAAAAACCCGAGTTTTTCGATAAGCAAAAAAAAACTGAGTTCCTTTGTGGTACAGTTTAAAAATCTATTGATAGTCAAATTTTTAATTTTTGGTCTATATTAGGTATTTATATACGTTTAGGATGGAAAATTGTTTTTTTTATACGACAATCTTGGAAATTACTTAACTTTTTCGCATTACGCAAAAATACGTACTATTTTGCGTAAGGCTTAAATTTTTAATCTGGTGCCAGATTTTATATTTTAATGAAAAAATAGGCTATTATATATAGTTATGTGGTCAATTTAAGTATGTATATACATTATTTTTGGAATTATTGCATTTTCTATTGTAACTCAGAAAACCCGAGTTTTTCGATAAGCAAAGAGCACTGAGTTCCTTTCGTGACAGTTTAAAATTCTATTGATAGTCAAATTATTAATTTTTGTTCTATATTAGGAATTTATATACGTTTAGGATGAAAACTTATTTATTTATATACCACAATTTTGGAAATTACCGAACTTTTTTGCATTACGCAAAAATACGTACTATTTTGCGTAATGCTTTAATTTTTAATTCGGTGCAAGATTTCATATTTTAATGAAAAAACAGGCTATTATATATAGTTATGTGGTGAATTTAAGTATGTATATACATTTTTTTTTAATTATTGCTGTTTCAATTGGAACTCAAAAAACCCGAGTTTTTCGATAAGCAAAAAAAAACTGAGTTCCTTTGTGTTACAGTTTAAAAATCTATTGATAGTCATATTTTTAAATTTTGGTCTATATTAGGTATTTATATACGTTTAGGATGGAAAATTGTTTATTTTTATACGACAATCTTGGAAATTACTTAACTTTTTTGCATTACGCAAAAATACGTACTATTTTGCGTAAGGCTTAAATTTTTAATTTGGTGCCAGTTTTTATATTTTAATGAAAAAATAGGCTATTATATATAGTTATGTGGTCAATTTAAGTATGTATATACATTATTTTTGGAATTATTGCATTTTCTATTGTAACTCAGAAAACCCGAGTTTTTCGATAAGCAAAAAGCACTTAGTTCCTTTCGTGACAGTTTAAAATTCTATTGATAGTCAAATTATTAATTTTTGTTCTATGTTAGGAATTTATATACGTTTAGGATGGAAAATTGTTTATTTATATACCATAATCTGGTAAATTACCGAACTTTTTTGCATTACGCAAAAATACGTACTATTTTGCGTAATGCTTAAATTTTTAATTCGGTGCCAGATTTTATATTTTAATGAAAAATAGGCTATTATATATAGTTATGTGGTCAATTTAAGTATGTATATAGATTATTTTTTGAATTATTGCAGTTTCTATTGTAACTCTGAAAACCCGAGTTTTTCGATAAGCAAAAAACACTGAGTTCCTTTGCGTGACACTTTAAAATTCTATTGATAGTCAAATTATTAATTTTCATTCTATGTTAGGTATTTATATACGTTTAGGATGGAAAATTGTTTATTTATATACCACAATCTTTGAAATTACCTAACTTTTTTACATTACGCAAAAATACGTACTATTATGCGTAATGCTTTAATTTTTAATTCGGTGCAAGACTTTATATTTTATAAAAAAATAGGCTATTATATATAGTTATGTGGTTAATTTAAGTGTGTATATACATTATTTTTTGAATTATTTTTGTTTCTATTGGAACTCAAAAAACCCGAGTTTTTCGATAAGCAAAAAAAAAACTGAGTTCCTTGGCGTGACAGCATAAAAATCTATTTATAGTCAAATTATTAATTTCTGTTCTATATTAGGTATTTATACGTTTAGGATGGAAAATTGTTTATTTATAATTTATATACGACAATCTTGGAAATTACCGAACTTTTATACATTACGTAAAAATACGTACTATTTTGCGTAATGCTTTAATTTTTAATTTGGTGCCAGATTTCATATTTTAATTAAAAAATAGGCTATTATATATAGTTATGTGGTGAATTTAAGTATGTATATACATTTTTTTTTTGAATTATTGCAGTTTCTATTGGAACTTAAAAAACCCGAGTTTTTCGATAAGCAAAAAAAAAACTGAATTCTTTTGTGTGACAGTTTAAAAATTTATTGATAGTCATATTTTTAAATTTTTGTCTATATTAGGTATTTATATACATTTAGGATGGAAATTTATTTATTTATATACGACAATCTTGGAAAAAACTGAACTATTTTGCATTACGCAAAAATACTTACTATTTTGCGTAATGCTTAAATCTTTAATTCGGTGCCAGATTTTATATTATAATGAAAAATAGGCTATTATATATAGTTATGTGGTCAATTTAAGTATGTATATACATTATTTTTGGAATTATTGGATTTTCTATTGTAACTCAGAAAACCCGAGTTTTTCGATAAGCAAAAAGCACTGAGTTCCTTTTCGTGACAGTTTAAAATTCTATTGATAGTTAAATTATTAATTTTTGTTCTATATTAGGTATTTATATACGTTTAGGATGGAAAATTGTTTATTTATATACCACAATTTTAGAAATTACCGAACTTTTTTGCATTACGCAAAAATACGTACTATTTTGCGTAATTAATGCAAATCGATACACAAAAGCCACACAAGAACACAAGAACTAATCCGAAATTCTCAAACCGAGAAATTCTCTTTATTGATAAAATACGTAATCTAAAAAAAACTGAATAATAAAACCCTAAAATTCGTTCATATAGGGAAGACAAGTTCAAGCCCATTTATAACGTAATTTAAAAGTCCAAAAAAACAAAGCCCGAAAATAATAAAACAAATGGCCCAAAAACTTCGGTGTGCATCCTCCCAAAGTTTATCTCCATCCTCCCAAATTTAACCTGCATCCTCCCAAAATTCATCTCCATCCTCCCAAAGTTTATCTCCATCCTCCCAAATTTAACCTGCATCCTCCCAAAATTCATCTCCATCCTCCCATTGACCATTGACTTGTTTGTTGACCATATCTGCATCATCCTCCCCTTCTTTAAAAAGACTCGACCTCGAGTCTGCTTCTTCTTCATCTTCACTATCACCTTTATAAGGGGATAAATCAGCAACATTGAAAGTAGCAGAAACATTATAATGACCTGGAAGTTCAATCTTGTACGCATTGTCATTAATCTTCTTTAGAACGCGAAAAGGACCATCTGCTCGTGGCTTTAACTTCCCAAAGCGACCTGCAGGAAAACGCTCCTTACGAAGATGGATCCAAACAAGATCACCTTCCCGATACAAAACCCGTTTACGCTTCTTATCCGCACGTTCTTTGTATTGTTCATTATGTCGAATAATCTGATCACGAACCTCCTGATGCAACTCTTTAATCTGATCAGATTGGTCAGCCCCTTCCTCACTAAACTGCCCGACCACTGGAATAGGTACCAAATCCAAAGGGGTAGTTGGATTTCGTCCATACACAATTTCAAATGGACTTTTACCTGTGGTGCGATTAACCGACCTGTTGTAAGCAAATTCCGCTTGTGGAAGTATAAGATCCCACTGTTTGGTATTGTCCCCAATTAAGCTACGTAAAAGATTTCCCAAACTTCTATTAACAACTTCAGTTTGCCCATCAGTTTGTGGATGATGAGAGCTGCTGAACTGCAACTTAGACCCCATACGAGTCCATAAAGTACGCCAAAAGTGACTCACAAACTTAACATCTCGATCAGAAGTAAGAGTCTTAGGAACACCATGCAATTTCACAATTTCTGCAAAGTACAACTTAGCCACTTGACTAGCATCAAATGTTTTCGAACATGGAACAAAATGGGCCATCTTCGAAAATCGGTCAACTACAACCATAACAGAATCTTTTGCTCGCTGAGTACGAGGCAAACCCAACACGAAATCCAAACTAATATCTTCCCAGGGAGCTGTAGGAACAGACAAAGGAGTATACAAACCTGCATTACTATTATGAGTCTTAGCAATGTGGCATGTACGACACCTTTCAAGAAGCCTGTTTACATCACGCTCCATCTTAGGCCAATAAAACTGTTCTCGAAGAAGGGCCAATGTCTTGTCACGCCCAAAATGACCCGCAAGTCCACCAGCATGACCCTCTAAAACAATAGCTTCACGTAAAGAACACATAGGAATACACAATCGCGTACCTTTGAATAAATAGCCGTCAAGCTTGAAAAACTGCTGAAAAGGACCACTATCACATCTGCTCCAGATCTCCTTAAAGTCAGGGTCATCACGATAAAGCTCACGAAATGAATCAAAACCTTGCACGCGAATCTGCATAGTGGTAATTAAAGAATGACGACGACTAAGGGCATCCGCAACCTGATTTTGAGAACCAGCCTTATGTCGAATAACAAAAGAGAAAGCCTGAATAAATTCCACCCATTTAGCATGTCGAGAATTCAACTTATGTTGCCCATTAATAAACTTTAGGGCCTCATGATCAGAAAACAGAATAAACTCATTAGGGAGCAAATAATGTCGCCAAGTATCCAAACTACGAACAATAGCATAAAATTCCTTATCATAGGTGGAATACTTGCGTCTCGCATCATTCAACTTTTCACTAAAGAAAGCAATCGGCCGCTGATTTTGGCTCAGAACACCACCAATACCCACACCAGATGCATCACATTCAACCTGGAAAACTTCATCAAAATTAGGTAAGGCTAAAACAGGAGCTTCGGTTACCTTAGCTTTCAAACTGTCAAAAGCTTTAGCAGCCTCAGTTGTCCACGTGAAACGACCACCTTTCATACACTCAGTTACAGGCGCGATTATGGAGCTAAAATTCCTTATAAAACGACGATAGAAAGAGGCTAATCCATGAAAACTGCGAATATCATGAATAGTGGACGGTGTTGGCCAAGTAGTAATCGCCTCAACTTTTGCCGGATCCATTTTTATGCCATTACCAGTAACAATATACCCCAAGAAAGTCACCTCGGGCACAAGAAAGTGACACTTTTTACCATTAGCATATAATTTCTGCTCTCGCAAAACAGAAAATATTTCCCGAAGATGGGATAGATGCTGCTCAAGACTGCTACTATGTATCAAGATGTCATCAAAGTAAACCACAACAAAACGACCAATAAAAGGTTTAAAAACCTGATTCATAAGTCGCATAAAAGTACTCGGTGCATTAGACAGCCCAAATGGCATAACCATCCACTCATATAATCCATCTCTAGTTTTGAAGGCTGTCTTCCATTCATCACCAGGTCGCATCCGAATCTGATGATATCCACTCCTTAAATCAATCTTAGAAAAAATGGTAGAACCAAACAACTGATCAAGGAGGTCATCCAACCGCGGAATAGGAAAACGATATTTGATCGTTATCTTGTTCACTGCTCTACTATCAATGCACATCCGAAAAGTACCACCATGTTTGGGTACCAACAAGGCAGGTACTGCACACGGACTCATACTTTCTCTAATCAACCCCTTCTCTAGCAGCTCGGTCACTTGCCTCTGAAGTTCTTCAAACTCTTTCGGATTCATCCGATAAGCAGGCCTGTTAGGAATAGAAGAACCAGGAATGAAGTCTATGCAATGCTGAATATCTCTCATGGCCGGTAAGCCAGGAGGTATGTCATCAGGGATCACATCAGCAAACTCCTTAAGTAATGGCTGAACTTGGAAAGGAGCTGCACCGACCACCTCATTTTCTTCCACAACCACAAGAGTAAACACATAGGGACTGTTTTTCACGATACTCGTAAAATCAGCCCTATTCATCAACAAATTAGATCCCTCTTCCTGCGTTTGACGAGAATCAAAGGGAACTAAAGTGATATTTGCGCCATCCTTCATAAAACTATAAGTATTCCTAAACCCGTCATGTTTGGTTTTTCTATCAAATTGCCACGGACGCCCTAACAGAATGTGAGCCGCATCCATGGGAATAACTTCACACCACACTTCATCTTTATACTTCTTGCCAATAGAAAATTGCACAAGACAACGTTTACTAACCTTGACGGTGTTCCCTTTCTTTAACCAAGTCAACTGGTATGGTTCAGGATGGTCTTCTGTTTTCAACCCCAGTTTATCTACCATATAAACAGAAACGACATTCTCACAACTTCCCCCGTCTATAATCATATCACACACCTTGCCTTTGGAAGTACACTTGGTTCGGAAAATATTGTTGCGTAGCCAAGAATTGTCATCAACAGATTTTGAAACAGCAACATTTAATACTCGCTGAATAACCAATGCCTCTCCACGATCAGGATATACCAAGTCATCACCCGGTTCAGCTAATTCGGGTTCTTCATCGGTATCATAAGTTGGGTCTTCTTCATCATGCACAAAGGCCAATGTTTTCTGGTTGGGACAATCACGTGCATAATGTCCAAACCCACTACACTTATAACATCTAGGTGCACTATTTACACGTTCTTTCGTATTATTTGATGTCGTAGTTGTGGGATTAGTTGGTTTTTGACCTGTAATAGGAGTAGTTCTGGGGACTGGGGTGAAACGACTAGTACCCTTTCCTTTAGCCTTAACCTGTTTTTCAACTTTCAAAGCCAAACGACAAACATCTGTATAAGTCCAATAAGGTTGAAGACTTACAACATCCGCAATTTCAGGCTTAAGGACTCCTAAAAACCGTGCGATAATCTGCTCTTCTTCTTCCACCACATCACACCTCATACGAAGTTTATCAAATTCATTAATAACCTCTTCCACAGTCATGTTGCGTTGGGACAGATTATGATAGTCAAGAAAAGCTTCTTGACGATGATTTTCAGGTAGAAATTTCGCCCTCAACAATTTCTTCATCTTTTCCCAAGATTCAATTTTTGATTTCCCTTCTGTTTGTCGCCTCTTTTTAACATGATCCCACCAGAGTGAGGCATGTTGTCTAAGTTTAATGGCTACCAGTTTCACTTTTAATTTATCAGGAATATCACGAACATCAAACACCCGTTCTACTGTACTCAACCAATCAATAAAATCATCTGGGTGAACCTTACCTGTAAACTCAGGGATCTCAATCTTCAATCCCATACTGCGAATAGGATCATCGCGATACTGATCATTACGACCTACAAAACGATCATTACGACGAGGACGATCACGATACCTAGGGTTTATTCCGCCAAAAGGATTGACGTCATCTGATCTATCGTCCCAGACGTTAGATTCAGTTTCAGTCTCTTCTGCCGGCGACTCCTGCTGTAACTGCTGGAGTTCGAGTTCCTGAATCCGCTGCTGCAGCCTTTCGATCGTTTCTACATCACGAGGATCACGAGCAGGTGCCGCACCACTTGGTTCTGTAACAACTTTCTTTGGTCTACCACGTGTGGCCATGATCACCAGAAGCTCTGATACCAAATAATGCAAATCGATACACAAAAGCCACACAAGAACACAAGAACTAATCCGAAATTCTCAAACCGAGAAATTCTCTTTATTGATAAAATACGTAATCTAAAAAAAACTGAATAATAAAACCCTAAAATTCGTTCATATAGGGAAGACAAGTTCAAGCCCATTTATAACGTAATTTAAAAGTCCAAAAAAACAAAGCCCGAAAATAATAAAACAAATGGCCCAAAAACTTCGGTGTGCATCCTCCCAAAGTTTATCTCCATCCTCCCAAATTTAACCTGCATCCTCCCAAAATTCATCTCCATCCTCCCAAAGTTTATCTCCATCCTCCCAAATTTAACCTGCATCCTCCCAAAATTCATCTCCATCCTCCCATTGACCATTGACTTGTTTGTTGACCATATCTGCATCAGTAATGCTTTAATTTTTAATTCGGTGCCAGATTTCATATTTTAATGAAAAAACAGGCTATTATATATAGTTATGTGGTGAATTTAAGTATGTATATACATTTTTTTTAATTATTGCTGTTTCAATTGGAACTCAAAAAACCCGAGTTTTTCGAAAAGCAAAAAAAAACTGAGTTCCTTTGTGTTACAGTTTAAAAATCTATTGATAGTCAAGTTTTTAATTTTTGGTCTATATTAGGTATTTATATACGTTTAGGATGGAAAATTGTTTATTTTTATACGATAATCTTGGAAATTACTTAACTTTTTTGCATTACGCAAAAATACGTACTATTTTGCGTACGGCTTAAATTTTTAATCTGGTGCCAGATTTTATATTTTAATGAAAAAATAGGCTATTATATATAGTTATGTGGTCAATTTAAGTATGTATATACATTATTTTTGGAATTATTGCATTTTCTATTGTAACTCAGAAAACCCGAGTTTTTCGATAAGCAAAAAGCACTGAGTTCCTTTTCGTGACAGTTTAAAATTCTATTGATAGTCAAATTATTAATTTTTGTTCTATATTAGGAATTTATATACGTTTAGGATGGAAAATTATTTATTTATATACCACAATTTTGGAAATTACCGAACTTTTTTGCATTACGCAAAAATACGTACTATTTTGCGTAATGCTTTAATTTTTAATTCGGTGCCAGATTTCATATTTTAATGGAAAACAGGCTATTATATATAGTTATGTGGTGAATTTAAGTATGTATATACATTTTTTTTTTTAATTATTGCTGCTTCAATTGGAACTCAAAAAACCCGAGTTTTTCGATAAGCAAAAAAAAACTGAGTTCCTTTGTGTTACAGTTTAAAAATCTATTGATAGTCAAATTTTTAATTTTTGGTCTATATTAGGTATTTATATACGTTTAGGATGGAAAATTGTTTTTTTTATACGACAATCTTGGAAATTACTTAACTTTTTTGCATTACGCAAAAATACGTACTATTTTGCGTAAGGCTTAAATTTTTAATCTGGTGCCAGATTTTATATTTTAATGAAAAAATAGGCTATTATATATAGTTATGTGGTCAATTTAAGTATGTATATACATTATTTTTGGAATTATTGCATTTTCTATTGTAACTCAGAAAACCCGAGTTTTTCGATAAGCAAAAAGCACTTACTTCCTTTCGTGACAGTTTAAAATTCTATTGATAGTCAAATTTTTAATTTTTGTTCTATATTAGGAATTTATATACGTTTAGGATGAAAAATTATTTATTTATATACCACAATTTTGGAAATTACCGAACTTTTTTGCATTACGCAAAAATACGTACTATTTTGCGTAATGCTTTAATTTTTAATTCGGTGCAAGATTTCATATTTTAATGAAAAAACAGGCTATTATATATAGTTATGTGGTGAATTTAAGTATGTATATACATTTTTTTTTTAATTATTGCTGTTTCAATTGGAACTCAAAAAACCCGAGTTTTTCGATAAGTAAAAAAAAACTGAGTTCCTTTGTGTTACAGTTTAAAAATCTATTGATAGTCAAGTTTTTAATTTTTGGTCTATATTAGGTATTTATATACGTTTAGGATGGAAAATTGTTTATTTTTATACGATAATCTTGGAAATTACTTAACTTTTTTGCATTACGCAAAAATACGTACTATTTTGCGTACGGCTTAAATTTTTAATCTGGTGCCAGATTTTATATTTTAATGAAAAAATAGGCTATTATATATAGTTATGTGGTCAATTTAAGTATGTATATACATTATTTTTGGAATTATTGCATTTTCTATTGTAACTCAGAAAACCCGAGTTTTTCGATAAGCAAAAAGCACTGAGTTCCTTTTCGTGACAGTTTAAAATTCTATTGATAGTCAAATTATTAATTTTTGTTCTATATTAGGAATTTATATACGTTTAGGATGGAAAATTATTTATTTATATACCACAATTTTGGAAATTACCGAACTTTTTTGCATTACGCAAAAATACGTACTATTTTGCGTAATGCTTTAATTTTTAATTCGGTGCCAGATTTCATATTTTAATGGAAAAACAGGCTATTATATATAGTTATGTGGTGAATTTAAGTATGTATATACATTTTTTTTTTTAATTATTGCTGCTTCAATTGGAACTCAAAAAACCCGAGTTTTTCGAAAAGCAAAAAAAAACTGAGTTCCTTTGTGTTACAGTTTAAAAATCTATTGATAGTCAAGTTTTTAATTTTTGGTCTATATTAGGTATTTATATACGTTTAGGATGGAAAATTGTTTATTTTTATACGATAATCTTGGAAATTACTTAACTTTTTTGCATTACGCAAAAATACGTACTATTTTGCGTACGGCTTAAATTTTTAATCTGGTGCCAGATTTTATATTTTAATGAAAAAATAGGCTATTATATATAGTTATGTGGTCAATTTAAGTATGTATATACATTATTTTTGGAATTATTGCATTTTCTATTGTAACTCAGAAAACCCGAGTTTTTCGATAAGCAAAAAGCACTGAGTTCCTTTTCGTGACAGTTTAAAATTCTATTTATAGTCAAATTATTAATTTTTGTTCTATATTAGGAATTTATATACGTTTAGGATGGAAAATTATTTATTTATATACCACAATTTTGGAAATTACCGAACTTTTTTGCATTACGCAAAAATACGTACTATTTTGCGTAATGCTTTAATTTTTAATTTGGTGCCAGATTTCATATTTTAATGGAAAAACAGGCTATTATATATAGTTATGTGGTGAATTTAAGTATGTATATACATTTTTTTTTTTAATTATTGCTGCTTCAATTGGAACTCAAAAAACCCGAGTTTTTCGATAAGCAAAAAAAAACTGAGTTCCTTTGTGTTACAGTTTAAAAATCTATTGATAGTCAAATTTTTAATTTTTGGTCTATATTAGGTATTTATATACGTTTAGGATGGAAAATTGTTTTTTTTATACGACAATCTTGGAAATTACTTAACTTTTTTGCATTACGCAAAAATACGTACTATTTTGCGTAAGGCTTAAATTTTTAATCTGGTGCCAGATTTTATATTTTAATGAAAAAATAGGCTATTATATATAGTTATGTGGTCAATTTAAGTATGTATATACATTATTTTTGGAATTATTGCATTTTCTATTGTAACTCAGAAAACCCGAGTTTTTCGATAAGCAAAAAGCACTTACTTCCTTTCGTGACAGTTTAAAATTCTATTGATAGTCAAATTTTTAATTTTTGTTCTATATTAGGAATTTATATACGTTTAGGATGAAAAATTATTTATTTATATACCACAATTTTGGAAATTACCGAACTTTTTTGCATTACGCAAAAATACGTACTATTTTGCGTAATGCTTTAATTTTTAATTCGGTGCAAGATTTCATATTTTAATGAAAAAACAGGCTATTATATATAGTTATGTGGTGAATTTAAGTATGTATATACATTTTTTTTTTAATTATTGCTGTTTCAATTGGAACTCAAAAAACCCGAGTTTTTCGATAAGCAAAAAAAAACTGAGTTCCTTTGTGTTACAGTTTAAAAATCTATTGATAGTCAAGTTTTTAATTTTTGGTCTATATTAGGTATTTATATACGTTTAGGATGGAAAATTGTTTATTTTTATACGATAATCTTGGAAATTACTTAACTTTTTTGCATTACGCAAAAATACGTACTATTTTGCGTACGGCTTAAATTTTTAATCTGGTGCCAGATTTTATATTTTAATGAAAAAATAGGCTATTATATATAGTTATGTGGTCAATTTAAGTATGTATATACATTATTTTTGGAATTATTGCATTTTCTATTGTAACTCAGAAAACCCGAGTTTTTCGATAAGCAAAAAGCACTGAGTTCCTTTTCGTGACAGTTTAAAATTCTATTGATAGTCAAATTATTAATTTTTGTTCTATATTAGGAATTTATATACGTTTAGGATGGAAAATTATTTATTTATATACCACAATTTTGGAAATTACCGAACTTTTTTGCATTACGCAAAAATACGTACTATTTTGCGTAATGCTTTAATTTTTAATTCGGTGCCAGATTTCATATTTTAATGGAAAAACAGGCTATTATATATAGTTATGTGGTGAATTTAAGTATGTATATACATTTTTTTTTTAATTATTGCTGCTTCAATTGGAACTCAAAAAACCCGAGTTTTTCGATAAGCAAAAAAAAACTGAGTTCCTTTGTGTTACAGTTTAAAAATCTATTGATAGTCAAATTTTTAATTTTTGGTCTATATTAGGTATTTATATACGTTTAGGATGGAAAATTGTTTTTTTTATACGACAATCTTGGAAATTACTTAACTTTTTTGCATTACGCAAAAATACGTACTATTTTGCGTAAGGCTTAAATTTTTAATCTGGTGCCAGATTTTATATTTTAATGAAAAAATAGGCTATTATATATAGTTATGTGGTCAATTTAAGTATGTATATACATTATTTTTGGAATTATTGCATTTTCTATTGTAACTCAGAAAACCCGAGTTTTTCGATAAGCAAAAAGCACTTACTTCCTTTCGTGACAGTTTAAAATTCTATTGATAGTCAAATTTTTAATTTTTGTTCTATATTAGGAATTTATATACGTTTAGGATGAAAAATTATTTATTTATATACCACAATTTTGGAAATTACCGAACTTTTTTGCATTACGCAAAAATACGTACTATTTTGCGTAATGCTTTAATTTTTAATTCGGTGCAAGATTTCATATTTTAATGAAAAAACAGGCTATTATATATAGTTATGTGGTGAATTTAAGTATGTATATACATTTTTTTTTTAATTATTGCTGTTTCAATTGGAACTCAAAAAACCCGAGTTTTTCGATAAGCAAAAAAAAACTGAGTTCCTTTGTGTTACAGTTTAAAAATCTATTGATAGTCAAATTTTTAATTTTTGGTCTATATTAGGTATTTATATACGTTTAGGATGGAAAATTGTTTATTTTTATACGACAATCTTGGAAATTACTTAACTTTTTTGCATTACGCAAAAATACGTACTATTTTGCGTAAGGCTTAAATTTTTAATCTGGTGCCAGATTTTATATTTTAATGAAAAAATAGGCTATTATATATAGTTATGTGGTCAATTTAAGTATGTATATACATTATTTTTGGAATTATTGCATTTTCTATTGTAACTCAGAAAACCCGAGTTTTTCGATAAGCAAAAAGCACTGAGTTCCTTTTCGTGACAGTTTAAAATTCTATTGATAGTCAAATTATTAATTTTTGTTCTATATTAGGAATTTATATACGTTTAGGATGGAAAATTATTTATTTATATACCACAATTTTGGAAATTACCGAACTTTTTTGCATTACGCAAAAATACGTACTATTTTGCGTAATGCTTTAATTTTTAATTCGGTGCCAGATTTCATATTTTAATGGAAAAACAGGCTATTATATATAGTTATGTGGTGAATTTAAGTATGTATATACATTTTTTTTTAATTATTGCTGCTTCAATTGGAACTCAAAAAACCCGAGTTTTTCGATAAGCAAAAAAAAACCGAGTTCCTTTGTGTTACAGTTTAAAAATCTATTGATAGTCAAATTTTTAATTTTTGGTCTATATTAGGTATTTATATACGTTTAGGATGGAAAATTGTTTTTTTTATACGACAATCTTGGAAATTACTTAACTTTTTTGCATTACGCAAAAATACGTACTATTTTGCGTAAGGCTTAAATTTTTAATCTGGTGCCAGATTTTATATTTTAATGAAAAAATAGGCTATTATATATAGTTATGTGGTCAATTTAAGTATGTATATACATTATTTTTGGAATTATTGCATTTTCTATTGTAACTCAGAAAACCCGAGTTTTTCGATAAGCAAAGAGCACTGAGTTCCTTTCGTGACAGTTTAAAATTCTATTGATAGTCAAATTATTAATTTTTGTTCTATATTAGGAATTTATATACGTTTAGGATGGAAAATTATTTATTTATATACCACAATTTTGGAAATTACCGAACTTTTTTGCATTACGCAAAAATACGCACTATTTTGCGTAATGCTTTAATTTTTAATTCGGTGCCAGATTTCATATTTTAATGGAAAAACAGGCTATTATATATAGTTATGTGGTGAATTTAAGTATGTATATACATTTTTTTTAAATTATTGCTGCTTCAATTGGAACTCAAAAAACCCGAGTTCCTTTGTGTTACAGTTTAAAAATCTATTGATAGTCAAATTTTTAATTTTTGGTCTATATTAGGTATTTATATACGTTTAGGATGGAAAATTGTTTTTTTTATACGACAATCTTGGAAATTACTTAACTTTTTTGCATTACGCAAAAATACGTACTTTTTTGCGTAAGGCTTAAATTTTTAATTTGGTGCCAGTTTTTATATTTTAATGAAAAAATAGGCTATTATATATAGTTATGTGGTCAATTTAAGTATGTATATACATTATTTTTGGAATTATTGCATTTTCTATTGTAACTCTGAAAACCCGAGTTTTTCGATAAGCAAAAAACACTGAGTTCCTTTGCGTGACACTTTAAAATTCTATTGCTAGTCAAATTATTAATTTTCATTCTATGTTAGGTATTTATATACGTTTAGGATGGAAAATTGTTTATTTATATACCACAATCTTTGAAATTACCTAACTTTTTTACATTACGCAAAAATACGTACTATTATGCGTAATGCTTTAATTTGTAATTCGGTGCAAGACTTTATATTTTATAAAAAAATAGGCTATTATATATAGTTATGTGGTTAATTTAAGTCTGTATATACATTATTTTTTGAATTATTTTTGTTTCTATTGGAACTCAAAAAACCCGAGTTTTTCGATAAGCAAAAAAAAACTGAGTTCCTTTGCGTGACAGCTTAAAAATCTATTTATAGTCAAATTATTAATTTCTGTTCTATATTAGGTATTTATACGTTTAGGATGGAAAATTGTTTATTTATAATTTATATACGACAATCTTGGAAATTACCGAACTTTTATACATTACGCAAAAATACGTACTATTTTGCGTAATGCTTTAATTTTTAATTTGGTTCCAGATTTCATATTTTAATTAAAAAATAGGCTATTATATATAGTTATGTGGTGAATTTAAGTATGTATATACATTTTTTTTTGAATTATTGCAGTTTCTATTGGAACTTAAAAAACCCGAGTTTTTCGATAAGCAAAAAAAAAACTGAATTCTTTTGTGTGACAGTTTAAAAATTTATTGATAGTCATATTTTTAAATTTTTGTCTATATTAGGTATTTATATACATTTAGGAAGGAAAATTATTTATTTATATACGACAATCTTGGAAAAAACTGAACTATTTTGCATTACGCAAAAATACTTACTATTTTGCGTAATGCTTAAATCTTTAATTCGGTGCCAGATTTTATATTATAATGAAAAATAGGCTATTATATATAGTTATGTGGTCAATTTAAGTATGTATATACATTATTTTTTGAATTATTGGATTTTCTATTGTAACTCAGAAAACCCGAGTTTTTCGATAAGCAAAAAGCACTGAGTTCCTTTTCGTGACAGTTTAAAATTCTATTGATAGTTAAATTATTAATTTTTGTTCTATATTAGGTATTTATATACGTTTAGGATGGAAAATTGTTTATTTATATACCACAATTTTAGAAATTACCGAACTTTTTTGCATTACGCAAAAATACTTACTATTTTGCGTAATGCTTTAATTTTTAATTCGGTGCCAGATTTCATATTTTAATGAAAAAACAGGCTATTATATATAGTTATGTGGTGAATTTAAGTATGTATATACATTTTTTTTTAATTATTGCTGTTTCAATTGGAACTCAAAAAACCCGAGTTTTTCGAAAAGCAAAAAAAAACTGAGTTCCTTTGTGTTACAGTTTAAAAATCTATTGATAGTCAAATTTTTAATTTTTGGTCTATATTAGGTATTTATATACGTTTAGGATGGAAAATTGTTTATTTTTATACGATAATCTTGGAAATTACTTAACTTTTTTGCATTACGCAAAAATACGTACTATTTTGCGTACGGCTTAAATTTTTAATCTGGTGCCAGATTTTATATTTTAATGAAAAAATAGGCTATTATATATAGTTATGTGGTCAATTTAAATATGTATATACATTATTTTTGGAATTATTGCATTTTCTATTGTAAATCAGAAAACCCGAGTTTTTCGATAAGCAAAAAGCACTGAGTTCCTTTCGTGACAGTTTAAAATTCTATTGATAGTCAAATTATTAATTTTTGTTCTATGTTAGGAATTTATATACGTTTAGGATGAAAAATTGTTTATTTATATACCATAATCTGGGAAATTACCGAACTTTTTTGCATTACGCAAAAATACGTACTATTTTGCGTAATGCTTAAATTTTTAATTCGGTGCCAGATTTTATATTTTAATGAAAAATAGGCTATTATATATAGTTATGTGGTCAATTTAAGTATGTATATACATTATTCTTTGAATTATTGCAGTTTCTATTAACTCAGAAAACCCAAGTTTTTCGATAAGCAAAAAACACTGAGTTCCTTTGCGTGACACTTTAAAATTCTATTGATAGTCAAATTATTAATTTTCATTCTATGTTAGGTATTTATATACGTTTAGGATGGAAACTTGTTTATTTATATACCACAATCTTTGAAATTACCTAACTTATTTACATTACGCAAAAATACGTACTATTATGCGTAATGCTTTAATTTTTAATTCGGTGCAAGATTTTATATTTTAATAAAAAAATAGGCTATTATATATAGTTATGTGGTTAATTTAAGTCTGTATATACATTATTTTTTGAATTATTTTAGTTTTTATTGGAACTCAAAAAACCCGAGTTTTTCGATAAGCAAAAAAAAACTGAGTTCCTTTGCGTGACAGCTTAAAAATCTATTTATAGTCAAATTATTAATTTCTGCTCTATATTAGGTATTTATACGTTTAGGATGGAAAATTGTTTATTTATAATTTATATACGACAATCTTGGAAATTACCGAACTTTTATACATTACGCAAAAATACGTACTATTTTGCGTAATGCTTTAATTTTTAATTTGGTGCCAGATTTCATATTTTAATTAAAAAATAGGCTATTATATATAGTTATGTGGTGAATTTAAGTATGTATATACATTTTTTTTTTGAATTATTGCAGTTTCTATTGGAACTTAAAAAACCCAAGTTTTTCGATAAGCAAAAAAAAAACTGAATTCTTTTGTGTGACAGTTTAAAAATTTATTGATAGTCATATTTTTAAATTTTGGTCTATATTAGGTATTTATATACATTTAGGAAGGAAAATTGTTTATTTATATACGACAATCTTGGAAAAAACTGAACTGTTTTGCATTAAGCAAAAATACTTACTATTTTGCGTAATGCTTAAATCTTTAATTCGGTGCCAGATTTTATATTATAATGAAAAATAGGCTATTATATATAGTTATGTGGTCAATTTAAGTATGTATATACATTATTTTTTGAATTATTGGATTTTCTATTGTAACTCAGAAAACCCGAGTTTTTCGATAAGCAAAAAGCACTGAGTTCCTTTTCGTGACAGTTTAAAATTCTATTGATAGTTAAATTATTAATTTTTGTTCTATATTAGGTATTTATATACGTTTAGGATGGAAAATTGTTTATTTATATACCACAATTTTAGAAATTACTGAACTTTTTTGCATTACGCAAAAATACGTACTATTTTGCGTAATTCTTTAATTTTTAATTCGGTGCCAGATTTCATATTTTAATGAAAAAACAGGCTATTATATATAGTTATGTGGTGAATTTAAGTATGTATATACATTTTTTTTTAATTATTGCTGTTTCAATTGGAACTCAAAAAACCCGAGTTTTTCGATAAGCAAAAAAAAACTGAATTCCTTTGTGTTACAGTTTAAAAATCTATTGATAGTCAAATTTTTAATTTTTGGTCTATATTAGGTATTTATATACGTTTAGGATGGAAAATTGTTTATTTTTATACGATAATCTTGGAAATTACTTAACTTTTTTGCATTACGCAAAAATACGTACTATTTTGCGTAAGGCTTAAATTTTTAATCTGGTGCAAGATTTATATTTTAATGAAAAAATAGGCTATTATATATAGTTATGTGGTCAATTTAAGTATGAATATACATTATGTTTGGAATTATTGCATTTTCTATTGTAACTCAGAAAACCCGAGTTTTTCGATAAGCAAAAAGCACTGAGTTCCTTTCGTGACAGTTTAAAATTCTATTGATAGTCAAATTATTAATTTTTGTTCTGTGTTAGGAATTTATATACGTTAAGGATGGAAAATTGTTTATTTATATACCATAATCTGGGAAATTACCGAACTTTTTTGCATTACGCAAAAATACGTACTATTTTGCGTAATGCTTAAATTTTTAATTCGGTGCCAGATTTTATATTTTAATGAAAAATAGGCTATTATATATAGTTATGTGGTCAATTTAAGTATGTATATACATTATTCTTTGAATTATTGGATTTTCTATTGTAACTCAGAAAACCCGAGTTTTTCGATAAGCAAAAAGCACTGAGTTCCTTTTCGTGACAGTTTAAAATTCTATTGATAGTTAAATTATTAATTTTTGTTCTATATTAGGTATTTATATACGTTTAGGATGGAAAATTGTTTATTTATATACCACAATTTTAGAAATTACCGAACTTTTTTGCATTACGCAAAAATACGTACTATTTTGCGTAATGCTTTAATTTTTAATTCGGTGCCAGATTTCATATTTTAATGAAAAAACAGGCTATTATATATAGTTATGTTGTGAATTTAAGTATGTATATACATTTTTTTTTTAATTATTGCTGTTTCAATTGGAACTCAAAAAACCCGAGTTTTTCGATAAGCAAAAAAAACTGAATTCCTTTGTGTTACAGTTTAAAAATCTATTGATAGTCAAATTTTTAATTTTTGGTCTATATTAGGTATTTATATACGTTTAGGATGGAAAATTGTTTATTTTTATACGATAATCTTGGAAATTACTTAACTTTTTTGCATTACGCAAAAATACGTACTATTTTGCGTAAGGCTTAAATTTTTAATCTGGTGCCAGATTTTATATTTTAATGAAAAAATAGGCTATTATATATAGTTATGTGGTCAATTTAAGTATGAATATACATTATGTTTGGAATTATTGCATTTTCTATTGTAACTCAGAAAACCCGAGTTTTTCGATAAGCAAAAAGCACTGAGTTCCTTTCGTGACAGTTTAAAATTCTATTGATAGTCAAATTATTAATTTTTGTTCTATGTTAGGAATTTATATACGTTAAGGATGGAAAATTGTTTATTTATATACCATAATCTGGGAAATTACCGAACTTTTTTGCATTATGCAAAAATACGTACTATTTTGCGTAATGCTTAAATTTTTTAATTCGGTGCCAGATTTTATATTTTAATGAAAAATAGGCTATTATATATAGTTATGTGGTCAATTTAAGTATGTATATACATTATTCTTTGAATTATTGCAGTTTCTATTGTAACTCAGAAAACCCGAGTTTTTCGATAAGCAAAAAACACTGAGTTCCTTTGCGTGACACTTTAAAATTCTATTGATAGTCAAATTATCAATTTTCATTCTATGTTAGGTATTTATATACGTTTAGGATGGAAAATTGTTTATTTACATTCCACAATCTTTGAAATTACCGAACTTTTTTGCATTACGCAAAAATACGTACTATTATGCGTAATGCTTTAATTTTTAATTCGGTGCAAGACTTTATATTTTATAAAAAAATAGGCTATTATATATAGTTATGTGGTTAATTTAAGTCTGTATATACATTATTTTTTGAATTATTTTTGTTTCTATTGGAACTCAAAAAACCCGAGTTTTTCGATAAGCAAAAAAAAACTGAGTTCCTTTGCGTGACAGCTTAAAAATCTATTTATAGTCAAATTATTAATTTCTGTTCTATATTAGGTATTTATACGTTTAGGATGGAAAATTGTTTATTTATAATTTATATACGACAATCTTGGAAATTACCGAACTTTTATACATTACGCAAAAATACGTACTATTTTGCGTAATGCTTTAATTTTTAATTTGGTTCCAGATTTCATATTTTAATTAAAAAATAGGCTATTATATATAGTTATGTTGTGAATTTAAGTATGTATATACATTTTTTTTTGAATTATTGCAGTTTCTATTGGAACTTAAAAAACCCGAGTTTTTCGATAAGCAAAAAAAAAACTGAATTCTTTTGTGTGACAGTTTAAAAATTTATTGATAGTCATATTTTTAAATTTTTGTCTATATTAGGTATTTATATACATTTAGGAAGGAAAATTATTTATTTATATACGACAATCTTGGAAAAAACTGAACTATTTTGCATTACGCAAAAATACTTACTATTTTGCGTAATGCTTAAATCTTTAATTCGGTGCCAGATTTTATATTATAATGAAAAATAGGCTATTATATATAGTTATGTGGTCAATTTAAGTATGTATATACATTATTTTTTGAATTATTGGATTTTCTATTGTAACTCAGAAAACCCGAGTTTTTCGATAAGCAAAAAGCACTGAGTTCCTTTTCGTGACAGTTTAAAATTCTATTGATAGTTAAATTATTAATTTTTGTTCTATATTAGGTATTTATATACGTTTAGGATGGAAAATTGTTTATTTATATACCACAATTTTAGAAATTACCGAACTTTTTTGCATTACGCAAAAATACGTACTATTTTGCGTAATGCTTTAATTTTTAATTCGGTGCCAGATTTCATATTTTAATGAAAAAACAGGCTATTATATATAGTTATGTGGTGAATTTAAGTATGTATATACATTTTTTTTTAATTATTGCTGTTTCAATTGGAACTCAAAAAACCCGAGTTTTTCGAAAAGCAAAAAAAAACTGAGTTCCTTTGTGTTACAGTTTAAAAATCTATTGATAGTCAAATTTTTAATTTTTGGTCTATATTAGGTATTTATATACGTTTAGGATGGAAAATTGTTTATTTTTATACGATAATCTTGGAAATTACTTAACTTTTTTGCATTACGCAAAAATACGTACTATTTTGCGTACGGCTTAAATTTTTAATCTGGTGCCAGATTTTATATTTTAATGAAAAAATAGGCTATTATATATAGTTATGTGGTCAATTTAAATATGTATATACATTATTTTTGGAATTATTGCATTTTCTATTGTAAATCAGAAAACCCGAGTTTTTCGATAAGCAAAAAGCATTGAGTTCCTTTCGTGACAGTTTAAAATTCTATTGATAGTCAAATTATTAATTTTTGTTCTATGTTAGGAATTTATATACGTTTAGGATGAAAAATTGTTTATTTATATACCATAATCTGGGAAATTACCGAACTTTTTTGCATTACGCAAAAATACGTACTATTTTGCGTAATGCTTAAATTTTTTAATTCGGTGCCAGATTTTATATTTTAATGAAAAATAGGCTATTATATATAGTTATGTGGTCAATTTAAGTATGTATATACATTATTCTTTGAATTATTGCAGTTTCTATTGTAACTCAGAAAACCCGAGTTTTTCGATAAGCAAAAAACACTGAGTTCCTTTGCGTGACACTTTAAAATTCTATTGATAGTCAAATTATCAATTTTCATTCTATGTTAGGTATTTATATACGTTTAGGATGGAAAATTGTTTATTTACATTCCACAATCTTTGAAATTACCGAACTTTTTTGCATTACGCAAAAATACGTACTATTATGCGTAATGCTTTAATTTTTAATTCGGTGCAAGACTTTATATTTTATAAAAAAATAGGCTATTATATATAGTTATGTGGTTAATTTAAGTCTGTATATACATTATTTTTTGAATTATTTTTGTTTCTATTGGAACTCAAAAAACCCGAGTTTTTCGATAAGCAAAAAAAAACTGAGTTCCTTTGCGTGACAGCTTAAAAATCTATTTATAGTCAAATTATTAATTTCTGTTCTATATTAGGTATTTATACGTTTAGGATGGAAAATTGTTTATTTATAATTTATATACGACAATCTTGGAAATTACCGAACTTTTATACATTACGCAAAAATACGTACTATTTTGCGTAATGCTTTAATTTTTAATTTGGTTCCAGATTTCATATTTTAATTAAAAAATAGGCTATTATATATAGTTATGTTGTGAATTTAAGTATGTATATACATTTTTTTTTGAATTATTGCAGTTTCTATTGGAACTTAAAAAACCCGAGTTTTTCGATAAGCAAAAAAAAAACTGAATTCTTTTGTGTGACAGTTTAAAAATTTATTGATAGTCATATTTTTAAATTTTTGTCTATATTAGGTATTTATATACATTTAGGAAGGAAAATTATTTATTTATATACGACAATCTTGGAAAAAACTGAACTATTTTGCATTACGCAAAAATACTTACTATTTTGCGTAATGCTTAAATCTTTAATTCGGTGCCAGATTTTATATTATAATGAAAAATAGGCTATTATATATAGTTATGTGGTCAATTTAAGTATGTATATACATTATTTTTTGAATTATTGGATTTTCTATTGTAACTCAGAAAACCCGAGTTTTTCGATAAGCAAAAAGCACTGAGTTCCTTTTCGTGACAGTTTAAAATTCTATTGATAGTTAAATTATTAATTTTTGTTCTATATTAGGTATTTATATACGTTTAGGATGGAAAATTGTTTATTTATATACCACAATTTTAGAAATTACCGAACTTTTTTGCATTACGCAAAAATACGTACTATTTTGCGTAATGCTTTAATTTTTAATTCGGTGCCAGATTTCATATTTTAATGAAAAAACAGGCTATTATATATAGTTATGTGGTGAATTTAAGTATGTATATACATTTTTTTTTAATTATTGCTGTTTCAATTGGAACTCAAAAAACCCGAGTTTTTCGAAAAGCAAAAAAAAACTGAGTTCCTTTGTGTTACAGTTTAAAAATCTATTGATAGTCAAATTTTTAATTTTTGGTCTATATTAGGTATTTATATACGTTTAGGATGGAAAATTGTTTATTTTTATACGATAATCTTGGAAATTACTTAACTTTTTTGCATTACGCAAAAATACGTACTATTTTGCGTACGGCTTAAATTTTTAATCTGGTGCCAGATTTTATATTTTAATGAAAAAATAGGCTATTATATATAGTTATGTGGTCAATTTAAATATGTATATACATTATTTTTGGAATTATTGCATTTTCTATTGTAAATCAGAAAACCCGAGTTTTTCGATAAGCAAAAAGCATTGAGTTCCTTTCGTGACAGTTTAAAATTCTATTGATAGTCAAATTATTAATTTTTGTTCTATGTTAGGAATTTATATACGTTTAGGATGAAAAATTGTTTATTTATATACCATAATCTGGGAAATTACCGAACTTTTTTGCATTACGCAAAAATACGTACTATTTTGCGTAATGCTTAAATTTTTTAATTCGGTGCCAGATTTTATATTTTAATGAAAAATAGGCTATTATATATAGTTATGTGGTCAATTTAAGTATGTATATACATTATTCTTTGAATTATTGCAGTTTCTATTGTAACTCAGAAAACCCGAGTTTTTCGATAAGCAAAAAACACTGAGTTCCTTTGCGTGACACTTTAAAATTCTATTGATAGTCAAATTATCAATTTTCATTCTATGTTAGGTATTTATATACGTTTAGGATGGAAAATTGTTTATTTACATTCCACAATCTTTGAAATTACCGAACTTTTTTGCATTACGCAAAAATACGTACTATTATGCGTAATGCTTTAATTTTTAATTCGGTGCAAGACTTTATATTTTATAAAAAAATAGGCTATTATATATAGTTATGTGGTTAATTTAAGTCTGTATATACATTATTTTTTGAATTATTTTTGTTTCTATTGGAACTCAAAAAACCCGAGTTTTTCGATAAGCAAAAAAAAACTGAGTTCCTTTGCGTGACAGCTTAAAAATCTATTTATAGTCAAATTATTAATTTCTGTTCTATATTAGGTATTTATACGTTTAGGATGGAAAATTGTTTATTTATAATTTATATACGACAATCTTGGAAATTACCGAACTTTTATACATTACGCAAAAATACGTACTATTTTGCGTAATGCTTTAATTTTTAATTTGGTTCCAGATTTCATATTTTAATTAAAAAATAGGCTATTATATATAGTTATGTTGTGAATTTAAGTATGTATATACATTTTTTTTTGAATTATTGCAGTTTCTATTGGAACTTAAAAAACCCGAGTTTTTCGATAAGCAAAAAAAAAACTGAATTCTTTTGTGTGACAGTTTAAAAATTTATTGATAGTCATATTTTTAAAATTTTGTCTATATTAGGTATTTATATACATTTAGGAAGGAAAATTATTTATTTATATACGACAATCTTGGAAAAAACTGAACTATTTTGCATTACGCAAAAATACTTACTATTTTGCGTAATGCTTAAATCTTTAATTCGGTGCCAGATTTTATATTATAATGAAAAATAGGCTATTATATATAGTTATGTGGTCAATTTAAGTATGTATATACATTATTTTTTGAATTATTGGATTTTCTATTGTAACTCAGAAAACCCGAGTTTTTCGATAAGCAAAAAGCACTGAGTTCCTTTTCGTGACAGTTTAAAATTCTATTGATAGTTAAATTATTAATTTTTGTTCTATATTAGGTATTTATATACGTTTAGGATGGAAAATTGTTTATTTATATACCACAATTTTAGAAATTACCGAACTTTTTTGCATTACGCAAAAATACGTACTATTTTGCGTAATGCTTTAATTTTTAATTCGGTGCCAGATTTCATATTTTAATGAAAAAACAGGCTATTATATATAGTTATGTGGTGAATTTAAGTATGTATATACATTTTTTTTTAATTATTGCTGTTTCAATTGGAACTCAAAAAACCCGAGTTTTTCGAAAAGCAAAAAAAAACTGAGTTCCTTTGTGTTACAGTTTAAAAATCTATTGATAGTCAAATTTTTAATTTTTGGTCTATATTAGGTATTTATATACGTTTAGGATGGAAAATTGTTTATTTTTATACGATAATCTTGGAAATTACTTAACTTTTTTGCATTACGCAAAAATACGTACTATTTTGCGTACGGCTTAAATTTTTAATCTGGTGCCAGATTTTATATTTTAATGAAAAAATAGGCTATTATATATAGTTATGTGGTCAATTTAAATATGTATATACATTATTTTTGGAATTATTGCATTTTCTATTGTAAATCAGAAAACCCGAGTTTTTCGATAAGCAAAAAGCATTGAGTTCCTTTCGTGACAGTTTAAAATTCTATTGATAGTCAAATTATTAATTTTTGTTCTATGTTAGGAATTTATATACGTTTAGGATGAAAAATTGTTTATTTATATACCATAATCTGGGAAATTACCGAACTTTTTTGCATTACGCAAAAATACGTACTATTTTGCGTAATGCTTAAATTTTTTAATTCGGTGCCAGATTTTATATTTTAATGAAAAATAGGCTATTATATATAGTTATGTGGTCAATTTAAGTATGTATATACATTATTCTTTGAATTATTGCAGTTTCTATTGTAACTCAGAAAACCCGAGTTTTTCGATAAGCAAAAAACACTGAGTTCCTTTGCGTGACACTTTAAAATTCTATTGATAGTCAAATTATCAATTTTCATTCTATGTTAGGTATTTATATACGTTTAGGATGGAAAATTGTTTATTTACATTCCACAATCTTTGAAATTACCTAACTTTTTTACATTACGCAAAAATACGTACTATTATGCGTAATGCTTTAATTTTTAATTCGGTGCCAGATTTTATATTTTAATAAAAAAATAGGCTATTATATATAGTTATGTGGTTAATTTAAGTCTGTATATACATTATTTTTTGAATTATTTTTGTTTTTATTGGAACTCAAAAAACCCGAGTTTTTCGATAAGCAAAAAAAACTGAGTTCCTTTGCGTGACAGCTTAAAAATCTATTTATAGTCAAATTATTAATTTCTGTTCTATATTAGGTATTTATACGTTTAAGATGGAAAATTGTTTATTTATAATTTATATACGACAATCTTGGAAATTACCGAACTTTTATACATTACGCAAAAATACGTACTATTTTGCGTAATGCTTTAATTTTTAATTTGGTTCCAGATTTCATATTTTAATTAAAAAATAGGCTATTATATATAGTTATGTTGTGAATTTAAGTATGTATATACATTTTTTTTTGAATTATTGCAGTTTCTATTGGAACTTAAAAAACCCGAGTTTTTCGATAAGCAAAAAAAAAAAAACTGAATTCTTTTGTGTGACAGTTTAAAAATTTATTGATAGTCATATTTTTAAATTTTGGTCTATATTAGGTATTTATATACATTTAGGATGGAAAATTGTTTATTTATATACGACAATCTTGCAAAAAACTGAACTGTTTTGCATTACGCAAAAATACTTACTATTTTGCGTAATGCTTAAATTTTTAATTCGGTGCCATATTTTATATTATAATGAAAAAATAGGCTATTATATATAGTTATTTGGTCAATTTAAGTATGTATATACATTATTTTTTGAATTATTGGATTTTCTATTGTAACTCAGAAAACCCGAGTTTTTCGATAAGCAAAAAAAACTGAGTTCCTTTGTGTTACAGTTTAAAAATCTATTGATAGTCAAATTTTTAATTTTTGGTCTATATTAGGTATTTATATACGTTTAGGATGTAAAATTGTTTATTTATATACCACAATTTTGGAAATTACCGAACTTTTTTGCATTACACAAAAATACGTACTATTTTGCGTAATGCTTTAATTTTTAATTCGGTGCCAGATTTCATATTTTAATGAAAAAATAGGCTATTATTTATAGTTATGTGGTGAATTTAAGTATGTATATACATTTTTTTTTGAATTATTGCTGTTTCTATTGGAACTCAAAAAACCCGAGTTTTTCGATAAGCAAAAAAAAAACTGAGTTCCTTTGTGTTACAGTTTAAAAATCTATTGATAGTCAAATTTTTAATTTTTGGTCTATATTAGGTATTTATATACGTTTAGGACGGAAAATTGTTTATTTTTATACGACAATCTTGGAAATTAATTAACTTTTTTGCATTACGCAAAAATACGTACTATTTTGTGTAAGGCTTAAATTTTTAATCTGGTGCCAGATTTTATTTTTTAATGAAAAAATAGGCTATTATATATAGTTATGTGGTCAATTTAAGTATGTATATACATTATGTTTGGAATTATTGCATTTTCTATTGTAACTCAGAAAACCCGCGTTTTTCGATAAGCAAAAAGCACTGAGTTCCTTTCGTGACAGTTTAAAATTCTATTGATAGTCAAATTATTAATTTTTGTTCTATGTTAGTAATTTATATACATTTAGGATGGAAAATTGTTTATTTATATACCACAATTTTGGAAATTACCGAACTTTTTTGCATTACGCAAAAATACGTACTATTTTGCGTAATGCTTTAATTTTTAATTCGGTGCCAGATTTCATATTTTAATGGAAAAATAGGCTATTATATATAGTTATGTGGTGAATTTAAGTATGTATATACATTTTTTTTTTTTGAATTTTTGCCGTTTCTATTGGAACTCAAAAAACCCGAGTTTTTCGATAAGCAAAAAAAAAACTGAGTTCCTTTGTTTTACAGTTTAAAAATCAATTGATAGTCAAATTTTTAATATTTGGTCTATTTTAGGTATTTATATACGTTAGGATGGAAAATTGTTTATTTTTATAAGACAATCTTGGAAATTAACTAACTTTTTTGCATTACGCAAAAATATGTACTATTTTGCGTAATGCTTAAATTTTTAATCTGGTGCTAGATTTTATATTTTAATGAAAAATAGTCTATTATATATAGTTATATGGTCAATTTAAGTATGTATATACATTATTTTTTGAATTATTGCTGTTTCTATTGTAACTCAGAAAACCCGAGTGTTTCGATAAGCAAAAAACACCGAGTTCCTTTGCGTGACAGTTAAAAAATCTATTGATAGTCAAATTAATAATTTTTGTTCTATATTAGGTATTTATATACGTTTAGGATGAAAAATTGTTTATTTATATACCACAATCATGGAAATTATCAAACTTTTTTGCATTACGCAAACATACGTACTATTTTGCGTAATGCTTAAATTTTTAATTCGATGCCAGATTTTATATTTTAATGAAAAAATAGTCTATTATATATAGTTATGTGTTGAATTTAAGTATGTATATACATTATTTTTTGAATTATTGCAGTTTCTATTGTAACTTAGAAAACCTGAGTTTTTCGATAAGCAAAAAACATTGAGTTCATTTGCGTGACAGTTAAAAATTCTATTGATAGTCAAATTATTAATTTTTGTTCTATATTAGGTATTTATATACGTTTAGGATGGATAAATTGTTTATTTATATACGACAATCTTGGAAATTACCTTACTTTTTTGCATTACGCAAAAATACATACTATTTTGCGTAATACTTTAATTTTTAATTCGGTGCCAGATTTCATATTTTAATGAAAAAATAGGCTATTATATATAGTTATGCACTGAATTTAAGTATGTATATATATATATATTTTTTTTGAATTATTGCTGTTTCTATTGGAACTCAGAAAACCCGAGCTTTTCGATAAGCAAAAAACACTGAGTTCCATTGCGTGACAGTTTAAAATTCTATTGATAGTCAAATTATTAATTTTTGTTCTATATTAGGTATTTAAATACGTTTAGGATGGAAAATTGTTTATTTATATACGTCAATCTTGGAAATTACCGAACTTTTTTGTATTACGCAAAAATACGTACTATTTTGCGTAATGCTTAAATTTTTATTCCGGTGCCAGATTTTATATTTTAATGAAAAAATAGTTTATTATATATAGTTATGTGGTCAATTTAAGTATGTATATACATTATTTTTTGAATTATTGTTGTTTCTATTGTAACTCAGAAAACCCGAGTTTTTCGATAAGCAAAAAACACCGAGTTCCTTTGCGTGATAGTTTAAAAATCTATTGATAGTCAAATTATTAATTTTTGTTCTATATTAGGTATTTTTATATGTTTAGGATGGAAATTGTTTATTTATATACCACAATCTTGGAAATTACCTAACTTTTTTGCAATACGCAAAAATACGTAATATTTTGCGTAATGCTTAAATTTTTTATTCAGTGCCAGATTTTATATTTTAATGAAAAAATGGGCTATTATATATAGTTATGTGGTCAATTTAAGTATGTATATACATTATTTTTTGAATTATTACAGTTTCTATTGTAACTTAGAAAACCCGAGTTTTTCTATAAGCAAAAAACACTGAGTTCCTTTGCGTGACAGTTTAAAATTCTATTGATAGTCAAATTATTAATTTTTGTTCTATATTAGGTATTTATATACGTTTAGGATGGAAAATTGTTTATTTATATACGACAATCTTGGAAATTACTGAACTTTTTTGCATTACGCAAAAATACGTACTATTTTGCGTAATGCTTAAATTTTTAATTCGGTGCCAGATTTCAAATTTTAATGAAAAAATAGTCTATTATATATAGTTATGTGGTCAATTTAAGTATGTATATACATTATTTTTTGAATTATTGCTGTTTCTATTGTAACTCAGAAAACCCAAGTTTTTCGATAAGCAAAAAACACCGAGTTCCTTTGCGTGACAGTTAATAAATCTATTGATAGTCAAATTGGTAATTTTTGTTCTATATTAGGTATTTATATACGTTTAGGATGGATAAATTGTTTATTTATATACGACAATCTTGGAAATTACCGAACTTTTTTGCATTACGCAAAAATACGTACTATTTTGCGTAATACTTTAATTTTTAATTCGGTTCCAGTTTTGATATTTTAATGAAAAAATAGGCTATTATATATAGTTATGTGGTGAATTTAAGTATGTATATATATATTTTTTTTGAATTATTGCTGTTTCTATTGGAACTCAGAAAACCCGTGCTTTTCGATAAGCAAAAAACACTGAGTTCCATTGCGTGACAGTTTAAAATTCTATTGATAGTCAAATTATTAAATTTTGTTCTATATTAGGTATTTAAATACGTTTAGGATGGAAAATTGTTTATTTATATACGTCAATCTTGGAAATTACCGAACTTTTTTGCATTACACAAAAATACGTACTATTTTGCGTAATGCTTTAATTTTTAATTCGGTGCCAGATTTCATATTTTAATGAAAAAATAGGCTATTATTTATAGTTATGTGGTGAATTTAAGTATGTATATACATTTTTTTTTGAATTATTGCTGTTTCTATTGGAACTCAAAAAACCCGAGTTTTTCGATAAGCAAAAAAAAAACTGAGTTCCTTTGTGTTACAGTTTAAAAATCTATTGATAGTCAAATTTTTAATTTTTGGTCTATATTAGGTATTTATATACGTTTAGGACGGAAAATTGTTTATTTTTATACGACAATCTTGGAAATTACTTAACTTTTTTGCATTACGCAAAAATACGTACTATTTTGCGTAAGGCTTAAATTTTTAATCTGGTGCCAGATTTTATATTTTAATGAAAAAATAGGCTATTATATATAGTTATGTGGTCAATTTAAGTATGTATATACATTATGTTTGGAATTATTGCATTTTCTATTGTAACTCAGAAAACCCGAGTTTTTCGATAAGCAAAAAGCACTGAGTTCCTTTCGTGACAGTTTAAAATTCTATTGATAGTCAAATTATTAATTTTTGTTCTATGTTAGGAATTTATATACGTTTAGGATGGAAAATTGTTTATTTATATACCACAATTTTGGAAATTACCGAACTTTTTTGCATTACGCAAAAATACGTACTATTTTGCGTAATGCTTTAATTTTTAATTCGGTGCCAGATTTTATATTTTAATGGAAAAATAGGCTATTATATATAGTTATGTGGTGAATTTAAGTATGTATATACATTTTTTTTTTTTTGAATTTTTGCCGTTTCTATTGGAACTCAAAAAACCCGAGTTTTTCGATAAGCAAAAAAAAAAACTGAGTTCCTTTGTTTTACAGTTTAAAAATCAATTGATAGTCAAATTTTTAATATTTGGTCTATTTTAGGTATTTATATACGTTAGGATGGAAAATTGTTTATTTTTATAAGACAATCTTGGAAATTACCTAACTTTTTTGCATTACGCAAAAATACGTACTATTTTGCGTAATGCTTAAATTTTTAATCTGGTGCTAGATTTTATATTTTAATGAAAAATAGTCTATTATATATAGTTATATGGTCAATTTAAGTATGAATATACATTATTTTTTGAATTATTGCTGTTTCTATTGTAACTCAGAAAACCCGAGTGTTTCGATAAGCAAAAAACACCGAGTTCCTTTGCGTGACAGTTAAAAAATCTATTGATAGTCAAATTAATAATTTTTGTTCTATATTAGGTATTTATATACGTTTAGGATGAAAAATTGTTTATTTATATACCACAATCTTGGAAATTATCAAACTTTTTTGCATTACGCAAACATACGTACTATTTTGCGTAATGCTTAAATTTTTAATTCGATGCCAGATTTTATATTTTAATGAAAAAATAGTCTATTATATATAGTTATGTGTTGAATTTAAGTATGTATATAAATTATTTTTTGAATTATTGCAGTTTCTATTGTAACTTAGAAAACCCGAGTTTTTCGATAAGCAAAAAACATTGAGTTCATTTGCGTGACAGTTTAAAATTCTATTGATAGTCAAATTATTAATTTTTGTTCTATATTAGGTATTTATATACGTTTAGGATGGATAAATTGTTTATTTATGTACGACAATCTTGGAAATTACCGAACTTTTTTGCATTACGCAAAAATACATACTATTTTGCGTAATACTTTAATTTTTAATTCGGTGCCAGATTTCATATTTTAATGAAAACATAGGCTATTATATATAGTTATGTGGTGAATTTGAGTATGTATATATATATATATATATATATATATATATATATATATATATATATATATATATATATATATATATATATATATATATATATTTTTTTTTTTTTTGAATTATTGCTGTTTCTATTGGAACTCAGAAAACCCGAGCTTTTCGATAAGCAAAAAACACTGAGTTCCATTGCGTGACAGTTTAAAATTCTATTGATAGCCAAATTATTAATTTTTGTTCTATATTAGGTATTTAAATACGTTTAGGATGGAAAATTGTTTATTTATATACGTCAATCTTGGAAATTACCGAACTTTTTTGTATTACGCAAAAATACGTACTATTTTGCGTAATGCTTAAATTTTTATTCCGGTGCCAGATTTTATATTTTAATGAAAAAATAGTTTATTATATATAGTTATGTGGTCAATTTAAGTATGTATATACATTATTTTTTGAATTATTGTTGTTTCTATTGTAACTTAGAAAACCCGAGTTTTTCGATAAGCAAAAAACACCGAGTTCCTTTGCGTGACAGTTTAAAAATCTATTGATAGTCAAATTATTAATTTTTGTTCTATATTAGGTATTTATATATGTTTAGGATGGAAATTGTTTATTTATATACCACAATCTTGGAAATTACCTAACTTTTTTGCAATACGCAAAAATACGTACTATTTTGCGTAATGCTTAAATTTTTTATTCAGTGCCAGATTTTATATTTTAATGAAAAAATGGGCTATTATATATAGTTATGTGGTCAATTTAAGTATGTATATACATTATTTTTTGAATTATTACAGTTTCTATTGTAACTTAGAAAACCCGAGTTTTTCTATAAGCAAAAAACACTGAGTTCCTTTGCGTGACAGTTTAAAATTCTATTGATAGTCAAATTATTAATTTTTGTTCTATATTAGGTATTTATATACGTTTAGGATGGAAAATTGTTTATTTATATACGACAATCTTGGAAATTACTGAACTTTTTTGCATTACGCAAAAATACGTACTATTTTGCGTAATGCTTAAATTTTTAATTCGGTGCCAGATTTCAAATTTTAATGAAAAAATAGTCTATTATATATAGTTATGTGGTCAATTTAAGTATGTATAAACATTATTTTTTGAATTATTGCCGTTTCTATTGTAACTCAGAAAACCCAAGTTTTTCGATAAGCAAAAAACACCGAGTTCCTTTGCGTGACAGTTAATAAATCTATTGATAGTCAAATTGTTATTTTTTGTTCTATATTAGGTATTTATATACGTTTAGGATGGATAAATTGTTTATTTATATACGACAATCTTGGAAATTACCGAACTTTTTTGCATTACGCAAAAATACGTACTATTTTGCGTAATACTTTAATTTTTAATTCGGTTCCAGTTTTGATATTTTAATGAAAAAATAGGCTATTATATATAGTTATGTGGTGAATTTAAGTATGTATATATATATATTTTTTGAATTATTGATGTTTCTATTGGAACTCAGAAAACCCGTGCTTTTCGATAAGCAAAAAACACTGAGTTCCATTGCGTGACAGTTTAAAATTCTATTGATAGTCAAATTATTAAATTTTGTTCTATATTAGGTATTTAAATACGTTTAGGATGGAAAATTGTTTATTTATATACGTCAATCTTGGAAATTACCGAACTTTTTTGCATTACGCAAAAATACGTACTATTTTGCGTAATGCTTAAATTTTTATTCCGGTGCCAGATTTTATATTTTAATGAAAAAATAGTTTATTATATATAGTTATGTGGTCAATTTAAGTATGTATATACATTATTTTTTGAATTATTGCTGTTTCTATTGTAACTCAGAAAACCAGAGTTTTTCGATAAGCAAAAAACACCGAGTTCCTTTGCGTGACAGTTTAAAAATCTATTGATAGTCAAATTATTAATTTTTGTTCTATATTAGGTATTTATATTTGTTTAGGATGGAAATTGTTTATTTATATACCACAATCTTGGAAATTACCTAACTTTTTTGCAATACGCAAAAATACGTACTATTTTGCGTAATGCTTAAATTTTTAATTCAGTGCCAGATTTTATATTTTAATGAAAAAATGGGCTATTATATATAGTTATGTGGTCAATTTAAGTATGTATATACATTATTTTTTGAATTATTACAGTTTCTATTGTAACTCAGAAAACCCGAGTTTTTCTATAAGCAAAAAACATTGAGTTCCTTTGCGTGACAGTTTAAAATTCTATTGATAGTCAAATTATTAATTTTTGTTCTATATTAGGTATTTATATACGTTTAGGATGAAAAATTGTTTATTTATATACGACAATCTTGGAAATTACTGAACTTTTTTGCAATACGCAAAAATACGTACTATTTTGCGTAATGCTTAAATTTTTAATTCGGTGCCAGATTTCAAATTTTAATGAAAAAATAGTCTATTATATATAGTTATGTGGTCAGTTTAAGTATGTATATACATTATTTTTTGAATTATTGCTGTTTCTATTGTAAATCAGAAAACCCGAGTTTTTCGATAAGCAAAAAACACCGAGTTCCTTTGCGTGACAGTTAATAAATCTATTGATAGTCAAATTGTTAATTTTTGTTCTATATTAGGTATTTATATACGTTTAGGATGGAAAATTGTTTATTTATATACCACAATCTTGGAAATTATCAAACTTTTTTGCATTACGCAAAAATACGTACTATTTTGCGTAATGCTTAATTTTTTAATTCGATGCCAGATTTTATATTTTAATGAAAAAATAGTCTATTATATACAGTTATGTGGTGAATTTAAGTATGTATATACATTATTTTTTGAATTATTGCAGTTTCTATTGTAACTTAGAAAACCCGAGTTTTTCGATAAGCAAAAAACACTGAGTTCATTTGCGTGACAGTTTAAAATTCTATTGAAAGTCAAATTATTAATTTTTGTTCTATATTAGGTATTTATATACGTTTAGGATGGATAAATTGTTTATATATATACGACAATCTTGTAAATTACCTAACTTTTTTGCATTACGCAAAAATACGTATTATTTTGCGTAATACTTAAATTTTTAATTCAGTGCCAGATTTTATATTTTAATGAAAAAATGGGCTATTATATATAGTTATGTGGTCAATTTAAGTATGTATATACATTATTTTTTGAATTATTGCATTTTCTATTGTAACTCAGAAAACTCGAGTTTTTCGATAAGCAAAAAACACCGAGTTCCTTTGCGTGATAGTTAAAAAATCTATTGATAGTCAAATTGTTAATTTTTGTTCTATATTAGGTATTTATATACGTTTAGGATGGAAAATTGTTTATTTATATACCACAATCTTGGAAATTACCGAACTTTTTTGCATTACGCAAAAATACGTACTATTTTGCGTAATGCTTAAATTTTTAATCCGGTGCCAGATTTTATATTTTAATAAAAAATAGTCTATTATATATAGTTATTGTGGTCAATTTAAGTATGTATATACATTATTTTTTGAATTATTGTTGTTTCTATTGTAACTCAGAAAACCCGAGTTTTTCGATAAGCAAAAAACACCGAGTTCCTTTGTGTGACAGTTAAAAAATCTATTGATAGTCAAATTGTTAATTTTTGTTCTATATTAGGTATTTATATACTTTTAGGATGGAAAATTGTTTATTTATATACCACAATCTTGGAAATTATCGAACTTTTTTGCATTACGCAAAAATACGTACTATTTTGCGTAATGCTTAAATTTTTAATTCGGTGCCAGATTTTATATTTTAATGAAAAAATTGTCTATTTTATATAGTTTTGTGGTCAATTTAAGTATATATATACATTATTTTTTGAATTATTGCTGTTTCTATTGTAACTCAAAAAACCCGAGTTTTTCGATAAGCAAAAAACACCGAGTTCCTTTGCGTGACAGTTAATAAATCTATTGATAGTCAAATTGTTAATTTTTGTTCTATATTAGGTATTTATATACGTTTAGGATGGAAAATTGTTTATTTATATACCACAATCTTGGAAATTATCAAACTTTTTTGCATTACGCAAAAATACGTACTATTTTGCGTAATGCTTAAATTTTTAATTCGGTGCAAGATTTCATATTTTAATGAAAAAATAGGCTATTATATATAGTTATGTGGTGAATTTAAGTATGTGTATACATTTTGTGTTGAGACCTGAGCCACTATCAGATCTGCTCAGAGTACAAGTATGCTGCCACTGTTAGAAGAAGTTCACCACTGTTAGAGTTTTTGTATTGACAGTGCCGCTGTCAACTAGTTTTAGTCTAACAGTGCCACTGTTGGTACTTGTAACTTGTATTTTGTATTTACTCCACTGTTAGTAATATACGAGTACTACCCCTGTTAGTTATATAGACAACCACTGTTGGTTAGATAAAGTCGGTTAGAGTTATATTAGGAGTCAATAAGGATTCCTAATATGTTTGATTCTGTAAAGGACTCTATGTGATTATAAATAGAGATCCTGTAAAACCCTAGAAGGATACGAGTCATTCTAGTTATTAGCTTCAAGGTTGTAAACCCTAACACAATTGTGTGTTCTATTATCGATAATAATATTGAAGCTTTTTGATTAGATATTCTGTTTATACAAGTTCTTCAAGTTGTTAATAAACTATTCCGCAAGCTTATAAACAATTCATCAAAGTAATACATACTAAGATCTCTAACTGGGATTAACAAGTGGTATCAGAGCTAGATATTGCTTAGATCTTGAAGAAGGTAATTGAAGTTCGCAGCTTTTTCAACAAATAACAAGATGTCTTCTGAAACAATGGAAGGTACACAAGCTACAAAGATTCCCATGCTCAAACCTGATGAGTTTGAGCTATGGCTGACTAGGATTAGGCAATACATGTTGCTCACGGATTATATGATGTGGGAGGTGGTTACTAATGACCAAACTATCCTAAGGGTCCGGATGGTGAAAGGCTGGAAAGACCACCACCAAAGATTGATGCAGAAAGAAAAGAAAGAGCAACAGAGTGGAAGGCATTAAGTACTCTACTTTTGTCTATTCCTAATGAGTATCAAAGGAAATTTGAAAACTGTGTAGATGCTAAGGTTCTCATGGAAGCAATTGTTAAGAGGTTTGGTGGTAATGACAACACCAAGAAGAATAAGAGATCTCTTCTCAAACAGCAATTTGAGAACTTTGCAGGTGTAAAGTCTGAAACATTGACTCAGACTTTTGACAGATTTCAAAAATTTGTGGGTGATCTTGAAAATCACAATGTCAAGATTGATAAGGATGATTTGAATAGGAAGTTTTTGAGATCACTAGGTACAGATTGGAATATGTACACTGTGGGACTTAGACAAAGTGCAGATCTTGAAGAGAAGGAGATTGAAGATCTATACAATGATCTGAGGAACTTTGAGCCTGAAGTTTTAGCTCTAAAACAGTCCAATGGCAGCTCTAACAATGCTGCTTTTGTGTCTGTTGGTGAATCTGGTAGTTGTAGCACATCTGGTGCTAATGATAATGTGTTGGAAGCATTCTTTGCAAGCCATGTGAATTCATCCTTAACTATAGAAGATTTGGAGCAGGTTAGTGAAGAGGACCTGGAAGAGATGGATTTGAGATGGTAGATAGCTATGATTACTATGAGGGCAAAAAGGTATATGCAGAGGTCAGGGAACAAAAACTTTTCATTCAAGAGAGATGGTGTAGCTGGTTTTGACAAGAGCAAGGTGGAGTGTTTCAACTGTCACAAGATGGGACACTTTGCTAGTGAGTGCAGGAGCACACAGACTGGAGGATCTCAGAATACTGCATCACTTCAAAGAAGATTGGTGCCTGTTCAGAACATCACTTCAGATTCATTGGTTGCACAAGATGGAATGGGAGGATTTGACTGGAGTGACCAAGAAGAGCTTGTCATCAAGAATCAAGCTTTAATGGCTGTCACAGAAGAACCGGAGCCCTCAGTCATTCCATATGAGGTACAATCTAAATTATGTTATCCTACATGCAAGAAAATGGTTAAATTTTATAGGGATCATAATGTGGTTATGTGTAATGAATTGAAAGCTTGTGATGAAAAGAGTCGACATGCAACTTTAGCTATTGAAAACTTAGAAAAACAGATAAAAGCTTTTGAAAAGAATGAATCTCAATTCCATCTAGATATTAAATATTTAAATTGGGAAAAGAAAGCTTTACAAACTAAGGTTGATATGCTAAGTGCTAAGTTGGCTGAGGCGATTTCAGATAAAGAGTCAATAAAGTTGAAAGTTGATGAATTTGAACATGCGTCAAAAGGTGTCCAAAACTTAATCAAGTCTCAAATTCATGATAAATTAAAAACTGGATTAGGTTACAACCTTAATGCTGTACCCCCACCTTATAATCATACTTACTTCCCATCTAAAATTGAGTTTGATTAGAAAAGCTTAAGGTAGGTGTGTCTGAGGAGGTTAAAAAGGTAGATCCAGTAGTTAATTGTGCTGATAATGTAAATTTTGATAAAGTGGATGTATCTGATTGGACTGAGGAAGATGAGAGTGATTGTGATAGCTCATCTAGTGGTAATTCTATGGATGGTAGTGCAAAGTCTATTACTGGTCTAGTTTCTGAACTTAATAGTACTAAACTAGAAGAGGGTAAAAAGCTGTTTGTTGAGAAAGCAAAGGCTCGGATAGATCAAATTGTAAAATCCAACAAATCTAGATCTGGTCTAGGTTATGTGCAAAAAAGAGTCAATCCTGAATCAAAAGACAAGTCAAAAGATAAATCTGAGTGTGATAAATGTGCATGCAAATCAAAAAGGTCTGATTTAAATACTGCAAATAATGTGAATAAATCCAATCCCAGGGGTAATCAGAGAAATTGGAACCAATTGGTTTCACAAAGGTTGGGTAATGGGTTTGAATGTGTGAAAATAAAATCATGTTTTATTTGTGGTAGGTATAATCATCTTCAACAGGACTGTTACTACAATCCTAAAAATAATAGGAACAGTGGTACAGGACAAATGTTGAGAAATAAGCCTAACAGAGGCAAGGCTGCAGCCCCTGTTAATGCTACAGCAGTGCCACTGTCAGAGGCTAACAGAGGCAAGACAAGAACAGGGGAGGGTTTGACCACTGTCAGGCATGGTACCTCTGCTGGTATTAAGCATTTCAAAAGAATGTTTATACCAAGTAAAGCTACCACTGCCAGGGTAATAAATACGAATTTGAAGGTGACCACTGTCAGACCATTAACCCCTGTCAGGTCTAAAACATATTGTTTTTGGAGACATAAGAATGCATCTACTTCAAAAGTGTCCAAAATCAATGGAGCATTGAGATCAATCACCTTTAAGAGGGTTGATGTCAAAAATGCTCAAGGGAAATCCAAAGCCAAATTGGTTTGGGTTCCCAAGAGAAACTAATATTTTCTCTTTTTATATGTGCAGGGCAAGCCAAAGAGCTTATGGCACATTGATTCTGGCTGCTCAAGGCACATGACTGGAGATAGGGAAAAGCTGCAGGACTTCAAAGTATTTAATGGAGGAGATGTAGCATTTGGCAGCAATCCTAAAGGAGGAAAGATCACTGGAAAATGTAAGGTAAAAAGCCATAAGCTCACTTTCAATGATGTGTATTATGTTGAACAATTGAGATACAATTTGCTTAGTGTGAGTCAAATCACAGATAAGCAAAATCCTGTTTATTTCACTGACACAGAATGCCTTATACTTTCTGAAAAACTCAAAATACCTGAAGATAAAATTGTAATGAGAGTTCCAAGAAAGGATAATGTATAATGTAGTGATTTAAACAAGATGAAATCTCAAAATGTTAACTGTCTTATTTCTAAAGCTACTGTTTCTGAATCTGAATTATGGCATAGGAGGATGTGTCATTTGAATCTCAAGACCATGAATAAACTTGTAAGGAATAGGCTAGTGAGAGGCTTACCTGAAAAGTTATTTGAATGTAGTGACCACTGTGTAGCTTGTCTCAAAGGCAAGCAACACAAGACCTCTTATAAGACCAAACTTGTGAATACCAATACCACTCCCTTACACCTGTTACATATGGACTTATTTGGCCCTACCAATGTAGCTAGTCAAGGGAAGAAATCTTACTGCTTGGTGATAACTGATGACTATTCTAGGATCAGTTGGGTATTTTTTCTTAGGACCAAGGATGAGACAGGTGAAATACTTAGATCATTCATAACTAGGATTGAGAATTCAACTAACCAAAGGTTAAGATCATCAGGTGTGATAATGGGACAGAATTTAAGAATCATGAGATGAATAAGTTCTGTGAGGAGAAAGGTATAGAAAGACAGTTTAGTGCACCTAGGACTCCACAACAAAATGGAGTAGCTGAGAGGAGGAATAGGACACTCATTGAGGCTGCTAGAAGTATACTAGCAGATGTTAAACTTCCAATGTCCTTTTGGGCAGAGGCAGTCAGCACTGCTTGTTATGTTTTGAACAGGATTTTGATCATTAAACCTCATAACAAGACACCCTATGAGCTATTTTTTAAGAGAAAACCTTTGGTTAGCTTTTTAAAGCCATTTGGATGTCCTTGTACTGTCTTAAATACCAGAGATCATCTTGGTAAGTTTCAAAGTAAAGTAGATGAGGCTGTCTTTGTTGGATACTCTATTCAAAGCAAAGCTTATAGAGTGTTTAATAAAAGAACTAGGACCATAGAGGAAACCATGGATGTAACCTTTAATGAACTCACACCCAATGAAGAAGGAAAAGGTCCTGAAGTTTTGTTTGATATTGATGCACTAACCCATGCTTTTAGATATCCAGATTTGTCTACTAGTGCAGGTCCAGATGCAGGTAATGATGCAGGTGGAGATGGGAGTTCAAGCTCAAGTCAGACTAAAAAGGATGACTTGGAGTATGTATTGTTTCCTATTTGGTCTCCAGATCCACCAGCAGCATTCCAACAGGATTATCAAGAGAAAGATGGACCTTCAGATGATACAAATGGGTCAACAGGCAAAAATGGTTCAAACAAGGATGCAGATGGTTTAACTCCAACAGGTCATCCACTATTTACTTCAAGGGGTTCACATACAGATTCAGAGCATGATTCAGACATACCTGGGTTGTCAGATGGAGAGCTTGAATCTCCAAAGTATTCTGAACAAAGTTCACCATTCCAAGTTATGGAAAGGACTTCTCTTTCAGATTCTGAAGTCACTCCTAAACCTTCAGAAAACAGAATTGAAAGGATGTCTCTTTCAGATTCTGAGGTGGATAGTGTATTGGGTACAAATTTAGAGAAATAGCTACTTGATACATCAACTTCTAAGTATCTGGTGCATAGAGATCATCCACTGGACTTTGTTATTGGTGACATTAGTTCTCCTGTTCAGACTAGACAACAAACCAAGGTAAGAGAAGAAGATTTACATACTTAATTATATGTTTGTTTTCTATCTCAGATGGAACCAAAGAAGGCAGTGGAAGCTCTCAAAGACCCAAGTTGGATAGAGTCAATGCAAGAAGAATTGTTGCAATTCAAACTGCAAGATGTATGGGATTTGGTTGATCTACCAAAAGGAAAGAAAGCTATAGGCACCAAGTGGATCTTCAAGAACAAGAGAGATGAAAGAGGAATAGTATATAAAGAGATGTAGGCGTAGGAAAAAGGTGTGCACACACAATGTAGACGTCTAAGATTTTGTTTAGCCTCAAGATCAAGGTTTCTTGATCTTGTTATAATTGTATAACCGTGTTATTCTGATCAAATAATATTGGGGCTTGTTGTGATAACATTGATGTTCTAATTATTATTCCGCTGCTTATTGTTATCAATGTTATCTTTATCCTAGATCAAGATCTAAAAAGTCTGAGCTTAAATGATCTTACGTTTTATCAATTGGTATCAGAGCAAGGTTGGTAGCACAGGGGTATACACAGGAAGAAGGAATAGATTATGATGATGTCTTTGTTGAGACCTGAGCCACTGCTAGATCTGCTCAGAGTACAAGTATGCTGCCGCTGTTAGAAGAAATCAACCACTGTCAGTTAGTTTTAGTCTAACAGTGCCACTGTTGGTACTTGGTACTTGTATTGTGTATTTAGTCTGCTGTTAGTGTTATACGAGTACTACCCCTGTTAGTTATATCGACAACCACTGTTGGTTAGAAAAAGTCGGTTAAGAGTTATATTAGGATTAGATCAGGATTCCTAATATGTTTGATTTTGTAAAGGACTCTATGCATTATAAATAGAGATCCTGTAAACCCTAGATAGATACGATTCATTCTAGTTATTAGCTTCAAGGTTGTAAACCCTAACACGATTGTGTGTTCGTATTATTAATAATAATATTGAAGCTTTTGGTTAGATATTCTGTTTATACAAGTTCTTCAAGTTGTTAATAAACTATTCCGCAAGCTTATTAACAATCCATCAAAGTAATACATATTAAGATCTCTAACTGGGATTATCAAGTGGTATCAAAGCTAGATATTGCTTTGATCTTGAAGAAGGTAATTGAAGTTTTGCAGCTTTTTCAACAAATAACAAGATGTCTACTGAAGCAATGGAAGGTACACAAGCTACAAAGATACCCATGCTCAAACCTGATGAGTTTGAGCTATGGCAAACTAGGATTAGGCAATATATGTTGCTCACGGATTTTATGATGTGGGAGGTGGTTACTAATGGACCAAACTATCCTAAGGGTCCAGATGGTGAAAATCTGGAAAGACCACCACCAAAGACTGATGCAGAAAGAAAAGAAAGAGCAACAGAGTGGAAGGCATTAAGTACTCTACTTTTGTCTATTCCTAATGAGTATCAAAGGAAATTTGAAAACTGTGTAGATGCTAAGGTTCTCATGGAAGCAATTGTTAAAAGGTTTGGTGGTAATGACAACACCAAGAAGAATAAGAGAGCTCTTCTCAAGCAGCAATTTGAGAACTTTGCATGTGTAAAGTCTGAAACATTGACTCAGACTTTTGACAGATTTCAAAAACTTGTAGGTGATCTTGAAAATCATAATGTCCAGATTGATAAGGATGATTTGAATAGGAAGTTTTTGAGATCACTAGGTACAAATTGGAATATGTACACTGTGGGACTTAGACAAAGTGCAGATTTTGAAGAGAAGGAGATTGAAGATCTATACAATGATCTGAGAAACTTTGAGCCTGAGGTGTTAGCTCTAAAACAGTCCAATGGTAGCTCTAACAATGCTGCTTTTGTGTCTGTTGGTGAATCTGGAAGTTGTAGCACATCTGGTACTAATGATAATGTGTTGGAAGTGTAGGTTCCAAATCCACTGATCTAAAACCAAGTTGTATACTTGAATGTAAGTGCGGAAATCAAACAAACAAGCTTGCAAGATATTATACCCACACACAAATGTATATGTATATTGATATGAATTTGATGATTACATATACTTGGACAAACACACACTAAGCCTAATAACACTCTAATATTCGAAGTTGAGAGAAACTGAAGTGTTATGTGTGTGTAAAATGGTCCAACCCATAAACAGAAGCTGACAGCCTCTATTTATAGTCTGATCTCGACATTATGCGACACAAGCCTTGTGTCGCATAGAATGATTATGCGACATAAGACTTATGTCGCATAGAATGTTCATGTGACACCGTGATTATGTCGCATGGAATGACTCTGCGACACAGACCATGTGTCGCATGATTACAAAAGTTGTAATTAAATAAAGTCTTAAACTATTTAATACGTAATTACAACATTGACACGATTACAGACCGAGACCAACTGACAGACACACATAGATGTACCAACAAACTCCCCCGTGTCTTCAGCTTGGTCTTCAAAAATTCTTCAATTTGTTTTGGTCTTCAAAAATGCAGATCTTCAAACCCATCCGGGAGGAAACTTCTTCTTGAATGTATATCTAGTACCCAATACCGGTTTGACATAATGATATTTCTTCAGACGAATTTCTTCACGCATAATCTTTTGAATAGCATCTGCAACTCCGTCTTCGTACGGATTAATCAACTGAAGTTGAGTGAGATGAACAATGTCGAACTTTGGCAACGTACTCAGTGTCCTCAAAGAACGTCGAAAGTACTGGATACCATCAAGTCTTTTGATCATTAATCTTCCTTTGCTGACCTTCCAACTTTTTATATGACTTGAATAATTACCACCAACCCTGTATTTTTTGCATGTAACAGGAACATGTTCAGGATTTTTGCCTTTGGGAAACCAGTTATCCCTGATGGACATTTCCTTGTCAATGGGAACAGATTCAAATGTATCCTGTGGAAAGATGTCACTATAGTTTCTCGAATCACGAACAGGGATTGATTTTTCTTGAGACGAGCTGGCAGGAGCAGATGATTCTTGAGCTGGGGCTTCTGGAATGTAATTGAACGCAGGCCCTGACTCATCGTCTGAAGAATCAGATACAACAACACCCTCTTAAGGATAAGCCAGAGAGTCAGTAAATTCTTCATCTGGTCTAAGTCCTTCTTGTTCAACACTAACATCATCATCATTATTAGCAGAGTTGAAATCAAAAGGTTCTTCAGGCGCACGACCGTCATCGTCAACCGCAGATTGAAAGTAAGTCAAATTACAGTACGTGTAATCTACAGCTAAAGGTTTTGGTTGCCCTGGTTGCTCAATAATATACTCTAAAATGAGAGGAGTTTCATTAACATTAGAAGCAGTTACATTATCAGCAGTTACATTTTCATCGCCCCCGGCGGAAACCCTAGGTGTTGATTCTAAGGCTGGACCTATCTCCCCCGAAGCAATAGCTTGGGTTTCCAGCTGCAAAACCTTCGATCTCAGCTCTTCGTTTTCTTTTTCAATACGGGAGATCCTGGAATCTTGAGCTTCGACGACAGTGGCCTGAGCTTCCAAATCATGCTGCAGCTTGTCAAGTCTTTTCAGCAGTTCTTCAATGACTGTCGGATGAGGAGTGATTGGAGCTTCAGTCCGTGGCAGCTCAGAAGATGTGGAAGTGGAAGTACGAGAACGTCTGACCAAAGGATGTGGATCAATATCATCAGAGACGTCTCGAGGCCTTTTACCGCGGCTGGAGGATTCAGGAGGCGGAGAAGGAGCCTGATAAGAATCGATCTCACGATCGAGATCTGCCATATCCGGATCCACACGATCTTGCTGAACTGGCGGTCGCTGGACTGGAGGTTGCTGGACTGGAGGTTGCTGGATAGGCTGTTCAGGTCTTGGTGCATTGAATTGCTCACCCGGTGGAGGAACATACGCGGGATCCACAATGTGACCGAACAGAGCAACCTCGCGTTCTGGAGCTTCACCCTGCCTGGCAAAATTTATACAAGTCGTATAAATTCTGGTATTCATCGGTGTCTGTTTCAAAGTATAGGACAGAGTCACCGGAAGGTCGGGATGTAGATGATTGAGAAGCAGCTGAGTAAACCTAGGATACAGAGCCCATTTTTCCTTGGTATCCAAAGCGTTGTGGACAAAACCTCTGAAGATATAACCAGAAAAATTGAAGGGTTTGTTGTAGATCAAGGCAAGAATAGCAGAGGCAGTCGCATATTTCATCCCTTCAAGACCTACCCTGCGCCTGGATAAACAGACGATCACAATGTGCGCCAGATAGCGCCAGACCTTTGTCATGTAGGTCTTCTTGTATTGATCGACTGGAATTTCTTGATATCCAATCGATCTCATGCCCTCGGCAATTGCAGCAGGGGTGAACTGAATGATCTGATCGGGATTGTCACCAAACTCAAAGAAATCCCGAATGAGCTGCTCAGAAAAGATGACTTGGCGGCCGCAAACACTGGAAATAATACGAGTGTTCGGTTCATCATCATTGACGACCGCATTGTCCCAAAACTCTGTAATATGATTTGTCAAGATCCGAGTGTTAGTCGTGATAGCTTTGTAAATGCGAGAGCGACGAAGAAATGCGATCATTGGACGGTAAGGTCGCGAAGTCTCGACTTGTGTGTTCATGTACGCCACGATATTGTGACGTGGTTCCCAGAAATATTTTGTGACATCGATCTGGGCGGCTTGAGCAGGTTGATCAGCATGTTGTTCAGCCATTTCTACAAAAAGAAACAATGAAACAACGAAACTCGAAATGCTTTAGCGTTAGTACAAAAAAATAAGTCGCGTTTTATTTTTTTCAAATGTTCTGCGACACAACAGTTGTGTCGCATAAGGTCAATACGACATAACAGTTGTGTCGTAGAAGGACATTACGACACAAGCGTTGTATTGCATAACACGTGTCACGCGGACATCATTTCGTTTGCATTTAGCATTTTTTGAGAAATTAATCTCAGATGCGACATAACAGATGTGTCGTATGATGTGTCGTATATAAAGGGTACGACATAATTCATGTGTCGTATTTTGTGTCGTATAAAGATACGACATAAGCATATAGGATCAGTACGACATAAAAGAACCTAATCTATGACACATAACGACTATGTCGTATGTTATGTCGCAAAGATGAACATCAAAGCCAAACCCAGATTCGATCGAGAAAAAATTTTGAGGCTTTCGAAATCCACTCATACCCTAGGGTTCGCAATCAACAGGGGATCAATAATATGTATCTATCTAACCCTAATAACCCCTAAACCCTAAATAATTTGGGAAAAACCGCAACCCTAAAAGCATAAACTCGCACGATCAAATCTAAGGCATATTATACGGTGAAAACAATAAATGATCATACCTAAAGGTGCGCAAAGAGATGAGGAACAAGAATCGATCAACAAATCGCGGTGAAAAGCCTTTGAAAACTCGAATCCGAACGAAAAATGCTTGTGTCGCAAAATCGCACTTGTGTCGTATGTGAATAGTTTTTGAAAACGTAAATGGTTTATGTCGTATGGTTTGAAGGATATACGCCCGTATACGACACAACATACGACACAACGTACGACACAATTATTGTGTCGTATGGATGAAATACGACACAGTGCTTGTGTCGCACTAAACACAAAGCAGATTTTGAAGACTTAAAAATGTGATTTCGAATCCGATTTTGATTGAGATTTAAGAATTTCCGCAAAGAAGATGATTTGTGACTTTAAAAAATAAAATATAAAGGAAAAATACAATTTAAAGAATATTAAAGAGATAAAACTAAATATAAACATAAAATAAGAAACAAATACAACTAAAAGCGTAAAATAATAAAAAAAAACTTTTTGGTGACGGAGTTGAGATTATTCTGGTTAGGGATCATATCGGAATAACATGCAATTATTAGGAATAGTAAGTGTTATTTCGATTATCAGTATTTTTTGTCCTCTTTAAATTTACGTGGCACATTTAAAACACCTTTTATAAAAATTATTTCAAGACGATTACTGATATTGTTTGTCCACTTAAACATGTTACATCCATGTCTGCAGGCTAAACGTTATTATTAGTGTGAATATTTCTCTGTGGTCCCCACCATAGATATACCCCTGTAACCCAGACAATAACATAGATTCCATATTTAGAAAAAATAAAGACATATCATTTTTAAGAAGCAACCCAAAGCTACAGGTCTATACGCAAGTACAACAGAGCAACATGAATTGATTCAGGTGCAACCACAACTAACTCAGTCAAACGAACTTGGAATTTTCCCAAGAAGCAACCTTGTACATAGTGTGGTTCAGGTTTAAGCAAAACCAATCGCGTTCAAACCGAACTTGGAGTTTCCCAAACGGCGACCTTGTTCTGTATCTTAAGATTTTCAAGTGCATTGACCTGTATTTGCTTAATCCCGAGTTCATACTAATTGTGACCAGTTCTGTACTGACGTACAACAGAGGAAACAACCAGCATAAACCCCCAAATGATTTCAGATATAAGTTCCAAAGATAGAAATATGTTATGCTACGCTAAGGAATTAAGACATTCTGTCGTACATCACAGGGTGTTAACCACAAGATTGTAAACACGTATTAGACTGACATCTTAATAACCTAGAGACTGGTGTGTATCATGCCTACCAATACATCGTATAATGAAGATAATTTGGATAGAAACTGTTTTAAGTGTGTCAGATAAACCTACTGACACATCCAAGATAAACCTTAAAATTCCATTTTGTGCATGTTACACGATGTACTATCATATCCCAAGTTGTTTACAGACCCAACTCAACGTCTATTTAAAAATGTAGCAACCTTGCGTTTTCTTTAATACTAACAAGTATAAAGAGTTGCTGTTGCCTTTTTTTTTTTTTTATTTACCAGACGAAAAAAATAAACTAGATAGAAAACAAGTCACAAATCATTTCTTGAGATCAAGGGAAATTATCCCTATCATATCTACAAGTTCGTCGAAACGAGCACGCGAAAATGCTTTTGTGAATAAGTCGGCCTTTTGCTTAAGGGTATCTATGTGAACGAGGTCAATTAAGTGTTTCTCATAGCAATCTCTAATGAAGTGAAGCCTAATCTCTATATGTTTGGTCTTAGAGTGTTGAACGGGATTGCGAATAATAGATATAGCAGCAGTGTTATCAATATGAATAGGAGTCAAAGTAAGAAGTAACCCATAGTCACGCAATTGATGTTGAATCCACAAAATCTGGGAACAACAATTAGCCGCAGCAATGTATTCAGCTTCCGCAGTTGAAGTAGAAACCGTGGTTTGCTTTTTACACTGCCAAGACACCAATCGAGAACCGAGAAATTGGCAACCTCCTGTAGTTGACCTTTTATCCGAATTGCAGCCGCCATAATCAGAATCATAATAGGCAGTGAGAGCGAGATTTTGTTCATTCGAGTACCACAAACCAAGAGATGGTCTATATTTGAGGTAACCAAAAATTCGCTTCACAGCCTTCATGTGAGAAACCTTGGGTTTTGATTGATATCTGGAGTAGATGGACACAGCAAACACAATATCTGGTCTTGATGCAGTGAGATACATCAGCGATCCAATCATAGATCGATAATCCCGCTCTTTGCAATCCTCTTCGTGTTCAGCAGGTCCGAGTTTGTGATCAGTTTCTATGGGAGTACCATATGGCTTACAGTCAAGGAGGTCATACCGAGTCAACACGTCATTGACATATTTGGACTGATGAATATAGATACCTTTATCAGACTGCTCAACCTGTACACCTAGAAAGAACTTAAGTTCTCCCATAGCACTCATCTCAAACTCGGACTTCATAATCTTCTCGAAGTCTCTACACAAAGAATCATTTGTTGAACCAAATATAATGTCATCCACGTAAACCTGCACAAGTAACAGGTCTTTTCCAACCCTTTTTATGAAGAGAGTGCTGTCAATTTGGCCACGAGAGAAGCCATTTCTCATGAGATGATTAGCCAACCTCGCATACCAAGCTCTAGGAGCTTGATGAAGACCATATAATGCCTTGCCTAATTTGCACACATAATCAGGATGATTTGGATCTTCAAAACCAGGAGGTTTCATGACATACACATCCTTCTCGACCTCTCCATACAGAAATGCACATTTGACGTCGAGTTGATAAACCCGAAAACCTTTAAATGTAGCATAAGCTAGAAAGATGCGAATAGATTCCAATCTTGCAACTGGAGCAAACACATCATCATAGTCTAAGCCCTCAATTTGAGTAAAGCCTTGAACAACCAACCGAGCCTTATTCCGAATAACAACTCCTCTGTCATCTTTCTTCACACGATATACCCAGCGTGTTCCAATTGGATCGACATCTTTGGGTAAAGGAACCAAATCCCAGACTTCAAGCTTTTTGAATTGATTCAGTTCTTCTTGCATAGCCTCAACCCAGAATGGATCTTTCAAAGCTTCAGCTATTTTCTTTGGTTCATGCTGAGACAAGAAGCATTCTTCCATTTCTTCTTTAATACATGCAACAGAGGCAGTTGATGATTCCTCACGAGTTTCATTTGCAGTAGCCTGTCTTCTAGTTAAAACACCTTGTTGAATCTCACCAATGATATTTTCAGTGGGGTGAGTAGCATGAATTCTAAGCTGAGGAATCTGATCAGGCACAATGATCGGATCCAAATTAGAAAGAACACCACCTGAATTTTCAATTTCAACTGACCTATCAGTGGTAGTACTCTCATTTTCAATTGGTAATATAACATCGGTTTCGGTTTGAGGATTAGAATCAGAAGCCATTTGATCAATATCAGAGGGAATATCATCATTGACAATATTCTCTGGAGGTACAACTCTAGAATTGGAAATTGAGTCATCGGAAGAAAGATCCAATCCATGAAGTAGAGAAACCACCTGATCTTGTTCACTAAATTTGGGAAGATTGAAAGAGTCCATCAACTTATCATACTCAAACAAGGACTCAGGTCCCTTGCCTTTTGGAGAATCAGTATATTTCATAAACCTTACTTCAAAGTGTTCCTCAATTCTCCCAGTAGACTTGTTGAAAACTCTTTTATTTGGCGAATTCACAGAATATCCCAAAAATAGCCCATCGACTGCTTTTTCATCAAATTTGCCTACCGAGTCCTTAGTGATCAAGATTGAGCAAGGACACCCGAAAGGCTCGAGAAACTTTAAATTTGGTTTGCGATTATTCAGCAATTCATAGCACGTTTTGTTTCACTTTTTGACAATGGAAACCCGATTTAACACATAGCAGGCAGTGTTAACAGCTTCTGCCCAGAAAGTGGTAGGCAGATGCGCATCAGACTACATGGTTCTTGCTGTCTCAATGATTGTCCTATTCTTTCTTTCAGCGACCCCATTTTGCTGAGGGGTACGAGCAGCACTAAATTGATGAAAGATTCCTTTTCGAAGACAATACATTTCCAAGATTTTGTTCTTGAATTCTATGCCATTATCGCTGCGCAGTTTCTTGATTTTCAGATTACACAGATTTTCCAGTCTGTCGAACAAGTAAGTTAGAGTATCAGCAGTTTCATCCTTTCCAGCCAAAAAATATACCCAAGAAAACCTTGAGTAATCATCAGTAACTACCAGACAGTAAGATTTTCCTTCAATACTTTTCTTATTCACAGGACCGAACAAATCCATGTGAAGCAACTCCAAAGGAGAATCAATAGAATTCACTAGCTTAGACTTATGGAATTTCTTGTGTTGTTTCCCTTTGAGACAGGAAACGCATTCATCATCAATTTCGAATGACTTTTTAGGCACGCCTAACACAATATCATTGTTAACAAGATAATTCATTCTGCGAAAATGAATATGTCCCATTCGTTTGTGCCAAAGCAGCGAATCTTTAGAAGATGCTTTTGATAGCAAACAAGTATGCTCCTTGGTAACCACAGTTTGCATATCCAAAATGTACGAGTTGTGTACACGAGGTGCTCTCAGTAACACCCATTCCTCGGGAATTACAAATCCCGGCTTCAAAATTAAACATTCAACATCTGTAAATGCGGTAGTGAACTTCTTGTCGCAGACTTGAGAAACACTGATCAGATTGTGTTGCAGCTCCTCGACATAGTTCACTTTGTCAAAACTCACTTGACCATTAGAAAGAGTACCCTGACCCGTAATGTTACCACCTGTATCTCCCGCAAAAGCAACATGTCCACCGTGGTATGGTTTAACATTAGACAAAAGAGACATGTCACCAGTCATGTTCCGTGAGCAGCCGCTATCCACATACCATTTACTTCTTTGTACATGACCTGACTGCTACAGCACAACATGAGGAAAGAGTTAGTTAGAAATGGAGACCCAGACCTTTACAGACTTGGGTGCTCCAGAGACCTCATCAATAATAACTACATCAGTTAAAACTTTGTTTTTCAAGAAATCAGGTACGTTTCCTGATGCAGCATTACTTGATGATGAGTCATATGATGACTCTTTTGGTCTCCAAACTTTCACAGGAACAATAGAGGGTTGCTTGTTAACAGTGTTAGGCTGTTTAACCCGAGGTTTACTAGGCCTAACAGTATTAACATTTGGGATAGAAGTATGAGAAAGTGACCCCTTCTTTGAAAATAATTTAAAAGATGAATTTTTGAAAATAGATCTTTTGGGAACACTTTTTGAAAACTTCTTTCTCAAAAGCAACGGACATTGATTAATCAAGTGACCTTGTTTCTTGCAGTAGAAACATGATCGTCTTTCCTTAAAAGTTCGGTCGTTACTACCTAAGAATTGAGGTGAGACAGGTGACTTATGTGAGTATTGTGAAGTGAATGTCTCAGAATGTGAAAAAGAAGATTTGACAGAATTCTTGATTGATTTGACATTAGCATTCTTTAAATCTTTCCTTTTTGGTTCAGCCTGAACCTTAGCATTTCTTTGAAAAATTTCATCATCTACCTCAGTAGTAATAATGTGATGTTCAGGATTAATGTTTTTCTTTTCACATTGAGACACAAACTTACAAGGAACATCCTCAACCTCAACCTCTTCTTCAATAGTTTCTAAGGGAGTAGGTCGAAAACTACCAAAGGGAGTAAACTTGACAGTTCCAGAGGGGGTAAATTTAACAGGTTCAAAAGGCTTCACGGGTTCAACCTTAATTTTCTTAGGTTTCTTCTTATCATTTTTGACCTCTATGTTAGCTTGATAGAATTCAGGCAACTTAAAAGTACTCAAACTAACAGGTTCAGTTACAGCCATGGCTACTTGCTTTACAACAGGTTCATTAACTGATATTTCAATGTGCTTTGTGTCTACTAAAGTAGCAGGCACAAAATCTTTAATTTCATCCTTAGACGGTCTACATAAGTTTATATCTAAAGATGGAGGTGGTTGATTATGGTAACCAATTCCAGACTTATCCTTAGAACTAGTCCTACCCGTCTGCAAGATATCAGTAAAGACCATGTTTGAAGTGTTGATATTCTTGAGTTTTCGTTTGCAATCAACAGCTTCGGCTTGGGAGGCAGCCAATTCCTTTTTTAAATGAGCAATCATTTTTAAGTAACAGTCAATTTCATCTTGATTACTGAAAATTAGAGCTTTTAGCTCCTTTTTATCTTCAATAAGTTGATTAATGTTACTATCAAAGTGTTTCTCATTAATTTTTAAAACATTGTTTGCCTCCATCAAATTCAAGATATCATACTTCAAGATGTCATTATGTTCAATAAGCCCATTTACTTTACCAGTTAAACTAATACATGAATCACAAGTAAATTGAGCAAATTGTACCTCATTGTTGATAGCCATAAAGCATTGCTCTTGGGTTTCATGTGCAGAGAAATCATAAGCATCTCCATCCTCATTCAACAATGCAGCCTTAGCAGTAGACTGCTCAATCTGTTTTAGAGCAACAGATGGTTTTGTGAAGCCTGTAGCAGGCTGTCGTCCTTTCTCACATTCGCGGGCAAAGTGTCCAAGATTCTGACACTTATAGCATTTGATTTTGCTTTTGTCAAATCCCATAGGAGTTCGGTCAGCAGCATCTTCAAGAGATCTCTTTCCAGTTCTTCTTAGATAGTTTTTGGCTCTGCGAGTGAGCATAGCCATATTCCATCTAATGTCAATTCTTTCTAACTCATCAGCATCAACCTGATTGAAATCTTCATCAGTTAGCTCCAATGTACTGACTCTTTTAGATAAAAAATCTTCATAGGATGACAGGAAGGCAGTAAACATTGTTGCATGTTCATCAGTAGTTGCTGAAGAAGGAACAGATAATGATGAACATGTTCTGGTTGAAGAATCATTATGAGTTGGTAAAGCTGAAAATGTCCCGACAGTAGGATAACTGTAAGAAGAAGATCTCTGAGAAATTTGCTCAGCTGAGATGAACGCGGTTCCACCATTACTTGATTCTGATGTACGAGCACTAAATCTTGTTTCCTTCTTTTCAATATCCAATGCCCCAGCTTCAAGTTTTCCAATGAGATCATCCAGAGACAATTCCTTTGTCTTTGGATCGCTTTCTAATAACAAAACTCGTGTTTCCCAACTTGGTGGAAGAGCAGCTAAAGCCTTTTTGTTAATCTCAGCATTTTTGAGATTATATCCTCCAGCTTGTAGTTCATTTACGGTGCGAGTGAATCTGCAAAGCATGTCTCTGATGGTTTCGTTCTTCTGGATATAGAAATAATCAAACTGAGTTTTGACTAATTCCAATTTGCTCTCGATGTACTCAGTGTTGCCACAAAATCTCTTCTCAATTGCAGTCCAAAGATCATAAGCAATGGTTTGTGGAAACATATCCAAAACGTCAGTTAGAAGTGACATAGTAATAGCTGAATGAGTCTTGCATTCAATTTCCCATGCTTTTCGTTCTTTGGCAGTGTATGAACGAATGGGTTTGGGTGGAGGAACACCCATGTGTTCTCCAAGAGCAACAGGTGCAACATATCGTTCAAGAAGAGACAACTCCATTTCAGGATCAGTGAATAAGACAAACGACATGAAACGTTGTTTCCATGCTCGAAATGGTAAACCCGGTGCAAAATAGGGAGGTTTATTTGCACTACCGATCGTAGCATTATGTTGTAAAACTGCATCAACGCTTTGAAGAGACATCTTTAGAATTCTGCAAAACAAATCACAATACAACAAAGAAACAACAAAAATTTGTCTAAGTTACTGTTTATGCGACACAATAACTGTGTCGTAGAATCAGGGGTACGACACAATTGTTATGTCGCAGAAGTTAATCTGCCTGAGAACCGATACGACACAATTACTGTGTCGTATGAGACAAATCAATGTCGTATATTATGTCGCACACTATGTCGTATGTGACAAATTAATGTCGTATCGTTGTGTCGCATAAACAGTGTATACGACACAACCCTTGTGTCGCAGACGCTCGCGTGCAGAAGGTCTTGAAGACCGAAAATCACCACTTTTAACACCACTTTTTAATTATAAACGCCCATGCGTTTATGTCTTCAAAGCCAGCAAATATTCTTCAAATCTTCAACCTATTTCCAGAAAATGAAGAAACCAAGATGAACAAACACCAAAGTTTGAAGATTAAACACCAAAATATGCCCAAAAACACCACTTTTTGAACCAAAAACTTGCAAGAACAACTTGTAACCACAAACTCAAGAGTAAGTGGCTCTGATACCAATTGTAGGTTCCAAATTCACTGATCTAAAACCAAGTTGTATACTTGAATGTAAGTGCAGAAATCAAACAAACAAGCTTGCAAGATATTATACCCAAACACAAATGTATATGTATATTGATATGAATTTGATGATTACATATACTTGGACAAACACACACTAAGCCTAATAACACTCTAATATTCGAAGTTGAGAGAAACTGAAGTGTTATGTGTGTGTAAAATGGTCCAACCCATAAACAGAAGCTGACAGCCTCTATTTATAGTCTGGTCTCGACATTATGCAACACAAGCCTTGTGTCGCATAGAATGATTATGCGACATAAGACTTATGTCGCATAGAATGTTCATGTGACACAGTGATTATGTCGCATGGAATGACTCTGCGACACAGACCATGTGTCGCATGATTACAAAAGTTGTAATTAAATAAAGTCTTAAACTATTTAATACGTAATTACAACATTGACACGATTACAGACCGAGACCAACTGACAGACACACATAGATGTACCAACAGGAAGCATTCTTTGTAAGCCATGTGAATTCATCCTTAACTACAGAGGATTTGGAGCAGGTTAGTGAAGAGGATCTGGAGGAGATGGATTTGAGATGGCAGATAGCTATGATCACTATAAGGGCAAAAAGGTTTATGCAGAGGTCAGGAAACAGAAATTTTTCATTCAAGAGAGATGGTGTAGCTGGTTTTGACAAGAGCAAGGTGGAGTGTTTCAACTGTCACAAGATGGGACACTTTGCTAGAGAGTGCAGGAGCACACAGGCTGGAGGATCTCAGAATACTACATCAATTCAAAGAAGTTTGGTGCCTGTTCAGAACATCACTTCAGATTCATTGATTGCACAAGATGGAACAGGGGGATTTGACTGGAATGACCAAGAAGAGATTGTCATCAAGAATCAAGCTTTAATGGTTGTCACAGAAGAACCAGAGCCCTCTGTCATTCCATATGAGAGCAAGCCAAAGAGCTTATGGCACATTGATTCTGGCTGCTCAAGGCACATGACTAGAGATAGGAAAAAGCTGCAGGACCTCAAAGCATTTAATGGAGGAGATGTAGCATTTGGCAGCAATCCTAAAGGAGGTAAGATCACTGGAAAAGGTAAGGTAAAAAGCAGTAAGCTCACTTTCAATGATGTATATTATGTTAAGCAATTGAGATACAATTTGCTTAGTGTGAGTCAAATCACAGATGAGCAAAATCCTATTTATTTTACTGACACAGAATGCCTTATACTTTCTGAAAAGCTCTCAAAATTTCTGAAGATAAAATCTTAATGAGAGTTCCAAGAAAGGATAATGTATACTGTAGTGATTTAAACAAGATGGAATCTCAAAAGGTTAACTGTCTGATTTCTAAAGCTACTGTTTCTGAATCTGAATTATGGCATAGGAGGATGTGTCACTTGAATTACAAGACCATGAATAAACTAGTAAGGAATAGGCTAGTGAGAGGCTTACCTGAAAAGTTATTTGAATGTAGTGACCACTGTGTAGCTTGTCTCAAAGGTAAGCAACACAAGACCTCCTATAGGACCAAGCTTGTGAATACCAATACCACTCCCTTACACCTGTTACATATGGACTTATTTGGCCCTACCAATGTCGCTAGTCAAGGGAAGAAATCTTACTGTTTGGTGATAACTGATGACTATTCTAGGATGAGTTGGGTATTCTTTCTTAGGACCAAGGATGAGACATGTGAACAACTTAGATCATTCATAACTAGGATTGAGAATTCAACTAATCAAAAGGTTAAGATCATCAGGTGTGATAATGGGACAGAATTTAAGAATCATGAGATGAATAAGTTCTGTGAGGAGAAAGGTATAGAAAGACATTTTAGTGCACCTAGGACTCCACAACAAAATGGAGTAGCTGAGAGGAGGAATATGACACTAATTGAGGCTGCTAGGAGTATGCTAGCAGATGCTAAACTTCTAATGTCCTTTTGGGCAGAGGCAGTCAGCACTGCTTGTTATGTTTTGAACAGGATTTTGATCATTAAACCTCATAACAAGACACCCTATGAGCTATTCTTTAAGAGAAAACCTTTGGTTAGCTTTTTAAAGCCATTTGGATGTCCTTGTACTGTCTTAAATACCAGAGATCACCTTGGTAAGTTTCAAAGTAAAGTAGATGAGGCTGTCTTTGTTGGATACTCTATTCAAAGCAAAGCTTATAGAGTGTTCAATAAAAGAACTAGGATCATTGAGGAGACCATGGATGTAACCTTTAATGAACACACACCTAATGAAGAAGGAAAAGGTCCTGAAGTCTTGTTTGATATTGATGCACTAACCCATACTTTTAGGTATCCAGATGTGTCTACTAGTGCAGGTACAAATGCAGGTAATGATGCAGGTGGAGATGGGAGTTCAAGCTCAAGTCAGACCAAAAAGGATGACTTGGAGTATGTATTGTTTCCAATTTGGTCTCCAGATCCACCAGCAGCATTCTAACAGGATCAACAAGAGGAAGATGGACCTTCAGATGATTCAAATGGGTCAACAGGCAAAAGTGGTTCAAACAAGGATGCAGATGGTTCAACTCCAACAGGTCATCAACCATTTACTTCAAAGGGTTCACATACAGATTCAGAGAATGATTCAGAGATTCCTGAGATGTCAGATGGAGAGCTTGAATCTCCAAAGTATTCTGATCAAAGTTCACCATTCCAAGTTATGGACAGGACTTCTCTTTCAGATTCTGAAGTTACTCCTAAACCTTCAGAACACAGAGTTGAAAGGATGTCTCTTTCAGATTCTGAGGTGGATAGTGTTTTGGGTACAAATTTGGAGAAACAACTGCTTGATACATCAACTTCCAAGTATCTGGTGCATAGAGATCATCCACTGGACTTTGTTATTGGTGACATTGGTTCTCCTGTTCAGACTAGACAACAAACCAAGGTAAGTGAAGAAGATTTACATACTTCATTATATGTTTGTTTTCTTTCTCAGATGGAACCAAAGAAGGCAGTGGAAGCTCTCAAAGATCCAAGTTGGATAGAGTCAATGCAAGAAGAATTGTTGTAGTTTAAACTGCAAGATGTATGGGAATTGGTTGATCTACCAAAAGGAAAGAAAGCTATAGGCACCAGGTGGATCTTCAAGAACAAGAGAGATGAAAGAGGTATAGTGATAAAGAATAAAGCAAGGTTGGTAGCACAGGGGTACACACAGGAAGAAGGAATAGATTATGATGATGTCTTTGCCCCTGTTGCTAGGATAGAAGCTATTAGATTATTTTTAGCTTATGCATCTTATCGGGATTTCAAAGTTTATCAAATAGATGTGAAGAGTGCTTTTCTTCATGGTCTAATTGATGATGAGGTGTATGTTTGCCAGCCACCAGGTTTTGAGGATCCAACATATCCAGATAGAGTGTGCAGATTGAAGAAAGCTTTGTATGGATTACACCAAGCTCCTAGAGCTTGGTATGATACTCTATCTGAGTACTTACTCAAGAATGGATTCAAGAGAGGTACTATTGACAAGACCTTGTTTACCAAGAGGGTTCAGAGAGATATATTGTTGGTACAGGTTTATGTTGATGACATTATTTTTGGGTCAACTAGGGATTCATTGTGCAAAGAGTTTGAGGACTTAATGCATAAGAAATTCAAGATGAGTTCAATGGGTGAACTCACTTTCTTTTTAGGATTGCAGGTGAAACAGAAGACAGATGGAATCTTTATTAACCAAGGGAAGTATGTGAAGGATATTTTGAATAAATTTGGTTATAAAGATGTAAAGGTTTCTAGCACTCCCATGGAGGCACACAAACATCTTAATTCTGATCCTGAGGGGGAGGAAGTAGATGTGCACTTGTACAGGTCAATGATTGGTTCTTTGATGTATTTAACTTATTCTAGACCTGATATTATGTTTGCAGTTTGTCTTTGTGCTAGGTACCAAACCAATCCAAAGCAGTCACACATGTATGCTGTAAAAAGGATCTTTAGATACTTGAAAGGTCAACCAGATTTGGGACTTTGGTATGCTAAAGGATCGGATTTTGAGTTAAAGGCTTTCACATATAGTGACTATGGTGGTGAGAACATGGATAGAAAATCAACTAGTGGAGGATGTCAATTTCTTGGAAATAGGCTAGTGTCATGGCAATGCAAGAAGCAGACCACAGTTTCCACATCTACAGCTGAAGCAGAATATGTTGCAGCATCAAGTTGCTATGCACAGGTGCTTTGGATTCAGAATCAAATGCTGGATTATGGTTTGACTTTCATGAACACTCCTATTTATATTGATAATACCTCTGCTATTAGTATCATTCAAAATCCTGTTAAGCATTCAAAAACCAAACACATTGAGATCAGATATCATTTTATAAGAGATTGTTATGATAAAAGATTGATTCATATTTTTAAAATTCATACTGATAATCAACTTGCAGATCTTTTTACAAAAGCATTTGATGTAGGAAGATTTACATTTTTGATAACAAACATCGGTATGATCAATCTCACTTAAGTGTTTTGGTCAGGATTCGATACTAACAGTGGTCAAACTTATGTTGTAAGTGACAGGGTCAACTACTGCCACTGTCAACATAACTTTACCCCCTGCTAGTATTCACCCCTGTTGTATAACTTACCCCCTGCTAGTATTTTTCTTTAGTGTTTATTGCAGGTTTCAGCCACTGTCAAGAGACATCACTGCTGCTGGAATCTAACATGTTTATTGCTTTTCTTTTGTGATTAAAAAAAAAAAAAATTCTTTTTCTAATAAAGCTAAGTATAGGCCCATGTTAGTTCTAAGCTGGAGTTTCCTTGGTCGGATGCCCCTGCTGGGTATAACCAGCAGTGCCACTGTTAGTTCTAATTTCTAGGGCTTGACACTGTCAACATACAAATATCCAAACACTTCACTTTTTCAATTACGCTTTCAAAAGTATCAAAACCCTTCAAAAACCGCTCTCGTTTGTATTTGTTCATTATAAATCGATCTTCATTCTTGCATCAATTTCTTCAATGGCATCATCATCTTCATCTAATTCTGGTACTTCTACCCTGAGTGTTCATTCTGAACACAATATGCGGGCTTTCTTGAACAAAGACATAGCCGATGAATATTTTCACCCAATCATCGATTTCTTGAGTAACTGTCCAGTTACATATGCCCTTACTGTAGCCCCACGATTGATCAGATCGCATCTTCAAGAATTCTGGCAGAATGCGAATGAAGGGAATGTTAATGGAATTACTCATATTCATTCCACTGTCAAGGGCAAGAGGGTGATGGTGACTGAGATTGTTCTTAGAGAACTTCTGCAGTTTGATGATGAAGGAGGAGTTCTGGAGTTATCAAGAGATGATTTGTTTAAAGGCATCAGGGATATGGGGTATGAAGGTACTGGTAAAGCTAGGTCTGAATACACTTTCTTGAAGTCATGGTTCTGTCCTCAATGGAAGTTCTACATTCATACTTTTCTGGTATGTTTGTCCCAAAAGAGGACTAGTTTTAATGAATTCAGTTCTAGTATTGCATATCCTATAATCTGCTTGGCACAGGGTCTTAAGTTTAATATGTCTAGGTTTATCTTAGATAATATGGTCAGGAATGTAAAGGGTGATACATTTGTTATGTACCCTAGATTTGTTCAACTCTTGTTGAATAAGCAATTGCCAGATTTGCCAGCAGAAGATAGTGTAATAGTTAGTTCAACTCTATCTTTGAAGACCATTAGAGCCATGAACCAGTACCAGAATACTTTTTCTAAGAAGGAAACTGCATTGTTTTCTACAATGTTAGTTGGTCCTTCTGCTACCAGTGGTGTATTACCAACATCACTTGGACCAAATGATGACAGGCCAACAAAACAAGTTGGTTCTGAACACACATCAGGAGGTGGCATCAAAAGAAAACAAGGGAACCAACAACCTACCCAAAGAAAAGCTAAGAAATCCAAGAAAGCTACCCAGACTGTGGAGATTCCTGTTTCTTCACAGTCTCAACCAAATGATCCACCACAACAGGTGAACATACTTGATGAAAATGTTCATTCTGGAAGGGCTGCCACTACTGTCTCTTGCCCACTGGTAGGGCAGGACAGTGGTAACATCAATAAGACCCAACCAGAGGCAACTACAATTGATGAACCCATGGGTGATGACTCAATTGTAGGTCCCAGTACCACGCAAAAAGGGGCATCTGCAGTGGCAGATGTTGTCAATGATTCATCTAGGAGGTCACACTCCAATGTTGATGAGACTAGACATACTTTGAAATTGATGAAACAGGTACTTGCAGATGATATTCTTGCTCTTTAGAACAAGTATAAAGCTGAGCACAGAATCAATAGAGAGCAGGATATCATTATTGCTGAACAAAAGAAGGTGATCCTCAAGCAACAGGCTGAACTAGATGATATGAGGAATAGGTTGTCAGTATTGGAGGATGCAGTAGATAGAATTTTGTTGCCTGCTAATAAAATTGATGAATCTTCAGGCAAGGGGAAGAATAAAGATAATGATGATGTGCCTGAAGATAATGACAACAGTGATGATGGTTCAGATGGTTCAGATGGTGACAATAATGATGATGATAATGGTGGTACAGGTATAATGGATGAAGAGCTAGATGTTTCTGTTGAGGATTATGTGATTGATCAAGGTGTGGATGATCATATGGTGGATTCTGAGCAGGATAGAAGAATGGTGGTTTATGTGGGTGAAGATGTGCAGGCAAGTAGCTCAGACAATGAAGGTGGTCCAACATTTAATGTTTTTCCATTGAACAAAGGATTACCTTTTGAGGCTGCAGTTAATTTGTATATCTGGGATGTTTTGGGACAGAATCTTGACTGGAAGAAAAGAGTGAGTTATAGTGATAGAAGGGTGTATAAACAGCAAGATTATGAGCTTGATAGATCTGTTGAAACAGAGAAGATGGAATGTGGATGTAGAGGTTGAGGGGGAGTTTGCAGAGTCTAAGCCTGAAAATATAGAAGATAAAAAGAGGTTGATATACAACAGGAAGAAGTCTATTCCTAAGAGAAAATCTACCTCTGCTAAGGCACAAACCCCTGCTATGACCACTGCTAGTAGTATTTCTACCACTGCTGAGGTATCTACCACTGTTGGTACTTCAGCATCAACCCCTGTTACTACAAATCCAACCCTTGTTATCACAACATCAACCACTGTTACACCACCAACCCCTGTCAACACTTCAAATATTCCCACAACAACCACTGTCACAACAACCACTGCTACTTCAACTACCACAACCAGGGCTCTAGAAGTGCCTGTTACTTTGAGAGAGCCTACACAACCACCCAAACCTAAGTCTGATCTTCCCAAGATTGATACAAAGGACAAAGGTAAGGGAAAATTGAAAGAAGAAAGAAAGATCAAGAAGGTTGTGGAGCCACCAATTGATTTGGATGAGGCTAGGAGAGCTCAGGAGGAGCATGATGAAAGAATGTTGAGAATGGCAGTTGAATCCAGGAGACAGGAAGGTCCAGATGTTGATGTAATACTGGAAGACATGAGTGTGGTGACCTTATCACAAAAGGCTGCAAAGTTGATTAATGAAATTACTGCAAAAGGTCAAAGGTTACCTGCTCGCAAAATTCATGATCTTCTGAGTAAAAAGGGTGGACAGGATAAAGATGAGTTAACTCCAGGGTTTGCTCTATTAAAGAAAACCAGAGAAGAGCAGGCAAAGAAAAGGAAACAAGCTACAATGGATAAAAGGAGAAATAAACCTCCTACTTCTGCTCAAAGAAAAGTGGAGTTGCTCAGAATTCTTGGTGAAAGATATGCACCAAGAAGTGTGCTTGAAGGATGGGATATAGAGAAACTGGAGAAAGCTTATGAGAAATATCAAAATATGGAAAAAGAAGATTTTGAGAAAAGGCTCAAGCAAGACAAGTTTATTGAGAAAAAGTTAGCTGAGGATAGAAAGAAGTTTGCTGAGCAGGTTAGAAAAGAAGAGCAAGATAGGATTGAGAAGAAAGAGCAAGAGGAAATAGAAGCCAAAGAAAGAGAAATCAAAAGGCTTTCTGATGAAAATCTAAGGATTAGATGGAATGGTATTCTTGCTAGGGATAATGTCGTTTCTGATTTGGAGAGAGATGCAGAAGAATTGAGAAGATATATCAGTGAGATGAAGGATAGCAAAGAGAATATTCACATCAATCATGATAGATCATCAAGAATAGTTGAATGGAAAGGGCAAGGTTCACAGGTTGCTAATGTTATCAAAGAGCAGATCAAGATTGTTAGAGAAGATGGGAATGAGCAATACTTAACATCTGTTGTTGATGTGCTCAAGAATGTGAATAGATTGGACATTCTAGATCTGTATGAGCTAAATAGTCAAAGCAGGCAGACTTCAATGGTGATAATGGAAAGAGATTTGGAAAGATGCTTGGATATGTTGTTTGAGCCTGAGCCGTTCACTAATTTGTTCATAAATTGTGTTGATGCTGTGAACATATGAAGACATTTTGTTAGAGCTGGAGTTCACATGATCTTATTCAGAAGTGGAGTAACAATCTACATGCTTGATGAAAGACAATATGTTTTGGGAACTCAGATTCTACGAAATGTGCTTGCATCTCAACTGAGAACTATAGTGCTTACAGAAGGAGCATTCAATGCTTTATATATGGTGCTCAATCAATTTCATAAAAGAATGGAGTTGGAAAGATTAAGAGAGGAGGAAAAAAAGAGAAAACAGAATCAAGCTGCAAAAGATGAAAAGAAAGATGATGAAAAGAAGGATGAAGAAACTTGATTTATTACTGTGAATGATCAAGTTTAGGGGGAGATTGTTGAGACCTGAGCCACTGCTAGATCTGCTCAGAGTACAAGTATGCTGCCGCTGTTAGAAGAAATCAACCACTGTCAGTTAGTTTTAGTCTAACAGTGCCACTGTTGGTACTTGGTACTTGTATTGTGTATTTAGTCTGCTGTTAGTGTTATACGAGTACTACCCCTGTTAGTTATATCGACAACCACTGTTGGTTAGAAAAAGTCGGTTAAGAGTTATATTGGGATTAGATCAGGATTCCTAATATGTTTGATTCTGTAAAGGACTCTATGCATTATAAATAGAGATCCTGTAAACCCTAGATAGATACGATTCATTCTAGTTATTAGCTTCAAGGTTGTAAACCCTAACACGATTGTGTGTTCGTATTATTAATAATAATATTGAAGCTTTTGGTTAGATATTCTGTTTATACAAGTTCTTCAAGTTGTTAATAAACTATTTCGCAAGCTTATTATCAATCCATCAAAGTAATACATATTAAGATCTCTAACTGGGATTATCAGTCTTTGCCCCTGTTGCTAGAATAGAAGCTATTAGGTTATTTTTAGCTTATGCATCTTATCGGGATTTCAAAGTTTATCAAATGGATGTGAAGAGTGCTTTTCTTCATGGTCTAATTGATGATGAGGTGTATGTTTGCCAGCCACCAGGTTTTGAGGATCCAACATATCCAGATAGAGTGTGCAGATTGAAGAAAGCTTTGTATGGATTACATCAAGCTCCTAGAGCTTGGTATGATACTCTATCTGAGTACTTACTTAAGAATGGATTCAAGAGAGGTACTATTGACAAGACCTTGTTTACCAAGAGGGTTCAGAGAGATATATTGTTGGTACAGGTTTATGTTGATGATATTATTTTTGGGTCAACTAGGGATTCATTGTGCAAAGAGTTTGAGGACTTAATGCATAAGAAATTCAAGATGAGTTCAATGGGTGAACTCACTTTCTTTTTAGGATTGCAGGTTAAACAGAAGACTGATGGAATCTTTATTAACCAAGGGAAGTATGTGAAGGATATTTTGAATAAATTTGGTTATAAAGATGTAAAGATAGCTAGCACTCCCATGGAGGCACACAAACATCTTAATTTTGATCCTGAGGGGGAGGAAGTAGATGTGCACTTGTACAGGTCAATGATTGGTTCTTTGATTTACTTAACTTCTTCTAGTCCTGATATTATGTTTGCAGTTTGTCTTTGTGCTAGGTACCAAACCAATCCAAAGCAGTCACACATGTATGCTGTGAAAAGGATCTTTAGATACTTGAAAGGTCAACCAGATTTCGGACTTTGGTATGCTAAAGGATCATATTTTGAGCTAAAGGCTTTCACAGATAGTGACTATGGTGGTGAGAACATGGATAGAAAATCAACTAGTGGAGGATGTCAATTTCTTGGAAATAGGCTAGTGTCATGGCAATGCAAGAAGCAGACCACAGTTTCCACATCTACAGCAGAAGCAGAATATGTTGCAGCATCAAGTTGCTGTGCATAGGTTCTTTGGATTCAGAATCAAATGCTGGATTATGGTTTGACTTTCATGAACACTCCTATTTATATTGATAATGTGACACCCCCAAATTTAATGATTTGCGGAAGCTTGATTTGGGTGCCACTAATCAATATACAAAGCACAAAGATAATAATGAACGACCACTATATGCGTCGTTTAAACTTGTATTAATAAAGTGAACGTTTACATCAAAAATAATATTGCACTAGCTCGGTTCCTGAAATTGAGAGATTACATGGCATAATTACTTTTACAAAATATAATAATGCAGTCCAATCTCTAATTGTATGTATGCTGACTCGAGCTAGAAATCCCTGCTTGTACAGTCAACCTACTGCTGGGTACCTGTGATATATACTAAAATGGGTCAGCGAAAACGCTGGTGAGCTCACAGGTTTGTATGTCAATGTATAATTGTCAGAACCGCAAGATTTATAATGAATTTAAAATGCACTTAAGCAAAATAAAAGTTATACTGTCCATGAGCACATAGTCTGAGCTTAACTGATTTGTCAGGCCCAATTAAGGAAACCTAACTGATTTGCCTCCTACGAGTGCCTAATCAACACTCGTCTTCCCAAATGCTAATACATCCGTTTGACCGGTTAGTGCGTGCTAACCCGGATGAGGATTGTCAATCCCATATGATATCATATACTAACATTCACGCTATAAAATACTAGAGACTATGCTTATGGAGGACTTTAAATGATTAGCTTGAAACTCATGTAGTATTTGAAGTTTGTCACTTGCGTTCTACTTGTAAAACAAAATGATGTAGCAATATCACACCCCTGGTAAAAGTAGTGAAAATGGGGCTATGAAACTCACCTGATTCCTGATGTGTTTAACTTAATAAACTTGAAGTAATTAGCAGTGTGTTGGTGTCCAAAGACTTGAAACCTGTATGTGTTCCCGACACTTGATTGTTATTAATTGTACTGGTATCTCGAAAGACTACCTTTGTAGTTGTTATACAACTATATATATATGTCCAAATTACTACGATTTGGTTGATTGAATTGTTACAAGTTACTACGACTTGTTTGATTGAATTGAGACAAGTTACAACGACTTGTTTGATTTTGAAATATGTTTTGAAAACGCGTACGGCCCGTTGGTGACGGATTTGAAATAATAAACCTTAAGTATTATTATCTTGTAATTGGCGTTTTGCACTTGAAAATGTGTCCCAAAGTGTTTTATAAGTCGTATCGTATAAGGGTTTGAGGTTATATAGTTCCGACACTTAGTGAAATTGAGATTTGAAAACCTGCTGTTTTATGCGACATAACAATGCGACACAAAAAGGGTTATGCGACACAAGTGTTGTGTCGCATAGGAGTGCGACACAAAGTCCATACGACACAAGGGTTGTGTCGCATGGATGCGAAATGCTGATTCAACAGCGACATAGTGATTGTGTCGTATGGAGTATGCGACATAGTGGTTGTGTCGCAGAGCTTGCGACACAAAATATCTGGTACGACATAAGGTACGACACAAGGGAATTTATGCGACATAAAGGCTAAAATACGACACAACATGCGACACAGTGCTTGTGTCGCATGGATGAACACCAGCCCAGAAATCCGGCTGTCAACGTTAATTCCGACCAAAAATCCGTTTTAAACTCGTTTTTAAGCTATGAAATCGTGTTCTATACATTGTAATGGACATATATATGTTATCTAACAATCACAAGTGAAAATTACTAAGAATCGAGAGATTTCGGGATTTTGTCGGAAACTTACAATTCGCCGAAATGAAAATCCGGAAAGATAGCGTTGTAGATCGTCGCGAGGTGGTCGTGAATCTCTAAAAATATTTGTGATTCGGTTGCGTTTCGTGGTAGTCTTTGCGATTTCTAGTGATTTTTGGGTGTTTTCTTTAGAGAGAGAAAATAGAGGAGAGAGAGATAGAGTTGAAAGAAATGAGAAGAAAGAAAGGTGGGAGGTGGGGTTATCCCCACTTTTCAGTTTTCGCCCCGCGTCCCGTGCGGTGTTCGTTTGCTCCGTCGTTCAAACGTTAAATAATTATTTTGAACATTAATTTGTACATTTTAAATACAAATTATTACGCGATATTTTATTTAGTTATTTTACAAATAAGTTTATATTTGAGTTATAAATGTAAGTTGGTTTATTTAGTTTTGCGCGTTTTAAACATTTTAAATTATGAACTTTCTGATTGTACAATACAAATGAACACGAGATATTATAATAATAATATTTTTGACATAAAAGCGTTATTTAATAAGATTGGTCACCAACGTCCGTATTTATTTAATCGAATTACATTTGATTTGAACTTGTACGATTTAAACAAACCGCATAATTGTAGATATATATTCAACAATATATATAGTAATTGATACATTAATTAGCCTAACACAGAACTAATTACATGTATTAAAATTTAATTAGGCACTAAAGTATAGTCCTAAATTGACGGTTGTCACATTCTCCCCCTGTTAGGAGAATTTCGTCCCGAAATTTATGTTGGAGTCGTGTTTGACGTCGAATCAGTGAAGAGTTGAGGATACTTGAGTCGCATCTGGTCTTCCCGTTCCCAGGTAAATTCCGGACCGCGCCGCGAATTCCACCTAACCTTGACAATGGGAATACGACTTTGTTTAAGTTGTTTGACCTCACGGTCCATGATTTCTGCGGGTTCCTCAATAAAGTGAAGTTTCTCGTCAACTCGAATTTCATCGAGTGGAATGATAAGTGTCTCATCAGACAGACACTTCTTCAGATTTGAAACATGAAATGTGGGATGCACGCTGCTGAGCTCAGATGGCAGCTGCAATCGATAAGCCACTGGACCAATCCTTTCGAGGATTTCGAATGGCCCAATGTATCTGGGATTCAACTTCCCTCGTTTGCCAAATCGGATTACGCCTTTCCAAGGCGATACTTTGAGTAGAACTCGATCCCCAACTTGGAACTCGAGTGGTTTGCGTCTCACGTCAGCATAACTTTTCTGACGATCACGCGCGGCTTTGAGTTTGTTTTGAATTTCTACGATCCTCTCGGTTGTTTCGTGTATGATTTCTGGACCCGTGAGTTGGCTATCCCCAACTTCGGTCCAACAGATAGGTGACCGGCACTTACGACCGTACAGTGCCTCGAAGGGAGCAGCCTTGATGCTGGTATGATAACTGTTGTTGTACGAGAACTCGCACAATGGTAGATGTTTTTCCCAGTTTACGCCGAAGTCTACTACGCAGGCCCGTAGCATGTCTTCCAGTGTTTGAATGGTACGTTCACTTTGGCCGTCTGTTTGAGGATGGTATGCGGTACTCATATCAAGTCGAGTACCCAGGGATTTTTGAAGTGATTGCCAAAATTGTGAAGTGAAACGACTATCTCTATCGGAGATAATTGAGATTGGAACACCGTGTTTGGTCACGATTTCCTTCAGATAAATGTTGGTGAGGCGTTCCATTTTGTCAGATTCCTTGATTGCCAGGAAGTGAGCAGATTTTGTGAGACGATCCACGATCACCCAAATGGTATCGCAACCGTTCGAGGATCGAGGTAGTTTGGTTATGAAGTCCATGGCAATTTGTTCCCATTTCCATTCAGGAAGACTGGGTTGTTGAAGTAAACCAGAAGGTTTTTGATATTCGATTTTGACTTTGGAGCAAGTAAGGCACTTGCTGACATAGGCGGCGATCTCAGCTTTCATGTTCGGCCACCAGTAGAAATCCTTGATACCGTGGTACATTTTATCGGACCCCGGATGGATAGAATATTTAGACTTGTGAGCTTCATCCATCACCAAGTCTCGTAGGTTCCCAAATTTAGGCAACCAGATTCGGTTTGAGAAATATCTAATCCCGTTAGATTTGATTTCGAACTGTTTATCCATGCCCCGCAAGGCTTCATCTTTGACATTTTCGGGTTTTAAGGCTTCGAGTTGAGCAGTGAGGATTTGAATGTTTAAATTGTTGTGAATGGTCATACTGAGGGCTCGAACCCGAAGTGGTTTCACTCGCTCTTTTCGACTGAGGGCATCAGCAACAACATTTGCTTTGCCTGGATGATATTTGAGTTCGCAGTCGTAATCAGTAAGCAACTCTACCCATCGACGTTGCCTCATGTTGAGATCCTTCTGATCGAATATGTGTTGAAGGCTTTTATGGTCGGTAAAGATTGTACATCTGGTACCGTAAAGGTAATGTCTCCAGATTTTGAGGGCAAAAACGACAGCTCCTAGCTCGAGGTCGTGGGTGGTGTAATTCTTTTCATGAATCTTGAGCTGTCGGGAAGCATAAGCTATGACTTTGTCTCGTTGCATGAGCACACAACCGAGACCTTGATGAGAAGCATCGCAGTATACCACGAAATCATCGGTGCCTTCGGGTAATGATAGGATAGGAGCACTGCAAAGCTTTTGCTTTAAGAGTTGAAATGCCGACTCTTGTTTCTCAGTCCAGTCAAACTTTTTGTCTTTCTGGGTTAGAGTCGTGAGTGGTATGGCTATCTTGGAGAAATTTTCAATGAATCTTCGATAGTACCCGGCAAGTCCCAAAAACTGCCGTACTTCGGTTGGAGTGGTTGGCGATTTCCAATCTTTGATAGCTTCGATTTTCGACGGGTCAACGTGAATTCCCTGACTGTCAATCACGTGACCAAGGAATTGAACGGTTTTGATCCAGAACTCACACTTAGAGAACTTGGCATAGAGCTCCTCGTGTTTAAGCAGTTCAAGGATGGTTTTGAGGTGTTGCGCGTGTTCTTCTTTGTTTCGTGAATATATAAGGATGTCGTCGATGAAGACAATGACAAATTTGTCAAGATAAGGCTTGCACACCCGATTCATAAGATCCATGAATACAGCCGGTGCGTTTGTTAGGCCGAATGGCATCACTTGGAATTCGTAATGCCCGTAGCGGGTTCTGAAAGCGGTTTTTGGAATATCGGCATCGCGAACACGCAATTGGTGATAACCGGATCGGAGATCAATCTTTGAATAACAACTCGACCCTTGCAGTTGGTCGAACAAATCATCGATTCGAGGAAGTGGATACCGGTTCTTGACAGTTAACTTGTTCAACTCTCGATAGTCGATACACATTCGAAAGGAACCATCTTTCTTCTTAACGAATAGGACCGGAGCTCCCCAAGGTGAAGAACTCGGCCTGATAAACCCTCGTTCCAGGAGTTCCTGTAACTGGGTGGACAACTCCTGAAGTTCGGATGGAGCTAAACGGTATGGTGCTCGGGCCACAGGCGCAGCACCTGGTACAAGATCGATTGAGAACTCAACCTGTCTTGGTGGTGGTAGACCAGGTAGTTCTTCAGGAAAGACTTCTGGAAAGTCTCGAACAATTGGAACATCCTCAAGTCGCTTCTCCTCCGACTTTTTCTCCATGATGTGCGCGAGGATTGATGGATAACCCTTTCTCAGAAATTTCCGGGTTTTAAGACAAGAGATGATGTTAAGCCTCGTCCCTCCGGTCTCCCCCTGTATGACTAGGGTTCTACCGACAGTGAGAGGTATGCGAACAATTTTGTCATAGCAGATGATTTCGGCGCTATGTTTGGATAACCAATCCATGCCTACGATGACATCGAAACTTCCTATCTTAATAGGCATAAGATCTATGGAGAAGGTTTCGTCGGCTAGATTTAAGGTGCAATTAGGTATCACACTATTTGTTTCTATCAATTTGCCATTTGCTAGCTCTACGGTGTACTTAACATCTAAAGCAACAGGTGTGATGTCAAGTAGAGGGTAAAATTCATCGGAAATAAAACTCCTATCGGCACCAGTATCAAACAGTATGGAAGCAGTTAAATTGTTGAGGAGGAACATACCCGTGACCACATTCGGGTCCTGACGGGCGTCCCCTGAGTTGATCACGAAGGCGCTACTTTTGGTGTTGTTGTTGTTGCGGGAGTTGTTGTTGCTGTTGCCCTTATTCTTCAACTTTGGGCAAGAATCTCTGAAGTGTCCTGGGTTTCCACATTCGTAGCAGGACCTAGGTTGTCGGGTATTTCTGTCAGAGGGGTTGTTGTTGGATTTGGGGGCTCGGCAATCCTTAGTCAAATGCCCTTGCCTCCTGCAGTTGTTGCAAGGAGTACCGCACTGACCAAAATGGTGGTAGTTACACTTGGGACAATAAGGTCTGCCCCCGGTGTAGCTATGGGTGGTTTCAGAGTTGGTGTTGTAGACTTGGATGGCGTTGTTTTTCTTGTTGGAGTTGTGGTGGTGTTCAGTGGATTTGCGTTTGTTGTTGTTGGAGGATGAGTTGTTGGAGGTCTCACGGCTGACGACTAGGGCCATGAGTTCGTGGGCCAATCGAATGGCACTCTCAGTGGTGGTTGGTTTGGATGAGGCGACGTTTCCCTGGATGTTCTCAGGAAGTCCACGAATGTATTTCTTAATGCCCTTACTTTCTGGTTCGACCAAACCCGGGCATAATAGAGTAAACTGCTGAAATTTGGTGGTATAATCAGCGACATCATTTCCCTGCACTTCCAGATGCCAGAATTCTTCTTCCAGCCTATGCAGTTCTTCTTCAGGACAGTACTTTTCTGTCAGCTTCTTTTTCAGTTCGGCCCAAGGAAGTCGGTTTGCAACCTCAAGGCCTACAGAGTTTGCGTGGGTTTTCCACCACGTGGATGCACCTTCCTGAAAGGTGTAAACAGCGAATTTGACCTTGTTGTTCTCAGTGCAGTCGCAGAGATTGAAAACAGATTCCATGCGCTCAATCCAACGGATCAAACCAATGGCACCTTCCGTGCCCTTGAAGTATAACGGTTTACAGCTAAGGAAGTCCTTATAGGAGCAGGGTTTGGGTGGTGGAATATTGGTTGCGGTGTCCTCGCTAGCGGGTGGTGTTCGGGTAGCCAAGGCTTCAGTCACACTGCGGGCAATTATTCCCGCGATCTCAGCTTCGCTAAGGGTAATTTGACGACGTGGAGGCATGATGCTGAGTAAGAAAGAACAAGGAAATGAAATAAGATACTAGTCCGAGTATGATGAACTAGTGGTGTGTTTGTCATTCCGAGACAAAACGTTTGAAAGAAAGAGGCCTATATTCATATAATATAATATAATATAATATAGCCTAAAGTTGTAATGAGGTCTATTCATGTAAATATATGTATATCACATAATAACCTATTGAGTGTCTAGCACAGAGTGTTTTTGAGTCCCGTTTCTCTCGAGGTCAGAGTCAACTAATGCATTCCTGTTCAACATAACTCTTTCAGATTTCACATCATCTTTCTTTAATTGTACATAGTTGATCAGGCTATGTTAAATTAAAGTCGTATGATGTAATCCCTGAACTAGTCATAACTAATAAGGAATACTGCCTAACGGTCATAGTCTAGGCCCACTAAATGCAACCTAGTTCACTATAACCTTAGGCTCTGATACCAATCTGTGACACCCCCAAATTTAATGATTTGCGGAAGCTTGATTTGGGTGCCACTAATCAATATACAAAGCACAAAGATAATAATGAACGACCACTATATGCGTCGTTTAAACTTGTATTAATAAAGTGAACGTTTACATCAAAAATAATATTGCACTAGCTCGGTTCCTGAAATTGAGAGATTACATGGCATAATTACTTTTACAAAATATAATAATGCAGTCCAATCTCTAATTGTATGTATGCTGACTCGAGCTAGAAATCCCTGCTTGTATAGTCAACCTACTGCTGGGTACCTGTGATATATACTAAAATGGGTCAGCGAAAACGCTGGTGAGCTCACAGGTTTGTATGTCAATGTATAATTGTCAGAACCGCAAGATTTATAATGAATTTAAAATGCACTTAAGCAAAATAAAAGTTATACTGTCCATGAGCACATAGTCTGAGCTTAACTGATTTGTCAGGCCCAATTAAGGAAACCTAACTGATTTGCCTCCTACGAGTGCCTAATCAACACTCGTCTTCCCAAATGCTAATACATCCGTTTGACCGGTTAGTGCGTGCTAACCCGGATGAGGATTGTCAATCCCATATGATATCATATACTAACATTCACGCTATAAAATACTAGAGACTATGCTTATGGAGGACTTTAAATGATTAGCTTGAAACTCATGTAGTATTTGAAGTTTGTCACTTGCGTTCTACTTGTAAAACAAAATGATGTAGCAATATCACACCCCTGGTAAAAGTAGTGAAAATGGGGCTATGAAACTCACCTGATTCCTGATGTGTTTAACTTAATAAACTTGAAGTAATTAGCAGTGTGTTGGTGTCCAAAGACTTGAAACCTGTATGTGTTCCCGACACTTGATTGTTATTAATTGTACTGGTATCTCGAAAGACTACCTTTGTAGTTGTTATACAACTATATATATATGTCCAAATTACTACGATTTGGTTGATTGAATTGTTACAAGTTACTACGACTTGTTTGATTGAATTGAGACAAGTTACAACGACTTGTTTGATTTTGAAATATGTTTTGAAAACGCGTACGGCCCGTTGGTGACGGATTTGAAATAATAAACCTTAAGTATTATTATCTTGTAATTGGCGTTTTGCACTTGAAAATGTGTCCCAAAGTGTTTTATAAGTCGTATCGTATAAGGGTTTGAGGTTATATAGTTCCGACACTTAGTGAAATTGAGATTTGAAAACCTGCTGTTTTATGCGACATAACAATGCGACACAAAAAGGGTTATGCGACACAAGTGTTGTGTCGCATAGGAGTGCGACACAAAGTCCATACGACACAAGGGTTGTGTCGCATGGATGCGAAATGCTGATTCAACAGCGACATAGTGATTGTGTCGTATGGAGTATGCGACATAGTGGTTGTGTCGCAGAGCTTGCGACACAAAATATCTGGTACGACATAAGGTACGACACAAGGGAATTTATGCGACATAAAGGCTAAAATACGACACAACATGCGACACAGTGCTTGTGTCGCATGGATGAACACCAGCCCAGAAATCCGGCTGTCAACGTTAATTCCGACCAAAAATCCGTTTTAAACTCGTTTTTAAGCTATGAAATCGTGTTCTATACATTGTAATGGACATATATATGTTATCTAACAATCACAAGTGAAAATTACTAAGAATCGAGAGATTTCGGGATTTTGTCGGAAACTTACAATTCGCCGAAATGAAAATCCGGAAAGATAGCGTTGTAGATCGTCGCGAGGTGGTCGTGAATCTCTAAAAATATTTGTGATTCGGTTGCGTTTCGTGGTAGTCTTTGCGATTTCTAGTGATTTTTGGGTGTTTTCTTTAGAGAGAGAAAATAGAGGAGAGAGAGATAGAGTTGAAAGAAATGAGAAGAAAGAAAGGTGGGAGGTGGGGTTATCCCCACTTTTCAGTTTTCGCCCCGCGTCCCGTGCGGTGTTCGTTTGCTCCGTCGTTCAAACGTTAAATAATTATTTTGAACATTAATTTGTACATTTTAAATACAAATTATTACGCGATATTTTATTTAGTTATTTTACAAATAAGTTTATATTTGAGTTATAAATGTAAGTTGGTTTATTTAGTTTTGCGCGTTTTAAACATTTTAAATTATGAACTTTCTGATTGTACAATACAAATGAACACGAGATATTATAATAATAATATTTTTGACATAAAAGCGTTATTTAATAAGATTGGTCACCAACGTCCGTATTTATTTAATCGAATTACATTTGATTTGAACTTGTACGATTTAAACAAACCGCATAATTGTAGATATATATTCAACAATATATATAGTAATTGATACATTAATTAGCCTAACACAGAACTAATTACATGTATTAAAATTTAATTAGGCACTAAAGTATAGTCCTAAATTGACGGTTGTCACAGATAATACCTCTGCTATTAGTATCATTCAAAATCCTGTTAAGCATTTAAAAACCAAACACATTGAGATCAGATATCATTTTATAAGAGATTGTTATGATAAAAGATTGATTCATATTTTTAAAATTCATACTGATAATCAACTTGCAGATCTTTTTACAAAAGCATTTGATGTAGGAAGATTTACATTTTTGATAACTAATATCGGTATGATCAATCTCACTTAAGTGTTTTGGTCAGGATTTGATACTAACAGTGGTCAAAGTTATGTTGTAAGTGACAGGGTCAACTACTGCCACTGTCAACATAAATTTCACCCCTGTTGTATAACTTAACCCCCTGCTAGTGTTTTTCTTTAGTGTTTGTTGCAGGTTTCAGCCACTGTCAAGAGACATCACTGCTGCTGGAATCTAACATGTTAATTTTTTATTGTTTTTGAAAAAAAAAAAAAAGGTTCTTTTTCTAATAAAGCTAAGTGTATGCCCCTGTTAGTTCTAAACTGGAGTTTCCTTGGTCGGATGCCCCTGCTAGACTATCAGCCGCTGTTAGCTTTGTTAGATGGTTAAAAAGGGTTGACTATAATTGACTAAGTGATGTACCCCTGTTGGGCTTATTTGTATGTTGTGCCCCTGCTGGGTATAACCAGCAGTGCCACTGTTAGGTCTAATTTCTAGGGCTTGACATTGTCAACATATAAATACCCAAACACTTTTTTTTTTTAATTAAGCTTTCAAAATTCACAAAACCCTTCAATAACCGCTCTCGTTTGTGTTTGTTCATTGTAAACCGATCTTCATTCTTGCATCAATTTCATTAATGGCATCATCATCTTCATCTAATTCTGGTACTTCTACTCTGAGTGTTCATTCTGAACACAACATGAGGGCTTTCTTGAACAAAGACATTGCAGATGAGTATTTTCACCCGATTATCGATTTCTTGAGTAACTGTCCAGTTACATATGCCCTTACTGTCGCCCCAAGATTGATAAGATCTCATATTCAAGAATTCTGGCAGAATGCAAAGGAAGGGAATGTTAATGGAATTACTCACATTCATTCCACTGTCAAGGGCAAGAAGGTAATGGTGACTGAGATTGTTCTTAGAGAACTTCTGCAGTTTGATGATGAAGGAGGAGTTCTGGAATTATCAAGAGATGATTTGTTTAAAGGTATAAAGGATATGGGGTATGAAGGTACTGGAAAAGCAAGGTCTGAATATACTTTCTTGAAGTCATGGTTCTGTCCTCAGTGGAAGTTCTACATTCATACTTTTTTGGTATGTTTGTCTCAAAAGAGGACTAGTTTTAATGAATTTAGTTCTAGTATTGCATATCCTATAATCTGCTTGGCACAGGGTCTTAAATTTAATATGTCTAGGTTTATCTTAGATAACATGATCAGGAATGTAAAGGGTGATACATTTGTTATGTACCCTAGATTTGTTCAGCTTTTGTTGAAGCAGAGAATAGTGTAATAGTTAGCTCTACTCTATCCTTGAAGGCTTGAAGACTATTAGAGCCATGAACCAGTATCAGAGTACTTTCTCCAAGAAGGAAACTGCATTGTTTTCTACAATGTTAGTTGCTTCTTCTGCTACCCGTGGTGTATTACCAACATCACTTGGACCAAATGATGAGAGGCCAACAACACAAGTTGGTTCTGAACACACATCAGGAGGTGGCACAAAAAGAAAACAAGGGAACCAAGAGCCTACCCAAAGAAAAGACAAGAAATCCAAGAAAACTACACAGACTATGGAGATTCCTGTTTCTTCACAGTCTCAGCCAAATGATCAATCACAATAGGTGAACATACTTGATGAAAATGTTCATTCTGGAAGGGCTGCCACTACTGTCTCTAGCCCACTGGCAGGGCAGGACAGTGGTAACATCAATAAGACCCAACCAGAGGCAACTACTTTTGATGAACAACTAGGTGATGAACCCATGGGTGATGAATCAAATGTAGGTCCCAGTACCAAGCAAATAGGGGCATCTGCAGTGGCAGATGTGGTCAATGATTCATCTAGGAGGTCACACTCCAATGTTGATGAGACCAGACATACTTTGAAATTGATGAAACAAATACTTGCAGATGATATTCTTGATCTTTAGAACAAGTATAAAGCTGAGCATAGAATCAATCGAGAGCAAGATATCATTATTGCTGAACAGAAGAAGCTGATTCTCAAGCAAGAGGCTGAATTGGCTGATATGAGGAATAGGTTGGCAGTCTTGGAGGATGCAGTTGGTAGGATTTTGTTGCCTGCTACTCAAATTAGGGAATCTTCAGGCAAGGGGGAGAATAAAGATGATCATGAGCAAAATGATGTGCCTGAAGATGAGAAAGATAATGATGATGATTCAGATGGTCAAGATGACAACAATGATGGTGATACTGGTGGTACAGGTATAATGGATACAATTGAATCTGACCTGAATGAGAAGAGTGATGATGGAGTGGAGGATGAGGAGCTAAATGTGTCTGTTGAAGATTATGTGATTAATGAAGGTATGGATGATCAAGGTATGGATGATCAGATGGTGGATGCTGAGCATGATAGAAGAATGGTGGTATATGTGGGTGAAAATGTGCAGGCAAGTGGTTCAGAAAATGAAAGTGTGAATGTTGCAGATTATAATGCAAGTCAAATTGGTCCAGCATTCAATGTTTTTCCATTAAACAAAGGATTACCTTTTGAGGCTGCGGTTAATTTGTATATCTGGGATGTTATGGGAGGAAATCTTGACTGGAGGAAGAAAGTGAGCTTTAGTGATAGGATGGTGTATGAACAAAAAGTTGATGAGCTTGATAAATCTGTTGAAACAGAGGAGATGGAAAGTGGTGATGTAGAGGTTGAGGGGGAGTTTGTAGAATCTAAGCCCGAAGAAATAGAAGAGAAAAAGAGGTTGATATACAACAGGAAGAAGTCTATTCCTAAGAGAAAATCTACCTCTGCCAAGGTACAAACCCCTGTTAACACTCAATCTATGACCACTGCTAGTAGTGTTTCTACTTCTGCTAGTAGTTTGGTTTCTACCACTGCTGAGGTATCTACCACTGTTGGTACTTCAGCAGCAACCCCTGTTACTACAAATCCTACCCCTGTTAATTATCACAGAATCAACCACTGTTACATCACCAACACCTGTCAACACTTCAAATATTCTAACAACAACCACTGTCACAACTACTGTTACCCCAATTTACACCACTGCTACAGCAACTACCACTACCAGGGCTCTAGAAGTGCATGTTACAATGAGAGAACCTACACAACCACCCAAACCTAAGTCTGATCTTCCAAAGATTGATTTAAAGGACAAAGGTAAGGGAAAATTGAAAGAAGAAAGAAAGATTAAGAAGTTTGTAGAGCCTCCAATTGATTTAGATGAGGCTAGGAGAGCTCAGGAGGAGCATGATGAGAGAATGTTAAGAATGGCTGTTGAGTCCAGGAGACAAGAAGGTCCTGATGTTGATGTTGTACTAGAAGACATGAGTGTGGTAACCTTATCACAAAAGGCTGCAAGGATGATTAATGAAATTACTGCAAAAGGTCAAAGATTACCTGCTCATAAAATTCATGACCTTCTGGATAAAAAGGGTGGACATGATAAAGATGGTTTAACTCCAGGGTTTGCTTTGTTGAAGAAAACCAGAGAGGAGCAGGCAAGGAAAAAGAGACAAGATACTTTGGATAAAAAGAGAAATAAACCTCCTACTTCTGCTCAGAGGAAAATGGAGTTGCTCAGAATTCTTGGTGAAAGATATGCACCAAGAAGTATGCTTGAAGGATGGGATGTAGAGAAATTGGAAAAAGCCTATGAAAAATATCAGAATGTGGGAAAGGAGGATTTTGAGAAAAGACTCATGCAAGACAAATTTATTGAGAAAAAGTTGGCTGAGGATAGAAAGAAGATTGCTGAGCAGGTAAGAAAAGAGGGGGAAGATAGAATTGAAAAGAAAGAGCAAGAGGAAGCAGAAGCCAAATAAAGAGAAATCAAAAGGCTTTTTGATGAAAATCTAAGGAGCAGATGGAATGGAGTTATTGCTAGAGATAGTGTAATTTCTGATTTGGAGAGAGATGCAGAAGGGTTGAGAAAATATATTAATGAGGTGAAGGATAGCAAAGAAAATATTCACATCAATCATGATAGATCATCAAGGATAGTTGAATGGGAAGGACAAAGTTCAAAAGTTGCTAATGTTGTCAAAGAGCAGATCAAGATTGTCAGTGTGACAACCGTCAATTTAGGACTATAATTTAGGGCCTAATCAAGTTTTAATACATGTAATTAGTTCTGTGTTAGGCTAATTAATGTATCAATTATTATATATTGTTGAATATATATCTACAATTAGGCGGTTTGTTTAAATCGTACGAGTTTTAAATCGAATGAATTTCGATACAATAAATACGGACGTTGGTGAACAATTTTATTAAGTAATACAAATATTATTTAATAATTCAATTTTATTTAGAATACTATTTAATATGATATTTCGTATCCAAATTTTATTACGCGACTAAACATACAAACGCGCAAATAAATAAAACGAATTTCAATTTAAATACCCAAATGGATAATTGACAAAATATTTTAATAAAACATTTTATAATAAATTCGTAATTTAAAACATATCTTTTAATGTGTAAAAATCAATTAACGTTTGAACAACGGAGCGAACGAACACCACACGGAGCGGGAACACGGGGCGAAAATGGGAGTTTAACCTCCCACTCCCACCCACTTTTCTCTCATTTCTCTTTTTCTCTATCTCTCTCCTCTCTAATTTCTCTCAATTTTCATCACCACCAAACCACCAAAAATCGCAAAATAAACATACTAAACGACCTCGGATCTTCAAGCCCTTTTGGAATAAACGACCACCTCGCGACGATCTACACTTCTATCTTCCCGGAATTTCATTTCGGCGAATTGTAAGTTTCCGACACAACTCCGAAAACTCTCATTTTTTAGTTTTATAACTTGCTAGTTGTTTGTATAACCTTATAATGTCCTAAAATGGGTTGGGTAAAAATATTAGGCCGATCGATGGCCGGAAAATGCGTTTTTGAAGCTTAAACTCCGATCAGAACCCGTACGTCGCATTTGGCCTGGAGCAAATGCGACGCAGCAACCTACGTCGCACTATATCCCCAACGTCGCTTATAGCGACGCAGCCTGTTACGTCGCATTGACTTGCGAACGTCGCACATAGCGACGCAGACCTTAACGTCGCAAAACGAACCTACGTCGCATAAGCGACGTAGCACCCTACGTCGCTATTGACTTAGCACCGTTGACTTTAGCGACGCAACCCTTTTCGTCGCAAAACTCGTACGTCGCTCCCTACGTCGCAGGCTACGTCGCACAAAACAGAATCTTCAAAACCCAAAATTTTCAAAGTCAAATTTTACTGTAGCAATTCACTGTAGCCATTCACTGTAGCAACAATAAAATAACATTTTAGAACTATTGTTACAACCGTCACCAACGGGCCGTACGTGTTTTCAAAACATACTTCAAAATCAAACAAGTCATGGTAACTTGTATCAATTTATTCAAACAAGTCATTGTAACTTGTATCAATTTAAATCAAACAAGTCGAAGTAACTTGTAACAATACAATCGACCAAATCGGGGTAATTTGGACATTAAGTTAGACAAACAATTCCAATGGTAGTCTTTCGAGATACCAATATAATTAATAACAATTCAAGTGTCGTGGACACATTCAGGTTTCAAGTCTTTGGACACCAACACACTACTAATTACTTCAAGTTTAATTGCTTAACATTTCAAGACCCAGGTGAGTTTCATGTCCCCATTTTCACTATTTTACAACTAGGGGTGTGATATTACTACTCGATTTTGTTTTACAAGTAGAACGCAAGTGACAAACTTCAAATACTACATGAGTTTCAAGCTAATCAATTTAAAGTCCTCCATAGCATAGTCTCTAGTATTTATAGCGTGAATGTTAGTATATGATATCATATGGGATTGACAATCCTCATCCGGGTTAGCACGCACTAACCGGTCAAACGGATGTATTAGCATTTGGGAAGACGAGTGTGGATTAGACACTCGTAGGAGGCATTTCAAGTTAGGTTTCCTTAATTGGGCCTGACAAATCAAGTTAAGCTCAGACTATGTGCTCATGGATTGTATAACTTTTATTTTGCTTAATTGCATTTTAAATTCAATTATTAAATCTTGCGGTTCTGACAACTATACATTGACATACAAACCTGTGAGCTCACCAGCGTTTTCGCTGACCCATTTTAGTATTTATCACATGTACCCAGCAGTAGGTTGGCTGCACAAGCAGGAACTATTAGCTCGAGTCAGCATTCATACAACTAGAGATTTGATTGCATTATTATATTTTGTAAAAGTAATTATGCTTTGAAATCTCCCAATTTCAGGAATCGAGCTAATGTAATTATATTTTGATGTAAACATTTATTTTATCTATACAAGTTTAAAACGACGCATATAGTGGTCGTTCATTATATCTTATGTGCTTTGTATATTGATTAGTGACACCCATTTCGAGCTTCCGCAAATCATTAAATTTGGGGGTGTCACAGTCAGAGAGGATGGGAATGAGCAATACTTGACATCTGTTGCTGATGTGCTCAAAAATGTGAATAGGTTAGACATTCTAGATCTGTGCGAGCTAAACAGTCAAAGAAACAGGCAGGCTTCACTGGTGATAATGGAAAGAGAGTTGGGGAGATGTTTGAGTATGTTGTTTGAGCCTGAGCCATTCACTAATTTGTTCTTAAACTGCATTGATGCTGTGAATACATGGAGACATTTTGTTAGAGCTGGAGTTCATATGATCTTATTCAGAAGTGGAATGACAATCTACATGCTTGATGAGAGACGATATGTTCTGGGGACTCAGATTCTAAGAAATGTGCTTGCATCTCAACTGAGAACTACAGTGATTTCAGAAGGAGCATTCAATGCTTTATACATGGTGCTCAATCAGTTTCATAAAAGAATGGAGTTGGAAAGAATAAGAGAGGAGGAGAAAAAGAGAAAACAAAATCAAGCTCCTAAAGATGAAAAGAAAGATGAAGAAACTTGATACATTGCTGAGAATGATCAAGTTTAGGGGGAGATTGTTGAGACCTGAGCCACTGTCAGATCTGCTCAGAGTACAAGTATGCTGCCACTGTTAGAAGAAGTTCACCACTGTTAGAGTTTTTGTATTGACAGTACCGCTGTCAACTAGTTTTAGTCTAACAGTGCCACTGTTGGTACTTGTAACTTGTATTTTGTATTTACTCCACTGTTAGTAATATACGAGTACTACCCCTGTTAGTTATATAGACAACCACTGTTGGTTAGATAAAGTCGGTTAGAGTTATATTACGAGTCAATAAGGATTCCTAATATGTTTGATTCTGTAAAGGACTCTATGTGATTATAAATAGAGATCCTGTAAAACCCTAGAAGGATACGAGTCATTCTAGTTATTAGCTTCAAGGTTGTAAACCCTAACACAATTGTGTGTTCGTATTATCGATAATAATATTGAAGCTTTTTGATTAGATATTCTGTTTATACAAGTTCTTCAAGTTGTTAATAAACTATTCCGCAAGCTTATTAACAATTCATCAAAGTAATACATACTAAGATCTCTAACTGGGATTAACATTTTGTTTATTGAATTATTGTACCTCAGAAACCCGAGTTTTTATATAAGCAAAAAACACTGAGTTCCTTTGCGTGACAGTTTAAAATTCTATTGATAGTCAAATTATTAATTTTTGTTCTATATTAGGTATTTATATATGTTTAGGATGGAAAATTGTTTATTTATATACCACAATCTTGGAAATTACCTAACTTTTTTGCAATACGCAAAAATACGTATTATTTTGTGTAATGCTTAAATTTTTAATTCTGTGTCATATTTTATATTTTAATGAAAAAATATGTGGTCAATTTAAGTATGTATATACCTTATTTTTTGAATTATTACAGTTTCTATTGTAACAAAGAAAACCCGAGTTTTTCTATAAGCAAAAAAAACTGAGTTCCTTTGTGTGACAGTTTAAAATTCTATTGATAGTCAAATTATAAATTTTTGTTCTATATTAGGTATTTATATACGTTTAGGATGGAAAATTGTTTATTTATATACTACAATCTTGGAAATTACCGAACTTTTTTGCATTACGCAAAAATACGTACTATTTTGCGTAATGCTTAAATTTTTAATTCGGTGCCAGATTTTATATTTTAATGAAAAAATAGGCTATTATATATAGTTATGTGGTCAATTTAAGTATGTATATACATTATTTTTTGAAGTATTGTTGTTTCTATTGGAACTCAAAAAACCCGAGTTTTTCGATAAGTAAAAAAAAAACTGAGTTCTTTTGCATGACAACTTAAAAATCTATTTATAGTCAAATTATTAATTTTTGTTCTATATTAGGTATTTATATGTTTAGGATGGAAAATTGTTTATTTATATATGACAATCTTGGAAATTACCGAACTTTTTTACATTACGCAAAAATACGTACTATTTTGCGTAATGCTTTAATTTTTAATTCGGTGCCAGATTTCATATTTTAATGAAAAAATAGGCTATTATATATAGTTATGTGGTGAAATTAAGTATGTATATAAATTTTTTTTTTTTTTTTGAATTATTGCTGTTTCTATTGGAACTCAAAAAACCCGAGTTTTTCGATAAGCAAAAAAAAAAACTGAGTTCCGTTGTGTTACAGTTTAAAAATCTATTGATAGTTAAATTTTTAATTTTTGGTATATATTAGGTATTTATATACGTTTATGATGGAAAATTGTTTATTTATATACGACAACCTTGGAAATTACCTAACTTTTTTGCATTACGCAAAAATACGTACTATTTTGCCTAATGCTTTAATGTTTAATTCGGTGCCAGATTTCATATTTTAATGAAAAAATAGGCTATTATATATAGTTATGTGGTGAATTTAAGTATGTATATACATTTTTTTTTTTGAATTATTGTTGTTTCTATTGGAACTCAAAAAACCCGAGTTTTTCGATTAGCAAAAAAAAACTGAGTTCCTTTGTGTGACTGTTTAAAAATCTATTGATAGTCAAATTTTTAATTTTTGGTCCTTAATAGGTATTTATATAGGTTTAGGATGAAAAATTGTTTATTTATATACGACAATCTTGGAAATTACTGAACTTTTTTGCATTACGCAAAAATACTTACTATTTTGCGTAATGCTTAAATTTTTAATTCGGTGCCAGATTTTATATTTTAATGAAAAAATAGGCTATTATATATAGTTATGTGGTCAATTTAAGTATGTATATACATTATTTTTTGAATTATTGAAGTTTCTATTGTAACTCAGAAAACCCGAGTTTTTCGATAAGCAAAAAACACGAGTTCCTTTGCGTGACAGTTTAAAATTCTATTGATAGTCAAATAATTAATTTTTGTTCTATATTAGGTATGTATATACGTTTAGGATGGAAAATTGTTTATTTATATACGACAATCTTGGAAATTACCGAACTTTTTTACATTACGCAAAAATACGTACTATTTTGCGTAATGCTTTAATTTTTAATTCGGTGCCAGATTTCATATTTTAATGAAAAAATAGGCTATTATATATAGTTATGTGGTGAATTTAAGTATGTATATAAATTTTTTTATTTTATTTTTAATTATTGCTGTTTCTATTGGAACTCAAAAAACCCGAGTTTTTCGATAAGCAAAAAAAACTGAGTTCCATTGTGTTACAGTTTAAAAATCTATTGATAGTTAAATTTTTAATTTTTGGTCTATATTAGGTATTTATATACGTTTAGGATGGTAAATTGTTTATTTATATACGACAATCTTTGAAATTACCTAACTTTTTGGCATTACGTAAAAATACGTACTATTTTGCCTAATGCTTTAATTTTTAATTCGGTGCCAGATTTCATATTTTAATGAAAAAATAGGCTATTATATATAGTTATGTGGTGAATTTAAGTATGTATATACATTTTTTTTTTTGAATTACTGCTGTTTCTTTTGGAACTCAAAAAACCCGAGTTTTTCGATAAAAAACTGAGTTCCTTTGCGTGACAGCTTAAAAATCTATTTATAGTCAAATTATTAATTTTTGTTCTATATTAGGTATTTATACGTTTAGGATGGAAAATTGTTTATTTATATACGACAATCTTGAAAATTACCGAACTTTTTTACATTACGCAAAAATACGTACTATTTTGCGTAATGCTTTAATATTTAATTCAGTGCCCGATTTCATATTTTAATGAAAAAATAGGCTATTATATATAGTTATGTGGTGAATTTAAGTATGTATATACATTTTTTTTTAATTATTGTTGTTTCTGTTGGAACTCAAAAAACCCGAGTTTTTCGATAAGCAAAAAACACTGAGTTCCTTTGTGTTACAGTTTAAAAAACTATTGATAGTCAAATTTTTAATTTTTGGTCTATATTAGGTATTTATATACGTTTAGGATGGAAAATTGTTTATTTAGATACGACAATCTTGGAAATTACCCAACTTTTTTGCATTACGCAATAAAACGTACTATTTTGCGTAATGCTTTAATTTTTAATTCGGTGCCAGATTTAATATTTTAATAAAAAAAATAGGCTATTATATAAAGTTATGTGGTTAATTTAAGTCTGTATATACATTATTTTTTGAATTATTGTTGTTTCTATTGGAACTCAAAAAACCCGAGTTTTTCGATAAGAAAAAAAAAACTGAGTTCCTTTGCGTGACAGCGTAAAAATCTATTTATAGTCAAATTATTAATTTTTGTTCTATATTAGGTATTTATACGTTTAGGATAGAAAAATGTTTATTTATATACGACAATCTTGGAAATTACCGAACTTTTTTACATTACGCAAAAATACGTACTATTTTACGTAATGCTTTAATTTTTAATTCGGTGCCAGATTTAATATTTTAATGAAAAAATAGGCTATTATATATAGTTATGTGGTGAAATTAAGTATGTATATAAATTTTTTTTTTTTTAATTATTACTGTTTCTATTGGAACTCAAAAAACCCGAGTTTTTCGATAAGCAAAAAAAAAACTGAGTTCCGTTGTGTTACAGTTTAAAAATCTATTGATAGTTAAATTTTTAATTTTTGGTATATATTAGGTATTTATATACGTTTATGATGGAAAATTGTTTATTTATATACGACAATCTTGGAAATTACCTAACTTTTTTGCATTACGCAAAAATACGTACTATTTTGCCTAATGCTTTAATTTTTAATTCGGTGCCAGATTTCATATTTTAATGAATAAATAGGCTATTATATATAGTTATGTGGTGAATTTAAGTATGTATATACATTTCTTTTTGAATTATTGCTGTTTCTATTGGAACTCAAAAAACCCGAGTTTTTTGATTAGCAAAAAAAAACTGAGTTCCTTTGTGTGACTGTTTAAAAATCTATTGATAGTCAAATTTTTAATTTTTGGTCCTTAATAGGTATTTATATAGGTTTAGGATGAAAAATTGTTTATTTATATACGACAATCTTGGAAATTACTGAACTTTTTTGCATTACGCAAAAATACTTACTATTTTGCGTAATGCTTAAATTTTTAATTCGGTGCCAGATTTTATATTTTAATGAAAAAATAGGCTATTATATATAGTTATGTGGTCAATTTAAGTATGTATATACATTATTTTTTGAATTATTGAAGTTTCTATTGTAACTCAGAAAACCCGAGTTTTTCGATAAGCAAAAAACACGAGTTCCTTTGCGTGACAGTTTAAAATTCTATTGATAGTCAAATAATTAATTTTTGTTCTATATTAGGTATGTATATACGTTTAGGATGGAAAATTGTTTATTTATATACGACAATCTTGGAAATTACCGAACTTTTTTACATTACGCAAAAATACGTACTATTTTGCGTAATGCTTTAATTTTTAATTCGGTGCCAGATTTCATATTTTAATGAAAAAATAGGCTATTATATATAGTTATGTGGTGAATTTAAGTATGTATATAAATTTTTTTATTTTTTTTTTAATTATTGATGTTTCTATTGGAACTCAAAAAACCCGAGTTTTTCGATAAGCAAAAAAAACTGAGTTCCGTTGTGTTACAGTTTAAAAATCTATTGATAGTTAAATTTTTAATTTTTGGTCTATATTAGGTATTTATATACGTTTAGGATGGTAAATTGTTTATTTATATACGACAATCTTTGAAATTACCTAACTTTTTGGCATTACGTAAAAATACGTACTATTTTGCCTAATGCTTTAATTTTTAATTCGGTGCCAGATTTCATATTTTAATGAAAAAATAGGCTATTATATATAGTTATGTGGTGAATTTAAGTATGTATATACATTTTTTTTTTTTTTTGAATTACTGCTGTTCCTTTTGGAACTCAAAAAACCCAAGTTTTTCGATAAAAAACTGAGTTCCTTTGCGTGACAGCTTAAAAATCTATTTATAGTCAAATTATTAATTTTTGTTCTATATTAGGTATTTATACGTTTAGGATGGAAAATTGTTTATTTATATACGACAATCTTGAAAATTACCGAACTTTTTTACATTACGCAAAAATACGTACTATTTTGCGTAATGCTTTAATATTTAATTCAGTGCCCGATTTCATATTTTAATGAAAAAATAGGCTATTATATATAGTTATGTGGTGAATTTAAGTATGTATATACATTTTTTTTTAATTATTGTTGTTTCTGTTGGAACTCAAAAAACCCGAGTTTTTCGATAAGCAAAAAACACTGAGTTCCTATGTGTTACAGTTTAAAAAACTATTGATAGTCAAATTTTTAATTTTTGGTCTATATTAGGTATTTATATACGTTTAGGATGGAAAATTGTTTATTTAGATACGACAATCTTGGAAATTACCCAACTTTTTTGCATTACGCAATAAGACGTACTATTTTGCGTAATGCTTTAATTTTTAATTCGGTGCCAGATTTAATATTTTAATAAAAAAATAGGCTATTATATAAAGTTATGTGGTTAATTTAAGTCTGTATATACATTATTTTTTGAATTATTGTTGTTTCTATTGGAACTCAAAAAACCCGAGTTTTTCGATAAGAAAAAAAAACTGAGTTCCTTTGCGTGACAGCGTAAAAATCTATTTATAGTCAAATTATTAATTTTTGTTCTATATTAGGTATTTATACGTTTAGGATAGAAAAATGTTTATTTATATACGACAATCTTGGAAATTACCGAACTTTTTTACATTACGCAAAAATACGTACTATTTTACGTAATGCTTTAATTTTTAATTCGGTGCCAGATTTAATATTTTAATGAAAAAATAGGCTATTATATATAGTTATGTGGTGAAATTAAGTATGTATATAAATTTTTTTTTTTTTTTTGAATTATTGCTGTTTCTATTGGAACTCAAAAAACCCGAGTTTTTCGATAAGCAAAAAAAAACTGAGTTCCGTTGTGTTACAGTTTAAAAATCTATTGATAGTTAAATTTTTAATTTTTGGTATATATTAGGTATTTATATACGTTTATGATGGAAAATTGTTTATTTATATACGACAATCTTGGAAATTACCTAACTTTTTTGCATTACGCAAAAATACGTACTATTTTGCCTAATGCTTTAATTTTTAATTCGGTGCCAGATTTCATATTTTAATGAATAAATAGGCTATTATATATAGTTATGTGGTGAATTTAAGTATGTATATACATTTCTTTTTGAATTATTGCTGTTTCTATTGGAACTCAAAAAACCCGAGTTTTTTGATTAGCAAAAAAAAAAAACTGAGTTCCTTTGTGTGACTGTTTAAAAATCTATTGATAGTCAAATTTTTAATTTTTGGTCCTTATTAGGTATTTATATAGGTTTAGGATGAAAAAATTGTTTATTTATATACGACAATCTTGGAAATTACTGAACTTTTTTGCATTACGCAAAAATACTTACTATTTTGCGTAATGCTTAAATTTTTAGTTCGGTGCCAGATTTTATATTTTAATGAAAAAATAGGCTATTATATATAGTTATGTGGTCAATTTAAGTATGTATATACATTATTTTTTGAATTATTGAAGTTTCTATTGTAACTCAGAAAACCCAAGTTTTTCGATAAGCAAAGAACACTGAGTTCCTTTGCGTGACAGTTTAAAATTCTATTGATAGTCAAATTATAAATTTTTGTTCTATATTAGGTATTTATATACGTTTAGGATGGAAAATTGTTTATTTATATACGACAATCTTGGAAATTACCGAACTTTTTTGCATTACGCAAAAATACGTACTATTTTGCGTAATGCTTAAATTTTGAATTCGGTGCCAGATTTTATATTTTAATGAAAAAATAGGCTATTATATATAGTTATGTGGTCAATTTAAGTATGTATATACATTATTTTTTGAAGTATTGTTGTTTCTATTGGAACTCAAAAAACCCGAGTTTTTCGATAAGTAAAAAAAAACTGAGTTCTTTTGCATGACAACTTAAAAATCTATTTATAGTCAAATTATTAATTTTTGTTCTATATTAGGTATTTATACGTTTAGGATAGAAAAATGTTTATTTATATACGACAATCTTGGAAATTACCGAACTTTTTTACATTACGCAAAAATACGTACTATTTTACGTAATGCTTTAATTTTTAATTCGGTGCCAGATTTAATATTTTAATGAAAAAATAGGCTATTATATATAGTTATGTGGTGAAATTAAGTATGTATATAAATTTTTTTTTTTTTTTTTGAATTATTGCTGTTTCTATTGGAACTCAAAAAACCCGAGTTTTTCGATAAGCAAAAAAAAACTGAGTTCCGTTGTGTTACAGTTTAAAAATCTATTGATAGTTAAATTTTTAATTTTTGGTATATATTAGGTATTTATATACGTTTATGATGGAAAATTGTTTATTTATATACGACAATCTTGGAAATTACCTAACTTTTTTGCATTACGCAAAAATACGTACTATTTTGCCTAATGCTTTAATTTTTAATTCGGTGCCAGATTTCATATTTTAATGAATAAATAGGCTATTATATATAGTTATGTGGTGAATTTAAGTATGTATATACATTTCTTTTTGAATTATTGCTGTTTCTATTGGAACTCAAAAAACCCGAGTTTTTTGATTAGCAAAAAAAAAAAACTGAGTTCCTTTGTGTGACTGTTTAAAAATCTATTGATAGTCAAATTTTTAATTTTTGGTCCTTATTAGGTATTTATATAGGTTTAGGATGAAAAAATTGTTTATTTATATACGACAATCTTGGAAATTACTGAACTTTTTTGCATTACGCAAAAATACTTACTATTTTGCGTAATGCTTAAATTTTTAGTTCGGTGCCAGATTTTATATTTTAATGAAAAAATAGGCTATTATATATAGTTATGTGGTCAATTTAAGTATGTATATACATTATTTTTTGAATTATTGAAGTTTCTATTGTAACTCAGAAAACCCAAGTTTTTCGATAAGCAAAGAACACTGAGTTCCTTTGCGTGACAGTTTAAAATTCTATTGATAGTCAAATTATAAATTTTTGTTCTATATTAGGTATTTATATACGTTTAGGATGGAAAATTGTTTATTTATATACGACAATCTTGGAAATTACCGAACTTTTTTGCATTACGCAAAAATACGTACTATTTTGCGTAATGCTTAAATTTTGAATTCGGTGCCAGATTTTATATTTTAATGAAAAAATAGGCTATTATATATAGTTATGTGGTCAATTTAAGTATGTATATACATTATTTTTTGAAGTATTGTTGTTTCTATTGGAACTCAAAAAACCCGAGTTTTTCGATAAGTAAAAAAAAACTGAGTTCTTTTGCATGACAACTTAAAAATCTATTTATAGTCAAATTATTAATTTTTGTTCTATATTAGGTATTTATACGTTTAGGATGGAAAATTGTTTATTTATATATGACAATCTTGGAAATTACCGAACTTTTTTACATTACGCAAAAATACGTACTATTTTGCGTAATGCTTTAATTTTTAATTCGGTGCCAGATTTCATATTTTAATGAAAAAATAGGCTATTATATATAGTTATGTGGTGAAATTAAGTATGTATATAAATTTTTTTTTTTTTTTGAATTATTGCTGTTTCTATTGGAACTAAAAAAACCCGAGTTTTTCGATAAGCAAAAAAAAAACTGAGTTCCGTTGTGTTACAGTTTAAAAATCTATTGATAGTTAAATTTTTAATTTTTGGTATATATTAGGTATTTATATACGTTTATGATGGAAAATTGTTTATTTATATACGACAATCTTGGAAATTACCTAACTTTTTTGCATTACGCAAAAATACGTACTATTTTGCCTAATGCTTTAATTTTTAATTCGGTGCCAGATTTCATATTTTAATGAATAAATAGGCTATTATATATAGTTATGTGGTGAATTTAAGTATGTATATACATTTCTTTTTGAATTATTGCTGTTTCTATTGGAACTCAAAAAACCCGAGTTTTTTGATTAGCAAAAAAAAAAAACTGAGTTCCTTTGTGTGACTGTTTAAAAATCTATTGATAGTCAAATTTTTAATTTTTGGTCCTTATTAGGTATTTATATAGGTTTAGGATGAAAAAATTGTTTATTTATATACGACAATCTTGGAAATTACTGAACTTTTTTGCATTACGCAAAAATACTTACTATTTTGCGTAATGCTTAAATTTTTAGTTCGGTGCCAGATTTTATATTTTAATGAAAAAATAGGCTATTATATATAGTTATGTGGTCAATTTAAGTATGTATATACATTATTTTTTGAATTATTGAAGTTTCTATTGTAACTCAGAAAACCCAAGTTTTTCGATAAGCAAAGAACACTGAGTTCCTTTGCGTGACAGTTTAAAATTCTATTGATAGTCAAATTATAAATTTTTGTTCTATATTAGGTATTTATATACGTTTAGGATGGAAAATTGTTTATTTATATACGACAATCTTGGAAATTACCGAACTTTTTTGCATTACGCAAAAATACGTACTATTTTGCGTAATGCTTAAATTTTGAATTCGGTGCCAGATTTTATATTTTAATGAAAAAATAGGCTATTATATATAGTTATGTGGTCAATTTAAGTATGTATATACATTATTTTTTGAAGTATTGTTGTTTCTATTGGAACTCAAAAAACCCGAGTTTTTCGATAAGTAAAAAAAAACTGAGTTCTTTTGCATGACAACTTAAAAATCTATTTATAGTCAAATTATTAATTTTTGTTCTATATTAGGTATTTATACGTTTAGGATGGAAAATTGTTTATTTATATATGACAATCTTGGAAATTACCGAACTTTTTTACATTACGCAAAAATACGTACTATTTTGCGTAATGCTTTAATTTTTAATTCGGTGCCAGATTTCATATTTTAATGAAAAAATAGGCTATTATATATAGTTATGTGGTGAAATTAAGTATGTATATAAATTTTTTTTTTTTTTTTTGAATTATTGATGTTTCTATTGGAACTCAAAAAACCTGAGTTTTTCGATAAGCAAAAAAAAAACTGAGTTCCGTTGTGTTACAGTTTAAAAATATATTGATAGTTAAATTTTTAATTTTTGGTATATATTAGGTATTTATATACGTTTATGATGGAAAATTGTTTATTTATATAAGACAACCTTGGAAATTACCTAACTTTTTTGCATTACGCAAAAATACGTACTATTTTGCCTAATGCTTTAATGTTTAATTCGGTGCCAGATTTCATATTTTAATGAAAAAATAGGCTATTATATATAGTTATGTGGTGAATTTAAGTATGTATATACATGTTTTTTTTTAATTATTGTTGTTTCTATTGGAACTCAAAAAACCCGAGTTTTTCGATTAGCAAAAAAAAAACTGAGTTCTTTTGTGTGACTGTTTAAAAATCTATTGATAGTCAAATTTTTAATTTTTGGTCCTTAATAGGTATTTATATAGGTTTAGGATGAAAAATTGTTTATTTATATACGACAATCTTGGAAATTACTGAACTTTTTTGCATTACGCAAAAATACTTACTATTTTGCGTAATGCTTAAATTTTTAATTCGGTGCCAGATTTTATATTTTAATGAAAAAATAGGCTATTATATATAGTTATGTGGTCAATTTAAGTATGTATATACATTATTTTTTGAATTATTGAAGTTTATATTGTAACTCAGAAAACCCGAGTTTTTCGATAAGCAAAAAACACGAGTTCCTTTGCGTGACAGTTTAAAATTCTATTGATAGTCAAATAATTAATTTTTGTTCTATATTAGGTATGTATATACGTTTAGGATGGAAAATTGTTTATTTATATACGACAACCTTGGAAATTACCGAACTTTTTTACATTACGCAAAAATACGTACTATTTTGCGTAATGCTTTAATTTTTAATTCGGTGCCAGATTTCATATTTTAATGAAAAAATAGGCTATTATATATAGTTATGTGGTGAATTTAAGTATGTATATAAATTTTTTTTTTTTTTTTTTGAATTATTGCTGTTTCTATTGGAACTCAAAAAACCCGAGTTTTTCGATAAGCAAAAAAAACTGAGTTCCATTGTGTTACAGTTTAAAAATCTATTGATAGTTAAATTTTTAATTTTTGGTCTATATTAGGTATTTATATACGTTTAGGATGGTAAATTGTTTATTTATATACGACAATCTTTGAAATTACCTAACTTTTTGGCATTACGCAAAAATACGTATTATTTTGCCTAATGCTTTAATTTTTAATTCGGTGCCAGATTTCATATTTTAATGAAAAAATAGGCTATTATAAATAGTTATGTGGTGAATTTTAGTATGTATATACATTTTTTTTTTTTTGAATTACTGATGTTTCTTTTGGAATTCAAAAAACCCGAGTTTTTCGATAAAAAACTGAGTTCCTTTGCGTGACAGCTTAAAAATATATTTATAGTCAAATTATTAATTTTTGTTCTATATTAGGTATTTATACGTTTAGGATGGAAAATTGTTTATTTATATATGACAATCTTGGAAATTAACGAACTTTTTTACATTACGCAAAAATACGTACTATTTTGCGTAATGCTTTAATTTTTAATTCGGTGCCAGATTTCATATTTTAATGAAAAAATAGGCTATTATATATAGTTATGTGGTGAAATTAAGTATGTATATAAATTTTTTTTTTTTTTTTGAATTATTGATGTTTCTATTGGAACTCAAAAAACCTGAGTTTTTCAATAAGCAAAAAAAAAAACTGAGTTCCGTTGTGTTACAGTTTAAAAATCTATTGATAGTTAAATTTTTAATTTTTGGTATATATTAGGTATTTATATACGTTTATGATGGAAAATTGTTTATTTATATAAGACAACCTTGGAAATTACCTAACTTTTTTGCATTACGCAAAAATACGTACTATTTTGCCTAATGCTTTAATGTTTAATTCGGTGCCAGATTTCATATTTTAATGAAAAATAGGCTATTATATATAGTTATGTGGTGAATTTAAGTATGTATATACATGTTTTTTTTTAATTATTGTTGTTTCTATTGGAACTCAAAAAACCCGAGTTTTTCGATTAGCAAAAAAAAACTGAGTTCTTTTGTGTGACTGTTTAAAAATCTATTGATAGTCAAATTTTTAATTTTTGGTCCTTAATAGGTATTTATATAGGTTTAGGATGAAAAATTGTTTATTTATATACGACAATCTTGGAAATTACTGAACTTTTTTGCATTACGCAAAAATACTTACTATTTTGCGTAATGCTTAAATTTTTAATTCGGTGCCAGATTTTATATTTTAATGAAAAAATAGGCTATTATATATAGTTATGTGGTCAATTTAAGTATGTATATACATTATTTTTTGAATTATTGAAGTTTATATTGTAACTCAGAAAACCCGAGTTTTTCGATAAGCAAAAAACACGAGTTCCTTTGCGTGACAGTTTAAAATTCTATTGATAGTCAAATAATTAATTTTTGTTCTATATTAGGTATGTATATACGTTTAGGATGGAAAATTGTTTATTTATATACGACATTCTTGGAAATTACCGAACTTTTTTACATTACGCAAAAATACGTACTATTTTGCGTAATGCTTTAATTTTTAATTCGGTGCCAGATTTCATATTTTAATGAAAAAATAGGCTATTATATATAGTTATGTGGTGAATTTAAGTATGTAAATAAATTTTTTTTTTTTTTTTGAATTATTGCTGTTTCTATTGGAACTCAAAAAACCCGAGTTTTTCGATAAGCAAAAAAAACTGAGTTCCATTGTGTTACAGTTTAAAAATCTATTGATAGTTAAATTTTTAATTTTTGGTCTATATTAGGTATTTATATACGTTTAGGATGGTAAATTGTTTATTTATATACGACAATCTTTGAAATTACCTAACTTTTTGGCATTACGCAAAAATACGTATTATTTTGCCTAATGCTTTAATTTTTAATTCGGTGCCAGATTTCATATTTTAATGAAAAAATAGGCTATTATATATAGTTATGTGGTGAATTTTAGTATGTATATACATTTTTTTTTTTTTGAATTACTGATGTTTCTTTTGGAATTCAAAAAACCCGAGTTTTTCGATAAAAAACTGAGTTCCTTTGCGTGACAGCGTAAAAATATATTAATAGTCAAATTATTAATTTTTGTTCTATATTAGGTATTTATACGTTTAGGATGGAAAATTGTTTATTTATATACGACAATCTTGAAAATTACCGAACTTTTTTACATTACGCAAAAATACGTACTATTTTGCGTAATGCTTTAATTTTTAATTCAGTGCCCGATTTCATATTTTAATGAAAAAATAGGCTATTATATATAGTTATGTGGTGAATTTAAGTATGTATATACATTTTTTTTTTAATTATTGTTGTTTCTATTGGAACTCAAAAAACCTGAGTTTTTCGATAAGCAAAAAACACTGAGTTCCTTTGTGTTACAGTTTAAAAAACTATTGATAGTCAAATTTTTAATTTTTGGTCTATATTAGGTATTTATATACGTTTAGGATGGAAAATTGTTTATTTAGATACGACAATCTTGGAAATTACTGAACTTTTTTGCATTAGGCAATAAAACGTACTATTTTGCGTAATGCTTTAATTTTTAATTCGGTGCCAGATTTCATATTTTAATGAAAAAATAGGCTATTATATATAGTTATGTGGTGAAATTAAGTATGTATATACATGTTTTTTTTTAATTATTGTTGTTTCTATTGGAACTCAAAAAACCCGAGTTTTTCGATTAGCAAAAAAAAAACTGAGTTCTTTTGTGTGACTGTTTAAAAATCTATTGATAGTCAAATTTTTAATTTTTGGTCCTTAATAGGTATTTATATAGGTTTAGGATGAAAAATTGTTTATTTATATACGACAATCTTGGAAATTACTGAACTTTTTTGCATTACGCAAAAATACTTACAATTTTGCGTAATGCTTAAATTTTTAATTCGGTGCCAGATTTTATATTTTAATGAAAAAATAGGCTATTATATATAGTTATGTGGTCAATTTAAGTATGTATATACATTATTTTTTGAATTATTGAAGTTTATATTGTAACTCAGAAAACCCGAGTTTTTCGATAAGCAAAAAACACGAGTTCCTTTGCGTGACAGTTTAAAATTCTATTGATAGTCAAATAATTAATTTTTGTTCTATATTAGGTATGTATATACGTTTAGGATGGAAAATTGTTTATTTATATACGACAACCTTGGAAATTACCGAACTTTTTTACATTACGCAAAAATACGTACTATTTTGCGTAATGCTTTAATTTTTAATTCGGTGCCAGATTTCATATTTTAATGAAAAAATAGGCTATTATATATAGTTATGTGGTGAATTTAAGTATGTATATAAATTTTTTTTTTTTTTTTTGAATTATTGCTGTTTCTATTGGAACTCTAAAAACCCGAGTTTTTCGATAAGCAAAAAAAACTGAGTTCCATTGTGTTACAGTTTAAAAATCTATTGATAGTTAAATTTTTAATTTTTGGTCTATATTAGGTATTTATATACGTTTAGGATGGTAAATTGTTTATTTATATACGACAATCTTTGAAATTACCTAACTTTTTGGCATTACGCAAAAATACGTATTATTTTGCCTAATGCTTTAATTTTTAATTCGGTGCCAGATTTCATATTTTAATGAAAAAATAGGCTATTATATATAGTTATGTGGTGAATTTTAGTATGTATATACATTTTTTTTTTTTTGAATTACTGATGTACCTTTTGGAATTCAAAAAACCCGAGTTTTTCGATAAAAAACTGAGTTCCTTTGCGTGACAGCTTAAAAATATATTTATAGTCAAATTATTAATTTTTGTTCTATATTAGGTATTTATACGTTTAGGATGGAAAATTGTTTATTTATATACGACAATCTTGAAAATTACCGAACTTTTTTACATTACGCAAAAATACGTACTATTTTGCGTAATGCTTTAATTTTTAATTCAGTGCCCGATTTCATATTTTAATGAAAAAATAGGCTATTATATATAGTTATGTGGTGAATTTAAGTATGTATATACATTTTTTTTTTAATTATTGTTGTTTCTATTGGAACTCAAAAAACCTGAGTTTTTCGATAAGCAAAAAACACTGAGTTCCTTTGTGTTACAGTTTAAAAAACTATTGATAGTCAAATTTTTAATTTTTGGTCTATATTAGGTATTTATATACGTTTAGGATGGAAAATTGTTTATTTAGATACGACAATCTTGGAAATTACCCAACTTTTTTGCATTACGCAATAAAACGTACTATTTTGCGTAATGCTTTAATTTTTAATTCGGTGCCAGATTTAATATTTTAATAAAAAAATAGGCTATTATATAAAGTTATGTGGTTAATTTAAGTCTGTATATACATTATTTTTTGAATTATTGTTGTTTCTATTGGAACTCAAAAAACCCGAGTTTTTCGATAAGAAAAAAAAACTGAGTTCCTTTGCGTGACAGCGTAAAAATCTATTTATTGTCAAATTATTAATTTTTGTTCTATATTAGGTATTTATACGTTTAGGATAGAAAAATGTTTATTTATATACGACAATCTTGGAAATTACCGAACTTTTTTACATTACGCAAAAATACGTACTATTTTACGTAATGCTTTAATTTTTAATTCGGTGCCAGATTTAATATTTTAATGAAAAAATAGGCTATTATATATAGTTATGTGGTGAAATTAAGTATGTATATAAATTTTTTTTTTTTTTTTTGAATTATTGCTGTTTCTATTGGAACTCAAAAAACCCGAGTTTTTCGATAAGCAAAAAAAAAACTGAGTTCCGTTGTGTTACAGTTTAAAAATCTATTGATAGTTAAATTTTTAATTTTTGGTATATATTAGGTATTTAAATACGTTTATGATGGAAAATTGTTTATTTATATACGACAATCTTGGAAATTACCTAACTTTTTTGCATTACGCAAAAATACGTACTATTTTGCCTAATGCTTTAATTTTTAATTCGGTGCCAGATTTCATATTTTAATGAAAAAATAGGCTATTATATATAGTTATGTGGTGAATTTAAGTATGTATATACATTTCTTTTTGAATTATTACTGTTTCTATTGGAACTCAAAAAACCCGAGTTTTTTGATTAGCAAAAAAAAAAACTGAGTTCCTTTGTGTGACTGTTTAAAAATCTATTGATAGTCAAATTTTTAATTTTTGGTCCTTATTAGGTATTTATATAGGTTTAGGATGAAAAAATTGTTTATTTATATACGACAATCTTGGAAATTACTGAACTTTTTTGCATTACGCAAAAATACTTACTATTTTGCGTAATGCTTAAATTTTAAGTTCGGTGCCAGATTTTATATTTTAATGAAAAAATAGGCTATTATATATAGTTATGTGGTCAATTTAAGTATGTATATACATTATTTTTTGAATTATTGAAGTTTCTGTTGTAACTCAGAAAACCCAAGTTTTTCGATAAGCAAAAAACACTGAGTTCCTTTGTGTGACAGTTTAAAATTCTATTGATAGTCAAATTATAAATTTTTGTTCTATATTAGGTATTTATATACGTTTAGGATGGAAAATTGTTTATTTATATACGACAATCTTGGAAATTACCGAACTTTTTTGCATTACGCAAAAATACGTACTATTTTGCTTTATGCTTAAATTTTTAATTCGGTGCCAGATTTTATATTTTAATGAAAAACTAGGCTATTATATATAGTTATGTGGTCAATTTAAGTATGTATATACATTATTTTTTGAAGTATTGTTTTTTCTATTGGAACTCAAAAAACCCGAGTTTTTCGATAAGTAAAAAAAAACTGAGTTCTTTTGCATGACAACTTAAAAATCTATTTATAGTCAAATTATTAATTTTTGTTCTATATTAGGTATTTATACGTTTAGGATGGAAAATTGTTTATTTATATATGACAATCTTGGAAATTACCGAACTTTTTTACATTACGCAAAAATACGTACTATTTTGCGTAATGCTTTAATTTTTAATTCGGTGCCAGATTTCATATTTTAATGAAAAAATAGGCTATTATATATAGTTATGTGGTGAAATTAAGTATGTATATACATTTTTTTTTGAATTATTGCTGTTTCTTTTGGAACTCAAAAAACCCGAGTTTTTCAAAAAAAAAAAAAACTGAGTTCCTTTGCGTGACAGCGTAAAAATTTATTTATAGTCAAATTATTAATTTTTGTTCTATATTAGGTATTTATACGTTTAGGATAGAAAATTGTTTATTTATATACGGCAATCTTGGAAATTATCAAACTTTTTTACATTACGCAAAAATACGTACTATTTTGCGTAATGCTTTAATTTTTAATTCGGTGCCAGATTTCATATTTTAATGAAAAAATAGGCTATTATATATAGTTATGTGGTGAAATTAAGTATGTATATAAATTTTTTTTTTTTTTTGTATTATTGCAGTTTCTATAGGAACTCAAAAAACCCGAGTTTTTCGATAAGCAAAAAAAAAACTGAGTTCCGTTGTGTTACAGTTTAAAAATCTATTGATAGTTAAATTTTTAATTTTTGGTATATATTAGGTATTTATATACGTTTATGATGGAAAATTGTTTATTTATATACGACAATCTTGGAAATTACCTAACTTTTTTGCATTACGCAAAAATACATACTATTTTCCTTAATGCTTTAATTTTTAATTCGGTGCCAGATTTCATATTTTTATGAAAAAATAGGCTATTATAAATAGTTATGTGGTGAATTTAAGTATGTATATACATTTTTTTTTGAATTATTGCTGTTTCTATTGGAACTCAAAAAACCCGAGTTTTTCGATTAGCAAAAAAAAACTGAGTTCCTTTGTGTGACTGTTTAAAAATCTATTGATAGTCAAATTTTTAATTTTTGGTCCTTATTAGGTATTTATATAGGTTTAGGATGAAAAATTGTTTATTTATATACGACAATCTTGGAAATTACTGAACTTTTTTGCATTACGCAAAAATACGTACTATTTTGCGTAATGCTTAAATTTTTAGTTCGGTGCCAGATTTTATATTTTAAAGAAAAAATAGGCTATTATATATAGTTATGTGGTCAATTTAAGTATATGTATATACATTATTTTTTGAATTATTGAAGTTTCTATTGTAACTCAGAAAACCCGAGTTTTTCGATAAGCAAAAAAAACTGAGTTCCTTTGCGTGACAGTTTAAAATTCTATTGATAGTCAAATAATTAATTTTTGTTCTATATTAGGTATGTATATACGTTTAGGATGGAAAATTGTTTTTATATATCCGACAATCTTGGAGATTACCAAACTTTTTTACATTACGCAAAAATACGTACTATTTTGCGTAATGCTTTAATTTTTAATTCGGTGCCAGATTTCATATTTTAATGAAAAAATAGGCTATTATATATAGTTATATGGTGAATTTAAGTATGTATATAAATTTTTTTTTTTTTTGAATTATTGCTGTTTCTATTGGAACTAAAAAAACCCGAGTTTTTCGATAAGCAAAAAAAAACTGAGTTCCGTTGTGTTACAGTTTAAAAATCTATTGATAGTTAAATTTTTAATTTTTGGTCTATATTAGGTATTTATATACATTTAGAACGGAAAATTGTTTATTTATATACGACAATCTTTGAAATTACCTAACTTTTTTGCATTACGCAAAAATACGTACTATTTTGACTAATGCTTTAATTTTTAATTCGGTGCCAGATTTAATATTTTAATGAAAAAATAGGCTATTATATATAGTTATGTGGTGAATTTAAGTATGTATATACATTTTTTTTTGAATTATTTCTGTTTCTTTTGGAACTTAAAAAACCCGAGTTTTTCAAAAAAAAAACTGAGTTCCTTTGCGTGACAGCGTAAAAATTTATTTATAGTCAAATTATTAATTTTTGTTCTATATTAGGTATTTATACGTTTAGGATAGAAAATTGTTTATTTATATACGGCAATCTTGGAAATTACCAAACTTTTTTACATTACGCAAAAATACGTACTATTTTGCGTAATGCTTTAATTTTTAATTCGGTGCCAGATTTCATATTTTAATGAAAAAATAGGCTATTATATATAGTTATGTGGTGAAATTAAGTATGTATATAAGTTTTTTTTTTTTTTTTTGAATTATTGCAGTTTCTATAGGAACTCAAAAAACCCGAGTTTTTCGATAAGCAAAAAAAAAAACTGAGTTCCGTTGTGTTACAGTTTAAAAATCTATTGATAGTTAAATTTTTAATTTTTGGTATATATTAGGTATTTATATACGTTTATGATGGAAAATTGTTTATTTATATACGACAATCTTGGAAATTACCTAACTTTTTTGCATTACGCAAAAATACATACTATTTTGCCTAATGCTTTAATTTTTAATTCGGTGCCAGATTTCATATTTTTATGAAAAAATAGGCTATTATAAATAGTTATGTGGTGAATTTAAGTATGTATATACATTTTTTTTTTGAATTATTGTTGTTTCTATTGGAACTCAAAAAACCCGAGTTTTTCGATTAGCAAAAAAAAAAACTGAGTTCCTTTGTGTGACTGTTTAAAAATCTATTGATAGTCAAATTTTTAATTTTTGGTCCTTATTAGGTATTTATATAGGTTTAGGATGAAAAAATTGTTTATTTATATACGACAATCTTGGAAATTACTGAACTTTTTTGCATTACGCAAAAATACTTACTATTTTGCCTAATGCTTTAATTTTTAATTCGGTGCCAGATTTCATATTTTTATGAAAAAATAGGCTATTATAAATAGTTATGTGGTGAATTTAAGTATGTATATACATTTTTTTTTGAATTATTGCTGTTTCTATTGGAACTCAAAAAACCCGAGTTTTTCGATTAGCAAAAAAAAACTGAGTTCCTTTGTGTGACTGTTTAAAAATCTATTGATAGTCAAATTTTTAATTTTTGGTCCTTATTAGGTATTTATATAGGTTTAGGATGAAAAATTGTTTATTTATATACGACAATCTTGGAAATTACTAAACTTTTTTGCATTACGCAAAAATACTTACTATTTTGCGTAATGCTTAAATTTTTAGTTCGGTGCCAGATTTTATATTTTAAAGAAAAAATAGGCTATTATATATAGTTATGTGGTCAATTTAAGTATATGTATATACATTATTTTTTGAATTATTGAAGTTTCTATTGTAACTCAGAAAACCCGAGTTTTTCGATAAGCAAAAAACACTGAGTTCCTTTGCGTGACAGTTTAAAATTCTATTGATAGTCAAATAATTAATTTTTGTTCTATATTAGGTATGTATATACGTTTAGGATGGAAAATTGTTTATTTATATCCGACAATCTTGAAAATTACCGAACTTTTTTACATTACGCAAAAATACGTACTATTTTGCGTAATGCTTTAATATTTAATTCAGTGCCCGATTTCATATTTTAATGAAAAAATAGGGTATTATATATAGTTATGTGGTGAATTTAAGTATGTATATACATTTTTTTTTAATTATTGTTGTTTCTGTTGGAACTCAAAAAACCCGAGTTTTTCGATAAGCAAAAAACACTGAGTTCCTATGTGTTACAGTTTAAAAAACTATTGATAGTCAAATTTTTAATTTTTGGTCTATATTAGGTATTTATATACGTTTAGGATGGAAAATTGTTTATTTAGATACGACAATCTTGGAAATTACCCAACTTTTTTGCATTACGCAATAAGACGTACTATTTTGCGTAATGCTTTAATTTTTAATTCGGTGCCAGATTTAATATTTTAATAAAAAAATAGGCTATTATATAAAGTTATGTGGTTAATTTAAGTCTGTATATACATTATTTTTTGAATTATTGTTGTTTCTATTGGAACTCAAAAAACCCGAGTTTTTCGATAAGAAAAAAAAACTGAGTTCCTTTGCGTGACAGCGTAAAAATCTATTTATAGTCAAATTATTAATTTTTGTTCTATATTAGGTATTTATACGTTTAGGATAGAAAAATGTTAATTTATATACGACAATCTTGGAAATTACCGAACTTTTTTACATTACGCAAAAATACGTACTATTTTACGTAATGCTTTAATTTTTAATTCGGTGCCAGATTTAATATTTTAATGAAAAAATAGGCTATTATATATAGTTATGTGGTGAAATTAAGTATGTATATAAATTTTTTTTTTTTTTTTGAATTATTGCTGTTTCTATTGGAACTAAAAAAACCCGAGTTTTTCGATAAGCAAAAAAAAAACTGAGTTCCGTTGTGTTACAGTTTAAAAATCTATTGATAGTTAAATTTTTAATTTTTGGTATATATTAGGTATTTATATACGTTTATGATGGAAAATTGTTTATTTATATACGACAATCTTGGAAATTACCTAACTTTTTTGCATTACGCAAAAATACGTACTATTTTGCCTAATGCTTTAATTTTTAATTCGGTGCCAGATTTCATATTTTAATGAATAAATAGGCTATTATATATAGTTATGTGGTGAATTTAAGTATGTATATACATTTCTTTTTGAATTATTGCTGTTTCTATTGGAACTCAAAAAACCCGAGTTTTTTGATTAGCAAAAAAAAAAAACTGAGTTCCTTTGTGTGACTGTTTAAAAATCTATTGATAGTCAAATTTTTAATTTTTGGTCCTTATTAGGTATTTATATAGGTTTAGGATGAAAAAATTGTTTATTTATATACGACAATCTTGGAAATTACTGAACTTTTTTGCATTACGCAAAAATACTTACTATTTTGCGTAATGCTTAAATTTTTAGTTCGGTGCCAGATTTTATATTTTAATGAAAAAATAGGCTATTATATATAGTTATGTGGTCAATTTAAGTATGTATATACATTATTTTTTGAATTATTGAAGTTTCTATTGTAACTCAGAAAACCCAAGTTTTTCGATAAGCAAAGAACACTGAGTTCCTTTGCGTGACAGTTTAAAATTCTATTGATAGTCAAATTATAAATTTTTGTTCTATATTAGGTATTTATATACGTTTAGGATGGAAAATTGTTTATTTATATACGACAATCTTGGAAATTACCGAACTTTTTTGCATTACGCAAAAATACGTACTATTTTGCGTAATGCTTAAATTTTGAATTCGGTGCCAGATTTTATATTTTAATGAAAAAATAGGCTATTATATATAGTTATGTGGTCAATTTAAGTATGTATATACATTATTTTTTGAAGTATTGTTGTTTCTATTGGAACTCAAAAAACCCGAGTTTTTCGATAAGTAAAAAAAAACTGAGTTCTTTTGCATGACAACTTAAAAATCTATTTATAGTCAAATTATTAATTTTTGTTCTATATTAGGTATTTATACGTTTAGGATGGAAAATTGTTTATTTATATATGACAATCTTGGAAATTACCGAACTTTTTTACATTACGCAAAAATACGTACTATTTTGCGTAATGCTTTAATTTTTAATTCGGTGCCAGATTTCATATTTTAATGAAAAAATAGGCTATTATATATAGTTATGTGGTGAAATTAAGTATGTATATAAATTTTTTTTTTTTTTTTGAATTATTGATGTTTCTATTGGAACTCAAAAAACCTGAGTTTTTCGATAAGCAAAAAAAAAACTGAGTTCCGTTGTGTTACAGTTTAAAAATCTATTGATAGTTAAATTTTTAATTTTTGGTATATATTAGGTATTTATATACGTTTATGATGGAAAATTGTTTATTTATATAAGACAACCTTGGAAATTACCTAACTTTTTTGCATTACGCAAAAATACGTACTATTTTGCCTAATGCTTTAATGTTTAATTCGGTGCCAGATTTCATATTTTAATGAAAAAATAGGCTATTATATATAGTTATGTGGTGAATTTAAGTATGTATATACATGTTTTTTTTTAATTATTGTTGTTTCTATTGGAACTCAAAAAACCCGAGTTTTTCGATTAGCAAAAAAAAAACTGAGTTCTTTTGTGTGACTGTTTAAAAATCTATTGATAGTCAAATTTTTAATTTTTGGTCCTTAATAGGTATTTATATAGGTTTAGGATGAAAAATTGTTTATTTATATACGACAATCTTGGAAATTACTGAACTTTTTTGCATTACGCAAAAATACTTACTATTTTGCGTAATGCTTAAATTTTTAATTCGGTGCCAGATTTTATATTTTAATGAAAAAATAGGCTATTATATATAGTTATGTGGTCAATTTAAGTATGTATATACATTATTTTTTGAATTATTGAAGTTTATATTGTAACTCAGAAAACCCGAGTTTTTCGATAAGCAAAAAACACGAGTTCCTTTGCGTGACAGTTTAAAATTCTATTGATAGTCAAATAATTAATTTTTGTTCTATATTAGGTATGTATATACGTTTAGGATGGAAAATTGTTTATTTATATACGACAACCTTGGAAATTACCGAACTTTTTTACATTACGCAAAAATACGTACTATTTTGCGTAATGCTTTAATTTTTAATTCGGTGCCAGATTTCATATTTTAATGAAAAAATAGGCTATTATATATAGTTATGTGGTGAATTTAAGTATGTATATAAATTTTTTTTTTTTTTTTGAATTATTGCTGTTTCTATTGGAACTCAAAAAACCCGAGTTTTTCGATAAGCAAAAAAAACTGAGTTCCATTGTGTTACAGTTTAAAAATCTATTGATAGTTAAATTTTTAATTTTTGGTCTATATTAGGTATTTATATACGTTTAGGATGGTAAATTGTTTATTTATATACGACAATCTTTGAAATTACCTAACTTTTTGGCATTACGCAAAAATACGTATTATTTTGCCTAATGCTTTAATTTTTAATTCGGTGCCAGATTTCATATTTTAATGAAAAAATAGGCTATTATATATAGTTATGTGGTGAATTTTAGTATGTATATACATTTTTTTTTTTTTGAATTACTGATGTTTCTTTTGGAATTCAAAAAACCCGAGTTTTTCGATAAAAAACTGAGTTCCTTTGCGTGACAGCTTAAAAATATATTTATAGTCAAATTATTAATTTTTGTTCTATATTAGGTATTTATACGTTTAGGATGGAAAATTGTTTATTTATATATGACAATCTTGGAAATTACCGAACTTTTTTACATTACGCAAAAATACGTACTATTTTGCGTAATGCTTTAATTTTTAATTCGGTGCCAGATTTCATATTTTAATGAAAAAATAGGCTATTATATATAGTTATGTGGTGAAATTAAGTATGTATATAAATTTTTTTTTTTTTTTTGAATTATTGATGTTTCTATTGGAACTCAAAAAACCTGAGTTTTTCAATAAGCAAAAAAAAAAACTGAGTTCCGTTGTGTTACAGTTTAAAAATCTATTGATAGTTAAATTTTTAATTTTTGGTATATATTAGGTATTTATATACGTTTATGATGGAAAATTGTTTATTTATATAAGACAACCTTGGAAATTACCTAACTTTTTTGCATTACGCAAAAATACGTACTATTTTGCCTAATGCTTTAATGTTTAATTCGGTGCCAGATTTCATATTTTAATGAAAAATAGGCTATTATATATAGTTATGTGGTGAATTTAAGTATGTATATACATGTTTTTTTTTAATTATTGTTGTTTCTATTGGAACTCAAAAAACCCGAGTTTTTCGATTAGCAAAAAAAAACTGAGTTCTTTTGTGTGACTGTTTAAAAATCTATTGATAGTCAAATTTTTAATTTTTGGTCCTTAATAGGTATTTATATAGGTTTAGGATGAAAAATTGTTTATTTATATACGACAATCTTGGAAATTACTGAACTTTTTTGCATTACGCAAAAATACTTACTATTTTGCGTAATGCTTAAATTTTTAATTCGGTGCCAGATTTTATATTTTAATGAAAAAATAGGCTATTATATATAGTTATGTGGTCAATTTAAGTATGTATATACATTATTTTTTGAATTATTGAAGTTTATATTGTTACTCAGAAAACCCGAGTTTTTCGATAAGCAAAAAACACGAGTTCCTTTGCGTGACAGTTTAAAATTCTATTGATAGTCAAATAATTAATTTTTGTTCTATATTAGGTATGTATATACGTTTAGGATGGAAAATTGTTTATTTATATACGACAACCTTGGAAATTACCGAACTTTTTTACATTACGCAAAAATACGTACTATTTTGCGTAATGCTTTAATTTTTAATTCGGTGCCAGATTTCATATTTTAATGAAAAAATAGGCTATTATATATAGTTATGTGGTGAATTTAAGTATGTATATAAATTTTTTTTTTTTTTTTTGAATTATTGCTGTTTCTATTGGAACTCAAAAAACCCGAGTTTTTCGATAAGCAAAAAAAACTGAGTTCCATTGTGTTACAGTTTAAAAATCTATTGATAGTTAAATTTTTAATTTTTGGTCTATATTAGGTATTTATATACGTTTAGGATGGTAAATTGTTTATTTATATACGACAATCTTTGAAATTACCTAACTTTTTGGCATTACGCAAAAATACGTATTATTTTGCCTAATGCTTTAATTTTTAATTCGGTGCCAGATTTCATATTTTAATGAAAAAATAGGCTATTATATATAGTTATGTGGTGAATTTTAGTATGTATATACATTTTTTTTTTTTTGAATTACTGATGTTTCTTTTGGAATTCAAAAAACCCGAGTTTTTCGATAAAAAACTGAGTTCCTTTGCGTGACAGCTTAAAAATATATTTATAGTCAAATTATTAATTTTTGTTCTATATTAGGTATTTATACGTTTAGGATGGAAAATTGTTTATTTATATATGACAATCTTGGAAATTACCGAACTTTTTTACATTACGCAAAAATACGTACTATTTTGCGTAATGCTTTAATTTTTAATTCGGTGCCAGATTTCATATTTTAATGAAAAAATAGGCTATTATATATAGTTATGTGGTGAATTTAAGTATGTATATAAATTTTTTTTTTTTTTTTGAATTATTGCTGTTTCTATTGGAACTCAAAAAACCCGAGTTTTTCGATAAGCAAAAAAAACTGAGTTCCATTGTGTTACAGTTTAAAAATCTATTGATAGTTAAATTTTTAATTTTTGGTCTATATTAGGTATTTATATACGTTTAGGATGGTAAATTGTTTATTTATATACGACAATCTTTGAAATTACCTAACTTTTTGGCATTACGCAAAAATACGTATTATTTTGCCTAATGCTTTAATTTTTAATTCGGTGCCAGATTTCATATTTTAATGAAAAAATAGGCTATTATATATAGTTATGTGGTGAATTTTAGTATGTATATACATTTTTTTTTTTTTGAATTACTGATGTTTCTTTTGGAATTCAAAAAACCCGAGTTTTTCGATAAAAAACTGAGTTCCTTTGCGTGACAGCTTAAAAATATATTTATAGTCAAATTATTAATTTTTGTTCTATATTAGGTATTTATACGTTTAGGATGGAAAATTGTTTATTTATATACGACAATCTTGAAAATTACCGAACTTTTTTACATTACGCAAAAATACGTACTATTTTGCGTAATGCTTTAATTTTTAATTCAGTGCCCGATTTCATATTTTAATGAAAAAATAGGCTATTATATATAGTTATGTGGTGAATTTAAGTATGTATATACATTTTTTTTTTAATTATTGTTGTTTCTATTGGAACTCAAAAAACCTGAGTTTTTCGATAAGCAAAAAACACTGAGTTCCTTTGTGTTACAGTTTAAAAAACTATTGATAGTCAAATTTTTAATTTTTGGTCTATATTAGGTATTTATATACGTTTAGGATGGAAAATTGTTTATTTAGATACGACAATCTTGGAAATTACTGAACTTTTTTGCATTACGCAATAAAACGTACTATTTTGCGTAATGCTTTAATTTTTAATTCGGTGCCAGATTTCATATTTTAATGAAAAAATAGGCTATTATATATAGTTATGTGGTGAAATTAAGTATGTATATACATGTTTTTTTTAATTATTGTTGTTTCTATTGGAACTCAAAAAACCCGAGTTTTTCGATTAGCAAAAAAAAAACTGAGTTCTTTTGTGTGACTGTTTAAAAATCTATTGATAGTCAAATTTTTAATTTTTGGTCCTTAATAGGTATTTATATAGGTTTAGGATGAAAAATTGTTTATTTATATACGACAATCTTGGAAATTACTGAACTTTTTTGCATTACGCAAAAATACTTACAATTTTGCGTAATGCTTAAATTTTTAATTCGGTGCCAGATTTTATATTTTAATGAAAAAATAGGCTATTATATATAGTTATGTGGTCAATTTAAGTATGTATATACATTATTTTTTGAATTATTGAAGTTTATATTGTAACTCAGAAAACCCGAGTTTTTCGATAAGCAAAAAACACGAGTTCCTTTGCGTGACAGTTTAAAATTCTATTGATAGTCAAATAATTAATTTTTGTTCTATATTAGGTATGTATATACGTTTAGGATGGAAAATTGTTTATTTATATACGACAACCTTGGAAATTACCGAACTTTTTTACATTACGCAAAAATACGTACTATTTTGCGTAATGCTTTAATTTTTAATTCGGTGCCAGATTTCATATTTTAATGAAAAAATAGGCTATTATATATAGTTATGTGGTGAATTTAAGTATGTATATAAATTTTTTTTTTTTTTTTGAATTATTGCTGTTTCTATTGGAACTCAAAAAACCCGAGTTTTTCGATAAGCAAAAAAAACTGAGTTCCATTGTGTTACAGTTTAAAAATCTATTGATAGTTAAATTTTTAATTTTTGGTCTATATTAGGTATTTATATACGTTTAGGATGGTAAATTGTTTATTTATATACGACAATCTTTGAAATTACCTAACTTTTTGGCATTACGCAAAAATACGTATTATTTTGCCTAATGCTTTAATTTTTAATTCGGTGCCAGATTTCATATTTTAATGAAAAAATAGGCTATTATATATAGTTATGTGGTGAATTTTAGTATGTATATACATTTTTTTTTTTTTGAATTACTGATGTTTCTTTTGGAATTCAAAAAACCCGAGTTTTTCGATAAAAAACTGAGTTCCTTTTAGTGACAGCTTAAAAATATATTTATAGTCAAATTATTAATTTTTGTTCTATATTAGGTATTTATACGTTTAGGATGGAAAATTGTTTATTTATATACGACAATCTTGAAAATTACCGAACTTTTTTACATTACGCAAAAATACGTACTATTTTGCGTAATGCTTTAATTTTTAATTCAGTGCCCGATTTCATATTTTAATGAAAAAATAGGCTATTATATATAGTTATGTGGTGAATTTAAGTATGTATATACATTTTTTTTTTAATTATTGTTGTTTCTATTGGAACTCAAAAAACCTGAGTTTTTCGATAAGCAAAAAACACTGAGTTCCTTTGTGTTACAGTTAAAAAAACTATTGATAGTCAAATTTTTAATTTTTGGTCTATATTAGGTATTTATATACGTTTAGGATGGAAAATTGTTTATTTAGATACGACAATCTTGGAAATTACTGAACTTTTTTGCATTACGCAATAAAACGTACTATTTTGCGTAATGCTTTAATTTTTAATTCGGTGCCAGATTACATATTTTAATGAAAAAATAGGCTATTATATATAGTTATGTGGTGAAATTAAGTATGTATATACATGTTTTTTTTTAATTATTGTTGTTTCTATTGGAACTCAAAAAACCCGAGTTTTTCGATTAGCAAAAAAAAAACTGAGTTCTTTTGTGTGACTGTTTAAAAATCTATTGATAGTCAAATTTTTAATTTTTGGTCCTTAATAGGTATTTATATAGGTTTAGGATGAAAAATTGTTTATTTATATACGACAATCTTGGAAATTACTGAACTTTTTTGCATTACGCAAAAATACTTACAATTTTGCGTAATGCTTAAATTTTTAATTCGGTGCCAGATTTTATATTTTAATGAAAAAATAGGCTATTATATATAGTTATGTGGTCAATTTAAGTATGTATATACATTATTTTTTGAATTATTGAAGTTTATATTGTAACTCAGAAAACCCGAGTTTTTCGATAAGCAAAAAACACGAGTTCCTTTGCGTGACAGTTTAAAATTCTATTGATAGTCAAATAATTAATTTTTGTTCTATATTAGGTATGTATATACGTTTAGGATGGAAAATTGTTTATTTATATACGACAACCTTGGAAATTACCGAACTTTTTTACATTACGCAAAAATACGTACTATTTTGCGTAATGCTTTAATTTTTAATTCGGTGCCAGATTTCATATTTTAATGAAAAAATAGGCTATTATATATAGTTATGTGGTGAATTTAAGTATGTATATAAATTTTTTTTTTTTTTTTTTGAATTATTGCTGTTTCTATTGGAACTCAAAAAACCCGAGTTTTTCGATAAGCAAAAAAAACTGAGTTCCATTGTGTTACAGTTTAAAAATCTATTGATAGTTAAATTTTTAATTTTTGGTCTATATTAGGTATTTATATACGTTTAGGATGGTAAATTGTTTATTTATATACGACAATCTTTGAAATTACCTAACTTTTTGGCATTACGCAAAAATACGTATTATTTTGCCTAATGCTTTAATTTTTAATTCGGTGCCAGATTTCATATTTTAATGAAAAAATAGGCTATTATATATAGTTATGTGGTGAATTTTAGTATGTATATACATTTTTTTTTCTTTGAATTACTGATGTTTCTTTTGGAATTCAAAAAACCCGAGTTTTTCGATAAAAAACTGAGTTCCTTTTAGTGACAGCTTAAAAATATATTTATAGTCAAATTATTAATTTTTGTTCTATATTAGGTATTTATACGTTTAGGATGGAAAATTGTTTATTTATATACGACAATCTTGAAAATTACCGAACTTTTTTACATTACGCAAAAATACGTACTATTTTGCGTAATGCTTTAATTTTTAATTCAGTGCCCGATTTCATATTTTAATGAAAAAATAGGCTATTATATATAGTTATGTGGTGAATTTAAGTATGTATATACATTTTTTTTTTAATTATTGTTGTTTCTATTGGAACTCAAAAAACCTGAGTTTTTCGATAAGCAAAAAACACTGAGTTCCTTTGTGTTACAGTTTAAAAAACTATTGATAGTCAAATTTTTAATTTTTGGTCTATATTAGGTATTTATATACGTTTAGGATGGAAAATTGTTTATTTAGATACGACAATCTTGGAAATTACTGAACTTTTTTGCATTACGCAATAAAACGTACTATTTTGCGTAATGCTTTAATTTTTAATTCGGTGCCAGATTTAATATTTTAATAAAAAAATAGGCTATTATATAAAGTTATGTGGTTAATTTAAGTCTGTATATACATTATTTTTTGAATTATTGTTGTTTCTATTGGAACTCAAAAAACCCGAGTTTTTCGATAAGAAAAAAAAACTGAGTTCCTTTGCGTGACAGCGTAAAAATCTATTTATAGTCAAATTATTAATTTTTGTTCTATATTAGGTATTTATACGTTTAGGATAGAAAAATGTTTATTTGTATACGACAATCTTGGAAATTACCGAACTTTTTTACATTACGCAAAAATACGTACTATTTTACGTAATGCTTTAATTTTTAATTCGGTGCCAGATTTAATATTTTAATGAAAAAATAGGCTATTATATATAGTTATGTGGTGAAATTAAGTATGTATATAAATTTTTTTTTTTTTTTTTTGAATTATTGCTGTTTCTATTGGAACTCAAAAAACCCGAGTTTTTCGATAAGCAAAAAAAAAACTGAGTTCCGTTGAGTTACAGTTTAAAAATCTATTGATAGTTAAATTTTTAATTTTTGGTATATATTAGGTATTTAAATACGTTTATGATGGAAAATTGTTTATTTATATACGACAATCTTGGAAATTACCTAACTTTTTTGCATTACGCAAAAATACGTACTATTTTGCCTAATGCTTTAATTTTTAATTCGGTGCCAGATTTCATATTTTAATGAAAAAATAGGCTATTATATATAGTTATGTGGTGAATTTAAGTATGTATATACATTTCTTTTTGAATTATTACTGTTTCTATTGGAACTCAAAAAACCCGAGTTTTTTGATTAGCAAAAAAAAAAAACTGAGTTCCTTTGTGTGACTGTTTAAAAATCTATTGATAGTCAAATTTTTAATTTTTGGTCCTTATTAGGTATTTATATAGGTTTAGGATGAAAAAATTGTTTATTTATATACGACAATCTTGGAAATTACTGAACTTTTTTGCATTACGCAAAAATACTTACTATTTTGCGTAATGCTTAAATTTTAAGTTCGGTGCCAGATTTTATATTTTAATGAAAAATAGGCTATTATATATAGTTATGTGGTCAATTTAAGTATGTATATACATTATTTTTTGAATTATTGAAGTTTCTATTGTAACTCAGAAAACCCAAGTTTTTCGATAAGCAAAAAACACTGAGTTCCTTTGTGTGACAGTTTAAAATTCTATTGATAGTCAAATTATAAATTTTTGTTCTATATTAGGTATTTATATACGTTTAGGATGGAAAATTGTTTATTTATATACGACAATCTTGGAAATTACCGAACTTTTTTGCATTACGCAAAAATACGTACTATTTTGCTTAATGCTTAAATTTTTAATTCGGTGCCAGATTTTATATTTTAATGAAAAACTAGGCTATTATATATAGTTATGTGGTCAATTTAAGTATGTATATACATTATTTTTTGAAGTATTGTTTTTTCTATTGGAACTCAAAAAACCCGAGTTTTTCGATAAGTAAAAAAAAACTGAGTTCTTTTGCATGACAACTTAAAAATCTATTTATAGTCAAATTATTAATTTTTGTTCTATATTAGGTATTTATACGTTTAGGATGGAAAATTGTTTATTTATATATGACAATCTTGGAAATTACCGAACTTTTTTACATTACGCAAAAATACGTACTATTTTGCGTAATGCTTTAATTTTTAATTCGGTGCCAGATTTCATATTTTAATGAAAAAATAGGCTATTATATATAGTTATGTGGTGAAATTAAGTATGTATATACATTTTTTTTTGAATTATTGCTGTTTCTTTTGGAACTCAAAAAACCCGAGTTTTTCAAAAAAAAAAAAACTGAGTTCCTTTGCGTGACAGCGTAAAAATTTATTTATAGTCAAATTATTAATTTTTGTTCTATATTAGGTATTTATACGTTTAGGATAGAAAATTGTTTATTTATATACGGCAATCTTGGAAATTATCAAACTTTTTTACATTACGCAAAAATACGTACTATTTTGCGTAATGCTTTAATTTTTAATTCGGTGCCAGATTTCATATTTTAATGAAAAAATAGGCTATTATATATAGTTATGTGGTGAAATTAAGTATGTATATAAATTTTTTTTTTTTTTTTGAATTATTGCAGTTTCTATAGGAACTCAAAAAACCCGAGTTTTTCGATAAGCAAAAAAAAAACTGAGTTCCGTTGTGTTACAGTTTAAAAATCTATTGATAGTTAAATTTTTAATTTTTGGTATATATTAGGTATTTATATACGTTTATGATGGAAAATTGTTTATTTATATACGACAATCTTGGAAATTACCTAACTTTTTTGCATTACGCAAAAATACATACTATTTTCCTTAATGCTTTAATTTTTAATTCGGTGCCAGATTTCATATTTTTATGAAAAAATAGGCTATTATAAATAGTTATGTGGTGAATTTAAGTATGTATATACATTTTTTTTTGAATTATTGCTGTTTCTATTGGAACTCAAAAAACCCGAGTTTTTCGATTAGCAAAAAAAAACTGAGTTCCTTTGTGTGACTGTTTAAAAATCTATTGATAGTCAAATTTTTAATTTTTGGTCCTTATTAGGTATTTATATAGGTTTAGGATGAAAAATTGTTTATTTATATACGACAATCTTGGAAATTACTGAACTTTTTTGCATTACGCAAAAATACTTACTATTTTGCGTAATGCTTAAATTTTTAGTTCGGTGCCAGATTTTATATTTTAAAGAAAAAATAGGCTATTATATATAGTTATGTGGTCAATTTAAGTATATGTATATACATTATTTTTTGAATTATTGAAGTTTCTATTGTAACTCAGAAAACCCGAGTTTTTCGATAAGCAAAAAAAACTGAGTTCCTTTGCGTGACAGTTTAAAATTCTATTGATAGTCAAATAATTAATTTTTGTTCTATATTAGGTATGTATATACGTTTAGGATGGAAAATTGTTTTTATATATCCGACAATCTTGGAGATTACCAAACTTTTTTACATTACGCAAAAATACGTACTATTTTGCGTAATGCTTTAATTTTTAATTCGGTGCCAGATTTCATATTTTAATGAAAAAATAGGCTATTATATATAGTTATATGGTGAATTTAAGTATGTATATAAATTTTTTTTTTTTTTGAATTATTGCTGTTTCTATTGGAACTCAAAAAACCAGAGTTTTTCGATAAGCAAAAAAAAACTGAGTTCCGTTGTGTTACAGTTTAAAAATCTATTGATAGTTAAATTTTTAATTTTTGGTCTATATTAGGTATTTATATACATTTAGAACGGAAAATTGTTTATTTATATACGACAATCTTTGAAATTACCTAACTTTTTTGCATTACGCAAAAATACGTACTATTTTGACTAATGCTTTAATTTTTAATTCGGTGCCAGATTTAATATTTTAATGAAAAAATAGGCTATTATATATAGTTATGTGGTGAATTTAAGTATGTATATACATTTTTTTTTGAATTATTTCTGTTTCTTTTGGAACTCAAAAAACCCGAGTTTTTCAAAAAAAAAACTGAGTTCCTTTGCGTGACAGCGTAAAAATTTATTTATAGTCAAATTATTAATTTTTGTTCTATATTAGGTATTTATACGTTTAGGATAGAAAATTGTTTATTTATATACGGCAATCTTGGAAATTACCAAACTTTTTTACATTACGCAAAAATACGTACTATTTTGCGTAATGCTTTAATTTTTAATTCGGTGCCAGATTTCATATTTTAATGAAAAAATAGGCTATTATATATAGTTATGTGGTGAAATTAAGTATGTATATAAGTTTTTTTTTTTTTTTTGAATTATTGCAGTTTCTATAGGAACTCAAAAAACCCGAGTTTTTCGATAAGCAAAAAAAAAAACTGAGTTCCGTTGTGTTACAGTTTAAAAATCTATTGATAGTTAAATTTTTAATTTTTGGTATATATTAGGTATTTATATACGTTTATGATGGAAAATTGTTTATTTATATACGACAATCTTGGAAATTACCTAACTTTTTTGCATTACGCAAAAATACATACTATTTTGCCTAATGCTTTAATTTTTAATTCGGTGCCAGATTTCATATTTTTATGAAAAAATAGGCTATTATAAATAGTTATGTGGTGAATTTAAGTATGTATATACATTTTTTTTTTGAATTATTGTTGTTTCTATTGGAACTCAAAAAACCCGAGTTTTTCGATTAGCAAAAAAAAAAACTGAGTTCCTTTGTGTGACTGTTTAAAAATCTATTGATAGTCAAATTTTTAATTTTTGGTCCTTATTAGGTATTTATATAGGTTTAGGATGAAAAAATTGTTTATTTATATACGACAATCTTGGAAATTACTGAACTTTTTTGCATTACGCAAAAATACTTACTATTTTGCCTAATGCTTTAATTTTTAATTCGGTGCCAGATTTCATATTTTTATGAAAAAATAGGCTATTATAAATAGTTATGTGGTGAATTTAAGTATGTATATACATTTTTTTTTGAATTATTGCTGTTTCTATTGGAACTCAAAAAACCCGAGTTTTTCGATTAGCAAAAAAAAACTGAGTTCCTTTGTGTGACTGTTTAAAAATCTATTGATAGTCAAATTTTTAATTTTTGGTCCTTATTAGGTATTTATATAGGTTTAGGATGAAAAATTGTTTATTTATATACGACAATCTTGGAAATTACTAAACTTTTTTGCATTACGCAAAAATACTTACTATTTTGCGTAATGCTTAAATTTTTAGTTCGGTGCCAGATTTTATATTTTAAAGAAAAAATAGGCTATTATATATAGTTATGTGGTCAATTTAAGTATATGTATATACATTATTTTTTGAATTATTGAAGTTTCTATTGTAACTCAGAAAACCCGAGTTTTTCGATAAGCAAAAAACACTGAGTTCCTTTGCGTGACAGTTTAAAATTCTATTGATAGTCAAATAATTAATTTTTGTTCTATATTAGGTATGTATATACGTTTAGGATGGAAAATTGTTTATTTATATCCGACAATCTTGGAAATTACCAAACTTTTTTACATTACGCAAAAATACGTACTATTTTGCGTAATGCTTTAATTTTTAATTCGGTGCCAGATTTCATATTTTAATGAAAAAATAGGCTATTATATATAGTTATATGGTGAATTTAAGTATGTATATAAATTTTTTTTTTTTTAATTATTGCTGTTTCTATTGTACCTAAAAAAATCCGAGTTTTTCGATAAGCAAAAAAAAACTGAGTTCCGTTGTGTTACAGTTTAAAAATCTATTGATAGTTAAATTTTTAATTTTTGGTCTATATTAGGTATTTATATACATTTAGAACGGAAAATTGTTTATTTATATACGACAATCTTGGAAATTACCTAACTTTTTTGCATTACGCAAAAATACATACTATTTTGCCTAATGCTTTAATTTTTAATTCGGTGCCAGATTTCATATTTTTATGAAAAAATAGGCTATTATAAATAGTTATGTGGTGAATTTAAGTATGTATATACATTTTTTTTTTGAATTATTGTTGTTTCTATTGGAACTCAAAAAACCCGAGTTTTTCGATTAGCAAAAAAAAAAAACTGAGTTCCTTTGTGTGACTGTTTAAAAATCTATTGATAGTCAAATTTTTAATTTTTGGTCCTTATTAGGTATTTATATAGGTTTAGGATGAAAAAATTGTTTATTTATATACGACAATCTTGGAAATTACTGAACTTTTTTGCATTACGCAAAAATACTTACTATTTTGCCTAATGCTTTAATTTTTAATTCGGTGCCAGATTTCATATTTTTATGAAAAAATAGGCTATTATAAATAGTTATGTGGTGAATTTAAGTATGTATATACATTTTTTTTTGAATTATTGCTGTTTCTATTGGAACTCAAAAAACCCGAGTTTTTCGATTAGCAAAAAAAAACTGAGTTCCTTTGTGTGACTGTTTAAAAATCTATTGATAGTCAAATTTTTAATTTTTGGTCCTTATTAGGTATTTATATAGGTTTAGGATGAAAAATTGTTTATTTATATACGACAATCTTGGAAATTACTGAACTTTTTTGCATTACGCAAAAATACTTACTATTTTGCGTAATGCTTAAATTTTTAGTTCGGTGCCAGATTTTATATTTTAAAGAAAAAATAGGCTATTATATATAGTTATGTGGTCAATTTAAGTATATGTATATACATTATTTTTTGAATTATTGAAGTTTCTATTGTAACTCAGAAAACCCGAGTTTTTCGATAAGCAAAAAACACCGAGTTCCTTTGCGTGACAGTTTAAAATTCTATTGATAGTCAAATAATTAATTTTTGTTCTATATTAGGTATGTATATACGTTTAGGATGGAAAATTGTTTATTTATATCCGACAATCTTGGAAATTACCAAACTTTTTTACATTACGCAAAAATACGTACTATTTTGCGTAATGCTTTAATTTTTAATTCGGTGCCAGATTTCATATTTTAATGAAAAAATAGGCTATTATATATAGTTATATGGTGAATTTAAGTATGTATATAAAAGTTTTTTTTTTTAATTATTGCTGTTTCTATTGGAACTAAAAAAATCCGAGTTTTTCGATAAGCAAAAAAAAACTGAGTTCCGTTGTGTTACAGTTTAAAAATCTATTGATAGTTAAATTTTTAATTTTTGGTCTATATTAGGTATTTATATACATTTAGAATGGAAAATTGTTTATTTATATACGACAATCTTGGAAATTACCTAACTTTTTTGCATTACGCAAAAATACATACTATTTTGCTTAATGCTTTAATTTTTAATTCGGTGGCAGATTTCATATTTTTATGAAAAAATAGGCTATTATAAATAGTTATGTGGTGAATTTAAGTATGTATATACATTTTTTTTTGAATTATTGCTGTTTCTTTTGGAACTCAAAAAACCCGAGTTTTTCAAAAAAAAAAACTGAGTTCCTTTGCGTGACAGCGTAAAAATTTATTTATAGTCAAATTATTAATTTTTGTTCTATATTAGGTATTTATACGTTTAGGATAGAAAATTGTTTATTTATATACGACAATCTTGGAAATTACCAAACTTTTTTACATTACGCAAAAATACGTACTATTTTGCGTAATGCTTTAATTTTTAATTCGGTGCCAGATTTCATATTTTAATGAAAAAATAGGCTATTATATATAGTTATGTGGTGAAATTAAGTATGTATATAAATTTTTTTTTTTTTGAATTATTGCAGTTTCTATAGGAACTCAAAAAACCCGAGTTTTTCGATAAGCAAAAAAAAAAAACTGAGTTCCGTTGTGTTACAGTTTAAAAATCTATTGATAGTTAAATTTTTAATTTTTGGTATATATTAGGTATTTATATACGTTTATGATGGAAAATTGTTTATTTATATACGACAATCTTAGAAATTACCTAACTTTTTTGCATTACGCAAAAATACATACTATTTTGCCTAATGCTTTAATTTTTAATTCGGTGCCAGATTTCATATTTTTATGAAAAAATAGGCTATTATAAATAGTTATGTGGTGAATTTAAGTATGTATATACATTTTTTTTTTGAATTATTGCTGTTTCTATTGGAACTCAAAAAACCCGAGTTTTTCGATTAGCAAAAAAAAAACTGAGTTCCTTTGTGTGACTGTTTAAAAATCTATTGATAGTCAAATTTTTAATTTTTGGTCCTTATTAGGTATTTATATAGGTTTAGGATGAAAAAATTGTTTATTTATATACGACAATCTTGGAAATTACTGAACTTTTTTGCATTACGCAAAAATACTTACTATTTTGCCTAATGCTTTAATTTTTAATTCGGTGCCAGATTTCATATTTTTATGAAAAAATAGGCTATTATAAATAGTTATGTGGTGAATTTAAGTATGTATATACATTTTTTTTTGAATTATTGCTGTTTCTATTGGAACTCAAAAAACCCGAGTTTTTCGATTAGCAAAAAAAAAAAATTGAGTTCCTTTGTGTGACTGTTTAAAAATCTATTGATAGTCAAATTTTTAATTTTTGGTCCTTATTAGGTATTTATATAGGTTTAGGATGAAAAAATTGTTTATTTATATACGACAATCTTGGAAATTACTGAACTTTTTTGCATTACGCAAAAATACTTACTATTTTGCCTAATGCTTTAATTTTTAATTCGGTGCCAGATTTCATATTTTTATGAAAAAATAGGCTATTATAAATAGTTATGTGGTGAATTTAAGTATGTATATACATTTTTTTTTGAATTATTGCTGTTTCTATTGGAACTCAAAAAACCCGAGTTTTTCGATTAGCAAAAAAAAACTGAGTTCCTTTGTGTGACTGTTTAAAAATCTATTGATAGTCAAATTTTTAATTTTTGGTCCTTATTAGGTATTTATATAGGTTTAGGATGAAAAATTGTTTATTTATATACGACAATCTTGGAAATTACTGAACTTTTTTGCATTACGCAAAAATACTTACTATTTTGCGTAATGCTTAAATTTTTAATTCGGTGCCAGATTTTATATTTTAAAGAAAAAATAGGCTATTATATATAGTTATGTGGTCAATTTAAGTATATGTATATACATTATTTTTTGAATTATTGAAGTTTCTATTGTAACTCAGAAAACCCGAGTTTTTCGATAAGCAAAAAACACTGAGTTCCTTTGCGTGACAGTTTAAAATTCTATTGATAGTCAAATAATTAATTTTTGTTCTATATTAGGTATTTATACGTTTAGGATAGAAAATTGTTTATTTATATACGGCAATCTTGGAAATTATCAAACTTTTTTACATTACGCAAAAATACGTACTATTTTGCGTAATGCTTTAATTTTTAATTCGGTGCCAGATTTCATATTTTAATGAAAAAATAGGCTATTATATATAGTTATGTGGTGAAATTAAGTATGTATATAAATTTTTTTTTTTTTTTTGAATTATTGCAGTTTCTATAGGAACTCAAAAAACCCGAGTTTTTCGATAAGCAAAAAAAAAACTGAGTTCCGTTGTGTTACAGTTTAAAAATCTATTGATAGTTAAATTTTTAATTTTTGGTATATATTAGGTATTTATATACGTTTATGATGGAAAATTGTTTATTTATATACGACAATCTTGGAAATTACCTAACTTTTTTGCATTACGCAAAAATACATACTATTTTGCTTAATGCTTTAATTTTTAATTCGGTGGCAGATTTCATATTTTTATGAAAAAATAGGCTATTATAAATAGTTATGTGGTGAATTTAAGTATGTATATACATTTTTTTTTGAATTATTGATGTTTCTATTGGAACTCAAAAAACCCGAGTTTTTCGATTAGCAAAAAAAAACTGAGTTCCTTTGTGTGACTGTTTAAAAATCTATTGATAGTCAAATTTTTAATTTTTGGTCCTTATAAGGTATTTATATAGGTTTAGGATGAAAAATTGTTTATTTATATACGACAATCTTGGAAATTACTGAACTTTTTTGCATTACGCAAAAATACTTACTATTTTGCGCAATGCTTAAATTTTTAGTTCGGTGCCAGATTTTATATTTTAAAGAAAAAATAGGCTATTATATATAGTTATGTGGTCAATTTAAGTATATGTATATACATTATTTTTTGAATTATTGAAGTTTCTATTGTAACTCAGAAAACCCGAGTTTTTCGATAAGCAAAAAACACTGAGTTCCTTTGCGTGACAGTTTAAATTTCTATTGATAGTCAAATAATTAATTTTTGTTCTATATTAGGTATGTATATACGTTTAGGATGGAAAATTTTTTATTTATATCCGACAATCTTGGAAATTACCAAACTTTTTTACATTACGCAAAAATACGTACTATTTTGCGTAATGCTTTAATTTTTAATTCGGTGCCAGATTTCATATTTTAATGAAAAAATAGGCTATTATATATAGTTATATGGTGAATTTAAGTATGTATATAAATTTTTTTTTTTTTAATTATTGCTGTTTCTATTGGAACTAAAAAAATCCGAGTTTTTCGATAAGCAAAAAAAAACTGAGTTCCGTTGTGTTACAGTTTAAAAATCTATTGATAGTTAAATTTTTAATTTTTGGTCTATATTAGGTATTTATATACATTTAGAATGGAAAATTGTTTATTTATATACGACAATCTTGGAAATTACCTAACTTTTTTGCATTACGCAAAAATACGTACTATTTTGACTAATGCTTTAATTTTTAATTCGGTGCCAGATTTAATATTTTAATGAAAAAATAGGCTATTATATATAGTTATGTGGTGAATTTAAGTATGTATATACATTTTTTTTTGAATTATTGCTGTTTCTTTTGGAACTCAAAAAACCCGAGTTTTTCAAAAAAAAAAACTGAGTTCCTTTGCGTGACAGCGTAAAAATTTATTTATAGTCAAATTATTAATTTTTGTTCTATATTAGGTATTTATACGTTTAGGATAGAAAATTGTTTATTTATATACGGCAATCTTGGAAATTACCAAACTTTTTTACATTACGCAAAAATACGTACTATTTTGCGTAATGCTTTAATTTTTAATTCGGTGCCAGATTTCATATTTTAATGAAAAAATAGGCTATTATATATAGTTATGTGGTGAAATTAAGTATGTATATAAATTTTTTTTTTTTTGAATTATTGCAGTTTCTATAGGAACTCAAAAAACCCGAGTTTTTCGATAAGCAAAAAAAAAAACTGAGTTCCGTTGTGTTACAGTTTAAAAATCTATTGATAGTTAAATTTTTAATTTTTGGTATATATTAGGTATTTATATACGTTTATGATGGAAAATTGTTTATTTATATACGACAATCTTAGAAATTACCTAACTTTTTTGCATTACGCAAAAATACATACTATTTTGCCTAATGCTTTAATTTTTAATTCGGTGCCAGATTTCATATTTTTATGAAAAAATAGGCTATTATAAATAGTTATGTGGTGAATTTAAGTATGTATATACATTTTTTTTTTGAATTATTGCTGTTTCTATTGGAACTCAAAAAACCCGAGTTTTTCGATTAGCAAAAAAAAAACTGAGTTCCTTTGTGTGACTGTTTAAAAATCTATTGATAGTCAAATTTTTAATTTTTGGTCCTTATTAGGTATTTATATAGGTTTAGGATGAAAAAATTGTTTATTTATATACGACAATCTTGGAAATTACTGAACTTTTTTGCATTACACAAAAATACTTACTATTTTGCCTAATGCTTTAATTTTTAATTCGGTGCCAGATTTCATATTTTTATGAAAAAATAGGCTATTATAAATAGTTATGTGGTGAATTTAAGTATGTATATACATTTTTTTTTGAATTATTGCTGTTTCTATTGGAACTCAAAAAACCCGAGTTTTTCGATTAGCAAAAAAAAACTGAGTTCCTTTGTGTGACTGTTTAAAAATCTATTGATAGTCAAATTTTTAATTTTTGGTCCTTATTAGGTATTTATATAGGTTTAGGATGAAAAATTGTTTATTTATATACGACAATCTTGGAAATTACTGAACTTTTTTGCATTACGCAAAAATACTTACTATTTTGCGTAATGCTTAAATTTTTAATTCGGTGCCAGATTTTATATTTTAAAGAAAAAATAGGCTATTATATATAGTTATGTGGTCAATTTAAGTATATGTATATACATTATTTTTTGAATTATTGAAGTTTCTATTGTAACTCAGAAAACCCGAGTTTTTCGATAAGCAAAAAACACTGAGTTCCTTTGCGTGACAGTTTAAAATTCTATTGATAGTCAAATAATTAATTTTTGTTCTATATTAGGTATTTATACGTTTAGGATAGAAAATTGTTTATTTATATACGGCAATCTTGGAAATTATCAAACTTTTTTACATTACGCAAAAATACGTACTATTTTGCGTAATGCTTTAATTTTTAATTCGGTGCCAGATTTCATATTTTAATGAAAAAATAGGCTATTATATATAGTTATGTGGTGAAATTAAGTATGTATATAAATTTTTTTTTTTTTTTGAATTATTGCAGTTTCTATAGGAACTCAAAAAACCCGAATTTTTCGATAAGCAAAAAAAAAACTGAGTTCCGTTGTGTTACAGTTTAAAAATCTATTGATAGTTAAATTTTTAATTTTTGGTATATATTAGGTATTTATATACGTTTATGATGGAAAATTGTTTATTTATATACGACAATCTTGGAAATTACCTAACTTTTTTGCATTACGCAAAAATACATACTATTTTGCTTAATGCTTTAATTTTTAATTCGGTGGCAGATTTCATATTTTTATGAAAAAATAGGCTATTATAAATAGTTATGTGGTGAATTTAAGTATGTATATACATTTTTTTTTGAATTATTGCTGTTTCTATTGGAACTCAAAAAACCCGAGTTTTTCGATTAGCAAAAAAAACTGAGTTCCTTTGTGTGACTGTTTAAAAATCTATTGATAGTCAAATTTTTAATTTTTGGTCCTTATTAGGTATTTATATAGGTTTAGGATGAAAAATTGTTTATTTATATACGACAATCTTGGAAATTACTGAACTTTTTTCCATTACGCAAAAATACTTACTATTTTGCGTAATGCTTAAATTTTTAGTTCGGTGCCAGATTTTATATTTTAAAGAAAAAATAGGCTATTATATATAGTTATGTGGTCAATTTAAGTATATGTATATACATTATTTTTTGAATTATTGAAGTTTCTATTGTAACTCAGAAAACCCGAGTTTTTCGATAAGCAAAAAACACTGAGTTCCTTTGCGTGACAGTTTAAAATTCTATTGATAGTCAAATAATTAATTTTTGTTCTATATTAGGTATGTATATACGTTTAGGATGGAAAATTTTTTATTTATATCCGACAATCTTGGAAATTACCAAACTTTTTTACATTACGCAAAAATACGTACTATTTTGCGTAATGCTTTAATTTTTAATTCGGTGCCAGATTTCATATTTTAATGAAAAAATAGGCTATTATATATAGTTATATGGTGAATTTAAGTATGTATATAAATTTTTTTTTTTTTTGAATTATTGCTGTTTCTATTGGAACTAAAAAAACCCGAGTTTTTCGATAAGCAAAAAAAAACTGAGTTCCGTTGTGTTACAGTTTAAAAATCTATTGATAGTTAAATTTTTAATTTTTGGTCTATATTAGGTATTTATATACATTTAGAATGGAAAATTGTTTATTTATATACGACAATCTTTGAAATTACCTAACTTTTTTGCATTACGCAAAAATACGTACTATTTTGACTAATGTTTTAATTTTTAATTCGGTGCCAGATTTAATATTTTAATGAAAAAATAGACTATTATATATAGTTATGTGGTGAATTTAAGTATGTATATACATTTTTTTTTGAATTATTGCTGTTTCTTTTGGAACTCAAAAAACCCGAGTTTTTCAAAAAAAAACTGAGTTCCTTTGCGTGACAGCGTAAAAATTTATTTATAGTCAAATTATTAATTTTTGTTCTATATTAGGTATTTATACGTTTAGGATAGAAAATTGTTTATTTATATACGGCAATCTTGGAAATTACCAAACTTTTTTACATTACGCAAAAATACGTACTATTTTGCGTAATGCTTTAATTTTTAATTCGGTGCCAGATTTCATATTTTAATGAAAAAATAGGCTATTATATATAGTTATGTGGTGAAATTAAGTATGTATATAAATTTTTTTTTTTTTTGAATTATTGCAGTTTCTATACGAACTCAAAAAACCCGAGTTTTTCGATAAGCAAAAAAAAAAACTGAGTTCCGTTGTGTTACAGTTTAAAAATCTATTGATAGTTAAATTTTTAATTTTTGGTATATATTAGGTATTTATATACGTTTATGATGGAAAATTGTTTATTTATATACGACAATCTTGGAAATTACCTAACTTTTTTGCATTACGCAAAAATACATACTATTTTGCCTAATGCTTTAATTTTTAATTCGGTGCCAGATTTCATATTTTTATGAAAAAATAGGCTATTATAAATAGTTATGTGGTGAATTTAAGTATGTATATACATTTTTTTTTGAATTATTGCTGTTTCTATTGGAACTCAAAAAACCCGAGTTTTTCGATTAGCAAAAAAAAACTGAGTTCCTTTGTGTGACTGTTTAAAAATCTATTGATAGTCAAATTTTTAATTTTTTGTCCTTATTAGGTATTTATATAGGTTTAGGATGAAAAATTGTTTATTTATATACGACAATCTTGGAAATTACTGAACTTTTTTGCATTACGCAAAAATACTTACTATTTTGCGTAATGCTTAAATTTTTAGTTCGGTGCCAGATTTTATATTTTAAAGAAAAAATAGGCTATTATATATAGTTATGTGGTCAATTTAAGTATATGTATATACATTATTTTTTGAATTATTGAAGTTTCTATTGTAACTCAGAAAACCCGAGTTTTTCGATAAGCAAAAAACACTGAGTTCCTTTGCGTGACAGTTTAAAATTCTATTGATAGTCAAATAATTAATTTTTGTTCTATATTAGGTATGTATATACGTTTAGGATGGAAAATTGTTTATTTATATCCGACAATCTTGGAAATTACCAAACTTTTTTACATTACGCAAAAATACGTACTATTTTGCGTAATGCTTTAATTTTTAATTCGGTGCCAGATTTCATATTTTAATGAAAAAATAGGCTATTATATATAGTTATATGGTGAATTTAAGTATGTATATAATTTTTTTTTTTTTTTGAATTATTGCTGTTTCTATTGGAACTAAAAAAACCCGAGTTTTTCGATAAGCAAAAAAAAACTGAGTTCCGTTGTGTTACAGTTTAAAAATCTATTGATAGTTAAATTTTTAATTTTTGGTCTATATTAGGTATTTATATACATTTAGGATGGAAAATTGTTTATTTATATACGACAATCTTTGAAATTACCTAACTTTTTTGCATTACGCAAAAATACGTACTATTTTGACTAATGCTTTAATTTTTAATTCGGTGCCAGATTTAATATTTTAATGAAAAAATAGGCTATTATATATAGTTATGTGGTGAATTTAAGTATGTATATACATTTTTTTTTTTGAATTATTGCTGTTTCTTTTGGAACTCAAAAAACCCGAGTTTTTCAAAAAAAAAAACTGAGTTCCTTTGCGTGACAGCGTAAAAATTTATTTATAGTCAAATTATTAATTTTTGTTCTATATTAGGTATTTATACGTTTAGGATAGAAAATTGTTTATTTATATACGGCAATCTTGGAAATTACCAAACTTTTTTACATTACGCAAAAATACGTACTATTTTGCGTAATGCTTTAATTTTTAATTCGGTGCCAGATTTCATATTTTAATAAAAAAATAGGCTATTATATATAGTTATGTGGTGAAATTAAGTATGTATATAAAATTTTTTTTTTTTTGAATTATTGCTGTTTCTATTGGAACTCAAAAAACCCGAGTTTTTCGATAAGCAAAAAAAAAAACTGAGTTCCGTTGTGTTACAGTTTAAAAATCTATTGATAGTTAAATTTTTAATTTTTGGTATATATTAGGTATTTGTAACACCTCGTCAAAAAGTCAATTTTCGCGCCGAATTTAAACTTCAAATAAACTATTTAACTTTTACTTCCAATTAGTATTTTTATAAAATACTTTCATTAGAAAACATTCTAAAATAATATAAATAAGATTTTATTTTATATTATGACTGGACAAATAAAACACGGGTATTTTGTACTGTGGTTGGAGACCACTGTCCGCGCACTGGGTATCTGTGTTGGACAAAACCCAACCCTCTCCCCATTTTCACCTCATTTCATCATCTTCTTCTTTTTCACCTCCCCCATTTCTCTCTCAAAATAACCACCACCAATCACCACCACCACCGCCGAACGCCACCACCACCACCATCAACATACATTTTCGGAATCACCATCAAGAGAGGAACAACATTAACAAAGACGACACCCTCGTTTTCTTCCTCGTTTGGCCTCGATTCGCATTTGTAAGAAATTCCTAAAATCTTAGATTTATTCAATTTGGAGTAATGTTTTGGTGTAATAATGTTTACACAACTTAGTTATAACCTAAACAACAAAGAAAACATGATTTTACAGCTTACAAATGCGTTTGATTTGCGATTTTGGCCGGAAAAACGCGACATCCGAAACTTTCTGGGCTGGTGTTCTTCAATGCGACACAAGCCTTGTGTCGCATACTATGTCGCATAACTTCGTTTGTGTCGTATCTTATGTCGTACTCTATGTCACACCTTGTGTCGCAGACCCCATGCGACACAACCCTTATGTCGCTATTGATTTAGCATCGCAAGCTTTTGCGACACAACCACTGTGTCGCAGAGCTCTTGTGTCGCACTCTATGCGACACAACCCTTGTGTCGTATGGTCCATTTTTGTGTCGCATGTTATGTCGCAGAAAACAGAAAACAGCCACATTTTTCCTAAGTGTCGGGAAACGATTTCAAATGACAATTTAAATATGATACGACTTATACTCAAAACAAATATACTTTATAAAGTATACAAAAGCTCAAACCTAATAATAATATGAATTATTATTACGAATCATCGGTAACGAACCACACTTACAAACATACGAAATCTCTCGTGTTTAGGACACTAGGAGATTATACTTGGCACGACTCGTTACACTAGGACGCTAACTTCTCAGGTGAGTTCATAGCCCCAACTCTTTTACTGTTTTTCCAACTGATTTCGGGGCGGGAATGCATACTCCTGTTTTACTACCTTCCATTGTATAAAACTTTACAAATGTTTTACAATAGTTTACGGTAACGGTGCTAGATTACGACAGCTATGAACCATTGACCATACTTAGAGATATTAAGTATGACCGTGTTAAAAGCACCTAGAATTATATTACGTATGATATCTAGGGAGTAAACGCCTCACTACATCAGTGAATTGCTAATTACCAGTAATGACCGGTGGACTTATGAACACCAACTAGAGGCACCGACTTGCTAGTTTAGCGTTGACTACCTCTACGAAGTAGCGGATGACTTCGACTAAGTACTGTAAGTACTTCACGACAGTTAAGTGACGTGTTAACGTACTTTAACTTTACACATTACTTCAGACAAACTAGGTGACGTAGATACGTACCTAACAGATGACTATGATTTGCCCTTATACCTAGTTGACATTCCTACTTTTCTTAGTAAGATTTACTACGGTGTATTACGTAACAACTTGAGGTACTGTTGAGTGCCTGTAACACTTTACTAGCCTTGGGCTAAACTTACTTACGGGCATGTCGTGTACTGCCAAAACGATTACTTGCATCTCCTGCGGGAGAATAACGGACGCTGTCACTATATGTGAAGCAAAACGATGCCACGGTGGGTGGCACAAAAACGATACCACTATGGTTGGTAATACGGATTTACGAACGAGCTCACGATACCACGGTGGGTGGTACAACTGATTTGCGAGCTAGATGCTCACGATACCACGGTGGGTGGTACAACTTACTTACGAGCTGAATGCTCACACTCAGCAACGGACCGACGAACTATTACAGTCGGGGTCGTTGGCTCAGCATATGAATTTATGCTCTATCGTAGTTCTGCGGGACTGCACGGTTACTCATTTCAGCATAGACTTATGCTTTACTTACTTTCAGCAACGGACCTACGGATTATTTCGGTAGGGGTCGTTGGCTCGATAACTGGTTAATTTACTTAAACGTGGTCCTGCGGGACATAACTTGACATATCCTTTGGGGGATACCCATTACCATCACTGTAGGTGATTACTAGTTAACTTACGAGTCGGAGACTCAGGAAATTACGAGCTTTTGCTCACTTGATCGTACTTACAAACCGTGCCGATATGACACAATTTCAAAACAAATAACTTGATCACGTTGCCGGGGTGCAACCTTCCATGCCAGGTGGCATTGTGACTTACTAGTACCCGTAGCACTAATACATGGAACCGTATGAATTAACTGTACCATATTGCCGGGGAGCAATACCGTCTGTCTACGGACTTTCTTGACTGATCTCTTTCGACCAGTAGCATGACAGTTAGTCACCTTACGCTACACCCGTATATATATTGCCAGGTGGCAACAACTTACCTGATATCACACATACACTGGTGATTGGCCCCTTAGTGACCAGAAACCTACCGATTAGGTTCACCGATTCACCATAAATCTCTCATAACTACCTCGAGGGGTAATCATTACTATTTAAACTGCTAAACTTGATTTACATTTCTGAATGAAATACATATTTCTTGAACTACTTGTTATTACAAATTACTTGTGAACTCACCAGCTTTCCAGCTGACCCTTTTAGTGTGCATTCTCAGGTACACTGTCGTAGTAGGATTGGCCTACAGGATTCTAGCTCGAGTCGCATGTTTTCAACACTCAAGACATTTATTGCATTTACTTCAGTACTAGTAAAATGTAATACTGTTTTTATGCGAACTCGCAACTTGTAAACACTTTAATTTCAGAAATGTATAACTATTTTCAAACGTCTCATTTAGAGTCGTTCACTATGTAACTTATGCTGTGATTACCAGATTAGTAACACCCAAAACTCGCTTCCGCAAAATCATTAAATTTGGGGGTGTTACAGTATTTATATACGTTTATGATGGAAAATTGTTTATTTATATACGACAATCTTGGAAATTACCTAACTTTTTTACATTACGCAAAAATACATACTATTTTGCCTAATGCTTTAATTTTTAATTTGGTGCCAGATTTCATATTTTTATGAAAAAATAGGCTATTATAAATAGTTATGTGGTGAATTTAAGTATGTATATACATTTTTTTTTGAATTATTGCTGTTTCTATTGGAACTCAAAAAACCCGAGTTTTTCGATTAGCAAAAAAAAACTGAGTTCCTTTGTGTGACTGTTTAAAAATCTATTGATAGTCAAATTTTTAATTTTTGGTCCTTATTAGGTATTTATATAGGTTTAGGATGAAAAATTGTTTATTTATATACGACAATCTTGGAAATTACTGAACTTTTTTGCATTACGCAAAAATACTTACTATTTTGCGTAATGCTTAGATTTTTAGTTCGGTGCCAGATTTTATATTTTTAATGATAAAATAGGCTATTATATATAGTTATGTGGTCAATTTAAGTATGTATATACATTATTTTTTGAATTATTGAAGTTTCTATTGTAACTCAGAAAACCCGAGTTTTTCGATAAGCAAAAAACACTGAGTTCCTTTGCGTGACAGTTTAAAATTCTATTGATAGTCAAATAATTAATTTTTGTTCTATATTAGGTATTTATATACGTTTAGGATGGAAAATTGTTTATTTATATCCGACAATCTTGGAAATTACCGAACTTTTTTACATTACGCAAAAATACGTACTATTTTGCGTAATGCTTTAATTTTCAATTCGTTGCCAGATTTCATATTTTTATGAAAAAATAGGCTATTATATATAGTTATGTGGTGAATTTAAGTATGTATATAAAATTTTTTTTTTTTTTGAATTATTGGTGTTTCTATTGGAACTCAAAAAACCCGAGTTTTTCGATAAGCAAAAAAAAACTTAGTTCCGTTGTGTTACAGTTTAAAAATCTATTGATAGTTAAATTTTTAATTTTTGGTCTATATTAGGTATTTATATACGTTTTGGATGGAAAATTGTTTATTTATATACGACAATCTTGGAAATTACCTAACTCTTTTGCATTACGCAAAAATACGTACTATTTTGCCTAATTCTATAATTTTTAATTCGGTGCCATATTTCATATTTTAATGAAAAAATAGGTTATTATATATAGTTATGTGGTGAATTTAAGTATGTATATACATTTTTTTTTGAATTATTGCTGTTTCTTTTGGAACTCAAAAAACCCGAGTTTTTCGATAAAAAACTGAGTTCCTTTGCGTGACAGCTTAAAAATCTATTTATAGTTAAATTATTAATTTTTGTTCTATATTAGGTATTTATACGTTTAGGATGGAAAATTCTTTATTTATATACGGCAATCTTGGAAATTACCGAACTTTTTTACATTACGCAAAAATACGTACTATTTTGCGTAATGCTTTAATTTTTAATTCGGTGCCAGATTTCATATTTTAATGAAAAAATAGGCTATTATATATAGTTATGTGGTGAATTTAAGTATGTATAAACATTTTTTTTTTTAATTATTGCTGTTTCTATTGGAACTCAAAAAACCCGAGTTTTTCGATAAGCAAAAAACACTGAGTTCCTTTGTGTTACAGTTTGAAAAACTATTGATAGCCAAATTTTTAATTTTTGGTCTATATTAGGTATTTATATACGTTTAGGATGGAAAATTGTTTTTTTATATACGACAATCTTGGAAATTACCTAACTTTTTTGCATTACGCAATAAAACGTACTATTTTTCGTAATGCTTTAATTTTTAATTCGGTGCCAGATTTTATATTTTAATTAAAAAATAGGCTATTATATAAAGTTATGTGGTTAATTTAAGTCTGTTTATACATTATTTTTTGAATTATTGCTGTTTCTATTGGAACTCTAAAAACCCGAGTTTTTCGATAAGAAAAAAAAACTGAGATTCTTTGCGTGACAGCTTAAAAATCTATTTATAGTCATATTATTAATTTTTGTTCTATATTAGGTATTTATACGTTTAGGATAGAAAACTGTTTATTTATATACGACAATCTTGGAAATTACCGAACTTTTTTACGTTACGCAAAAATACGTACTATTTTGCGTAATGCTTTAATTTTTAATTCGGTGCCAGATTTCATATTTTTATGAAAAAATAGGCTATTTTATATAGTTATGTGGTAAATTTAAGTATGTATATACATTATTTTTTTTTAAATTATTGTTGTTTCTATTGGAACTCAAAAAACCCGTGTTTTTCGATAAGCAAAAAAAACTGAGTTCCATTGTGTTACAGTTTAAAAATCTATTGATAGTTAAATTTTTAATTTTTGGTCTATATTAGGTATTTATATACGTTTAGGATGGAAAATTGTTTATTTATATACGACAATCTTGGAAATTACCTAACTTTTTTGCATTACGCAATAAAACGTACTATTTTATGTAATGCTTTAATTTTTAATTCTGTGCCAGATTTTATATTTTAATAAAAAAATAGGCTATTATATAAATTTATGTGGTTAATTTAAGTCTGTATGTACATTATTTTTTGAATTATTGCTGTTTATATTGGAACTCAAAAAACCCGGGTTTTTCAATAAGAAAAAAAAACTGAGTTCCTTTGCGTGACAGCTTAAAAATTTATTTATAGTCAAATTATTAATTTTTGTTCTATATTAGGTATTTATATGTTTAGGATAGAAAATTGTTTATTTATATACGACAATCTTGGAAATTACCAAACTTTTTTACATTACGCAAAAAAACGTACTATTTTGCGTAATGCTTTAATTTTTAATTCGGTGCCAGATTTCATATTTTAATGAAAAAATAGTCTATTTTATATAGTTATGTGGTGAATTTAAGTATGTATATACATTTGTTTTTTTTTAATTATTACTGTTTCTATTGGAACTCAAAAAACCCGAGTTTTTCGATAAGAAAAAAAAACTGAGTTCCTTTGCGTGACAGCTTAAAAATCTATTTATAATCAAATTATTAATTTTTGTTCTATATTTGGTATTTATACGTTTAGGATAGAAAATTGTTTATTTATATACGACAATCTTGGAAATTACCAAACTTTTTTACATTACGTAAAAATACGTACTATTTTGCGTAATGCTTTAATTTTTAATTCGGTGCCAGATTTCATATTTTAATGAAATAATAGGTTATTTTATATAGTTATGTGGTTAATTTAAGTATGTATATACATTTTTTTTTTTTGAATTATTACTGTTTCTATTGGAACTCAAAAAACCCGAGTTTTTCGATAAGCAAAAAACACTGAGTTCCTTTGTGTTACAGTTTGAAAAACTATTGATAGTCAAATTTTTAATTTTTGGTCTATATTAGGTATTTATATACGTTTAGGATGGAAAATTGTTTATTTATATACGACAATCTTGGAAATTACCTAACTTTTTTTTCATTACGCAATAAAACGTACTATTTTTCGTAATGCTTTAATTTTTAATTCTGTGCCAGATTTTATATTTTAATAAAAAATAGGCTATTATATAAATTTATGTGGTTAATTTAAGTCTATATGTACATTATTTTTTGAATTATTGCTGTTTATATTGGAACTCAAAAAACCCGGGTTTTTCGATAAGAAAAAAAAAACTGAGTTCCTTTGCGTGACAGCTTAAAAATCTATTTATAGTCAAATTATTAATTTTTGTTCTATATTAGGTATTTATATGTTTAGGATAGAAAATTGTTTATTTATATACGACAATCTTGGAAATTACCAAACTTTTTTACATTACGCAAAAAAACGTACTATTTTGCGTAATGCTTTAATTTTTAATTCGGTGCCAGATTTCATATTTTAATGAAAAAATAGGCTATTTTATATAGTTATGTGGTGAATTTAAGTATGTATATACATTTGTTTTTTTTTTGAATTATTACTGTTTCTATTGGAACTCAAAAAACCCGAGTTTTTCGATAAGAAAAAAAAACTGAGTTCCTTTGCGTAACAGCTTAAAAATCTATTTATAGTCAAATTATTAATTTTTGTTCTATATTAGGTATTTATACGTTTAGGATGGAAAATTGTTTATTTATATACGACAATCTTGGAAATTACCAAACTTTTTTACATTACGTAAAAATACGTGCTATTTTGCGTAATGCTTTAATTTTTAATTCGGTGCCATATTTCATATTTTAATGAAAAAATAGGCTATTTTATATAGTTATGTGGTGAATTTAAGTATGTATATACATTTTTTTTTTTGAATTATTGCTGTTTTTATTGGAACTCAAAAAACCCGAGTTTTTCGATAAGCAAAAAACACTGAGTTCCATTGTGTTACAGTTTAAAAATCTATTGATAGTGAAATTTTTAATTTTTGGTCTATATTAGGTATTTATATACATTTAGGATGGAAAATTGTTTATTTATATACGACAATCTTGGAAATTACCTAACTTTTTTGCATTACACAATAAAACGTACTATTTTGTGTAATGCTTTAACTTTTAAATCGGTGCCAGATTTTATATTTTAATAAAAAATAGGCTATTATATACAGTTATGTGGTTAATTTAAGTCTGTATGTACATTATTTTTTGAATTATTGCTGTTTATATTGGAACTCAAAAAACCCGGGTTTTTCGATAAGAAAAAAAAAACTGAGTTCCTTTGCGTGACAGCTTAAAAATCTATTTATAGTCAAATTATTAATTTTTGTTCTATATTAGGTATATATATGTTTAGGATAGAAAATTGTTTATTTATATACGACAATCTTGGAAATTACCAAACTTTTTTACATTACGCAAAAAAACGTACTATTTTGCGCAATGCTTTAATTTTTAATTCGGTGCCAGATTTCATATTTTAATGAAAAAATAGGCTATTTTATATAGTTATGTGGTGAATTTAAGTATGTATATACATTTGTTTTTTTTTTGAATTATTACTGTTTCTATTGGAACTCAAAAAACCCGAGTTTTTCGATAAGAAAAAAAAACTGAGTTCCTTTGCGTAACAGCTTAAAAATCTATTTATAGTCAAATTATTAATTTTTGTTCTATATTAGGTATTTATACGTTTAGGATGGAAAATTGTTTATTTATATACGACAATCTTGGAAATTACCAAACTTTTTTACATTACGCAAAAATACGTACTATTTTGCGTAATGCTTTAATTTTTAATTCGGTGCCATATTTCATATTTTAATGAAAAAATAGGCTATTTTATATAGTTATGTGGTGAATTTAAGTATGTATATACATTTTTTTTTTTGAATTATTGCTGTTTTTATTGGAACTCAAAAAACCCGAGTTTTTCGATAAGCAAAAAACACTGAGTTCCATTGTGTTACAGTTTAAAAATCTATTGATAGTTAAATTTTTAATTTTTGGTCTATATTAGGTATTTATATACATTTAGGATGGAAAATTGTTTATTTATATACGACAATCTTGGAAATTACCTAACTTTTTTGCATTACACAATAAAACGTACTATTTTGTGTAATGCTTTAACTTTTAAATCGGTGCCAGATTTTATATTTTAATAAAAAATAGGCTATTATATACAGTTATGTGGTTAATTTAAGTCTGTATGTAAATTATTTTTTGAATTATTGCTGTTTATATTGGAACTCAAAAAACCCGGGTTTTTCGATAAGAAAAAAAAACTGAGTTCCTTTGCGTGACGGCTTAAAAATCTATTTATAGTCAAATTATTAATTTTTGTTCTATATTAGGTATATATATGTTTAGGATAGAAAATTGTTTATTTATATACGACAATCTTGGAAATTACCAAACTTTTTTACATTACGCAAAAAAACGTACTATTTTGCGTAATGCTTTAATTTTTAATTCGGTGCCAGATTTCATATTTTAATGAAAAAATAGGCTATTTTATATAGTTATGTGGTGAATTTAAGTATGTATATACATTTGTTTTTTTTTGAATTATTACTGTTTCTATTGGAACTCAAAAAACCCGAGTTTTTCGATAAGAAAAAAAAACTGAGTTCCTTTGCGTGACAGCTTAAAAATCTATTTATAGTCAAATTATTAATTTTTGTTCTATATTAGGTATTTATACGTTTAGGATAGAAAATTGTTTATTTATATACGACAATCTTGGAAATTACCAAACTTTTTAACATTACGCAAAAATACGTACTATTTTGCGTAATGCTTTAATTTTTAATTCGGTGCCAGATTTCATATTTTAATGAAAAAATAGGCTATTTTATATAGTTATGTGGTGAATTTAAGTATGTATATACATTTTTTTTTTTTGAATTATTACTGTTTCTATTGGAACTCAAAAAACCCGAGTTTTTCGATAAGCAAAAAACACTGAGTTCCTTTGTGTTACAGTTTGAAAAACTATTGATAGTCAAATTTTTAATTTTTGGTCTATATTAGGTATTTATATACGTTTAGGATGGAAAATTGTTTATTTATATACGACAATCTTGGAAATTACCTAACTTTTTTGCATTACGCAATAAAACGTACTATTTTTCGTAATGCTTAAATTTTTAATTCGGTGCCTGATTTTATATTTTAATAAAAGAATAGGCTATTATATAAAGTTATGTGGTAAATTTAAGTCTGTATATACATTATTTTTTGAATTATTGCTGTTTCTATTGGAACTCAAAAAACCCGAGTTTTTCGATAAGAAAAAAAAACTGAGTTCCTTTGCGTGACAGCTTAAAAATCTATTTATAGTCATCTAATTAATTTTTGTTCTATATTAGGTATTTATATGTTTAGGATAGAAAATTGTTTATTTTTATACGACAATCTTGGGAATTACCAAACTTTTTTACATTACACAAAAATACGTACTATTTTGCGTAATGCTTTAATTTTTAATTCGGTGCCAGATTTTATATTTTAATAAAAAAATAGGCTATTATATATAGTTATGTGGTGAATTTAAGTATGTATATACATTTTTTTTTTGAATTATTGCTGTTTCAATTGGAACTCAAAAAACCCGAGTTTTTCGATAAGAAAAAAAAAACTGAGTTCCTTTGCGTGACAGCTTAAAAATCTATTTATAGTCAAATTATTAATTTTTGTTCTATATTAGGTATTTATACGTTTAGGATAGAAAATTTGTTATTTTTATACGACAATCTTGGGAATTACCAAACTTTTTTACATTACGCAAAAATACGTACTATTTTGCGTAATGCTTTAATTTTTAATTCGGTGCCAGATTTCATATTTATATGAAAAAAATAGGCTATTATATACAGTTATGTGGTGAATTTAAGTATGTATATAATTTTTTTTTTTTGAATTATTGTTGTTTCTATTGGAACTCAAAAAACCCGAGTTTTTCGATAAGCAAAAAAAAACTGAGTTCCGTTGTGTTACAGTTTAAAAATCTATTGATAGTTAAATTTTTAATTTTTGGTCTATATTAGGTATTTATATACGTTTAGGATGGAAAATTGTTTATTTATATACGACAATCTTTGAAATTACCTAACTTTTTTGCATTACGCAAAAATACGTACTATTTTGCCTAATGCTTTAATTTTTAATTCGGTGCCATATTTCATATTTTAATGAAAAAATAGGCTATTATATATAGTTATGTGGTGAATTTAAGTATGTATATACATTTTGTTTTTTTGAATTATTGCTGTTTCTTTTGGAACTCAAAACACCCGAGTTTTTCGATAAAAAACTGAGTTCCTTTGCGTGACAGCTTAAAAATCTATTTATAGTCAAATTATTAATTTTTGTTCAATATTAGGTATTTATACGTTTAGGATGGAAAATTTTTTATTTATATACGACAATCTTGGAAATTACCGAACTTTTTTACATTACGCAAAAATACGTACTATTTTGCGTAAGGCTTTAATTTTTAATTCGGTGCCAGATTTCATATTTTAATGAAAAAATAGGCTATTATATATAGTTATGTGGTGAATTTAAGTATGTATAAACATTTTTTTTTTTGAATTATTGCTGTTTCTATTGGAACTCAAAATACCAGTGTTTTTCGATTAGCAAAAAAAAACCGAGTTCCTTTGTGTGACTGTTTAAAAATCTATTGATAGTCAAATTTTTAATTTTTGGTCCTTATTAGGTATTTATATAGGTTTAGGATGAAAAATTGTTTATTTATATACGACAATCTTTGAAATTACTGAACTTTTTTACATTACGCAAAAATACTTACTATTTTGCGTAATGCTTAAATTTTTAGTTCGGTGCCAGATTTTATATTTTTAATGAAAAAATAGGCTATTATATATAGTTATGTGGTCAATTTAAGTATGTATATACATTATTTTTTGAATTATTGAAGTTTCTATTGTATCTCAGAAAACCCGAGTTTTTCGATAAGCAAAAAACACTGAGTTCCTTTGCGTGACAGTTTAAAATTCTATTGATAGTCAAATAATTAATTTTTGTTCTATATTAGGTATGTATATACGTTTAGGATGGAAAATTGTTTATTTATATACGACAATCTTGGAAATTACCGAACTTTTTTACATTACGCAAAAATACGTACTATTTTGCGTAATGCTTTAATTTTTAATTCGTTGCCAGATTTCATATTTTAATGAAAAAATAGGCTATTATATATAGTTATGTGGTGAATTTAAGTATGTATATAATTTTTTTTTTTTTGAATTATTGCTGTTTCTATTGGAACTCAAAAAACCCGAGTTTTTCGATAAGCAAAAAAAAACTGAGTTCCGTTGTGTTACAGTTTAAAAATCTATTGATAGTTAAATTTTTAATTTTTGGTCTATATTAGGTATTTATATACGTTTAGGATGGAAAATTGTTTATTTATATACGACAATCTTTGAAATTACCTAACTTTTTTGCATTACGCAAAAATACGTACTATTTTGCCTAATGCTTTAATTTTTAATTCGGTGCCATATTTCATATTTTAATGAAAAAATAGGCTATTATATATAGTTATGTGGTGAATTTAAGTATGTATATACATTTTGTTTTTTTGAATTATTGCTGTTTCTTTTGGAACTCAAAACACCCGAGTTTTTCGATAAAAAACTGAGTTCCTTTGCGTGACAGCTTAAAAATCTATTTATAGTCAAATTATTAATTTTTGTTCTATATTAGGTATTTATACGTTTAGGATGGAAAATTGTTTATTTATATACGACAATCTTGGAAATTACCGAACTTTTTTACATTACGCAAAAATACGTACTATTTTGCGTAATGCTTTAATTTTTAATTCGGTGCCAGATTTCATATTTTAATGAAAAAATAGGCTATTATATATAGTTATGTGGTGAATTTAAGTATGTATAAACATTTTTTTTTTTTGAATTATTGCTGTTTCTATTGGAACTCAAAATACCCGAGTTTTTCGATTAGTAAAAAAAAACTGAGTTCCTTTGTGTGACTGTTTAAAAATCTATTGATAGTCAAATTTTTAATTTTTGGTCCTTATTAGGTATTTATATAGGTTTAGGATGAAAAATTGTTTATTTATATACGACAATCTTGGAAATTACTGAACTTTTTTACATTACGCAAAAATACTTACTATTTTGCGTAATGCTTAAATTTTTAGTTCGGTGCCAGATTTTATATTTTTAATGAAAAAATAAGCTATTATATATAGTTATGTGGTCAATTTAAGTATGTATATACATTATTTTTTGAATTATTGAAGTTTCTATTGTTCTCAGAAAACCCGAGTTTTTCGATAAGCAAAAAACACTGAGTTCCTTTGCGTGACAGTTTAAAATTCTATTGATAGTCAAATAATTAATTTTTGTTCTATATTAGGTATGTATATACGTTTAGGATGGAAAATTGTTTATTTATATACGACAATCTTGGAAATTACCGAACTTTTTTACATTACGCAAAAATACGTACTATTTTGCGTAATGCTTTAATTTTTTGCCAGATTTCATATTTTAATGAAAAAATAGGCTATTATATATAGTTATGTGGTGAATTTAAGTATGTATATAATTTTTTTTTTTTTGAATTATTGCTGTTTCTATTGGAACTCAAAAAACCCGAGTTTTTCGATAAGCAAAAAAAAACTGAGTTCCGTTGTGTTACAGTTTAAAAATCTATTGATAGTTAAATTTTTAATTTTTGGTCTATATTAGGTATTTATATACGTTTAGGATGGAAAATTGTTTATTTATATACGACAATCTTTGAAATTACCTAACTTTTTTGCATTACGCAAAAATACGTACTATTTTGCCTAATGCTTTAATTTTTAATTCGGTGCCATATTTCATATTTTAATGAAAAAATAGGCTATTATATATAGTTATGTGGTGAATTTAAGTATGTATATACATTTTGTTTTTTTGAATTATTGCTGTTTCTTTTGGAACTCAAAACACCCGAGTTTTTCGATAAAAAACTGAGTTCCTTTGCGTGACAGCTTAAAAATCTATTTATAGTCAAATTATTAATTTTTGTTCAATATTAGGTATTTATACGTTTAGGATGGAAAATTTTTTATTTATATACGACAATCTTGGAAATTACAGAACTTTTTTACATTACGCAAAAATACGTACTATTTTGCGTAAGGCTTTAATTTTTAATTCGGTGCCAGATTTCATATTTTAATGAAAAAATAGGCTATTATATATAGTTATGTGGTGAATTTAAGTATGTATAAACATTTTTTTTTTTGAATTATTGCTGTTTCTATTGGAACTCAAAATACCCGTGTTTTTCGATTAGCAAAAAAAAACCGAGTTCCTTTGTGTGACTGTTTAAAAATCTATTGATAGTCAAATTTTTAATTTTTGGTCCTTATTAGGTATTTATATAGGTTTAGGATGAAAAATTGTTTATTTATATACGACAATCTTTGAAATTACTGAACTTTTTTACATTACGCAAAAATACTTACTATTTTGCGTAATGCTTAAATTTTTAGTTCGGTGCCAGATTTTATATTTTTAATGAAAAAATAGGCTATTATATATAGTTATGTGGTCAATTTAAGTATGTATATACATTATTTTTTGAATTATTGAAGTTTCTATTGTATCTCAGAAAACCCGAGTTTTTCGATAAGCAAAAAACACTGAGTTCCTTTGCGTGACAGTTTAAAATTCTATTGATAGTCAAATAATTAATTTTTGTTCTTTATTAGGTATGTATATACGTTTAGGATGGAAAATTGTTTATTTATATACGACAATCTTGGAAATTACCGAACTTTTTTACATTACGCAAAAATACGTACTATTTTGCGTAATGCTTTAATTTTTAATTCGTTGCCAGATTTCATATTTTAATGAAAAAATAGGCTATTATATATAGTTATGTGGTGAATTTAAGTATGTATATAATTTTTTTTTTTTTGAATTATTGCTGTTTCTATTGGAACTCAAAAAACCCGAGTTTTTCGATAAGCAAAAAAAAACTGAGTTCCGTTGTGTTACAGTTTAAAAATCTATTGATAGTTAAATTTTTAATTTTTGGTCTATATTAGGTATTTATATACGTTTAGGATGGAAAATTGTTTATTTATATACGACAATCTTTGAAATTACCTAACTTTTTTGCATTACGCAAAAATACGTACTATTTTGCCTAATGCTTTAATTTTTAATTCGGTGCCATATTTCATATTTTAATGAAAAAATAGGCTATTATATATAGTTATGTGGTGAATTTAAGTATGTATATACATTTTGTTTTTTTGAATTATTGCTGTTTCTTTTGGAACTCAAAACACCCGAGTTTTTCGATAAAAAACTGAGTTCCTTTGCGTGACAGCTTAAAAATCTATTTATAGTCAAATTATTAATTTTTGTTCTATATTAGGTATTTATACGTTTAGGATGGAAAATTGTTTATTTATATACGACAATCTTGGAAATTACCGAACTTTTTTACATTACGCAAAAATACGTACTATTTTGCGTAATGCTTTAATTTTTAATTCGGTGCCAGATTTCATATTTTAATGAAAAAATAGGCTATTATATATAGTTATGTGGTGAATTTAAGTATGTATAAACATTTTTTTTTTTTGAATTATTGCTGTTTCTATTGGAACTCAAAATACCCGAGTTTTTCGATTAGTAAAAAAAAACTGAGTTCCTTTGTGTGACTGTTTAAAAATCTATTGATAGTCAAATTTTTAATTTTTGGTCCTTATTAGGTATTTATATAGGTTTAGGATGAAAAATTGTTTATTTATATACGACAATCTTGGAAATTACTGAACTTTTTTACATTACGCAAAAATACTTACTATTTTGCGTAATGCTTAAATTTTTAGTTCGGTGCCAGATTTTATATTTTTAATGAAAAAATAAGCTATTATATATAGTTATGTGGTCAATTTAAGTATGTATATACATTATTTTTTGAATTATTGAAGTTTCTATTGTTCTCAGAAAACCCGAGTTTTTCGATAAGCAAAAAACACTGAGTTCCTTTGCGTGACAGTTTAAAATTCTATTGATAGTCAAATAATTAATTTTTGTTCTATATTAGGTATGTATATACGTTTAGGATGGAAAATTGTTTATTTATATACGACAATCTTGGAAATTACCGAACTTTTTTACATTACGCAAAAATACGTACTATTTTGCGTAATGCTTTAATTTTTTGCCAGATTTCATATTTTAATGAAAAAATAGGCTATTATATATAGTTATGTGGTGAATTTAAGTATGTATATAATTTTTTTTTTTTTGAATTATTGCTGTTTCTATTGGAACTCAAAAAACCCGAGTTTTTCGATAAGCAAAAAAAAACTGAGTTCCGTTGTGTTACAGTTTAAAAATCTATTGATAGTTAAATTTTTAATTTTTGGTCTATATTAGGTATTTATATACGTTTAGGATGGAAAATTGTTTATTTATATACGACAATCTTTGAAATTACCTAACTTTTTTGCATTACGCAAAAATACGTACTATTTTGCCTAATGCTTTAATTTTTAATTCGGTGCCATATTTCATATTTTAATGAAAAAATAGGCTATTATATATAGTTATGTGGTGAATTTAAGTATGTATATACATTTTGTTTTTTTGAATTATTGCTGTTTCTTTTGGAACTCAAAACACCCGAGTTTTTCGATAAAAAACTGAGTTCCTTTGCGTGACAGCTTAAAAATCTATTTATAGTCAAATTATTAATTTTTGTTCTATATTAAGTATTTATACGTTTAGGATGGAAAATTGTTTATTTATATACTACAATCTTGGAAATTACCGAACTTTTTTACATTACGCAAAAATACGTACTATTTTGCGTAATGCTTTAATTTTTAATTCGGTGCCAGATTTCATATTTTAATGAAAAAATAGGCTATTATATATAGTTATGTGGTGAATTAAATATGTATAAACATTTTTTTTTTGAATTATTGCTGTTTCTATTGGAACTCAAAAAACCTGAGTTTTTCGATAAGCAAAAAACACTGAGTTCCTTTGTGTTACAGTTTGAAAAACTATTGATAGTCAAATTTTTAATTTTTGGTCTATATTAGGTATTTATATACTTTTAGGATGGAAAATTGTTTATTTATATACGACAATCTTGGAAATTACCTAACTTTTTTGCATTACGCAATAAAACGTACTATTTTTCGTAATGCTTTAATTTTTAATTCGGTGCCAGATTTTATATTTTAATAAAAAAAATAGGCTATTATATAAAGTTATGTGGTTAATTTAAGTCTGTATATACATTATTTTTTGAATTATTGCTGTTTCTATTGGAACTCAAAAAACCCGAGTTTTTCGATAAGAAAAAAAAACTGAGTTCCTTTGCGTGACAGCTTAAAAATCTATTTATAGTCATATTATTAATTTTTGTTCTATATTAGGTATTTATACGTTTAGGATAGAAAATTGTTTATTTATATACGACAATCTTGGAAATTACCGAACTTTTTTACATTACGCAAAAATACGTACTATTTTGCGTAATGCTTTAATTTTTAATTCGGTGCCAGATTTCATATTTTTATGAAAAAATAGGCTATTTTATATAGTTATGTGGTAAATTTAAGTATGTATATACATTATTTTTTTTTTGAAGTATTGTTGTTTCTATTGGAACTCAAAAAACCCGAGTTTTTCGATAAACAAAAAAACTGAGTTCCGTTGTGTTACAGTTTAAAAATCTATTGATAGTTAAATTTTTAATTTTTGGTCTATATTAGGTATTTATATACGTTTAGGATGGAAAATTGTTTATTTATATACGACAATCTTGGAAATTTCCTAACTTTTTTGCATTACGCAATAAAACGTACTATTTTGTGTATTTCTTTAATTTTTAATTCGGTGCCAGATTTTATATTTTAATAAAAAAATAGGCTATTATACAAAGTTATGTGGTTAATTTAAGTCTGTATATACATTATTTTTTGAATTATTGCTGTTTCTATTGGAACTCAAAAAACCCGAGTTTTTCGATTAGCAAAAAAAAACTGAGTTCCTTTGTGTGACTGTTTAAAAATCTATTGATGGTCAAATTTTTAATTTTTGGTCCTTATTAGGTATTTATATAGGTTTAGGATGAAAAATTGTTTATTTATATACGATAATCTTGGAAATTACTGAACTTTTTTACATTACGCAAAAATACTTACTATTTTGCGTAATGCTTAAATTTTTAGTTCGGTGCCAGATTTTATATTTTTAATGAAAAAATAGGCTATTATATATAGTTATGTGGTCAATTTAAGTATGTATATACATTATTTTTTGAATTATTGAAGTTTCTATTGTAACTCAGAAAACCCGAGTTTTTCGATAAGCAAAAAACACTGAGTTCCTTTGCGTGACAGTTTAAAATTCTATTGATAGTCAAATAATTAATTTTTGTTCTATATTAGGTATGTATATACGTTTAGGATGGAAAATTGTTTATTTATATACGACAATCTTGGAAATTACCGAACTTTTTTACATTACGCAAAAATACGTACTATTTTGCGTAATGCTTTAATTTTTAATTCGTTGCCAGATTTCATATTTTAATGAAAAAATTGGCTATTATATATAGTTATGTGGTGAATTTAAGTATGTATATAAATTTTTTTTTTTTTAGAATTATTGTTGTTTCTATTGGAACTCAAAAAACCCGAGTTTTTCGATAAGCAAAAAAAACTGAGTTCCGTTGTGTTACATTTTAAAAATCTATTGATAGTTAAATTTTTAATTTTTGGTCTATATTAGGTATTTATATACGTTTAGGATGGAAAAATTGTTTATTTATATACGACAATCTTTAAAGTTACCTAACTTTTTTGCATTACGCAAAAATACGTACTATTTTGCCTAATGCTTTAATTTTTAATTCGGTGCCATATTTCATATTTTAATGAAAAAATAGGCTATTATATATAGTTATGTGGTGAATTTAAGTATGTATATACATTTTTTTTGAATTATTGCTGTTTCTTTTGGAACTCAAAAAACCCGAGTTTTTCGATAAAAAACTGAGTTCCTTTGCGTGACAGCTTAAAAATCTATTTATAGTCAAATTATTAATTTTTATTCTATATTAGGTATTTATACCTTTAGGATGGAAAATTGTTTATTTATATACGACAATCTTGGAAATTACCGAACTTTTTTACATTACGCAAAAATACGTACTATTTTGCGTAATGCTTTAATTTTTAATTCGTTGCCAGATTTCATATTTTAATGAAAAAACAGGCTATTATATATAGTTATGTGGTGAATTTAAGTATGTATATAATTTTTTTTTTTTGAATTATTGCTGTTTCTATTGGAACTCAAAAAACCCGAGTTTTTCGATAAGCAAAAAAAAACTGAGTTCCGTTGTGTTACAGTTTAAAAATCTATTGATAGTTAAATTTTTAATTTTTGGTCTATATTAGGTATTTATATACGTTTAGGATGGAAAATTGTTTATTTATATACGACAATCTTTGAAATTACCTAACTTTTTTGCATTACGCAAAAATACGTACTATTTTGCCTAATGCTTTAATTTTTAATTCGGTGCCATATTTCATATTTTAATGAAAAAATAGGCTATTATATATAGTTATGTGGTGAATTTAAGTATGTATATACATTTTGTTTTTTTGAATTATTGCTGTTTCTTTTGGAACTCAAAACACCCGAGTTTTTCGATAAAAAACTGAGTTCCTTTGCGTGACAGCTTAAAAATCTATTTATAGTCAAATTATTAATTTTTGTTCTATATTAGGTATTTATACGTTTAGGATGGAAAATTGTTTATTTATATACGACAATCTTGGAAATTACCGAACTTTTTTACATTACGCAAAAATACGTACTATTTTGCGTAATGCTTTAATTTTTAATTCGGTGCCAGATTTCATATTTTAATGAAAAAATAGGCTATTATATATAGTTATGTGGTGAATTTAAGTATGTATAAACATTTTTTTTTTTGAATTATTGCTGTTTCTATTGGAACTCAAAATACCCGAGTTTTTCGATTAGTAAAAAAAAACTGAGTTCCTTTGTGTGACTGTTTAAAAATCTATTGATAGTCAAATTTTTAATTTTTGGTCCTTATTAGGTATTTATATAGTTTTAGGATGAAAAATTGTTTATTTATATACGACAATCTTGGAAATTACTGAACTTTTTTACATTACGCAAAAATACTTACTATTTTGCGTAATGCTTAAATTTTTAGTTCGGTGCCAGATTTTATATTTTTAATGAAAAAATAAGCTATTATATATAGTTATGTGGTCAATTTAAGTATGTATATACATTATTTTTTGAATTATTGAAGTTTCTATTGTTCTCAGAAAACCCGAGTTTTTCGATAAGCAAAAAACACTGAGTTCCTTTGCGTGACAGTTTAAAATTCTATTGATAGTCAAATAATTAATTTTTGTTCTATATTAGGTATGTATATACGTTTAGGATGGAAAATTGTTTATTTATATACGACAATCTTGGAAATTACCGAACTTTTTTACATTACGCAAAAATACGTACTATTTTGCGTAATGCTTTAATTTTTTGCCAGATTTCATATTTTAATGAAAAAATAGGCTATTATATATAGTTATGTGGTGAATTTAAGTATGTATATATTTTTTTTTTTTTGAATTATTGCTGTTTCTATTGGAACTCAAAAAACCCGAGTTTTTCGATAAGCAAAAAAAAACTGAGTTCCGTTGTGTTACAGTTTAAAAATCTATTGATAGTTAAATTTTTAATTTTTGGTCTATATTAGGTATTTATATACGTTTAGGATGGAAAATTGTTTATTTATATACGACAATCTTTGAAATTACCTAACTTTTTTGCATTACGCAAAAATACGTACTATTTTGCCTAATGCTTTAATTTTTAATTCGGTGCCATATTTCATATTTTAATGAAAAAATAGGCTATTATATATAGTTATGTGGTGAATTTAAGTATGTATATACATTTTGTTTTTTTGAATTATTGCTGTTTCTTTTGGAACTCAAAACACCCGAGTTTTTCGATAAAAAACTGAGTTCCTTTGCGTGACAGCTTAAAAATCTATTTATAGTCAAATTATTAATTTTTGTTCTATATTAAGTATTTATACGTTTAGGATGGAAAATTGTTTATTTATATACTACAATCTTGGAAATTACCGAACTTTTTTACATTACGCAAAAATACGTACTATTTTGCGTAATGCTTTAATTTTTAATTCGGTGCCAGATTTCATATTTTAATGAAAAAATAGGCTATTATATATAGTTATGTGGTGAATTAAATATGTATAAACATTTTTTTTTTTTGAATTATTGCTGTTTCTATTGGAACTCAAAAAACCTGAGTTTTTCGATAAGCAAAAAACACTGAGTTCCTTTGTGTTACAGTTTGAAAAACAATTGATAGTCAAATTTTTAATTTTTGGTCTATATTAGGTATTTATATACCTTTAGGATGGAAAATTGTTTATTTATATACGACAATCTTGGAAATTACCTAACTTTTTTGCATTACGCAATAAAACGTACTATTTTTCGTAATGCTTTAATTTTTAATTCGGTGCCAGATTTTATATTTTAATAAAAAAAATAGGCTATTATATAAAGTTATGTGGTTAATTTAAGTCTGTATATACATTATTTTTTGAATTATTGCTGTTTCTATTGGAACTCAAAAAACCCGAGTTTTTCGATAAGAAAAAAAAACTGAGTTCCTTTGCGTGACAGCTTAAAAATCTATTTATAGTCATATTATTAATTTTTGTTCTATATTAGGTATTTATACGTTTAGGATAGAAAATTGTTTATTTATATACGACAATCTTGGAAATTACCGAACTTTTTTACATTACGCAAAAATACGTACTATTTTGCGTAATGCTTTAATTTTTAATTCGGTGCCAGATTTCATATTTTTATGAAAAAATAGGCTATTTTATATAGTTATGTGGTAAATTTAAGTATGTATATACATTTTTTTTTTTTTGAAGTATTGTTGTTTCTATTGGAACTCAAAAAACCCGAGTTTTTCGATAAACAAAAAAACTGAGTTCCGTTGTGTTACAGTTTAAAAATCTATTGATAGTTAAATTTTTAATTTTTGGTCTATATTAGGTATTTATATACGTTTAGGATGGAAAATTGTTTATTTATATACGACAATCTTGGAAATTACCTAACTTTTTTGCATTACGCAATAAAACGTACTATTTTGTGTATTTCTTTAATTTTTAATTCGGTGCCAGATTTTATATTTTAATAAAAAAATAGGCTATTATACAAAGTTATGTGGTTAATTTAAGTCTGTATATACATTATTTTTTGAATTATTGCTGTTTCTATTGGAACTCAAAAAACCCGAGTTTTTCGATTAGCAAAAAAAAACTGAGTTCCTTTGTGTGACTGTTTAAAAATCTATTGATGGTCAAATTTTTAATTTTTGGTCCTTATTAGGTATTTATATAGGTTTAGGATGAAAAATTGTTTATTTATATACGACAATCTTGGAAATTACTGAACTTTTTTACATTACGCAAAAATACTTACTATTTTGCGTAATGCTTAAATTTTTAGTTCGGTGCCAGATTTTATATTTTTAATGAAAAAATAGGCTATTATATATAGTTATGTGGTCAATTTAAGTATGTATATACATTATTTTTTGAATTATTGAAGTTTCTATTGTAACTCAGAAAACCCGAGTTTTTCGATAAGCAAAAAACACTGAGTTCCTTTGCGTGACAGTTTAAAATTCTATTGATAGTCAAATAATTAATTTTTGTTCTATATTAGGTATGTATATACGTTTAGGATGGAAAATTGTTTATTTATATACGACAATCTTGGAAATTACCGAACTTTTTTACATTACGCAAAAATACGTACTATTTTGCGTAATGCTTTAATTTTTAATTCGTTGCCTGATTTCATATTTTAATGAAAAAATAGGCTATTATATATAGTTATGTGGTGAATTTAAGTATGTATATAAATTTTTTTTTTTTTTGAATTATTGTTGTTTCTATTGGAACTCAAAAAACCCGAGTTTTTCGATAAGCAAAAAAAACTGAGTTCCGTTGTGTTACATTTTAAAAATCTATTGATAGTTAAATTTTTAATTTTTGGTCTATATTAGGTATTTATATACGTTTAGGATGGAAAAATTGTTTATTTATATACGACAATCTTTAAAGTTACCTAACTTTTTTGCATTACGCAAAAATACGTACTATTTTGCCTAATGCTTTAATTTTTAATTCGGTGCCATATTTCATATTTTAATGAAAAAATAGGCTATTATATATAGTTATGTGGTGAATTTAAGTATGTATATACATTTTTTTTGAATTATTGCTGTTTCTTTTGGAACTCAAAAAACCCGAGTTTTTCGATAAAAAACTGAGTTCCTTTGCGTGACAGCTTAAAAATCTATTTATAGTCAAATTATTAATTTTTATTCTATATTAGGTATTTATACCTTTAGGATGGAAAATTGTTTATTTATATACGACAATCTTGGAAATTACCGAACTTTTTTACATTACGCAAAAATACGTACTATTTTGCGTAATGCTTTAATTTTTAATTCGTTGCCAGATTTCATATTTTAATGAAAAAACAGGCTATTATATATAGTTATGTGGTGAATTTAAGTATGTATATAATTTTTTTTTTTTGAATTATTGCTGTTTCTATTGGAACTCAAAAAACCCGAGTTTTTCGATAAGCAAAAAAAAACTGAGTTCCGTTGTGTTACAGTTTAAAAATCTATTGATAGTTAAATTTTTAATTTTTGGTCTATATTAGGTATTTATATACGTTTAGGATGGAAAATTGTTTATTTATATACGACAATCTTTGAAATTACCTAACTTTTTTGCATTACGCAAAAATACGTACTATTTTGCCTAATGCTTTAATTTTTAATTCGGTGCCATATTTCATATTTTAATGAAAAAATAGGCTATTATATATAGTTATGTGGTGAATTTAAGTATGTATATACATTTTGTTTTTTTGAATTATTGCTGTTTCTTTTGGAACTCAAAACACCCGAGTTTTTCGATAAAAAACTGAGTTCCTTTGCGTGACAGCTTAAAAATCTATTTATAGTCAAATTATTAATTTTTGTTCTATATTAGGTATTTATACGTTTAGGATGGAAAATTGTTTATTTATATACGACAATCTTGGAAATTACCGAACTTTTTTACATTACGCAAAAATACGTACTATTTTGCGTAATGCTTTAATTTTTAATTCGGTGCCAGATTTCATATTTTAATGAAAAAATAGGCTATTATATATAGTTATGTGGTGAATTTAAGTATGTATAAACATTTTTTTTTTTGAATTATTGCTGTTTCTATTGGAACTCAAAATACCCGAGTTTTTCGATTAGTAAAAAAAAACTGAGTTCCTTTGTGTGACTGTTTAAAAATCTATTGATAGTCAAATTTTTAATTTTTGGTCCTTATTAGGTATTTATATAGGTTTAGGATGAAAAATTGTTTATTTATATACGACAATCTTGGAAATTACTGAACTTTTTTACATTACGCAAAAATACTTACTATTTTGCGTAATGCTTAAATTTTTAGTTCGGTGCCAGATTTTATATTTTTAATGAAAAAATAAGCTATTATATATAGTTATGTGGTCAATTTAAGTATGTATATACATTATTTTTTGAATTATTGAAGTTTCTATTGTTCTCAGAAAACCCGAGTTTTTCGATAAGCAAAAAACACTGAGTTCCTTTGCGTGACAGTTTAAAATTCTATTGATAGTCAAATAATTAATTTTTGTTCTATATTAGGTATGTATATACGTTTAGGATGGAAAATTGTTTATTTATATACGACAATCTTGGAAATTACCGAACTTTTTTACATTACGCAAAAATACGTACTATTTTGCGTAATGCTTTAATTTTTTGCCAGATTTCATATTTTAATGAAAAAATAGGCTATTTTATATAGTTATGTGGTGAATTTAAGTATGTATATATATATTTTTTTTTTGAATTATTGCTGTTTCTATTGGAACTCAAAAAACCCGAGTTTTTCGATAAGCAAAAAAAAACTGAGTTCCGTTGTGTTACAGTTTAAAAATCTATTGATAGTTAAATTTTTAATTTTTGGTCTATATTAGGTATTTATATACGTTTAGGATGGAAAATTGTTTATTTATATACGACAATCTTTGAAATTACCTAACTTTTTTGCATTACGCAAAAATACGTACTATTTTGCCTAATGCTTTAATTTTTAATTCGGTGCCATATTTCATATTTTAATGAAAAAATAGGCTATTATATATAGTTATGTGGTGAATTTAAGTATGTATATACATTTTGTTTTTTTGAATTATTGCTGTTTCTTTTGGAACTCAAAACACCCGAGTTTTTCGATAAAAAACTGAGTTCCTTTGCGTGACAGCTTAAAAATCTATTTATAGTCAAATTATTAATTTTTGTTCTATATTAAGTATTTATACGTTTAGGATGGAAAATTGTTTATTTATATACTACAATCTTGGAAATTACCGAACTTTTTTACATTACGCAAAAATACGTACTATTTTGCGTAATGCTTTAATTTTTAATTCGGTGCCAGATTTCATATTTTAATGAAAAAATAGGCTATTATATATAGTTATGTGGTGAATTAAATATGTATAAACATTTTTTTTTTTTGAATTATTGCTGTTTCTATTGGAACTCAAAAAACCTGAGTTTTTCGATAAGCAAAAAACACTGAGTTCCTTTGTGTTACAGTTTGAAAAACAATTGATAGTCAAATTTTTAATTTTTGGTCTATATTAGGTATTTATATACTTTTAGGATGGAAAATTGTTTATTTATATACGACAATCTTGGAAATTACCTAACTTTTTTGCATTACGCAATAAAACGTACTATTTTTCGTAATGCTTTAATTTTTAATTCGGTGCCAGATTTTATATTTTAATAAAAAAAATAGGCTATTATATAAAGTTATGTGGTTAATTTAAGTCTGTATATACATTATTTTTTGAATTATTGCTGTTTCTATTGGAACTCAAAAAACCCGAGTTTTTCGATAAGAAAAAAAAACTGAGTTCCTTTGCGTGACAGCTTAAAAATCTATTTATAGTCATATTATTAATTTTTGTTCTATATTAGGTATTTATACGTTTAGGATAGAAAATTGTTTATTTATATACGACAATCTTGGAAATTACCGAACTTTTTTACATTACGCAAAAATACGTACTATTTTGCGTAATGCTTTAATTTTTAATTCGGTGCCAGATTTCATATTTTTATGAAAAAATAGGCTATTTTATATAGTTATGTGGTAAATTTAAGTATGTATATACATTTTTTTTTTTTTGAAGTATTGTTGTTTCTATTGGAACTCAAAAAACCCGAGTTTTTCGATAAACAAAAAAACTGAGTTCCGTTGTGTTACAGTTTAAAAATCTATTGATAGTTAAATTTTTAATTTTTGGTCTATATTAGGTATTTATATACGTTTAGGATGGAAAATTGTTTATTTATATACGACAATCTTGGAAATTACCTAACTTTTTTGCATTACGCAATAAAACGTACTATTTTGTGTATTTCTTTAATTTTTAATTCGGTGCCAGATTTTATATTTTAATAAAAAAATAGGCTATTATACAAAGTTATGTGGTTAATTTAAGTCTGTATATACATTATTTTTTGAATTATTGCTGTTTCTATTGGAACTCAAAAAACCCGAGTTTTTCGATTAGCAAAAAAAAACTGAGTTCCTTTGTGTGACTGTTTAAAAATCTATTGATGGTCAAATTTTTAATTTTTGGTCCTTATTAGGTATTTATATAGGTTTAGGATGAAAAATTGTTTATTTATATACGACAATCTTGGAAATTACTGAACTTTTTTACATTACGCAAAAATACTTACTATTTTGCGTAATGCTTAAATTTTTAGTTCGGTGCCAGATTTTATATTTTTAATGAAAAAATAGGCTATTATATATAGTTATGTGGTCAATTTAAGTATGTATATACATTATTTTTTGAATTATTGAAGTTTCTATTGTAACTCAGAAAACCCGAGTTTTTCGATAAGCAAAAAACACTGAGTTCCTTTGCGTGACAGTTTAAAATTCTATTGATAGTCAAATAATTAATTTTTGTTCTATATTAGGTATGTATATACGTTTAGGATGGAAAATTGTTTATTTATATACGACAATCTTGGAAATTACCGAACTTTTTTACATTACGCAAAAATACGTACTATTTTGCGTAATGCTTTAATTTTTAATTCGTTGCCAGATTTCATATTTTAATGAAAAAATAGGCTATTATATATAGTTATGTGGTGAATTTAAGTATGTATATAATTTTTTTTTTTTTTTGAATTATTGTTGTTTCTATTGGAACTCAAAAAACCCGAGTTTTTCGATAAGCAAAAAAAACTGAGTTCCGTTGTGTTACATTTTAAAAATCTATTGATAGTTAAATTTTTAATTTTTGGTCTATATTAGGTATTTATATACGTTTAGGATGGAAAAATTGTTTATTTATATACGACAATCTTTAAAGTTACCTAACTTTTTTGCATTACGCAAAAATACATACTATTTTGCCTAATGCTTTAATTTTTAATTCGGTGCCATATTTCATATTTTAATGAAAAAATAGGCTATTATATATAGTTATGTGGTGAATTTAAGTATGTATATACATTTTTTTTGAATTATTGCTGTTTCTTTTGGAACTCAAAAAACCCGAGTTTTTCGATAAAAAACTGAGTTCCTTTGCGTGACAGCTTAAAAATCTATTTATAGTCAAATTATTAATTTTTATTCTATATTAGGTATTTATACCTTTAGGATGGAAAATTGTTTATTTATATACGACAATCTTGGAAATTACCGAACTTTTTTACATTACGCAAAAATACGTACTATTTTGCGTAATGCTTTAATTTTTAATTCGGTGCCAGATTTCATATTTTAATGAAAAAATAGGCTATTATATATAGTTATGTGGTGAATTTAAGTATGTATAAACATTTTTTTTTTTTGAATTATTGCTGTTTCTATTGGAACTCAAAAAACCCGAGTTTTTCGATAAGCAAAAAACACTGAGTTCCTTTGTGTTACAGTTTGAAAAACTATTGATAGTCAAATTTTTAATTTTTGGTCTATATTAGGTATTTATATACGTTTAGGATGGAAAATTGTTTATTTATATACGACAATCTTGGAAATTACCTAACTTTTTTGCATTACGCAATAAAACGTACTATTTTTCGTAAGGCTTTAATTTTTAATTCAGTGCCAGATTTTATATTTTAATAAAAAAAATAGGCTATTATATAAAGTTATGTGGTTAATTTAAGTCTGTATATACATTATTTTTTGAATTATTGCTGTTTCTATTGGAACTCAAAAAACCCGAGTTTTTCGATAAGAAAAAAAAACTGAGTTCCTTTGCGTGACAGCTTAAAAATCTATTTATAGTCATATTATTAATTTTTGTTCTATATTAGGTATTTATACGTTTAGGATGGAAAATTGTTTATTTATATACGACAATCTTGGAAATTACCGAACTTTTTTACATTACGCAAAAATACGTACTATTTTGCGTAATGCTTTAATTTTTAATTCGGTGCCAGATTTCATATTTTAATGAAAAAATAGGCTATTATATATAGTTATGTGGTGAATTTAAGTATGTATAAACATTTTTTTTTTTGAATTATTGCTGTTTCTATTGGAACTCAAAATACCCGAGTTTTTCGATTAGTAAAAAAAAACTGAGTTCCTTTGTGTGACTGTTTAAAAATCTATTGATAGTCAAATTTTTAATTTTTGGTCCTTATTAGGTATTTATATAGTTTTAGGATGAAAAATTGTTTATTTATATACGACAATCTTGGAAATTACTGAACTTTTTTACATTACGCAAAAATACTTACTATTTTGCGTAATGCTTAAATTTTTAGTTCGGTGCCAGATTTTATATTTTTAATGAAAAAATAAGCTATTATATATAGTTATGTGGTCAATTTAAGTATGTATATACATTATTTTTTGAATTATTGAAGTTTCTATTGTTCTCAGAAAACCCGAGTTTTTCGATAAGCAAAAAACACTGAGTTCCTTTGCGTGACAGTTTAAAATTCTATTGATAGTCAAATAATTAATTTTTGTTCTATATTAGGTATGTATATACGTTTAGGATGGAAAATTGTTTATTTATATACGACAATCTTGGAAATTACCGAACTTTTTTACATTACGCAAAAATACGTACTATTTTGCGTAATGCTTTAATTTTTTGCCAGATTTCATATTTTAATGAAAAAATAGGCTATTATATATAGTTATGTGGTGAATTTAAGTATGTATATATATTTTTTTTTTTGAATTATTGCTGTTTCTATTGGAACTCAAAAAACCCGAGTTTTTCGATAAGCAAAAAAAAACTGAGTTCCGTTGTGTTACAGTTTAAAAATCTATTGATAGTTAAATTTTTAATTTTTGGTCTATATTAGGTATTTATATACGTTTAGGATGGAAAATTGTTTATTTATATACGACAATCTTTGAAATTACCTAACTTTTTTGCATTACGCAAAAATACGTACTATTTTGCCTAATGCTTTAATTTTTAATTCGGTGCCATATTTCATATTTTAATGAAAAAATAGGCTATTATATATAGTTATGTGGTGAATTTAAGTATGTATATACATTTTGTTTTTTTGAATTATTGCTGTTTCTTTTGGAACTCAAAACACCCGAGTTTTTCGATAAAAAACTGAGTTCCTTTGCGTGACAGCTTAAAAATCTATTTATAGTCAAATTATTAATTTTTGTTCTATATTAAGTATTTATACGTTTAGGATGGAAAATTGTTTATTTATATACTACAATCTTGGAAATTACCGAACTTTTTTACATTACGCAAAAATACGTACTATTTTGCGTAATGCTTTAATTTTTAATTCGGTGCCAGATTTCATATTTTAATGAAAAAATAGGCTATTATATATAGTTATGTGGTGAATTAAATATGTATAAACATTTTTTTTTTTTGAATTATTGCTGTTTCTATTGGAACTCAAAAAACCTGAGTTTTTCGATAAGCAAAAAACACTGAGTTCCTTTGTGTTACAGTTTGAAAAACAATTGATAGTCAAATTTTTAATTTTTGGTCTATATTAGGTATTTATATACTTTTAGGATGGAAAATTGTTTATTTATATACGACAATCTTGGAAATTACCTAACTTTTTTGCATTACGCAATAAAACGTACTATTTTTCGTAATGCTTTAATTTTTAATTCGGTGCCAGATTTTATATTTTAATAAAAAAAATAGGCTATTATATAAAGTTATGTGGTTAATTTAAGTCTGTATATACATTATTTTTTGAATTATTGCTGTTTCTATTGGAACTCAAAAAACCCGAGTTTTTCGATAAGAAAAAAAAACTGAGTTCCTTTGCGTGACAGCTTAAAAATCTATTTATAGTCATATTATTAATTTTTGTTCTATATTAGGTATTTATACGTTTAGGATAGAAAATTGTTTATTTATATACGACAATCTTGGAAATTACCGAACTTTTTTACATTACGCAAAAATACGTACTATTTTGCGTAATGCTTTAATTTTTAATTCGGTGCCAGATTTCATATTTTTATGAAAAAATAGGCTATTTTATATAGTTATGTGGTAAATTTAAGTATGTATATACATTTTTTTTTTTTTGAAGTATTGTTGTTTCTATTGGAACTCAAAAAACCCGAGTTTTTCGATAAACAAAAAAACTGAGTTCCGTTGTGTTACAGTTTAAAAATCTATTGATAGTTAAATTTTTAATTTTTGGTCTATATTAGGTATTTATATACGTTTAGGATGGAAAATTGTTTATTTATATACGACAATCTTGGAAATTACCTAACTTTTTTGCATTACGCAATAAAACGTACTATTTTGTGTATTTCTTTAATTTTTAATTCGGTGCCAGATTTTATATTTTAATAAAAAAATAGGCTATTATACAAAGTTATGTGGTTAATTTAAGTCTGTATATACATTATTTTTTGAATTATTGCTGTTTCTATTGGAACTCAAAAAACCCGAGTTTTTCGATTAGCAAAAAAAAACTGAGTTCCTTTGTGTGACTGTTTAAAAATCTATTGATGGTCAAATTTTTAATTTTTGGTCCTTATTAGGTATTTATATAGGTTTAGGATGAAAAATTGTTTATTTATATACGACAATCTTGGAAATTACTGAACTTTTTTACATTACGCAAAAATACTTACTATTTTGCGTAATGCTTAAATTTTTAGTTCGGTGCCAGATTTTATATTTTTAATGAAAAAATAGGCTATTATATATAGTTATGTGGTCAATTTAAGTATGTATATACATTATTTTTTGAATTATTGAAGTTTCTATTGTAACTCAGAAAACCCGAGTTTTTCGATAAGCAAAAAACACTGAGTTCCTTTGCGTGACAGTTTAAAATTCTATTGATAGTCAAATAATTAATTTTTGTTCTATATTAGGTATGTATATACGTTTAGGATGGAAAATTGTTTATTTATATACGACAATCTTGGAAATTACCGAACTTTTTTACATTACGCAAAAATACGTACTATTTTGCGTAATGCTTTAATTTTTAATTCGTTGCCTGATTTCATATTTTAATGAAAAAATAGGCTATTATATATAGTTATGTGGTGAATTTAAGTATGTATATAAATTTTTTTTTTTTTTGAATTATTGTTGTTTCTATTGGAACTCAAAAAACCCGAGTTTTTCGATAAGCAAAAAAAACTGAGTTCCGTTGTGTTACATTTTAAAAATCTATTGATAGTTAAATTTTTAATTTTTGGTCTATATTAGGTATTTATATACGTTTAGGATGGAAAAATTGTTTATTTATATACGACAATCTTTAAAGTTACCTAACTTTTTTGCATTACGCAAAAATACGTACTATTTTGCCTAATGCTTTAATTTTTAATTCGGTGCCATATTTCATATTTTAATGAAAAAATAGGCTATTATATATAGTTATGTGGTGAATTTAAGTATGTATATACATTTTTTTTGAATTATTGCTGTTTCTTTTGGAACTCAAAAAACCCGAGTTTTTCGATAAAAAACTGAGTTCCTTTGCGTGACAGCTTAAAAATCTATTTATAGTCAAATTATTAATTTTTATTCTATATTAGGTATTTATACCTTTAGGATGGAAAATTGTTTATTTATATACGACAATCTTGGAAATTACCGAACTTTTTTACATTACGCAAAAATACGTACTATTTTGCGTAATGCTTTAATTTTTAATTCGTTGCCAGATTTCATATTTTAATGAAAAAACAGGCTATTATATATAGTTATGTGGTGAATTTAAGTATGTATATAATTTTTTTTTTTTGAATTATTGCTGTTTCTATTGGAACTCAAAAAACCCGAGTTTTTCGATAAGCAAAAAAAAACTGAGTTCCGTTGTGTTACAGTTTAAAAATCTATTGATAGTTAAATTTTTAATTTTTGGTCTATATTAGGTATTTATATACGTTTAGGATGGAAAATTGTTTATTTATATACGACAATCTTTGAAATTACCTAACTTTTTTGCATTACGCAAAAATACGTACTATTTTGCCTAATGCTTTAATTTTTAATTCGGTGCCATATTTCATATTTTAATGAAAAAATAGGCTATTATATATAGTTATGTGGTGAATTTAAGTATGTATATACATTTTGTTTTTTTGAATTATTGCTGTTTCTTTTGGAACTCAAAACACCCGAGTTTTTCGATAAAAAACTGAGTTCCTTTGCGTGACAGCTTAAAAATCTATTTATAGTCAAATTATTAATTTTTGTTCTATATTAGGTATTTATACGTTTAGGATGGAAAATTGTTTATTTATATACGACAATCTTGGAAATTACCGAACTTTTTTACATTACGCAAAAATACGTACTATTTTGCGTAATGCTTTAATTTTTAATTCGGTGCCAGATTTCATATTTTAATGAAAAAATAGGCTATTATATATAGTTATGTGGTGAATTTAAGTATGTATAAACATTTTTTTTTTTGAATTATTGCTGTTTCTATTGGAACTCAAAATACCCGAGTTTTTCGATTAGTAAAAAAAAACTGAGTTCCTTTGTGTGACTGTTTAAAAATCTATTGATAGTCAAATTTTTAATTTTTGGTCCTTATTAGGTATTTATATAGGTTTAGGATGAAAAATTGTTTATTTATATACGACAATCTTGGAAATTACTGAACTTTTTTACATTACGCAAAAATACTTACTATTTTGCGTAATGCTTAAATTTTTAGTTCGGTGCCAGATTTTATATTTTTAATGAAAAAATAAGCTATTATATATAGTTATGTGGTCAATTTAAGTATGTATATACATTATTTTTTGAATTATTGAAGTTTCTATTGTTCTCAGAAAACCCGAGTTTTTCGATAAGCAAAAAACACTGAGTTCCTTTGCGTGACAGTTTAAAATTCTATTGATAGTCAAATAATTAATTTTTGTTCTATATTAGGTATGTATATACGTTTAGGATGGAAAATTGTTTATTTATATACGACAATCTTGGAAATTACCGAACTTTTTTACATTACGCAAAAATACGTACTATTTTGCGTAATGCTTTAATTTTTTGCCAGATTTCATATTTTAATGAAAAAATAGGCTATTTTATATAGTTATGTGGTGAATTTAAGTATGTATATATATATTTTTTTTTTGAATTATTGCTGTTTCTATTGGAACTCAAAAAACCCGAGTTTTTCGATAAGCAAAAAAAAACTGAGTTCCGTTGTGTTACAGTTTAAAAATCTATTGATAGTTAAATTTTTAATTTTTGGTCTATATTAGGTATTTATATACGTTTAGGATGGAAAATTGTTTATTTATATACGACAATCTTTGAAATTACCTAACTTTTTTGCATTACGCAAAAATACGTACTATTTTGCCTAATGCTTTAATTTTTAATTCGGTGCCATATTTCATATTTTAATGAAAAAATAGGCTATTATATATAGTTATGTGGTGAATTTAAGTATGTATATACATTTTGTTTTTTTGAATTATTGCTGTTTCTTTTGGAACTCAAAACACCCGAGTTTTTCGATAAAAAACTGAGTTCCTTTGCGTGACAGCTTAAAAATCTATTTATAGTCAAATTATTAATTTTTGTTCTATATTAAGTATTTATACGTTTAGGATGGAAAATTGTTTATTTATATACTACAATCTTGGAAATTACCGAACTTTTTTACATTACGCAAAAATACGTACTATTTTGCGTAATGCTTTAATTTTTAATTCGGTGCCAGATTTCATATTTTAATGAAAAAATAGGCTATTATATATAGTTATGTGGTGAATTAAATATGTATAAACATTTTTTTTTTTTGAATTATTGCTGTTTCTATTGGAACTCAAAAAACCTGAGTTTTTCGATAAGCAAAAAACACTGAGTTCCTTTGTGTTACAGTTTGAAAAACAATTGATAGTCAAATTTTTAATTTTTGGTCTATATTAGGTATTTATATACTTTTAGGATGGAAAATTGTTTATTTATATACGACAATCTTGGAAATTACCTAACTTTTTTGCATTACGCAATAAAACGTACTATTTTTCGTAATGCTTTAATTTTTAATTCGGTGCCAGATTTTATATTTTAATAAAAAAAATAGGCTATTATATAAAGTTATGTGGTTAATTTAAGTCTGTATATACATTATTTTTTGAATTATTGCTGTTTCTATTGGAACTCAAAAAACCCGAGTTTTTCGATTAGCAAAAAAAAACTGAGTTCCTTTGTGTGACTGTTTAAAAATCTATTGATGGTCAAATTTTTAATTTTTGGTCCTTATTAGGTATTTATATAGGTTTAGGATGAAAAATTGTTTATTTATATACGACAATCTTGGAAATTACTGAACTTTTTTACATTACGCAAAAATACTTACTATTTTGCGTAATGCTTAAATTTTTAGTTCGGTGCCAGATTTTATATTTTTAATGAAAAAATAGGCTATTATATATAGTTATGTGGTCAATTTAAGTATGTATATACATTATTTTTTGAATTATTGAAGTTTCTATTGTAACTCAGAAAACCCGAGTTTTTCGATAAGCAAAAAACACTGAGTTCCTTTGCGTGACAGTTTAAAATTCTATTGATAGTCAAATAATTAATTTTTGTTCTATATTAGGTATGTATATACGTTTAGGATGGAAAATTGTTTATTTATATACGACAATCTTGGAAATTACCGAACTTTTTTACATTACGCAAAAATACGTACTATTTTGCGTAATGCTTTAATTTTTAATTCGTTGCCTGATTTCATATTTTAATGAAAAAATAGGCTATTATATATAGTTATGTGGTGAATTTAAGTATGTATATAAATTTTTTTTTTTTTTGAATTATTGTTGTTTCTATTGGAACTCAAAAAACCCGAGTTTTTCGATAAGCAAAAAAAACTGAGTTCCGTTGTGTTACATTTTAAAAATCTATTGATAGTTAAATTTTTAATTTTTGGTCTATATTAGGTATTTATATACGTTTAGGATGGAAAAATTGTTTATTTATATACGACAATCTTTAAAGTTACCTAACTTTTTTGCATTACGCAAAAATACGTACTATTTTGCCTAATGCTTTAATTTTTAATTCGGTGCCATATTTCATATTTTAATGAAAAAATAGGCTATTATATATAGTTATGTGGTGAATTTAAGTATGTATATACATTTTTTTTGAATTATTGCTGTTTCTTTTGGAACTCAAAAAACCCGAGTTTTTCGATAAAAAACTGAGTTCCTTTGCGTGACAGCTTAAAAATCTATTTATAGTCAAATTATTAATTTTTATTCTATATTAGGTATTTATACCTTTAGGATGGAAAATTGTTTATTTATATACGACAATCTTGGAAATTACCGAACTTTTTTACATTACGCAAAAATACGTACTATTTTGCGTAATGCTTTAATTTTTAATTCGTTGCCAGATTTCATATTTTAATGAAAAAACAGGCTATTATATATAGTTATGTGGTGAATTTAAGTATGTATATAATTTTTTTTTTTTTGAATTATTGCTGTTTCTATTGGAACTCAAAAAACCCGAGTTTTTCGATAAGCAAAAAAAAACTGAGTTCCGTTGTGTTACAGTTTAAAAATCTATTGATAGTTAAATTTTTAATTTTTGGTCTATATTAGGTATTTATATACGTTTAGGATGGAAAATTGTTTATTTATATACGACAATCTTTGAAATTACCTAACTTTTTTGCATTACGCAAAAATACGTACTATTTTGCCTAATGCTTTAATTTTTAATTCGGTGCCATATTTCATATTTTAATGAAAAAATAGGCTATTATATATAGTTATGTGGTGAATTTAAGTATGTATATACATTTTGTTTTTTTGAATTATTGCTGTTTCTTTTGGAACTCAAAACACCCGAGTTTTTCGATAAAAAACTGAGTTCCTTTGCGTGACAGCTTAAAAATCTATTTATAGTCAAATTATTAATTTTTGTTCTATATTAGGTATTTATACGTTTAGGATGGAAAATTGTTTATTTATATACGACAATCTTGGAAATTACCGAACTTTTTTACATTACGCAAAAATACGTACTATTTTGCGTAATGCTTTAATTTTTAATTCGGTGCCAGATTTCATATTTTAATGAAAAAATAGGCTATTATATATAGTTATGTGGTGAATTTAAGTATGTATAAACATTTTTTTTTTTGAATTATTGCTGTTTCTATTGGAACTCAAAATACCCGAGTTTTTCGATTAGTAAAAAAAAACTGAGTTCCTTTGTGTGACTGTTTAAAAATCTATTGATAGTCAAATTTTTAATTTTTGGTCCTTATTAGGTATTTATATAGGTTTAGGATGAAAAATTGTTTATTTATATACGACAATCTTGGAAATTACTGAACTTTTTTACATTACGCAAAAATACTTACTATTTTGCGTAATGCTTAAATTTTTAGTTCGGTGCCAGATTTTATATTTTTAATGAAAAAATAAGCTATTATATATAGTTATGTGGTCAATTTAAGTATGTATATACATTATTTTTTGAATTATTGAAGTTTCTATTGTTCTCAGAAAACCCGAGTTTTTCGATAAGCAAAAAACACTGAGTTCCTTTGCGTGACAGTTTAAAATTCTATTGATAGTCAAATAATTAATTTTTGTTCTATATTAGGTATGTATATACGTTTAGGATGGAAAATTGTTTATTTATATACGACAATCTTGGAAATTACCGAACTTTTTTACATTACGCAAAAATACGTACTATTTTGCGTAATGCTTTAATTTTTTGCCAGATTTCATATTTTAATGAAAAAATAGGCTATTTTATATAGTTATGTGGTGAATTTAAGTATGTATATATATATTTTTTTTTTGAATTATTGCTGTTTCTATTGGAACTCAAAAAACCCGAGTTTTTCGATAAGCAAAAAAAAACTGAGTTCCGTTGTGTTACAGTTTAAAAATCTATTGATAGTTAAATTTTTAATTTTTGGTCTATATTAGGTATTTATATACGTTTAGGATGGAAAATTGTTTATTTATATACGACAATCTTTGAAATTACCTAACTTTTTTGCATTACGCAAAAATACGTACTATTTTGCCTAATGCTTTAATTTTTAATTCGGTGCCATATTTCATATTTTAATGAAAAAATAGGCTATTATATATAGTTATGTGGTGAATTTAAGTATGTATATACATTTTGTTTTTTTGAATTATTGCTGTTTCTTTTGGAACTCAAAACACCCGAGTTTTTCGATAAAAAACTGAGTTCCTTTGCGTGACAGCTTAAAAATCTATTTATAGTCAAATTATTAATTTTTGTTCTATATTAAGTATTTATACGTTTAGGATGGAAAATTGTTTATTTATATACTACAATCTTGGAAATTACCGAACTTTTTTACATTACGCAAAAATACGTACTATTTTGCGTAATGCTTTAATTTTTAATTCGGTGCCAGATTTCATATTTTAATGAAAAAATAGGCTATTATATATAGTTATGTGGTGAATTAAATATGTATAAACATTTTTTTTTTTTGAATTATTGCTGTTTCTATTGGAACTCAAAAAACCTGAGTTTTTCGATAAGCAAAAAACACTGAGTTCCTTTGTGTTACAGTTTGAAAAACAATTGATAGTCAAATTTTTAATTTTTGGTCTATATTAGGTATTTATATACTTTTAGGATGGAAAATTGTTTATTTATATACGACAATCTTGGAAATTACCTAACTTTTTTGCATTACGCAATAAAACGTACTATTTTTCGTAATGCTTTAATTTTTAATTCGGTGCCAGATTTTATATTTTAATAAAAAAAATAGGCTATTATATAAAGTTATGTGGTTAATTTAAGTCTGTATATACATTATTTTTTGAATTATTGCTGTTTCTATTGGAACTCAAAAAACCCGAGTTTTTCGATAAGAAAAAAAAACTGAGTTCCTTTGCGTGACAGCTTAAAAATCTATTTATAGTCATATTATTAATTTTTGTTCTATATTAGGTATTTATACGTTTAGGATAGAAAATTGTTTATTTATATACGACAATCTTGGAAATTACCGAACTTTTTTACATTACGCAAAAATACGTACTATTTTGCGTAATGCTTTAATTTTTAATTCGGTGCCAGATTTCATATTTTTATGAAAAAATAGGCTATTTTATATAGTTATGTGGTAAATTTAAGTATGTATATACATTTTTTTTTTTTTGAAGTATTGTTGTTTCTATTGGAACTCAAAAAACCCGAGTTTTTCGATAAACAAAAAAACTGAGTTCCGTTGTGTTACAGTTTAAAAATCTATTGATAGTTAAATTTTTAATTTTTGGTCTATATTAGGTATTTATATACGTTTAGGATGGAAAATTGTTTATTTATATACGACAATCTTGGAAATTACCTAACTTTTTTGCATTACGCAATAAAACGTACTATTTTGTGTATTTCTTTAATTTTTAATTCGGTGCCAGATTTTATATTTTAATAAAAAAATAGGCTATTATACAAAGTTATGTGGTTAATTTAAGTCTGTATATACATTATTTTTTGAATTATTGCTGTTTCTATTGGAACTCAAAAAACCCGAGTTTTTCGATTAGCAAAAAAAAACTGAGTTCCTTTGTGTGACTGTTTAAAAATCTATTGATGGTCAAATTTTTAATTTTTGGTCCTTATTAGGTATTTATATAGGTTTAGGATGAAAAATTGTTTATTTATATACGACAATCTTGGAAATTACTGAACTTTTTTACATTACGCAAAAATACTTACTATTTTGCGTAATGCTTAAATTTTTAGTTCGGTGCCAGATTTTATATTTTTAATGAAAAAATAGGCTATTATATATAGTTATGTGGTCAATTTAAGTATGTATATACATTATTTTTTGAATTATTGAAGTTTCTATTGTAACTCAGAAAACCCGAGTTTTTCGATAAGCAAAAAACACTGAGTTCCTTTGCGTGACAGTTTAAAATTCTATTGATAGTCAAATAATTAATTTTTGTTCTATATTAGGTATGTATATACGTTTAGGATGGAAAATTGTTTATTTATATACGACAATCTTGGAAATTACCGAACTTTTTTACATTACGCAAAAATACGTACTATTTTGCGTAATGCTTTAATTTTTAATTCGTTGCCAGATTTCATATTTTAATGAAAAAATAGGCTATTATATATAGTTATGTGGTGAATTTAAGTATGTATATAAATTTTTTTTTTTTTTGAATTATTGTTGTTTCTATTGGAACTCAAAAAACCCGAGTTTTTCGATAAGCAAAAAAAACTGAGTTCCGTTGTGTTACATTTTAAAAATCTATTGATAGTTAAATTTTTAATTTTTGGTCTATATTAGGTATTTATATACGTTTAGGATGGAAAAATTGTTTATTTATATACGACAATCTTTAAAGTTACCTAACTTTTTTGCATTACGCAAAAATACATACTATTTTGCCTAATGCTTTAATTTTTAATTCGGTGCCATATTTCATATTTTAATGAAAAAATAGGCTATTATATATAGTTATGTGGTGAATTTAAGTATGTATATACATTTTTTTTGAATTATTGCTGTTTCTTTTGGAACTCAAAAAACCCGAGTTTTTCGATAAAAAACTGAGTTCCTTTGCGTGACAGCTTAAAAATCTATTTATAGTCAAATTATTAATTTTTATTCTATATTAGGTATTTATACCTTTAGGATGGAAAATTGTTTATTTATATACGACAATCTTGGAAATTACCGAACTTTTTTACATTACGCAAAAATACGTACTATTTTGCGTAATGCTTTAATTTTTAATTCGGTGCCAGATTTCATATTTTAATGAAAAAATAGGCTATTATATATAGTTATGTGGTGAATTTAAGTATGTATAAACATTTTTTTTTTTTGAATTATTGCTGTTTCTATTGGAACTCAAAAAACCCGAGTTTTTCGATAAGCAAAAAACACTGAGTTCCTTTGTGTTACAGTTTGAAAAACTATTGATAGTCAAATTTTTAATTTTTGGTCTATATTAGGTATTTATATACGTTTAGGATGGAAAATTGTTTATTTATATACGACAATCTTGGAAATTACCTAACTTTTTTGCATTACGCAATAAAACGTACTATTTTTCGTAAGGCTTTAATTTTTAATTCAGTGCCAGATTTTATATTTTAATAAAAAAAATAGGCTATTATATAAAGTTATGTGGTTAATTTAAGTCTGTATATACATTATTTTTTGAATTATTGCTGTTTCTATTGGAACTCAAAAAACCCGAGTTTTTCGATAAGAAAAAAAAACTGAGTTCCTTTGCGTGACAGCTTAAAAATCTATTTATAGTCATATTATTAATTTTTGTTCTATATTAGGTATTTATACGTTTAGGATAGAAAATTGTTTATTTATATACGACAATCTTGGAAATTACCGAACTTTTTTACATTACGCAAAAATACGTACTATTTTGCGTAATGCTTTAATTTTTAATTCGGTGCCAGATTTCATATTTTAATGAAAAAATAGGATATTATATATAGTTATGTGGTGAATTTAAGTATGTATAAACATTTTTTTTTTTTGAATTATTGATGTTTCTATTGGAACTCAAAAAACCTGAGTTTTTCGATAAGCAAAAAACACTGAGTTCCTTTGTGTTACAGTTTGAAAAACTATTGATAGTCAAATTTTTAATTTTTGGTCTATATTAGGTATTTATATACCTTTAGGATGGAAAATTGTTTATTTATATACGACAATCTTGGAAATTACCTAACTTTTTTGCATTACGCAATAAAACGTACTATTTTTCGTAAGGCTTTAATTTTTAATTCGGTGCCAGATTTTATATTTTAATAAAAAAAAATAGGCTATTATATAAAGTTATGTGGTTAATTTAAGTCTGTATATACATTATTTTTTGAATTATTGCTGTTTCTATTGGAACTCAAAAAACCCGAGTTTTTCGATAAGAAAAAAAAACTGAGTTCCTTTGCGTGACAGCTTAAAAATCTATTTATAGTCATATTATTAATTTTTGTTCTATATTAGGTATTTATACGTTTAGGATAGAAAATTGTTTATTTATATACGAAATCTTGGAAATTACCGAACTTTTTTACATTACGCAAAAATACGTACTATTTTGCGTAATGCTTTAATTTTTAATTCGGTGCCAGATTTCATATTTTAATGAAAAAATAGGCTATTATATATAGTTATGTGGTGAATTTAAGTATGTATAAACATTTTTTTTTTTTGAATTATTGCTGTTTCTATTGGAACTCAAAAAACCTGAGTTTTTCGATAAGCAAAAAACACTGAGTTCCTTTGTGTTACAGTTTGAAAAACTATTGATAGTCAAATTTTTAATTTTTGGTCTATATTAGGTATTTATATACCTTTAGGATGGAAAATTGTTTATTTATATACGACAATCTTGGAAATTACCTAACTTTTTTGCATTACGCAATAAAACGTACTATTTTTCGTAATGCTTTAATTTTTAATTCGGTGCCAGATTTTATATTTTAATAAAAAAAATAGGCTATTATATAAAGTTATGTGGTTAATTTAAGTCTGTATATACATTATTTTTTGAATTATTGCTGTTTCTATTGGAACTCAAAAAACCCGAATTTTTCGATAAGAAAAAAAAACTGAGTTCCTTTGCGTGACAGCTTAAAAATCTATTTATAGTCATATTATTAATTTTTGTTCTATATTAGGTATTTATACGTTTATTATAGAAAATTGTTTATTTATATACGACAATCTTGGAAATTACCAAACTTTTTTACATTACGCAAAAATACGTACTATTTTGCGTAATGCTTTAATTTTTAATTCGGTGCCAGATTTCATATTTTTATGAAAAAATAGGCTATTTTATATAGTTATGTGGTAAATTTAAGTATGTATATACATTATTTTTTTTTTGAATTATTGTTGTTTCTATTGGAACTCAAAAAATCCGAGTTTTTCGATAAGCAAAAAAACTGAGTTCCGTTGTGTTACAGTTTAAAAATCTATTGATAGTTAAATTTTTAATTTTTGGTCTATATTAGGTATTTATATACGTTTAGGATGGAAAATTGTTTATTTATATACGACAATCTTGGAAATTACCTAACTTTTTTGCATTACGCAATAAAACGTACTATTTTGCGTAAGGCTTTAATTTTTAATTCGGTGCCAGATTTTATATTTTAATAAAAAAATAGGCTATTATAAAAAGTTATGTGGTTAATTTAAGTCTGTATATACATTATTTTTTGAATTATTGCTGTTTCAATTGGAACTCAAAAAACCCGAGTTTTTCGATAAGAAAAAAAAACTGAGTTCCTTTGCGTGACAGCTTAAAAATCTATTTATAGTCAAATTATTAATTTTTGTTCTATATTAGGTATTTATACGTTTAGGATAGAAAATTGTTTATTTATATACGACAATCTTGGAAATTACCGAACTTTTTTACATTACGCAAAAATACGTACTATTTTGCGTAATGCTTTAATTTTTAATTCGGTGCCAGATTTCATATTTTTATGAAAAAATAGGCTATTTTATATAGTTATGTGGTAAATTTAAGTATGTATATACATTATTTTTTTTTTGAATTATTGTTGTTTCTATTGGAACTCAAAAAACCCGAGTTTTTCGATAAGCAAAAAAACTAAGTTCCGTTGTGTTACAGTTTAAAAATCTATTGATAGTTAAATTTTTAATTTTTGGTCTATATTAGGTATTTATATACGTTTAGGATGGAAAATTGTTTATTTATATACGACAATCTTGGAAATTACCTAACTTTTTTGCATTACGCAATAAAACGTACTATTTTGTATAATGCTTTAATTTTTAATTCGGTGCCAGATTTTATATTTTAATAAAAAAAATAGAATATTATATAAAGTTATGTGGTTAATTTAAGTCTGTATATACATTATTTTTTGAATTATTGCTGTTTCAATTGGAACTCAAAAAACCCGAGTTTTTCGATAAGAAAAAAAAACTGAGTTCCTTTGCGTGACAGCTTAAAAATCTATTGATAGTCAAATTTTTAATTTTTGGTCCTTATGAGGTATTTATATAGGTTTATGATGAAAAATTGTTTATTTATATACGACAATCTTGGAAATTACTGAACTTTTTTACATTATGCAAAAATACTTACTATTTTGCGTAATGCTTAAATTTTTAGTTCGGTGCCAGATTTTATATTTTTAATGAAAAAATAGGCTATTATATATAGTTATGTGGTCAATTTAAGTATGTATATACATTATTTTTTGAATTATCGAAGTTTCTATTGTAACTCAGAAAACCCGAGTTTTTCGATAAGCAAAAAACACTGAGTTCCTTTGTGTTACAGTTTAAAATTCTATTGATAGTCAAATAATTAATTTTTGTTCTATATTAGGTATGTATATACGTTTAGGATGGAAAATTGTTTATTTATATACGACAATCTTGGAAATTACCGAACTTTTTTACATTACGCAAAAAAAAGTACTATTTTGCGTAATGCTTTAATTTTTAATTCGTTGCCAGATTTCATATTTTAATGAAAAAATAGGCTATTATATATAGTTATGTGGTTAATTTAAGTATGTATATACATTATTTTTTGAATTATTGCTGTTTCAATTGGAACTCAAAAAACCCGAGTTTTTCGATAAGAAAAAAAAACCGAGTTCCTTTGCGTGACAGCTTAAAAATCTATTTATAGTCAAATTATTAATTTTTGTTCTATATTAGGTATTTATACGTTTAGGATAGAAAATTGTTTATTTATATACGACAATCTTGGAAATTACCAAACTTTTTTACATTACGCAAAAATACGTACTATTTTGCGTAATGCTTTAATTTTTAATTCGGCACCAGATTTCATATTTTAATGAAAAAATAGGCTATTATATATAGTTATGTGGTGAATTTAAGTATGTATATACATTTTTTTTTTGAATTATTACTGTTTCTATTGGAACTCAAAAAACCCGAGTTTTCCGATAAGCAAAAAACACTGAGTTCCTTTATGTTACAGTTTGAAAAACTATTGATAGTCAAATTTTTAATTTTTGGTCTATATTAGGTATTTATATACGTTTAGGATGGAAAATTGTTTATTTATATACGACAATCTTGGAAATTACCTAACTTTTTTGCATTACGCAATAAAACGTACTATTTTTCGTAATGCTTTAATTTTTAATTCGGTGCCAGATTTTATATTTTAATAAAAAAAATAGGCTATTATATAAAGTTATGTGGTTATATTAAGTCTGTATATACATTATTTTTTGAATTATTGCTGTTTCTATTGGAACTCAAAAAACCCGAGTTTTTCGATAAGAAAAAAAAACTGAGTTCCTTTGCGTGACAGCTTAAAAATCTATTGATAGTCAAATTTTTAATTTTTGGTCCTTATGAGGTATTTATATAGGTTTATGATGAAAAATTGTTTATTTATATACGACAATCTTGGAAATTACTGAACTTTTTTACATTATGCAAAAATACTTACTATTTTGCGTAATGCTTAAATTTTTAGTTCGGTGCCAGATTTTATATTTTTAATGAAAAAATAGGCTATTATATATAGTTATGTGGTCAATTTAAGTATGTATATACATTATTTTTTGAATTATCGAAGTTTCTATTGTAACTCAGAAAACCCGAGTTTTTCGATAAGCAAAAAACACTGAGTTCCTTTGTGTTACAGTTTAAAATTCTATTGATAGTCAAATAATTAATTTTTGTTCTATATTAGGTATGTATATACGTTTAGGATGGAAAATTGTTTATTTATATACGACAATCTTGGAAATTACCGAACTTTTTTACATTACGCAAAAAAAAGTACTATTTTGCGTAATGCTTTAATTTTTAATTCGTTGCCAGATTTCATATTTTAATGAAAAAATAGGCTATTATATATAGTTATGTGGTTAATTTAAGTATGTATATACATTATTTTTTGAATTATTGCTGTTTCAATTGGAACTCAAAAAACCCGAGTTTTTCGATAAGAAAAAAAAACCGAGTTCCTTTGCGTGACAGCTTAAAAATCTATTTATAGTCAAATTATTAATTTTTGTTCTATATTAGGTATTTATACGTTTAGGATAGAAAATTGTTTATTTATATACGACAATCTTGGAAATTACCAAACTTTTTTACATTACGCAAAAATACGTACTATTTTGCGTAATGCTTTAATTTTTAATTCGGCACCAGATTTCATATTTTAATGAAAAAATAGGCTATTTTATATAGTTATGTGGTGAATTTAAGTATGTATATACATTTTTTTTTTGAATTATTACTGTTTCTATTGGAACTCAAAAAACCCGAGTTTTCCGATAAGCAAAAAACACTGAGTTCCTTTATGTTACAGTTTGAAAAACTATTGATAGTCAAATTTTTAATTTTTGGTCTATATTAGGTATTTATATACGTTTAGGATGGAAAATTGTTTATTTATATACGACAATCTTGGAAATTACCTAACTTTTTTGCATTACGCAATAAAACGTACTATTTTTCGTAATGCTTTAATTTTTAATTCGGTGCCAGATTTTATATTTTAATAAAAAAAATAGGCTATTATATAAAGTTATGTGGTTAATTTAAGTCTGTATATACATTATTTTTTGAATTATTGCTGTTTCTATTGGAACTCAAAAAACCCGAGTTTTTCGATAAGAAAAAAAAACTGAGTTCCTTTGCGTGACAGCTTAAAAATCTATTTATAGTCATATTATTAATTTTTGTTCTATATTAGGTATTTATACGTTTAGGATAGAAAATTGTTTATTTATATACGACAATCTTGGAAATTACCGAACTTTTTTACATTACGCAAAAATACGTACTATTTTGCGTAATGCTTTAATTTTTAATTCGGTGCCAGATTTCATATTTTAATGAAAAAATAGGCTATTATATATAGTTATGTGGTGAATTTAAGTATGTATAAACATTTTTTTTTTTTGAATTATTGCTGTTTCTATTGGAACTCAAAAAACCTGAGTTTTTCGATAAGCAAAAAACACTGAGTTCCTATGTGTTACAGTTTGAAAAACTATTGATAGTCAAATTTTTAATTTTTGGTCTATATTAGGTATTTATATACCTTTAGGATGGAAAATTGTTTATTTATATACGACAATCTTGGAAATTACCTAACTTTTTTGCATTACGCAATAAAACGTACTATTTTTCGTAATGCTTTAATTTTTAATTCGGTGCCAGATTTTATATTTTAATAAAAAAAATAGGCTATTATATAAAGTTATGTGGTTAATTTAAGTCTGTATATACATTATTTTTTGAATTATTGCTGTTTCTATTGGAACTCAAAAAACCCGAATTTTTCGATAAGAAAAAAAAACTGAGTTCCTTTGCGTGACAGCTTAAAAATCTATTTATAGTCATATTATTAATTTTTGTTCTATATTAGGTATTTATACGTTTATTATAGAAAATTGTTTATTTATATACGACAATCTTGGAAATTACCAAACTTTTTTACATTACGCAAAAATACGTACTATTTTGCGTAATGCTTTAATTTTTAATTCGGTGCCAGATTTCATATTTTTATGAAAAAATAGGCTATTTTATATAGTTATGTGGTAAATTTAAGTATGTATATACATTATTTTTTTTTTGAATTATTGTTGTTTCTATTGGAACTCAAAAAATCCGAGTTTTTCGATAAGCAAAAAAACTGAGTTCCGTTGTGTTACAGTTTAAAAATCTATTGATAGTTAAATTTTTAATTTTTGGTCTATATTAGGTATTTATATACGTTTAGGATGGAAAATTGTTTATTTATATACGACAATCTTGGAAATTACCTAACTTTTTTGCATTACGCAATAAAACGTACTATTTTGCGTAAGGCTTTAATTTTTAATTCGGTGCCAGATTTTATATTTTAATAAAAAAATAGGCTATTATATAAAGTTATGTGGTTAATTTAAGTCTGTATATACATTATTTTTTGAATTATTGCTGTTTCAATTGGAACTCAAAAAACCCGAGTTTTTCGATAAGAAAAAAAAACTGAGTTCCTTTGCGTGACAGCTTAAAAATCTATTTATAGTCAAATTATTAATTTTTGTTCTATATTAGGTATTTATACGTTTAGGATAGAAAATTGTTTATTTATATACGACAATCTTGGAAATTACCGAACTTTTTTACATTACGCAAAAATACGTACTATTTTGCGTAATGCTTTAATTTTTAATTCGGTGCCAGATTTCATATTTTTATGAAAAAATAGGCTATTTTATATAGTTATGTGGTAAATTTAAGTATGTATATACATTATTTTTTTTTGAATTATTGTTGTTTCTATTGGAACTCAAAAAACCCGAGTTTTTCGATAAGCAAAAAAACTAAGTTCCGTTGTGTTACAGTTTAAAAATCTATTGATAGTTAAATTTTTAATTTTTGGTCTATATTAGGTATTTATATACGTTTAGGATGGAAAATTGTTTATTTATATACGACAATCTTGGAAATTACCTAACTTTTTTGCATTACGCAATAAAACGTACTATTTTGTATAATGCTTTAATTTTTAATTCGGTGCCAGATTTTATATTTTAATAAAAAAAATAGAATATTATATAAAGTTATGTGGTTAATTTAAGTCTGTATATACATTATTTTTTGAATTATTGCTGTTTCAATTGGAACTCAAAAAACCCGAGTTTTTCGATAAGAAAAAAAAACTGAGTTCCTTTGCGTGACAGCTTAAAAATCTATTGATAGTCAAATTATTAATTTTTGTTCTATATTAGGTATTTATACGTTTAGGATAGAAAATTGTTTATTTATATACGACAATCTTGGAAATTACCAAACTTTTTTACATTACGCAAAAATACGTACTATTTTGCGTAATGCTTTAATTTTTAATTCGGCACCAGATTTCATATTTTAATGAAAAAATAGGCTATTTTATATAGTTATGTGGTGAATTTAAGTATGTATATACATTTTTTTTTTGAATTATTACTGTTTCTATTGGAACTCAAAAAACCCGAGTTTTCCGATAAGCAAAAAACACTGAGTTCCTTTATGTTACAGTTTGAAAAACTATTGATAGTCAAATTTTTAATTTTTGGTCTATATTAGGTATTTATATACGTTTAGGATGGAAAATTGTTTATTTATATACGACAATCTTGGAAATTACCTAACTTTTTTGCATTACGCAATAAAACGTACTATTTTTCGTAATGCTTTAATTTTTAATTCGGTGCCAGATTTTATATTTTAATAAAAAAAATAGGCTATTATATAAAGTTATGTGGTTAATTTAAGTCTGTATATACATTATTTTTTGAATTATTGCTGTTTCTATTGGAACTCAAAAAACCCGAGTTTTTCGATAAGAAAAAAAAACTGAGTTCCTTTGCGTGACAGCTTAAAAATCTATTTATAGTCATATTATTAATTTTTGTTCTATATTAGGTATTTATACGTTTAGGATAGAAAATTGTTTATTTATATACGACAATCTTGGAAATTACCGAACTTTTTTACATTACGCAAAAATACTTACTATTTTGCGTAATGCTTAAATTTTTAGTTCGGTGCCAGATTTTATATTTTTAATGAAAAAATAGGCTATTATATATAGTTATGTGGTCAATTTAAGTATGTATATACATTATTTTTTGAATTATCGAAGTTTCTATTGTAACTCAGAAAACCCGAGTTTTTCGATAAGCAAAAAACACTGAGTTCCTTTGTGTTACAGTTTAAAATTCTATTGATAGTCAAATAATTAATTTTTGTTCTATATTAGGTATGTATATACGTTTAGGATGGAAAATTGTTTATTTATATACGACAATCTTGGAAATTACCGAACTTTTTTACATTACGCAAAAAAAAGTACTATTTTGCGTAATGCTTTAATTTTTAATTCGTTGCCAGATTTCATATTTTAATGAAAAAATAGGCTATTATATATAGTTATGTGGTTAATTTAAGTATGTATATACATTATTTTTTGAATTATTGCTGTTTCAATTGGAACTCAAAAAACCCGAGTTTTTCGATAAGAAAAAAAAACCGAGTTCCTTTGCGTGACAGCTTAAAAATCTATTTATAGTCAAATTATTAATTTTTGTTCTATATTAGGTATTTATACGTTTAGGATAGAAAATTGTTTATTTATATACGACAATCTTGGAAATTACCAAACTTTTTTACATTACGCAAAAATACGTACTATTTTGCGTAATGCTTTAATTTTTAATTCGGCACCAGATTTCATATTTTAATGAAAAAATAGGCTATTTTATATAGTTATGTGGTGAATTTAAGTATGTATATACATTTTTTTTTTGAATTATTACTGTTTCTATTGGAACTCAAAAAAACCCGAGTTTTCCGATAAGCAAAAAACACTGAGTTCCTTTATGTTACAGTTTGAAAAACTATTGATAGTCAAATTTTTAATTTTTGGTCTATATTAGGTATTTATATACGTTTAGGATGGAAAATTGTTTATTTATATACGACAATCTTGGAAATTACCTAACTTTTTTGCATTACGCAATAAAACGTACTATTTTTCGTAATGCTTTAATTTTTAATTCGGTGCCAGATTTTAATATTTTAATAAAAAAATAGGCTATTATATAAAGTTATGTGGTTAATTTAAGTCTGTATATACATTATTTTTTGAATTATTGCTGTTTCTATTGGAACTCAAAAAACCCGAGTTTTTCGATAAGAAAAAAAAACTGAGTTCCTTTGCGTGACAGCTTAAAAATCTATTTATAGTCATATTATTAATTTTTGTTCTATATTAGGTATTTATACGTTTAGGATAGAAAATTGTTTATTTATATACGACAATCTTGGAAATTACCGAACTTTTTTACATTACGCAAAAATACGTACTATTTTGCGTAATGCTTTAATTTTTAATTCGGTGCCAGATTTCATATTTTAATGAAAAAATAGGCTATTATATATAGTTATGTGGTGAATTTAAGTATGTATAAACATTTTTTTTTTTTTGAATTATTGCTGTTTCTATTGGAACTCAAAAAACCTGAGTTTTTCGATAAGCAAAAAACACTGAGTTCCTTTGTGTTACAGTTTGAAAAACTATTGATAGTCAAATTTTTAATTTTTGGTCTATATTAGGTATTTATATACCTTTAGGATGGAAAATTGTTTATTTATATACGACAATCTTGGAAATTACCTAACTTTTTTGCATTACGCAATAAAACGTACTATTTTTCGTAATGCTTTAATTTTTAATTCGGTGCCAGATTTTATATTTTAATAAAAAAAATAGGCTATTATATAAAGTTATGTGGTTAATTTAAGTCTGTATATACATTATTTTTTGAATTATTGCTGTTTCAATTGGAACTCAAAAAACCCGAGTTTTTCGATAAGAAAAAAAAACTGAGTTCCTTTGCGTGACAGCTTAAAAATCTATTGATAGTCAAATTTTTAATTTTTGGTCCTTATGAGGTATTTATATAGGTTTATGATGAAAAATTGTTTATTTATATACGACAATCTTGGAAATTACTGAACTTTTTTACATTATGCAAAAATACTTACTATTTTGCGTAATGCTTAAATTTTAGTTCGGTGCCAGATTTTATATTTTTAATGAAAAAATAGGCTATTATATATAGTTATGTGGTCAATTTAAGTATGTATATACATTATTTTTTGAATTATTGAAGTTTCTATTGTAACTCAGAAAACCCGAGTTTTTCGATAAGCAAAAAACACTGAGTTCCTTTGTGTTACAGGTTAAAATTCTATTGATAGTCAAATAATTAATTTTTGTTCTATATTAGGTATGTATATACGTTTAGGATGGAAAATTGTTTATTTATATACGACAATCTTGGAAATTACCGAACTTTTTTACATTACGCAAAAAAAAGTACTATTTTGCGTAATGCTTTAATTTTTAATTCGTTGCCAGATTTCATATTTTAATGAAAAATAGGCTATTATATATAGTTATGTGGTTAATTTAAGTATGTATATACATTATTTTTTGAATTATTGCTGTTTCAATTGGAACTCAAAAAACCCGAGTTTTTCGATAAGAAAAAAAAAACCGAGTTCCTTTGCGTGACAGCTTAAAAATCTATTTATAGTCAAATTATTAATTTTTGTTCTATATTAGGTATTTATAACGTTTAGGATAGAAAATTGTTTATTTATATACGACAATCTTTGAAATTACCAAACTTTTTTACATTACGCAATAAAACGTACTATTTTGTATAATGCTTTAATTTTTAATTCGGTGCCAGATTTTATATTTTAATAAAAAAAATAGAATATTATATAAAGTTATGTGGTTAATTTAAGTCTGTATATACATTATTTTTTGAATTATTGCTGTTTCAATTGGAACTCAAAAAACCCGAGTTTTTCGATAAGCAAAAAAAAACTGAGTTCCTTTGCGTGACAGCTTAAAAATCTATTGATAGTTAAATTTTTAATTTTTGGTCAATATTAGGTATTTATACGTTTAGGATAGAAAATTGTTTATTTATATACGACAATCTTGGAAATTACCGAACTTTTTTACATTACGCAAAAATACGTACTATTTTGCGTAATGCTTTAATTTTTAATTCGGTGCCAGATTTCATATTTTAATGAAAAAATAGGCTATTATATATAGTTATGTGGTGAATTTAAGTATGTATAAACATTTTTTTTTTTTTTGAATTATTGCTGTTTCTATTGGAACTCAAAAAACCCGAGTTTTTCGATAAGCAAAAAACACTGAGTTCTGTTGTGTTACAGTTTAAAAATCTATTGATAGTTAAATTTTTAATTTTTGGTCTATATTAGGTATTTATATACGTTTAGGATGGAAAATTGTTTATTTATATACGACAATCTGGGAAATTACCTAACTTTTTTGCATTACGCAATAAAACGTACTATTTTGTATAATGCTTTAATTTTTCATTCGGTGCCAGATTTTATATTTTTATGAAAAAATAGGCTATTATATAAAGTTATGTGGTTAATTTAAGTCTGTATATACATTATTTTATGAATTATTGCTGTTTCAATTGGAACTCAAAAAACCTGAGTTTTTCGATAAGAAAAAAAAAATGAGTTCCTTTGCGTGACAGCTTAAAAATCTATTTATAGTCATATTATTAATTTTTGTTCTATATTAGGTATTTATACGTTTAGGATAGAAAATTGTTTATTTATATACGACAATCTTGGAAATTACCGAACTTTTTTACATTACGCAAAAATACGTACTATTTTGCGTAATGCTTTAATTTTTAATTCGGTGCCAGATTTCATATTTTAATGAAAAAATAGGCTATTTTATATAGTTATGTGGTGAATTTAAGTATGTATATACATTTTTTTTTTTGAATTATTGTTGTTTCTATTGGAACTCAAAAAACCCGAGTTTTTCGATAAGCAAAAAAACTAAGTTCCGTTGTGTTACAGTTTAAAAATCTATTGATAGTTAAATTTTTAATTTTTGGTCTATATTAGGTATTTATATACGTTTAGGATGGAAAATTGTTTATTTATATACGACAATCTTGGAAATTACCTAACTTTTTTGCATTACGCAATAAAACGTACTATTTTGTATAATGCTTTAATTTTTAATTCGGTGCCAGATTTTATATTTTAATAAAAAAAAAAGAATATTATATAAAGTTATGTGGTTAATTTAAGTCTGTATATACATTATTTTTTGAATTATTGCTGTTTCAATTGGAACTCAAAAAACCCGAGTTTTTCGATAAGAAAAAAAAACTGAGTTCCTTTGCGTGACAGCTTAAAAATCTATTGATAGTCAAATTTTTAATTTTTGGTCCTTATGAGGTATTTATATAGGTTTATGATGAAAAATTGTTTATTTATATACGACAATCTTGGAAATTACTGAACTTTTTTACATTATGCAAAAATACTTACTATTTTGCGTAATGCTTAAATTTTTAGTTCGGTGCCAGATTTTATATTTTTAATGAAAAAATAGGCTATTATATATAGTTATGTGGTCAATTTAAGTATGTATATACATTATTTTTTGAATTATTGAAGTTTCTATTGTAACTCAGAAAACCCGAGTTATTCGATAAGCAAAAAACACTGAGTTCCTTTGTGTTACAGTTTAAAATTCTATTGATAGTCAAATAATTAATTTTTGTTCTATATTAGGTATGTATATACGTTTAGGATGGAAAATTGTTTATTTATATACGACAATCTTGGAAATTACCGAACTTTTTTACATTACGCAAAAAAAAGTACTATTTTGCGTAATGCTTTAATTTTTAATTCGTTGCCAGATTTCATATTTTAATGAAAAAATAGGCTATTATATATAGTTATGTGGTTAATTTAAGTATGTATATACATTATTTTTTGAATTATTGCTGTTTCAATTGGAACTCAAAAAACCCGAGTTTTTCGATAAGAAAAAAAAACCGAGTTCCTTTGCGTGACAGCTTAAAAATCTATTTATAGTCAAATTATTAATTTTTTTTCTATATTAGGTATTTATACGTTTAGGATAGAAAATTGTTTATTTATATACGACAATCTTGGAAATTACCAAACTTTTTTACATTACGCAAAAATACGTACTATTTTGCGTAATGCTTTAATTTTTAATTCGGCACCAGATTTCATATTTTAATGAAAAAATAGGCTATTTTATATAGTTATGTGGTGAATTTAAGTATGTATATACATTTTTTTTTTGAATTATTACTGTTTCTATTGGAACTCAAAAAACCCGAGTTTTCCGATAAGCAAAAAACACTGAGTTCCTTTATGTTACAGTTTGAAAAACTATTGATAGTCAAATTTTTAATTTTTGGTCTATATTAGGTATTTATATACGTTTAGGATGGAAAATTGTTTATTTATATACGACAATCTTGGAAATTACCTAACTTTTTTGCATTACGCAATAAAACGTACTATTTTTCGTAATGCTTTAATTTTTAATTCGGTGCCAGATTTTATATTTTAATAAAAAAAATAGGCTATTATATAAAGTTATGTGGTTAATTTAAGTCTGTATATACATTATTTTTTGAATTATTGCTGTTTCTATTGGAACTCAAAAAACCCGAGTTTTTCGATAAGAAAAAAAAACTGAGTTCCTTTGCGTGACAGCTTAAAAATCTATTTATAGTCATATTATTAATTTTTGTTCTATATTAGGTATTTATACGTTTAGGATAGAAAATTGTTTATTTATATACGACAATCTTGGAAATTACCGAACTTTTTTACATTACGCAAAAATACGTACTATTTTGCGTAATGCTTTAATTTTTAATTCGGTGCCAGATTTCATATTTTAATGAAAAAATAGGCTATTATATATAGTTATGTGGTGAATTTAAGTATGTATAAACATTTTTTTTTTTTGAATTATTGCTGTTTCTATTGGAACTCAAAAAACCTGAGTTTTTCGATAAGCAAAAAACACTGAGTTCCTTTGTGTTACAGTTTGAAAAACTATTGATAGTCAAATTTTTAATTTTTGGTCTATATTAGGTATTTATATACCTTTAGGATGGAAAATTGTTTATTTATATACGACAATCTTGGAAATTACCTAACTTTTTTGCATTACGCAATAAAACGTACTATTTTTCGAAATGCTTTAATTTTTAATTCGGTGCCAGATTTTATATTTTAATAAAAAAAATAGGCTATTATATAAAGTTATGTGGTTAATTTAAGTCTGTATATACATTATTTTTTGAATTATTGCTGTTTCTATTGGAACTCAAAAAACCCGAATTTTTCGATAAGAAAAAAAAACTGAGTTCCTTTGCGTGACAGCTTAAAAATCTATTTATAGTCATATTATTAATTTTTGTTCTATATTAGGTATTTATACGTTTAGGATAGAAAATTGTTTATTTATATACGACAATCTTGGAAATTACCGAACTTTTTTACATTACGCAAAAATACGTACTATTTTGCGTAATGCTTTAATTTTTAATTCGGTGCCAGATTTCATATTTTTATGAAAAAATAGGCTATTTTATATAGTTATGTGGTAAATTTAAGTATGTATATACATTATTTTTTTTTTGAATTATTGTTGTTTCTATTGGAACTCAAAAAACCCGAGTTTTTCGATAAGCAAAAAAACTGAGTTCCGTTGTGTTACAGTTTAAAAATCTATTGATAGTTAAATTTTTAATTTTTGGTCTATATTAGGTATTTATATACGTTTAGGATGGAAAATTGTTTATTTATATACGACAATCTTGGAAATTACCTAACTTTTTTGCATTACGCAATAAAACGTACTATTTTGCGTAAGGCTTTAATTTTTAATTCGGTGCCAGATTTTATATTTTAATAAAAAAATAGGCTATTATATAAAGTTATGTGGTTAATTTAAGTCTGTATATACATTATTTTTTGAATTATTGCTGTTTCAATTGGAACTCAAAAAACCCGAGTTTTTCGATAAGAAAAAAAAACTGAGTTCCTTTGCGTGACAGCTTAAAAATCTATTTATAGTCAAATTATTAATTTTTGTTCTATATTAGGTATTTATACGTTTAGGATAGAAAATTGTTTATTTATATACGACAATCTTGGAAATTACCGAACTTTTTTACATTACGCAAAAATACGTACTATTTTGCGTAATGCTTTAATTTTTAATTCGGTGCCAGATTTCATATTTTTATGAAAAAATAGGCTATTTTATATAGTTATGTGGTAAATTTAAGTATGTATATACATTATTTTTTTTTTGAATTATTGTTGTTTCTATTGGAACTCAAAAAACCCGAGTTTTTCGATAAGCAAAAAAACTAAGTTCCGTTGTGTTACAGTTTAAAAATCTATTGATAGTTAAATTTTTAATTTTTGGTCTATATTAGGTATTTATATACGTTTAGGATGGAAAATTGTTTATTTATATACGACAATCTTGGAAATTACCTAACTTTTTTGCATTACGCAATAAAACGTACTATTTTGTATAATGCTTTAATTTTTAATTCGGTGCCAGATTTTATATTTTAATAAAAAAAATAGAATATTATATAAAGTTATGTGGTTAATTTAAGTCTGTATATACATTATTTTTTGAATTATTGCTGTTTCAATTGGAACTCAAAAAACCCGAGTTTTTCGATAAGAAAAAAAAACTGAGTTCCTTTGCGTGACAGCTTAAAAATCTATTGATAGTCAAATTTTTAATTTTTGGTCCTTATGAGGTATTTATATAGGTTTATGATGAAAAATTGTTTATTTATATACGACAATCTTGGAAATTACTGAACTTTTTTACATTATGCAAAAATACTTACTATTTTGCGTAATGCTTAAATTTTTAGTTCGGTGCCAGATTTTATATTTTTAATGAAAAAATAGGCTATTATATATAGTTATGTGGTCAATTTAAGTATGTATATACATTATTTTTTGAATTATTGAAGTTTCTATTGTAACTCAGAAAACCCGAGTTTTTCGATAAGCAAAAAACACTGAGTTCCTATGTGTTACAGTTTAAAATTATATTGATAGTCAAATAATTAATTTTTGTTCTATATTAGGTATGTATATACGTTTAGGATGGAAAATTGTTTATTTATATACGACAATCTTGGAAATTACCGAACTTTTTTACATTACGCAAAAAAAAGTACTATTTTGCGTAATGCTTTAATTTTTAATTCATTGCCAGATTTCATATTTTAATGAAAAAATAGGCTATTATATATAGTTATGTGGTTAATTTAAGTATGTATATACATTATTTTTTGAATTATTGCTGTTTCAATTGGAACTCAAAAAACCTGAGTTTTTCGATAAGAAAAAAAAACCGAGTTCCTTTGCGTGACAGCTTAAAAATCTATTTATAGTCAAATTATTAATTTTTGTTCTATATTAGGTATTTATACGTTTAGGATAGAAAATTGTTTATTTATATACGACAATCTTGGAAATTACCAAACTTTTTTACATTACGCAAAAATACGTACTATTTTGCGTAATGCTTTAATTTTTAATTCGGCACCAGATTTCATATTTTAATGAAAAAATAGGCTATTTTATATAGTTATGTGGTAAATTTAAGTATGTATATACATTATTTTTTTTTTGAATTATTGTTGTTTCTATTGGAACTCAAAAAACCCGAGTTTTTCGATAAGCAAAAAAACTAAGTTCCGTTGTGTTACAGTTTAAAAATCTATTGATAGTTAAATTTTTAATTTTTGGTCTATATTAGGTATTTATATACGTTTAGGATGGAAAATTGTTTATTTATATACGACAATCTTGGAAATTACCTAACTTTTTTGCATTACGCAATAAAACGTACTATTTTGTATAATGCTTTAATTTTTAATTCGGTGCCAGATTTTATATTTTAATAAAAAAAATAGAATATTATATAAAGTTATGTGGTTAATTTAAGTCTGTATATACATTATTTTTTGAATTATTGCTGTTTCAAATGGAACTCAAAAAACCCGAGTTTTTCGATAAGAAAAAAAAACTGAGTTCCTTTGCGTGACAGCTTAAAAATCTATTGATAGTCAAATTTTTAATTTTTGGTCCTTATGAGGTATTTATATAGGTTTATGATGAAAAATTGTTTATTTATATACGACAATCTTGGAAATTACTGAACTTTTTTACATTATGCAAAAATACTTACTATTTTGCGTAATGCTTAAATTTTTAGTTCGGTGCCAGATTTTATATTTTTAATGAAAAAATAGGCTATTATATATAGTTATGTGGTCAATTTAAGTATGTATATACATTATTTTTTGAATTATTGAAGTTTCTATTGTAACTCAGAAAACCCGAGTTTTTCGATAAGCAAAAAACACTGAGTTCCTTTGTGTTACAGTTTAAAATTATATTGATAGTCAAATAATTAATTTTTGTTCTATATTAGGTATGTATATACGTTTAGGATGGAAAATTGTTTATTTATATACGACAATCTTGGAAATTACCGAACTTTTTTACATTACGCAAAAAAAAGTACTATTTTGCGTAATGCTTTAATTTTTAATTCGTTGCCAGATTTCATATTTTAATGAAAAAATAGGCTATTATATATAGTTATGTGGTTAATTTAAGTATGTATATACATTATTTTTTGAATTATTGCTGTTTCAATTGGAACTCAAAAAACCTGAGTTTTTCGATAAGAAAAAAAAACCGAGTTCCTTTGCGTGACAGCTTAAAAATCTATTTATAGTCAAATTATTAATTTTTGTTCTATATTAGGTATTTATACGTTTAGGATAGAAAATTGTTTATTTATATACGACAATCTTGGAAATTACCAAACTTTTTTACATTACGCAAAAATACGTACTATTTTGCGTAATGCTTTAATTTTTAATTCGGCACCAGATTTCATATTTTAATGAAAAAATAGGCTATTTTATATAGTTATGTGGTGAATTTAAGTATGTATATACATTTTTTTTTTGAATTATTACTGTTTCTATTGGAACTCAAAAAACCCGAGTTTTCCGATAAGCAAAAAACACTGAGTTCCTTTATGTTACAGTTTGAAAAACTATTGATAGTCAAATTTTTAATTTTTGGTCTATATTAGGTATTTATATACGTTTAGGATGGAAAATTGTTTATTTATATACGACAATCTTGGAAATTACCTAACTTTTTTGCATTACGCAATAAAACGTACTATTTTTCGTAATGCTTTAATTTTTAATTCGGTGCCAGATTTTATATTTTAATAAAAAAAATAGGCTATTATATAAAGTTATGTGGTTAATTTAAGTCTGTATATACATTATTTTTTGAATTATTGCTGTTTCTATTGGAACTCAAAAAACCCGAGTTTTTCGATAAGAAAAAAAAACTGAGTTCCTTTGCGTGACAGCTTAAAAATCTATTTATAGTCATATTATTAATTTTTGTTCTATATTAGGTATTTATACGTTTAGGATAGAAAATTGTTTATTTATATACGACAATCTTGGAAATGACCGAACTTTTTTACATTACGCAAAAATACGTACTATTTTGCGTAATGCTTTAATTTTTAATTCGGTGCCAGATTTCATATTTTAATGAAAAAATAGGCTATTTTATATAGTTATGTGGTGAATTTAAGTATGTATATACATTTTTTTTTTTGAATTATTACTATTTCTATTGGAACTCAAAAAACCCGAGTTTTTCGATAAGCAAAAAACACTGAGTTCCTTTGTGTTACAGTTTGAAAAACTATTGATAGTCAAATTTTTAATTTTTGGTCTATATTAGGTATTTATATACGTTTAGGATGGAAAATTGTTTATTTATATACGACAATCTTGGAAATTACCTAACTTTTTTGCATTACGCAATAAAACGTACTGTTTTTCGTAATGCTTTAATTTTTAATTCGGTGCCAGATTTCATATTTTAATAAAAAAATAGGCTATTATATAAAGTTATGTGGTTAATTTAAGTCTGTATATACATTATTTTTTGAATTATTGCTGTTTCTATTGGAACTCAAAAAACCCGAGTTTTTCGATAAGAAAAAAAAACTGAGTTCCTTTGCGTGACAGCTTAAAAATCTATTTATAGTCATATTATTAATTTGTGTTCTATATTAGGTATTTATACGTTTAGGATAGAAAATTGTTTATTTATATACGACAATCTTGGAAATTACCGAACTTTTTTACATTACGTAAAAATACGTACTATTTTGCGTAATGCTTTAATTTTTAATTCGGTGCCAGATTTCATATTTTAATAAAAAAATAGGCTATTATATAAAGTTATGTGGTTAATTTAAGTCTGTATATACATTATTTTTTGAATTATTGCTGTTTCTATTGGAACTCCAAAAACCCGAGTTTTTCGATAAGCAAAAAAAAACTGAGTTCATTTGCGTGACAGCTTAAAAATCTATTGATAGTTAAATTTTTAATTTTTGGTCAATATTAGGTATTTATACGTTTAGGATAGAAAATTGTTTATTTATATACGACAATCTTGGAAATTACCGAACTTTTTTACATTACGCAAAAATACGTACTATTTTGCGTAATGCTTTAATTTTTAATTCGGTGCCAGATTTCATATTTTAATGAAAAAATAGGCTATTATATATAGTTATGTGGTGAATTTAAGTATGTATAAACATTTTTTTTTTTTTGAATTATTGCTGTTTCTATTGGAACTCAAAAAACCCGAGTTTTTCGATAAGCAAAAAACACTGAGTTCCGTTGTGTTACAGTTTAAAAATCTATTGATAGTTAAATTTTTAATTTTTGGTCTATATTAGGTATTTATATACGTTTAGGATGGAAAATTGTTTATTTATATACGACAATCTGGGAAATTACCTAACTTTTTTGCATTACGCAATAAAACGTACTATTTTGTATAATGCTTTAATTTTTCATTCGGTGCCAGATTTTATATTTTTATGAAAAAATAGGCTATTATATAAAGTTATGTGGTTAATTTAAGTCTGTATATACATTATTTTATGAATTATTGCTGTTTCAATTGGAACTCAAAAAACCCGAGTTTTTCGATAAGAAAAAAAAACTGAGTTCCTTTGCGTGACAGCTTAAAAATCTATTTATAGTCATATTATTAATTTTTGTTCTATATTAGGTATTTATACGTTTAGGATAGAAAATTGTTTATTTATATACGACAATCTTGGAAATTACCGAACTTTTTTACATTACGCAAAAATACGTACTATTTTGCGTAATGCTTTAATTTTTAATTCGGTGCCAGATTTCATATTTTAATGAAAAAATAGGCTATTTTATATAGTTATTTGGTGAATTTAAGTATGTATATACATTTTTTTTTTTAACTATTACTGTTTCTATTGGAACTCAAAAAACCCGAGTTTTTCGATAAGCAAAAAACACTGAGTTCCTTTGTGTTATAGTTTGAAAAACTATTGATAGTCAAATTTTTAATTTTTGGTCTATATTAGGTATTTATATACGTTTAGGATGGAAAATTGTTTATTTATATACGACAATCTTGGAAATTACCTAACTTTTTTGCATTACGCAATAAAATGTACTATTTTGCGTAATGCTTTAATTTTTAATTCGGTGCCAGATTTTATATTTTAATAAAAAAATAGGCTATAATATAAAGTTATGTGGTTAATTTAAGTCTGTATATACATTATTTTTTGAATTATTGCTGTTTCTATTGGAACTCAAAAAACCCGAGTTTTTCGATAAGAAAAAAAAAACTGAGTTCCTTTGCGTGACAGCTTAAAAATCTATTTATAGTCATATTATTAATTTGTGTTCTATATTAGGTATTTATACGTTTAGGATAGAAAATTGTTTATTTATATACGACAATCTTGGAAATTACCGAACTTTTTTACATTACGCAAAAATACGTACTATTTTGCGTAATGCTTTAATTTTTAATTCGGTGCCAGATTTCATATTTTTATGAAAAAATAGGCTATTTTATATAGTTATGTGGTAAATTTAAGTATGTATATACATTATTTTTTTTGCATTATTGTTGTTTCTATTGGAACTCAAAAAACCCGAGTTTTTCGATAAGCAAAAAAACTGAGTTCCGTTGTGTTACAGTTTAAAAATCTATTGATAGTTAAATTTTTAATTTTTGGTCTATATTAGGTATTTATATACGTTTAGGATGGAAAATTGTTTATTTATATACGACAATCTTGGAAATTACCTAACTTTTTTGCATTACGCAATAAAACGTACTATTTTGTGTATTTCTTTAATTTTTAATTCGGTGCCAGATTTTATATTTTAATAAAAAAATAGGCTATTATACAAAGTTATGTGGTTAATTTAAGTCTGTATATACATTATTTTTTGAATTATTGCTGTTTCTATTGGAACTCAAAAAACCCGAGTTTTTCGATTAGCAAAAAAAAACTGAGTTCCTTTGTGTGACTGTTTAAAAATCTATTGATAGTCAAATTTTTAATTTTTGGTCCTTATTAGGTATTTATATAGGTTTAGGATGAAAAATTGTTTATTTATATACGACAATCTTGGAAATTACTGAACTTTTTTACATTACGCAAAAATACTTACTATTTTGCGTAATGCTTAAATTTTTAGTTCGGTGCCAGATTTTATATTTTTAATGAAAAAATAGGCTATTATATATAGTTATGTGGTCAATTTAAGTATGTATATACATTATTTTTTGAATTATTGAAGTTTCTATTGTAACTCAGAAAACCCGAGTTTTTCGAAAAGCAAAAAACACTGAGTTCCTTTGCGTGACAGTTTAAAATTCTATTGATAGTCAAATAATTAATTTTTGTTCTATATTAGGTATGTATATACGTTTAGGATGGAAAATTGTTTATTTATATACGACAATCTTGGAAATTACCGAACTTTTTTACATTACGCAAAAATACGTACTATTTTGCGTAATGCTTTAATTTTTAATTCGTTGCCAGATTTCATATTTTAATGAAAAAATAGGCTATTATATATAGTTATGTGGTGAATTTAAGTATGTATATAAATTTTTTTTTTTTTGAATTATTGCTGTTTCTATTGGAACTCAAAAAACCCGAGTTTTTCGATAAGCAAAAAAAAACTGAGTTCAGTTGTGTTACAGTTTAAAAATCTATTGATAGTTAAATTTTTAATTTTTGGTCTATATTAGGTATTTATATACGTTTAGGATGAAAAATTGTTTTTTTATATACGACAATCTTGGAAATTACCGAACTTTTTTACATTACGCAAAAATACGTACTATTTTGCGTAATGCTTTAATTTTTAATTCGGTGCCAGATTTCATATTTTAATGAAAAAATAGGCTATTATATATAGTTATGTGGTGAATTTAAGTATGTATAAACATTTTTTTTTTTGAATTATTGCTGTTTCTATTGGAACTCAAAAAACCTGAGTTTTTCGATAAGCAAAAAACACTGAGTTCCTTTGTGTTACAGTTTGAAAAACTATTGATAGTCAAATTTTTAATTTTTGGTCTATATTAGGTATTTATATACGTTTAGGATGGAAAATTGTTTATTTATATACGACAATCTTGGAAATTACCTAACTTTTTTGCATTACGCAATAAAACGTACTATTTTTCGTAATGCTTTAATTTTTAATTCGGTGCCAGATTTTATATTTTAATAAAAAAAATAGGTTATTATATAAAGTTATGTGGTTAATTTAAGTCTGTATATACATTATTTTTTGAATTATTGCTGTTTCTATTGGAACTCAAAAAACCCGAGTTTTTCGATAAGAAAAAAAACTGAGTTCCTTTGCGTGACAGCTTAAAAATCTATTTATAGTCATATTATTAATTTTTGTTCTATATTAGGTATTTATACGTTTAGGATAGAAAATTGTTTATTTATATACGACAATTTTGGAAATTACCGATCTTTTTTACATTACGCAAAAATACGTACTATTTTGCGTAATTCTTTAATTTTTAATTCGGTGCCAGATTTCATATTTTTATGAAAAAATAGGCTATTTTATATAGTTATGTGGTAAATTTAAGTATGTATATACATTATTTTTTTTTTAATTATTGTTGTTTCTATTGGAACTCAAAAAACCCGAGTTTTTCGATAAGCAAAAAAACTGAGTTCCGTTGTATTACAGTTTAAAAATCTATTGATAGTTAAATTTTTAATTTTTGGTCTATATTAGGTATTTATATACGTTTAGGATGGAAAATTGTTTATTTATATACGACAATCTTGGAAATTACCTAACTTTTTTGCATTACGCAATAAAACGTACTATTTTGTATAATGCTTTAATTTTTAATTCGGTGCCAGATTTTATATTTTAATAAAAAATAGGCTATTATATAAAGTTATGTGGTTAATTTAAGTCTGTATATACATTATTTTATGAATTATTGCTGTTTCAATTGGAACTCAAAAAACCCGAGTTTTTCGATAAGAAAAAAAAACTGAGTTCCTTTGCGTGACAGCTTAAAAATCTATTTATAGTCATATTATTAATTTTTGTTCTATATTAGGTATTTATACGTTTAGGATAGAAAATTGTTTATTTATATACGACAATCTTGGAAATTACCGAACTTTTTTACATTACGCAAAAATACGTACTATTTTGCGTAATGCTTTAATTTTTAATTCGGTGCCAGATTTCATATTTTAATGAAAAAATAGGCTATTTTATATAGTTATGTGGTAAATTTAAGTATGTATATACATTTTTTTTTGAACTATTACTGTTTCTATTGGAACTCAAAAAACCCGAGTTTTTCGATAAGCAAAAAACACTGAGTTCTTTTGTGTTACAGTTTGAAAAACTATTGATAGTCAAATTTTTAATTTTTGGTCTATATTAGGTATTTATATACGTTTAGGATGGAAAATTGTTTATTTATATACGACAATCTTGGAAATTACCTAACTTTTTTGCATTACGCAATAAAACGTACTATTTTGTATAATGCTTTAATTTTTAATTCGGTGCCAGATTTTATATTTTAATAAAAAAAATAGGCTATTATATAAAGTTATGTGGTTAATTTAAGTCTGTATATACATTATTTTATGAATTATTGCTGTTTCAATTGGAACTCAAAAAACCCGAGTTTTTCGATAAGAAAAAAAACTGAGTTCCTTTGCGTGACAGCTTAAAAATCTATTTATAGTCATATTATTAATTTTTGTTCTATATTAGGTATTTATACGTTTAGGATAGAAAATTGTTTATTTATATACGACAATCTTGGAAATTACCGATCTTTTTTACATTACGCAAAAAATACGTACTATTTTGCGTAATGCTTTAATTTTTAATTCGGTGCCAGATTTCATATTTTTATGAAAAAATAGGCTATTTTATATAGTTATGTGGTAAATTTAAGTATGTATATACATTATTTTTTTTGCATTATTGTTGTTTCTATTGGAACTCAAAAAACCCGAGTTTTTCGATAAGCAAAAAAACTGAGTTCCGTTGTGTTACAGTTTAAAAATCTATTGATAGTTAAATTTTTAATTTTTGGTCTATATTAGGTATTTATATACGTTTAGGATGGAAAATTGTTTATTTATATACGACAATCTTGGAAATTACCTAACTTTTTTGCATTACGCAATAAAACGTACTATTTTGTGTATTTCTTTAATTTTTAATTCGGTGCCAGATTTTATATTTTAATAAAAAAATAGGCTATTATACAAAGTTATGTGGTTAATTTAAGTCTGTATATACATTATTTTTTGAATTATTGCTGTTTCTATTGGAACTCAAAAAACCCGAGTTTTTCGATTAGCAAAAAAAAACTGAGTTCCTTTGTGTGACTGTTTAAAAATCTATTGATAGTCAAATTTTTAATTTTCGGTCCTTATTAGGTATTTATATAGGTTTAGGATGAAAAATTGTTTATTTATATACGACAATCTTGGAAATTACTGAACTTTTTTACATTACGCAAAAATACTTACTATTTTGCGTAATGCTTAAATTTTTAGTTCGGTGCCAGATTTTATATTTTTAATGAAAAAATAGGCTATTATATATAGTTATGTGGTCAATTTAAGTATGTATATACATTATTTTTTGAATTATTGAAGTTTCTATTGTAACTCAGAAAACCCGAGTTTTTCGATAAGCAAAAAACACTGAGTTCCTTTGCGTGACAGTTTAAAATTCTATTGATAGTCAAATAATTAATTTTTGTTCTATATTAGGTATGTATATACGTTTAGGATGGAAAATTGTTTATTTATATACGACAATCTTGGAAATTACCGAACTTTTTTACATTACGCAAAAATACGTACTATTTTGCGTAATGCTTTAATTTTTAATTCGTTGCCAGATTTCATATTTTAATGAAAAAATAGGCTATTATATATAGTTATGTGGTGAATTTAAGTATGTATATAATTTTTTTTTTTTTTGAATTATTGCTGTTTCTATTGGAACTCAAAAAACCCGAGTTTTTCGATAAGCAAAAAAAAACTGAGTTCCGTTGTGTTACAGTTTAAAAATCTATTGATAGTTAAATTTTTAATTTTTGGTCTATATTAGGTATTTATATACGTTTAGGATGAAAAATTGTTTTTTTATATACGACAATCTTGGAAATTACCGAACTTTTTTACATTACGCAAAAATACGTACTATTTTGCGTAATGCTTTAATTTTTAATTCGGTGCCAGATTTCATATTTTAATGAAAAAATAGGCTATTATATATAGTTATGTGGTGAATTTAAGTATGTATAAACATTTTTTTTTTTTTGAATTATTGCTGTTTCTATTGGAACTCAAAAAACCTGAGTTTTTCGATAAGCAAAAAACACTGAGTTCCTTTGTGTTACAGTTTGAAAAACTATTGATAGTCAAATTTTTAATTTTTGGTCTATATTAGGTATTTATATACGTTTAGGATGGAAAATTGTTTATTTATATACGACAATCTTGGAAATTACCTAACTTTTTTGCATTACGCAATAAAACGTACTATTTTTCGTAATGCTTTAATTTTTAATTCGGTGCCAGATTTTATATTTTAATAAAAAAAATAGGTTATTATATAAAGTTATGTGGTTAATTTAAGTCTGTATATACATTATTTTTTGAATTATTGCTGTTTCTATTGGAACTCAAAAAACCCGAGTTTTTCGATAAGAAAAAAAACTGAGTTCCTTTGCGTGACAGCTTAAAAATCTATTTATAGTCATATTATTAATTTTTGTTCTAAATTAGGTATTTATACGTTTAGGATAGAAAATTGTTTATTTATATACGACAATCTTGGAAATTACCGATCTTTTTTACATTACGCAAAAATACGTACTATTTTGCGTAATTCTTTAATTTTTAATTCGGTGCCAGATTTCATATTTTTATGAAAAAATAGGCTATTTTATATAGTTATGTGGTAAATTTAAGTATGTATATACATTATTTTTTTTTTTAATTATTGTTGTTTCTATTGGAACTCAAAAAACCCGAGTTTTTCGATAAGCAAAAAAACTGAGTTCCGTTGTATTACAGTTTAAAAATCTATTGATAGTTAAATTTTTAATTTTTGGTCTATATTAGGTATTTATATACGTTTAGGATGGAAAATTGTTTATTTATATACGACAATCTTGGAAATTACCTAACTTTTTTGCATTACGCAATAAAACGTACTATTTTGTATAATGCTTTAATTTTTAATTCGGTGCCAGATTTTATATTTTAATAAAAAATAGGCTATTATATAAAGTTATGTGGTTAATTTAAGTCTGTATATACATTATTTTATGAATTATTGCTGTTTCAATTGGAACTCAAAAAACCCGAGTTTTTCGATAAGAAAAAAAAACTGAGTTCCTTTGCGTGACAGCTTAAAAATCTATTTATAGTCATATTATTAATTTTTGTTCTATATTAGGTATTTATACGTTTAGGATAGAAAATTGTTTATTTATATACGACAATCTTGGAAATTACCGAACTTTTTTACATTACGCAAAAATACGTACTATTTTGCGTAATGCTTTAATTTTTAATTCGGTGCCAGATTTCATATTTTAATGAAAAAATAGGCTATTTTATATAGTTATGTGGTGAATTTAAGTATGTATATACATTTTTTTTTGAACTATTACTGTTTCTATTGGAACTCAAAAAACCCGAGTTTTTCGATAAGCAAAAAACACTGAGTTCTTTTGTGTTACAGTTTGAAAAACTATTGATAGTCAAATTTTTAATTTTTGGTCTATATTAGGTATTTATATACGTTTAGGATGGAAAATTGTTTATTTATATACGACAATCTTGGAAATTACCTAACTTTTTTGCATTACGCAATAAAACGTACTATTTTGTATAATGCTTTAATTTTTAATTCGGTGCCAGATTTTATATTTTAATAAAAAAAATAGGCTATTATATAAAGTTATGTGGTTAATTTAAGTCTGTATATACATTATTTTATGAATTATTGCTGTTTCAATTGGAACTCAAAAAACCCGAGTTTTTCGATAAGAAAAAAAACTGAGTTCCTTTGCGTGACAGCTTAAAAATCTATTTATAGTCATATTATTAATTTTTGTTCTATATTAGGTATTTATACGTTTAGGATAGAAAATTGTTTATTTATATACGACAATCTTGGAAATTACCGATCTTTTTTACATTACGCAAAAAATACGTACTATTTTGCGTAATGCTTTAATTTTTAATTCGGTGCCAGATTTCATATTTTTATGAAAAAATAGGCTATTTTATATAGTTATGTGGTAAATTTAAGTATGTATATACATTATTTTTTTTTGCATTATTGTTGTTTCTATTGGAACTCAAAAAACCCGAGTTTTTCGATAAGCAAAAAAACTGAGTTCCGTTGTGTTACAGTTTAAAAATCTATTGATAGTTAAATTTTTAATTTTTGGTCTATATTAGGTATTTATATACGTTTAGGATGGAAAATTGTTTATTTATATACGACAATCTTGGAAATTACCTAACTTTTTTGCATTACGCAATAAAACGTACTATTTTGTGTATTTCTTTAATTTTTAATTCGGTGCCAGATTTTATATTTTAATAAAAAATAGGCTATTATACAAAGTTATGTGGTTAATTTAAGTCTGTATATACATTATTTTTTGAATTATTGCTGTTTCTATTGGAACTCAAAAAACCCGAGTTTTTCGATTAGCAAAAAAAAACTGAGTTCCTTTGTGTGACTGTTTAAAAATCTATTGATAGTCAAATTTTTAATTTTTGGTCCTTATTAGGTATTTATATAGGTTTAGGATGAAAAATTGTTTATTTATATACGACAATCTTGGAAATTACTGAACTTTTTTACATTACGCAAAAATACTTACTATTTTGCGTAATGCTTAAATTTTTAGTTCGGTGCCAGATTTTATATTTTTAATGAAAAAATAGGCTATTATATATAGTTATGTGGTCAATTTAAGTATGTATATACATTATTTTTTGAATTATTGAAGTTTCTATTGTAACTCAGAAAACCCGAGTTTTTCGATAAGCAAAAAACACTGAGTTCCTTTGCGTGACAGTTTAAAATTCTATTGATAGTCAAATAATTAATTTTTGTTCTATATTAGGTATGTATATACGTTTAGGATGGAAAATTGTTTATTTATATACGACAATCTTGGAAATTATCGAACTTTTTTACATTACGCAAAAATACGTACTATTTTGCGTAATGCTTTAATTTTTAATTCGTTGCAAGATTTCATATTTTAATGAAAAAATAGGCTATTATATATAGTTATGTGGTGAATTTAAGTATGTATATAAATTTTTTTTTTTTTTTGAATTATTGCTGTTTCTATTGGAACTCAAAAAACCCGAGTTTTTCGATAAGCAAAAAAAAACTGAGTTCCGTTGTGTTACAGTTTAAAAATCTATTGATAGTTAAATTTTTAATTTTTGGTCTATATTAGGTATTTATATACGTTTAGGATGAAAAATTGTTTTTTTATATACGACAATCTTGGAAATTACCGAACTTTTTTACATTACGCAAAAATACGTACTATTTTGCGTAATGCTTTAATTTTTAATTCGGTGCCAGATTTCATATTTTAATGAAAAAATAGGCTATTATATATAGTTATGTGGTGAATTTAAGTATGTATAAACATTTTTTTTTTTTGAATTATTGCTGTTTCTATTGGAACTCAAAAAACCTGAGTTTTTCGATAAGCAAAAAACACTGAGTTCCTTTGTGTTACAGTTTGAAAAACTATTGATAGTCAAATTTTTAATTTTTGGTCTATATTAGGTATTTATATACGTTTAGGATGGAAAATTGTTTATTTATATACGACAATCTTGGAAATTACCTAACTTTTTTGCATTACGCAATAAAAAGTACTATTTTTCGTAATGCTTTAATTTTTAATTCGGTGCCAGATTTTATATTTTAATAAAAAAAATAGGTTATTATATAAAGTTATGTGGTTAATTTAAGTCTGTATATACATTATTTTTTGAATTATTGCTGTTTCTATTGAAACTCAAAAAACCCGAGTTTTTCGATAAGAAAAAAAACTGAGTTCCTTTGCGTGACAGCTTAAAATCTATTTATAGTCATATTATTAATTTTTGTTCTATATTAGGTATTTATACGTTTAGGATAGAAAATTGTTTATTTATATACGACAATCTTGGAAATTACCGATCTTTTTTACATTACGCAAAAATACGTACTATTTTGCGTAATTCTTTAATTTTTAATTCGGTGCCAGATTTCATATTATTATGAAAAAATAGGCTATTTTATATAGTTATGTGGTAAATTTAAGTATGTATATACATTATTTTTTTTGAATTATTGTTGTTTCTATTGGAACTCAAAAAACCCGAGTTTTTCGATAAGCAAAAAAACTGAGTTCCGTTGTATTACAGTTTAAAAATCTATTGATAGTTAAATTTTTAATTTTTGGTCTATATTAGGTATTTATATACGTTTAGGATGGAAAATTGTTTATTTATATACGACAATCTTGGAAATTACCTAACTTTTTTGCATTACGCAATAAAACGTACTATTTTGTATAATGCTTTAATTTTTAATTCGGTACCAGATTTTATATTTTAATAAAAAATAGGTTATTATATAAAGTTATGTGGTTAAATTAAGTCTGTATATACATTATTTTATGAATTATTACTGTTTCAATTGGAACTCAAAAAACCCGAGTTTTTCGATAAGAAAAAAAAACTGAGTTCCTTTGCGTGACAGCTTAAAAATCTATTTATAGTCATATTATTAATTTTTGTTCTATATTAGGTATTTATACGTTTAGGATAGAAAATTGTTTATTTATATACGACAATCTTGGAAATTACCGATCTTTTTTACATTACGCAAAAATACGTACTATTTTGCGTAATTCTTTAATTTTTAATTCGGTGCCAGATTTCATATTTTTATGAAAAAATAGGCTATTTTATATAGTTATGTGGTAAATTTAAGTATGTATATACATTATTTTTTTTTGAATTATTGTTGTTTCTATTGGAACTCAAAAAACCCGAGTTTTTCGATAAGCAAAAAAACTGAGTTCCGTTGTATTACAGTTTAAAAATCTATTGATAGTTAAATTTTTAGTTTTTGGTCTATATTAGGTATTTATATACGTTTAGGATGGAAAATTGTTTATTTATATACGACAATCTTGGAAATTACCTAACTTTTTTGCATTACGCAATAAAACGTACTATTTTGTATAATGCTTTAATTTTTAATTCGGTGCCAGATTTTATATTTTAATAAAAAATAGGCTATTATATAAAGTTATGTGGTTAATTTAAGTCTGTATATACATTATTTTATGAATTATTGCTGTTTCAATTGGAACTCAAAAAACCCGAGTTTTTCGATAAGAAAAAAAAACTGAGTTCCTTTGCGTGACAGCTTAAAAATCTATTTATAGTCATATTATTAATTTTTGTTCTATATTAGGTATTTATACGTTTAGGATAGAAAATTGTTTATTTATATACGACAATCTTGGAAATTACCGATCTTTTTTACATTACGCAAAAAATACGTACTATTTTGCGTAATGCTTTAATTTTTAATTCGGTGCCAGATTTCATATTTTTATGAAAAAATAGGCTATTTTATATAGTTATGTGGTAAATTTAAGTATGTATATACATTATTTTTTTTTGCATTATTGTTGTTTCTATTGGAACTCAAAAAACCCGAGTTTTTCGATAAGCAAAAAAACTGAGTTCCGTTGTGTTACAGTTTAAAAATCTATTGATAGTTAAATTTTTAATTTTTGGTCTATATTAGGTATTTATATACGTTTAGGATGGAAAATTGTTTATTTATATACGACAATCTTGGAAATTACCTAACTTTTTTGCATTACGCAATAAAACGTACTATTTTGTGTATTTCTTTAATTTTTAATTCGGTGCCAGATTTTATATTTTAATAAAAAAATAGGCTATTATACAAAGTTATGTGGTTAATTTAAGTCTGTATATACATTATTTTTTGAATTATTGCTGTTTCTATTGGAACTCAAAAAACCCGAGTTTTTCGATTAGCAAAAAAAAACTGAGTTCCTTTGTGTGACTGTTTAAAAATCTATTGATAGTCAAATTTTTAATTTTTGGTCCTTATTAGGTATTTATATAGGTTTAGGATGAAAAATTGTTTATTTATATACGACAATCTTGGAAATTACTGAACTTTTTTACATTACGCAAAAATACTTACTATTTTGCGTAATGCTTAAATTTTTAGTTCGGAGCCAGATTTTATATTTTTAATGAAAAAATAGGCTATTATATATAGTTATGTGGTCAATTTAAGTATGTATATACATTATTTTTTGAATTATTGAAGTTTCTATTGTAACTCAGAAAACCCGAGTTTTTCGATAAGCAAAAAACACTGAGTTCCTTTGCGTGACAGTTTAAAATTCTATTGATAGTCAAATAATTAATTTTTGTTCTATATTAGGTATGTATATACGTTTAGGATGGAAAATTGTTTATTTATATACGACAATCTTGGAAATTATCGAACTTTTTTACATTACGCAAAAATACGTACTATTTTGCATAATGCTTTAATTTTTAATTCGTTGCCAGATTTCATATTTTAATGAAAAAATAGGCTATTATATATAGTTATGTGGTGAATTTAAGTATGTATATAAATTTTTTTTTTTTTTTGAATTATTGCTGTTTCTATTGGAACTCAAAAAACCCGAGTTTTTCGATAAGCAAAAAAAAACTGAGTTCCGTTGTGTTACAGTTTAAAAATCTATTGATAGTTAAATTTTTAATTTTTGGTCTATATTAGGTATTTATATACGTTTAGGATGAAAAATTGTTTTTTTATATACGACAATCTTGGAAATTACCGAACTTTTTTACATTACGCAAAAATACGTACTATTTTGCGTAATGCTTTAATTTTTAATTCGGTGCCAGATTTCATATTTTAATGAAAAAATAGGCTATTATATATAGTTATGTGGTGAATTTAAGTATGTATAAACATTTTTTTTTTTTGAATTATTGCTGTTTCTATTGGAACTCAAAAAACCTGAGTTTTTCGATAAGCAAAAAACACTGAGTTCCTTTGTGTTACAGTTTGAAAAACTATTGATAGTCAAATTTTTAATTTTTGGTCTATATTAGGTATTTATATACGTTTAGGATGGAAAATTGTTTATTTATATACGACAATCTTGGAAATTACCTAACTTTTTTGCATTACGCAATAAAAAGTACTATTTTTCGTAATGCTTTAATTTTTAATTCGGTGCCAGATTTTATATTTTAATAAAAAAAATAGGTTATTATATAAAGTTATGTGGTTAATTTAAGTCTGTATATACATTATTTTTTGAATTATTGCTGTTTCTATTGAAACTCAAAAAACCCGAGTTTTTCGATAAGAAAAAAAACTGAGTTCCTTTGCGTGACAGCTTAAAATCTATTTATAGTCATATTATTAATTTTTGTTCTATATTAGGTATTTATACGTTTAGGATAGAAAATTGTTTATTTATATACGACAATCTTGGAAATTACCGATCTTTTTTACATTACGCAAAAATACGTACTATTTTGCGTAATTCTTTAATTTTAAATTCGGTGCCAGATTTCATATTTTTATGAAAAAATAGGCTATTTTATATAGTTATGTGGTAAATTTAAGTATGTATATACATTATTTTTTTTGAATTATTGTTGTTTCTATTGGAACTCAAAAAACCCGAGTTTTTCGATAAGCAAAAAAACTGAGTTCCGTTGTATTACAGTTTAAAAATCTATTGATAGTTAAATTTTTAATTTTTGGTCTATATTAGGTATTTATATACGTTTAGGATGGAAAATTGTTTATTTATATACGACAATCTTGGAAATTACCTAACTTTTTTGCATTACGCAATAAAACGTACTATTTTGTATAATGCTTTAATTTTTAATTCGGTGCCAGATTTTATATTTTAATAAAAAATAGGCTATTATATAAAGTTATGTGGTTAAATTAAGTCTGTATATACATTATTTTATGAATTATTGCTGTTTCAATTGGAACTCAAAAAACCCGAGTTTTTCGATAAGAAAAAAAAACTGAGTTCCTTTGCGTGACAGCTTAAAAATCTATTTATAGTCATATTATTAATTTTTGTTCTATATTAGGTATTTATACGTTTAGGATAGAAAATTGTTTATTTATATACGACAATCTTGGAAATTACCGATCTTTTTTACATTACGCAAAAATACGTACTATTTTGCGTAATTCTTTAATTTTTAATTCGGTGCCAGATTTCATATTTTTATGAAAAAATAGGCTATTTTATATAGTTATGTGGTAAATTTAAGTATGTATATACATTATTTTTTTTTGAATTATTGTTGTTTCTATTGGAACTCAAAAAACCCGAGTTTTTCGATAAGCAAAAAAACTGAGTTCCGTTGTATTACAGTTTAAAAATCTATTGATAGTTAAATTTTTAGTTTTTGGTCTATATTAGGTATTTATATACGTTTAGGATGGAAAATTGTTTATTTATATACGACAATCTTGGAAATTACCTAACTTTTTTGCATTACGCAATAAAACGTACTATTTTGTATAATGCTTTAATTTTTAATTCGGTGCCAGATTTTATATTTTAATAAAAAATAGGCTATTATATAAAGTTATGTGGTTAATTTAAGTCTGTATATACATTATTTTATGAATTATTGCTGTTTCAATTGGAACTCAAAAAACCCGAGTTTTTCGATAAGAAAAAAAAACTGAGTTCCTTTGCGTGACAGCTTAAAAATCTATTTATAGTCATATTATTAATTTTTGTTCTATATTAGGTATTTATACGTTTAGGATAGAAAATTGTTTATTTATATACGACAATCTTGGAAATTACCGATCTTTTTTACATTACGCAAAAAATACGTACTATTTTGCGTAATGCTTTAATTTTTAATTCGGTGCCAGATTTCATATTTTTATGAAAAAATAGGCTATTTTATATATTTATGTGGTAAATTTAAGTATGTATATACATTATTTTTTTTTGCATTATTGTTGTTTCTATTGGAACTCAAAAAACCCGAGTTTTTCGATAAGCAAAAAAACTGAGTTCCGTTGTGTTTTAGTTTAAAAATCTATTGATAGTTAAATTTTTAATTTTTGGTCTATATTAGGTATTTATATACGTTTAGGATGGAAAATTGTTTATTTATATACGACAATCTTGGAAATTACCTAACTTTTTTGCATTACGCAATAAAACGTACTATTTTGTGTATTTCTTTAATTTTTAATTCGGTGCAAGATTTTATATTTTAATAAAAAAATAGGCTATTATACAAAGTTATGTGGTTAATTTAAGTCTGTATATACATTATTTTTTGAATTATTGCTGTTTCTATTGGAACTCAAAAAACCCGAGTTTTTCGATTAGCAAAAAAAAACTGAGTTCCTTTGTGTGACTGTTTAAAAATCTATTGATAGTCAAATTTTTAATTTTTGGTCCTTATTAGGTATTTATATAGGTTTAGGATGAAAAATTGTTTATTTATATACGACAATCTTGGAAATTACTGAACTTTTTTACATTACGCAAAAATACTTACTATTTTGCGTAATGCTTAAATTTTTAGTTCGGAGCCAGATTTTATATTTTTAATGAAAAAATAGGCTATTATATATAGTTATGTGGTCAATTTAAGTATGTATATACATTATTTTTTGAATTATTGAAGTTTCTATTGTAACTCAGAAAACCCGAGTTTTTCGATAAGCAAAAAACACTGAGTTCCTTTGCGTGACAGTTTAAAATTCTATTGATAGTCAAATAATTAATTTTTGTTCTATATTAGGTATGTATATACGTTTAGGATGGAAAATTGTTTATTTATATACGACAATCTTGGAAATTATCGAACTTTTTTACATTACGCAAAAATACGTACTATTTTGCATAATGCTTTAATTTTTAATTCGTTGCCAGATTTCATATTTTAATGAAAAAATAGGCTATTATATATAGTTATGTGGTGAATTTAAGTATGTATATAAATTTTTTTTTTTTTTTGAATTATTGCTGTTTCTATTGGAACTCAAAAAACCCGAGTTTTTCGATAAGCAAAAAAAAACTGAGTTCCGTTGTGTTACAGTTTAAAAATCTATTGATAGTTAAATTTTTAATTTTTGGTCTATATTAGGTATTTATATACGTTTAGGATGAAAAATTGTTTTTTTATATACGACAATCTTGGAAATTACCGAACTTTTTTACATTACGCAAAAATACGTACTATTTTGCGTAATGCTTTAATTTTTAATTCGGTGCCAGATTTCATATTTTAATGAAAAAATAGGCTATTATATATAGTTATGTGGTGAATTTAAGTATGTATAAACATTTTTTTTTTTTGAATTATTGCTGTTTCTATTGGAACTCAAAAAACCTGAGTTTTTCGATAAGCAAAAAACACTGAGTTCCTTTGTGTTACAGTTTGAAAAACTATTGATAGTCAAATTTTTAATTTTTGGTCTATATTAGGTATTTATATACGTTTAGGATGGAAAATTGTTTATTTATATACGACAATCTTGGAAATTACCTAACTTTTTTGCATTACGCAATAAAAAGTACTATTTTTCGTAATGCTTTAATTTTTAATTCGGTGCCAGATTTTATATTTTAATAAAAAAAATAGGTTATTATATAAAGTTATGTGGTTAATTTAAGTCTGTATATACATTATTTTTTGAATTATTGCTGTTTCTATTGAAACTCAAAAAACCCGAGTTTTTCGATAAGAAAAAAAACTGAGTTCCTTTGCGTGACAGCTTAAAATCTATTTATAGTCATATTATTAATTTTTGTTCTATATTAGGTATTTATACGTTTAGGATAGAAAATTGTTTATTTATATACGACAATCTTGGAAATTACCGATCTTTTTTACATTACGCAAAAATACGTACTATTTTGCGTAATTCTTTAATTTTAAATTCGGTGCCAGATTTCATATTTTTATGAAAAAATAGGCTATTTTATATAGTTATGTGGTAAATTTAAGTATGTATATACATTATTTTTTTTGAATTATTGTTGTTTCTATTGGAACTCAAAAAACCCGAGTTTTTCGATAAGCAAAAAAACTGAGTTCCGTTGTATTACAGTTTAAAAATCTATTGATAGTTAAATTTTTAATTTTTGGTCTATATTAGGTATTTATATACGTTTAGGATGGAAAATTGTTTATTTATATACGACAATCTTGGAAATTACCTAACTTTTTTGCATTACGCAATAAAACGTACTATTTTGTATAATGCTTTAATTTTTAATTCGGTGCCAGATTTTATATTTTAATAAAAAATAGGCTATTATATAAAGTTATGTGGTTAAATTAAGTCTGTATATACATTATTTTATGAATTATTGCTGTTTCAATTGGAACTCAAAAAACCCGAGTTTTTCGATAAGAAAAAAAAACTGAGTTCCTTTGCGTGACAGCTTAAAAATCTATTTATAGTCATATTATTAATTTTTGTTCTATATTAGGTATTTATACGTTTAGGATAGAAAATTGTTTATTTATATACGACAATCTTGGAAATTACCGATCTTTTTTACATTACGCAAAAATACATACTATTTTGCGTAATTCTTTAATTTTTAATTCGGTGCCAGATTTCATATTTTTATGAAAAAATAGGCTATTTTATATAGTTATGTGGTAAATTTAAGTATGTATATACATTATTTTTTTTTGAATTATTGTTGTTTCTATTGGAACTCAAAAAACCCGAGTTTTTCGATAAGCAAAAAAACTGAGTTCCGTTGTATTACAGTTTAAAAATCTATTGATAGTTAAATTTTTAATTTTTGGTCTATATTAGGTATTTATATACGTTTAGGATGGAAAATTGTTTATTTATATACGACAATCTTGGAAATTACCTGACTTTTTTGCATTACGCAATAAAACGTACTATTTTGTATAATGCTTTAATTTTTAATTCGGTGCCAGATTTTATATTTTAATAAAAAATAGGCTATTATATAAAGTTATGTGGTTAATTTAAGTCTGTATATACATTATTTTATGAATTATTGCTGTTTCAATTGGAACTCAAAAAACCCGAGTTTTTCGATAAGAAAAAAAAACTGAGTTCCTTTGCGTGACAGCTTAAAAATCTATTTATAGTCATATTATTAATTTTTGTTCTATATTAGGTATTTATACGTTTAGGATAGAAAATTGTTTATTTATATACGACAATCTTGGAAATTACCGAACTTTTTTACATTACGCAAAAATACGTACTATTTTGCGTAATGCTTTAATTTTTAATTCGGTGCCAGATTTCATATTTTAATGAAAAAATAGGCTATTTTATATAGTTATGTGGTGAATTTAAGTATGTATATACATTTTTTTTTTGAACTATTACAGTTTCTATTGGAACTCAAAAAACCCGAGTTTTTCGATAAGCAAAAAACACTGAGTTCCTTTGTGTTACAGTTTGAAAAACTATTGATAGTCAAATTTTTAATTTTTGGTCTATATTAGGTATTTATATACGTTTAGGATGGAAAATTGTTTATTTATATACGACAATCTTGGAAATTACCTAACTTTTTTGCATTACGCAATAAAACGTACTATTTTGTATAATGCTTTAATTTTTAATTCGGTGCCAGATTTTATATTTTAATAAAAAAAATAGGCTATTATATAAAGTTATGTGGTTAATTTAAGTCTGTATATACATTATTTTATGAATTATTGCTGTTTCAATTGGAACTCAAAAAACCCGAGTTTTTCGATAAGAAAAAAAACTGAGTTCCTTTGCGTGACAGCTTAAAAATCTATTTATAGTCATATTATTAATTTTTGTTCTATATTAGGTATTTATACGTTTAGGATAGAAAATTGTTTATTTATATACGACAATCTTGGAAATTACCGATCTTTTTTACATTACGCAAAAATACGTACTATTTTGCGTAATGCTTTAATTTTTAATTCGGTGCCAGATTTCATATTTTAATGAAAAAATAGGCTATTTTATATAGTTATGTGGTGAATTTAAGTATGTATATACATTATTTTTTTTGAATTATTGTTGTTTCTATTGGAACTCAAAAAACCCGAGTTTTTCGATAAGCAAAAAAACTGAGTTCCGTTGTGTTACAGTTTAAAAATCTATTGATAGTTAAATTTTTAATTTTTGGTCTATATTAGGTATTTATATACGTTTAGGATGGAAAATTGTTTATTTATATACGACAATCTTGGAAATTACCTAACTTTTTTGCATTACGCAATAAAACGTACTATTTTGCGTAATGCTTTAATTTTTAATTCGGTGCCAGATTTTATATTTTAATAAAAAATAGGCTATTATATAAAGTTATGTGGTTAATTTAAGTCTGTATATACATTATTTTATGAATTATTGCTGTTTCAATTGGAACTCAAAAAACCCGAGTTTTTCGATAAGAAAAAAAAACTGAGTTCCTTTGCGTGACAACTTAAAAATCTATTGATAGTCATATTATTAATTTTTGTTCTATATTAGGTATTTATACGTTTAGGATAGAAAATTGTTTATTTATATACGACAGTCTTGGAAATTACCAAACTTTTTTACATTACGCAAAAATACGTACTATTTTACGTAATGCTTTAATTTTTAATTCGGTGCCAGATTTCATATTTTAATGAAAAAATAGGCTATTTTATATAGTTATGTGGTGAATTTAAGTATGTATATACATTTTTTTTTTGAACTATTACTGTTTCTATTGGAACTCAAAAAACCCGAGTTTTTCGATAAGCAAAAAACACTGAGTTCCTTTGTGTTACAGTTTGAAAAACTATTGATAGTCAAATTTTTAATTTTTGGTCTATATTAGGTATTTATATACGTTTATGATGGAAAATTGTTTATTTATATACGACAATCTTGGAAATTACCTAACTTTTTTGCATTACGCAATAAAACGTACTATTTTTCGTAATGCTTTAATTTTTAATTCGGTGCCAGATTTTATATTTTAATAAAAAAATAGGCTATTATATAAAGTTATGTGGTTAATTTAAGTCTGTATATACATTATTTTTTGAATTATTGCTGTTTCTATTGGAACTCAGAAAACCCGAGTTTTTCGATAAGAAAAAAAAAACTGAGTTCCTTTGCGTGACAGCTTAAAAATCTATTTATAGTCATATTATTAATTTTTGTTCTATATTAGGTATTTATACGTTTAGGATAGAAAATTGTTTATTTATATACGACAATCTTGGAAATTACCGAACTTTTTACATTACGCAAAAATACGTACTATTTTGCGTAATGCTTTAATTTTTAATTCGGTGCCAGATTTCATATTTTTATGAAAAATAGGCTCTTTTATATAGTTATGTGGTAAATTTAAGTATGTATATACATTATTTTTTTTTTAATTATTGTTGTTTCTATTGGAACTCAAAAAACCCGAGTTTTTTGATAAGCAAAAAAAACTGAGTTCCGTTATGTTACAGTTTAAAAATCTATTTATAGTTAAATTTTTAATTTTTGGTCTATATTTGGCATTTTTATACGTTTAGGATGGAAAATTGTTTATTTATATACGACAATCTTGGAAATTACCTAACTTTTTTGCATTACGCAATAAAACGTACTATTTTGCGTAATGCTTTAATTTTTAATTCGGTACCAGATTTTATATTTTAATAAAAAAATAGGCTATTATATACAGTTATGTGGTTAATTTAAGTCTGTATATACATTATTTTTTGAATTATTGCTGTTTCTATTGGAACTCAAAAAACCCGAGTTTTTCGATAAGCAAAAAAAACTGAGTTCCGTTGTGTTACAGTTTAAAAATCTATTGATAGTTAAATTTTTAATTTTTGGTCTATATTAGGTATTTATATACGTTTAGGATGGAAAATTGTTTATTTATATACGACAGTCTTGGAAATTACCTAACTTTTTTGCATTACGCAATAAAACGTACTATTTTGCGTAATGCTTTAATTTTTAATTCGGTGCCAGATTTTATATTTTAATAAAAAAATAGGCTATTATATACAGTTATGTGGTTAATTTAAGTCTGTATATACATTATTTTTTGAATTATTGCTGTTTCTATTGGAACTCAAAAAACCCGAGTTTTTCGATAAGCAAAAAAAACTGAGTTCCGTTGTGTTACAGTTTAAAAATCTATTGATAGTTAAATTTTTAATTTTTGGTCTATATTAGGTATTTATATACGTTTAGGATGGAAAATTGTTTATTTATATACGACAGTCTTGGAAATTACCTAACTTTTTTGCATTACGCAATAAAACGTACTATTTTGCGTAATGCTTTAATTTTTAATTCGGTGCCAGATTTTATATTTTAATAAAAAAATAGGCTATTATATACAGTTATGTGGTTAATTTAAGTCTGTATATACATTATTTTTTGAATTATTGCTGTTTCTATTGGAACTCAAAAAACCCGAGTTTTTCGATAAGCAAAAAAAACTGAGTTCCGTTGTGTTACAGTTTAAAAATCTATTGATAGTTAAATTTTTAATTTTTGGTCTATATTAGGTATTTATATACGTTTAGGATAGAAAATTGTTTATTTATATACGACAGTCTTGGAAATTACCAAACTTTTTTACATTACGCAAAAATACGTACTATTTTACGTAATGCTTTAATTTTTAATTCGGTGCCAGATTTCATATTTTAATTAAAAAATAGGCTATTTTATATAGTTATGTGGTGAATTTAAGTATGTATATACATTTTTTTCTTTTTTTGAATTATTACTGTTTCTATTGGAACTCAAAAAACCCGAGTTTTTCGATAAGCAAAAAACACTGAGTTCCTTTTTGTTACAGTTTAAAAAACTATTGATAGTCAAAATTTTAATTTTTGGTCTATATTAGGTATTTATATACGTTTAGGATGGAAAATTGTTTATTTATATACGACAATCTTGGAAATTACTGAACTTTTTTGCATTACGCAAAAATACTTACTATTTTGCGTAATGCTTAAATTTTTAATTCGGTGCCAGATTTTATATTTTAATGAAAAAATAGGCTATTATATATAGTTATGTGGTCAATTTAAGTATGTATATACATTATTTTTTGAATTATTGAAGTTTCTATTGTAACTTAGAAAACCCGAGTTTTTCGATAAGCAAAAAACACTGAGTTCCTTTGCGTGACAGTTTAAAATTCTAATGATAGTCATTCTAATGATAGTCAAATAATTAATTTTTGTTCTATATTAGGTATGTATATACGTTTAGGATAGAAAATTGTTTATTTATATACGACAATCTTGGAAATTACCTACCTTTTTTGCATTACGCAATAAAACATACTATTTTGCGTAATGCTTTAATTTTTAATTCGGTGCCAGATTTTATATTTTAATAAAAAAATAGGCTATTATATACAGTTATGTGGTTAATTTAAGTCTGTAAATACATTATTTTTTGAATTATTGCTGTTTCTATTGGAACTCAAAAAACCCGAGTTTTTCGATAAGAAAAAAAAACTGAGTTCCCTTGCGTGACAGCTTAAAAATCTATTTATAATCAAATTATTAATTTTTGTTCTATATTAGGTATTTATACGTTTAGGATAGAAAATTGTTTATTTATATACGACAATCTTGGAAATTACCAAACTTTTTTACATTACGCAAAAATACGTACTATTTTACGTAATGCTTTAATTTTTAATTCGGTGCCAGATTTCATATTTTAATGAAAAAATAGGCTGATTTATATAGTTATGTGGTGAATTTAAGTATGTATAAACATTTTTTTTTTTGAATTATTGTTGTTTCTATTGGAACTCAAAAAACCCGAGTTTTTCGATAAGCAAAAAAAACTGAGTTCCGTTGTGTTACAGTTTAAAAATCTATTGATAGTTAAATTTTTAATTTTTGGTCTATATTAGGTATTTATATACGTTTAGGATGGAAAATTGTTTATTTATATACGACAATCTTGGAAATTACCTAACTTTTTTGCATTACGCAATAAAACATACTATTTTGCGTAATGCTTTAATTTTTAATTCGGTGCCAGATTTTATATTTTAATAAAAAAATAGGCTATTATATACAGTTATGTGGTTAATTTAAGTCTGTATATACATTATTTTTTGAATTATTGCTGTTTCTATTGGAACTCAAAAAACCCGAGTTTTTCGATAAGAAAAAAAAACTGAGTTCCCTTGCGTGACAGCTTAAAAATCTATTTATAGTCATATTATTAATTTTTGTTCTATATTAGGTATTTATACGTTTAGGATAGAAAATTGTTTATTTATATACGACAGTCTTGGAAATTACCAAACTTTTTTACATTACGCAAAAATACGTACTATTTTACGTAATGCTTTAATTTTTAATTCGGTGCCAGATTTCATATTTTAATGAAAAAAATAGGCTATTTTATATAGTTATGTGGTGAATTTAAGTATGTATATACATTTTTTTTTTGAACTATTACTGTTTCTATTGGAACTCAAAAAACCCGAGTTTTTCGATAAGCAAAAAACACTGAGTTCCTTTGTGTTACAGTTTGAAAAACTATTGATAGTCAAATTTTTAATTTTTGGTCTATATTAGGTATTTATATACGTTTATGATGGAAAATTGTTTATTTATATACGACAATCTTGGAAATTACCTAACTTTTTTGCATTACGCAATAAAACGTACTATTTTTCGTAATGCTTTAATTTTTAATTCGGTGCCAGATTTTATATTTTAATAAAAAAATAGGCTATTATATAAAGTTATGTGGTTAATTTAAGTCTGTATATACATTATTTTTTGAATTATTGCTGTTTCTATTGGAACTCAGAAAACCCCGAGTTTTTCGATAAGAAAAAAAAAACTGAGTTCCTTTGCGTGACAGCTTAAAAATCTATTTATAGTCATATTATTAATTTTTGTTCTATATTAGGTATTTATACGTTTAGGATAGAAAAATGTTTATTTATATACGACAATCTTGGAAATTACCGAACTTTTTACATTACGCAAAAATACGTACTATTTTGCGTAATGCTTTAATTTTTAATTCGGTGCCAGATTTCATATTTTTATGAAAAATAGGCTCTTTTATATAGTTATGTGGTAAATTTAAGTATGTATATACATTATTTTTTTTTTAATTATTGTTGTTTCTATTGGAACTCAAAAAACCCGAGTTTTTTGATAAGCAAAAAAAACTGAGTTCCGTTATGTTACAGTTTAAAAATCTATTTATAGTTAAATTTTTAATTTTTGGTCTATATTTGGCATTTTTATACGTTTAGGATGGAAAATTGTTTATTTATATACGACAATCTTGGAAATTACCTAACTTTTTTGCATTACGCAATAAAACGTACTATTTTGCGTAATGCTTTAATTTTTAATTCGGTACCAGATTTTATATTTTAATAAAAAAATAGGCTATTATATACAGTTATGTGGTTAATTTAAGTCTGTATATACATTATTTTTTGAATTATTGCTGTTTCTATTGGAACTCAAAAAACCCGAGTTTTCGATAAGCAAAAAAAACTGAGTTCCGTTGTGTTACAGTTTAAAAATCTATTGATAGTTAAATTTTTAATTTTTGGTCTATATTAGGTATTTATATACGTTTAGGATGGAAAATTGTTTATTTATATACGACAGTCTTGGAAATTACCTAACTTTTTTGCATTACGCAATAAAACGTACTATTTTGCGTAATGCTTTAATTTTTAATTCGGTGCCAGATTTTATATTTTAATAAAAAAATAGGCTATTATATACAGTTATGTGGTTAATTTAAGTCTGTATATACATTATTTTTTGAATTATTGCTGTTTCTATTGGAACTCAAAAAACCCGAGTTTTTCGATAAGCAAAAAAAACTGAGTTCCGTTGTGTTACAGTTTAAAAATCTATTGATAGTTAAATTTTTAATTTTTGGTCTATATTAGGTATTTATATACGTTTAGGATAGAAAATTGTTTATTTATATACGACAGTCTTGGAAATTACCAAACTTTTTTACATTACGCAAAAATACGTACTATTTTACGTAATGCTTAAATTTTTAATTCGGTGCCAGATTTCATATTTTAATGAAAAAATAGGCTATTTTATATAGTTATGTGGTGAATTTAAGTATGTATATACATTTTTTTCTTTTTTTGAATTATTACTGTTTCTATTGGAACTCAAAAAACCCGAGTTTTTCGATAAGCAAAAAACACTGAGTTCCTTTTTGTTACAGTTTAAAAAACTATTGATAGTCAAAATTTTAATTTTTGGTCTATATTAGGTATTTATATACGTTTAGGATGGAAAATTGTTTATTTATATACGACAATCTTGGAAATTACTGAACTTTTTTGCATTACGCAAAAATACTTACTATTTTGCGTAATGCTTAAATTTTTAATTCGGTGCCAGATTTTATATTTTAATGAAAAAATAGGCTATTATATATAGTTATGTGGTCAATTTAAGTATGTATATACATTATTTTTTGAATTATTGAAGTTTCTATTGTAACTTAGAAAACCCGAGTTTTTCGATAAGCAAAAAACACTGAGTTCCTTTGCGTGACAGTTTAAAATTCTAATGATAGTCAAATAATTAATTTTTGTTCTATATTAGGTATGTATATACGTTTAGGATAGAAAATTGTTTATTTATATACGACAATCTTGGAAATTACCTACCTTTTTTGCATTACGCAATAAAACATACTATTTTGCGTAATGCTTTAATTTTTAATTCGGTGCCAGATTTTATATTTTAATAAAAAAATAGGCTATTATATACAGTTATGTGGTTAATTTAAGTCTGTAAATACATTATTTTTTGAATTATTGCTGTTTCTATTGGAACTCAAAAAACCCGAGTTTTTCGATAAGAAAAAAAAACTGAGTTCCCTTGCGTGACAGCTTAAAAATCTATTTATAATCAAATTATTAATTTTTGTTCTATATTAGGTATTTATACGTTTAGGATAGAAAATTGTTTATTTATATACGACAATCTTGGAAATTACCAAACTTTTTTACATTACGCAAAAATACGTACTATTTTACGTAATGCTTTAATTTTTAATTCGGTGCCAGATTTCATATTTTAATGAAAAAATAGGCTGATTTATATAGTTATGTGGTGAATTTAAGTATGTATAAACATTTTTTTTTTTGAATTATTGTTGTTTCTATTGGAACTCAAAAAACCCGAGTTTTTCGATAAGCAAAAAAAACTGAGTTCCGTTGTGTTACAGTTTAAAAATCTATTGATAGTTAAATTTTTAATTTTTGGTCTATATTAGGTATTTATATACGTTTAGGATGGAAAATTGTTTATTTATATACGACAATCTTGGAAATTACCTAACTTTTTTGCATTACGCAATAAAACATACTATTTTGCGTAATGCTTTAATTTTTAATTCGGTGCCAGATTTTATATTTTAATAAAAAAATAGGCTATTATATACAGTTATGTGGTTAATTTAAGTCTGTATATACATTATTTTTTGAATTATTGCTGTTTCTATTGGAACTCAAAAAACCCGAGTTTTTCGATAAGAAAAAAAAACTGAGTTCCCTTGCGTGACAGCTTAAAAATCTATTTATAGTCATATTATTAATTTTTGTTCTATATTAGGTATTTATACGTTTAGGATAGAAAATTGTTTATTTATATACGACAGTCTTGGAAATTACCAAACTTTTTTACATTACGCAAAAATACGTACTATTTTACGTAATGCTTTAATTTTTAATTCGGTGCCAGATTTCATATTTTAATGAAAAAATAGGCTATTTTATATAGTTATGTGGTGAATTTAAGTATGTATATACATTTTTTTTTTGAACTATTACTGTTTCTATTGGAACTCAAAAAACCCGAGTTTTTCGATAAGCAAAAAACACTGAGTTCCTTTGTGTTACAGTTTGAAAAACTATTGATAGTCAAATTTTTAATTTTTGGTCTATATTAGGTATTTATATACGTTTATGATGGAAAATTGTTTATTTATATACGACAATCTTGGAAATTACCTAACTTTTTTGCATTACGCAATAAAACGTACTATTTTTCGTAATGCTTTAATTTTTAATTCGGTGCCAGATTTTATATTTTAATAAAAAAATAGGCTATTATATAAAGTTATGTGGTTAATTTAAGTCTGTATATACATTATTTTTTGAATTATTGCTGTTTCTATTGGAACTCAGAAAACCCGAGTTTTTCGATAAGAAAAAAAAAACTGAGTTCCTTTGCGTGACAGCTTAAAAATCTATTTATAGTCATATTATTAATTTTTGTTCTATATTAGGTTATTTATACGTTTAGGATAGAAAATTGTTTATTTATATTCGACAATCTTGGAAATTACCGAACTTTTTTACATTAAGCAAAAATACGTACTATTTTGCGTAATGCTTTAATTTTTAATTCGGTGCCAGATTTCATATTTTTATGAAAAAATAGGCTATTTTATATAGTTATGTGATAAATTTAAGTATGTATATTCATTATTTTTTTTAAATTATTGTTGTTTCTATTGGAACTCAAAAAACCCGAGTTTTTCGATAAGCAAAAAAAACTGAGTTCCGTTGTGTTACAGTTTAAAAATCTATTGATAGTTAAATTTTTAATTTTTGGTCTATATTAGGTATTTATATACGTTTAGGATGGAAAATTGTTTATTTATATACGACAATCTTGGAAATTACCTAACTTTTTTGCATTACGCAATAAAACGTACTATTTTCTGTAATGCTTTAATTTTTAATTCGGTGCCAGATTTTATATTTTAATAAAAAAATAGGCTATTATATATAGTTATGTGGTGAATTTAAGTATGTATATACATTTTTTTTTTAATTATTGTTGTTTCTATTGGAACTCAAAAAACCCGAGTTTTTCGATAAGAAAAAAAAACCGAGTTCCTTTGCGTGACAGCTTAGAAATCTATTTATAGTCAAATTATTAATTTTTGTTCTATATTAGGTATTTATACGTTTAGGATAGAAAATTGTTTATTTATATACGACAATCTTGGGAATTACCAAACTTTTTTACATTACGCAAAAATACGTACTATTTTGCGTAATGCTTTAATTTTTAATTCGGTGCCAGATTTCATATTTTAATGAAAAAATAGGCTATTTTATATAGTTATGTGGTGAATTTAAGTATGTATATACATTTTTTTTTTGAATTATTACTGTTTCTATTGGAACTCAAAAAACCCGAGTTTTTCGATAAGCAAAAAACACTGAGTTCCTTTGTGTTACAGTTTGAAAAACTATTGATAGTCAAATTTTTAATTTTTGGTCTATATTAGGTATTTATATACGTTTAGGATGGAAAATTGTTTATTTATATACGACAATCTTGGAAATTACCTAACTTTTTTGCATTATGCAATAAAACGTACTATTTTTCGTAATGCTTAAATTTTTAATTCGGTGCCAGATTTTATATTTTAATAAAAAAATAGGCTATTATATAAAGTTATGTGGTAAGTTTAAGTCTGTATATACATTATTTTTTGAATTATTGCTGTTTCTATTGGAACTCAAAAAACCCGAGTTTTTCGATAAGAAAAAAAAAACTAAGTTCCTTGCGTGACAACTTAAAAATCTATTTATAGTCATATTATTAATTTTTGTTCTATATTAGGTTATTTATACGTTTAGGATAGAAAATTGTTTATTTATATTCGACAATCTTGGAAATTACCGAACTTTTTTACATTAAGCAAAAATACGTACTATTTTGCGTAATGCTTTAATTTTTAATTCGGTGCCAGATTTCATATTTTTATGAAAAAATAGGCTATTTTATATAGTTATGTGATAAATTTAAGTATGTATATACATTATTTTTTTTAAATTATTGTTGTTTCTATTGGAACTCAAAAAACCCGAGTTTTTCGATAAGCAAAAAAAACTGAGTTCCGTTGTGTTACAGTTTAAAAATCTATTGATAGTTAAATTTTTAATTTTTGGTCTATATTAGGTATTTATATACGTTTAGGATGGAAAATTGTTTATTTATATACGACAATCTTGGAAATTACCTAACTTTTTTGCATTACGCAATAAAACGTACTATTTTCTGTAATGCTTTAATTTTTAATTCGGTGCCAGATTTTATATTTTAATAAAAAATAGGCTATTATATATAGTTATGTGGTGAATTTAAGTATGTATATACATTTTTTTTTGAATTATTGTTGTTTCTATTGGAACTCAAAAAACCCGAGTTTTTCGATAAGAAAAAAAAAACCGAGTTCCTTTGCGTGACAGCTTAGAAATCTATTTATAGTCAAATTATTAATTTTTGTTCTATATTAGGTATTTATACGTTTAGGATAGAAAATTGTTTATTTATATACGACAATCTTGGGAATTACCAAACTTTTTTACATTACGCAAAAATACGTACTATTTTGCGTAATGCTTTAATTTTTAATTCGGTGCCAGATTTCATATTTTAATGAAAAAATAGGCTATTTTATATAGTTATGTGGTGAATTTAAGTATGTATATACATTTTTTTTTGAATTATTACTGTTTCTATTGGAACTCAAAAAACCCGAGTTTTTCGATAAGCAAAAAAAACTGAGTTCCGTTGTGTTACAGTTTAAAAATCTATTGATAGTTAAATTTTTAATTTTTGGTCTATATTAGGTATTTATATACGTTTAGGATGGAAAATTGTTTATTTATATACGACAATCTTGGAAATTACCTAACTTTTTTGCATTACGCAATAAAACGTACTATTTTCTGTAATGCTTTAATTTTTAATTCGGTGCCAGATTTTATATTTTAATAAAAAAATAGGCTATTATATATAGTTATGTGGTGAATTTAAGTATGTATATACATTTTTTTTTTTAATTATTGTTGTTTCTATTGGAACTCAAAAAACCCGAGTTTTTCGATAAGAAAAAAAAACCGAGTTCCTTTGCGTGACAGCTTAGAAATCTATTTATAGTCAAATTATTAATTTTTGTTCTATATTAGGTATTTATACGTTTAGGATAGAAAATTGTTTATTTATATACGACAATCTTGGGAATTACCAAACTTTTTTACATTACGCAAAAATACGTACTATTTTGCGTAATGCTTTAATTTTTAATTCGGTGCCAGATTTCATATTTTAATGAAAAAATAGGCTATTTTATATAGTTATGTGGTGAATTTAAGTATGTATATACATTTTTTTTTTGAATTATTACTGTTTCTATTGGAACTCAAAAAACCCGAGTTTTTCGATAAGCAAAAAACACTGAGTTCCTTTGTGTTACAGTTTGAAAAACTATTGATAGTCAAATTTTTAATTTTTGGTCTATATTAGGTATTTATATACGTTTAGGATGGAAAATTGTTTATTTATATACGACAATCTTGGAAATTACCTAACTTTTTTGCATTATGCAATAAAACGTACTATTTTTCGTAATGCTTAAATTTTTAATTCGGTGCCAGATTTTATATTTTAATAAAAAAATAGGCTATTATATAAAGTTATGTGGTAAGTTTAAGTCTGTATATACATTATTTTTTGAATTATTGCTGTTTCTATTGGAACTCAAAAAACCCGAGTTTTTCGATAAGAAAAAAAAAACTAAGTTCCTTGCGTGACAACTTAAAAATCTATTTATAGTCATATTATTAATTTTTGTTCTATATTAGGTTATTTATACGTTTAGGATAGAAAATTGTTTATTTATATTCGACAATCTTGGAAATTACCGAACTTTTTTACATTAAGCAAAAATACGTACTATTTTGCGTAATGCTTTAATTTTTAATTCGGTGCCAGATTTCATATTTTTATGAAAAAATAGGCTATTTTATATAGTTATGTGATAAATTTAAGTATGTATATACATTATTTTTTTTAAATTATTGTTGTTTCTATTGGAACTCAAAAAACCCGAGTTTTTCGATAAGCAAAAAAAACTGAGTTCCGTTGTGTTACAGTTTAAAAATCTATTGATAGTTAAATTTTTAATTTTTGGTCTATATTAGGTATTTATATACGTTTAGGATGGAAAATTGTTTATTTATATACGACAATCTTGGAAATTACCTAACTTTTTTGCATTACGCAATAAAACGTACTATTTTCTGTAATGCTTTAATTTTTAATTCGGTGCCAGATTTTATATTTTAATAAAAAATAGGCTATTATATATAGTTATGTGGTGAATTTAAGTATGTATATACATTTTTTTTTGAATTATTGTTGTTTCTATTGGAACTCAAAAAACCCGAGTTTTTCGATAAGAAAAAAAAAACCGAGTTCCTTTGCGTGACAGCTTAGAAATCTATTTATAGTCAAATTATTAATTTTTGTTCTATATTAGGTATTTATACGTTTAGGATAGAAAATTGTTTATTTATATACGACAATCTTGGGAATTACCAAACTTTTTTACATTACGCAAAAATACGTACTATTTTGCGTAATGCTTTAATTTTTAATTCGGTGCCAGATTTCATATTTTAATGAAAAAATAGGCTATTTTATATAGTTATGTGGTGAATTTAAGTATGTATATACATTTTTTTTTGAATTATTACTGTTTCTATTGGAACTCAAAAAACCCGAGTTTTTCGATAAGCAAAAAACACTGAGTTCCTTTGTGTTACAGTTTAAAAAACTATTGATAGTCAAATTTTTAATTTTTTGTCTATATTAGGTATTTATATACGTTTAGGATGGAAAATTGTTTATTTATATACGACAATCTTGGAAATTACTGAACTTTTTTGCATTACGCAAAAATACTTACTATTTTGCGTAATGCTTAAATTTTTAATTCAGTGCCAGATTTTATATTTTAATGAAAAAATATGCTATTATATATAGTTATGTGGTCAATTTAAGTATGTATATACATTATTTTTTGAATTATTGAAGTTTCTATTGTAACTCAGAAAACCCGAGTTTTTCGATAAGCAAAAAACGCTGAGTTCCTTTGCGTGACAGTTTAAAATTCTATTGATAGTCAAATAATTAATTTTTCATCTATACTAGGTATGTATATACGTTTAGGATGGAAAATTGTTTATTTATATACGACAATCTTGGAAATTACCGAACTTTTTTACATTACGCAAAAATACGTACTATTTTGCGTAATGCTTTAATTTTTAATTCGGTGCCAGATTTCATATTTTAATGAAAAAATAGGCTATTATATATAGTTATGTGGTGAATTTAAGTATGTATATAATTTTTTTTTTTTTTTGAATTATTGCTGTTTCTATTGGAACTCAAAAAACCCGAGTTTTTCGATAAGCAAAAAAAAAAACTGAGTTCCGTTGTGTAACAGTTTAAAAATCTATTGATAGTTAAATTTTTAATTTTTGGTCTATATTAGGTATTTATATACGTTTAGGATGGAAAATTGTTTATTTATATACGACAATCTTTGAAATTACCTAACTTTTTTGCATTACGCAAAAATACGTACTATTTTGCCTAATGCTTTAATTTTTAATTCGGTGCCATATTTCATATTTTAATGAAAAAATAGGCTATTATATATAGTTATGTGGTGAATATAAGTATGTATATACATTTTTTTTTTAATTATTGCTGTTTCTTTTGGAACTCAAAAAACCCGAGATTTTCGATAAAAAACTGAGTTCCTTTGCGTGACAGCCTAAAAATCTATTTATAGTCAAATTATTAATTTTTGTTCTATATTAGGTATTTATACGTTTAGAATGGAAAATTGTTTATTTATATACGACAATCTTGGAAATTACCGAACTTTTTTACATTACACAAAAATACGTACTATTTTGCGTAATGCTTTAATTTTTAATTCGGTGCCAGATTTCATATTTTAATGAAAAAATAGGCTATTATATATAGTTATGTGGTGAATTTAAGTATGTATAATTTTGAATTATTGCTGTTTCTATTGGAACTCAAAAAACCCGAGTTTTTCGATAAGCAAAAAAAAAACTGAGTTCCGTTGTGTTACAGTTTAAAAATCTATTGATAGTTAAATTTTTAATTTTTGGTCTATATTAGGTATTTATATACGTTTAGGATGGAAAATTGTTTATTTATATACGACAATCTTTGAAATTACCTAACTTTTTTGCATTACGCAAAAATACGTACTATTTTGCCTAATGCTTCAATTTTTAATTTGGTGCCATATTTCATATTTTAATGAAAATATAGGCTATTATATATAGTTATGTGGTGAATATAAGTATGTATATACATTTTTTTTTAATTATTGTTGTTTCTTTTGGAACTCAAAAAACCCGAGATTTTCGATAAAAAACTGAGTTCCTTTGCGTGACAGCCTAAAAATCTATTTATAGTCAAATTATTAATTTTTGTTCTATATTAGGTATTTATACGTTTAGAATGGAAAATTGTTTATTTATATACGACAATCTTGGAAATTACCGAACTTTTTTACATTACACAAAAATACGTACTATTTTGCGTAATGCTTTAATTTTTAATTCGGTGCCAGATTTCATATTTTAATGAAAAAATAGGCTATTATATATAGTTATGTGGTGAATTTAAGTATGTATAAACATTTTTTTTTTTTGAATTATTGCTGTTTCTATTGGAACTCAAAAAACCCGAGTTTTTCGATAAGCAAAAAAAACTGAGTTCCGTTGTGTTACAGTTTAAAAATCTATTGATAGTTAAATTTTTAATTTTTGGTCTATATTAGGTATTTATATACGTTTAGGATGGAAAATTGTTTATTTATATACGACAATCTTGGAAATTACCTAACTTTTTTGCATTACGCAATAAAACGTACTATTTTCTGTAATGCTTTAATTTTTAATTCGGTGCCAGATTTTATATTTTAATAAAAAAATAGGCTATTATATATAGTTATGTGGTGAATTTAAGTATGTATATACATTTTTTTTTGAATTATTGTTGTTTCTATTGGAACTCAAAAAACCCGAGTTTTTCGATAAGAAAAAAAAAACCGAGTTCCTTTGCGTGACAGCTTAGAAATCTATTTATAGTCAAATTATTAATTTTTGTTCTATATTAGGTATTTATACGTTTAGGATAGAAAATTGTTTATTTATATACGACAATCTTGGGAATTACCAAACTTTTTTACATTACGCAAAAATACGTACTATTTTGCGTAATGCTTTAATTTTTAATTCGGTGCCAGATTTCATATTTTAATGAAAAAATAGGCTATTTTATATAGTTATGTGGTGAATTTAAGTATGTATATACATTTTTTTTTGAATTATTACTGTTTCTATTGGAACTCAAAAAACCCGAGTTTTTCGATAAGCAAAAAACACTGAGTTCCTTTGTGTTACAGTTTAAAAAACTATTGATAGTCAAAATTTTAATTTTTTGTCTATATTAGGTATTTATATACGTTTAGGATGGAAAATTGTTTATTTATATACGACAATCTTGGAAATTACTGAACTTTTTTGCATTACGCAAAAATACTTACTATTTTGCGTAATGCTTAAATTTTTAATTCAGTGCCAGATTTTATATTTTAATGAAAAAATAGGCTATTATATATAGTTATGTGGTCAATTTAAGTATGTATATACATTATTTTTTGAATTATTGAAGTTTCTATTGTAACTTAGAAAACCCGAGTTTTTCGATAAGCAAAAAACACTGAGTTCCTTTGCGTGACAGTTTAAAATTCTATTGATAGTCAAATAATTAATTTTTCATCTATACTAGGTATGTATATACGTTTAGGATGGAAAATTGTTTATTTATATACGACAATCTTGGAAATTACCGAACTTTTTTACATTACGCAAAAATACGTACTATTTTGCGTAATGCTTTAATTTTTAATTCGGTGCCAGATTTCATATTTTAATGAAAAAATAGGCTATTATATATAGTTATGTGGTGAATTTAAGTATGTATATAATTTTTTTTTTTTTTTTTTAATTATTGCTGTTTCTATTGGAACTCAAAAAACCCGAGTTTTTCGATAAGCAAAAAAAAAAACTGAGTTCCGTTGTGTAACAGTTTAAAAATCTATTGATAGTTAAATTTTTAATTTTTGGTCTATATTAGGTATTTATATACGTTTAGGATGGAAAATTGTTTATTTATATACGACAATCTTTGAAATTACCTAACTTTTTTGCATTACGCAAAAATACGTACTATTTTGCCTAATGCTTTAATTTTTAATTCGGTGCCATATTTCATATTTTAATGAAAAAATAGGCTATTATATATAGTTATGTGGTGAATATAAGTATGTATATACATTTTTTTTTAATTATTGCTGTTTCTTTTGGAACTCAAAAAACCCGAGATTTTCGATAAAAAACTGAGTTCCTTTGCGTGACAGCCTAAAAATCTATTTATAGTCAAATTATTAATTTTTGTTCTATATTAGGTATTTATACGTTTAGAATGGAAAATTGTTTATTTATATACGACAATCTTGGAAATTACCGAACTTTTTTACATTACACAAAAATACGTACTATTTTGCGTAATGCTTTAATTTTTAATTCGGTGCCAGATTTCATATTTTAATGAAAAAATAGGCTATTATATATAGTTATGTGGTGAATTTAAGTATGTATAAACATTTTTTTTTTTTGAATTATTGCTGTTTCTATTGGAACTCAAAAAACCCGAGTTTTTCGATAAGCAAAAAAAAAAACTGAGTTCCGTTGTGTTACAGTTTAAAAATCTATTGATAGTTAAATTTTTAATTTTTGGTCTATATTAGGTATTTATATACGTTTAGGATGGAAAATTGTTTATTTATATACGACAATCTTTGAAATTACCTAACTTTTTTGCATTACGCAAAAATACGTACTATTTTGCCTAATGCTTCAATTTTTAATTCGGTGCCATATTTCATATTTTAATGAAAATATAGGCTATTATATATAGTTATGTGGTGAATATAAGTATGTATATACATTTTTTTTTAATTATTGCTGTTTCTTTTGGAACTCAAAAAACCCGAGATTTTCGATAAAAAACTGAGTTCCTTTGCGTGACAGCCTAAAAATCTATTTATAGTCAAATTATTAATTTTTGTTCTATATTAGGTATTTATACGTTTAGGATGGAAAATTGTTTATTTATATACGACAATCTTGGAAATTACCGAACTTTTTTACATTACACAAAAATACGTACTATTTTGCGTAATGCTTTAATTTTTAATTCGGTGCCAGATTTCATATTTTAATGAAAAAATAGGCTATTATATATAGTTATGTGGTGAATTTAAGTATGTATAAACATTTTTTTTTTTGAATTATTGCTGTTTCTATTGGAACTCAAAAAACCCGAGTTTTTCGATAAGCAAAAAACACTGAGTTCCTTTGCGTGACAGTTTAAAAATCTATTGATAGTTAAATTTTTAATCTTTGGTCTATATTAGGTATTTATATACGTTTAGGATGGAAAATTGTTTATTTATATACGACAATCTTTGAAATTACCTAACTTTTTTGCATTACGCAAAAATACGTACTATTTTGCCTAATGCTTTAATTTTTAATTCGGTGCCATATTTCATATTTTAATGAAAAAATAGGCTATTATATATAGTTATGTGGTGAATATAAGTATGTATATACATTTTTTTTAATTATTGCTGTTTCTTTTGGAACTCAAAAAACCCGAGATTTTCGATAAAAAACTGAGTTCCTTTGCGTGACAGCCTAAAAATCTATTTATAGTCAAATTATTAATTTTTGTTCTATATTAGGTATTTATACGTTTAGGATGGAAAATTGTTTATTTATATACGACAATCTTGGAAATTACCGAACTTTTTTACATTACACAAAAATACGTACTATTTTGCGTAATGCTTTAATTTTTAATTCGGTGCCAGATTTCATATTTTAATGAAAAAATAGGCTATTATATATAGTTATGTGGTGAATTTAAGTATGTATAAACATTTTTTTTTTGAATTATTGCTGTTTCTATTGGAACTCAAAAAACCCGAGTTTTTCGATAAGCAAAAAAAAAACTGAGTTCCGTTGTGTTACAGTTTAAAAATCTATTGATAGTTAAATTTTTAATTTTTGGTCTATATTAGGTATTTATATACGTTTAGGATGGAAAATTGTTTATTTATATACGACAATCTTTGAAATTACCTAACTTTTTTGCATTACGCAAAAATACGTACTATTTTGCCTAATGCTTTAATTTTTAATTCGGTGCCATATTTCATATTTTAATGAAAAAATAGGCTATTATATATAGTTATGTGGTGAATATAAGTATGTATATACATTTTTTTTTAATTATTGCTGTTTCTTTTGGAACTCAAAAAACCCGAGATTTTCGATAAAAAACTGAGTTCCTTTGCGTGACAGCCTAAAAATCTATTTATAGTCAAATTATTAATTTTTGTTCTATATTAGGTATTTATACGTTTAGGATGGAAAATTGTTTATTTATATACGACAATCTTGGAAATTACCGAACTTTTTTACATTACACAAAAATACGTACTATTTTGCGTAATGCTTTAATTTTTAATTCGGTGCCAGATTTCATATTTTAATGAAAAAATAGGCTATTATATATAGTTATGTGGTGAATTTAAGTATGTATAAACATTTTTTTTTTTGAATTATTGCTGTTTCTATTGGAACTCAAAAAACCCGAGTTTTTCGATAAGCAAAAAACACTGAGTTCCTTTGCGTGACAGTTTAAAAATCTATTGATAGTTAAATTTTTAATCTTTGGTCTATATTAGGTATTTATATACGTTTAGGATGGAAAATTGTTTATTTATATACGACAATCTTTGAAATTACCTAACTTTTTTGCATTACGCAAAAATACGTACTATTTTGCCTAATGCTTTAATTTTTAATTCGGTGCCATATTTCATATTTTAATGAAAAAATAGGCTATTATATATAGTTATGTGGTGAATATAAGTATGTATATACATTTTTTTTAATTATTGCTGTTTCTTTTGGAACTCAAAAAACCCGAGATTTTCGATAAAAAACTGAGTTCCTTTGCGTGACAGCCTAAAAATCTATTTATAGTCAAATTATTAATTTTTGTTCTATATTAGGTATTTATACGTTTAGGATGGAAAATTGTTTATTTATATACGACAATCTTGGAAATTACCGAACTTTTTTACATTACACAAAAATACGTACTATTTTGCGTAATGCTTTAATTTTTAATTCGGTGCCAGATTTCATATTTTAATGAAAAAATAGGCTATTATATATAGTTATGTGGTGAATTTAAGTATGTATAAACATTTTTTTTTTTGAATTATTGCTGTTTCTATTGGAACTCAAAAAACCCGAGTTTTTCGATAAGCAAAAAAAAAACTGAGTTCCGTTGTGTTACAGTTTAAAAATCTATTGATAGTTAAATTTTTAATTTTTGGTCTATATTAGGTATTTATATACGTTTAGGATGGAAAATTGTTTATTTATATACGACAATCTTTGAAATTACCTAACTTTTTTGCATTACGCAAAAATACGTACTATTTTGCCTAATGCTTTAATTTTTAATTCGGTGCCATATTTCATATTTTAATGAAAAAATAGGCTATTATATATAGTTATGTGGTGAATATAAGTATGTATATACATTTTTTTTTAATTATTGCTGTTTCTTTTGGAACTCAAAAAACCCGAGATTTTCGATAAAAAACTGAGTTCCTTTGCGTGACAGCCTAAAAATCTATTTATAGTCAAATTATTAATTTTTGTTCTATATTAGGTATTTATACGTTTAGGATGGAAAATTGTTTATTTATATACGACAATCTTGGAAATTACCGAACTTTTTTACATTACACAAAAATACGTACTATTTTGCGTAATGCTTTAATTTTTAATTCGGTGCCAGATTTCATATTTTAATGAAAAAATAGGCTATTATATATAGTTATGTGGTGAATTTAAGTATGTATAAACATTTTTTTTTTGAATTATTGCTGTTTCTATTGGAACTCAAAAAACCCGAGTTTTTCGATAAGCAAAAAACACTGAGTTTCTTTGCGTGACAGTTTAAAAATCTATTGATAGTTAAATTTTTAATTTTTGGTCTATATTAGGTATTTATATACGTTTAGGATGGAAAATTGTTTATTTATATACGACAATCTTTGAAATTACCTAACTTTTTTGCATTACGCAAAAATACGTACTATTTTGCCTAATGCTTTAATTTTTAATTCGGTGCCATATTTCATATTTTAATGAAAAAATAGGCTATTATATATAGTTATGTGGTGAATATAAGTATGTATATACATTTTTTTTTAATTATTGCTGTTTCTTTTGGAACTCAAAAAACCCGAGATTTTCGATAAAAAACTGAGTTCCTTTGCGTGACAGCCTAAAAATCTATTTATAGTCAAATTATTAATTTTTGTTCTATATTAGGTATTTATACGTTTAGGATGGAAAATTGTTTATTTATATACGACAATCTTGGAAATTACCGAACTTTTTTACATTACACAAAAATACGTACTATTTTGCGTAATGCTTTAATTTTTAATTCGGTGCCAGATTTCATATTTTAATGAAAAAATAAGCTATTATATATAGTTATGTGGTGAATTTAAGTATGTATAAACATTTTTTTTTTTGAATTATTGCTGTTTCTATTGGAACTCAAAAAACCCGAGTTTTTCGATAAGCAAAAAACACTGAGTTCCTTTGCGTGACAGTTTAAAATTCTATTGATAGTCAAATAATTAATTTTTGTTCTATATTAGGTATGTATATACGTTTAGGATAGAAAATTGTTTATTTATATACGACAATCTTGGAAATTACCTAACTTTTTTGCATTACGCAATAAAACATACTATTTTGCGTAATGCTTTAATTTTTAATTCGGTGCCAGATTTTATATTTTAATTAAAAAATAGGCTATTATATACAGTTATGTGGTTAATTTAAGTCTGTATATACATTATTTTTTGAATTATTGCTGTTTCAATTGGAACTCAAAAAACCCGAGTTTTTCGATAAGAAAAAAAAACTGAGTTCCCTTGCGTGACAGCTTAAAAATCTATTTATAGTCAAATTATTAATTTTTGTTCTATATTAGGTATTTATACGTTTAGGATAGAAAATTGTTTATTTATATACGACAATCTTGGAAATTACCAAACTTTTTTACATTACGCAAAAATACGTACTATTTTACGTAATGCTTTAATTTTTAATTCGGTGCCAGATTTCAAATTTTAATGAAAAAATAGGCTATTTTATATAGTTATGTGGTGAATTTAAGTATGTATAAACATTTTTTTTTTTTGAATTATTGTTGTTTCTATTGGAACTCAAAAAACCCGAGTTTTTCGATAAGCAAAAAACACTGAGTTCCTTTGCGTGACAGTTTAAAATTCTATTGATAGTCAAATAATTAATTTTTGTTCTATATTAGGTATTTATATACGTTTAGGATGGAAAATTGTTTATTTATATACGACAATCTTGGAAATTACCTAACTTTTTTGCATTACGCAATAAAACGTACTATTTTTCGCAATGCTTTTATTTTTAATTCGGTGCCAGATTTTATATTTTAATAAAAAAAAAAAGGCTATTATATACAGTTATGTGGTTAATTTAAGTCTGTATATACATTATTTTTTGAATTATTGTTGTTTCTATTGGAACTCAAAAAACCCGAGTTTTTCGATAAGCAAAAAAAAACTGAGTTCCTTTGCGTGACAGCTTAAAAATCTATTTATAGTCATATTATTAATTTTTGTTCTATATTAGGTATTTATATACGTTTAGGATGGAAAATTGTTTATTTATATACGACAATCTTGGAAATTTCTGAACTTTTTTACATTACGCAAAAATACGTACTATTTTACGTAATGCTTTAATTTTTAATTCGGTGCCAGATTTAATATTTTAATGAAAAAATAGGCTATTTTATATAGTTATGTGGTGAATTTAAGTATGTATATACATTTTTTTTTTTGAATTATTACTGTTTCTATTGGAACTCAAAAAACCCGAGTTTTTCGATAAGCAAAAAACACTGAGTTCCTTTGTGTTACAATTTAAAAAACTATTGATAGTCAAAATTTTAATTTTTGGTCTATATTAGGTATTTATATACGTTTAGGATGGAAAATTGTTTATTTATATACGACAATCTTGGAAATTACTGAACTTTTTTGCATTACGCAAAAATACTTACTATTTTGCGTAATGCTTAAAATTTTAATTCGGTGCCAGATTTTATATTTTAATGAAAAAATAGGCTATTATATATAGTTATGTGGTCAATTTAAGTATGTGTATACATTATTTTTTGAATTATTGAAGTTTCTATTGTAACTTAGAAAACCCGAGTTTTTAGATAAGCAAAAAACACTGAGTTCCTTTGCGTGACAGTTTAAAATTCTATTGATAGTCAAATAATTAATTTTTGTTCTATATTAGGTATGTATATACGTTTAGGATAGAAAATTGTTTATTTATATACGACAATCTTGGAAATTACCTAACTTTTTTGCATTACGCAATAAAACATACTATTTTGCGTAATGCTTTAATTTTTAATTCGGTGCCAGATTTTATATTTTAATTAAAAAATAGGCTATTATATACAGTTATGTGGTTAATTTAAGTCTGTATATACATTATTTTTTGAATTATTGCTGTTTCAATTGGAACTCAAAAAACCCGAGTTTTTCGATAAGAAAAAAAAACTGAGTTCCCTTGCGTGACAGCTTAAAAATCTATTTATAGTCAAATTATTAATTTTTGTTCTATATTAGGTATTTATACGTTTAGGATAGAAAATTGTTTATTTATATACGACAATCTTGGAAATTACCAAACTTTTTTACATTACGCAAAAATACGTACTATTTTACGTAATGCTTTAATTTTTAATTCGGTGCCAGATTTCAAATTTTAATGAAAAAATAGGCTATTTTATATAGTTATGTGGTGAATTTAAGTATGTATAAACATTTTTTTTTTTTGAATTATTGTTGTTTCTATTGGAACTCAAAAAACCCGAGTTTTTCGATAAGCAAAAAACACTGAGTTCCTTTGCGTGACAGTTTAAAATTCTATTGATAGTCAAATAATTAATTTTTGTTCTATATTAGGTATTTATATACGTTTAGGATGGAAAATTGTTTATTTATATACGACAATCTTGGAAATTACCTAACTTTTTTGCATTACGCAATAAAACGTACTATTTTTCGCAATGCTTTAATTTTTAATTCGGTGCCAGATTTTATATTTTAATAAAAAAAATAGGCTATTATATACAGTTATGTGGTTAATTTAAGTCTGTATATACATTATTTTTTGAATTATTGCTGTTTCTATTGGAACTCAAAAAACCCGAGTTTTTCGATAAGCAAAAAAAACTGAGTTCCTTTGCGTGACAGCTTAAAAATATTTATAGTCATATTATTAATTTTTGTTCTATATTAGGTATTTATATACGTTTAGGATGGAAAATTGTTTATTTATATACGACAATCTTGGAAATTTCTGAACTTTTTTACATTACGCAAAAATACGTACTATTTTACGTAATGCTTTAATTTTTAATTCGGTGCCAGATTTCATATTTTAATGAAAAAATAGGCTATTTTATATAGTTATGTGGTGAATTTAAGTATGTATATACATTTTTTTTTTTTGAATTATTACTGTTTCTATTGGAACTCAAAAAACCCGAGTTTTTCGATAAGCAAAAAACACTGAGTTCCTTTGTGTTACAGTTTAAAAAACTATTGATAGTCAAATTTTTAATTTTTGGTCTATATTAGGTATTTATATACGTTTAGGATGGAAAATTGTTTATTTATATACGACAATCTTGGAAATTACTGAACTTTTTTGCATTACGCAAAAATACTTACTATTTTGCGTAATGCTTAAATTTTTAATTCGGTGCCAGATTTTATATTTTAATGAAAAAATAGGCTATTATATATAGTTATGTGGTCAATTTAAGTATGTGTATACATTATTTTTTGAATTATTGAAGTTTCTATTGTAACTTAGAAAACCCAAGTTTTTCGATAAGCAAAAAACACTGAGTTCCTTTGCGTGACAGTTTAAAATTCTATTGATAGTCAAATAATTAATTTTTGTTCTATATTAGGTATGTATATACGTTTAGGATAGAAAATTGTTTATTTATATACGACAATCTTGGAAATTACCTAACTTTTTTGCATTACGCAATAAAACATACTATTTTGCGTAATGCTTTAATTTTTAATTCGGTGCCAGATTTTATATTTTAATTAAAAAATAGGCTATTATATACAGTTATGTGGTTAATTTAAGTCTGTATATACATTATTTTTTGAATTATTGCTGTTTCAATTGGAACTCAAAAAACCCGAGTTTTTCGATAAGAAAAAAAAACTGAGTTCCCTTGCGTGACAGCTTAAAAATCTATTTATAGTCAAATTATTAATTTTTGTTCTATATTAGGTATTTATACGTTTAGGATAGAAAATTGTTTATTTATATACGACAATCTTGGAAATTACCAAACTTTTTTACATTACGCAAAAATACGTACTATTTTACGTAATGCTTTAATTTTTAATTCGGTGCCAGATTTCAAATTTTAATGAAAAAATAGGCTATTTTATATAGTTATGTGGTGAATTTAAGTATGTATAAACATTTTTTTTTTTGAATTATTGCTGTTTCTATTGGAACTCAAAAAACCCGAGTTTTTCGATAAGCAAAAAACACTGAGTTCCTTTGCGTGACAGTTTAAAATTCTATTGATAGTCAAATAATTAATTTTTGTTCTATATTAGGTATTTATATACGTTTAGGATGGAAAATTGTTTATTTATATACGACAATCTTGGAAATTACCTAACTTTTTTGCATTACGCAATAAAACGTACTATTTTTCGCAATGCTTTAATTTTTAATTCGGTGCCAGATTTTATATTTTAATAAAAAAAATAGGCTATTATATACAGTTATGTGGTTAATTTAAGTCTGTATATACATTATTTTTTGAATTATTGCTGTTTCTATTGGAACTCAAAAAACCCGAGTTTTTCGATAAGCAAAAAAAACTGAGTTCCTTTGCGTGACAGCTTAAAAATATTTATAGTCATATTATTAATTTTTGTTCTATATTAGGTATTTATATACGTTTAGGATGGAAAATTGTTTATTTATATACGACAATCTTGGAAATTTCTGAACTTTTTTACATTACGCAAAAATACGTACTATTTTACGTAATGCTTTAATTTTTAATTCGGTGCCAGATTTCATATTTTAATGAAAAAATAGGCTATTTTATATAGTTATGTGGTGAATTTAAGTATGTATATACATTTTTTTTTTTTGAATTATTACTGTTTCTTTTGGAACTCAAAAAACCCGAGTTTTTCGATAAGCAAAAAACACTGAGTTCCTTTGTGTTACAGTTTAAAAAACTATTGATAGTCAAATTTTTAATTTTTGGTCTATATTAGGTATTTATATACGTTTAGGATGGAAAATTGTTTATTTATATACGACAATCTTGGAAATTACTGAACTTTTTTGCATTACGCAAAAATACTTACTATTTTGCGTAATGCTTAAATTTTTAATTCGGTGCCAGATTTTATATTTTAATGAAAAAATAGGCTATTATATAAAGTTATGTGGTTAATTTAAGTCTGTATATACATTATTTTTTGAATTATTGCTGTTTCTATTGGAACTCAAAAAACCCGAGTTTTTCGATAAGCAAAAAACACTGAGTTCCTTTGCGTGACAGTTTAAAATTCTATTGATAGTCAAATAATTAATTTTTGTTCTATATTAGGTATTTATATACGTTTAGGATGGAAAATTGTTTATTTATATACGACAATCTTGGAAATTACCTAACTTTTTTGCATTACGCAATAAAACGTACTATTTTTCGCAATGCTTTAATTTTTAATTCGGTGCCAGATTTTATATTTTAATAAAAAAAATAGGCTATTATATACAGTTATGTGGTTAATTTAAGTCTGTATATACATTATTTTTTGAATTATTGCTGTTTCTATTGGAACTCAAAAAACCCGAGTTTTTCGATAAGCAAAAAAAACTGAGTTCCTTTGCGTGACAGCTTAAAAATCTATTAATCGTCATATTATTAATTTTTGTTCTATATTAGGTATTTATATACGTTTAGGATGGAAAATTGTTTATTTATATACGACAATCTTGGAAATTTCTGAACTTTTTTACATTACGCAAAAATACGTACTATTTTACGTAATGCTTTAATTTTTAATTCGGCGCCAGATTTCATATTTTAATGAAAAAATAGGCTATTTTATATAGTTATGTGGTGAATTTAAGTATGTATATACATTTTTTTTTTTTGAATTATTACTGTTTCTATTGGAACTCAAAAAACCCGAGTTTTTCGATAAGCAAAAAACACTGAGTTCCTTTATGTTACAGTTTAAAAAACTATTGATAGTCAAAGTTTTAATTTTTGGTCTATATTAGGTATTTATATACGTTTAGGATGGAAAATTGTTTATTTATATACGACAATCTTGGAAATTACTGAACTTTTTTGCATTACGCAAAAATACTTACTATTTTGCGTAATGCTTAAATTTTTAATTCGGTGCCAGATTTTATATTTTAATGAAAAAATAGGCTATTATATATAGTTATGTGGTCAATTTAAGTATGTGTATACATTATTTTTTGAATTATTGAAGTTTCTATTGTAACTTAGAAAACCCGAGTTTTTCGATAAGCAAAAAACACTGAGTTCCTTTGCGTGACAGTTTAAAATTCTATTGATAGTCAAATAATTAATTTTTGTTCTATATTAGGTATGTATATACGTTTAGGATAGAAAATTGTTTATTTATATACGACAATCTTGGAAATTACCTAACTTTTTTGCATTACGCAATAAAACATACTATTTTGCGTAATGCTTTAATTTTTAATTCGGTGCCAGATTTTATATTTTAATTAAAAAATAGGCTATTATATACAGTTATGTGGTTAATTTAAGTCTGTATATACATTATTTTTTGAATTATTGCTGTTTCTATTGGAACTCAAAAACCCCGAGTTTTTCGATAAGAAAAAAAAAATGAGTTCCCTTGCGTGACAGCTTAAAAATCTATTTATAGTCAAATTATTAATTTTTGTTCTATATTAGGTATTTATACGTTTAGGATAGAAAATTGTTTATTTATATACGACAATCTTGGAAATTACCAAACTTTTTTACATTACGCAAAAATACGTACTATTTTGCGTAATGCTTTAATTTTTTATTCGGTGCCAGATTAGGCTATTTTATATAGTTATGTGGTGAATTTAAGTATGTATATACATTTTTTTTTGAATTATTACTGTTTCTATTGGAACTCAAAAAACCCGAGTTTTTCGATAAGCAAAAAACACTGAGTTCCTTTGTGTTACAGTTTGAAAAACTATTGATAGTCAAATTTTTAATTTTTGGTCTATATTAGGTATTTATATACGTTTAGGATGGAAAATTGTTTATTTATATACGACAATCTTGGAAATTACCTAACTTTTTTGCATTATGCAATAAAACGTACTGTTTTTCGTAATGCTTAAATTTTTAATTCGGTGCCAGATTTTATATTTTAATAAAAAAATAGGCTATTATATAAAGTTATGTGGTAAATTTAAGTCTGTATATACATTATTTTTTGAATTATTGCTGTTTCTATTGGAACTCAAAAAACCCGAGTTTTTCGATAAGAAAAAAAAAACTAAGTTCCTTTGCGTGACAGCTTAAAAATCTATTTATAGTCATATTATTAATTTTTGTTCTATATTAGGTATTTATACGCTTAGGATAGAAAATTGTTTATTTATATACGGCAATCTTGGAAATTACCGAACTTTTTTACATTACGCAAAAATACGTACTATTTTGCGTAATGCTTTAATTTTTAATTCGGTGCCAGATTTCATATTTTTATGAAAAAATAGGCTATTTTATATAGTTATGTGATAAATTTAAGTATGTATATACATTATTTTTTTTAAATTATTGTTGTTTCTATTGGAACTCAAAAAACCCGAGTTTTTCGATAAGCAAAAAAAACTGAGTTCCGTTGTGTTACAGTTTAAAAATCTATTGATAGTTAAATTTTTTATTTTTGGTCTATATTAGGTATTTATATACGTTTAGGATGGAAAATTGTTTATTTATATACGACAATCTTGGAAATTACCTAACTTTTTTGCATTACGCAATAAAACTTACTATTTTCTGTAATGCTTTAATTTTTAATTCGGTGCCAGATTTTATATTTTAATAAAAAAATAGGCTATTATATATAGTTATGTGGTGAATTTAAGTATGTATATACATTTTTTTTTTGAATTATTGCTGTTTCTATTGGAACTCAAAAAACCCGAGTTTTTCGATAAGAAAAAAAAAACCGAGTTCCTTTGCGTGACAGCTTAGAAATCTATTTATAGTCAAATTATTAATTTTTGTTCTATATTAGGTATTTATACGTTTAGGATAGAAAATTGTTTATTTATATACGACAATCTTGGGAATTACCAAACTTTTTTACATTACGCAAAAATACGTACTATTTTGCGTAATGCTTTAATTTTTAATTCGGTGCCAGATTTCATATTTTAATGAAAAAATAGGCTATTTTATATAGTTATGTGGTGAATTTAAGTATGTATATACATTTTTTTTTTGAATTATTACTGTTTCTATTGGAACTCAAAAAACCCGAGTTTTTCGATAAGCAAAAAACACTGAGTTCCTTTGTGTTACAGTTTAAAAAACTATTGATAGTCAAATTTTTAATTTTTGGTCTATATTAGGTATTTATATACGTTTAGGATGGAAAATTGTTTATTTATATACGACAATCTTGGAAATTACTGAACTTTTTTGCATTACGCAAAAATACTTACTATTTTGCGTAATGCTTAAATTTTTAATTCGGTGCCAGATTTTATATTTTAATGAAAAAATAGGCTATTATATATAGTTATGTGGTCAATTTAAGTATGTGTATACATTATTTTTTGAATTATTGAAGTTTCTATTGTAACTTAGAAAACCCGAGTTTTTCGATAAGCAAAAAACACTGAGTTCCTTTGCGTGACAGTTTAAAATTCTATTGATAGTCAAATAATTAATTTTTGTTCTATATTAGGTATGTATATACGTTTAGGATAGAAAATTGTTTATTTATATACGACAATCTTGGAAATTACCTAACTTTTTTGCATTACGCAATAAAACATACTATTTTGCGTAATGCTTTAATTTTTAATTCGGTGCGAGATTTTATATTTTAATTAAAAAATAGGCTATTATATACAGTTATGTGGTTAATTTAAGTCTGTATATACATTATTTTTTGAATTATTGCTGTTTCTATTGGAACTCAAAAAACCCGAGTTTTTCGATAAGAAAAAAAAACTGAGTTCCCTTGCGTGACAGCTTAAAAATCTATTTATAGTCAAATTATTAATTTTTGTTCTATATTAGGTATTTATACGTTTAGGATAGAAAATTGTTTATTTATATACGACAATCTTGGAAATTACCAAACTTTTTTACATTACGCAAAAATACGTACTATTTTGCGTAATGCTTTAATTTTTTATTCGGTGCCAGATTAGGCTATTTTATATAGTTATGTGGTGAATTTAAGTATGTATATACATTTTTTTTTGAATTATTACTGTTTCTATTGGAACTCAAAAAACCCGAGTTTTTCGATAAGCAAAAAACACTGAGTTCCTTTGTGTTACAGTTTGAAAAACTATTGATAGTCAAATTTTTAATTTTTGGTCTATATTAGGTATTTATATACGTTTAGGATGGAAAATTGTTTATTTATATACGACAATCTTGGAAATTACCTAACTTTTTTGCATTATGCAATAAAACGTACTGTTTTTCGTAATGCTTAAATTTTTAATTCGGTGCCAGATTTTATATTTTAATAAAAAAATAGGCTATTATATAAAGTTATGTGGTAAATTTAAGTCTGTATATACATTATTTTTTGAATTATTGCTGTTTCTATTGGAACTCAAAAAACCCGAGTTTTTCGATAAGAAAAAAAAAACCGAGTTCCTTTGCGTGACAGCTTAGAAATCTATTTATAGTCATATTATTAATTTTTGTTCTATATTAGGTATTTATACGCTTAGGATAGAAAATTGTTTATTTATATACGGCAATCTAGGAAATTACCGAACTTTTTTACATTACGCAAAAATACGTACTATTTTGCGTAATGCTTTAATTTTTAATTCGGTGCCAGATTTCATATTTTTATGAAAAAATAGGCTATTTTATATAGTTATGTGATAAATTTAAGTATGTATATACATTATTTTTTTAAATTATTGTTGTTTCTATTGGAACTCAAAAAACCCGAGTTTTTCGATAAGCAAAAAAAACTGAGTTCCGTTGTGTTACAGTTTAAAAATCTATTGATAGTTAAATTTTTTATTTTTGGTCTATATTAGGTATTTATATACGTTTAGGATGGAAAATTGTTTATTTATATACGACAATCTTGGAAATTACCTAACTTTTTTGCATTACGCAATAAAACTTACTATTTTCTGTAATGCTTTAATTTTTAATTCGGTGCCAGATTTTATATTTTAATAAAAAAATAGGCTATTATATATAGTTATGTGGTGAATTTAAGTATGTATATACATTTTTTTTTTGAATTATTGCTGTTTCTATTGGAACTCAAAAAACCCGAGTTTTTCGATAAGAAAAAAAAAACCGAGTTCCTTTGCGTGACAGCTTAGAAATCTATTTATAGTCAAATTATTAATTTTTGTTCTATATTAGGTATTTATACGTTTAGGATAGAAAATTGTTTATTTATATACGACAATCTTGGGAATGACCAAACTTTTTTACATTACGCAAAAATACGTACTATTTTGCGTAATGCTTTAATTTTTAATTCGGTGCCAGATTTCATATTTTAATGAAAAAATAGGCTATTTTATATAGTTATGTGGTGAATTTAAGTATGTATATACATTTTTTTTTTGAATTATTACTGTTTCTATTGGAACTCAAAAAACCCGAGTTTTTCGATAAGCAAAAAACACTGAGTTCCTTTGTGTTACAGTTTAAAAAACTATTGATAGTCAAATTTTTAATTTTTGGTCTATATTAGGTATTTATATACGTTTAGGATGGAAAATTGTTTATTTATATACGACAATCTTGGAAATTACTGAACTTTTTTGCATTACGCAAAAATACTTACTATTTTGCGTAATGCTTAAATTTTTAATTCGGTGCCAGATTTTATATTTTAATGAAAAAATAGGCTATTATATATAGTTATGTGGTCAATTTAAGTATGTGTATACATTATTTTTTGAATTATAGAAGTTTCTATTGTAACTTAGAAAACCCGAGTTTTTCGATAAGCAAAAAACACTGAGTTCCTTTGCGTGACAGTTTAAAATTCTATTGATAGTCAAATAATTAATTTTTGTTCTATATTAGGTATGTATATACGTTTAGGATAGAAAATTGTTTATTTATATACGACAATCTTGGAAATTACCTAACTTTTTTGCATTACGCAATAAAACATACTATTTTGCGTAATGCTTTAATTTTTAATTCGGTGCCAGATTTTATATTTTAATTAAAAAATAGGCTATTATATACAGTTATGTGGTTAATTTAAGTCTGTATATACATTATTTTTTGAATTATTGCTGTTTCTATTGGAACTCAAAAAACCCGAGTTTTTCGATAAGAAAAAAAAACTGAGTTCCCTTGCGTGACAGCTTAAAAATCTATTTATAGTCAAATTATTAATTTTTGTTCTATATTAGGTATTTATACGTTTAGGATAGAAAATTGTTTATTTATATACGACAATCTTGGAAATTACCAAACTTTTTTACATTACGCAAAAATACGTACTATTTTGCGTAATGCTTTAATTTTTTATTCGGTGCCAGATTAGGCTATTTTATATAGTTATGTGGTGAATTTAAGTATGTATATACATTTTTTTTTGAATTATTACTGTTTCTATTGGAACTCAAAAAACCCGAGTTTTTCGATAAGCAAAAAACACTGAGTTCCTTTGTGTTACAGTTTGAAAAACTATTGATAGTCAAATTTTTAATTTTTGGTCTATATTAGGTATTTATATACGTTTAGGATGGAAAATTGTTTATTTATATACGACAATCTTGGAAATTACCTAACTTTTTTGCATTATGCAATAAAACGTACTGTTTTTCGTAATGCTTAAATTTTTAATTCGGTGCCAGATTTTATATTTTAATAAAAAAATAGGCTATTATATAAAGTTATGTGGTAAATTTAAGTCTGTATATACATTATTTTTTGAATTATTGCTGTTTCTATTGGAACTCAAAAAACCCGAGTTTTTCGATAAGAAAAAAAAAACTAAGTTCCTTTGCGTGACAGCTTAAAAATCTATTTATAGTCATATTATTAATTTTTGTTCTATATTAGGTATTTATACGCTTAGGATAGAAAATTGTTTATTTATATACGGCAATCTTGGAAATTACCGAACTTTTTTACATTACGCAAAAATACGTACTATTTTGCGTAATGCTTTAATTTTTAATTCGGTGCCAGATTTCATATTTTTATGAAAAAATAGGCTATTTTATATAGTTATGTGATAAATTTAAGTATGTATATACATTATTTTTTTTAAATTATTGTTGTTTCTATTGGAACTCAAAAAACCCGAGTTTTTCGATAAGCAAAAAAAACTGAGTTCCGTTGTGTTACAGTTTAAAAATCTATTGATAGTTAAATTTTTTATTTTTGGTCTATATTAGGTATTTATATACGTTTAGGATGGAAAATTGTTTATTTATATACGACAATCTTGGAAATTACCTAACTTTTTTGCATTACGCAATAAAACTTACTATTTTCTGTAATGCTTTAATTTTTAATTCGGTGCCAGATTTTATATTTTAATAAAAAAATAGGCTATTATATATAGTTATGTGGTGAATTTAAGTATGTATATACATTTTTTTTTTGAATTATTGCTGTTTCTATTGGAACTCAAAAAACCCGAGTTTTTCGATAAGAAAAAAAAAAACCGAGTTCCTTTGCGTGACAGCTTAGAAATCTATTTATAGTCATATTATTAATTTTTGTTCTATATTAGGTATTTATACGCTTAGGATAGAAAATTGTTTATTTATATACGGCAATCTAGGAAATTACCGAACTTTTTTACATTACGCAAAAATACGTACTATTTTGCGTAATGCTTTAATTTTTAATTCGGTGCCAGATTTCATATTTTTATGAAAAAATAGGCTATTTTATATAGTTATGTGATAAATTTAAGTATGTATATACATTATTTTTTTAAATTATTGTTGTTTCTATTGGAACTCAAAAAACCCGAGTTTTTCGATAAGCAAAAAAAACTGAGTTCCGTTGTGTTACAGTTTAAAAATCTATTGATAGTTAAATTTTTTATTTTTGGTCTATATTAGGTATTTATATACGTTTAGGATGGAAAATTGTTTATTTATATACGACAATCTTGGAAATTACCTAACTTTTTTGCATTACGCAATAAAACTTACTATTTTCTGTAATGCTTTAATTTTTAATTCGGTGCCAGATTTTATATTTTAATAAAAAAATAGGCTATTATATATAGTTATGTGGTGAATTTAAGTATGTATATACATTTTTTTTTTGAATTATTGCTGTTTCTATTGGAACTCAAAAAACCCGAGTTTTTCGATAAGAAAAAAAAAACCGAGTTCCTTTGCGTGACAGCTTAGAAATCTATTTATAGTCAAATTATTAATTTTTGTTCTATATTAGGTATTTATACGCTTAGGATAGAAAATTGTTTATTTATATACGGCAATCTAGGAAATTACCGAACTTTTTTACATTACGCAAAAATACGTACTATTTTGCGTAATGCTTTAATTTTTTATTCGGTGCCAGATTAGGCTATTTTATATAGTTATGTGGTGAATTTAAGTATGTATATACATTTTTTTTTGAATTATTACTGTTTCTATTGGAACTCAAAAAACCCGAGTTTTTCGATAAGCAAAAAACACTGAGTTCCTTTGTGTTACAGTTTAAAAAACTATTGATAGTCAAATTTTTAATTTTTGGTCTATATTAGGTATTTATATACGTTTAGGATGGAAAATTGTTTATTTATATACGACAATCTTGGAAATTACTGAACTTTTTTGCATTACGCAAAAATACTTACTATTTTGCGTAATGCTTAAATTTTTAATTCGGTGCCAGATTTTATATTTTAATGAAAAAATAGGCTATTATATATAGTTATGTGGTCAATTTAAGTATGTGTATACATTATTTTTTGAATTATAGAAGTTTCTATTGTAACTTAGAAAACCCGAGTTTTTCGATAAGCAAAAAACACTGAGTTCCTTTGCGTGACAGTTTAAAATTCTATTGATAGTCAAATAATTAATTTTTGTTCTATATTAGGTATGTATATACGTTTAGGATAGAAAATTGTTTATTTATATACGACAATCTTGGAAATTACCTAACTTTTTTGCATTACGCAATAAAACATACTATTTTGCGTAATGCTTTAATTTTTAATTCGGTGCCAGATTTTATATTTTAATTAAAAAATAGGCTATTATATACAGTTATGTGGTTAATTTAAGTCTGTATATACATTATTTTTTGAATTATTGCTGTTTCTATTGGAACTCAAAAAACCCGAGTTTTTCGATAAGAAAAAAAAACTGAGTTCCCTTGCGTGACAGCTTAAAAATCTATTTATAGTCAAATTATTAATTTTTGTTCTATATTAGGTATTTATACGTTTAGGATAGAAAATTGTTTATTTATATACGACAATCTTGGAAATTACCAAACTTTTTTACATTACGCAAAAATACGTACTATTTTGCGTAATGCTTTAATTTTTTATTCGGTGCCAGATTAGGCTATTTTATATAGTTATGTGGTGAATTTAAGTATGTATATACATTTTTTTTTGAATTATTACTGTTTCTATTGGAACTCAAAAAACCCGAGTTTTTCGATAAGCAAAAAACACTGAGTTCCTTTGTGTTACAGTTTGAAAAACTATTGATAGTCAAATTTTTAATTTTTGGTCTATATTAGGTATTTATATACGTTTAGGATGGAAAATTGTTTATTTATATACGACAATCTTGGAAATTACCTAACTTTTTTGCATTATGCAATAAAACGTACTGTTTTTCGTAATGCTTAAATTTTTAATTCGGTGCCAGATTTTATATTTTAATAAAAAAATAGGCTATTATATAAAGTTATGTGGTAAATTTAAGTCTGTATATACATTATTTTTTGAATTATTGCTGTTTCTATTGGAACTCAAAAAACCCGAGTTTTTCGATAAGAAAAAAAAAACTAAGTTCCTTTGCGTGACAGCTTAAAAATCTATTTATAGTCATATTATTAATTTTTGTTCTATATTAGGTATTTATACGCTTAGGATAGAAAATTGTTTATTTATATACGGCAATCTTGGAAATTACCGAACTTTTTTACATTACGCAAAAATACGTACTATTTTGCGTAATGCTTTAATTTTTAATTCGGTGCCAGATTTCATATTTTTATGAAAAAATAGGCTATTTTATATAGTTATGTGATAAATTTAAGTATGTATATACATTATTTTTTTTAAATTATTGTTGTTTCTATTGGAACTCAAAAAACCCGAGTTTTTCGATAAGCAAAAAAAACTGAGTTCCGTTGTGTTACAGTTTAAAAATCTATTGATAGTTAAATTTTTTATTTTTGGTCTATATTAGGTATTTATATACGTTTAGGATGGAAAATTGTTTATTTATATACGACAATCTTGGAAATTACCTAACTTTTTTGCATTACGCAATAAAACTTACTATTTTCTGTAATGCTTTAATTTTTAATTCGGTGCCAGATTTTATATTTTAATAAAAAAATAGGCTATTATATATAGTTATGTGGTGAATTTAAGTATGTATATACATTTTTTTTTTGAATTATTGCTGTTTCTATTGGAACTCAAAAAACCCGAGTTTTTCGATAAGAAAAAAAAAACCGAGTTCCTTTGCGTGACAGCCTAGAAATCTATTTATAGTCATATTATTAATTTTTGTTCTATATTAGGTATTTATACGCTTAGGATAGAAAATTGTTTATTTATATACGGCAATCTAGGAAATTACCGAACTTTTTTACATTACGCAAAAATACGTACTATTTTGCGTAATGCTTTAATTTTTAATTCGGTGCCAGATTTCATATTTTTATGAAAAAATAGGCTATTTTATATAGTTATGTGATAAATTTAAGTATGTATATACATTATTTTTTTAAATTATTGTTGTTTCTATTGGAACTCAAAAAACCCGAGTTTTTCGATAAGCAAAAAAAACTGAGTTCCGTTGTGTTACAGTTTAAAAATCTATTGATAGTTAAATTTTTTATTTTTGGTCTATATTAGGTATTTATATACGTTTAGGATGGAAAATTGTTTATTTATATACGACAATCTTGGAAATTACCTAACTTTTTTGCATTACGCAATAAAACTTACTATTTTCTGTAATGCTTTAATTTTTAATTCGATGCCAGATTTTATATTTTAATAAAAAAATAGGCTATTATATATAGTTATGTGGTGAATTTAAGTATGTATATACATTTTTTTTTTGAATTATTGCTGTTTCTATTGGAACTCAAAAAACCCGAGTTTTTCGATAAGAAAAAAAAAACCGAGTTCCTTTGCGTGACAGCTTAGAAATCTATTTATAGTCAAATTATTAATTTTTGTTCTATATTAGGTATTTATACGTTTAGGATAGAAAATTGTTTATTTATATACGACAATCTTGGGAATGACCAAACTTTTTTACATTACGCAAAAATACGTACTATTTTGCGTAATGCTTTAATTTTTAATTCGGTGCCAGATTTCATATTTTAATGAAAAAATAGGCTATTTTATATAGTTATGTGGTGAATTTAAGTATGTATATACATTTTTTTTTTTTGAATTATTACTGTTTCTATTGGAACTCAAAAAACCCGAGTTTTTCGATAAGCAAAAAACACTGAGTTCCTTTGTGTTACAGTTTAAAAAACTATTGATAGTCAAATTTTTAATTTTTGGTCTATATTAGGTATTTATATACGTTTAGGATGGAAAATTGTTTATTTATATACGACAATCTTGGAAATTACTGAACTTTTTTGCATTACGCAAAAATACTTACTATTTTGCGTAATGCTTAAATTTTTAATTCGGTGCCAGATTTTATATTTTAATGAAAAAATAGGCTATTATATATAGTTATGTGGTCAATTTAAGTATGTGTATACATTATTTTTTGAATTATTGAAGTTTCTATTGTAACTTAGAAAACCCGAGTTTTCGATAAGCAAAAAACACTGAGTTCCTTTGCGTGACAGTTTAAAATTCTATTGATAGTCAAATAATTAATTTTTGTTCTATATTAGGTATGTATATACGTTTAGGATAGAAAATTGTTTATTTATATACGACAATCTTGGAAATTACCTAACTTTTTTGCATTACGCAATAAAACATACTATTTTGCGTAATGCTTTAATTTTTAATTCGGTGCCAGATTTTATATTTTAATTAAAAAATAGGCTATTATATACAGTTATGTGGTTAATTTAAGTCTGTATATACATTATTTTTTGAATTATTGCTGTTTCTATTGGAACTCAAAAAACCCGAGTTTTTCGATAAGAAAAAAAAACTGAGTTCCCTTGCGTGACAGCTTAAAAATCTATTTATAGTCAAATTATTAATTTTTGTTCTATATTAGGTATTTATACGTTTAGGATAGAAAATTGTTTATTTATATACGACAATCTTGGAAATTACCAAACTTTTTTACATTACGCAAAAATACGTACTATTTTGCGTAATGCTTTAATTTTTTATTCGGTGCCAGATTAGGCTATTTTATATAGTTATGTGGTGAATTTAAGTATGTATATACATTTTTTTTTTGAATTATTACTGTTTCTATTGGAACTCAAAAAACCCGAGTTTTTCGATAAGCAAAAAACACAGAGTTCCTTTGTGTTACAGTTTGAAAAACTATTGATAGTCAAATTTTTAATTTTTGGTCTATATTAGGTATTTATATACGTTTAGGATGGAAAATTGTTTATTTATATACGACAATCTTGGAAATTACCTAACTTTTTTGCATTATGCAATAAAACCTACTGTTTTTCGTAATGCTTAAATTTTTAATTCGGTGCCAGATTTTATATTTTAATAAAAAAATAGGCTATTATATAAAGTTATGTGGTAAATTTAAGTCTGTATATACATTATTTTTTGAATTATTGCTGTTTCTATTGGAACTCAAAAAACCCGAGTTTTTCGATAAGAAAAAAAAAAACTAAGTTCCTTTGCGTGACAGCTTAAAAATCTATTTATAGTCATATTATTAATTTTTGTTCTATATTAGGTATTTATACGCTTAGGATAGAAAATTGTTTATTTATATACGGCAATCTTGGAAATTACCTAACTTTTTTGCATTACGCAATAAAACTTACTATTTTCTGTAATGCTTTAATTTTTAATTCGGTGCCAGATTTCATATTTTTATGAAAAAATAGGCTATTTTATATAGTTATGTGATAAATTTAAGTATGTATATAAATTATTTTTTTAAAATTATTGTTGTTTCTATTGGAACTCAAAAAACCCGAGTTTTTTGATAAGCAAAAAAAACTGAGTTCCGTTGTGTTACAGTTTAATAATCTATTGATAGTTAAATTTTTAATTTTTGGTCTATATTAGGTATTTATATACGTTTAGGATGGAAAATTGTTTATTTATATACGACATTCTTGGAAATTACCTAACTTTTTTGCATTACGCAATAAAACTTACTATTTTCTGTAATGCTTTAATTTTTAATTCGGTGCCAGATTTTATATTTTAATAAAAAAATAGGCTATTATATATAGTTATGTGGTGAATTAAAGTATGTATATACATTTTTTTTTGAATTATTGCTGTTTCTATTGGAACTCAAAAAACCCGAGTTTTTCGATAAGAAAAAAAAAAACCGAGTTCCTTTGCGTGACAGCTTAGAAATCTATTTATAGTCAAATTATTAATTTTTGTTCTATATTAGGTATTTATACGTTTAGGATAGAAAATTGTATATTTATATACGACAATCTTGGGAATTACCAAACTTTTTTACATTACTCAAAAATACGTACTATTTTGCGTAATGCTTTAATTTTTAATTCGGTGCCAGATTTCATATTTTAATGAAAAAATAGTCTATTTTATATAGTTATGTGGTGAATTTAAGTATGTATATACATTTTTTTTTTTTTGAATTATTACTGTTTCTATTGGAACTCAAAAAACCCGAGTTTTTCGATAAGCAAAAAACACTGAGTTCCTTTGTGTTACAGTTTAAAAAACTATTGATAGTCAAATTTTTAATTTTTTGTCTATATTAGGTATTTATATACGTTTAGGATGGAAAATTGTTTATTTATATACGACAATCTTGTAAATTACTGAACTTTTTTGCATTACGCAAAAATACTTACTATTTTGCGTAATGCTTAAATTTTTAATTCGGTGCCAGATTTTATATTTTAATGAAAAAATAGGCTATTATATATAGTTATGTGGTCAATTTAAGTATGTGTATACATTATTTTTTGAATTATTGAAGTTTCTATTGTAACTTAGAAAACCCGAGTTTTCGATAAGCAAAAAACACTGAGTTCCTTTGCGTGACAGTTTAAAATTCTATTGATAGTCAAATAATTAATTTTTGTTCTATATTAGGTATGTATATACGTTTAGGATAGAAAATTGTTTATTTATATACGACAATCTTGGAAATTACCTAACTTTTTTGCATTACGCAATAAAACATACTATTTTGCGTAATGCTTTAATTTTTAATTCGGTGCCAGATTTTATATTTTAATTAAAAAATAGGCTATTATATACAGTTATGTGGTTAATTTAAGTCTGTATATACATTATTTTTTGAATTATTGCTGTTTCTATTGGAACTCAAAAAACCCGAGTTTTTCGATAAGAAAAAAAAACTGAGTTCCCTTGCGTGACAGCTTAAAAATCTATTTATAGTCAAATTATTAATTTTTGTTCTATATTAGGTATTTATACGTTTAGGATAGAAAATTGTTTATTTATATACGACAATCTTGGAAATTACCAAACTTTTTTACATTACGCAAAAATACGTACTATTTTGCGTAATGCTTTAATTTTTTATTCGGTGCCAGATTAGGCTATTTTATATAGTTATGTGGTGAATTTAAGTATGTATATACATTTTTTTTTTGAATTATTACTGTTTCTATTGGAACTCAAAAAACCCGAGTTTTTCGATAAGCAAAAAACACAGAGTTCCTTTGTGTTACAGTTTGAAAAACTATTGATAGTCAAATTTTTAATTTTTGGTCTATATTAGGTATTTATATACGTTTAGGATGGAAAATTGTTTATTTATATACGACAATCTTGGAAATTACCTAACTTTTTTGCATTATGCAATAAAACCTACTGTTTTTCGTAATGCTTAAATTTTTAATTCGGTGCCAGATTTTATATTTTAATAAAAAAATAGGCTATTATATAAAGTTATGTGGTAAATTTAAGTCTGTATATACATTATTTTTTGAATTATTGCTGTTTCTATTGGAACTCAAAAAACCCGAGTTTTTCGATAAGAAAAAAAAAACTAAGTTCCTTTGCGTGACAGCTTAAAAATCTATTTATAGTCATATTATTAATTTTTGTTCTATATTAGGTATTTATATGCTTAGGATAGAAAATTGTTTATTTATATACGGCAATCTTGGAAATTACCTAACTTTTTTGCATTACGCAATAAAACTTACTATTTTCTGTAATGCTTTAATTTTTAATTCGGTGCCAGATTTCATATTTTTATGAAAAAATAGGCTATTTTATATAGTTATGTGATAAATTTAAGTATGTATATAAATTATTTTTTTAAAATTATTGTTGTTTCTATTGGAACTCAAAAAACCCGAGTTTTTTGATAAGCAAAAAAAACTGAGTTCCGTTGTGTTACAGTTTAATAATCTATTGATAGTTAAATTTTTAATTTTTGGTCTATATTAGGTATTTATATACGTTTAGGATGGAAAATTGTTTATTTATATACGACAATCTTGGAAATTACCTAACTTTTTTGCATTACGCAATAAAACTTACTATTTTCTGTAATGCTTTAATTTTTAATTCGGTGCCAGATTTTATATTTTAATAAAAAAATAGGCTATTATATATAGTTATGTGGTGAATTAAAGTATGTATATACATTTTTTTTTGAATTATTGCTGTTTCTATTGGAACTCAAAAAACCCGAGTTTTTCGATAAGAAAAAAAAAAACCGAGTTCCTTTGCGTGACAGCTTAGAAATCTATTTATAGTCAAATTATTAATTTTTGTTCTATATTAGGTATTTATACGTTTAGGATAGAAAATTGTATATTTATATACGACAATCTTGGGAATTACCAAACTTTTTTACATTACTCAAAAATACGTACTATTTTGCGTAATGCTTTAATTTTTAATTCGGTGCCAGATTTCATATTTTAATGAAAAAATAGTCTATTTTATATAGTTATGTGGTGAATTTAAGTATGTATATACATTTTTTTTTTTTTTGAATTATTACTGTTTCTATTGGAACTCAAAAAACCCGAGTTTTTCGATAAGCAAAAAACACTGAGTTCCTTTGTGTTACAGTTTAAAAAACTATTGATAGTCAAATTTTTAATTTTTTGTCTATATTAGGTATTTATATACGTTTAGGATGGAAAATTGTTTATTTATATACGACAATCTTGTAAATTACTGAACTTTTTTGCATTACGCAAAAATACTTACTATTTTGCGTAATGCTTAAATTTTTAATTCAGTGCCAGATTTTATATTTTAATGAAAAAATAGGCTATTATATATAGTTATGTGGTCAATTTAAGTATGTATATACATTATTTTTTGAATTATTGAAGTTTCTATTGTAACTCAGAAAACCCGAGTTTTTCGATAAGCAAAAAACACTGAGTTCCTTTGCGTGACAGTTAAAAATTCTATTGATAGTCAAATAATTAATTTTTCATCTATACTAGGTATGTATATACGTTTAGGATGGAAAATTGTTTATTTATATACGACAATCTTGGAAATTACCGAACTTTTTTACATTACGCAAAAATACGTACTATTTTGCGTAATGCGTTAATTTTTAATTCGGTGCCAGATTTCATATTTTAATGAAAAAATAGGCTATTATATATAGTTATGTGGTGAATTTAAGTATGTATATAATTTTTTTTTTTTTTGAATTATTGCTGTTTCTATTGGAACTCAAAAAACCCGAGTTTTTCGATAAGCAAAAAAAAAAAACTGAGTTCCGTTGTGTTACAGTTTAAAAATCTATTGATAGTTAAATTTTTAATTTTTGGTCTATATTAGGTATTTATATACGTTTAGAATGGAAAATTGTTTATTTATATACGACAATCTTTGAAATTACTGAACTTTTTTGCATTACGCAAAAATACTTACTATTTTGCGTAATGCTTAAATTTTTAATTCGGTGCCAGATTTTATATTTTAATGAAAAAATAGGCTATTATATATAGTTATGTGGTCAATTTAAGTATGTGTATACATTATTTTTTGAATTATAGAAGTTTCTATTGTAACTTAGAAAACCCGAGATTTTCGATAAAAAACTGAGTTCCTTTGCGTGACAGCTTAAAAATCTATTTATAGTCAAATTATTAATTTTTGTTCTATATTAGGTATTTATACGTTTAGGATGGAAAATTGTTTATTTATATACGACAATCTTGGAAATTACCGAACTTTTTTACATTACACAAAAATACGTACTATTTTGCGTAATGCTTTAATTTTTAATTCGGTGCCAGATTTCATATTTTAATGAAAAAATAGGCTATTATATATAGTTATGTGGTGAATTTAAGTATGTATAAACATTATTTTTTTTTTAATTATTGCTGTTTCTATTGGAACTCAAAAAACCCGAGTTTTTCGATAAGCAAAAAACACTGAGTTCCTTTGTGTTACAGTTTGAAAAACTATTGATAGTCAAATTTTTAATTTTTGGTCTATATTAGGTATTTATATACGTTTAGGATGGAAAATTGTTTATTTATATACGACAATTTTGGAAATTACCTAACTTTTTTGCATTACGCAATAAAACGTACTATTTTTCGTAATGCTTTAATTTTTAATTCGGTGATAGATTTTATATTTTAATAAAAAAAATAGGCTATTATATAAAGTTATGTGGTTAATTTAAGTCTGTATATACATTATTTTTTGAATTATTGCTGTTTCTATTGGAACTCAGAAAACCCGAGTTTTTCGATAAGCAAAAAACACTGAGTTCCTTTGCGTGACAGTTTAAAATTCTATTGATAGTCAAATAATTAATTTTTCATCTATACTAGATATGTATATAATTTTAGGATGGAAAATTGTTTATTTATATACGACAATCTTGGAAATTACCGAACTTTTTTACATTACGCAAAAATACGTACTATTTTGCGTAATGCTTTAATTTTTAATTTGGTGCCAGATTTCATATTTTAATGAAAAAATAGGCTATTATATATAGTTATGTGGTGAATTTAAGTATGTATATAATTTTTTTTTTTTTTTTGAATTATTGCTGTTTCTATTGGAACTCAAAAAACCCGAGTTTTTCGATAAGCAAAAAAAAAAAACTGAGTTCCGTTGTGTTACAGTTTAAAAATCTATTGATAGTTAAATTTTTAATTTTTGGTCTATATTAGGTATTTATATACGTTTAGGATGGAAAATTGTTTATTTATATACGACAATCTTTGAAATTACCTAACTTTTTTGCATTACGCAAAAATACGTACTATTTTGCCTAATGCTTTAATTTTTAATTCGGTGCCATATTTCATATTTTAATGAAAAAATAGGCTATTATATATAGTTATGTGGTGAATATAAGTATGTATATACATTTTTTTTTAATTATTGCTGTTTCTTTTGGAACTCAAAAAACCCGAGATTTTCGATAAAAAACTGAGTTCCTTTGCGTGACAGCTTAAAAATCTATTTATAGTCAAATTATTAATTTTTGTTCTATATTAGGTATTTATACGTTTAGGATGGAAAATTGTTTATTTATATACGACAATCTTGGAAATTACCGAACTTTTTTACATTACACAAAAATACGTACTATTTTGCATAATGCTTTAATTTTTAATTCGGTGCCAGATTTCATATTTTAATGAAAAAATAGGCTATTATATATAGTTATGTGGTGAATATAAGTATGTATATACATTTTTTTTTAATTATTGCTGTTTCTTTTGGAACTCAAAAAACCCGAGATTTTCGATAAAAAACTGAGTTCCTTTGCGTGACAGCTTAAAAATCTATTTATAGTCATATTATTAATTTTTGTTCTATATTAGGTATTTATACATTTAGGATAGAAAATTGTTTATTTATATACGACAATCTTGGAAATTACCGAACTTTTTTACATTACACAAAAATACGTACTATTTTGCATAATGCTTTAATTTTTAATTCGGTGCCAGATTTCATATTTTAATGAAAAAATAGGCTATTATATATAGTTATGTGGTGAATTTAAGTATGTATATACATTTTTTTTTGAATTATTGCTGTTTCTATTGGAACTCAAAAAACCCGAGTTTTTCGATAAGAAAAAAAAAACCGAGTTCCTTTGCGTGACAGCTTAGAAATCTATTTATAGTCAAATTATTAATTTTTGTTCTATATTAGGTATTTATACGTTTAGGATAGAAAATTGTTTATTTATATACGACAATCTTCGGAATTACCAAACTTTTTTACATTACGCAAAAATACGTACTATTTTGCGTAATGCTTTAATTTTTAATTCGGTGCCAGATTTCATATTTTAATGAAAAAATAGTCTATTTTATATAGTTATGTGGTGAATTTAAGTATGTATATACATTTTTTTTTTGAATTATTACTGTTTCTATTGGAACTCAAAAAACCCGAGTTTTTCGATAAGAAACTGAGTTCCTTTGCGTGACAGCTTAAAAATCTATTTATAGTCATATTATTAATTTTTGTTCTATATTAGGTATTTATACATTTAGGATAGAAAATTGTTTATTTATATACGACAATCTTGGAAATTACCGAACTTTTTTACATTACACAAAAATACGTACTATTTTGCATAATGCTTTAATTTTTAATTCGGTGCCATATTTCATATTTTAATGAAAAAATAGGCTATTATATATAGTTATGTGGTGAATATAAGTATGTATATACATTTTTTTTTAATTATTGCTGTTTCTTTTGGAAATCAAAAAACCCGAGATTTTCGATAAAAAACTGAGTTCCTTTGCGTGACAGCTTAAAAATCTATTTATAGTCAAATTATTAATTTTTGTTCTATATTAGGTATTTATACGTTTCGGATGGAAAATTGTTTATTTATATACGACAATCTTGGAAATTACCGAACTTTTTTACATTACACAAAAATACGTACTATTTTGCATAATGCTTTAATTTTTAATTCGGTGCCAGATTTCATATTTTAATGAAAAAATAGGCTATTATATATAGTTATGTGGTGAATATAAGTATGTATATACATTTTTTTTTAATTATTGCTGTTTCTTTTGGAACTCAAAAAACCCGAGATTTTCGATAAAAAACTGAGTTCCTTTGCGTGACAGCTTAAAAATCTATTTATAGTCAAATTATTAATTTTTGTTCTATATTAGGTATTTATACGTTTAGGATGGAAAATTGTTTATTTATATACGACAATCTTGGAAATTACCGAACTTTTTTACATTACACAAAAATACGTACTATTTTGCATAATGCTTTAATTTTTAATTCGGTGCCAGATTTCATATTTTAATGAAAAAATAGGCTATTATATATAGTTATGTGGTGAATATAAGTATGTATATACATTTTTTTTTAATTATTGCTGTTTCTTTTGGAACTCTAAAAACCCGAGATTTTCGATAAAAAATTGAGTTCCTTTGCGTGACAGCTTAAAAATCTATTTATAGTCATATTATTAATTTTTGTTCTATATTAGGTATTTATACATTTAGGATAGAAAATTGTTTATTTATATACGACAATCTTGGAAATTACCGAACTTTTTTACATTACACAAAAATACGTACTATTTTGCATAATGCTTTAATTTTTAATTCGGTGCCATATTTCATATTTTAATGAAAAAATAGGCTATTATATATAGTTATGTGGTGAATATAAGTATGTATATACATTTTTTTTTAATTATTGCTGTTTCTTTTGGAACTCAAAAAACCCGAGATTTTCGATAAAAAACTGAGTTCCTTTGCGTGACAGCTTAAAAATCTATTTATAGTCAAATTATTAATTTTTGTTCTATATTAGGTATTTATACGTTTAGGATGGAAAATTGTTTATTTATATACGACAATCTTGGAAATTACCGAACTTTTTTACATTACACAAAAATACGTACTATTTTGCATAATGCTTTAATTTTTAATTCGGTGCCAGATTTCATATTTTAATGAAAAAATAGGCTATTATATATAGTTATGTGGTGAATATAAGTATGTATATACATTTTTTTTTAATTATTGCTGTTTCTTTTGGAACTCAAAAAACCCGAGATTTTCGATAAAAAACTGAGTTCCTTTGCGTGACAGCTTAAAAATCTATTTATAGTCATATTATTAATTTTTGTTCTATATTAGGTATTTATACATTTAGGATAGAAAATTGTTTATTTATATACGACAATCTTGGAAATTACCAAACTTTTTTACATTACGCAAAAATACGTACTATTTTGCGTAATGCTTTAATTTTTTATTCGGTGCCAGATTTCATATTTTTATGAAAAAATAGGCTATTTTATATATTTATGTGGTAAATTTAAGTGTGTATATACATTATTTTTTTTTTGAATTATTGTTGTTTCTATTGGAACTCAAAAAACCCTAGTTTTTCGATAAGCAAAAAAAAACTGAGTTCCGTTGTGTTACAGTTTAAAAATCTATTGATAGATAAATTTTTAATTTTTGGTCTATATTAGGTATTTATATAAGTTTAGGATGGAAAATTGTTTATTTATATACGACAATCTTGGAAATTACCTAACTTTTTTGCATTACGCAATAAAACGTACTATTTTGTGTATTTCTTTAATTTTTAATTCGGTGCCAGATTTTATATTTTAATAAAAAAATAGGCTATTATACAAAGTTATGTGGTCAATTTAAGTATGTATATACATTATTTTTTGAATTATTGAAGTTTCTATTGTAACTCAGAAAACCTGAGTTTTTCGATAAGTAAAAAACACTGAGTTCCTTTGCGTGACAGTTTAAAATTCTATTGATAGTCAAATAATTAATTTTTGTTCTATATTAGGTATGTATATACGTTTAGGATGGAAAAATTGTTTATTTATATACGACAATCTGTGAAATTACCGAAATTTTTTACATTACTCAAAAATACGTACTATTTTGCGTAATGCTTTAATTTTTAATTCGGTGCCAGATTTCATATTTTAATGAAAAAATAGGCAATTTTATATAGTTATGTGGTGAATTTAAGTATGTATATACATTTTTTTTTTTTGAATTATTACTGTTTCTATTGGAACTCAAAAAACCCGAGTTTTTCGATAAGCAAAAAACACCGAGTTCCTTTGTGTTACAGTTTAAAAAACTATTGATAGTCAAATTTTTAATTTTTGGTCTATATTAGGTATTTATATACGTTTAGGATGGAAAATTGTTTATTTATATACGACAATCTTGGAAATTACTGAACTTTTTTGAATTACGCAAAAATACTTACTATTTTGCGTAATGCTTAAATTTTTAATTCGGTGCCAGATTTTATATTTTAATGAAAAATAAGGCTATTATATATAGTTATGTGGTCAATTTAAGTATGTATATACATTATTTTTTGAATTATTGAAGTTTCTATTGTAACTCAGAAAACCCGAGTTTTTCGATAAATAAAAAACAGTGAGTTCCTTTGCGTGACAGTTTAAAATTCTATTTATAGTCAAATAATTAATTTTTGTTCTATATTAGGTATGTATATACGTTTAGGATGGAAAATTGTTTATTTATATACGACAATCTGTGAAATTACCGAACTTTTTTACATTACTCAAAAATACGTACTATTTTGCGTAATGCTTTAATTTTTAATTCGGTGCCAGATTTCATATTTTAATGAAAAAATAGGCTATTATAAATAGTTATGTGGTGAATTTAAGTATGTATATAATTTGTTTTTTTTTTTGAATTATTGCTGTTTCTATTGGAACTCAAAAAACCCGAGTTTTTCGATAAGCAAAAAACACTGAGTTCCTTTGTGTTACAGTTTAAAAAACTATTGATAGTCAAATTTTTAATTTTTTGTCTATATTAGGTATTTATATACGTTTAGGATGGAAAATTGTTTATTTATATACGACAATCTTGGAAATTACTGAACTTTTTTGCATTATGCAAAAATGCTTACTATTTTGCGTAATGCTTAAATTTTTAATTCAGTGCCAGATTTTATATTTTAATGAAAAAATAGGCTATTATATATAGTTATGTGGTCAATTTAAGTATGTATATACATTATTTTTTGAATTATTGAAGTTTCTATTGTAACTCAGAAAACCCGAGTTTTTCGATAAGCAAAAAACACTGAGTTCCTTTGCGTGACAGTTTAAAATTCTATTGATAGTAAAATAATTAATTTTTCATCTATACTAGGTATGTATATACGTTTAGGATGGAAAATTGTTTATTTATATACGACAATCTTGGAAATTACCGAACTTTTTTACATTACGCAAAAATACGTACTATTTTGCGTAATGCTTTAATTTTTAATTCGGTGCCAGATTTCATATTTTAATGAAAAAATAGGCTATTATATATAGTTATGTGGTGAATTTAAGTATGTATATAATTTTTTTTTTTTGAATTATTGCTGTTTCTATTGGAACTCAAAAAACCCGAGTTTTTCGATAAGCAAAAAACACTGAGTTCCTTTGTGTTACAGTTTGAAAAACTATTGATAGTCAAATTTTTAATTTTGCTCTATATTAGGTATTTATATACGTTTAGGATGCAAAATTGTTTATTTATATACGACAATCTTGGAAATTACCTAACTTTTTTGCATTACGCAATAAAACGTACTATTTTTCGTAATGCTTTAATTTTTAATTCGGTGCCAGATTTTATATTTTAATAAAAAAAATAGGCTATTATATAAAGTTATGTGGTTAATTTAAATCTGTATATACATTATTTTTTGAATTATTGCTGTTTCTATTGGAACTCAAAAAACCCGAGTTTTTCGATAAGAAAAAAAAACTGAGTTCCTTTGCGTGACAGCTTAAAAATCTATTTATAGTCATATTATTAATTTTTGTTCTATATTAGGTATTTATACATTTAGGATAGAAAATTGTTTATTTATATACGACAATCTTGGAAATTACCGAACTTTTTTAAATTACGCAAAAATACGTACTATTTTGCGTAATGCTATAATTTTTAATTCGGTGCCAGATTTCATATTTTTATGAAAAAATAGGCCATTTTATATAGTTATGTGGTGAATTTAAGTATGTATATACATTTTTTTTTTGAATTATTACTGTTTCTATTGGAACTCAAAAAACCCGAGTTTTTCGATAAGCAAAAAACACCGAGTTCCTTTGTGTTACAGTTTAAAAAACTATTGATAGTCAAATTTTTAATTTTTGGTCTATATTAGGTATTTATATACGTTTAGGATGGAAAATTGTTTATTTATATACGACAATCTTGGAAATTACTGAACTTTTTTGAATTACGCAAAAATACTTACTATTTTGCGTAATGCTTAAATTTTTAATTCGGTGCCAGATTTTATATTTTAATGAAAAAATAGGCTATTATATATAGTTATGTGGTCAATTTAAGTATGTATATACATTATTTTTTGAATTATTGAAGTTTCTATTGTAACTCAGAAAACCCGAGTTTTTCGATAAGTAAAAAACAGTGAGTTCCTTTGCGTGACAGTTTAAAATTCTATTGATAGTCAAATAATTAATTTTTGTTCTATATTAGGTATGTATATACGTTTAGGATGGAAAATTGTTTATTTATATACGACAATCTGTGAAATTACCGAAATTTTTTACATTACTCAAAAATACGTACTATTTTGCGTAATGCTTTAATTTTTAATTCGGTGCCAGATTTCATATTTTAATGAAAAAATAGGCCATTTTATATAGTTATGTGGTGAATTTAAGTATGTATATACATTTTTTTTTTTTGAATTATTACTGTTTCTATTGGAACTCAAAAAACCCGAGTTTTTCGATAAGCAAAAAACACCGAGTTCCTTTGTGTTACAGTTTAAAAAACTATTGATAGTCAAATTTTTAATTTTTGGTCTATATTAGGTATTTATATACGTTTAGGATGGAAAATTGTTTATTTATATACGACAATCTTGGAAATTACTGAACTTTTTTGAATTACGCAAAAATACTTACTATTTTGCGTAATGCTTAAATTTTTAATTCGGTGCCAGATTTTATATTTTAATGAAAAAATAGGCTATTATATATAGTTATGTGGTCAATTTAAGTATGTATATACATTATTTTTTGAATTATTGAAGTTTCCATTGTAACTCAGAAAACCCGAGTTTTTCGATAAGTAAAAAACAGTGAGTTCCTTTGCGTGACAGTTTAAAATTCTATTGATAGTCAAATAATTAATTTTTGTTCTATATTAGGTATGTATATACGTTTAGGATGGAAAATTGTTTATTTATATACGACAATCTGTGAAATTACCGAAATTTTTTACATTACTCAAAAATACGTACTATTTTGCGTAATGCTTTAATTTTTAATTCGGTGCCAGATTTCATATTTTAATGAAAAAATAGGCCATTTTATATAGTTATGTGGTGAATTTAAGTATGTATATACATTTTTTTTTTTGAATTATTACTGTTTCTATTGGAACTCAAAAAACCTGAGTTTTTCGATAAGCAAAAAACACCGAGTTCCTTTGTGTTACAGTTTAAAAAACTATTGATAGTCAAATTTTTAATTTTTGGTCTATATTAGGTATTTATATACGTTTAGGATGGAAAATTGTTTATTTATATACGACAATCTTGGAAATTACCGAACTTTTTTACATTACGCAAAAATACGTACTATTTTGCGTAATGCTTTAATTTTTAATTCGGTGCCAGATTTCATATTTTAATGAAAAAATAGGCTATTATATATAGTTATGTGGTGAATTTAAGTATGTATATAATTTTTTTTTGAATTATTGCTGTTTCTATTGGAACTCAAAAAACCCGAGTTTTTCGATAAGCAAAAAACACTGAGTTCCTTTGTGTTACAGTTTGAAAAACTATTGATAGTCAAATTTTTAATTTTTGGTCTATATTAGGTATTTATATACGTTTAGGATGCAAAATTGTTTATTTATATACGACAATCTTGGAAATTACCGAACTTTTTTACATTACGCAAAAATACGTACTATTTTGCGTAATGCTTTAATTTTTAATTCGGTGCCAGATTTCATATTTTAATGAAAAAATAGGCTATTATATATAGTTATGTGGTGAATTTAAGTATGTATATAATTTTTTTTTTTTTGAATTATTGCTGTTTCTATTGGAACTCAAAAAACCCGAGTTTTTCGATAAGCAAAAAACACTGAGTTCCTTTGTGTTACAGTTTGAAAAACTATTGATAGTCAAATTTTTAATTTTGCTCTATATTAGGTATTTATATACGTTTAGGATGCAAAATTGTTTATTTATATACGACAATCTTGGAAATTACCTAACTTTTTTGCATTACACAATAAAACGTACTATTTTTCGTAATGCTTTAATTTTTAATTCGGTGCCAGATTTTATAATTTAATAAAAAAAATAGGCTATTATATAAAGTTATGTGGTTAATTTAGGTCTGTATATACATTATTTTTTGAATTATTGCTGTTTCTATTGGAACTCAAAAAACCCGAGTTTTTCGATAAGAAAAAAAAACTGAGTTCCTTTGCGTGACAGCTTAAAAATCTATTTATAGTCATATTATTAATTTTTGTTCTATATTAGGTATTTATACATTTAGGATAGAAAATTGTTTATTTATATACGACAATCTTAGAAATTACCGAACTTTTTTACATTACGCAAAAATACGTACTATTTTGCGTAATGCTTTAATTTTTAATTCGGTGCCAGATTTCATATTTTTATGAAAAAATAGGCTATTATATATAGTTATGTGGTGAATTTAAGTATGTATATAATTTTTTTTTTTTGAATTATTGCTGTTTCTATTGGAACTCAAAAAACCCGAGTTTTTCGATAAGCAAAAAACACTGAGTTCCTTTGTGTTACAGTTTGAAAAACTATTGATAGTCAAATTTTTAATTTTGCTCTATATTAGGTATTTATATACGTTTAGGATGCAAAATTGTTTATTTATATACGACAATCTTGGAAATTACCTAACTTTTTTGCATTACGCAATAAAACGTACTATTTTTCGTAATGCTTTAATTTTTAATTCGGTGCCAGATTTTATATTTTAATAAAAAAAATAGGCTATTATATAAAGTTATGTGGTTAATTTAAGTCTGTATATACATTATTTTTTGAATTATTGCTGTTATCTATTGGAACTCAAAAAACCCGAGTTTTTCGATAAGAAAAAAAAACTGAGTTCCTTTGCGTGACAGCTTAAAAATCTATTTATAGTCATATTATTAATTTTTGTTCTATATTAGATATTTATACATTTAGGATAGAAAATTGTTTATTTATATACGACAATCTTGGAAATTACCGAACTTTTTTACATTACGCAAAAATACGTACTATTTTGCGTAATGCTTTAATTTTTAATTCGGTGCCAGATTTCATATTTTTATGAAAAAATAGGCCATTTTATATAGTTATGTGGTGAATTTAAGTATGTATATACATTTTTTTTTTTGAATTATTACTGTTTCTATTGGAACTCAAAAAACCCGAGTTTTTCGATAAGCAAAAAACACCGAGTTCCTTTGTGTTACAGTTTAAAAAACTATTGATAGTCAAATTTTTAATTTTTGGTCTATATTAGGTATTTATATACGTTTAGGATGGAAAATTGTTTATTTATATACGACAATCTTGGAAATTACCGAACTTTTTTACATTACGCAAAAATACGTACTATTTTGCGTAATGCTTTAATTTTTAATTCGGTGCCAGATTTCATATTTTAATGAAAAAATAGGCTATTATATATAGTTATGTGGTGAATTTAAGTATGTATATAATTTTTTTTTTGAATTATTGCTGTTTCTATTGGAACTCAAAAAACCCGAGTTTTTCGATAAGCAAAAAACACTGAGTTCCTTTGTGTTACAGTTTGAAAAACTATTGATAGTCAAATTTTTAATTTTTGGTCTATATTAGGTATTTATATACGTTTAGGATGCAAAATTGTTTATTTATATACGACAATCTTGGAAATTACCGAACTTTTTTACATTACGCAAAAATACGTACTATTTTGCGTAATGCTTTAATTTTTAATTCGGTGCCAGATTTCATATTTTAATGAAAAAATAGGCTATTATATATAGTTATGTGGTGAATTTAAGTATGTATATAATTTTTTTTTTTTTGAATTATTGCTGTTTCTATTGGAACTCAAAAAACCCGAGTTTTTCGATAAGCAAAAAACACTGAGTTCCTTTGTGTTACAGTTTGAAAAACTATTGATAGTCAAATTTTTAATTTTGCTCTATATTAGGTATTTATATACGTTTAGGATGCAAAATTGTTTATTTATATACGACAATCTTGGAAATTACCTAACTTTTTTGCATTACACAATAAAACGTACTATTTTTCGTAATGCTTTAATTTTTAATTCGGTGCCAGATTTTATAATTTAATAAAAAAAATAGGCTATTATATAAAGTTATGTGGTTAATTTAGGTCTGTATATACATTATTTTTTGAATTATTGCTGTTTCTATTGGAACTCAAAAAACCCGAGTTTTTCGATAAGAAAAAAAAACTGAGTTCCTTTGCGTGACAGCTTAAAAATCTATTTATAGTCATATTATTAATTTTTGTTCTATATTAGGTATTTATACATTTAGGATAGAAAATTGTTTATTTATATACGACAATCTTAGAAATTACCGAACTTTTTTACATTACGCAAAAATACGTACTATTTTGCGTAATGCTTTAATTTTTAATTCGGTGCCAGATTTCATATTTTTATGAAAAAATAGGCTATTATATATAGTTATGTGGTGAATTTAAGTATGTATATAATTTTTTTTTTTTTGAATTATTGCTGTTTCTATTGGAACTCAAAAAACCCGAGTTTTTCGATAAGCAAAAAACACTGAGTTCCTTTGTGTTACAGTTTGAAAAACTATTGATAGTCAAATTTTTAATTTTGCTCTATATTAGGTATTTATATACGTTTAGGATGCAAAATTGTTTATTTATATACGACAATCTTGGAAATTACCTAACTTTTTTGCATTACGCAATAAAACGTACTATTTTTCGTAATGCTTTAATTTTTAATTCGGTGCCAGATTTTATATTTTAATAAAAAAAATAGGCTATTATATAAAGTTATGTGGTTAATTTAAGTCTGTATATACATTATTTTTTGAATTATTGCTGTTATCTATTGGAACTCAAAAAACCCGAGTTTTTCGATAAGAAAAAAAAACTGAGTTCCTTTGCGTGACAGCTTAAAAATCTATTTATAGTCATATTATTAATTTTTGTTCTATATTAGGTATTTATACATTTAGGATAGAAAATTGTTTATTTATATACGACAATCTTGGAAATTACCGAACTTTTTTACATTACGCAAAAATACGTACTATTTTGCGTAATGCTTTAATTTTTAATTCGGTGCCAGATTTCATATTTTTATGAAAAAATAGGCCATTTTATATAGTTATGTGGTGAATTTAAGTATGTATATACATTTTTTTTTTTGAATTATTACTGTTTCTATTGGAACTCAAAAAACCCGAGTTTTTCGATAAGCAAAAAACACCGAGTTCCTTTGTGTTACAGTTTAAAAAACTATTGATAGTCAAATTTTTAATTTTTGGTCTATATTAGGTATTTATATACGTTTAGGATGGAAAATTGTTTATTTATATACGACAATCTTGGAAATTACTGAACTTTTTTGAATTACGCAAAAATACTTACTATTTTGCGTAATGCTTAAATTTTTAATTCGGTGCCAGATTTTATATTTTAATGAAAAAATAGGCTATTATATATAGTTATGTGGTCAATTTAAGTATGTATATACATTATTTTTTGAATTATTGAAGTTTCTATTGTAACTCAGAAAACCCGAGTTTTTCGATAAGTAAAAAACAGTGAGTTCCTTTGCGTGACAGTTTAAAATTCTATTGATAGTCAAATAATTAATTTTTGTTCTATATTAGGTATGTATATACGTTTAGGATGGAAAATTGTTTATTTATATACGACAATCTGTGAAATTACCGAAATTTTTTACATTACTCAAAAATACGTACTATTTTGCGTAATGCTTTAATTTTTAATTCGGTGCCAGATTTCATATTTTAATGAAAAAATAGGCCATTTTATATAGTTATGTGGTGAATTTAAGTATGTATATACATTTTTTTTTTTTGAATTATTACTGTTTCTATTGGAACTCAAAAAACCCGAGTTTTTCGATAAGCAAAAAACACTGAGTTCCTTTGTGTTACAGTTTGAAAAACTATTGATAGTCAAATTTTTAATTTTGCTCTATATTAGGTATTTATATACGTTTAGGATGCAAAATTGTTTATTTATATACGACAATCTTGGAAATTACCTAACTTTTTTGCATTACACAATAAAACGTACTATTTTTCGTAATGCTTTAATTTTTAATTCGGTGCCAGATTTTATAATTTAATAAAAAAAATAGGCTATTATATAAAGTTATGTGGTTAATTTAGGTCTGTATATACATTATTTTTTGAATTATTGCTGTTTCTATTGGAACTCAAAAAACCCGAGTTTTTCGATAAGAAAAAAAAACTGAGTTCCTTTGCGTGACAGCTTAAAAATCTATTTATAGTCATATTATTAATTTTTGTTCTATATTAGGTATTTATACATTTAGGATAGAAAATTGTTTATTTATATACGACAATCTTAGAAATTACCGAACTTTTTTACATTACGCAAAAATACGTACTATTTTGCGTAATGCTTTAATTTTTAATTCGGTGCCAGATTTCATATTTTTATGAAAAAATAGGCTATTATATATAGTTATGTGGTGAATTTAAGTATGTATATAATTTTTTTTTTTTTGAATTATTGCTGTTTCTATTGGAACTCAAAAAACCCGAGTTTTTCGATAAGCAAAAAACACTGAGTTCCTTTGTGTTACAGTTTGAAAAACTATTGATAGTCAAATTTTTAATTTTGCTCTATATTAGGTATTTATATACGTTTAGGATGCAAAATTGTTTATTTATATACGACAATCTTGGAAATTACCTAACTTTTTTGCATTACGCAATAAAACGTACTATTTTTCGTAATGCTTTAATTTTTAATTCGGTGCCAGATTTTATATTTTAATAAAAAAAATAGGCTATTATATAAAGTTATGTGGTTAATTTAAGTCTGTATATACATTATTTTTTGAATTATTGCTGTTATCTATTGGAACTCAAAAAACCCGAGTTTTTCGATAAGAAAAAAAAACTGAGTTCCTTTGCGTGACAGCTTAAAAATCTATTTATAGTCATATTATTAATTTTTGTTCTATATTAGGTATTTATACATTTAGGATAGAAAATTGTTTATTTATATACGACAATCTTGGAAATTACCGAACTTTTTTACATTACGCAAAAATACGTACTATTTTGCGTAATGCTTTAATTTTTAATTCGGTGCCAGATTTCATATTTTTATGAAAAAATAGGACATTTTATATAGTTATGTGGTGAATTTAAGTATGTATATACATTTTTTTTTTTGAATTATTACTGTTTCTATTGGAACTCAAAAAACCCGAGTTTTTCGATAAGCAAAAAACACCGAGTTCCTTTGTGTTACAGTTTAAAAAACTATTGATAGTCAAATTTTTAATTTTTGGTCTATATTAGGTATTTATATACGTTTAGGATGGAAAATTGTTTATTTATATACGACAATCTTGGAAATTACTGAACTTTTTTGAATTACGCAAAAATACTTACTATTTTGCGTAATGCTTAAATTTTTAATTCGGTGCCAGATTTTATATTTTAATGAAAAAATAGGCTATTATATATAGTTATGTGGTCAATTTAAGTATGTATATACATTATTTTTTGAATTATTGAAGTTTCTATTGTAACTCAGAAAACCCGAGTTTTTCGATAAGTAAAAAACAGTGAGTTCCTTTGCGTGACAGTTTAAAATTCTATTGATAGTCAAATAATTAATTTTTGTTCTATATTAGGTATGTATATACGTTTAGGATGGAAAATTGTTTATTTATATACGACAATCTGTGAAATTACCGAAATTTTTTACATTACTCAAAAATACGTACTATTTTGCGTAATGCTTTAATTTTTAATTCGGTGCCAGATTTCATATTTTAATGAAAAAATAGGCCATTTTATATAGTTATGTGGTGAATTTAAGTATGTATATACATTTTTTTTTTTTGAATTATTACTGTTTCTATTGGAACTCAAAAAACCCGAGTTTTTCGATAAGCAAAAAACACCGAGTTCCTTTGTGTTACAGTTTAAAAAACTATTGATAGTCAAATTTTTAATTTTTGGTCTATATTAGGTATTTATATACGTTTAGGATGGAAAATTGTTTATTTATATACGACAATCTTGGAAATTACTGAACTTTTTTGAATTACGCAAAAATACTTACTATTTTGCGTAATGCTTAAATTTTTAATTCGGTGCCAGATTTTATATTTTAATGAAAAAATAGGCTATTATATATAGTTATGTGGTCAATTTAAGTATGTATATACATTATTTTTTGAATTATTGAAGTTTCTATTGTAACTCAGAAAACCCGAGTTTTTCGATAAGTAAAAAACAGTGAGTTCCTTTGCATGACAGTTTAAAATTCTATTGATAGTCAAATAATTAATTTTTGTTCTATATTAGGTATGTATATACGTTTAGGATGGAAAATTGTTTATTTATATACGACAATCTGTGAAATTACCGAAATTTTTTACATTACTCAAAAATACGTACTATTTTGCGTAATGCTTTAATTTTTAATTCGGTGCCAGATTTCATATTTTAATGAAAAAATAGGCCATTTTATATAGTTATGTGGTGAATTTAAGTATGTATATACATTTTTTTTTTGAATTATTACTGTTTCTATTGGAACTCAAAAAACCTGAGTTTTTCGATAAGCAAAAAACACCGAGTTCCTTTGTGTTACAGTTTAAAAAACTATTGATAGTCAAATTTTTAATTTTTGGTCTATATTAGGTATTTATATACGTTTAGGATGGAAAATTGTTTATTTATATACGACAATCTTGGAAATTACCGAACTTTTTTACATTACGCAAAAATACGTACTATTTTGCGTAATGCTTTAATTTTTAATTCGGTGCCAGATTTCATATTTTAATGAAAAAATAGGCTATTATATATAGTTATGTGGTGAATTTAAGTATGTATATAATTTTTTTTTTGAATTATTGCTGTTTCTATTGGAACTCAAAAAACCCGAGTTTTTCGATAAGCAAAAAACACTGAGTTCCTTTGTGTTACAGTTTGAAAAACTATTGATAGTCAAATTTTTAATTTTTGGTCTATATTAGGTATTTATATACGTTTAGGATGCAAAATTGTTTATTTATATACGACAATCTTGGAAATTACCGAACTTTTTTACATTACGCAAAAATACGTACTATTTTGCGTAATGCTTTAATTTTTAATTCGGTGCCAGATTTCATATTTTAATGAAAAAATAGGCTATTATATATAGTTATGTGGTGAATTTAAGTATGTATATAATTTTTTTTTTTGAATTATTGCTGTTTCTATTGGAACTCAAAAAACCCGAGTTTTTCGATAAGCAAAAAACACTGAGTTCCTTTGTGTTACAGTTTGAAAAACTATTGATAGTCAAATTTTTAATTTTGCTCTATATTAGGTATTTATATACGTTTAGGATGCAAAATTGTTTATTTATATACGACAATCTTGGAAATTACCTAACTTTTTTGCATTACGCAAAAATACGTACTATTTTGCGTAATGCTTTAATTTTTAATTCGGTGCCAGATTTCATATTTTTATGAAAAAATAGGCTATTTTATATAGTTATGTGGTGAATTTAAGTGTGTATATACATTATTTTTTTTTTGAATTATTGTTGTTTCTATTGGAACTCAAAAAACCCGAGTTTTTCGATAAGCAAAAATAAACTGAGTTCCGTTGTGTTACAGTTTAAAAATCTATTGATAGATAAATTTTTCATTTTTGGTCTATATTAGGTATTTATATACGTTTAGGATGCACAATTGTTTATTTATATACGACAATCTTGGAAATTACCTAACTTTTTTGCATTACGCAATAAAACGTACTATTTTGCGTAATGCTTTAATTTTTAATTCGGTGCCAGATTTTATTTTTTAATAAAAAAATAGGCTATTATATAAAGTTATGTGGTTAATTTAAGTCTGTATATACATTATTTTTTGAATTATTGCTGTTTCTATTGGAACTCAAAAAACCCAAGTTTTTCGATAAGAAAAAAAAACTGAGTTCCTTTGCGTGACAGCTTAAAAATCTATTTATAGTCATATTATTAATTTTTGTTCTATATTAGGTATTTATACATTTAGGATAGAAAATTGTTTATTTATATACGACAATCTTGGAAATTACCGAACTTTTTTACATTACGCAAAAATACGTACTATTTTGCGTAATGCTTTAATTTTTAATTCGGTGCCAGATTTCATATTTTTATGAAAAAATAGGCTATTTTATATAGTTATGTGGTTAATTTAAGTGTGTATATACATTATTTTTTTTTGAATTATTGTTGTTTCTATTGGAACTCAAAAAACCCGAGTTTTTCGATAAGCAAAAAAAAACTTAGTTCCGTTGTGTTACAGTTTAAAAATCTATTGATAGATAAATTTTTCATTTTTGGGCTATATTAGGTATTTATATACGTTTAGGATGGAAAATTGTTTATTTATATACGACAATCTTGGAAATTACCTAACTTTTTTGCATTACGCAATAAAACGTACTATTTTGTGTATTTCTGTAATTTTTAATTCGGTGCCAGATTTTATATTTTAATAAAAAAATAGGCTATTATACAAAGTTATGTGGTTAATTTAAGTCTGTATATACATTATTTTTTGAGTTATTGCTGTTTCTATTGGAACTCAAAAAACCCGAGTTTTTCAATAAGAAAAAAAACTGAGTTCCTTTGCGTGACGGCTTAAAAATCTATTTATAGTCAAATTATTAATTTTTGTTCTATATTAGGTATTTATACGTTTAGGATAGAAAATTGTTTATTTATATACGACAATCTTGGAAATTACCTAACTTTTTTGCATTACGCAATAAAACGTACTATTTTTCGTAATGCTTTAATTTTTAATTCGGTGCCAGATTTTATATTTTAATAAAAGAAATAGGCTATTATATAAAGTTATGTTGTTAATTTAAGTCTGTATATACATTATTTTTTGAATTATTGCTGTTTCTATTGGAACTCAAAAAACCCGAGTTTTTCGATAAGAAAAAAAAACTGAGTTCCTTTGCGTGACAGCTTAAAAATCTATTTATAGTCATATTATTAATTTTTGTTCTATATTAGGTATTTATACATTTAGGATAGAAAATTGTTTATTTATATACGACAATCTTGGAAATTACCGAACTTTTTTACATTACGCAAAAATACGTACTATTTTGCGTAATGCTTAAATTTTTAATTCGGTGCCAGATTTCATATTTTTATGAAAAAATAGGCTATTTTATATAGTTATGTGGTAAATTTAAGTGTGTATATACATTATTTTTTTTTTGAAATATTGTTGTTTCTATTGGAACTCAAAAAACCCGAGTTTTTCGATAAGCAAAATAAAACTGAGTTCCGTTGTGTTACAGTTTAAAAATCTATTGATAGATAAAATTTTCATTTTTGGTCTATATTAGGTATTTATATACGTTTAGGATGGAAAATTGTTTATTTATATACGACAATCTTGGAAATTACCTAACTTTTTTGCATTACGCAATAAAACGTACTATTTTGTGTATTTCTTTAATTTTTAATTTGGTGCCAGATTTTATATTTTAATAAAAAAATAGGCTATTATACAAAGTTATGTGGTTAATTTAAGTCTGTATATACATTATTTTTTGAGTTATTGCTGTTTCTATTGGAACTCAAAAAACCCGAGTTTTTCAATAAGAAAAAAAAACTGAGTTCCTTTGCGTGACGGCTTAAAAATCTATTTATAGTCAAATTATTAATTTTTGTTCTATATTAGGTATTTATACATTTAGGATAGAAAATTGTTTATTTATATACGACAATCTTGGAAATTACCAAACTTTTTTACATTACGCAAAAATACGTACTATTTTGCGTAATGCTTTAATTTTTAATTCGGTGCCAGATTTCATATTTTAATGAAAAAATAGGCTATTTTATATAGTTATGTGGTGAATTTAAGTATGTATATACATTTTTTTTTTTTTTGAATTATTACTATTTCTATTGGAACTCAAAAAACCCGAGTTTTCGATAAGCAAAAAACACTGAGTTCCTTTGTTTTACAGTTTAAAAAACTATTGATAGTCAAATTTTTAATTTTTGGTCTATATTAGGTATTTATATACGTTAAGATGGAAAATTGTTTATTTATATACGAAAATCTTGGAAATTACTGAACTTTTTGTCATTACGCAAAAATACTTACTATTTTGCGTGATGCTTAAATTTTTAATTCGGTGCCAGATTTTATATTTTAATGAAAAAATAGGCTATTATATATAGTTATGTGGTCAATTTAAGTATGTATATACATTATTTTATGAATTATTGAAGTTTCTATTGTAACTCAGAAAACCTGAGTTTTTCGATAAGTAAAAAACACTGAGTTCCTTTGCGTGACAGTTTAAAATTCTATTGATAGTCAAATAATTAATTTTTGTTCTATATTAGGTATGTATATACGTTTAGGATGGAAAATTGTTTATTTATATACGACAATCTGTGAAATTACCGAACTTTTTTACATTAAGCAAAAATATGTACTATTTTGCGTAATGCTTTAATTTTTAATTCGGTGCCAGATTTCATATTTTAATGAAAAAATATGCTATTATATATAGTTATGTGGTGAATTTAAGTATGTATATAATTTGTTTTTTTTTTTTAATTATTGCTGTTTCCATTGGAACTCAAAAAACCTGAGTTTTTCGATAAGAAAAAAAAAACTGAATTCCTTTGCGTGACAGCTTAAAAATCTATTTATAGTCATATTATTAATTTTTTTTCTATATTAGGTATTTATACATTTAGGATAATCTTGGAAATTACCGAAATTTTTTACATTACGCAAAAATACGTACTATTTTAGGTAATGCTTTAATTTTTAATTCGGTGCCAGATTTCATATTTTAATGAAAAAATAGGCTATTATATATAGTTATGTGGTGAATTTAAGTATGTATGAACATTTTTTTTTTTTTTTGGAATTATTGCTGTTTCTATTGGAACTCAAAAAACCCGAGTTTTTCGATAAGCAAAAAACACTGAGTTCCTTTGTGTTACAGTTTAAAAAACTATTGATAGTCAAATTTTTAATTTTTGGTCTATATTAGGTATTTATATACGTTTAGGATGGAAAATTGTTTATTTATATACGACAATCTTGGAAATTACTGAACTTTTTTGCATTACGCAAAAATACTTACTATTTTGCGTAATGCTTAAATTTTTTAATTCGGTGCCAGATTTTATATTTTAATGAAAAAATAGGCTATTATATATAGTAATGTGGTCAATTTAAGTATGTATATACATTATTTTTTGAATTATTGAAGTTTCTATTGTAACTCAGAAAACCCGAGTTTTTCGATAAGTAAAAAACACTGATTTCCTTTGCGTGACAGTTTAAAATTCTATTGATAGTCAAATAATTAATTTTTGTTCTATATTAGGTATGTATATACGTTTAGGATGGAAAATTGTTTATTTATATACGACAATCTGTGAAAATTACCGAACTTTTTTACATTACGCAAAAATACGTACTATTTTGCGTAATGCTTTAATTTTTAATTCGGTGCCAGATTTCATATTTTAATGAAAAAATAGGCTATTATATATAGTTATGTGGTGAATTTAAGTATGTATATAATTTGTTTTTTTTTTTTGAATTATTGATGTTTCTATTGGAACTCAAAAAACCCGAGTTTTTCGATAAGAAAAAAAAACTGAGTTCCTTTGCGTGACAGCTTAAAAATCTATTTATAGTCATATTATTAATTTTTGTTCTATATTAGGTATTTATACATTTAGGATAGAAAATTGTTTATTTATATACGACAATCTTGGAAATTACCGAACTTTTTTACATTACGCAAAAATACGTACTATTTTGCGTAATGCTTTAATTTTTAATTCGGTGCCAGATTTCATATTTTAATGAAAAAATAGGATATTTTATATAGTTATGTGGTGAATTTAAGTATGTATATACATTTTTTTTTTTTGAATTATTACTGTTTCTATTGGAACTCAAAAAACCCGAGTTTTTCGATAAGCAAAAAACACTGAGTTCCTTTTTGTTACGGTTTAAAAAACTATTGATAGTTAAATTTTTAATTTTTGGTCTATATTAGGTATTTATATACGTTTAGGATGGAAAATTGTTTATTTATATACGACAATCTTGGAAATTACTGAACTTTTTTGCATTACGCAAAAATACTTACTATTTTGCGTAATGCTTAAATTTTTAATTCGGTGCCAGATTTTATATTTTAATGAAAAAATAGGCTATCATATATAGTTAGGTGGTCAATTTAAGTATGTATATACATTATTTTTTGAATTATTGAAGTTTCTATTGTAACTCAGAAAACCCGAGTTTTTCGATAAGTAAAAAACACTGAGTTCCTTTGCGTGACAGTTTAAAATTCTATTGATAGTCAAATAATTAATTTTTGTTCTATATTAGGTATGTATATACGTTTAGGATGGAAAATTGTTTATTTATATACGACAATCTGTGAAATTACCGAAATTTTTTACATTACGCAAAAATACGTACTATTTTGCGTAATGCTTTAATTTTTAATTCGGTGCCAGATTTCATATTTTAATGAAAAAATAGGCTATTTTATATAGTTATGTGGTGAATTTAAGTATGTATATACATTTTTTTTTTGAATTATTACTGTTTCTATTGGAACTCAAAAAACCCGAGTTTTTCGATAAGCAAAAAACACCAAGTTCCTTTGTGTTACAGTTTAAAAAACTATTGATAGTCAAATTTTTAATTTTTGGTCTATATTAGGTATTTATATACGTTTAGGATGGAAAATTGTTTATTTATATACGACAATCTTGGAAATTACTGAACTTTTTTGCATTACGCAAAAATACTTACTATTTTGCGTAATGCTTAAATTTTTAATTCAGTGCCAGATTTTATATTTTAATGAAAAAATAGGCTATTATATATAGTTATGTGGTCAATTTAAGTATGTATATACATTATTTTTTGAATTATTGAAGTTTCTATTGTAACTCAGAAAACCCGAGTTTTTCGATAAGCAAAAAACACTGAGTTCCTTTGCGTGACAGTTTAAAATTCTATTGATAGTCAAATAATTAATTTTTCATCTATACTAGGTATGTATATACGTTTAGGATGGAAAATTGTTTATTTATATACGACAATCTTGGAAATTACCGAACTTTTTTACATTACGCAAAAATACGTACTATTTTGCGTAATGCTTTAATTTTTAATTCGGTGCCAGATTTCATATTTTAATGAAAAAATAGGCTATTATATATAGTTATGTGGTGAATTTAAGTATGTATATAATTGTTTTTTTGAATTATTGCTGTTTCTATTGGAACTCAAAAAACCCGAGTTTTTCGATAAGCAAAAAACACTGAGTTCCTTTGTGTTACAGTTTGAAAAACTATATAATCAAATTTTTAATTTTTGGTCTATATTAGGTATTTATATACGTTTAGGATGCAAAATTGTTTATTTATATACGACAATCTTGGAAATTACCTAACCTTTTTGCATTACGCAATAAAACGTACTATTTTTCGTAATGCTTTAATTTTTAATTCGGTGCCAGATTTTATATTTTAATAAAAAAAAAATAGGCTATTATATAAAGTTATGTGGTTAATTTAAGTCTGTATATACATTATTTTTTGAATTATTGCTGTTTCTATTGGAACTCAAAAAACCCGAGTTTTTCGATAAGAAAAAAAAACTGAGTTACTTTGCGTGACAGCTTAAAAATCTATTTATAGTCATATTATTAATTTTTGTTCTATATTAGGTATTTATACATTTAGGATAGAAAATTGTTTATTTATATACGACAATCTTGGAAATTACCGAACTTTTTTACATTACGCAAAAATACGTACTATTTTGCGTAATGCTTTAATTTTTAATTCGGTGCCAGATTTCATATTTTTATGAAAAAATAGGCTATTTTATATAGTTATGTGGTAAATTTAAGTGTGTATATACATTATTTTTTTTTTTTGAATTATTGTTGTTTCTATTGGAACTCAAAAAACCCGAGTTTTTCGATAAGCAAAAAAAAACTGAGTTCCGTTGTGTTACAGTTTAAAAATCTATTGATAGATAAAATTTTCATTTTTGGTCTATATTAGGTATTTATATACGTTTAGGATGGAAAATTGTTTATTTATATACGACAATCTTGGAAATTACCTAACTTTTTTGCATTACGCAATAAAACGTACTATTTTGTGTATTTCTTTAATTTTTAATTCGGTGCCAGATTTTATATTTTAATAAAAAAATAGGCTATTATACAAAGTTATGTGGTTAATTTAAGTCTGTATATTATTTTTTGAGTTATTGCTGTTTCTATTGGAACTCAAAAAACCCGAGTTTTTCAATATGAAAAAAAAAACTGAGTTCCTTTGCGTGACGGCTTAAAAATCTATTTATAGTCAAATTATTATTTTTTGTTCTATATTAGGTATTTATACGTTTAGGATAGAAAATTGTTTATTTATATACGACAATCTTGGAAATTACCAAACTTTTTTACATTACGCAAAAATACGTACTATTTTGCGTAATGCTTTAATTTTTAATTCGGTGCCAGATTTCATATTTTAATGAAAAAATAGGCTATTTTATATAGTTATGTGATGAATTTAAGTATGTATATACATTTTTTTTTTTTTGAATTATTACTGTTTCTATTGGAACTCAAAAAACCCGAGTTTTCGATAAGCAAAAACACTGAGTTCCTTTGTTTTACAGTTTAAAAAACTATTGATAGTCAAATTTTTAATTTTTGGTCTATATTAGGTATTTATATACGTTAAGATGGAAAATTGTTTATTTATATACGAAAATCTTGGAAATTACTGAACTTTTTGTCATTACGCAAAAATACTTACTATTTTGCGTAATGCTTAAATTTTTAATTCGGTGCCAGATTTTATATTTTAATGAAAAATTAGGCTATTATATATAGTTATGTGGTCAATTTAAGTATGTATATACATTATTTTTTGAATTATTGAAGTTTCTATTGTAACTCAGAAAACCCGAGTTTTTCGATAAGTAAAAAACACTGAGTTCCTTTGCGTGACAGTTTCAAATTCTATTGATAGTCAAATAATTAATTTTTGTTCTATATTAGGTATGTATATATGTTTAGGATGGAAAATTTTTTATTTATATAAGACAATCTGTGAAATTACCGAACTTTTTTACATTATGCAAAAATATGTACTATTTTGCGTAATGCTTTAATTTTTAATTCGGTGCCAGATTTCATATTTTAATGAAAAAATATGCTGTTATATATAGTTATGTGGTGAATTTAAGTATGTATATAATTTGTTTTTTTTTTTTTTGAATTATTGCTGTTTCTATTGGAACTCAAAAAACCCGAGTTTTTCGATAAGAAAAAAAAAAACTGAATTCCTTTGCGTGACAGCTTAAAAATCTATTTATAGTTATATTATTAATTTTTGTTCTATATTAGGTATTTATACATTTAGGATAGAAAATTGTTTATTTATATACGACAATCTTGGAAATTACCGAACTTTTTTACATTAGGCAAAAATACGTACTATTTTGCGTAATGCTTTAATTTTTAATTCGGTTTCCAGATTTCATATTTTAATGAAAAAATAGGCTATTTTATATAGTTATGTGGTGAATTTAAGTATGTATATACATTTTTTTTTTTGAATTATTACTGTTTCTATTGGAACTCAAAAAACCCGAGTTTTTCGATAAGCAAAAAACATTGAGTTCCTTTGTGTTACAGTTTAAAAAACTATTGATAGTCAAATTTTTAATTTTTGGTCTATATTAGGTATTTATATACGTTTAGGATGGAAAATTGTTTATTTATATACGATAATCTTGGAAATTACTGAACTTTTTTGCATTACGCAAAAATACTTACTATTTTGCGTAATGCTTAAATTTTTAATTCGGTGCCAGATTTTATATTTTAATGAAAAAATAGGCTATTATATATAGTTATGTGGTCAATTTAAGTATGTATATACATTATTTTTTGAATTATTGAAGTTTCTATTGTAACTCAGAAAACCCGAGTTTTTCGATAAGTAAAAAACACTGAGTTCCTTTGCGTGACAGTTTAAAATTCTATTGATAGTCAAATAATAAAATTTTTTTCTATATTAGGTATGTATATACGTTTAGGATGGAAAATTGTTTATTTATATACGACAATCTGTGAAATTACCGAACTTTTTTACATTACGCAAAAATACGTACTATTTTGCGTAATGCTTTAATTTTTAATTCGGTGCCAGATTTCGTATTTTAATGAAAAAATAGGCTATTATATATAGTTATGTGGTGAATTTAAGTATGTATATAATTTGTTTTTTTTTTTTGAATTATTGCTGTTTCTATTGGAACTCAAAACACCCGAGTTTTTCGATAAGAAAAAAAAACTGAGTTCCTTTGCGTGACAGCTTAAAAATCTATTTATAGTCATATTATTAATTTTTGTTCTATATTAGGTATTTATACATTTAGGATAGAAAATTGTTTATTTATATACGACAATCTTGGAAATTACCAAACTTTTTTACATTACGCAAAAATACGTACTATTTTTCGTAATGCTTTAATTTTTAATTCGGTGCCAGATTTCATATTTTAATTAAAAAATAGGCTATTTTATATAGTTATGTGGTGAATTTAAGTATGTATATACATTTTTTTTTTGAATTATTACTGTTTCTATTGGAACTCAAAAAACCCGAGTTTTTCGATAAGCAAAAAACACTGAGTTCCTTTGTGTTACAGTTTAAAAAACTATTGATAGTCAAATTTTTAATTTTTGGTCAATATTAGGTATTTATATACGTTTAGGATGGAAAATTGTTTATTTATATACGACAATCTTGGAAATTACTGAACTTTTTTGCATTACGCAAAAATACTTACTATTTTGCGTAATGCTTAAATTTTTAATTCGGTGCCAGATTTTATATTTTAATGAAAAAATAGGCTATTATATATAGTTATGTGGTCAATTTAAGTATGTATATACATTATTTTTTGAATTATTGAAGTTTCTATTGTAACTCAGAAAACCCGAGTTTTTCGATATGTAAAAAACACTGAGTTCCTTTGCGTGACAGTTTAAAATTCTATTGATAGTCAAATAATTAAGTTTTGTTCTATATTAGGTATGTATATACGTTTAGGATGGAAAATTGTTTATTTATATACGACAATCTGTGAAATTACCGAACTTTTTTACATTACGCAAAAATACGTACTATTTTGCGTAATGCTTTAATTTTTAATTCGGTGCCAGATTTCATATTTTAATGAAAAAATAGGCTATTATATATAGTTATGTGGTGAATTTAAGTATGTATATAATTTGTTTTTTTTTTTTTGAATTATTGATGTTTCTATTGGAACTCAAAAAACCCGAGTTTTTCGATAAGAAAAAAAAACTGAGTTCCTTTGCGTGACAGCTTAAAAATCTATTTATAGTCATATTATTAATTTTTGTTCTATATTAGGTATTTATACATTTAGGATAGAAAATTGTTTATTTATATACGACAATCTTGGAAATTACCGAACTTTTTTACATTACGCAAAAATACGTACTATTTTGCGTAATGCTTTAATTTTTAATTCGGTGCCAGATTTCATATTTTTATGAAAAAATAGGCTATTTTATATAGTTATGTGGTAAATTTAAGTATGTATATACATTATTTTTTTTTGAATTATTGTTGTTTCTATTGGAACTCAAAAAACCCGAGTTTTTCGATAAGCAAAAAAAACTGAGTTCCGTTGTGTTACAGTTTAAAAATCTATTGATAGATAAATTTTTAGTTTTTGGTCTATATTAGGTATTTATATACGTTTAGGATGGAAAATTGTTTATTTATATACGACAATCTTGGAAATTACTGAACTTTTTTGCATTACGCGAAAATACTTACTATTTTGCGTAATGCTTAAATTTTTAATTCGGTGCCAGATTTTATATTTTAATGAAAAAATAGGCTATTATATATAGTTATGTGGTCAATTTAAGTATGTATATACATTTTTTTTTTGAATTATTGCTGTTTCTATTGGAACTCAAAAAACCCGAGTTTTTCGATAAGAAAAAAAAACTGAGTTCCTTTGCGTGACAGCTTAAAAATCTATTTATAGTCAAATTATTAATTTTTGTTCTATATTAGGTATTTATACGTTTAGGATAGAAAATTGTTTATTTATATATGACAATCTTGGAAATTACCAAACTTTTTTACATTACGCAAAAATACGTACTATTTTGCGTAATGCTTTAATTTTTAATTCGGTGCCAGATTTCATATTTTAATGAAAAAATAGGCTATTTTATATAGTTATGTGGTGAATTTAAGTATTTATATATTTTTTTTTTTGAATTATTACTGTTTCTATTGTAACTCAAAAAACCCGAGTTTTTCGATAAGTAAAAAACACTGAGTTCCTTTGTGTTACAGTTTAAAAAACTATTGATAGTCAAATTTTTAACTTTTGGTCTATATTAGGTATTTATATACGTTTAGGATAGAAAATTGTTTATTTATATACGACAATCTTGGAAATTACTGAACTTTTTTGCATTACGCAAAAATACTTACTATTTTGCGTAATGCTTAAATTTTTAATTCGGTGCCAGATTTTATATTTTAATGAATAAATAGGCTATTATATATAGTTATGTGGTCAATTTAAGTATGTATATACATTATTTTTTGAATTATTGAAGTTTCTATTGTAACTCAGAAAACCCGAGTTTTTCGATAAATAAAAAACACTGAGTTCCTTTGCGTGACAGTTTAAAATTGTATTGATAGTCAAATAATTAATTTTTGTTCTATATTAGGTATGTATATACGTTTAGGATGGAAAATTGTTTATTTATATACGACAATCTGTGAAATTACCGAACTTTTTTACATTACGCAAAAATACGTACTATTTGGCGTAATGCTTTAATTTTTAATTCGGTGCCAGATTTCATATTTTAATGAAAAAATAGGCTATTATATATAGTTATGTGGTGAATTTAAGTATGTATATAATTTGTTTTTTTTTTTGAATTATTGCTGTTTCTATTGGAACTCAAAAAACCCGAGTTTTTCGATAAGAAAAAAAACTGAGTTCCTTTGCGTGACAGCTTAAAAATCTATTTATAGTCATATTATTAATTTTTGTTCTATATTAGGTATTTATACATTTAGGATAGAAAATTGTTTATTTATATACGACAATCTTAGAAATTACCGAACTTTTTTACATTACGCAAAAATACATACTATTTTGCGTAATGCTTTAATTTTTAATTCGGTGCCAGATTTCATATTTTTATGAAAAAATAGGCTATTTTATATAGTTATGTGGTAAATTTAAATATGTATATACATTATTTTTTTTTGAATTATTGTTGTTTCTATTGGAACTTAAAAAACCCGAGTTTTTCGATAAGCAAAAAAAACTGAGTTCCGTTGTTTTACAGTTTAAAAATCTATTGATAGATAAATTTTTAATTTTTGGTCTATATTAGGTATTTATATACGTTTAGGATGGAAAATTGTTTATTTATATACGACAATCTTGGAAATTACCTAACTTTTTTGCATTACGCAATAAAACGTACTATTTTGTGTAATGCTTTAATTTTTAATTTGGTGCCAGATTTTATATTTTAATGAAAAAATAGGCTATTATACCAAGTTATGTGGTTAATTTAAGTCTGTATATACATTATTTTTTGAATTATTGTTGTTTCTATTGGAACTCAAAAAACCCGAGTTTTTCGATAAGAAAAAAAAACTGAGTTCCTTTGCGTGACAGCTTAAAAATCTATTTATAGTCAAATTATTAATTTTTGTTCTATATTAGGTATTTATACGTTTAGGATAGAAAATTGTTTATTTATATACGACAATCTTGGAAATTACCAAACTTTTTTACATTACGCAAAAATACGTACTATTTTGCGTAATGCTTTAATTTTTAATTCGGTGCCAGATTTCATATTTTAATGAAAAAATAGGCTATTTTATATAGTTATGTGGTGAATTTAATTATGTATATACATTTTTTTTTTTGAATTATTACTGTTTCTATTGAAACTCAAAAAACCCGAGTTTTTCGATAAGCAAAAAACACTGAGTTCCTTTGTGTTACAGTTTTAAAAACTATTGATAGTCAAATTTTTAATTTTTGGTCTATATTAGGTATTTATATACGTTTAGGATGGAAAATTGTTTATTTATATACGACAATCTTGGAAATTACTGAACTTTTTTGCATTACGCAAAAATACTTACTATTTTGCGTAATGCGTAAATTTTTAATTCGGTGCCAGATTTTATATTTTAATGAAAAAATAGGCTATTATATATAGTTATGTGGTCAATTTAAGTATGTATATACATTATTTTTTGAATTATTGAAGTTTCTATTGTAACTCAGAAAACCCGAGTTTTTCGATAAGTAAAAAACACTGATTTCCTTTGCTTGACAGTTTAAAATTCTATAGATAGTCAAATAATTAATTTTTGTTCTATATTAGGTATGTATATACGTTTAGGATGGAAAATTGTTTATTTAAATACGACAATCTGTGAAATTACCTAACTTTTTTACATTACGCAAAAATACGTACTATTTTGCGTAATGCTTTAATTTTTAATTCGGTGCCAGATTTCATATTTTAATGAAAAAATAGGCTATTATATATAGTTTTGTGGTGAATTTAAGTATGTATATAATTTGTTTTTTTTTTGAATTATTGCTGTTTCTATTGGAACTCAAAAAACCCGAGTTTTTCGATAAGCAAAATAAAAACTGAGTTCCGCTGTGTTACAGTTTAAAAATCTATTTATAGTTAAATTTTTAATTTTTCGTCTATATTAGGTATTTATATACGTTTAGTTTGGAAAATTGTTTATTTATATACGACAATCTTTGAAATTACTGAACTTTTTTGCATTACGCAAAAATACTTACTATTTTGCGTAATGCGTAAATTTTTAATTCGGTGCCAGATTTTATATTTTAATGAAAAAATAGGCTATTATATATAGTTATGTGGTCAATTTAAGTATGTATATACATTATTTTTTGAATTATTGAAGTTTCTATTGTAACTCAGAAAACCCGAGTTTTTCGATAAGTAAAAAACACTGATTTCCTTTGCTTGACAGTTTAAAATTCTATAGATAGTCAAATAATTAATTTTTGTTCTATATTAGGTATGTATATACGTTTAGGATGGAAAATTGTTTATTTAAATACGACAATCTGTGAAATTACCTAACTTTTTTACATTACGCAAAAATACGTACTATTTTGCGTAATGCTCTAATTTTTAATTCGGTGCCAGATTTCATATTTTAATGAAAAAATAGGCTATTATATATAGTTTTGTGGTGAATTTAAGTATGTATATAATTTGTTTTTTTTTTGAATTATTGCTGTTTCTATTGGAACTCAAAAAACCCGAGTTTTTCGATAAGCAAAATAAAAACTGAGTTCCGCTGTGTTACAGTTTAAAAATCTATTTATAGTTAAATTTTTAATTTTTCGTCTATATTAGGTATTTATATACGTTTAGTTTGGAAAATTGTTTATTTATATACGACAATCTTTGAAATTACCTAACTTTTTTGCATTACGCAAAAATACGTACTATTTTGACTAATGCTTTAATTTTTAATTCGGTGCCAGATTTCATATTTTAATGAAAAATTAGGCTATTATATATAGTTATGTGGTGAATTTAAGTATGTATATACATTTTTTTTTTGAATTATTGCTGTTTCTTTTGGAACTCAAAAAACCCGAATTTTTCGATAAGCAAAAAAAACTGAGTTCCTTTGCGTGACAGCTTAAAAATCTATTTATAGTCATATTATTAATTTTTGTTCTATATTAGGTATTTATACATTTAGGATAGAAAATTGTTTATTTATATACAACAATCTTGGAAATTACCGAACTTTTTTACATTACGCAAAAATACGTACGATTTTGCGTAATGCTTTAATTTTTAATTCGGTGCCAGATTTCATATTTTTTATGAAAAAATAGGCTATTTTATATAGTTATGTGGTAAATTTAAGTATGTATATACATTATTTTTTTAAATTATTGTTGTTTCTATTGGAACTCAAAAAACCCGAGTTTTTCGATAAGCAAAAAAAACTGAGTTCCGTTGTGTTACAGTTTAAAAATCTATTGATAGATAAATTTTTTATTTTTGGTCTATTTTAGGTATTTATATACGTTTAGGATGGAAAATTGTTTATTTATATACGACAATCTTGGAAATTACTGAACTTTTTTGCATTACGCAAAAATACTTACTATTTTGCGTAATGCTTAAATTTTTAATTCGGTGCCAGATTTTATATTTTAATGAAAAAATAGGCTATTATATATAGTTATGTGGTCAATTTAAGTATGTATATACATTTTTTTTTTGAATTATTGCAGTTTCTATTGGAACTCAAAAAACCTGAGTTTTTCGATAAGAAAAAAAAACTGAGTTCCTTTGCGTGACAGCTTAAAAATCTATTTATAGTCAAATTATTAATTTTTGTTCTATATTAGGTATTTATACGTTTAGGATAGAAAATTGTTTATTTATATACGACAATCTTGGAAATTACCGAACTTTTTTACATTACGCAAAAATACGTACTATTTTGCGTAATGCTTTAATTTTTAATTCGGTGCCAGATTTCATATTTTAATGAAAAAATAGGCTATTATATATAGTTATGTGGTGAATTTAAGTATGTATATATATATATATTTTTTTTTGAATTATTCCTGTTTCTATTGGAACTCAAAAAACCCGAGTTTTTCGATAAGCAAAAAAAAAAAACTGAGTTCCGTTGTGTTACAGTTTAAAAATCTATTGATAGTTAAATTTTTAATTTTTGGTCTATATTAGGTATTTATATACGTTTAGGATGGAAAATTGTTTATTTATATACGACAAACTTTGAAATTACCTAACTTTTTTGCATTACGCAAAAATATGTACTATTTTGCCTAATGCTTTAATTTTTAATTCGGTGCCATATTTCATATTTTAATGAAAAAATAGGCTATTATATATAGTTATGTGGTGAATTTAAGTATGTATAAACATTTTTTTTTTTTGAATTATTGCTGTTTCTATTGGAACTCAAAAAACCCGAGTTTTTCGATAAGCAAAAAACACTGAGTTCCTTTGTGTTACAGTTTGAAAAACTATTGATAGTCAAATTTTTAATTTTTGGTCTATATTAGGTATTTATATACGTTTAGGATGGAAAATTGTTTATTTATATACGACAATCTTGGAAATTACCTAACTTTTTTGCATTACGCAATAAAACGTACTATTTTTCGTAATGCTTTAATTTTTAATTCGGTGCCAGATTTTATATTTTAATAAAAAAAATAGGCTATTATATAAAGTTATGTGGTTAATTTAAGTATGTATATAATTTCTTTTTTTTTTTTTGAATTATTGCTGTTTCTATTGGAACTCAAAAAACCCGAGTTTTTCGATAAGAAAAAAAAACTGAGTTCCTTTGCGTGACAGCTTAAAAATCTATTTATAGTCATATTATTAATTTTTGTTCTATATTAGGTATTTATACATTTAGGATAGAAAATTGTTTATTTATATACGACAATCTTGGAAATTACCGAACTTTTTTACGTTACGCACAAATACGTACTATTATGCGTAATGCTTTAATTTTTAATTCGGTGCCTGATTTCATATTTTTATGAAAAAATAGGCTATTTTATATAGTTATGTGGTAAATTTAAGTATGTATATACATTATTTTTTTTTGAATTATTGTTGTTTCTATTAGAACTCAAAAAACCCGAGTTTTTCGATAACAAAAAAAAACTGAGTTCCGTTGTGTTACAGTTTAAAAAACTATTGATAGTCAAATTTTTAATTTTTGGTCTATATTAGGTATTTATATACGTTTAGGATGGAAAATTGTTTATTTATATACGACAATCTTGGAAATTACTTAACTTTTTTGCATTACGCAAAAATACTTACTATTTTGCGTAATGCTTAAATTTTTAATTTGGTGCCAGATTTTATATTTTAATGAAAAAATAGGATATTATATATAGTTATGTGGTCAATTTAAGTATGTATATACATTATTTTTTGAATTATTGCTGTTTCTAATGGAACTCAAAAAACCCGAGTTTTTCGATAAGAAAAAAAAACTGAGTTCCTTTGCGTGACAGCTTAAAAATCTATTTACAGTCAAATTATTAATTTTTGTTCTATATTAGGTATTTATACGTTTAGGATAGAAAATTGTTTATTTATATACGACAATCTTGGAAATTACCGAACTTTTTTACATTACGCAAAAATACGTACTATTTTGCGTAATGCTTTAATTTTTAATTCGGTGCCAGATTTCATATTTTAATGAAAAAATAGGCTATTTTATATAGTTATGTGGTGAATTTAAGTATGTATATACATTTTTTTTTGAATTATTACTGTTTCTATTGGAACTCAAAAAACCCGAGTTTTTCGATAAGCAAAAAACACTGAGTTCCTTTGTGTTACAGTTTAAAAAACTATTGATAGTCAAATTTTTAATTTTTGGTCTATATTAGGTATTTATATACGTTTAGGATGGAAAATTGTTTATTTATATACGACAATCTTGGAAATTACTTAACTTTTTTGCATTACGCAAAAATACTTACTATTTTGCGTAATGCTTAAATTTTTAATTTGGTGCCAGATTTTATATTTTAATGAAAAAATAGGATATTATATATAGTTATGTGGTCAATTTAAGTATGTATATACATTATTTTTTGAATTATTGAAGTTTCTATTGTAACTCAGAAAACCCGAGTTTTTCGATAAGTAAAAAACACTGAGTTCCTTTGCGTCACAGTTTAAAATTCTATTGATAGTCAAATAATTAATTTTTGTTCTATATTAGGTATGTATATACGTTTAGGATGGAAAATTGTTTATTTATATACGACAATCTGTGAAATTACCGAACTTTTTTACATTACGCAAAAATACGTACTATTTTGCGTAATGCTTTAATTTTTAATTCGGTGCCAGATTTCATATTTTAATGAAAAAATAGGCTATTATATATAGTTATGTGGTGAATTTAAGTATGTATATATTTTGTTTTTTTTTTTTTTGAATTATTGCTGTTTCTATTGGAACTCAAAAAACCCGAGTTTTTCGATAAGCAAAATAAAAACTGAGTTCCGCTGTGTTACAGTTTAAAAATCTATTTATAGTTAAATTTTTAATTTTTGGTCTATATTAGGTATTTATATACGTTTAGGATGGAAAATTGTTTATTTATATACGACAATCTTTGAAATTACCTAACTTTTTTGCATTACGCAAAAATACGTACTATTTTGACTAATGCTTTAATTTTTAATTCGGTGCCAGATTTCATATTTTAATGAAAAATTAGGCTATTATATATAGTTATGTGGTGAATTTAAGTATGTATGTACATTTTTTTTTTGAACTATTGCCTTTTCATTTGGAACTCAAAAAACCCGAGTTTTTCGATAAAAAACTGTTCCCTTTGCGTGACAGCTTAAAAATCTATTTATTGTCAAATTATTAATTTTTGTTCTATATTAGGTATTTATACGTTTAGGATGGAAAATTGTTTATTTATATACGATAATCTTGGAAATTACCGAACTTTTTTACATTACGCAAAAATACGTACTATTTTGCGTAATGCTTTAATATTTAATTCGGTGCCAGATTTCATATTTTAATGAAAAAATAGGCTATTTTATATAGTTATGTGGTGAATTTAAGTATGTATATACATTTTTTTTTTGAATTATTGCTGTTTCTATTGGAACTCAGAAAACCCGAGTTTTTCGATAAATAAAAAACACTGAGTTCCTTTGCGTGACAGTTTAAAATTCTATTGATAGTCAAATAATTAATTTTTGTTCTATATTAGGTATGTATATACGTTTAGGATGGAAAATTGTTTATTTATATACGACAATCTGTGAAATTACCGAACTTTTTTACATTACGCAAAAATACGTACTATTTGGCGTAATGCTTTAATTTTTAATTCGGTGCCAGATTTCATATTTTAATGAAAAAATAGGCTATTATATATAGTTATGTGGTGAATTTAAGTATGTATATAATTTGTTTTTTTTTTTGAATTATTGCTGTTTCTATTGGAACTCAAAAAACCCGAGTTTTTCGATAAGAAAAAAAACTGAGTTCCTTTGCGTGACAGCTTAAAAATCTATTTATAGTCATATTATTAATTTTTGTTCTATATTAGGTATTTATACATTTAGGATAGAAAATTGTTTATTTATATACGACAATCTTAGAAATTACCGAACTTTTTTACATTACGCAAAAATACATACTATTTTGCGTAATGCTTTAATTTTTAATTCGGTGCCAGATTTCATATTTTTATGAAAAAATAGGCTATTTTATATAGTTATGTGGTAAATTTAAATATGTATATACATTATTTTTTTTTGAATTATTGTTGTTTCTATTGGAACTTAAAAAACCCGAGTTTTTCGATAAGCAAAAAAAACTGAGTTCCGTTGTTTTACAGTTTAAAAATCTATTGATAGATAAATTTTTAATTTTTGGTCTATATTAGGTATTTATATACGTTTAGGATGGAAAATTGTTTATTTATATACGACAATCTTGGAAATTACCTAACTTTTTTGCATTACGCAATAAAACGTACTATTTTGTGTAATGCTTTAATTTTTAATTTGGTGCCAGATTTTATATTTTAATGAAAAAATAGGCTATTATACCAAGTTATGTGGTTAATTTAAGTCTGTATATACATTATTTTTTGAATTATTGTTGTTTCTATTGGAACTCAAAAAACCCGAGTTTTTCGATAAGAAAAAAAAACTGAGTTCCTTTGCGTGACAGCTTAAAAATCTATTTATAGTCAAATTATTAATTTTTGTTCTATATTAGGTATTTATACGTTTAGGATAGAAAATTGTTTATTTATATACGACAATCTTGGAAATTACCAAACTTTTTTACATTACGCAAAAATACGTACTATTTTGCGTAATGCTTTAATTTTTAATTCGGTGCCAGATTTCATATTTTAATGAAAAAATAGGCTATTTTATATAGTTATGTGGTGAATTTAATTATGTATATACATTTTTTTTTTTGAATTATTACTGTTTCTATTGAAACTCAAAAAACCCGAGTTTTTCGATAAGCAAAAAACACTGAGTTCCTTTGTGTTACAGTTTTAAAAACTATTGATAGTCAAATTTTTAATTTTTGGTCTATATTAGGTATTTATATACGTTTAGGATGGAAAATTGTTTATTTATATACGACAATCTTGGAAATTACTGAACTTTTTTGCATTACGCAAAAATACTTACTATTTTGCGTAATGCGTAAATTTTTAATTCGGTGCCAGATTTTATATTTTAATGAAAAAATAGGCTATTATATATAGTTATGTGGTCAATTTAAGTATGTATATACATTATTTTTTGAATTATTGAAGTTTCTATTGTAACTCAGAAAACCCGAGTTTTTCGATAAGTAAAAAACACTGATTTCCTTTGCTTGACAGTTTAAAATTCTATAGATAGTCAAATAATTAATTTTTGTTCTATATTAGGTATGTATATACGTTTAGGATGGAAAATTGTTTATTTAAATACGACAATCTGTGAAATTACCTAACTTTTTTACATTACGCAAAAATACGTACTATTTTGCGTAATGCTTTAATTTTTAATTCGGTGCCAGATTTCATATTTTAATGAAAAAATAGGCTATTATATATAGTTTTGTGGTGAATTTAAGTATGTATATAATTTGTTTTTTTTTTGAATTATTGCTGTTTCTATTGGAACTCAAAAAACCCGAGTTTTTCGATAAGCAAAATAAAAACTGAGTTCCGCTGTGTTACAGTTTAAAAATCTATTTATAGTTAAATTTTTAATTTTTCGTCTATATTAGGTATTTATATACGTTTAGTTTGGAAAATTGTTTATTTATATACGACAATCTTTGAAATTACTGAACTTTTTTGCATTACGCAAAAATACTTACTATTTTGCGTAATGCGTAAATTTTTAATTCGGTGCCAGATTTTATATTTTAATGAAAAAATAGGCTATTATATATAGTTATGTGGTCAATTTAAGTATGTATATACATTATTTTTTGAATTATTGAAGTTTCTATTGTAACTCAGAAAACCCGAGTTTTTCGATAAGTAAAAAACACTGATTTCCTTTGCTTGACAGTTTAAAATTCTATAGATAGTCAAATAATTAATTTTTGTTCTATATTAGGTATGTATATACGTTTAGGATGGAAAATTGTTTATTTAAATACGACAATCTGTGAAATTACCTAACTTTTTTACATTACGCAAAAATACGTACTATTTTGCGTAATGCTCTAATTTTTAATTCGGTGCCAGATTTCATATTTTAATGAAAAAATAGGCTATTATATATAGTTTTGTGGTGAATTTAAGTATGTATATAATTTGTTTTTTTTTTGAATTATTGCTGTTTCTATTGGAACTCAAAAAACCCGAGTTTTTCGATAAGCAAAATAAAAACTGAGTTCCGCTGTGTTACAGTTTAAAAATCTATTTATAGTTAAATTTTTAATTTTTCGTCTATATTAGGTATTTATATACGTTTAGTTTGGAAAATTGTTTATTTATATACGACAATCTTTGAAATTACCTAACTTTTTTGCATTACGCAAAAATACGTACTATTTTGACTAATGCTTTAATTTTTAATTCGGTGCCAGATTTCATATTTTAATGAAAAATTAGGCTATTATATATAGTTATGTGGTGAATTTAAGTATGTATATACATTTTTTTTTTGAATTATTGCTGTTTCTTTTGGAACTCAAAAAACCCGAATTTTTCGATAAGCAAAAAAAACTGAGTTCCTTTGCGTGACAGCTTAAAAATCTATTTATAGTCATATTATTAATTTTTGTTCTATATTAGGTATTTATACATTTAGGATAGAAAATTGTTTATTTATATACAACAATCTTGGAAATTACCGAACTTTTTTACATTACGCAAAAATACGTACGATTTTGCGTAATGCTTTAATTTTTAATTCGGTGCCAGATTTCATATTTTTTATGAAAAAATAGGCTATTTTATATAGTTATGTGGTAAATTTAAGTATGTATATACATTATTTTTTTAAATTATTGTTGTTTCTATTGGAACTCAAAAAACCCGAGTTTTTCGATAAGCAAAAAAAACTGAGTTCCGTTGTGTTACAGTTTAAAAATCTATTGATAGATAAATTTTTTATTTTTGGTCTATTTTAGGTATTTATATACGTTTAGGATGGAAAATTGTTTATTTATATACGACAATCTTGGAAATTACTGAACTTTTTTGCATTACGCAAAAATACTTACTATTTTGCGTAATGCTTAAATTTTTAATTCGGTGCCAGATTTTATATTTTAATGAAAAAATAGGCTATTATATATAGTTATGTGGTCAATTTAAGTATGTATATACATTTTTTTTTTGAATTATTGCAGTTTCTATTGGAACTCAAAAAACCTGAGTTTTTCGATAAGAAAAAAAAACTGAGTTCCTTTGCGTGACAGCTTAAAAATCTATTTATAGTCAAATTATTAATTTTTGTTCTATATTAGGTATTTATACGTTTAGGATAGAAAATTGTTTATTTATATACGACAATCTTGGAAATTACCGAACTTTTTTACATTACGCAAAAATACGTACTATTTTGCGTAATGCTTTAATTTTTAATTCGGTGCCAGATTTCATATTTTAATGAAAAAATAGGCTATTATATATAGTTATGTGGTGAATTTAAGTATGTATATATATATATTTTTTTTTTTGAATTATTCCTGTTTCTATTGGAACTCAAAAAACCCGAGTTTTTCGATAAGCAAAAAAAAAAAACTGAGTTCCGTTGTGTTACAGTTTAAAAATCTATTGATAGTTAAATTTTTAATTTTTGGTCTATATTAGGTATTTATATACGTTTAGGATGGAAAATTGTTTATTTATATACGACAAACTTTGAAATTACCTAACTTTTTTGCATTACGCAAAAATATGTACTATTTTGCCTAATGCTTTAATTTTTAATTCGGTGCCATATTTCATATTTTAATGAAAAAATAGGCTATTATATATAGTTATGTGGTGAATTTAAGTATGTATAAACATTTTTTTTTTTTGAATTATTGCTGTTTCTATTGGAACTCAAAAAACCCGAGTTTTTCGATAAGCAAAAAACACTGAGTTCCTTTGTGTTACAGTTTGAAAAACTATTGATAGTCAAATTTTTAATTTTTGGTCTATATTAGGTATTTATATACGTTTAGGATGGAAAATTGTTTATTTATATACGACAATCTTGGAAATTACCTAACTTTTTTGCATTACGCAATAAAACGTACTATTTTTCGTAATGCTTTAATTTTTAATTCGGTGCCAGATTTTATATTTTAATAAAAAAAATAGGCTATTATATAAAGTTATGTGGTTAATTTAAGTATGTATATAATTTGTTTTTTTTTTTTTGAATTATTGCTGTTTCTATTGGAACTCAAAAAACCCGAGTTTTTCGATAAGAAAAAAAAACTGAGTTCCTTTGCGTGACAGCTTAAAAATCTATTTATAGTCATATTATTAATTTTTGTTCTATATTAGGTATTTATACATTTAGGATAGAAAATTGTTTATTTATATACGACAATCTTGGAAATTACCGAACTTTTTTACGTTACGCACAAATACGTACTATTATGCGTAATGCTTTAATTTTTAATTCGGTGCCTGATTTCATATTTTTATGAAAAAATAGGCTATTTTATATAGTTATGTGGTAAATTTAAGTATGTATATACATTATTTTTTTTTGAATTATTGTTGTTTCTATTAGAACTCAAAAAACCCGAGTTTTTCGATAACAAAAAAAAACTGAGTTCCGTTGTGTTACAGTTTAAAAAACTATTGATAGTCAAATTTTTAATTTTTGGTCTATATTAGGTATTTATATACGTTTAGGATGGAAAATTGTTTATTTATATACGACAATCTTGGAAATTACTTAACTTTTTTGCATTACGCAAAAATACTTACTATTTTGCGTAATGCTTAAATTTTTAATTTGGTGCCAGATTTTATATTTTAATGAAAAAATAGGATATTATATATAGTTATGTGGTCAATTTAAGTATGTATATACATTATTTTTTGAATTATTGCTGTTTCTAATGGAACTCAAAAAACCCGAGTTTTTCGATAAGAAAAAAAAACTGAGTTCCTTTGCGTGACAGCTTAAAAATCTATTTACAGTCAAATTATTAATTTTTGTTCTATATTAGGTATTTATACGTTTAGGATAGAAAATTGTTTATTTATATACGACAATCTTGGAAATTACCGAACTTTTTTACATTACGCAAAAATACGTACTATTTTGCGTAATGCTTTAATTTTTAATTCGGTGCCAGATTTCATATTTTAATGAAAAAATAGGCTATTTTATATAGTTATGTGGTGAATTTAAGTATGTATATACATTTTTTTTTGAATTATTTCTGTTTCTATTGGAACTCAAAAAACCCGAGTTTTTCGATAAGCAAAAAACACTGAGTTCCTTTGTGTTACAGTTTAAAAAACTATTGATAGTCAAATTTTTAATTTTTGGTCTATATTAGGTATTTATATACGTTTAGGATGGAAAATTGTTTATTTATATACGACAATCTTGGAAATTACTTAACTTTTTTGCATTACGCAAAAATACTTACTATTTTGCGTAATGCTTAAATTTTTAATTTGGTGCCAGATTTTATATTTTAATGAAAAAATAGGATATTATATATAGTTATGTGGTCAATTTAAGTATGTATATACATTATTTTTTGAATTATTGAAGTTTCTATTGTAACTCAGAAAACCCGAGTTTTTCGATAAGTAAAAAACACTGAGTTCCTTTGCGTCACAGTTTAAAATTCTATTGATAGTCAAATAATTAATTTTTGTTCTATATTAGGTATGTATATACGTTTAGGATGGAAAATTGTTTATTTATATACGACAATCTGTGAAATTACCGAACTTTTTTACATTACGCAAAAATACGTACTATTTTGCGTAATGCTTTAATTTTTAATTCGGTGCCAGATTTCATATTTTAATGAAAAAATAGGCTATTATATATAGTTATGTGGTGAATTTAAGTATGTATATATTTTGTTTTTTTTTTTTTTGAATTATTGCTGTTTCTATTGGAACTCAAAAAACCCGAGTTTTTCGATAAGCAAAATAAAAACTGAGTTCCGCTGTGTTACAGTTTAAAAATCTATTTATAGTTAAATTTTTAATTTTTGGTCTATATTAGGTATTTATATACGTTTAGGATGGAAAATTGTTTATTTATATACGACAATCTTTGAAATTACCTAACTTTTTTGCATTACGCAAAAATACGTACTATTTTGACTAATGCTTTAATTTTTAATTCGGTGCCAGATTTCATATTTTAATGAAAAATTAGGCTATTATATATAGTTATGTGGTGAATTTAAGTATGTATGTACATTTTTTTTTTGAACTATTGCCTTTTCATTTGGAACTCAAAAAACCCGAGTTTTTCGATAAAAAACTGTTCCCTTTGCGTGACAGCTTAAAAATCTATTTATTGTCAAATTATTAATTTTTGTTCTATATTAGGTATTTATACGTTTAGGATGGAAAATTGTTTATTTATATACGATAATCTTGGAAATTACCGAACTTTTTTACATTACGCAAAAATACGTACTATTTTGCGTAATGCTTTAATATTTAATTCGGTGCCAGATTTCATATTTTAATGAAAAAATAGGCTATTTTATATAGTTATGTGGTGAATTTAAGTATGTATATACATTTTTTTTTTGAATTATTGCTGTTTCTATTGGAACTCAAAAAACCCGAGTTTTTCGATAAGCAAAAAAAACTGAGTTCCTTTGCGTGACAGCTTAAAAATCTATTTATAGTCATATTATTAATTTTTGTTCTATATTAGGTATTTATACATTTAGGATAGAAAATTGTTTATTTATATACGACAATCTTGGAAATTACCGAACTTTTTTACATTACGCAAAAATACGTACTATTTTGCGTAATGCTTTAATTTTTAATTCGGTGCCAGATTTCATATTTTTATGAAAAAATAGGCTATTTTATATAGTTATGTGGTAAATTTAAGTATGTATATACATTATTTTTTTTTTAATTATTGTTGTTTCTATTGGAACTCAAAAAACCCGAGTTTTTCGATAAGCAAAAAAAACTGATTTCCGTTGTGTTACAGTTTAAAAATCTATTGATAGATAAATTTTTTATTTTTGGTCTATTTTAGGTATTTATATACATTTAGGATGGAAAATTGTTTATTTATATACGACAATCTTGGAAATTACTGAACTTTTTTGCATTACGCAAAAATACTTACTATTTTGCGTAATGCTTAAATTTTTAATTCGTTGCCAGATTTTATATTTTAATGAAAAAATAGGCTATTATATATAGTTATGTGGTCAATTTAAGTATGTATATACATTTTTTTTTGAATTATTGCTGTTTCTGTTGGAACTCAAAAAACCCGAGTTTTTCGATAAGAAAAAAAAACTGAGTTCCTTTGCGTGACAGCTTAAAAATCTATTTATAGTCAAATTATTAATTTTTGTTCTATATTAGGTATTTATACGTTTAGGATGGAAAATTGTTTATTTATATACGACAATCTTGGAAATTACCGAACTTTTTTACATTACGCAAAAATACGTACTATTTTGCGTAATGCTTTAATTTTTAATTCGGTGCCAGATTTCATATTTTAATGAAAAAATAGGCTATTTTATATAGTTATGTGGTGAATTTAAGTATGTATATACATTTTTTTTTTGAATTATTACTGTTTCTATTGGAACTCAAAAAACCCGAGTTTTTCGATAAGCAAAAAACACTGAGTTCCTTTGTGTTACAGTTTAAAAAACTATTGATAGTCAAATTTTTAATTTTTGGTCTATATTAGGTATTTATATACGTTTAGGATGGAAAATTGTTTATTTATATACGACAATCTTGGAAATTACTTAACTTTTTTGCATTACGCAAAAATACTTACTATTTTGCGTAATGCTTAAATTTTTAATTTGGTGCCAGATTTTATATTTTAATGAAAAAATAGGATATTATATATAGTTATGTGGTCAATTTAAGTATGTATATACATTATTTTTTGAATTATTGAAGTTTCTATTGTAACTCAGAAAACCCGAGTTTTTCGATAAGTAAAAAACACTGAGTTCCTTTGCGTCACAGTTTAAAATTCTATTGATAGTCAAATAATTAATTTTTGTTCTATATTAGGTATGTATATACGTTTAGGATGGAAAATTGTTTATTTATATACGACAATCTGTGAAATTACCGAACTTTTTTACATTACGCAAAAATACGTACTATTTTGCGTAATGCTTTAATTTTTAATTCGGTGCCAGATTTCATATTTTAATGAAAAAATAGGCTATTATATATAGTTATGTGGTGAATTTAAGTATGTATATATTTTGTTTTTTTTTTTTTGAATTATTGCTGTTTCTATTGGAACTCAAAAAACCCGAGTTTTTCGATAAGCAAAATAAAAACTGAGTTCCGCTGTGTTACAGTTTAAAAATCTATTTATAGTTAAATTTTTAATTTTTGGTCTATATTAGGTATTTATATACGTTTAGGATGGAAAATTGTTTATTTATATACGACAATCTTTGAAATTACCTAACTTTTTTGCATTACGCAAAAATACGTACTATTTTGACTAATGCTTTAATTTTTAATTCGGTGCCAGATTTCATATTTTAATGAAAAATTAGGCTATTATATATAGTTATGTGGTGAATTTAAGTATGTATGTACATTTTTTTTTTGAACTATTGCCTTTTCATTTGGAACTCAAAAAACCCGAGTTTTTCGATAAAAAACTGTTCCCTTTGCGTGACAGCTTAAAAATCTATTTATTGTCAAATTATTAATTTTTGTTCTATATTAGGTATTTATACGTTTAGGATGGAAAATTGTTTTTTTATATACGACAATCTTGGAAACTACCGAACTTTTTTACATTACGCAAAAATACGTACTATTTTGCGTAATGCTTTAATTTTTAATTCGGTGCCAGATTTCATATTTTAATGAAAAAATAGGCTATTTTATATAGTTATGTGGTGAATTTAAGTATGTATATACATTTTTTTTTTGAATTATTGCTGTTTCTATTGGAACTCAAAAAACCCGAGTTTTTCGATAAGCAAAAAAAACTGAGTTCCTTTGCGTGACAGCTTAAAAATCTATTTATAGTCATATTATTAATTTTTGTTCTATATTAGGTATTTATACATTTAGGATAGAAAATTGTTTATTTATATACGACAATCTTGGAAATTACCGAACTTTTTTACATTACGCAAAAATACGTACTATTTTGCGTAATGCTTTAATTTTTAATTCGGTGCCAGATTTCATATTTTTATGAAAAAATAGGCTATTTTATATAGTTATGTGGTAAATTTAAGTATGTATATACATTATTTTTTTTTAATTATTGTTGTTTCTATTGGAACTCAAAAAACCCGAGTTTTTCGATAAGCAAAAAAAACTGATTTCCGTTGTGTTACAGTTTAAAAATCTATTGATAGATAAATTTTTTATTTTTGGTCTATTTTAGGTATTTATATACATTTAGGATGGAAAATTGTTTATTTATATACGACAATCTTGGAAATTACTGAACTTTTTTGCATTACGCAAAAATACTTACTATTTTGCGTAATGCTTAAATTTTTAATTCGTTGCCAGATTTTATATTTTAATGAAAAAATAGGCTATTATATATAGTTATGTGGTCAATTTAAGTATGTATATACATTTTTTTTTGAATTATTGCTGTTTCTGTTGGAACTCAAAAAACCCGAGTTTTTCGATAAGAAAAAAAAACTGAGTTCCTTTGCGTGACAGCTTAAAAATCTATTTATAGTCAAATTATTAATTTTTGTTCTATATTAGGTATTTATACGTTTAGGATGGAAAATTGTTTATTTATATACGACAATCTTGGAAATTACCGAACTTTTTTACATTACGCAAAAATACGTACTATTTTGCGTAATGCTTTAATTTTTAATTCGGTGCCAGATTTCATATTTTAATGAAAAAATAGGCTATTTTATATAGTTATGTGGTGAATTTAAGTATGTATATACATTTTTTTTTTGAATTATTACTGTTTCTATTGGAACTCAAAAAACCCGAGTTTTTCGATAAGCAAAAAACACTGAGTTCCTTTGTGTTACAGTTTAAAAAACTATTGATAGTCAAATTTTTAATTTTTGGTCTATATTAGGTATTTATATACGTTTAGGATGGAAAATTGTTTATTTATATACGACAATCTTGGAAATTACTTAACTTTTTTGCATTACGCAAAAATACTTACTATTTTGCGTAATGCTTAAATTTTTAATTTGGTGCCAGATTTTATATTTTAATGAAAAAATAGGATATTATATATAGTTATGTGGTCAATTTAAGTATGTATATACATTATTTTTTGAATTATTGAAGTTTCTATTGTAACTCAGAAAACCCGAGTTTTTCGATAAGTAAAAAAACACTGAGTTCCTTTGCGTCACAGTTTAAAATTCTATTGATAGTCAAATAATTAATTTTTGTTCTATATTAGGTATGTATATACGTTTAGGATGGAAAATTGTTTATTTATATACGACAATCTGTGAAATTACCGAACTTTTTTACATTACGCAAAAATACGTACTATTTTGCGTAATGCTTTAATTTTTAATTCGGTGCCAGATTTCATATTTTAATGAAAAAATAGGCTATTATATATAGTTATGTGGTGAATTTAAGTATGTATATATTTTGTTTTTTTTTTTTTTGAAATTATTGCTGTTTCTATTGGAACTCAAAAAACCCGAGTTTTTCGATAAGCAAAATAAAAACTGAGTTCCGCTGTGTTACAGTTTAAAAATCTATTTATAGTTAAATTTTTAATTTTTGGTCTATATTAGGTATTTATATACGTTTAGGATGGAAAATTGTTTATTTATATACGACAATCTTTGAAATTACCTAACTTTTTTGCATTACGCAAAAATACGTACTATTTTGACTAATGCTTTAATTTTTAATTCGGTGCCAGATTTCATATTTTAATGAAAAATTAGGCTATTATATATAGTTATGTGGTGAATTTAAGTATGTATATACATTTTTTTTTTGAACTATTGCCTTTTCATTTGGAACTCAAAAAACCCGAGTTTTTCGATAAAAAACTGTTCCCTTTGCGTGACAGCTTAAAAATCTATTTATTGTCAAATTATTAATTTTTGTTCTATATTAGGTATTTATACGTTTAGGATGGAAAATTGTTTATTTATATACGACAATCTTGGAAATTACCGAACTTTTTTACATTACGCAAAAATACGTACTATTTTGCGTAATGCTTTAATTTTTAATTCGGTGCCAGATTTCATATTTTAATGAAAAAATAGGCTATTTTATATAGTTATGTGGTGAATTTAAGTATGTATATACATTTTTTTTTTGAATTATTGCTGTTTCTATTGGAACTCAAAAAACCCGAGTTTTTCGATAAGCAAAAAAAACTGAGTTCCTTTGCGTGACAGCTTAAAAATCTATTTATAGTCATATTATTAATTTTTGTTCTATATTAGGTATTTATACATTTAGGATAGAAAATTGTTTATTTATATACGACAATCTTGGAAATTACCGAACTTTTTTACATTACGCAAAAATACGTACTATTTTGCGTAATGCTTTAATTTTTAATTCGGTGCCAGATTTCATATTTTTATGAAAAAATAGGCTATTTTATATAGTTATGTGGTAAATTTAAGTATGTATATACATTATTTTTTTTTTAATTATTGTTGTTTCTATTGGAACTCAAAAAACCCGAGTTTTTCGATAAGCAAAAAAAACTGATTTCCGTTGTGTTACAGTTTAAAAATCTATTGATAGATAAATTTTTTATTTTTGGTCTATTTTAGGTATTTATATACATTTAGGATGGAAAATTTTTTATTTATATACGACAATCTTGGAAATTACTGAACTTTTTTGCATTACGCAAAAATACTTACTATTTTGCGTAATGCTTAAATTTTTAATTCGGTGCCAGATTTTATATTTTAATGAAAAAATAGGCTATTATATATAGTTATGTGGTCAATTTAAGTATGTATATACATTTTTTTTTTGAATTATTGCTGTTTCTGTTGGAACTCAAAAAACCCGAGTTTTTCGATAAGAAAAAAAAAACTGAGTTCCTTTGCGTGACAGCTTAAAATCTATTTATAGTCAAATTATTAATTTTTGTTCTATATTAGGTATTTATACGTTTAGGATAGAAAATTGTTTATTTATATACGACAATCTTGGAAATTACCAAACTTTCTTACATTACGCAAAAATACGTACTATTTTGCGTAATGCTTTAATTTTTAATTCGGTACCAGATTTCATATTTTAATGAAAAAATAGGCTATTTTATATAGTTATGTGGTGAATTTAAGTATGTATATACATTTTTTTTTAATTATTACTGTTTCTATTGGAACTCAAAAAACCCGAGTTTTTCGATATGCAAAAAACACTGAGTTCCTTTGTGTTACAGTTTAAAAAACTATTGATAGTCAAATTATTAATTTTTGGTCTATATTAGGTATTTATATACGTTTAGGATGGAAAATTGTTTATTTATATACGACAATCTTGGAAATTACTGAACTTTTTTGCATTACGCAAAAATACTTACTATTTTGCGTAATGCTTAAATTTTTAATTCGGTGCCAGATTTTATATTTTAATGAAAAATAGGCTATTATATATAGTTATGTGGTCAATTTAAGTATGTATATACATTATTTTTTGAATTATTGAAGTTTCTATTGTAACTCAGAAAACCCGAGTTTTTCGATAAGAAAAAAACACTGAGTTCCTTTGCGTGACAGTTTAAAATTCTATTGATAGTCAAATAATTAATTTTTATTCTATATTAGGTATGTATATACGTTTAGGATGGAAAATTGTTTATTTATATACGACAATCTTGGAAATTACCGAACTTTTTTACATTACGCAAAAATACGTACTATTTTGCGTAATGCTTTAATTTTTAATTCGGTGCCAGATTTCATATTTTAATGAAAAAATAGGCTATTATATATAGTTATGTGGTAAATTTAAGTATGTATATAATTTTTTTTTTTTTTGAATTATTGCTGTTTCTATTGGAACTCAAAAAACCCGAGTTTTTCGATAAGCAAAAAAAAAAACTGAGTTCCGTTGTGTTACAGTTTAAAAATCTATTGATAGTTAAATTTTTAAGTTTTGGTCTATATTAGGTTTTTATATACGTTTAGGATGGAAAATTGTTTATTTATATACGACAATCTTTGAAATTACCTACCTTTTTTGCATTACGTAAAAATACGTACTATTTTGCCTAATGCTTTAATTTTTAATTCGGTGCCATATTTCATATTTTAATGAAAAAACAGGCTATTATATATAGTTATGTGGTGAATTTAATGTATGTATATACATTTTTTTTTAATTATTGCCGCTTCAATTGGAACTCAAAAAACCCTTGTTTTTCGATAAGCAAAAAACACTGAGTTCCTTTGTGTTACAGTTTGAAAAACTATTGATAGTCAAATTTTTAATTTTTGGTCTATATTAGGTATTTATATACGTTTAGGATGGAAAATTGTTTATTTATATACGACAATCTTGGAAATTACCTAACTTTTTTGCATTACGCAATAAAACGTACTATTTTTCGTAATGCTTTAATTTTTAATTCGGTGCCAGATTTTATATTTTAATAAAAAAATAGGCTATTATATAAAGTTATGTGGTTAATTTAAGTCTGTATATACATTATTTTTTGAATTATTGCTGTTTCTATTGGAACTCAAAAAACCCGAGTTTTTCGATAAGAAAAAAAAACTGAGTTCCTTTGTGTGACAGCTTAAAAATCTATTTATAGTCATATTATTAATTTTTGTTCTATATTACGTATTTATACATTTAGGATAGAAAATTGTTTATTTATATACGACAATCTTGGAAATTACCGAACTTTTTTACATTACGCAAAAATACTTACTATTTTGCGTAATGCTTAAATTTTTAATTCGGTGCCAGATTTTATATTTTAATGAAAAAATAGGCTATTATATATAGTTATGTGGTCAATTTAAGTATGTATATACATTTTTTTTTGAATTATTGCTGTTTCTGTTGGAACTCAAAAAACCTGAGTTTTTCGATAAGAAAAAAAAACTGAGTTCCTTTGCGTGACAGCTTAAAAATCTATTTATAGTCAAATTATTAATTTTTGTTCTATATTAGGTATTTATACGTTTAGGATGGAAAATTGTTTATTTATATACGACAATCTTGGAAATTACCGAACTTTTTTACATTACGCAAAAATACGTACTATTTTGCGTAATGCTTTAATTTTTAATTCGGTGCCAGATTTCATATTTTAATGAAAAAATAGGCTATTTTATATAGTTATGTGGTGAATTTAAGTATGTATATACATTTTTTTTTTTTGAATTATTACTGTTTCTATTGGAACTCAAAAAACCCGAGTTTTTCGATAAGCAAAAAACACTGAGTTCCTTTGTGTTACAGTTTAAAAAACTATTGATAGTCAAATTTTTAATTTTTGGTCTATATTAGGTATTTATATACGTTTAGGATGGAAAATTGTTTATTTATATACGACAATCTTGGAAATTACTTAACTTTTTTGCATTACGCAAAAATACTTACTATTTTGCGTAATGCTTAAATTTTTAATTTGGTGCCAGATTTTATATTTTAATGAAAAAATAGGATATTATATATTGTTATGTGGTCAATTTAAGTATGTATATACATTATTTTTTGAATTATTGAAGTTTCTATTGTAACTCAGAAAACCCGAGTTTTTCGATAAGTAAAAAACACTGAGTTCCTTTGCGTCACAGTTTAAAATTCTATTGATAGTCAAATAATTAATTTTTGTTCTATATTAGGTATGTATATACGTTTAGGATGGAAAATTGTTTATTTATATACGACAATCTGTGAAATTACCGAACTTTTTTACATTACGCAAAAATACGTACTATTTTGCGTAATGCTTTAATTTTTAATTCGGTGCCAGATTTCATATTTTAATGAAAAAATAGGCTATTATATATAGTTATGTGGTGAATTTAAGTATGTATATATTTTGTTTTTTTTTTTTTGAATTATTGCTGTTTCTATTGGAACTCAAAAAACCCGAGTTTTTCGATAAGCAAAATAAAAACTGAGTTCCGCTGTGTTACAGTTTAAAAATCTATTTATAGTTAAATTTTTAATTTTTGGTCTATATTAGGTATTTATATACGTTTAGGATGGAAAATTGTTTATTTATATACGACAATCTTTGAAATTACCTAACTTTTTTGCATTACGCAAAAATACGTACTATTTTGACTAATGCTTTAATTTTTAATTCGGTGCCAGATTTCATATTTTAATGAAAAATTAGGCTATTATATATAGTTATGTGGTGAATTTAAGTATGTATATACATTTTTTTTTTGAACTATTGCCTTTTCATTTGGAACTCAAAAAACCCGAGTTTTTCGATAAAAAACTGTTCCCTTTGCGTGACAGCTTAAAAATCTATTTATTGTCAAATTATTAATTTTTGTTCTATATTAGGTATTTATACGTTTAGGATGGAAAATTGTTTTTTTATATACGACAATCTTGGAAACTACCGAACTTTTTTACATTACGCAAAAATACGTACTATTTTGCGTAATGCTTTAATTTTTAATTCGGTGCCAGATTTCATATTTTAATGAAAAAATAGGCTATTTTATATAGTTATGTGGTGAATTTAAGTATGTATATACATTTTTTTTTTGAATTATTGCTGTTTCTATTGGAACTCAAAAAACCCGAGTTTTTCGATAAGCAAAAAAAACTGAGTTCCTTTGCGTGACAGCTTAAAAATCTATTTATAGTCATATTATTAATTTTTGTTCTATATTAGGTATTTATACATTTAGGATAGAAAATTGTTTATTTATATACGACAATCTTGGAAATTACCGAACTTTTTTACATTACGCAAAAATACGTACTATTTTGCGTAATGCTTTAATTTTTAATTCGGTGCCAGATTTCATATTTTTATGAAAAAATAGGCTATTTTATATAGTTATGTGGTAAATTTAAGTATGTATATACATTATTTTTTTTTTAATTATTGTTGTTTCTATTGGAACTCAAAAAACCCGAGTTTTTCGATAAGCAAAAAAAACTGATTTCCGTTGTGTTACAGTTTAAAAATCTATTGATAGATAAATTTTTTATTTTTGGTCTATTTTAGGTATTTATATACATTTAGGATGGAAAATTGTTTATTTATATACGACAATCTTGGAAATTACTGAACTTTTTTGCATTACGCAAAAATACTTACTATTTTGCGTAATGCTTAAATTTTTAATTCGGTGCCAGATTTTATATTTTAATGAAAAAATAGGCTATTATATATAGTTATGTGGTCAATTTAAGTATGTATATACATTTTTTTTTGAATTATTGCTGTTTCTGTTGGAACTCAAAAAACCCGAGTTTTTCGATAAGAAAAAAAAACTGAGTTCCTTTGCGTGACAGCTTAAAAATCTATTTATAGTCAAATTATTAATTTTTGTTCTATATTAGGTATTTATACGTTTAGGATAGAAAATTGTTTATTTATATACGACAATCTTGGAAATTACCAAACTTTTTTACATTACGCAAAAATACGTACTATTTTGCGTAATGCTTTAATTTTTAATTCGGTACCAGATTTCATATTTTAATGAAAAAATAGGCTATTTTATATAGTTATGTGGTGAATTTAAGTATGTATATACATTTTTTTTTTAATTATTACTGTTTCTATTGGAACTCAAAAAACCCGAGTTTTTCGATATGCAAAAAACACTGAGTTCCTTTGTGTTACAGTTTAAAAAACTATTGATAGTCAAATTATTAATTTTTGGTCTATATTAGGTATTTATATACGTTTAGGATGGAAAATTGTTTATTTATATACGACAATCTTGGAAATTACTGAACTTTTTTGCATTACGCAAAAATACTTACTATTTTGCGTAATGCTTAAATTTTTAATTCGGTGCCAGATTTTATATTTTAATGAAAAATAGGCTATTATATATAGTTATGTGGTCAATTTAAGTATGTATATACATTATTTTTTGAATTATTGAAGTTTCTATTGTAACTCAGAAAACCCGAGTTTTTCGATAAGAAAAAAACACTGAGTTCCTTTGCGTGACAGTTTAAAATTCTATTGATAGTCAAATAATTAATTTTTATTCTATATTAGGTATGTATATACGTTTAGGATGGAAAATTGTTTATTTATATACGACAATCTTGGAAATTACCGAACTTTTTTACATTACGCAAAAATACGTACTATTTTGCGTAATGCTTTAATTTTTAATTCGGTGCCAGATTTCATATTTTAATGAAAAAATAGGCTATTATATATAGTTATGTGGTAAATTTAAGTATGTATATAATTTTTTTTTTTTTTGAATTATTGCTGTTTCTATTGGAACTCAAAAAACCCGAGTTTTTCGATAAGCAAAAAAAAAAACTGAGTTCCGTTGTGTTACAGTTTAAAAATCTATTGATAGTTAAATTTTTAATTTTTGGTCTATATTAGGTTTTTATATACGTTTAGGATGGAAAATTGTTTATTTATATACGACAATCTTTGAAATTACCTAACTTTTTTGCATTACGCAAAAATACGTACTATTTTGCCTAATGCTTTAATTTTTAATTCGGTGCCATATTTCATATTTTAATGAAAAAACAGGCTATTATATATAGTTATGTGGTGAATTTAATGTATGTATATACATTTTTTTTTTAATTATTGCCGCTTCAATTGGAACTCAAAAAACCCAAGTTTTTCGATAAGCAAAAAACACTGAGTTCCTTTGTGTTACAGTTTGAAAAACTATTGATAGTCAAATTTTTAATTTTTGGTCTATATTAGGTATTTATATACGTTTAGGATGGAAAATTGTTTATTTATATACGACAATCTTGGAAATTACCTAACTTTTTTGCATTACGCAATAAAACGTACTATTTTTCGTAATGCTTTAATTTTTAATTCGGTGCCAGATTTTATATTTTAATAAAAAAAATAGGCTATTATATAAAGTTATGTGGTTAATTTAAGTCTGTATATACATTATTTTTTGAATTATTGCTGTTTCTATTGGAACTCAAAAAACCCGAGTTTTTCGATAAGAAAAAAAAACTGAGTTCCTTTGCGTGACAGCTTAAAAATCTATTTATAGTCATATTATTAATTTTTGTTCTATATTACGTATTTATACATTTAGGATAGAAAATTGTTTATTTATATACGACAATCTTGGAAATTACCGAACTTTTTTACATTACGCAAAAATACGTACTATTATGCGTAATGCTTTAATTTTTAATTCGGTGCCAGATTTCATATTTTTATGAAAAAATAGGCTATTTTATATAGTTATGTGGTAAATTTAAGTATGTATATACATTATTTTTTTTTGAATTATTGTTGTTTCTATTAGAACTCAAAAAACCCGAGTTTTTCGATATCAAAAAAAAAACTGAGTTCCGTTGTGTTACAGTTTAAAAATCTATTGATAGATAAATTTTTAATTTTTAGTCTATATTAGGTATTTATATACGTTTAGGATGGAAAATTGTTTATTTATATACGACGATCTAGGAAATTACCTAACTTTTTTGCATTACGCAATAAAACGTACTATTTTGTGTAATGCTTTAATTTTTAATTCGGTGCCAGATTTTATATTTTAATAAAAAATAGGCTATTATACAAAGTTATGTGGTTAATTTAAGTCTGTATATACATTATTTTTTGAATTATTGCTGTTTCTATTGGAACTCAAAAAACCCGAGTTTTTCGATAAGAAAAAAAAACTGAGTTCCTTTGCGTGACAGCTTAAAAATCTATTTATAGTCAAATTATTAATTTTTGTTCTATATTAGGTATTTATACGTTTAGGATAGAAAATTGTTTATTTATATACGACAATCTTGGAAATTACCAAACTTTTTTACATTACGCAAAAATACGTACTATTTTGCGTAATGCTTTAATTTTTAATTCGGTGCCAGATTTCATATTTTAATGAAAAAATAGGCTATTTTATATAGTTATGTGGTGAATTTAAGTATGTATATACATTTTTTTTTTTTTTGAATTATTACTGTTTCTATTGGAACTCAAAAAACCCGAGTTTTTCGATAAGCAAAAAACACTGAGTTCCTTTGTGTTATAGTTTAAAAAACTATTGATAGTCAAATTTTTAATTTTTGGTCTATATTAGGTATTTATATACGTTTAGGATGGAAAATTGTTTATTTATATACGACAATCTTGGAAATTACTGAACTTTTTTGCATTACGAAAAAATACTTACTATTTTGCGTAATGCTTTAATTTTTAATTCGGTGCCAGATTTTATATTTTAATGAAAAAATAGGCTATTATATATAGTTATGTGGTCAATTTAAGTATGTATATACATTATTTTTTGAATTATTGAAGTTTCTATTGTAACTCAGAAAACCCGAGTTTTTCGATAAGTAAAAAACACTGAGTTCCTTTGCGTGACAGTTTAAAATTCTATTGATAGTCAAATAATTAATTTTTGTTCTATATTAGGTATGTATATACGTTTAGGATGGAAAAATGTTTATTTATATACGACAATCTGTGAAATTACCGAACTTTTTTACATTACGCAAAAATACGTACTATTTTGCGTAATGCTTTAATTTTTAATTCGGTGCCAGATTTCATATTTTAATGAAAAAATAGGCTATTATATATAGTTATGTGGTAAATTTAAGTATGTATATAATTTTTTTTTTTTTTTTGAATTATTGCTGTTTCTATTGGAACTCAAAAAACCCGAGTTTTTCGATAAGCAAAAAAAAAAACTGAGTTCCGTTGTGTTACAGTTTAAAAATCTATTGATAGTTAAATTTTTAATTTTTGGTCTATATTAGGTTTTTATATACGTTTAGGATGGAAAATTGTTTATTTATATACGACAATCTTTGAAATTACCTAACTTTTTTGCATTACGCAAAAATACGTACTATTTTGCCTAATGCTTTAATTTTTAATTCGGTGCCATATTTCATATTTTAATGAAAAAACAGGCTATTATATATAGTTATGTGGTGAATTTAATGTATGTATATACATTTTTTTTTTAATTATTGCCGCTTCAATTGGAACTCAAAAAACCCAAGTTTTTCGATAAGCAAAAAACACTGAGTTCCTTTGTGTTACAGTTTGAAAAACTATTGATAGTCAAATTTTTAATTTTTGGTCTATATTAGGTATTTATATACGTTTAGGATGGAAAATTGTTTATTTATATACGACAATCTTGGAAATTACCTAACTTTTTTGCATTACGCAATAAAACGTACTATTTTTCGTAATGCTTTAATTTTTAATTCGGTGCCAGATTTTATATTTTAATAAAAAAAATAGGCTATTATATAAAGTTATGTGGTTAATTTAAGTCTGTATATACATTATTTTTTGAATTATTGCTGTTTCTATTGGAACTCAAAAAACCCGAGTTTTTCGATAAGAAAAAAAAACTGAGTTCCTTTGCGTGACAGCTTAAAAATCTATTTATAGTCATATTATTAATTTTTGTTCTATATTACGTATTTATACATTTAGGATAGAAAATTGTTTATTTATATACGACAATCTTGGAAATTACCGAACTTTTTTACATTACGCAAAAATACGTACTATTATGCGTAATGCTTTAATTTTTAATTCGGTGCCAGATTTCATATTTTTATGAAAAAATAGGCTATTTTATATAGTTATGTGGTAAATTTAAGTATGTATATACATTATTTTTTTTTGAATTATTGTTGTTTCTATTAGAACTCAAAAAACCCGAGTTTTTCGATATCAAAAAAAAAACTGAGTTCCGTTGTGTTACAGTTTAAAAATCTATTGATAGATAAATTTTTAATTTTTAGTCTATATTAGGTATTTATATACGTTTAGGATGGAAAATTGTTTATTTATATACGACGATCTAGGAAATTACCTAACTTTTTTGCATTACGCAATAAAACGTACTATTTTGTGTAATGCTTTAATTTTTAATTCGGTGCCAGATTTTATATTTTAATAAAAAATAGGCTATTATACAAAGTTATGTGGTTAATTTAAGTCTGTATATACATTATTTTTTGAATTATTGCTGTTTCTATTGGAACTCAAAAAACCCGAGTTTTTCGATAAGAAAAAAAAACTGAGTTCCTTTGCGTGACAGCTTAAAAATCTATTTATAGTCAAATTATTAATTTTTGTTCTATATTAGGTATTTATACGTTTAGGATAGAAAATTGTTTATTTATATACGACAATCTTGGAAATTACCAAACTTTTTTACATTACGCAAAAATACGTACTATTTTGCGTAATGCTTTAATTTTTAATTCGGTGCCAGATTTCATATTTTAATGAAAAAATAGGCTATTTTATATAGTTATGTGGTGAATTTAAGTATGTATATACATTTTTTTTTTTTTTGAATTATTACTGTTTCTATTGGAACTCAAAAAACCCGAGTTTTTCGATAAGCAAAAAACACTGAGTTCCTTTGTGTTATAGTTTAAAAAACTATTGATAGTCAAATTTTTAATTTTTGGTCTATATTAGGTATTTATATACGTTTAGGATGGAAAATTGTTTATTTATATACGACAATCTTGGAAATTACTGAACTTTTTTGCATTACGAAAAAATACTTACTATTTTGCGTAATGCTTTAATTTTTAATTCGGTGCCAGATTTTATATTTTAATGAAAAAATAGGCTATTATATATAGTTATGTGGTCAATTTAAGTATGTATATACATTATTTTTTGAATTATTGAAGTTTCTATTGTAACTCAGAAAACCCGAGTTTTTCGATAAGTAAAAAACACTGAGTTCCTTTGCGTGACAGTTTAAAATTCTATTGATAGTCAAATAATTAATTTTTGTTCTATATTAGGTATGTATATACGTTTAGGATGGAAAAATGTTTATTTATATACGACAATCTGTGAAATTACCGAACTTTTTTACATTACGCAAAAATACGTACTATTTTGCGTAATGCTTTAATTTTTAATTCGGTGCCAGATTTCATATTTTAATGAAAAAATAGGCTATTATATATAGTTATGTGGTGAATTTAAGTATGTATATAATTTGTTTTTTTTTTTTGAATTATTGCTGTTTCTATTGTAACTCAAAAAACCCGAGTTTTTCGATAAGAAAAAAAAACTGAGTTCCTTTGCGTGACAGCTTAAAAATCTATTTATAGTAATATTATTAATTTTTGTTCTATATTAGGTATTTATACATTTAGGATAGAAAATTGTTTATTTATATACGACAATCTTGGAAATTATCGAACTTTTTTACATTACGCAAAAATACGTACTATTTTGCGTAATGCTTTAATTTTTAATTCGGTGCCAGATTTCATATTTTTATGAAAAAATAGGCTATTTTATATAGTTATGTGGTGAATTTAAGTATGTATATACATTTTTTTTTTAATTATTGCTGTTTCTATTGGAACTCAAAAAACCCGAGTTTTTCGATAAGAAAAAAAAACTGAGTTCCTTTGCGTGACAGCTTAAAAATCTATTTATAGTAATATTATTAATTTTTGTTCTATATTAGGTATTTATACATTTAGGATAGAAAATTGTTTATTTATATACGACAATCTTGGAAATTATCGAACTTTTTTACATTACGCAAAAATACGTACTATTTTGCGTAATGCTTTAATTTTTAATTCGGTGCCAGATTTCATATTTTTATGAAAAAATAGGCTATTTTATATAGTTATGTGGTGAATTTAAGTATGTATATACATTTTTTTTTTAATTATTGCTGTTTCTATTGGAACTCAAAAAACCCGAGTTTTTCGATAAGCAAAATAAAAACTGAGTTCCGTTGTGTTACAGTTTAAAAATCTATTGATAGTCAAATTTTTAATTTTTGGTCTATATTAGGTATTTATATACGTTTAGGATGGAAAATTGTTTATTTATATACGACAATCTTGGAAATTACTGAACTTTTTTGCATTACGCAAAAATACTTACTATTTTGCGTAATGCTTAAATTTTTAATTCGGTGCCAGATTTCATATTTTTATGAAAAAATAGGCTATTTTATATAGTTATGTGGTGAATTTAAGTATGTATATACATTTTTTTTAATTATTGCTGTTTCTATTGGAACTCAAAAAACCCGAGTTTTTCGATAAGCAAAATAAAAACTGAGTTCCGTTGTGTTAAAGTTTAAAAATCTATTGATAGTCAAATTTTTAATTTTTGGTCTATATTAGGTATTTATATACGTTTAGGATGGAAAATTGTTTATTTATATACGACAATCTTGGAAATTACCAAACTTTTTTACATTACGCAAAAATACGTACTATTTTGCGTAATGCTTTAATTTTTAATTCGGTGCCAGATTTCATATTTTAATGAAAAAATAGGCTATTTTATATAGTTATGTGGTGAATTTAAGTATGTATATACATTTTTTTTTTGAATTATTACTGTTTCTATTGGAACTCAAAAAACCCGAGTTTTTCGATAAGCAAAAAACACTGAGTTCCTTTGTGTTACAGTTTAAAAAACTATTGATAGTCAAATTTTTAATTTTTGGTCTATATTAGGTATTTATATACGTTTAGGATGGAAAATTGTTTATTTATATACGACAATCTTGGAAATTACTGAACTTTTTTGCATTACGCAAAAATACTTACTATTTTGCGTAATGCTTAAATTTTTAATTCGGTGCCAGATTTTATATTTTAATGAAAAAATAGGCTATTATATATAGTTATGTGGTCAATTTAAGTATGTATATACATTATTTTTTGAATTATTGAAGTTTCTATTGTAACTCAGAAAACCCGAGTTTTTCGATAAGTAAAAAACACTGAGTTCCTTTGCGTGACAGTTTAAAATTCTATTGATAGTCAAATAATTAATTTTTGTTCTATATTAGGTATGTATATACGTTTAGGATGGAAAAATGTTTATTTATATACGACAATCTGTGAAATTACCGAACTTTTTTACATTACGCAAAAATACGTACTATTTTGCGTAATGCTTTAATTTTTAATTCGGTGCCAGATTTCATATTTTAATGAAAAAATAGGCTATTATATATAGTTATGTGGTGAATTTAAGTATGTATATAATTTGTTTTTTTTTTTTTGAATTATTGCTGTTTCTATTGGAACTCAAAAAACCCGAGTTTTTCGATAAGAAAAAAAAACTGAGTTCCTTTGCGTGACAGCTTAAAAATCTATTTATAGTAATATTATTAATTTTTGTTCTATATTAGGTATTTATACATTTAGGATAGAAAATTGTTTATTTATATACGACAATCTTGGAAATTATCGAACTTTTTTACATTACGCAAAAATACGTACTATTTTGCGTAATGCTTTAATTTTTAATTCGGTGCCAGATTTCATATTTTTATGAAAAAATAGGCTATTTTATATAGTTATGTGGTGAATTTAAGTATGTATATACATTTTTTTTTAATTATTTCTGTTTCTATTGGAACTCAAAAAACCCGAGTTTTTCGATAAGCAAAATAAAAACTGAGTTCCGTTGTGTTACAGTTTAAAAATCTATTGATAGTCAAATTTTTAATTTTTGGTCTATATTAGGTATTTATATACGTTTAGGATGGAAAATTGTTTATTTATATACGACAATCTTGGAAATTACCTAACTTTTTTGCATTACACAAAAATACGTACTATTTAGACTAATGCTTTAATTTTTAATTCGGTGCCAGATTTTATATTTTAATGAAAAAATAGGCTATTATATAAAGTTATGTGGTTAATTTAAGTCTGTATATACATTATTTTTTGAATTATTGCTGTTTCTATTGGAACTCAAAAAACCCGAGTTTTTCGATAAGAAAAAAAAACTGAGTTCCTTTGCATGACAGCTTAAAAATCTATTTATAGTAATATTATTAATTTTTGTTCTATATTAGGTATTTATACATTTAGGATAGAAAATTGTTTATTTATATACGACAATCTTGGAAATTATCGAACTTTTTTACATTACGCAAAAATACGTACTATTTTGCGTAATGCTTTAATTTTTAATTCGGTGCCAGATTTCATATTTTTATGAAAAAATAGGCTATTTTATATAGTTATGTGGTGAATTTAAGTATGTATATACATTTTTTTTTTAATTATTGCTGTTTCTATTGGAACTCAAAAAACCCGAGTTTTTCGATAAGCAAAATAAAAACTGAGTTCCGTTGTGTTACAGTTTAAAAATCTATTGATAGTCAAATTTTTAATTTTTGGTCTATATTAGGTATTTATATACGTTTAGGATGGAAAATTGTTTATTTATATACGACAATCTTGGAAATTACTGAACTTTTTTGCATTACGCAAAAATACTTACTATTTTGCGTAATGCTTAAATTTTTAATTCGGTGCCAGATTTCATATTTTTATGAAAAAATAGGCTATTTTATATAGTTATGTGGTGAATTTAAGTATGTATATACATTTTTTTTAATTATTGCTGTTTCTATTGGAACTCAAAAAACCCGAGTTTTTCGATAAGCAAAATAAAAACTGAGTTCCGTTGTGTTAAAGTTTAAAAATCTATTGATAGTCAAATTTTTAATTTTTGGTCTATATTAGGTATTTATATACGTTTAGGATGGAAAATTGTTTATTTATATACGACAATCTTGGAAATTACCAAACTTTTTTACATTACGCAAAAATACGTACTATTTTGCGTAATGCTTTAATTTTTAATTCGGTGCCAGATTTCATATTTTAATGAAAAAATAGGCTATTTTATATAGTTATGTGGTGAATTTAAGTATGTATATACATTTTTTTTTTGAATTATTACTGTTTCTATTGGAACTCAAAAAACCCGAGTTTTTCGATAAGCAAAAAACACTGAGTTCCTTTGTGTTACAGTTTAAAAAACTATTGATAGTCAAATTTTTAATTTTTGGTCTATATTAGGTATTTATATACGTTTAGGATGGAAAATTGTTTATTTATATACGACAATCTTGGAAATTACTGAACTTTTTTGCATTACGCAAAAATACTTACTATTTTGCGTAATGCTTAAATTTTTAATTCGGTGCCAGATTTTATATTTTAATGAAAAAATAGGCTATTATATATAGTTATGTGGTCAATTTAAGTATGTATATACATTATTTTTTGAATTATTGAAGTTTCTATTGTAACTCAGAAAACCCGAGTTTTTCGATAAGTAAAAAACACTGAGTTCCTTTGCGTGACAGTTTAAAATTCTATTGATAGTCAAATAATTAATTTTTGTTCTATATTAGGTATGTATATACGTTTAGGATGGAAAAATGTTTATTTATATACGACAATCTGTGAAATTACCGAACTTTTTTACATTACGCAAAAATACGTACTATTTTGCGTAATGCTTTAATTTTTAATTCGGTGCCAGATTTCATATTTTAATGAAAAAATAGGCTATTATATATAGTTATGTGGTGAATTTAAGTATGTATATAATTTGTTTTTTTTTTTTTGAATTATTGCTGTTTCTATTGGAACTCAAAAAACCCGAGTTTTTCGATAAGAAAAAAAAACTGAGTTCCTTTGCGTGACAGCTTAAAAATCTATTTATAGTAATATTATTAATTTTTGTTCTATATTAGGTATTTATACATTTAGGATAGAAAATTGTTTATTTATATACGACAATCTTGGAAATTATCGAACTTTTTTACATTACGCAAAAATACGTACTATTTTGCGTAATGCTTTAATTTTTAATTCGGTGCCAGATTTCATATTTTTATGAAAAAATAGGCTATTTTATATAGTTATGTGGTGAATTTAAGTATGTATATACATTTTTTTTTAATTATTTCTGTTTCTATTGGAACTCAAAAAACCCGAGTTTTTCGATAAGCAAAATAAAAACTGAGTTCCGTTGTGTTACAGTTTAAAAATCTATTGATAGTCAAATTTTTAATTTTTGGTCTATATTAGGTATTTATATACGTTTAGGATGGAAAATTGTTTATTTATATACGACAATCTTGGAAATTACCTAACTTTTTTGCATTACACAAAAATACGTACTATTTAGACTAATGCTTTAATTTTTAATTCGGTGCCAGATTTTATATTTTAATGAAAAAATAGGCTATTATATAAAGTTATGTGGTTAATTTAAGTCTGTATATACATTATTTTTTGAATTATTGCTGTTTCTATTGGAACTCAAAAAACCCGAGTTTTTCGATAAGAAAAAAAAACTGAGTTCCTTTGCGTGACAGCTTAAAAATCTATTTATAGTCATATTATTAATTTTTGCTCTATATTAGGTATTTATACATTTAGGATAGAAAATTGTTTATTTATATACGACAATCTTGGAAATTACCGAACTTTTTTACATTACGCAAAAATACGTACTATTTTGCGTAATACTTTAATTTTTAATTCGGTGCCAGATTTCATATTTTTATGAAAAAATAGGCTATTTTATATAGTTATGTGGTAAATTTAAGTATGTATATACATTATTTTTTTTTGAATTATTGTTGTTTCTATGGGAACTCAAAAAACCCGAGTTTTTCGATAAGCAAAAAAAACTGAGTTCCGTTGTGTTACAGTTTAAAAATCTATTGATAGATAAATTTTTAATTTTTGGTCTATATTAGGTATTTATATACGTTTAGGATCGAAAATTGTTTATTTATATACGACAATATTGGAAATTACCTAACTTTTTGCATTACGCAATAAAACGTACTATTTTGTGTAATGCTTTAATTTTTAATTCGGTGCCGGATTTTATATTTTAATAAAAAAATAGGCTATTATATAAAGTTATGTGGTTAATTTAAGTCTGTATATACATTATTTTTTGAATTATTGCTGTTTCTATTGGAACTCAAAAAACCCGAGTTTTTCGATAAGAAAAAAAAACTGAGTTCCTTTGCGTGACAGCTTAAAAATCTATTTATAGTCAAATTATTAATTTTTGTTCTATATTAGGTATTTATACGTTTAGGATAGAAAATTGTTTATTTATATACGACAATCTTGGAAATTACCAAACCTTTTTACATTACGCAAAAATACGTACTATTTTGCGTAATGCTTTAATTTTTAATTAGGTGCCAGATTTCATATTTTAATGAAAAAATAGGCTATTTTATATAGTTATGTGGTGAATTTAAGTATGTATATACATTTTTTTTTAATTATTGCTGTTTCTATTGGAACTCAAAAAACCCGAGTTTTTCGATAAGCAAAATAAAAACTGAGTTCCGTTGTGTTACAGTTTAAAAATCTATTGATAGTCAAATTTTGAATTTTTGGTCTATATTAGGTATTTATATACGTTTAGGATGGAAAATTGTTTATTTATATACGACAATCTTGGAAATTACCTAACTTTTTTGCATTACGCAAAAATACGTACTATTTTGACTAATGCTTTAATTTTTAATTCGGTGCCAGATTTTATATTTTAATGAAAAAATAGGCTATTATATAAAGTTATGTGGTTAATTTAAGTCTGTATATACATTATTTTTTGAATTATTGCTGTTTCTATTGGAACTCTAAAAACCCGAGTTTTTCGATAAGAAAAAAAAACTGAGTTCCTTTGCGTGACAGCTTAAAAATCTATTTATAGTCATATTATTAATTTTTGCTCTATATTAGGTATTTATACATTTAGGATAGAAAATTGTTTATTTATATACGACAATCTTGGAAATTACCGAACTTTTTTACATTACACAAAAATACGTACTATTTTGCGTAATGCTTTAATTTTTAATTCGGTGCCAGATTTCATATTTTTATGAAAAAATAGGCTATTTTATATAGTTATGTGGTAAATTTAAGTATGTATATACATTATTTTTTTTTGAATTATTGTTGTTTCTATTGGAACTCAAAAAACCCGAGTTTTTCGATAAGCAAAAAAAACTGAGTTCCGTTGTGTTACAGTTTAAAAATCTATTGATAGATAAATTTTTAATTTTTGGTCTATATTAGGTATTTATATACGTTTAGGATGGAAAATTGTTTATTTATATACGACAATCTTGGAAATTACCTAACTTTTTTGCATTACGCAATAAAACGTACTATTTTGTGTAATGCTTTAATTTTTAATTCGGTGCCGGATTTTATATTTTAATAAAAAAATAGGCTATTATATAAAGTTATGTGGTTAATTTAAGTCTGTATATACATTATTTTTTGAATTATTGCTGTTTCTATTGGAACTCAAAAAACCCGAGTTTTTCGATAAGAAAAAAAAACTGAGTTCCTTTGCGTGACAGCTTAAAAATCTATTTATAGTCAAATTATTAATTTTTGTTCTATATTAGGTATTTATACGTTTAGGATAGAAAATTGTTTATTTATATACGACAATCTTGGAAATTACCAAACCTTTTTACATTACGCAAAAATACGTACTATTTTGCGTAATGCTTTAATTTTTAATTAGGTGAAATATTTCATATTTTAATGAAAAAATAAGCTATTTTATATAGTTATGTGGTGAATTTAAGTATGTATATACATTTTTTTTTTAATTATTGCTGTTTCTATTGGAACTTAAAAAACCCGAGTTTTTTGAAAAGCAAAAAACACTGAGTTCCTTTGTGTTACAGTTTGAAAAACTATTGATAGTCAAATTTTTAATTTTTGGTCTATATTAGGTATTTATATACGTTTAGGATGGAAAATTGTTTACTTATATATGACAATCTTGGAAATTAACTAACTTTTTTGCATTACGCAATAAAACGTACTATTTTGCGTAATGCTTAAATTTTTAATTCGGTGCCAGATTTTATATTTTAATGAAAAAATAGGCTATTATATATAGTTATGTGGTCAATTTAAGTATGTATATACATTATTTTTTGAATTATTGAAGTTTCTATTGTAACTCAGAAAACCCGAGTTTTTCGATAAGTAAAAAACACTGAGTTCCTTTGCGTGACAGTTTAAAATTCTATTGATAGTCAAATAATTAATTTTTGTTCTATATTAGGTATGTATATACGTTTAGGATGGAAAATTGTTTATTTATATACGACAATCTGTGAAATTACCGAACTTTTTTACATTACGTAAAAATACGTACTATTTTGCGTAATGCTTTAATTTTTAATTCGGTGCCAGATTTCATATTTTAATGAAAAAATAGGCTATTATATATAGTTATGTGGTGAATTTAAGTATGTAGATAATTTTTTTTTTTAATTATTGCTGTTTCTATTGGAACTAAAAAAACCCGAGTTTTTCGATAAGCAAAATAAAAACAGAGTTCCGTTGTGTTACAGTTTAAAAATCTATTGATAGGTAAATTTTTAATTTTTGGTCTACATTAGGTATTTATATACGTTTAGGATGGAAAATTGTTCATTTATATACGACAATCTTTGAAATTACCTAACTTTTTTGCATTACGCAAAAATACGTACTATTTTGACTAATGCTTTAATTTTTAATTCGGTGCCAGATTTCATATTTTAATGAAAAATTAGGCTATTATATATAGTTATGTGGTGAATTTAAGTACGTATATACATTTTTTTTTTGAATTATTGCTGTTTTTTTGGAACTCAAAAAACCCGAGTTTTTCGATAAAAAACTGTTCCCTTTGCGTGACAGCTTAAAAATCTATTTATAGTCAAATTATTAATTTTTGTTCTATATTAGGTATTTATACGTTTAGGATGGAAAATTGTTTATTTATATACGACAATCTTGGAAATTACCGAACTTTTTTACATTACGCAAAAATACGTACTATTTTGCGTAATGCTTTAATTTTTAATTCGGTGCCAGATTTCATATTTTAAGGAAAAAATAGTCTATTTTATATAGTTATGTGGTGAATTTAAGTATGTATATACATTTTTTTTTTTGAATTATTGCTGTTTCTATTGGAACTCAAAAAACCCGAGTTTTTCGATAAGAAAAAAAAAACTGAGTTCCGTTGTGTTATTGTTTAAAAATCTATTTATAGTTAAATTTTTAATTTTTGGTCTATATTAGGTATTTATATACGTTTAGGATGGAAAATTGTTTTTTTATATACGACAATCTTGGAAATTACCTAACTTTTTTGCATTACGCAATAAAACGTACTATTTTGCGTAATGCTTTAATTTTTAATTCGGGGCCATATTTCATATTTTAATGAAAAAATAGGCTATTATATATAGTTATGTGGTGAATTTAAGTATGTATATACATTTTTTTTTTGAATTATTGCTGTTTCTTTTGGAACTCAAAAAACCCGAGTTTTTCGATAAAAAACTGAGTTCCTTTGCGTGATAGCTTAAAAATCTATTTATAGTCAAATTATTAATTTTTGTTCTATATTAGGTATTTATACGTTTAGGATGGAAAATTGTTTATTTATATACGACAATCTTGGAAATTACCGAACTTTTTTACATTACGCAAAAAGACGTACTATTTTGCGTAATGCTTTAATTTTTAATTCGGTGCCATATTTCATATTTTAATGAAAAAATAGGCTATTATATATAGTTATGTGGTGAATTTAAGTATGTATATACATTTTATTTTTTGAATTATTGCTGTTTCTTTTGGAACTCAAAAAACCCGAGTTTTTCGATAAAAAACCGAGTTCCTTTGCGTGATAGCTTAAAAATCTATTTATAGTCAAATTATTAATTTTTGTTCTATATTAGGTATTTATACGTTTAGGATGGAAAATTGTTTATTTATATACGACAATCTTGGAAATTACCGAACTTTTTTACATTACGCAAAAATACGTACTATTTTGCGTAATGCTTTAATTTTTAATTCGGTGCCAGATTTCATATTTTAATGAAAAAATAGTCTATTTTATATAGTTATGTGGTAAATTTAAGTATGTATATACATTTTTTTTTTTGAATTATTGCTGTTTCTTTTGGAACTCAAAAAACCCGAGTTTTTCGATAAAAAACCGAGTTCCTTTGCGTGATAGCTTAAAAATCTATTTATAGTCAAATTATTAATTTTTGTTCTATATTAGGTATTTATACGTTTAGGATGGAAAATTGTTTATTTATATACGACAATCTTGGAAATTACCGAACTTTTTTACATTACGCAAAAATACGTACTATTTTGCGTAATGCTTTAATTTTTAATTCGGTGCCAGATTTCATATTTTAATGAAAAAATAGTCTATTTTATATAGTTATGTGGTAAATTTAAGTATGTATATACATTTTTTTTTTTGAATTATTGCTGTTTCTTTTGGAACTCAAAAAACCCGAGTTTTTCGATAAAAAACCGAGTTCCTTTGCGTGATAGCTTAAAAATCTATTTATAGTTAAATTTTTATTTTTTGGTCTATATTAGGTATTTATATACGTTTAGGATGGAAAATTGTTTATTTATATACGACAATCTTGGAAATTACCGAACTTTTTTACATTACGCAAAAATACGTACTATTTTGCGTAATGCTTTAATTTTTAATTCGGTGCCAGATTTCATATTTTAATGAAAAAATAGTCTATTTTATATAGTTATGTGGTAAATTTAAGTATGTATATACATTTTTTTTTTGAATTATTGTTGTTTCTATTGGAACTCAAAAAACCCGAGTTTTTCGATAAGCAAAAAAAACTGAGTTCCGTTGTGTTACAGTTTAAAAATCTATTTATAGTTAAATTTTTATTTTTTGGTCTATATTAGGTATTTATATACATTTAGGATGGAAAATTGTTTTTTTATATACGACAATCTTGGAAATTACCTAACTTTTTTGCATTACGCAATAAAACGTACTATTTTGCGTAATGCTTTAATTTTTAATTCGGTGCCATATTTCATATTTAAATGAAAAAATAGGCTATTATATATAGTTATGTGGTGAATTTAAGTATGTATATACATTTTTTTTTTGAATTATTGCTGTTTCTTTTGGAACTCAAAAAACCCGAGTTTTTCGATAAAAAACTGAGTTCCTTTGCGTGATAGCTTAAAAATCTATTTATAGTCAAATTATTAATTTTTGTTCTATATTAGGTATTTATACGTTTAGGATGGAAAATTGTTTATTTATATACGACAATCTTGGAAATTACTGAACTTTTTTACATTACGCAAAAATACGTACTATTTTGCGTAATACTTTAATTTTTAATTCGGTGCCAGATTTCATATTTTAATGAAAAAATAGGCTATTATATATAGTTATGTGGTGAATTTAAGTATGTATAAACATTTTTTTTTTTTTGAATTATTGCTGTTTCTATTGGAACTCAAAAAACCTAAGTTTTTCGAAAAGCAAAAAACACTGAGTTCCTTTGTGTTACAGTTTGAAAAACTATTGATAGTCAAATTTTTAATTTTTGGTCTATATTAGGTATTTATATACGTTTAGGATGGAAAATTGTTTATTTATATACGACAATCTTGGAAATTACCTAACTTTTTTGCATTACGCAATAAAACATACTATTTTTCGTAATGCTTTAATTTTTAATTCGGTGCCATATTTCATATTTAAATAAAAAAATAGGCTATTATATAAAGTTATGTGGTTAATTTAAGTCTGTATATACATTATTTTTTGAATTATTGCTGTTTCTATTGGAACTCAAAAAACCCGAGTTTTTCGATAAGAAAAAAAACTGAGTTCTTTTGCGTGACAGCTTAAAAATCTATTTATAGTCAAATTATTAATTTTTGATCTATATTAGGTATTTATACGTTTAGGATAGAAAATTGTTTATTTATATACGACAATCTTGGAAATTACCAAACTTTTTTACATTACGCAAAAATACGTACTATTTTGCGTAATGCTTTAATTTTTAATTCGGTGCCAGATTTCATATTTTTATGAAAAAATAGGCTATTTTATATAGTTATGTGGTAAATTTAAGTATGTATATACATTTTTTTTTTTGAATTATTGTTGTTTCTATTGGAACTCAAAAAACCCGAGTTTTTCGATAAGCAAAAAAAACTGAGTTCCGTTGTGTTACAGTTTAAAAATCTATTGATAGATAAATTTTTAATTTTTGGTCTATATTAGGTATTTATATACGTTTAGGATGGAAAATTGTTTATTTATATACGACAATCTTTGAAATTACCTAACTTTTTTGCATTACGCAAAAATACGTACTATTTTGCGTAATGCTTTAATTTTTAATTCGGTGCCAGATTTCATATTTTAATGAAAAAATAGTCTATTTTATATAGTTATGTGGTAAATTTAAGTATGTATATACATTTTTTTTTTGAATTATTGCTGTTTCTTTTGGAACTCAAAAAACCCGAGTTTTTCGATAAAAAACCGAGTTCCTTTGCGTGATAGCTTAAAAATCTATTTATAGTCAAATTATTAATTTTTGTTCTATATTAGTGATTTATACTTTTAGGATGGAAAATTGTTTATTTATATACGACAATCTTGGAAATTACCGAACTTTTTTACATTACGCAAAAATACGTACTATTTTGCGTAATGCTTTAATTTTTAATTCGGTGCCAGATTTCATATTTTAATGAAAAAATAGTCTATTTTATATAGTTATGTGGTAAATTTAAGTATGTATATACATTTTTTTTTTTGAATTATTGTTGTTTCTATTGGAACTAAAAAAACCCGAGTTTTTCGATAAGCAAAAAAAACTGAGTTCCGTTGTGTTACAGTTTAAAAATCTATTTATAGTTAAATTTTTATTTTTTGGTCTATATTAGGTATTTATATACGTTTAGGATGGAAAATTGTTTTTTTATATACGACAATCTTGGAAATTACCTAACTTTTTTGCATTACGCAATAAAACGTACTATTTTGCGTAATGCTTTAATTTTTAATTCGGTGCCATATTTCATATTTAAATGAAAAAATAGGCTATTATATATAGTTATGTGGTGAATTTAAGTATGTATATACATTTTTTTTTTGAATTATTGCTGTTTCTTTTGGAACTCAAAAAACCCGAGTTTTTCGATAAAAAACTGAGTTCCTTTGCGTGATAGCTTAAAAATCTATTTATAGTCAAATTATTAATTTTTGTTCTATATTAGGTATTTATACGTTTAGGATGGAAAATTGTTTATTTATATACGACAATCTTGGAAATTACTGAACTTTTTTACATTACGCAAAAATACGTACTATTTTGCGTAATACTTTAATTTTTAATTCGGTGCCAGATTTCATATTTTAATGAAAAAATAGGCTATTATATATAGTTATGTGGTGAATTTAAGTATGTATAAACATTTTTTTTTTTTTGAATTATTGCTGTTTCTATTGGAACTCAAAAAACCTAAGTTTTTCGAAAAGCAAAAAACACTGAGTTCCTTTGTGTTACAGTTTGAAAAACTATTGATAGTCAAATTTTTAATTTTTGGTCTATATTAGGTATTTATATACGTTTAGGATGGAAAATTGTTTATTTATATACGACAATCTTGGAAATTACCTAACTTTTTTGCATTACGCAATAAAACATACTATTTTTCGTAATGCTTTAATTTTTAATTCGGTGCCATATTTCATATTTTAATAAAAAAATAGGCTATTATATAAAGTTATGTGGTTAATTTAAGTCTGTATATACATTATTTTTTGAATTATTGCTGTTTCTATTGGAACTCAAAAAACCCGAGTTTTTCGATAAGAAAAAAAACTGAGTTCTTTTGCGTGACAGCTTAAAAATCTATTTATAGTCAAATTATTAATTTTTGTTCTATATTAGGTATTTATACGTTTAGGATAGAAAATTGTTTATTTATATACGACAATCTTGGAAATTACCAAACTTTTTTACATTACGCAAAAATACGTACTATTTTGACTAATGCTTTAATTTTTAATTCGGTGCCAGATTTCATATTTTTATGAAAAAATAGGCTATTTTATATAGTTATGTGGTAAATTTAAGTATGTATATACATTTTTTTTTTTTTGAATTATTGTTGTTTCTATTGGAACTCAAAAAACCCGAGTTTTTCGATAAGCAAAAAAAACTGAGTTCCGTTGTGTTACAGTTTAAAAATCTATTGATAGATAAATTTTTAATTTTTGGTCTATATTAGGTATTTATATACGTTTAGGATGGAAAATTGTTTATTTATATACGACAATCTTTGAAATTACCTAACTTTTTTGCATTACGCAAAAATACGTACTATTTTGCGTAATGCTTTAATTTTTAATTCGGTGCCAGATTTCATATTTTAATGAAAAAATAGGCTATTTTATATAGTTATGTGGTGAATTTAAGTATGTATATACTTTTTTTTTTGAATTATTGTTGTTTCTATTGGAACTCAAAAAACCCGAGTTTTTCGATAAGCAAAAAAAACTGAGTTCCGTTGTGTTACAGTTTAAAAATCTATTTATAGTTAAATTTTTATTTTTTGGTCTATATTAGGTATTTATATACGTTTAGGATGGAAAATTGTTTTTTTATATACGACAATCTTGGAAATTACCTAACTCTTTTGCATTACGCAATAAAACGTACTATTTTGCGTAATGCTTTAATTTTTAATTCGGTGCCATATTTCATATTTAAATGAAAAAATAGGCTATTATATATAGTTATGTGGTGAATTTAAGTATGTATATACATTTTTTTTTTGAATTATTGCTGTTTCTTTTGGAACTCAAAAAACCCGAGTTTTTCGATAAAAAACTGAGTTCCTTTGCGTGATAGCTTAAAAATCTATTTATAGTCAAATTATTAATTTTTGTTCTATATTAGGTATTTATACGTTTAGGATGGAAAATTGTTTATTTATATACGACAATCTTGGAAATTACCGAACTTTTTTACATTACGCAAAAAGACGTACTATTTTGCGTAATGCTTTAATTTTTAATTCGGTGCCATATTTCATATTTTAATGAAAAAATAGGCTATTATATATAGTTATGTGGTGAATTTAAGTATGTATATACATTTTATTTTTTGAATTATTGCTGTTTCTTTTGGAACTCAAAAAACCCGAGTTTTTCGATAAAAAACCGAGTTCCTTTGCGTGATAGCTTAAAAATCTATTTATAGTCAAATTATTAATTTTTGTTCTATATTAGGTATTTATACGTTTAGGATGGAAAATTGTTTATTTATATACGACAATCTTGGAAATTACCGAACTTTTTTACATTACGCAAAAATACGTACTATTTTGCGTAATGCTTTAATTTTTAATTCGGTGCCAGATTTCATATTTTAATGAAAAAATAGTCTATTTTATATAGTTATGTGGTAAATTTAAGTATGTATATACATTTTTTTTTTTGAATTATTGCTGTTTCTTTTGGAACTCAAAAAACCCGAGTTTTTCGATAAAAAACCGAGTTCCTTTGCGTGATAGCTTAAAAATCTATTTATAGTCAAATTATTAATTTTTGTTCTATATTAGGTATTTATACGTTTAGGATGGAAAATTGTTTATTTATATACGACAATCTTGGAAATTACCGAACTTTTTTACATTACGCAAAAATACGTACTATTTTGCGTAATGCTTTAATTTTTAATTCGGTGCCAGATTTCATATTTTAATGAAAAAATAGTCTATTTTATATAGTTATGTGGCAAATTTAAGTATGTATATACATTTTTTTTTTGAATTATTGCTGTTTCTTTTGGAACTCAAAAAACCCGAGTTTTTCGATAAAAAACCGAGTTCCTTTGCGTGATAGCTTAAAAATCTATTTATAGTCAAATTATTAATTTTTGTTCTATATTAGGTATTTATACGTTTAGGATGGAAAATTGTTTATTTATATACGACAATCTTGGAAATTACCGAAATTTTTTACATTACGCAAAAATACGTACTATTTTGCGTAATGCTTTAATTTTTAATTCGGTGCCAGATTTCATATTTTAATGAAAAAATAGTCTATTTTATATAGTTATGTGGTAAATTTAAGTATGTATATACATTTTTTTTTTTGAATTATTGTTGTTTCTATTGGAACTCAAAAAACCCGAGTTTTTCGATAAGCAAAAAAAACTGAGTTCCGTTGTGTTACAGTTTAAAAATCTATTTATAGTTAAATTTTTATTTTTTGGTCTATATTAGGTATTTATATACGTTTAGGATGGAAAATTGTTTTTTTATATACGACAATCTTGGAAATTACCTAACTTTTTTGCATTACGCAATAAAACGTACTATTTTGCGTAATGCTTTAATTTTTAATTCGATGCCATATTTCATATTTAAATGAAAAAATAGGCTATTATATATAGTTATGTGGTGAATTTAAGTATGTATATACATTTTTTTTTGAATTATTGCTGTTTCTTTTGGAACTCAAAAAACCCGAGTTTTTCGATAAAAAACTGAGTTCCTTTGCGTGATAGCTTAAAAATCTATTTATAGTCAAATTATTAATTTTTGTTCTATATTAGGTATTTATACGTTTAGGATGGAAAATTGTTTATTTATATACGACAATCTTGGAAATTACTGAACTTTTTTACATTACGCAAAAATACGTACTATTTTGCGTAATACTTTAATTTTTAATTCGGTGCCAGATTTCATATTTTAATGAAAAAATAGGCTATTATATATAGTTATGTGGTGAATTTAAGTATGTATAAACATTTTTTTTTTTTTGAATTATTGCTGTTTCTATTGGAACTCAAAAAACCTAAGTTTTTCGAAAAGCAAAAAACACCGAGTTCCTTTGTGTTACAGTTTGAAAAACTATTGATAGTCAAATTTTTAATTTTTGGTCTATATTAGGTATTTATATACGTTTAGGATGGAAAATTGTTTATTTATATACGACAATCTTGGAAATTACCTAACTTTTTTGCATTACGCAATAAAACATACTATTTTTCGTAATGCTTTAATTTTTAATTCGGTGATAGATTTTATATTTTAATAAAAAAATAGGCTATTATATAAAGTTATGTGGTTAATTTAAGTCTGTATATACATTATTTTTTGAATTATTGCTGTTTCTATTGGAACTCAAAAAACCCAAGTTTTTCGATAAGAAAAAAAACTGAGTTCTTTTGCGTGACAGCTTAAAAATCTATTTATAGTCAAATTATTAATTTTTGTTCTATATTAGGTATTTATACGTTTAGGATAGAAAATTGTTTATTTATATACGACAATCTTGGAAATTACCAAACTTTTTTACATTACGCAAAAATACGTACTATTTTGCGTAATGCTTTAATTTTTAATTCGGTGCCAGATTTCATATTTTTATGAAAAAATAGGCTATTTTATATAGTTATGTGGTAAATTTAAGTATGTATATACATTTTTTTTTTTTGAATTATTGTTGTTTCTATTGGAACTCAAAAAACCCGAGTTTTTCGATAAGCAAAAAAAACTGAGTTCCGTTGTGTTACAGTTTAAAAATCTATTGATAGATAAATTTTTAATTTTTGGTCTATATTAGGTATTTATATACGTTTAGGATGGAAAATTGTTTATTTATATACGACAATCTTTGAAATTACCTAACTTTTTTGCATTACGCAAAAATACGTACTATTTTGCGTAATGCTTTAATTTTTAATTCGGTGCCAGATTTCATATTTTAATGAAAAAATAGGCTATTTTATATAGTTATGTGGTGAATTTAAGTATGTATATACTTTTTTTTTTGAATTATTGCTGTTTCTATTGGAACTCAAAAAACCCGAGTTTTTCGATAAGCAAAAAAAACTGAGTTCCGTTGTGTTACAGTTTAAAAATCTATTTATAGTTAAATTTTTATTTTTTGGTCTATATTAGGTATTTATATACGTTTAGGATGAAAAATTGTTTTTTTATATACGACAATCTTGGAAATTACCTAACTTTTTTGCATTACGCAATAAAACGTACTATTTTGCGTAATGCTTTAATTTTTAATTCGGTGCCATATTTCATATTTAAATGAAAAAATAGGCTATTATATATAGTTATGTGGTGAATTTAAGTATGTATATACATTTTTTTTTTGAATTATTGCTGTTTCTATTGGAACTCAAAAAACCCGAGTTTTTCGATTAGCAAAAAAAAACTTAGTTCCTTTGTGTGACTGTTTAAAAATCTATTGATAGTCAAATTTTTAATTTTTGGTCCTTATTAGGTATTTATATAGGTTTAGGATGGAAAATTGTTTATTTATATACGACAATCTTGGAAATTACTGAACTTTTTTGCATTATGCAAAAATACTTACTATTTTGCGTAATGCTTAAATTTTTAATTCGGTGCCAGATTTCATATTTTAATGAAAAAATAGTTTATTTTATATAGTTATGTGGTGAATTTAAGTATGTATATACATTTTTTTTTTTTTGAATTATTGTTGTTTCTATTGGAACTTAAAAAACCCGATTTTTTCGATTAGCAAAAAAAAACTGAGTTCCTTTGCGTGACAGCTTAAAAATCTATTTATAGTCAAATTATTAATTTTTGTTCTATATTAGGTATTTATACGTTTAGGATAGAAAATTGTTTATTTATATACGACAATCTTGGAAATTACCGAACTTTTTTACATTACGCAAAAATGCATACTATTTTGCGTAATGCTTTAATTTTTAATTCGGTGCCAGATTTCATATTTTAATGAAAAAATAGGCTATTTTATATACTTATGTGTTGAATTTAAGTATGTATATACATTTTTTTTTTTGAATTATTACTGTTTCTATTGGAACTCAATAAACCCGAGTTTTTCGATAAGCAAAAAACACTGAGTTCCTTTGTGTTACAGTTTAAAAAACTATTGATAGTCAAATTTTTAATTTTTGGTCTATATTAAGTATTTATATACGTTTAGGATGGAAAATTGTTTATTTATATACGACAATCCTGGAAATTACTGAACTTTTTTGCATTACGCAAAAATACTTACTATTTTGCGTAATGCTTAAATTTTTAATTCGGTGCCAGATTTTATATTTTAATGAAAAAATAGGCTATTATATATAGTTATGTGGTCAATTTAAGTATGTATATACATTATTTTTTGAATTATTGAAGTTTCTATTGTAACTCAGAAAACCCGAGTTTTTCGATAAGTAAAAAACACTGAGTTCCTTTGCGTGGCAGTTTAAAATTCTATTGATAGTCAAATAATTAATTTTTGTTCTATATTAGGTATGTATATACGTTTAGGATGGAAAATTGTTTATTTATATACGACAATCTGTGAAATTACCGAACTTTTTTACATTACGCAAAAATACGTACTATTTTGCGTAATGCTTTAATTTTTAATTCGGTGCCAGATTTCATATTTTAATGAAAAAATAGGCTATTATATATAGTTATGTGGTGAATTTAAGTATGTATATAATTTTTTTTTTTTTTGAATTATTGCTGTTTCTATTGGAACTCAAAAAACCCAAGTTTTTCGAAAAGCAAAAAACACTGAGTTCCTTTGTGTTACAGTTTGAAAAACTATTGATAGTCAAATTTTTAATTTTTGGTCTATATTAGGTATTTATATACGTTTAGGATGGAAAATTGTTTATTTATATACGACAATCTTGGAAATTACCTAACTTTTTTGCATTACGCAATAAAACATACTATTTTTCGTAATGCTTTAATTTTTAATTCGGTGCCAGATTTTATATTTTAATAAAAAAATAGGCTATTATATATAGTTATGTGGTCAATTTAAGTATGTATATACATTATTTTTTTTTGAATTATTGCTGTTTCTTTTGGAACTCAAAAAACCTGAGTTTTTCGATAAGCAAAATAAAAACTGAGTTCCGTTGTGTTACAGTTTAAAAATCTATTGATAGTTAAATTTTTAATTTTTGGTCTATATTAGGTATTTATATACGTTTAGGATGGAAAATTGTTTATTTATATACGACAATCTTTGAAATTACCTAACTTTTTTGCATTACGCAAAAATACGTACTATTTTGACTAATGCTTTAATTTTTAATTCGGTGCTAGATTTCATATTTTAATGAAAAATTAGGCTATTATATATAGTTATGTGGTGAATTTAAGTACGTATATACATTTTTTTTTTTTTGAATTATTGCTGTTTTTTTGGAACTCAAAAAACCCGAGTTTTTCGATAAAAAACTGTTCCCTTTGCGTGACAGCTTAAAAATCTATTTATAGTCAAATTATTAATTTTTGTTCTATATTAGGTATTTATACGTTTAGGATGGAAAATTGTTTATTTATATACGACAATCTTGGAAATTACCGAACTTTTTTACATTGCGCAAAAATACGTACTATTTTGCGTAATGCTTTAATTTTTAATTCGGTGCCAGATTTCATATTTTAATGAAAAAATAGTCTATTTTATATAGTTATGTGGTGAATTTAAGTATGTATATACATTTTTTTTTTTTGAATTATTGCTGTTTCTGTTGGAACTCAAAAAACCCGAGTTTTTCGATAAGCAAAAAAAACTGAGTTCCGTTGTGTTACAGTTTAAAAATCTATTTATAGTTAAATTTTTAATTTTTGGTCTATATTAGGTATTTATATACGTTTAGGATGGAAAATTGTTTTTTTGTATACGACAATCTTGGAAATTACCTAACTTTTTTGCATTACGCAATAAAACGTACTATTTTGCGTAATGCTTTAATTTTTAATTCGGTGCCATATTTCATATTTTAATGAAAAAACAGGCTATTTATATATAGTTATGTGGTGAATTTAAGTATGTATATACATTTTTTTTTTTGAATTATTGCTGTTTCTTTTGGAACTCAAAAAACCCGAGTTTTTCGATAAAAAACTGAGTTCCTTTTGAAAGTCCCGTTTGCTTGCCTTGGATCTGATCGGATCGTTTGATTGAATATATGAACGTATTAATCGAATCAAACACGCAATTCTCTATAATCTTTGTATATATTCACAATTGAATAATCAAGATTACAAGATACAAACTCACAAACTCGTTTTTCTCCTCTCTCACACACAAAAACGGCTCCTCACACTTATCACAAAGTCTAACCCTAATTTTGTCTCTAACTCCTCTATTTATAGTCTGTCCAGCACCTATAGCGACACTGGCTAAGTGTCGCTTATAGCGACACTGACTAAGTGTCGCCTAGACACATTTGGACATTTCTATTTCACTATATATTACAGACTCGCATATACACACTAAACGCTATACATACGCAGACTAATTGAATTTGACAATTACAATAGTTTGACCAGCTGACTGACACACAAAATGCACCAACAAACTCCCCCTTGTCAGCAGCTTGGTCAAATAAGTCTTCAATTAGTCTTCATCAACAAACTCTTTCATGTCTTCAACAATCACAAGCTCCCCCATTGAGATAGCATGGTCTTCAAATAAAATCTTGATGTCCAGATTAATGTGACTGACACACATTTATCGTACAATAAGATCTTCAAACTTGGTGACCATTTCTCAATCATCAGCAGCTTCTCCAATAGAATTTATCTTCACAGTCTTTGGAGAATAACCGACATCCTTTACATCTTCAATATTTGACTTTTACATGATATGTGATATTTGAAAAAAAATAACATAGAAATAAAATCTTTTTGGATTTTCTTTATAAATGAAAAGTAAAGAATACATAAAAATAAATTGGGGATAGAATTGTTTTAGGTCTGCTTAGGGATCATATCAGATCAACATGCAATTATTAGGAAATAGTAAGTGTTATTTCGATCATCAGTATATTTGTCCACTTTAAATTTACTTGACATATTTAAAGCACCTTTTATAAAAATTAGTTCAAGACGATTATCGGTATTGTTTGTCCACTTAAACATATTACATCCGTATATGTGAGCTAACCTTTATTATTAGTATGAATATTAAATATTAATTTAGTGAAACTTATTATATGATATACTGATAAATTTTGGTAAAACGCATAACGCTGCAAATTTTACAGACAAGGTGGAGATTACAAGACCAAGTTTATCTCGGCTTTCTCGTAACATACACTTGACCTTTAAATTTAGGCATACATCAAACCTATAATGAAGATACTAGTGGCCCCAGATCTGTACTTAGTACAACAGAGGGTCCCTTAGTATGAACATAACAAGTTTGAGACTATTTGCATAACTAATGGATTCAGGTCTGTACGTGAGTACAACAATAGTCACCATTAGTTAGACTAATAATCATATTAATACTATATGCCAATTTTGCATTTACATAATGATTATGACAGCGTATGGTAGTACCTTCATTTATCAATTAAGACTTATGTCATACATCATATAACATTTTTCACAAAGTAATAGACAAGTTTTAATTATTACTTTTTACTCACTCACAAACCGGTGTGTATCATGTCTACCAATACATCATATGATGAAGCCAATGTTTATAAAAGCTATTTTAAATATGCCAGATAAACCTACTGACACATCAAACATAAACCTTAAAATTTCAAATTTTATGCATGTCACCCGATGTACTATCATATCCCAAGTTGTTTACAGACACAATCCAACATCTTTTCAAGAATTAAGAATCTTGCTGTTCACATTTCTGATCCAAGTAATCAGAATTTTTAATACTTTAAAATTACTCCCCCTGAACAGCAAATTCTTATATCCCCCTTAAACGTTAAACATATTTTTGTATTTTTTAATTTTAACAAATTTCGCAACATTGCATTTCTTTGATACTAAGAAGTACAAAGAATGGCTGTTGCATTAATAACAAATTTAAAGAAAAGTTTCAAAATCACATATCAAGTCAATTCAAATGCCTTTTAGCACTTTTACCACCTCATAACATCAAAAATCTCATCCAATCACAAATCATCATCGCATTCTTCCAACAATATCCACATCCATGCAGTCACTAAAAATGTTAGCTAGTAAAAATCTGACTGCACCACCACAAACAAACAAACGTTAGTACTTATGGGACACCCAAGCCTTAATTGACTTGGGTTGTCCATGGTCATCCATAATCATCACATCAATGAGTTTATGATATTTTAAAAACTCAGAAGATTTCATTGATGTGTTGTTTGTGGATTTGGGTTTCCAAACCTTTGTAGGTTCAGATGAGTTGTTTTCAACAATGTTGTGATGTTGAACTTGAGGTTTACTAGGCACAACTTTGTTTACTCTAGCCACTGGTTTTGGAGAAGAGGATGCATATCTTGATATAGGCGAATACGAAGCACGCCTAGAAAACGATTTTGAATAAGAATTCCTAAAGGAGGAAGTTCTTGGCATCCCTCTACCAAACCTATCTAGGGATAATAACCGACAATCCCTAATAATATGGCCCTGTTGACCACAACGATAACAAGAACGTCTCTCAACATAAGATGGATTCCAATGAGTTCCCTCAAATCGTTTTGGTGGAGGACAATACACAGAAGGTCTATGACCAGGAACATTTGTTGAACATGCACTCTTAGGAGAACATGTTGAAGTAGATGTTCCTGAGGTTGAGTTAGTTGATTTTGAAGGTTTATTCTTTTCAGATTTATCAACTACAACTTTTGAGGATTCATTGTCAACCTTAGCTTTGCCTTTGCATTTAAAGTAATCATCATTTTCAGTTGTAATGATGAAATTTTCAGGTTTGACATTTATTTTCTCAACCTTAATGGTAGACTCTTCAGGTATATCTTCTACCTCAACGACCTCCTCAACAGTAACTGAAGGTGAATTATCAGACTTAACAAAAGTGGGCAAAGGATACTCTGTCCGATTGGTTTTCTCCTTTCCCTGCCTCTTAGGCTTAGCTTCTTTATCTTTGGTAGCTGACCAAGACGAGTAGTCAGCTACTACCTCTTCGATCCCTTCCTTAACAGGCTTAGGATAATAGTTAGTGGGAGGTGGATACCCAAGTCCCGCTTTACTTTTATCTGTCCTCATCTTGTCAACCATTTCATCGAAGAGTTTATGAGAATTTGAGAAATTTGTGATCCCCCTTTTAAAATTGTCAGACTCAGACTTTAGCTCAGAAAGTTCTTTATTCAAAAGTTCAATTTCTTTAAGATAGCTATTAATAGCATCTTGTTGGCTAAAAACTTTAGACTTGTATTTTTCAGTGTCGAACTTATAAGCCTCAATTTGTTTTTCATAAAGAAATTCATTAGCTTTCAAAAACTTGTTTGAGTCAGTGAGTTTAACAACTTTTTCTCTCAAATCTAAATTGTCATATTGATAATTCTCAAGAGATTCAGTCAATGTAAAACAGGAAACACACTTTATGGGTACCTCAGGTTCATCATGTACCTCATGTATTTTTGCCAAAAGCGCACTGTGTTGAACCTCTCCTTGAAGTGCACTAAAATCAAACATTTCCTGAGAATACACCTTCATAGCCTGTGATGTTGTGTTCTTCTCTGGAGTCGTTGGAACTGTAGGAGTAGTGAATCCAGATGAAGGATATTTTACTTTCTCACACTCCTTAGCAAAGTGTCCATGAATCTGACAGATTTTGCATTTCACCTTGCTTTTATTAAAACCAAGACCTGTATCACCATCATCATCCAGGTATTTTCTACCCGTTCTTTGAAGAAACTTCTTGGTTCTTTGGGTTATCATGGCCATACTCCATTTGATGTCCATCTGCTCGAGATCATCAGAATCAATCTGTTCAAAGTCTTCTTCAGTAAGCTGTAGAGTACTAGCCTTCTTTGAAAGGAAAGTCTCATAAGAGTTAAGGAAAGCTGCAAAGATTGTAGCATGATCCTCAGTAGCCTTTGAAGGAGCTGTTTGAGAAGTATAGGAAGCATATGAAGTGCTACCAGAAGGAGATGTAGCTGACTTGGAATTAGATCTGGAAGTTTCATTGAGACTAGGATTTTGAGTGGAAGCCGCTGACATCTTTTCTTTCTTCTTCATGTCAAGAGCATCAGCCTGTAACTTTCTGATGAGTTCTTCCAAATCCATGATTTCAATTTCTGGATCTTGTTCCAAAATCTCCACATTGGTAGCCCAGTCCTTAGGTAATGCCCGTAATAGCTTCTTATTTACCTCTCCATTATTAAGTACTATTCCTCCATCAGCCACTTCATCTACAAGTTGGGAATATCTTTTGAAGAGTGCTTCTAAAGATTCATTTGATAGTAAATCAAATGTGTCAAACTGTTTCTTGACAAGTTCCACTCTATTTCTCCTATAATTTTCATATCCACCACATCGTTTCTCAATTGCATGCCAGAGGTCGTATGCAATAACATAATGTTTAAACATTTGTTGAACTTCCTTTGATAAGCATTTGACAATTGTTGAATAAGTTCTCCTTTCGGTATCGAATGCTTTTCTTTCCTCTAGTGTCATGCCATTGTAAGACTTTTGTGGTGATACTCTTAAATTCTTTGTTCCAACTACTGGTCTTTCATATCTTTCAACCAATGAGTTCCACATATCTGGATCATTTTCAGACATAAAGGCTTCGAACTCAAATCTCCATGTAGCATAATCAGTATCATCTGTAAGCATGGGGGGTTCAATCTCACTAACAGCTCCACTATAGCAACGCATATGAGCTTTAGAAGACATTTTCAAACCAGAAAGGTATTTGGCCTCTTGCGACTTTTCCCTCCAATACTGAATTCGAATAAATTTGACGACTACCCGAGTATAGCGAAACTTTTCCGACACTAAAGCTAAGCTATTTTAAGCCTAAAAACAAAATTTGAAATTACAAAATTTTTCGCGTTTTTCCCGCCAAAATTTCGTCCGAAAACGTCAAAAACTGGTCGGGTAAAATGAAACTTTTTCCAGGCTAAAATTGAACAGTTTTAAGCCTAAGAAAAAATTTTGGAAACGCAAAATTTTTCGTGGATTTCCCGCCAAAAAACTCGTTTTTTTTTTTTTTTTTTTACGAATCTAGAACGACACTTAAGTAGTGTCGCTAGGCAGTGTCGCACTGAAGTGACGCTAAGTAGTGTCGCACTGAAGTGACGCACTGAAGTACCGCTAAAAGTCAAATGGCGACACTTGATTAAGTGTCGCTAGGTAGTGTCGCTAAAAGACAAGTGTCGCTATCAAGTGTCGCTGAAACCCTAATTGGCGACACTTAAGGAAGTGTCGCTATGGAAGTGACGCTAGTAAGGAAGTGACGCTGGTAAGTGACGCTATGTCGCGGCCAGCAGCCCCAAAAACCCTAAAAACGAAAATTTTCGAAACCCTTCGCAAAATTGACAAACGAACGATGAACAGGGCTCAAAAATCAACCAAAAACACGATATAATCAACACAAATAACCCAGAAACTAATTATAACCGATTATACCTTCGCGAATCAACCGAAAACACTCAAAATAACGATCCGAAACCGACGAATCCTTGATTCTTGGCTCTGATACCAGTTGAAAGTCCCGTTTGCTTGCCTTGGATCTGATCGGATCGTTTGATTGAATATATGAACGTATTAATCGAATCAAACACGCAATTCTCTATAATCTTTGTATATATTCACAATTGAATAATCAAGATTACAAGATACAAACTCACAAACTCGTTTTTCTCCTCTCTCACACACAAAAACGGCTCCTCACACTTATCACAAAGTCTAACCCTAATTTTGTCTCTAACTCCTCTATTTATAGTCTGTCCAGCACCTATAGCGACACTGGCTAAGTGTCGCTTATAGCGACACTGACTAAGTGTCGCCTAGACACATTTGGACATTTCTATTTCACTATATATTACAGACTCGCATATACACACTAAACGCTATACATACGCAGACTAATTGAATTTGACAATTACAATAGTTTGACCAGCTGACTGACACACAAAATGCACCAACACCTTTGCGTGATAGCTTAAAAATCTATTGATAGTTAAATTTTTAATTTTTGGTCTATATTAGGTATTTATATACGTTTAGGATGGAAAATTGTTTATTTATATACGACAATCTTTGAAATTACCGAACTTTTTTACATTACGCAAAAATACGTACTATTTTGCGTAATGCTTTAATTTTTAATTCGGTGCCAGATTTCATATTTTAATGAAAAAATAGGTTATTATATATAGTTATGTGGTGAATTTAAGTATGTATAAACATTTTTTTTTTGAATTATTGCTGTTTCTATTGTAACTCAAAAAACCCAAGTTTTTCGAAAAGCAAAAAACACTGAGTTCCTTTGTGTTACAGTTTGAAAAACTATTGATAGTCAAATTTTTAATTTTTGGTCTATATTAGGTATTTATATACGTTTAGGATGGAAAATTGTTTATTTATATACGACAATCTTGGAAATTACCTAACTTTTTTGCATTACGCAATAAAACATACTATTTTTCGTAATGCTTTAATTTTTAATTCGGTGCCAGATTTTATATTTTAATAAAAAAATAGGCTATTATATAAAGTTATGTGGTTAATTTAAGTCTGTATATACATTATTTTATGAATTATTGCTGTTTCTATTGGAACTCAAAAAATTCGAGTTTTTCGATAAGAAAAAAAACTGAGTTCCTTTGCGTGACAGCTTAAAAATCTATTTATAGTCAAATTATTAATTTTTGTTCTATATTAGGTATTTATACGTTTAGGATAGAAAATTGTTTATTTATATACGACAATCTTGGAAATTACCAAACTTTTTTACATTACGCAAAAATACGTACTATTTTGCGTAATGCTTTAATTTTTAATTCGGTGCCAGATTTCATATTTTTATGAAAAAATAGGCTATTTTATATAGTTATCTGGTAAATTTAAGTATGTATATAATTTTTTTTTTTTGAATTATTGCTGTTTCTATTGGAACTCAAAATACCCGAGTTTTTCGATAAGAAAAAAAAACTGAGTTCCGTTGTGTTACAGTTTAAAAATCTATTTATAGTTAAATTTTTAATTTTTGGTCTATATTAGGTATTTATATACGTTTAGGATGGAAAATTGTTTTTATATATACGACAATCTTGGAAATTACCTAACTTTTTTGCATTACGCAATAAAACGTACTATTTTGCGTAATGCTTTAATTTTTAATTCGGTGCCATATTTCATATTTTAATGAAAAAATAGGCTATTATATATAGTTATGTGGTGAATTTAAGTATGTATATACATTTTTTTTTTTGAATTATTGCTGTTTCTTTTGGAACTCAAAAAACCCGAGTTTTTCGATTAGCAAAAAAAAACTGAGTTCCTTTGTGTGACTGTTTAAAAATCTATTGATAGTCAAATTTTTAATTTTTGGTCCTTATTAGGTATTTATATAGGTTTAGGATGGAAAATTGTTTATTTATATACGACAATCTTGGAAATTACTGAACTTTTTTGCAGTATGCAAAAATACTTACTATTTTGCGTAATGCTTAAATTTTTAATTCGGTGCCAGATTTTATATTTTAATGAAAAATTAGGCTATTATATATAGTTATGTGGTCAATTTAAGTATGTATATACATTATTTTTTGAATTATTAAAGTTTCTATTGTAACTCAGAAAACCCGAGTTGTTCGATAAGCAAAAAACACTGAGTTCCTTTGCGTGACAGTTTAAAATTCTATTGATAGTAAAATAATTAATTATTGTTCTATATTGGGTATGTATATACGTTTAGGATGGAAAATTGTTTATTTATATACGACAATCTTGGAAATTACCGAACTTTTTTACATTACGCAAAAATACGTACTATTTTGCGTAATGCTTTAATTTTTAATTCGGTGCCAGATTTCATATTTTAATGAAAAAATAGGCTATTTTATATAGTTATGTGGTGAATTTAAGTATGTATATACATTTTTTTTTTGAATTATTGCTGTTTCTATTGGAACTCAAAAAACCCGATTTTTTCGATTAGCAAAAAAAAACTGAGTTCCATTGCGTGACAGCTTAAAAATCTATTTATAGTCAAATTATTAATTTTTGTTCTATATTAGGTATTTATACGTTTAGGATAGAAAATTGTTTATTTATATACGACAATCTTGGAAATTACCGAACTTTTTTACATTACGCAAAAATACGTACTATTTTACGTAATGCTTTAATTTTTAATTCGGTGCCAGATTTCATATTTTAATGAAAAAATAGGCTATTTTATATAGTTATGTGGTGAATTTAAGTATGTATATACATTTTTTTTTTTGAATTATTACTGTTTCTATTGGAACTCAAAAAACCCGAGTTTTTCGATAAGCAAAAAACACTGAGTTCCTTTGTGTTACAGTTTAAAAAACTATTGATAGTCAAATTTTTAATTTTTGGTCTATATTAGGTATTTATATACGTTTAGGATGGAAAATTGTTTATTTATATACGACAAACTTGGAAATTACTGAACATTTTTGCATTACTCAAAAATACTTACTATTTTGCGTAATGCTTAAATTTTTAATTCGGTGCCAGATTTTATATTTTAATGAAAAAATAGGCTATTATATATAGTTATGTGGTCAATTTAAGTATGTATATACATTATTTTTTGAATTATTGAAGTTTCTATTGTAACTCAGAAAACCCGAGTTTTTCGATAAGTAAAAAACACTGAGTTCTTTTGCGTGACAGTTTAAAATTCTATTGATAGTCAAATAATTAATTTTTGTTCTATGTTAGGTATGTATATACGTTTAGGATGGAAAATTGTTTATTTATATACGACAATCTGTGAAATTACCGAACTTTTTTACATTACGCAAAAATACGTACTATTTTGCGTAATGCTTTAATTTTTAATTCGGTGCCAGATTTCATATTTTAATGAAAAAATAGGCTATTATATATAGTTATGTGGTGAATTTAAGTATGTATATAATTTTTTTTTTTTTTTGAATTATTGCTGTTTCTATTGGAACTCAAAAAACCTGAGTTTTTCGATAAACAAAATAAAAACTGAGTTCCGTTGTGTTACAGTTTAAAAATCTATTGATAGTTAAATTTTTAATTTTTGGTCTATATTAGGTATTTATATACGTTTAGGATGGAAAATTGTTTATTTATATACGACAATCTTTGAAATTACCTAACTTTTTTGCATTACGCAAAAATACGTACTATTTTGACTAATGCTTTAATTTTTAATTCGGTGCTAGATTTCATATTTTAATGAAAAATTAGGCTATTATATATAGTTATGTGGTGAATTTAAGTACGTATATACATTTTTTTTTTGAATTATTGCTGTTTTTTTGGAACTCAAAAAACCCGAGTTTTTCGATAAAAAACTGTTCCCTTTGCGTGACAGCTTAAAAATCTGTTTATAGTCAAATTATTAATTTTTGTTCTATATTAGGTATTTATACGTTTAGGATGGAAAATTGTTTATTTATATACGACAATCTTGGAAATTACCGAAATTTTTACATTACGCAAAAATACGTACTATTTTGCGTAATGCTTTAATTTTTAATTCGGTGCCAGATTTCATATTTTAATGAAAAAATAGTCTATTTTATATAGTTATGTGGTGAATTTAAGTATGTATATACATTTTTTTTTTTGAATTATTGCTGTTTCTGTTGGAACTCAAAAAACAAGAGTTTTTCGATAAGCAAAAAAAACTGAGTTCCGTTGTGTTACAGTTTAAAAATCTATTTATAGTTAAATTTTTAATTTTTGGTCTATATTAGGTATTTATATACGTTTAGGATGGAAAATTGTTTTTTTGTATACGACAATCTTGGAAATTACCTAACTTTTTTGCATTACGCAATAAAACGTACTATTTTGTGTAATGCTTTAATTTTTAATTCGGTGCCATATTTCATATTTTAATGAAAAAACAGGCTATTATATATAGTTATGTGGTGAATTTAAGTATGTATATACATTTTTTTTTTTTTTGAATTATTGCTGTTTCTTTTGGAACTCAAAAAACCCGAGTTTTTCGATAAGCAAAAAACACTGAGTTCCTTTGTGTTACAGTTTAAAAAACTATTGATAGTCAAATTTTTAATTTTTGGTCTATATTAGGTATTTATATACGTTTAGGATGGAAAATTGTTTATTTATATACGACAAACTTGGAAATTACTGAACATTTTTGCATTACTCAAAAATACTTACTATTTTGCGTAATGCTTAAATTTTTAATTCGGTGCCAGATTTTATATTTTAATGAAAAAATAGGCTATTATATATAGTTATGTGGTCAATTTAAGTATGTATATACATTATTTTTTGAATTATTGAAGTTTCTATTGTAACTCAGAAAACCCGAGTTTTTCGATAAGTAAAAAACACTGAGTTCTTTTGCGTGACAGTTTAAAATTCTATTGATAGTCAAATAATTAATTTTTGTTCTATGTTAGGTATGTATATACGTTTAGGATGGAAAATTGTTTATTTATATACGACAATCTGTGAAATTACCGAACTTTTTTACATTACGCAAAAATACGTACTATTTTGCGTAATGCTTTAATTTTTAATTCGGTGCCAGATTTCATATTTTAATGAAAAAATAGGCTATTATATATAGTTATGTGGTGAATTTAAGTATGTATATAATTTTTTTTTTTTTTTGAATTATTGCTGTTTCTATTGGAACTCAAAAAACCTGAGTTTTTCGATAAACAAAATAAAAACTGAGTTCCGTTGTGTTACAGTTTAAAAATCTATTGATAGTTAAATTTTTAATTTTTGGTCTATATTAGGTATTTATATACGTTTAGGATGGAAAATTGTTTATTTATATACGACAATCTTTGAAATTACCTAACTTTTTTGCATTACGCAAAAATACGTACTATTTTGACTAATGCTTTAATTTTTAATTCGGTGCTAGATTTCATATTTTAATGAAAAATTAGGCTATTATATATAGTTATGTGGTGAATTTAAGTACGTATATACATTTTTTTTTTTGAATTATTGCTGTTTTTTTGGAACTCAAAAAACCCGAGTTTTTCGATAAAAAACTGTTCCCTTTGCGTGACAGCTTAAAAATCTATTTATAGTCAAATTATTAATTTTTGTTCTATATTAGGTATTTATACGTTTAGGATGGAAAATTGTTTATTTATATACGACAATCTTGGAAATTACCGAAATTTTTACATTACGCAAAAATACGTACTATTTTGCGTAATGCTTTAATTTTTAATTCGGTGCCAGATTTCATATTTTAATGAAAAAATAGTCTATTTTATATAGTTATGTGGTGAATTTAAGTATGTATATACATTTTTTTTTTTGAATTATTGCTGTTTCTGTTGGAACTCAAAAAACAAGAGTTTTTCGATAAGCAAAAAAAACTGAGTTCCGTTGTGTTACAGTTTAAAAATCTATTTATAGTTAAATTTTTAATTTTTGGTCTATATTAGGTATTTATATACGTTTAGGATGGAAAATTGTTTTTTTGTATACGACAATCTTGGAAATTACCTAACTTTTTTGCATTACGCAATAAAACGTACTATTTTGTGTAATGCTTTAATTTTTAATTCGGTGCCATATTTCATATTTTAATGAAAAAACAGGCTATTATATATAGTTATGTGGTGAATTTAAGTATGTATATACATTTTTTTTTTTTTTGAATTATTGCTGTTTCTTTTGGAACTCAAAAAACCCGAGTTTTTCGATAAGCAAAAAACACTGAGTTCCTTTGTGTTACAGTTTAAAAAACTATTGATAGTCAAATTTTTAATTTTTGGTCTATATTAGGTATTTATATACGTTTAGGATGGAAAATTGTTTATTTATATACGACAAACTTGGAAATTACTGAACATTTTTGCATTACTCAAAAATACTTACTATTTTGCGTAATGCTTAAATTTTTAATTCGGTGCCAGATTTTATATTTTAATGAAAAAATAGGCTATTATATATAGTTATGTGGTCAATTTAAGTATGTATATACATTATTTTTTGAATTATTGAAGTTTCTATTGTAACTCAGAAAACCCGAGTTTTTCGATAAGTAAAAAACACTGAGTTCTTTTGCGTGACAGTTTAAAATTCTATTGATAGTCAAATAATTAATTTTTGTTCTATGTTAGGTATGTATATACGTTTAGGATGGAAAATTGTTTATTTATATACGACAATCTGTGAAATTACCGAACTTTTTTACATTACGCAAAAATACGTACTATTTTGCGTAATGCTTTAATTTTTAATTCGGTGCCAGATTTCATATTTTAATGAAAAAATAGGCTATTATATATAGTTATGTGGTGAATTTAAGTATGTATATAATTTTTTTTTTTTTTTTGAATTATTGCTGTTTCTATTGGAACTCAAAAAACCTGAGTTTTTCGATAAACAAAATAAAAACTGAGTTCCGTTGTGTTACAGTTTAAAAATCTATTGATAGTTAAATTTTTAATTTTTGGTCTATATTAGGTATTTATATACGTTTAGGATGGAAAATTGTTTATTTATATACGACAATCTTTGAAATTACCTAACTTTTTTGCATTACGCAAAAATACGTACTATTTTGACTAATGCTTTAATTTTTAATTCGGTGCTAGATTTCATATTTTAATGAAAAATTAGGCTATTATATATAGTTATGTGGTGAATTTAAGTACGTATATACATTTTTTTTTTTGAATTATTGCTGTTTTTTTGGAACTCAAAAAACCCGAGTTTTTCGATAAAAAACTGTTCCCTTTGCGTGACAGCTTAAAAATCTATTTATAGTCAAATTATTAATTTTTGTTCTATATTAGGTATTTATACGTTTAGGATGGAAAATTGTTTATTTATATACGACAATCTTGGAAATTACCGAAATTTTTACATTACGCAAAAATACGTACTATTTTGCGTAATGCTTTAATTTTTAATTCGGTGCCAGATTTCATATTTTAATGAAAAAATAGTCTATTTTATATAGTTATGTGGTGAATTTAAGTATGTATATACATTTTTTTTTTTGAATTATTGCTGTTTCTGTTGGAACTCAAAAAACAAGAGTTTTTCGATAAGCAAAAAAAACTGAGTTCCGTTGTGTTACAGTTTAAAAATCTATTTATAGTTAAATTTTTAATTTTTGGTCTATATTAGGTATTTATATACGTTTAGGATGGAAAATTGTTTTTTTGTATACGACAATCTTGGAAATTACCTAACTTTTTTGCATTACGCAATAAAACGTACTATTTTGTGTAATGCTTTAATTTTTAATTCGGTGCCATATTTCATATTTTAATGAAAAAACAGGCTATTATATATAGTTATGTGGTGAATTTAAGTATGTATATACATTTTTTTTTTTTTTGAATTATTGCTGTTTCTTTTGGAACTCAAAAAACCCGAGTTTTTCGATAAGCAAAAAACACTGAGTTCCTTTGTGTTACAGTTTAAAAAACTATTGATAGTCAAATTTTTAATTTTTGGTCTATATTAGGTATTTATATACGTTTAGGATGGAAAATTGTTTATTTATATACGACAATCTTGGAAATTACTGAACATTTTTGCATTACTCAAAAATACTTACTATTTTGCGTAATGCTTAAATTTTTAATTCGGTGCCAGATTTTATATTTTAATGAAAAAATAGGCTATTATATATAGTTATGTGGTGAATTTAAGTATGTATATACATTTTTTTTTTTTTGAATTATTGCTGTTTCTTTTGGAACTCAAAAAACCCGAGTTTTTCGATAAGCAAAAAACACTGAGTTCCTTTGTGTTACAGTTTAAAAAACTATTGATAGTCAAATTTTTAATTTTTGGTCTATATTAGGTATTTATATACGTTTAGGATGGAAAATTGTTTATTTATATACGACAATCTTGGAAATTACTGAACATTTTTGCATTACGCAAAAATACTTACTATTTTGCGTAATGCTTAAATTTTTAATTCGGTGCCAGATTTTATATTTTAATGAAAAAATAGGCTATTATATATAGTTATGTGGTCAATTTAAGTATGTATATACATTATTTTTTGAATTATTGAAGTTTCTATTGTAACTCAGAAAACCCGAGTTTTTCGATAAGTAAAAAACACTGAGTTCCTTTGCGTGACAGTTTAAAATTCTATTGATAGTCAAATAATTAATTTTTGTTCTATATTAGGTATGTATATACGTTTAGGATGGGAAATTGTTTATTTATATACGACAATCTGTGAAATTACCGAACTTTTTTACATTACGCAAAAATACGTTCTATTTTTGCTTATTGCTTTAATTTTTAATTCGGTGCCAGATTTCATATTTTAATGAAAAAATAGGCTATTATATATAGTTATGTGGTGAATTTAAGTATGTATATAATTTTTTTTTTTTTTGAATTATTGCTGTTTCTATTGGAACTCAAAAAACCTGAGTTTTTCGATAAGCAAAATAAAAACTGAGTTCCGTTGTGTTACAGTTTAAAAATCTATTGATAGTTAAATTTTAAATTTTTGGTCTATATTAGGTATTTATATACGTTTAGGATTGAAAATTGTTTATTTATATACGACAATCTTTGAAATTACCTAACTTTTTTGCATTACGCAAAAATACGTACTATTTTGACTAATGCTTTAATTTTTAATTCGGTGCTAGATTTCATATTTTAATGAAAAATTAGGCTATTATATATAGTTATGTGGTGAATTTAAGTACGTATATACATTTTTTTTTTTTGAATTATTGCTGTTTTTTTGGAACTCAAAAAACCCGAGTTTTTCGATAAAAAACAGTTCCCTTTGCGTGACAGCTTAAAAATCTATTTATAGTCAAATTATTATTTTTTGTTCTATATTAGGTAATTATACGTTTAGGATTGAAAATTGTTTATTTATATAAGACAATCTTGGAAATTACCGAACTTTTTTACATTACGCAAAAATACGTACTATTTTGCGTAATGCTTTAATTTTTAATTCGGTGCCAGATTTCATATTTTAATGAAAAAATAGTCTATTTTATATAGTTATGTGGTGAATTTAAGTATGTATATACATTTTTTTTTGAATTATTGCTGTTTCTATTGGAACTCAAAAAACCCGAGTTTTTCGATAAGCAAAAAAAACTGAGTTCCGTTGTGTTACAGTTTAAAAATCTATTTATAGTAAAATTTTTAATTTTTGGTCTATATTAGGTATTTATATACGTTTAGGATGGAAAATTGTTTTTTTATATACGACAATCTTGGAAATTACCTAACTTTTTTGCATTACGCAATAAAACATACTATTTTGCGTAATGCTTTAATTTTTAATTCGGTGCCAGATTTTTTATTTTAATAAAAAAATAGGCTATTATATAAAGTTATGTGGTTAATTTAAGTCTGTATATACATTATTTTTTGAATTATTGCTGTTTCTATTGGAACTCAAAAAACCCGAGTTTTTCAATAAGAAAAAAAACTGAGTTCCTTTGCGTGACAGCTTAAAAATCTATTTATAGTCAACTTATTAATTTTTGTTCTATATTAGGTATTTATAAGTTCAGGATAGAAAATTGTTTATTTATATACGACAATCTGTGAAATTACCAAACTTTTTTACATTACGCAAAAATACGTACTATTTTGCGTAATGCTTTAATTTTTAATTAGGTGCCAGATTTCATATTTTAATGAAAAAATAAGCTATTTTATATAGTTATGTGGTGAATTTAAGTATGTATATACATTTTTTTTTTGAATTATTGCTGTTTCTATTGGAACTCAAAAAACCAGAGTTTTTCGAAAAGCAAAAAACACTGAGTTCCTTTGTGTTACAGTTTGAAAAACTATTGATAGTCAAATTTTTAATTTTTGGTCTATATTAGGTATTTATATACGTTTAGGATGGAAAATTGTTTATTTATATACGACAATCTTGGAAATTACCTAACTTTTTTGCATTACGCAATAAAACGTACTATTTTGTGTAATGCTTTAATTTTTAATTCGGTGCCAGATTTTATATTTTAATAAAAAAATAGGCTATTATATAAAGTTATGTGGTTAATTTAAGTCTGTATATACATTATTTTTTGAATTATTGCTGTTTCTGTTGGAACTCAAAAAACACGAGTTTTTCGATAAGAAAAAAAAACTGAGTTCCTTTGCGTGACAGCTTAAAAATCTATTTATAGTCAAATTATTAATTTTTGTTCAATATTAGGTATTTATACGTTTAGGATAGAAAATTGTTTATTTATATACGACAATCTTGGAAATTACCAAACTTTTTTACATTACGCAAAAATACGTACTATTTTGCGTAATGCTTTAATTTTTAATTAGGTGCCAGATTTCATATTTTAATGAAAAAATAAGCTATTTTATATAGTTATGTGGTGAATTTAAGTATGTATATACATTTTTTTTTTGAATTATTGCTGTTTCTATTGGAACTCAAAAAACCCGAGTTTTTCGAAAAGCAAAAAACACTGAGTTCCTTTGTGTTACAGTTTGAAAAACTATTGATAGTCAAATTTTTAATTTTTGGTCTATATTAGGTATTTATATACGTTTAGGATGGAAAATTGTTTATTTATATACGACAATCTTGGAAATTACCTAACTTTTTTGCATTACGCAATAAAACGTACTATTTTGCGTAATGCTTAAATTTTTAATTCGGTTCCAGATTTTATATTTTAATGAAAAAATAGGCTATTATATATAGTTATGTGGTCAATTTAAGTATGTATATACATTATTTTTTGAATTATTGAAGTTTCTATTGTAACTCAGAAAACACGAGTTTTTCGATAAGTAAAAAACACTGAGTTCCTTTGCGTGACTGTTTAAAATTCTATTGATAGTCAAATAATTAATTTTTGTTCTATATTAGGTATGTATATACGTTTAGGATGGAAAATTGTTTATTTATATACGACAATCTGTGAAATTACCGAACTTTTTTACATTACGTAAAAATACGTACTATTTTGCGTAATGCTTTAATTTTTAATTCGGTGCCAGATTTCATATTTTAATGAAAAAATAGGCTATTATATATAGTTATGTGGTGAATTTAAGTATGTATATAATTTTTTTTTTTTAATTATTGTTGTTTCTATTGGAACTCAAAAAACCCGAGTTTTTCGATAAGCAAAATAAAAACTGAGTTCCGTTGTGTTACAGTTTAAAAATCTATTGATAGTTAAATTTTTAATTTTTGGTCTATATTAGGTATTTATATACGTTTAGGATGGAAAATTGTTTATTTATATACGACAATCTTTGAAATTACCTAACTTTTTTGCATTACGCAAAAATACGTACTATTTTGACTAATGCTTTAATTTTTAATTCGGTGCCAGATTTCATATTTTAATGAAAAATTAGGCTATTATATATAGTTATGTGGTGAATTTAAGTATGTATATACATTTTTTTTTTTTTGAATTATTGCTGTTTCTTTTGGAACTCAAAAAACCCGAGTTTTTCGATAAAAAACTGTTCCCTTTGCGTTACAGCTTAAAAATCTATTTATAGTCAAATTATTAATTTTTGTTCTATATTAGGTATTTTTTCGTTTAGGATGGAAAATTGTTTATTTATATACGACAATCTTGGAAATTACCGAACTTTTTTACATTACGCAAAAATACGTACTATTTTGCGTAATGCTTTAATTTTTAATTCGGTGCCATATTTCATATTTTAATGAAAAAATAGGCTATTTTATATAGTTATGTGGTGAATTTAAGTATGTATATACATTTTTTTTTTTGAATTATTGATGTTTCTATTGGAACTCAAAAAACCCGAGTTTTTCGAAAAGCAAAAAACACCGAGTTCCTTTGTGTTACAGTTTGAAAAACTATTGATAGTCAAATTTTTAATTTTTGGTCTATATTAGGTATTTATATACGTTTAGGATGGAAAATTGTTTATTTATATACGACAATCTTGGAAATTACCTAACTTTTTTTGCATTACGCAATAAAACGTACTATTTTGTGTAATGCTTTAATTTTTAATTCGGTGCCAGATTTTATATTTTAATAAAAAAATAGGCTATTATATAAAGTTATGTGGTTAATTTAAGTCTGTATATACATTATTTTTTGAATTATTGCTGTTTCTATTGGAACTCAAAAAACCCGAGTTTTTCGATAAGAAAAAAAAACTGAGTTCCTTTGCGTGACAGCTTAAAAATCTATTTATAGTCAAATTATTAATTTTTGTTCTATATTAGGTATTTATACGTTTAGGATAGAAAATTGTTTATTTATATACGACAATCTTGGAAATTACCAAACTTTTATACATTACGCAAAAATACGTACTATTTTGCGTAATGCTTTAATTTTTAATTAGGTGCCAGATTTCATATTTTAATGAAAAAATAGGCTATTTTATATAGTTATGTGGTGAATTTAAGTATGTATATACATTTTTTTTTTGAATTATTGCTGTTTCTATTGGAACTCAAAAAACCCGAGTTTTTCGAAAAGCAAAAAACACTGAGTTCCTTTGTGTTACAGTTTGAAAAACTATTGATAGTCAAATTTTTAATTTTTGGTCTATATTAGGTATTTATATACGTTTAGGATGGAAAATTGTTTATTTATATACGACAATCTTGGAAATTACCTAAATTTTTTGCATTACGCAATAAAACGTACTATTTTGCGTAATGCTTAAATTTTTAATTCGGTGTCAGATTTTATATTTTAATGAAAAAATAGGCTATTATATATAGTTATGTGGTCAATTTAAGTATGTATATACATTATTTTTTGAATTATTGAAGTTTCTATTGTAACTCAGAAAACCCGAGTTTTTCGATAAGTAAAAAACACTGAGTTCCTTTGCGTGACAGTTTAAAATTCTATTGATAGTCAAATAATTAATTTTTGTTCTTTATTAGGTATGTATATACGTTTAGGAAGGAAAATTGTTTATTTATATACGACAATCTGTGAAATTAGCGAACTTTTTTACATTACGTAAAAATACGTACTATTTTGCGTAATGCTTTAATTTTTAATTAGGTGCCAGATTTCATATTTTAATGAAAAAATAGGCTATTATATATAGTTATGTGGTGAATTTAAGTATGTATATAATTTTTTTTTTTGAATTATTGCTGTTTCTATTGGAACTCAAAAAACCCGAGTTTTTCGATAAGCAAAATAAAAACTGAGTTCCGTTGTGTTACAGTTTGAAAATCTATTGATAGTTAAATTTTTAATTTTTGGTCTATATTAGGTATTTATATACGTTTAGGATGGAAAATTGTTTATTTATATACGACAATCATGGAAATTACCTAACTTTTTTGCATTACGCAAAAATACGTACTATTTTGACTAATGCTTTAATTTTTAATTCGGTGCCAGATTTCATATTTTAATGAAAAATTAGGCTATTATATATAGTTATGTGGTGAATTTAAGTATGTATATACATTTTTTTTTTTTTAGAATTATTGCTGTTTCTATTGGAACTCAAAAAACCCGAGTTTTTCGATTAGAAAAAAAAACTGAGTTCCTTTGCGTGACAGCTTAAAAATCTATTTATAGTCAAATTATTAATTTTTATTCTATATTAGGTATTTATACGTTTAGGATAGAAAATTGTTTATTTATATACGACAATCTTGGAAATTACCAAAATTTTTAACATTACGCAAAAATACGTACTATTTTGCGTAATGCTTTAATTTTTAATTAGGTGCCAGATTTCATATTTTAATGAAAAAATAAGCTATTTTATATAGTTATGTGGTGAATTTAAGTATGTATATACATTTTTTTTTGAATTATTGCTGTTTCTATTGGAACTCAAAAAACCAGAGTTTTTCGAAAAGCAAAAAACACTGAGTTCCTTTGCGTGACAGTTTAAAATTCTATTGATAGTCAAATAATTAATTTTTGTTCTATATTAGGTATTTATACGTTCAGGATAGAAAATTGTTTATTTATATACGACAATCTTGGAAATTACCAAACTTTTTTACATTACGCAAAAATACGTACTATTTTGCGTAATGCTTTAATTTTTAATTAGGTGCCAGATTTCATATTTTAATGAAAAAATAAGCTATTTTATATAGTTATGTGGTGAATTTAAGTATGTATATACATTTTTTTTTGAATTATTGCTGTTTCTATTGGAACTCAAAAAACCAGAGTTTTTCGAAAAGCAAAAAAAACTGAGTTCCTTTGCGTGACAGTTTAAAATTCTATTGATAGTCAAATAATTAATTTTTGTTCTATATTAGGTATTTATACGTTCAGGATAGAAAATTGTTTATTTATATACGACAATCATGGAAATTACCAAACTTTTTTACATTACGCAAAAATACGTACTATTTTGCGTAATGCTTTAATTTTTAATTAGGTGCCAGATTTCATATTTTAATGAAAAAATAAGCTATTTTATATAGTTATGTGGTGAATTTAAGTATGTATATACATTTTTTTTTTTGAATTATTGCTGTTTCTATTGGAACTCAAAAAACCAGAGTTTTTCGAAAAGCAAAAAACACTGAGTTCCTTTGTGTTACAGTTTGAAAAACTATTGATAGTCAAATTTTTAATTTTTGGTCTATATTAGGTATTTATATACGTTTAGGATGAAAAATTGTTTATTTATATACGACAATCTTGGAAATTACCTAACTTTTTTGCATTACGCAATAAAACGTACTATTTTGTGTAATGCTTTAATTTTTAATTCGGTGCCAGATTTTATATTTTAATAAAAAAATAGGCTATTATATAAAGTTATGTGGTTAATTTAAGTCTGTATATACATTATTTTTTGAATTATTGCTGTTTCTATTGGAACTCAAAAAACCCGAGTTTTTCGATAAGAAAAAAAAACTGAGTTCCTTTGCGTGACAGCTTAAAAATCTATTTATAGTCAAATTATTAATTTTTGTTCAATATTAGGTATTTATACGTTTAGGATAGAAAATTGTTTATTTATATACGACAATCTTGGAAATTACCAAACTTTTTTACATTACGCAAACATACGTACTATTTTGCGTAATGCTTTAATTTTTAATTAGGTGCCAGATTTCATATTTTAATGAAAAAATAAGCTATTTTATATAGTTATGTGGTGAATTTAAGTATGTATATACATTTTTTTTTGAATTATTGCTGTTTCTATTGGAACTCAAAAAACCCGAGTTTTTCGAAAAGCAAAAAACACTGAGTTCCTTTGTGTTACAGTTTGAAAAACTATTGATAGTCAAATTTTTAATTTTTGGTCTATATTAGGTATTTATATACGTTTAGGATGGAAAATTGTTTATTTATATACGACAATCTTGGAAATTACCTAACTTTTTTGCATTACGCAATAAAACGTACTATTTTGCGTAATGCTTAAATTTTTAATTCGGTGCCAGATTTTATATTTTAATGAAAAAATAGGCTATTATATATAGTTATGTGGTCAATTTAAGTATGTATATACATTATTTTTTGAATTATTGAAGTTTCTATTGTAACTCAGAAAACACGAGTTTTTCGATAAGTAAAAAACACTGAGTTCCTTTGCGTGACAGTTTAAAATTCTATTGATAGTCAAATAATTAATTTTTGTTCTATATTAGGTATGTATATACGTTTAGGATGGAAAATTGTTTATTTATATACGACAATCTGTGAAATTACCGAACTTTTTTACATTACGTAAATATACGTACTATTTTGCGTAATGCTTTAATTTTTAATTCGGTGCCAGATTTCATATTTTAATGAAAAAATAGGCTATTATATATAGTTATGTGGTGAATTTAAGTATGTATATAATTTTTTTTTTTGAATTATTGTTGTTTCTATTGGAACTCAAAAAACCCGAGTTTTTCGATAAGCAAAATAAAAACTGAGTTTCGTTGTGTTACAGTTTAAAAATCTATTGATAGTTAAATTTTTAATTTTTGGTCTATATTAGGTATTTATATACGTTTAGGATGGAAAATTGTTTATTTATATACGACAATCTTTGAAATTACCTAACTTTTTTGCATTACGCAAAAATACGTACTATTTTGACTAATGCTTTAATTTTTAATTCGGTGCCAGATTTCATATTTTAATGAAAAATTAGGCTATTATATATAGTTATGTGGTGAATTTAAGTATGTATATACATTTTTTTTTTGAATTATTGCTGTTTCTTTTGGAACTCAAAAAACCCGAGTTTTTCGATAAAAAACTGTTCCCTTTGCGTTACAGCTTAAAAATCTATTTATAGTCAAATTATTAATTTTTGTTCTATATTAGGTATTTATACGTTTAGGATGGAAAATTGTTTATTTATATACGACAATCTTGGAAATTACCGAACTTTTTTACATTACGCAAAAATACGTACTATTTTGCGTAATGCTTTAATTTTTAATTCGGTGCCAGATTTCATATTTTAATGAAAAAATAGGCTATTTTATATAGTTATGTGGTGAATTTAAGTATGTATATACATTTTTTTTTTGAATTTTTGCTGTTTCTATTGGAACTCAAAAAACCCGAGTTTTTCGATAAGCAAAAAAAATGAGTTCCGTTGTGTTACAGTTTAAAAATCTATTTATAGTTAAATTTTTAATTTTTGGTCTATATTAGGTATTTATATACGTTTAGGATGGAAAATTGTTTTTTTATATACGACAATCTTGGAAATTACCAAACTTTTTTGCATTACGCAATAAAACGTACTATTTTGCGTAATGCTTTAATTTTTAATTCGGTGCCAGATTTTATATTTTAATAAAAAAATAGGCTATTATATAAAGTTATGTGGTTAATTTAAGTCTGTATATACATTATTTTTTGAATTATTGCTGTTTCTATTGGAACTCAAAAAACCCGAGTTTTTCGATTAGAAAAAAAACTGAGTTCCTTTGCGTGACAGCTTAAAAATCTATTTATAGTCAAATTATTAATTTTTATTCTATATTAGGTATTTATACATTTAGGATAGAAAATTGTTTATTTATATACGACAATCATGGAAATTACCAAACTTTTTTACATTACGCAAAAATACGTACTATTTTGCGTAATGCTTTAATTTTTAATTCGGTGCCAGATTTCATATTTTAATGAAAAAATAGGCTATTTTATATAGTTATGTGGTGAATTTAAGTATGTATATACATTTTTTTTTTGAATTATTGCTGTTTCTATTGGAACTCAAAAAACCCGAGTTTTTCGAAAAGCAAAAAACACCGAGTTCCTTTGTGTTACAGTTTGAAAAACTATTGATAGTCAAATTTTTAATTTTTGGTCTATATTAGGTATTTATATACGTTTAGGATGGAAAATTGTTTATTTATATACGACAATCTTGGAAATTACCTAACTTTTTTGCATTACGCAATAAAACGTACTATTTTGTGTAATGCTTTAATTTTTAATTCGGTGCCAGATTTTATATTTTAATAAAAAAATAGGCTATTATATAAAGTTATGTGGTTAATTTAAGTCTGTATATACATTATTTTTTGAATTATTGCTGTTTCTATTGGAACTCAAAAAACCCGAGTTTTTCGATAAGAAAAAAAAACTGAGTTCCTTTGCGTGACAGCTTAAAAATCTATTTATAGTCAAATTATTAATTTTTGTTCTATATTAGGTATTTATACGTTTAGGATAGAAAATTGTTTATTTATATACGACAATCTTGGAAATTACCAAACTTTTTTACATTACGCAAAAATACGTACTATTTTGCGTAATGCTTTAATTTTTAATTAGGTGCCAGATTTCATATTTTAATGAAAAAATAGGCTATTTTATATAGTTATGTGGTGAATTTAAGTATGTATATACATTTTTTTTTTTGAATTATTGCTGTTTATATTGGAACTCAAAAAACCCGAGTTTTTCGAAAAGCAAAAAACACTGAGTTCCTTTGTGTTACAGTTTGAAAAACTATTGATAGTCAAATTTCTAATTTTTGGTCTATATTAGGTATTTATATACGTTTAGGATGGAAAATTGTTTATTTATATACGACAATCTTGGAAATTACCTAAATTTTTTTGCATTACGCAATAAAACGTACTATTTTGCGTAATGCTTAAATTTTTAATTCGGTGTCAGATTTTATATTTTAATGAAAAAATAGGCTATTATATATAGTTATGTGGTCAATTTAAGTATGTATATACATTATTTTTTGAATTATTGAAGTTTCTATTGTAACTCAGAAAACCCGAGTTTTTCGATAAGTAAAAAACACTGAGTTCCTTTGCGTTACAGTTTAAAATTCTATTGATAGTCAAATAATTAATTTTTGTTCTTTATTAGGTATGTATATACGTTTAGGATGGAAAGTTGTTTATTTATATACGACAATCTGTGAAATTAGCGAACTTTTTTACATTACGTAAAAATACGTACTATTTTGCGTAATGCTTTAATTTTTAATTCGGTGCCAGATTTCATATTTTAATGAAAAAATAGGCTATTATATATAGTTATGTGGTGAATTTAAGTATGTATATAATTTTTTTTTTTTTTTGAATTATTGCTGTTTCTATTGGAACTCAAAAAACCCGAGTTTTTCGATAAGCAAAATAAAAACTGAGTTCCGTTGTGTTACAGTTTGAAAATCTATTGATAGTTAAATTTTTAATTTTTGGTCTATATTAGGTATTTATATACGTTTAGGATGGAAAATTGTTTATTTATATACGACAATCTTGGAAATTACCTAACTTTTTTGCATTACGCAAAAATACGTACTATTTTGACTAATGCTTTAATTTTTAATTCGGTGCCAGATTTCATATTTTAATGAAAAATTAGGCTATTATATATAGTTATGTGGTGAATTTAAGTATGTATATACATTTTTTTTTTTTTTAGAATTATTGCTGCTTCTATTGGAACTCAAAAAACCCGAGTTTTTCGATTAGAAAAAAAAACTGAGTTCCTTTGCGTGACAGCTTAAAAATCTATTTATAGTCAAATTATTAATTTTTATTCTATATTAGGTATTTATAAGTTTAGGATAGAAAATTGTTTATTTATATACGACAATCTTGGAAATTACCAAACTTTTTAACATTACGCAAAAATACGTACTATTTTGCGTAATGCTTTAATTTTTAATTCGGTGCCAGATTTCATATTTTAATGAAAAAATAGGCTATTTTATATAGTTATGTGGTGAATTTAAGTATGTATATACATTTTTTTTTTTGAATTATTACTGTTTCTATTGGAACTCAATAAACCCGAGTTTTTCGATAAGCAAAAAACACTGAGTTCCTTTGTGTTACAGTTTAAAAAACTATTGATAGTCAAATTTTTAATTTTTGGTCTATATTAGGTATTTATATACGTTTAGGATGGAAAATTGTTTATTTATATACGACAATCTTGGAAATTACTGAACTTTTTTGCATTACGCAAAAATACTTACTATTTTGCGTAATGCTTAAATTTTTAATTCGGTGCCAGATTTTATATTTTAATGAAAAAATAGGCTATTATATATAGTTATGTGGTCAATTTAAGTATGTATATACATTATTTTTTGAATTATTGAAGTTTCTATTGTAACTCAGAAAACACGAGTTTTTCGATAAGTAAAAAACACTGAGTTCCTTTGCGTGACAGTTTAAAATTCTATTGATAGTCAAATAATTAATTTTTGTTCTATATTAGGTATGTATATACGTTTAGGATGGAAAATTGTTTATTTATATACGACAATCATGGAAATTACCAAACTTTTTTACATTACGCAAAAATACGTACTATTTTGCGTAATGCTTTAATTTTTAATTAGGTGCCAGATTTCATATTTTAATGAAAAAATAAGCTATTTTATATAGTTATGTGGTGAATTTAAGTATGTATATACATTTTTTTTTTTTGAATTATTGCTGTTTCTATTGGAACTCAAAAAACCAGAGTTTTTCGAAAAGCAAAAAACACTGAGTTCCTTTGTGTTACAGTTTGAAAAACTATTGATAGTCAAATTTTTAATTTTTGGTCTATATTAGGTATTTATATACGTTTAGGATGGAAAATTGTTTATTTATATACGAAAATCTTGGAAATTACCTAACTTTTTTGCATTACGCAATAAAACGTACTATTTTGTGTAATGCTTTAATTTTTAATTCGGTGCCAGATTTTATATTTTAATAAAAAAATAGGCTATTATATAAAGTTATGTGGTTAATTTAAGTCTGTATATACATTATTTTTTGAATTATTGCTGTTTCTATTGGAACTCAAAAAACCCGAGTTTTTCGATAAGAAAAAAAAACTGAGTTCCTTTGCGTGACAGCTTAAAAATCTATTTATAGTCAAATTATTAATTTTTGTTCAATATTAGGTATTTATACGTTTAGGATAGAAAATTGTTTATTTATATACGACAATCTTGGAAATTACCAAACTTTTTTACATTACGCAAACATACGTACTATTTTGCGTAATGCTTTAATTTTTAATTAGGTGCCAGATTTCATATTTTAATGAAAAAATAAGCTATTTTATATAGTTATGTGGTGAATTTAAGTATGTATATACATTTTTTTTTGAATTATTGCTGTTTCTATTGGAACTCAAAAAACCCGAGTTTTTCGAAAAGCAAAAAACACTGAGTTCCTTTGTGTTACAGTTTGAAAAACTATTGATAGTCAAATTTTTAATTTTTGGTCTATATTAGGTATTTATATACGTTTAGGATGGAAAATTGTTTATTTATATACGACAATCTTGGAAATTACCTAACTTTTTTGCATTACGCAATAAAACGTACTATTTTGCGTAATGCTTAAATTTTTAATTCGGTGCCAGATTTTATATTTTAATGAAAAAATAGGCTATTATATATAGTTATGTGGTCAATTTAAGTATGTATATACATTATTTTTTGAATTATTGAAGTTTCTATTGTAACTCAGAAAACACGAGTTTTTCGATAAGTAAAAAACACTGAGTTCCTTTGCGTGACAGTTTAAAATTCTATTGATAGTCAAATAATTAATTTTTGTTCTATATTAGGTATGTATATACGTTTAGGATGGAAAATTGTTTATTTATATACGACAATCTGTGAAATTACCGAACTTTTTTACATTACGTAAAAATACGTACTATTTTGCGTAATGCTTTAATTTTTAATTCGGTGCCAGATTTCATATTTTAATGAAAAAATAGGCTATTATATATAGTTATGTGGTGAATTTAAGTATGTATATAATTTTTTTTTTTTAATTATTGTTGTTTCTATTGGAACTCAAAAAACCCGAGTTTTTCGATAAGCAAAATAAAAACTGAGTTTCGTTGTGTTACAGTTTAAAAATCTATTGATAGTTAAATTTTTAATTTTTGGTCTATATTAGGTATTTATATACGTTTAGGATGGAAAATTGTTTATTTATATACGACAATCTTTGAAATTACCTAACTTTTTTGCATTACGCAAAAATACGTACTATTTTGACTAATGCTTTAATTTTTAATTCGGTGCCAGATTTCATATTTTAATGAAAAATTAGGCTATTATATATAGTTATGTGGTGAATTTAAGTATGTATATACATTTTTTTTTTGAATTATTGCTGTTTCTTTTGGAACTCAAAAAACCCGAGTTTTTCGATAAAAAACTGTTCCCTTTGCGTTACAGCTTAAAAATCTATTTATAGTCAAATTATTAATTTTTGTTCTATATTAGGTATTTATACGTTTAGGATGGAAAATTGTTTATTTATATACGACAATCTTGGAAATTACCGAACTTTTTTACATTACGCAAAAATACGTACTATTTTGCGTAATGCTTTAATTTTTAATTCGGTGCCAGATTTCATATTTTAATGAAAAAATAGGCTATTTTATATAGTTATGTGGTGAATTTAAGTATGTATATACATTTTTTTTTTGAATTTTTGCTGTTTCTATTGGAACTCAAAAAACCCGAGTTTTTCGATAAGCAAAAAAAATGAGTTCCGTTGTGTTACAGTTTAAAAATCTATTTATAGTTAAATTTTTAATTTTTGGTCTATATTAGGTATTTATATACGTTTAGGATGGAAAATTGTTTTTTTATATACGACAATCTTGGAAATTACCTAACTTTTTTGCATTACGCAATAAAACGTACTATTTTGCGTAATGCTTTAATTTTTAATTCGGTGCCAGATTTTATATTTTAATAAAAAAATAGGCTATTATATAAAGTTATGTGGTTAATTTAAGTCTGTATATACATTATTTTTTGAATTATTGCTGTTTCTATTGGAACTCAAAAAACCCGAGTTTTTCGATTAGAAAAAAAACTGAGTTCCTTTGCGTGACAGCTTAAAAATCTATTTATAGTCAAATTATTAATTTTTATTCTATATTAGGTATTTATACGTTTAGGATAGAAAATTGTTTATTTATATACGACAATCATGGAAATTACCAAACTTTTTTACATTACGCAAAAATACGTACTATTTTGCGTAATGCTTTAATTTTTAATTCGGTGCCAGATTTCATATTTTAATGAAAAAATAGGCTATTTTATATAGTTATGTGGTGAATTTAAGTATGTATATACATTTTTTTTTTGAATTATTGCTGTTTCTATTGGAACTCAAAAAACCCGAGTTTTTCGAAAAGCAAAAAACACCGAGTTCCTTTGTGTTACAGTTTGAAAAACTATTGATAGTCAAATTTTTAATTTTTGGTCTATATTAGGTATTTATATACGTTTAGGATGGAAAATTATTTATTTATATACGACAATCTTGGAAATTACCTAACTTTTTTGCATTACGCAATAAAACGTACTATTTTGTGTAATGCTTTAATTTTTAATTCGGTGCCAGATTTTATATTTTAATAAAAAAATAGGCTATTATATAAAGTTATGTGGTTAATTTAAGTCTGTATATACATTATTTTTTGAATTATTGCTGTTTCTATTGGAACTCAAAAAACCCGAGTTTTTCGATAAGAAAAAAAAACTGAGTTCCTTTGCGTGACAGCTTAAAAATCTATTTATAGTCAAATTATTAATTTTTGTTCTATATTAGGTATTTATACGTTTAGGATAGAAAATTGTTTATTTATATACGACAATCTTGGAAATTACCAAACTTTTTTACATTACGCAAAAATACGTACTATTTTGCGTAATGCTTTAATTTTTAATTAGGTGCCAGATTTCATATTTTAATGAAAAAATAGGCTATTTTATATAGTTATGTGGTGAATTTAAGTATGTATATACATTTTTTTTTTTTGAATTATTGCTGTTTCTATTGGAACTCAAAAAACCCGAGTTTTTCGAAAAGCAAAAAACACTGAGTTCCTTTGTGTTACAGTTTGAAAAACTATTGATAGTCAAATTTCTAATTTTTGGTCTATATTAGGTATTTATATACGTTTAGGATGGAAAATTGTTTATTTATATACGACAATCTTGGAAATTACCTAAATTTTTTTGCATTACGCAATAAAACGTACTATTTTGCGTAATGCTTAAATTTTTAATTCGGTGTCAGATTTTATATTTTAATGAAAAAATAGGCTATTATATATAGTTATGTGGTCAATTTAAGTATGTATATACATTATTTTTTGAATTATTGAAGTTTCTATTGTAACTCAGAAAACCCGAGTTTTTCGATAAGTAAAAAACACTGAGTTCCTTTGCGTGACAGTTTAAAATTCTATTGATAGTCAAATAATTAATTTTTGTTCTTTATTAGGTATGTATATACGTTTAGGATGGAAAGTTGTTTATTTATATACGACAATCTGTGAAATTAGCGAACTTTTTTACATTACGTAAAAATACGTACTATTTTGCGTAATGCTTTAATTTTTAATTCGGTGCCAGATTTCATATTTTAATGAAAAAATAGGCTATTATATATAGTTATGTGGTGAATTTAAGTATGTATATAATTTTTTTTTTTTTTTTGAATTATTGCTGTTTCTATTGGAACTCAAAAAACCCGAGTTTTTCGATAAGCAAAATAAAAACTGAGTTCCGTTGTGTTACAGTTTGAAAATCTATTGATAGTTAAATTTTTAATTTTTGGTCTATATTAGGTATTTATATACGTTTAGGATGGAAAATTGTTTATTTATATACGACAATCTTGGAAATTACCTAACTTTTTTGCATTACGCAAAAATACGTACTATTTTGACTAATGCTTTAATTTTTAATTCGGTGCCAGATTTCATATTTTAATGAAAAATTAGGCTATTATATATAGTTATGTGGTGAATTTAAGTATGTATATACATTTTTTTTTTTTTTAGAATTATTGCTGTTTCTATTGGAGCTCAAAAAACCCGAGTTTTTCGATTAGAAAAAAAAACTGAGTTCCTTTGCGTGACAGCTTAAAAATCTATTTATAGTCAAATTATTAATTTTTATTCTATATTAGGTATTTATAAGTTTAGGATAGAAAATTGTTTATTTATATACGACAATCTTGGAAATTACCAAACTTTTTAACATTACGCAAAAATACGTACTATTTTGCGTAATGCTTTAATTTTTAATTCGGTGCCAGATTTCATATTTTAATGAAAAAATAGGCTATTTTATATAGTTATGTGGTGAATTTAAGTATGTATATACATTTTTTTTTTTGAATTATTACTGTTTCTATTGGAACTCAATAAACCCGAGTTTTTCGATAAGCAAAAAACACTGAGTTCCTTTGTGTTACAGTTTAAAAAACTATTGATAGTCAAATTTTTAATTTTTGGTCTATATTAGGTATTTATATACGTTTAGGATGGAAAATTGTTTATTTATATACGACAATCTTGGAAATTACTGAACTTTTTTGCATTACGCAAAAATACTTACTATTTTGCGTAATGCTTAAATTTTTAATTCGGTGCCAGATTTTATATTTTAATGAAAAAATAGGCTATTATATATAGTTATGTGGTCAATTTAAGTATGTATATACATTATTTTTTGAATTATTGAAGTTTCTATTGTAACTCAGAAAACCCGAGTTTTTCGATAAGTAAAAAACACTGAGTTCCTTTGCGTGACAGTTTAAAATTCTATTGATAGTCAAATAATTAATTTTTGTTCTATATTAGGTATGTATATACGTTTAGGATGGAAAATTGTTTATTTATATACGACAATCTTGGAAATTACCGAACTTTTTTACATTACGCAAAAATACGTACTATTTTGCGTAATGCTTTAATTTTTAATTCGGTGCCAGATTTCATATTTTAATGAAAAAATAGGCTATTATATATAGTTATGTGGTGAATTTAAGTATGTATATAATTTTTTTTTTTTTTGAATTATTGCTGTTTCTATTGGAACTCAAAAAACCTGAGTTTTTCGATAAGCAAAATAAAAACTGAGTTCCGTTGTGTTACAGTTTAAAAATCTATTGATAGTTAAATTTTTAATTTTTGGTCTATATTAGGTATTTATATACGTTTAGGATGGAAATTTGTTTATTTATATACGACAATCTTTGAAATTACCTAACTTTTTTGCATTACGCAAAAATACTATTTTGACTAATGCTTTAATTTTTAATTCGGTGCTAGATTTCATATTTTAATGAAAAATTAGGCTATTATATATAGTTATGTGGTGAATTTAAGTACGTATATACATTTTTTTTTTTTTGAATTATTGTTGTTTTTTTGGAACTCAAAAAACCCGAGTTTTTCGATAAAAAACTGTTCCCTTTGCGTGACAGCTTAAAAATCTATTTATAGTCAAATTATTAAGTTTTGTTCTATATTAGGTATTTATACGTTTAGGATGGAAAATTGTTTATTTATATACGACAATCTTGGAAATTACCGAACTTTTTTACATTACGCAAAAATACGTACTATTTTGCGTAATGCTTTAATTTTTAATTCGGTGCCAGATTTTATATTTTAATGAGAAAATAGTCTATTTTATATAGTTATGTGGTGAATTTAAGTATGTATATACATTTTTTTTTTGAATTATTGCTGTTTCTATTGGAACTCAAAAAACCCGAGTTTTTCGATAAGCAAAAAAAACCGAGTTCCGTTGTGTTACAGTTTAAAAATCTATTTATAGTTAAATTTTTAATTTTTGGTCTATATTAGGTATTTATATACGTTTAGGATGGAAAATTGTTTTTTTATATACGACAATCTTGGAAATTACCTAACTTTTTTGCATTACGCAATAAAACGTACTATTTTGCGTAATGCTTTAATTTTTAATTCTGAAACGCCCTGAATTCACAAGATTTTTTTTTTATATATAAATAATTTCTTTTGCCTTAGTCCCATTTAAATTCCACATTTAATTGTTTCAAAACCAAAATAGATACATCTATTACAAATTTCACTAAAACATAATCTTTTGGGCGATTTATACAATGGCAATTCAAACGATAATTTAATAGAATGAGAAACTTGTCTAACAACACTACAAGCTTCAATCCACTCTACTTCATTGTAATCACATGTCATCCAATTGGTTCCACCGAACTAAGCACCTACAACATAAAGCCACTTATACGAGTAAGCATAAAGCTTAGTGAGTATACAAGCAATTAAGTGAATAAGTCACCAAACATAATACAATAATCAAATACTACTATCTCCTTAAATATATACTATTGAGAAACTGTAAAGATTTCCCTATATTTCGTACGAATCTGTGATCCATTAGATACAAGTAGCATGGCACCAATAACATAGTAATGGATACCAAGCTTAATAGATATCGAGTAGTGCCAAGCACTTATTTCGTAATAATCATTTATTTCGTAACAATCAATCTCTATGATACTCAATTCAATATAATTCATATAACTCACATAATCCATGTAATCCACCTAAATCACATAATCCACATAATTCTATACTACTTCCAATTAACTCAACTACTAACAACAATCAACAACTATAGTCAACAACAATTATCAACTTAAGATTCGAGATACAATACAACATAAAAAAAACAACCATAAGGAACAACTATAAGAGATAAACAATATTCCAAACGATTGTATGAACCTCTTGCTCGTAAGCAATCTGTTGAGACCTGAGACACTGTTAGATTTGTTCAGAATACAAGTATCATGCCGCTGTTGGTATAAGACTTCAACCACTGTTAGTAGAAGTCAACCACTGTTAGAAGAAGACAACCGCTGTTAGTACATTTGTCTAACAGGGCCACTGTTAGTATATAGTTTGTATTTTGTATCAAGTACTCAACCACTGTTAATGTTATATGAGTACTACCCCTGTTAGTTATATACTCAACCACTGTTGGTTAGTCGGTTAGAGATAATTATGGAATAGATAGGATTTCCATAATAGTTTGATTTTGTAAAGGACTCTATGTGTTATAAATAGAGATTCTGAAAAACCCTAGAGGTAGAGATATACGAATTCATTCTAGTTATTAGCTTCAAGGTTGTAAACCCTAACACAAGTTGTGTGTTCGTATTATTGTTAATAATATTGAAGCTTTTGGTTAGACATTCTGTTATATACAAGTTTGTTCTTCAAGTTATTAATAAACTATTCCGCAAGCTTATTAATAATCAATCAAAGTAATACATACTAAGATCTCTAGCTGGGATCATCAAGTGGTATCAGAGCTTGATATTACTTTGATCTTGAAGAAGGTAATTGAATTTCGCAGCTTTTTCAACAAATAACAAGATGTCTACTGAATCAATGGAAGGTATACAAGCTACAAAGATTCCCATGCTCAAACCTGATGAGTTTGAGCTATGGCAGACTAGGATTAGGCAATACATGTTGCTTACGGATTATATGATGTGGGAGGTGGTTACTAATGGACCAAACTATACTAAGGATGCAGATGGTAAAAAGGAAGAAAGACCACCACCAAAGTCTGATGCAGAGAGAAAAGAAAGAGCAACAGAGTGGAAGGCATTAAGTACTCTACTTTTGTCTATTCCTAATGAGTATCAAAGGAAGTTTGAAAACTGTGAAGATGCTCAGGTTCTTATGCAAGCAATTGTTAAGAGATTTGGTGGTAATGATAACACCAAGAAGAATAAGAGATCTCTTCTCAAACAACAGTTTGAAAACTTTGCAGGTGTAAAGTCTGAAACTCTGACTCAGACTTTTGATAGGTTTCAAAAACTTGTGGGTGATTTAGAAAATCACAATGTCAAGATTGATAAAGATGACTTGAACAGGAAGTTTCTAAGATCACTTGGTACAGATTGGAATATGTACACTGTGGGACTTAGACAAAGTCCAGATCTTGAAGAGAAAGAGATTGAAGACCTGTACAATGATCTGAGGAATTTTGAGCCTGAAGTTCTAGCATTGAAACAGTCCAATGGTAGCTCTAACAATGCTGCTTTTGTTTCTGTTGGTGAATCTGGTAGTTGTAGCACATCTGGTGCTAATGATAATGTATTGGAAGCATTCTTTGCAAGCCATGTGAATTCTTCATTAACTACAGAAGATTTGGAGCAGGTTAGTGAAGAGGACCTGGAAGAGATGGATTTAAGATGGCAAATGGCCATGATTACAATCAGGGCAAAGAGGTTTATGCAGAGGTCTGGGAACAGAAACTTTTCTTACAAGAGAGATGGTGTAGCTGGCTTTGACAAGAGCAAGGTGGAGTGTTTCAATTGTCACAAGATGGGACACTTTGCTAGAGAATGCAAGAGCACACAGGCTGGAGGATCTCAGAATGGTATTATGAGAAATAATTCTGCTCCACAAAGAAGATTGGTACCTGTTCAGAACACCACTTCAGATTCATTGGTTGCTCAAGATGGAATGGGAGGATTTGACTGGAGTGACCAAGAAGAGCTTGTAGTTCAGAATCAAGCTTTGATGGCTGTCACAGAAGAACCAGAGTCTTCAGACATTCCATATGAGGTACAATCTAAATTATGTTCTCCTGCATGTAAGAAAATGGTTAAATTTTATAGGGATCATAATATGGTTGTGTGTAATGAATTAAAAGCTTGTAAAGAAAAGAGTCAACATGCCACTTTAGCTATTGAAAACTTAGAAAATCAGATAAAAGCTTATGAAAAGAATGAATCTCAATTTCACTTAGATGTTAAGTATCTAAATTGGGAAAAGAAAGCTTTACAAACAAAAGTTGATATGCTAAGTGCTAAGTTGGCTGAGGCAATTTCTGATAAGGAGTCAATAAAATTGAAAGTTGATGAGTTGGAAAATGTTTCAAAAGGTGTTCAAAACTTAATCAAGTCTCAAATTCATGATAAATTAAAACTTGGATTAGGTTACAACCTTAATGCTGTTCCTCCACCTTATAATCATACTTATTTCCCACCTAAAACTGATTTTGTTTTAGAAACACTTAAGGTAGGTGTGTCTGAGGAGGTTAAAAAGGTAGATCCAGTTGTTAATTGTGATGATAATGTGAATTTTGATAAAGTTGAGGTATCTGATTGGACTGAGGAAGATGAGTGTGATAGTGATAGCTCATCTAGTGGTAATTCTGTGGATGGTAGTGTTAAGTCTATTACTGGTCTAGTTTCTGAACTTAATAGTACTAAACTAGAAGAGGGTAAAAAGATGTTTGTTGAGAAAGCAAAGGCTCAGTTAGATCAAGTCAGGAAAACCAACAAGGCTAGTTCAGGTTTAGGGTATGTACACAAAAAGGTCAATACTGAATCAAAAGACAAGTTGAAATCTGAGTGTGATAAGTGTACATGTAAATCAAAGAAGTCTGAGTTACATACTGCAAGTAATGTGAATAAATCCATTCCCAGGGGTAATCAAAGAAATTGGAACCAATTGGTTTCACAAAGGTTGGGTAATGGGTTTGAATGTGTGAAAAGAAAGTCATGTTTTATTTGTGGTAGATATAATCATCTTCAACAGGACTGTTACTACAATCCTAAAAATAATAGGAACAGTGGTACAGGACATGTGTTGATAAATAAGCCTAACAGAGGCAAGGCTGCAGCCCCTGTTAAAGCTACAGCAGTGCCCCTGTCAACGGCTAACAGAGGCAAGACACGAACAGGGGAGGGTTTGACCACTGTCAGGCATGGTACCTCTGCTGGTATTAAACATTTCAAAAGAATGTTTATACCAAGTAAAGCTACCACTGCCAGGGTAATCAATACAAACTTAAAGGTGACCACTGTCAAACCATTAACCCCTGTCAGGTCTAAAATTGATTGTTTTTGGAGACATAAAAATGAGTGTAAATCTGAAGTGTCCAAAACCATTGCAGCACTGAGATCAATCACTGTCAAAAGGGTTGATGTCAATGGTGCTCAAGGGAAACCCAAAGCCAAATTGGTTTGGGTTCCCAAGAAAAACTAACTGTTTTTCTCATATATGTGCAGGGCAAGCCACCAAGCTTATGGCATATTGATTCTGGCTGTTCAAGACACATGACTGGAGACAGGAAAAAGCTACAGGAATTTAAAGCGTTTTCTGGAGGAGATGTAGCATTTGGAAGCAATCCTAAAGGAGGTAAAATCACAGGTAAAGGTAAGGTAAAAAGCAGTAAGCTCACTTTCAATGATGTTTATTATGTTGAGCAATTGAGATACAATTTGCTTAGTGTGAGTCAAATCACAGATAAGCAAAATCCTGTATATTTCACTGACACAGAATGCCTTATACTTTCTGAAAAACTCAAAATACCTGAAGATAAGATTTTAATGAGAGTTCCAAGAAAGGATAATGTATACTGTAGTGATTTAAACAAGATGGAATCTCAAAATGTTAACTGTCTCATTTCTAAAGCTACTGTATCTGAATCTGAACTATGGCATAGGAGGATGTGTCACTTGAATTTCAAGACCATGAATAAACTTGTTAGGAATAAGCTAGTGAGAGGCTTACCTGAAAAGTTATTTGAATGTAGTGACCACTGTGTAGCATGTCTCAAAGGCAAGCAACACAAGACCTCTTATAAGACCAAGCTTGTGAATACCAATACTACTCCCTTACACCTGTTACATATGGATTTGTTTGGCCCTACCAATGTAGCTAGTCAAGGGAAGAAATCTTACTGTTTGGTAATAACTGATGATTACTCTAGAATGAGTTGGGTGTTCTTTCTTAGGACTAAGGATGAGACAGGTGAAATACTTAGATCATTCATAACTAGGATTGAGAATTCAACTAATCAAAAGGTTAAGATCATCAGGTGTGATAATGGGACAGAATTTAAGAATCATGAGATGAATAAGTTCTGTGAGGATAAAGGTATAGAAAGACAGTATAGTGCACCTAGGACTCCACAACAAAATGGAGTAGCTGAGAGGAGGAATAGGACACTAATTGAGGCTGCTAGAAGCATGCTAGCAGATGCTAAACTACCAATGTCCTTTTGGGCAGAGGCCGTTAGCACTGCTTGTTATGTTTTGAATAGGATTTTGATTATTAAACCTCATAACAAGACACCCTATGAGTTATTTTTTAAAAGAAAACCTTTGGTTAGCTTTTTAAAACCATTTGGATGTCCTTGTACTGTCTTAAATACCAGAGATCATCTTGGTAAGTTTCAGAGTAAGGTAGATGAGGGTGTATTTGTTGGATACTCTATTCAAAGCAAGGCTTATAGAGTATTTAACAAAAGGACTAGGATCATAGAAGAGACCATGGATGTGACCTTTAATGAACATACATCAAATGTAGAAGGAAAAGGTTCAGAAGTTTTGTTTGATATTGATGCACTAACCCATGCTTTTAGATATCCAGATTTGTCTATTAGTGCAGGTACAGATGCAGGTAATGATGCAGGTAAAGATGGGAAATCAACCTCAAGTCAAACTAAAAAGGATGACTTGAAGTATGTCTTGTTTCCTATTTGGTCTCCAGATCCTCCAGAAGTATTCCAGTTAGAGCAAGATGAACCTTCAGCTGATTCAAAGGATGAAGATGGTTCAATTCCAACAGAAAATGGTTCAAAGAGTTCTCATATAGTTTCAGAGCATGATTCAGAAGGAGAGCACGATTCTCCAAAATTTGTTGAACAAAGTCCTCTATTTCAAGTTTTGGAAAGGACTTCTTTGTCAGATTCTGAAGCAACTCCAAAGCCATCAAAGGAAAGAGAGGAAAGAGAGTCTTTTTCAGACTCTGAGATAGATAATCTTTTGGGTTCTAATTTGGAAAGAGAACTACTGGATACTTCTACATCTAAATATGTGGTTCATAAAGATCATTCCTTGGATTTGATTATTGGTGATATTATGACTCCTGTTCAGACAAGACATCAAACCAAGGTAAGAGAAGAAGATGTACATACTTCATTATATGTATGTTTTCTTTCACAGATGGAACCAAAGAAGGCAGTGGAGGCTCTCAAAGATCCAAGCTGGATTGAATCTATGCAGGAAGAATTGTTGCAATTCAAACTGCAAGATGTGTGGGATTTGGTTGATCTTCCAAAAGGAAAGAAAGCTATAGGCACAAGATGGATTTTTAAGAACAAGAGAGATGAAAGAGGTATAGTGATCAAGAATAAGGCTCGGTTGGTAGCACAGGGGTACACTCAGGAAGAAGGCATAGATTATGATGATGTCTTTGCCCCTGTTGCTAGAATAGAAGCTATTAGATTATTTTTAGCTTATGCATCTTATCAGGATTTTAAAGTCTATCAAATGGATGTGAAGAGTGCTTTTCTTCATGGTCTAATTGATGATGAGGTGTATGTTTGCCAACCACCAGGGTTTGAAGATCCAACATATCCAGATAGAGTGTGCAGATTGAAGAAAGCATTGTATGGATTACATCAAGCTCCAAGAGCTTGGTATGATACTCTATCTGAGTACTTGCTCAAGAATGGATTCAAGAGAGGTACTATTGACAAGACTTTGTTTACCAAGAGGGTTCAAAGAGATATATTGCTGGTACAGGTGTATGTTGATGATATTATTTTCGGGTCTACAAGGGATTCATTGTGCAAAGAGTTTGAAGATTTAATGCATAAGAAGTTCAAGATGAGTTCAATGGGTGAACTCACATTCTTTTTAGGGTTGCAGGTCAAGCAGAAGTTAGATGGAATCTTTATTAACCAAGGGAAGTATGTGAAAGATATTTTGAATAAATTTGGTTATAAAGATGTGAAGGTAGCTAGCACTCCCATGGAGGCACATAAACATCTTAATTCTGATCCTGAGGGGGAGGAAGTAGATGTGCACTTATACAGGTCAATGATTGGTTCATTGATGTATTTAACTTCATCTAGACCTGATATAATGTTTGCAGTGTGTCTTTGTGCTAGATATCAGACCAATCCAAAGCAGTCACACATGTATGCTGTGAAGAGGATCTTTAGATACTTGAAAGGGCAACCAGACTTGGGCCTTTGGTATGCTAAAGGATCAGATTTTGAGCTAAAAGCCTTCACAGATAGTGACTATTGTGGTGAGAATATGGATAGGAAATCAACTAGTGGAGGATGTCAATTTCTTGGAAATAGGTTAGTGTCATGGCAATGCAAGAAGCAAACTACAGTTTCCACTTCTACAGCAGAAGCAGAATATGTTGCAGCATCAAGTTGCTGTGCACAGGTTCTTTGGATTCAGAATCAAATGCTGGATTATGGTTTGACTTTCATGAACACTCCTATTTATATTGATAATACTTCTGCTATTAGTATCATTCAGAATCCAGTTAAGCATTCAAAAACCAAACACATTGAAATCAGATATCATTTTATAAGAGATTGTTATGATAAAAGATTGATTCATATTTTTAAAATTCATACTGATAATCAACTTGCAGATCTTTTTACAAAAGCATTTGATGTAGGAAGATTTACATTTTTGATAACTAATATTGGTATGATCAATCTCACGTAGTGTTTTGGTCTGGATTTGATACTAACAGGGGTAAAATGTATTGTATGTGACAGGGTCAGGTGTTACCACTGTTAGCTTCATCATGATAACAGATGGTGCCACTGTTAGTTTAACTTTGCCACTGTCAATGTATTTTAAACCCCTGCTGTATATGTGTGTAATTTCACCCCTGCTAGTTGTTTTTCTTAGTTTAATATTGCAGGTTTCAGCCACTGTCAAGAGACATCACTTGAGCTGGAATTTAATGTTTTACTTGTTTCTTCTTATTCTTTTGGTTAAAAAAAAAAAAAAAAAAAAAAAAAAAAAAAAAAAAAAAAAAAATTAGTTGTCTAACTAAGCTAAGTTTATGCCCCTGTTAGTTCTAAGTTGGAGTTTCCTTGGTCGGATGCCCCTGCTAGACTATCAGCCGCTGCTAGCTTTGTTAGATGGTTAGAAAGGGTTGACTATAAATTGATCAAGTGAGGTACCCCTGTTGGGTTTGTTTGTAAATTGTACCCCTGTTGGGTATAACCAGAAGTGCCACTGCTAGTTCTATTTTTAGGGCTTGGCACTTTCATCAAATAAATACTCAAATACTTCACTTTTTCAATTACACTTTCAAATTTTCAAAACCCTTCAATAATCGCTCTCGCTTTAAGTTGTTTATTGTAATTCACTCTTCGTTCGTTCATCGATTACATCAATGGCATCTTCATCATCGTCTGATTCTGGTACTTCTATGCTAAGTGTTCATTCTGAACACAACATGAGGGCTTTCTTGAATAAAGACCCTGCCGATGAGTATTTTCACCCTATAATCGATTTCTTGAGTAATTGTCCAGTTACTTATGCCCTTACTGTCGCTCCACGATTGATTCGATCAAATATTCAGGAGTTCTGGCAGAATGCAAAGGAAGGGAATGTTAATGGCATTACTCATATTCATTCTACTGTCAAGGGTCAGAAGGTAATGGTTACTGAGATTGTTCTGAGAGAACTTTTACAGTTTGATGATGAAGGTGGAATTCTGGAGTTATCGAGAGAAGATTTGTTTAAAGGCATTATGGATATGGGGTATGAAGGTTCAGGAAAGACAAGATCAGACTATACTTTCTTGAAGTCATGGTTTTGTCCTCAATGGAAGTTCTACATTCATACTTTTCTGGTATGTTTGTCTCAAAAGAGAACTAGTTTTAATGAATTTAGTTCTACGATTGCATATCCTATTATCTGCTTGGCACAGGGTATTAAATTTAATATGTCTAGATTTATCTTAGATAATATGATTAGGAATGTAAAGGGTGATACATTCGTTATGTACCCTAGATTTGTTCAGCTTTTGTTAAATAATCAATTGTCCAATCTGCCAGCAGAGGATAGTGTAATTGTTAGTTCTACTCTATCTTTGAGGACTATTCAGGCTATGAATAAGTATCAGAATGCTTTTTCTAAGAAGGAAACTGCATTATTTTCTACAATGCTAGTTACTCCTTCTGCCACTGGTGGTGTATTACCAACACCATCTGGACCAAATGATGACAGACCAACAAAACAAGTTGGTTCTGAACACACATCAAGAGGTGGCATCAAAAGAAAACAAGGGAACAAACAGCCTACCCAATCTAAAGCCAAGAAATCCAAGAAGGCTACACAGGCTATGGAGATTCCTGTTTCTCCACAGTCTCAGTCAACTGTTCCATCACAACAGGTGAACATACTTGATGAAAATGTTCATTCTGGAAGGGCTGCCACTACTGTTTCTAGCCCACTGGCAGGGCAGGATAGTGGTAACATTAATCAGACCCAACCAGAGGCAACTATGTTTGATGAACCTATGGGTGATGATTCAAATGTAGGTCCCAGTACCAATAATCAAGGGACATCTGCAGTGGCAGATGTGGGCAAGGATTCAACTAAGAGGTCACACTCTAATGTTGATGAGCCTAGTGATACTGATGAATTGACGATTTCTTATCTTGTACATGATGTCAATAAACTATGGAGCAAATATGAGAGGGAAAGGGCTTACAGAAAAGAGGCTCAACAGAAAATTCAAGCTCAGGATGAGTTCATTGCTAAACAGAAGGAGCTCATTGATCATCAGCAGGAAGAGTTGCTTGATATGAAGCATAGGTTGTTCGTGCTTGAGGAGGCTGTAAATAATATTCTTCTACCTGCAAATAGGTTAAAAGAATCTTCAGGCAAGGGGGAGAAGAAAGCAGATGATGATATTATGCCTGAAGATGATGGTTCAAGAGCAGGTGATGATGATGATGATGATTCATATGGACCTCATGATGATATGGATGGAGAAATGATAAATATTGATGAGATGAATGATGATTCTGCAGCTACAGAGGTGTTTGATGATAATACAGCTACAGAGGTGCTTGAGTTTGATGATAATACAGTTGAGATGAATATTGAGGCACAATCAGAAGACACTGTGGAGTTAGTGTTTGATGATAAAGATGATGATTATGTGCAGAGCAGGGATAAGGCTGAGGAGGAGCTAAATGTATCTGATTATGTGATACATGAGAGTTTAGATGATGAGGTAGTTGATGGTGCAGGAGCAGAGCAGACTGATGAAACAGTTTATCAGGTATTTCCATTGAATAAAGGGTTGCCTGAGAAAGCTGCACTTAGATTATATGTTTGGGATGTGATGGGTGCTAATCTGGATGATAAGAAAAGAGTGAGTTTCAGTGATAGGTCAGTGTATGAAGTGGTTGATGATGTTGAAAAAGAAGGAGAAGTTGAGGTTAAGGGGGAGCAATCAATTGCTGAAGAGAAGAAGTTGCAGACCTTTACAAGAAAGAAATCTATTCCCAGAAGAAAGCCAACTAAAAGATTATCCCCTGTCAAAACTTCTACCTCTGTTGTCACAATTTCAACCCCTGTCAATACTAACACAACCACTGTTACATCTACCCCTGTTAGTACACCAACTCCTACCACTGTTAATACACCAATCACCACTGCTATCATACCAACCCCTGCCACAACTACAACAACAACAAGACCAAGAGAGGTACCTGTTACAATAAGAGAACCAACTTCACCACTCAAACCTAAGTCTAAATTGCCTGTGATTGATCCAAAAGACAAAGGTAAAGGAAAGTTAAAAGAAAAATCAAAGGTGAAAGAAATTAAAGAGCCTCATATTGAATCTCATGATATGCTGAGGATGCAAGTAGAAGAAAGAGAAAGGTTGATAAGAAGAACTGCAGAAGCTAAAGCTGAAGGAGAGGGTGATGATGTGAAAATGATTTTGGATGATCTGAGTGTAGTGACAATTACACAGAAAGCTGCAGAGATTGTTAAAGAAAAGACTGCACAAGGATTAAAGCTTTCTGCTCAGAGAGTTCATGATTATTTAAAGAAGAAGAAAGGTAATGAAGAGGAAGAGTTATCTTCTGGATTTTTATTGATGAAAAGGGCAAATGAGGAAAGAGCTAGAAAGAAAAAGCAAGAGGAATTAGCCAAGAAAAGGAGTAAATCTTTACCATATGCTGAAAGGAGAAGACAAATGATCAATGCATTGTCTGAAAATTATGCTCCAGCTAAAATTGTTAGAGGATGGAATATGCAGAAGCTGCAACAGGCATATGACAGGTATATGGGAAAAGATGAAGAGTGGTTAAAGAAAATGGAAGAGAATAGGAATTTGAATGCATTGATGAAGGAGAAGAAAGAAAAGGCAGATAGGGAAATGAAAAAGTTTTTGAAAGAAGAAGAAGAAAGAAGAGAAAAGGCAGCTACTGAGGCAGCAGAGAAAGCCTTAGAGGATAAGCAGAATGAAGTTAGAAGAAATTCATGGAAAAATCAGATTTCTAAAGATAATGTTATTCCTGATATTCCAAGATTTGATCCAGAGCTGAAAAAGAGAATCAAGATTCTGACTGATAGCAAGGAGATTTCTGAAGGACCAAGAAAGGCTAGAATTATAAATTGGGAAGGAGTAGCAATTGATTATGGTTTCAGAAAAATGATCCTTGAGATCAAGATTGAAAGGGAAAGAGGATTTGATGATCATGTTGGGAGTATGGTTGATTTGCTCAGAATTTGTACAAGAGATGATCTTTTAGAATTGTATCAAGTGAGCAGAATCAGGAATAGAAAGAACTCTGAAGCAGTGATTGAAAGACAAATGATGGAGTTATTGCAGAGCCTGTTTGAACCAGCCAGCTTGTATCACTTATTCTTTCATTGTTATCAAAGGGTTATAACCTGGAGATATTTTGCCAGAGCTGGAGTACACATGGTAGTATTCAACAATGGGCAGGTGATCTACATGTTTGATGATCGACATTATGTGCTGGGAACAGGGTTGCTGAATAGATTGATTGATTTGAAGTTATCTACAACCATCATTACTGAAGGAGCTTACAGAGCTTTATACATGGTGTTCAATCAACTGCATAAGAGGCAAACGATGAATGAAAAAGAAGAAGAAAAGAAGGATTGAAACTTGAATCATTACTCTGAATGATCAAGTTTAGGGGGAGATTGTTGAGACCTGAGACACTGTTAGATTTGTTCAGAATACAAGTATCATGCCGCTGTTGGTATAAGACTTCAACCACTGTTAGTAGAAGTCAACCACTGTTAGAAGAAGACAACCGCTGTTAGTACATTTGTCTAACAGGGCCACTGTTAGTATATAGTTTGTATTTTGTATCAAGTACTCAACCACTGTTAATGTTATATGAGTACTACCCCTGTTAGTTATATACTCAACCACTGTTGGTTAGTCGGTTAGAGATAATTATGGAATAGATAGGATTTCCATAATAGTTTGATTTTGTAAAGGACTCTATGTGTTATAAATAGAGATTCTGAAAAACCCTAGAGGTAGAGATATACGAATTCATTCTAGTTATTAGCTTCAAGGTTGTAAACCCTAACACAAGTTGTGTGTTCGTATTATTGTTAATAATATTGAAGCTTTTGGTTAGACATTCTGTTATATACAAGTTTGTTCTTCAAGTTATTAATAAACTATTCCGCAAGCTTATTAATAATCAATCAAAGTAATACATACTAAGATCTCTAGCTGGGATCATCACAATCCGGAGCATACAATCATTATTCAAGTAATCCTCGTATCACTCACCTTTGCCTTTTTAAGGAATCACATGATATCACTCTAAAATAGCCAATCCATCATTCTTGACCACCTAGCATATAATACATAGATACAATAACACATTTAACAACTAGAAATCATAAAAATCAATACATCAACAATATCAATCCATTACATTTATTGAATTGATCATATTACATATGATCTCTCTTGTTTTACTCATTTTTATTTCTCTATTTCATAACTTACATAATCATATACATAACTTGATTACTTGTATTCCATTTTGATTATCACTAGTGATTACCATAATCACTTCAATTTACTTAATCATAATCATTCTTATAATCATAATTCACTTCATTTGCTTAATCTTTTGATTCGATACTTCAATATCCTTTAATCATATATCAATAACCTTTTTAAACACCCATTTAAGGTGTATTGACACCAATTCATCATCATTTACACAAAACCCACTTTAATCACTATATACCAAATTCAATTTATCAAATTCTAGAGTGGGTTAGTGTTAACAACCATAATTATTTCACTTCTATATCATAATTCAACCATTATCATGCTCTAATTTGAATTAGAATCATCAATTCATCAAAACCCACCAAAAACTCAAGAACATCATCTTTGATTCTTCATTTTTATTTCATTTTAATGATACCACAATCACTAGTAAGCTTATCTATCAACAATTCAATGTATTTCATACTTTATTTCGTATTGAAATCATTAATTTCATAAACCCCCATGAAAACCCATAAAAACTAAGATTCTAGGTTAAAAATTCAAGGAAGGAGATTACCTCATATGTTAGGGAGAATCAATCAATGATTACTTCATGATTTCAAGCCTCAATTTGATGCTTTGAATTGATTTCAGCTTAGGGTTTAGGATTCCAGCGTATTTCTTCATTCTTGAAACCTCTGGAACTTATTTGGGAATGATATATCTAATGCGTACGTACATATGTATATTAGATATACATGTGTTTTAAATTTTATTCCCCGTGATTATCATTGTCTGGAACTTTAAAACCGACATACAAGTATTACTATTTTATTTTACCTAAAGTAAAAATAACTTATGTTTGTCCCTTACTTAGATCTAGTACGAACCGAGTCACTCAATCGTTTGCGGAATCAACGATTAAGTTATATACTAAACACACGAACAATCAATACGCAATGAATATCAAACGAAACGTATTATATTGAACAATAATCGGTCAGATTACAGAGATTTCGACTAATTGCGTTTAGGGTTTCGTCAACCCTAAAACAGAAAACGTAAAACGAATTTATACAAAATCTGGCACCTGCGACGTCGCACGCTACGTCGCAGGCCCAAGCCCATGCGACGTCTGCTACGTCGCAGGCCCAAATCCTGACATCGCACCTGCGACGTTGCACGCTACGTCGCAGGAGTCAGGAATACTATTTCTAATTACAAACTACGAGCTAGACCAACTGACAGACACTAAACATGTACTAATAAACTCCCCCGTGTCTTCAGCTTGGTCTTCAAAAATCTTCTTTAAACCCAGCCCGCAGGAAATTGGCCGTCTGCATGAATTCCATTAGCTACGCAAACAGTAACAACATTGTAAAACTGCTGTGCTAAACGTCTGTTGAATTCATTCTTCTGACCAACTCGAATCCGATTATCATAGAGTTTTCTTAAATCTTTTTCATGAAAATTAATCAAACTCATCGGATCATACAGCCTAAACGTTGCTTGCTTCAAATTCCATATACCTCCAACTTCTGGCCACGGTTCAGAATCTGGAACGAAAGTAATAACCGCTTCACCAGTCTGTGGATCTAGTTCCCATTTTACAAGTCTTCTCAGAAAATAATAAGGAACTGATTCCAGAGGTATCTCAGTCAAACATTTAGCAGGCGAATAGTGAATTTTAACCAAAGGCTTCCTGGTGACTGGATCAATCTTCTTTTTCCACGTATACCGAGTTCCCAACGTCGGTTCAATTTAGAATATGTCTTCGATAACACTTCCCGACGTAAATTTCTCTGAATGAACTCAGCATAATCATTCTCGAACGGATTAATCAATTTAAGCTGAGCTAATCGATTAATCTCTCCTTTTGGCAACGTGCTCAATCTATCAAAGCGCATTCTGAAGTACTGAACTCCATCTTCCCTCTTGATCATAAATAGATTCCTCTGACACTTCCAGCTTTTAATAACCCCGGTATAATTTCGACTAACCCGGTACACTTGACATTTAACTGGAACAGGAACTGGATTTCGTCCCTTAGGCCACCATTTCTTGTTTCTCTCTCTCTTTTCTTCAGCAGTTAATTTCTTTGCTGCTGAGTCCGGTGCCTGTGTCTCTGGAGCTGGAGTTGCAGCAGAACTTGATTCTCCATGTTGAGCTTTAGCAGGACTCTCGTCTTCACTTGAATCAGATTCTATAATTGGTGCACCATCGTAAGCTTCCCCAGATTGTGCATCATCATACGTTTCATCTGCATTCAACTGTTCCTCTTCAATCGAGACATCCTCGTTCATCTCAAAAACATTCTCTGTATCTTCCTCAGAGCCAACTCCACTGGCCATTCTCTGAATAAATGATAAGTCAGCGAATGAGTAGTCAACAGCCAGCGGTCTCGGTTGCCCTGGAATATCATCAACACAAAAATAATCCAAACGATGAATTGTTTCATTAATATTTTCAATTACAGGGTTGGGATTTACAGACGCAGGTTCACTTGACTCTAAAGTGGATATCCTAGACCCAGACTCCCCCGAGGCAAGTAACCTGCCTTCCAAAACATTAACCCTAAGCTTCGTTTCCTCAAGCTCCTTAGATTGAACCTCGATCAACGCAGCTTGTTCAGCAATCTTCTCGTCCTGAGCCTCCAGCTTTTGCTTCATCTGCTGCATGTCTTCCATTATCTTTTGCATGAAAGCTGGAGTCGGTTGAATCTCAAAATCAGATTGATGCTGTGGATTGACTGGAGTCCGTGTTGACGAAGAGCGACGAACACGACGAGTCGGTTGATAAGTCTCATCAGCAGGATCATCACCGTCTCGAATACGTTTGCCAGTATTCTTTGGAACATATACACGCCCCTGTTTCAAACGGCGCTTTATTCTTTTGTACCTCTGAGGAAATTGACGTCGAATTGTTTCCATCTGAGACGGGTGCGGAACCGCACCATCAGAATCCGAAGGCGTTGGCCCACCGTCATCAGGTTGTTGAACAGGATCGTCTTCAGAATCAGAACTTTCCACCGTTTCATGAGATGCAGGATTGTCCGAGTCAACGTGCCCAAACTGCTCAATGTTTTCCAAAAGAGCATCCACATTCTCCCCCGCAGCTTGAGCAGGAATGTTCTCCCCCGCAGCTTGAACAGGAATGTTCACAAACGGTTGCTGCGGTTGCTGTGGTGCTGGAACATCCATATATTGAGGATCTGGGGGCGGTACATAATTTTCATCCACAATAGCACCGAATAAAGGAACATCCCTTGGTGCCTCGACCCCTTTCTCATACCCTGCACAAATAGTGAAAATCCGACTCATCATCGGTGAAATCTTTAGCGGATGATCGATATCACCCTGTGCCTGAAGCTCCGGATGATGACGATTGATGTGCAACTGTACAAATCTTGGATATAAAATCCATTTCTGATCCCCGGCATTCGCATTATCAACCATTGCCTTGAAGATAAATCCCGAGAAGTTGAACGGCTTGTTGTATACCAACGCTAACATAGCAGAAGCCAGACTTCGGCTCATCCCATCCGTTCCACCTTTCCTATTCCCCAAGCAAACAATAATCACATGCATCAAATATCTCCAGACGCGTGTGAGATTCGCTTTTCGATACTGATCAGAGGGAATCCCGGGATATCCTATCCGTTGCATAGCTCCAGTAACGAAAATATGATCAAAACCGACAGGCATATCCGGTTGATCATTCAGCTGTAAAAGTTCCCGAATACTCTGTTCTGTAATAGTGATCTTCGTACCCAGAACGGTAGAGACCAATCGTCTAACGTCGTTTTCAGTAACGACAGTTGCGTTTCTCCAAAAAGGGTTGATCAGATTTCCAAACGCCATAGTGTTATCAGAAATGGCGTGGAATACCCTTGAGCGTCTCAAAAACGCTGTCATCTGACGATACGGTGCAGCTTTGTCAGAAGTGTCAGTAAGGTAAGCAGCCGTATTGTGACGAGCTTCAAAAACCAAAGCCATATCTGCAAAAAACAGAAACAGATTGCAACTCGAAAAAGGTTAGCAAAAAAAGTTAACATTTTTAATAAAACCTTTTTCAAAATTCCTGGAACTAGCGACGTAGCCACGGACGTCGCATAAACCCAGAGCGACGTAGAACAGTACGTCGCCTAAAATCAAAATAAATTGAAAAGCGACGTAGGGCCTGACGTCGCATAAAATTCGAGCGACGTCAAGGGGGACGTCGCATTTTGCAATTTATTGTAAATTTAATCACTTTAATAAAAATAGCGACGTAGAGTGGTACGTCGCATCGGACGTCGCAGTAAAAGCGACGTAGGGAAGGGCGACGTAGGAAATTAATAATAAATAATAAAAGCGACGTAGGATACTACGTCGCACCGTACGTCGCACTGATGAACATTCATCCCCAACCCAGAAACCCTAACCCTCGAATTTAGGGGTTTTCAAAATCAAAGGCACTACAACGTGCGGCTAACGATGGTGATCACGAAAACATAATTTATAACCAGTAATTTACACAATAGACCATCGAATTTATCCCAAAACCGAAACCACTTTAACCCGTAATACATACATAGCAATTAAACATAATATACACGGTTAAAAATGGTAAAATCGGTACCTAAGTGTGCGGAATAACGAGTAGATCAAAAGTACGTGAATAGATCGGAATGAAAACAGCAACAAATCACATATATGCTCGAAAAAATGCTACGTCGCAAATCGCACTTGGTACGTCGCAGGCTACGTCGCACGTGAATAGTGAATAGTGTGACGAGTTACGTCGCAGTGGATACTATTTAAAGTCTAACCCTATGTGCGACGTAGGCTGGGACGTCGCAGGCGACGTAGAGCGGGACGTCGCATAAAGCAGTTGTGATCCAATTTTGAATTTTTCAAACCGTTTACTCGTTATTTTAGCAAATAAAATCCAAATAACTCGTGACTTGGGAAAATAACTTAGAATAAAATTAAAGCATAAAATGAAATAACTAAACTAAAAAATCTTTTTGATATTTTCTTTAATATTCAAAAAATAATAGAATAAAATTACTAACACTCTATTTTTGGTGACGGAGTTGAGTTGTCTGATTAGGGATCATATCGGAATAACATGCAATTATTAGGAATAGTAAGTGTTATTTCGATCATCAGTATATTTGTCCACTTTAAATTTACGTGGCACATTTAAAATACCTTTTATAAAAATTATTTCAAGACGATTATTGGTATTGTTTGTCCACCTAAACACGTTACATCCGTGTCTGTGAGTTAACCTTTTATTGTTAGTATGAATATTTCACCGTGTTCCCCACCATAGATATACCCCTATAACTTAGACATGAACATAGTTTCTAAATCTAGAAAGAATATAAGAGAATCAATTTTAAGAATCAAGCCAGCGGTGACAGGTCTGTACTTGCGTACAACAGAGCAACATAACTTGATTCAGGTGTAAGCAAAACCAAACGCAGTCAAACCAAATTTGTGGCGACCTTGTTTAGTATCTTAAATTTAAGACTTTGCAAGTGCATTGACTCACGTTTGCTTAGTTTTGAGAGTAAGCTGAATTGAGACCAGGTCTGCACTTACGTACAACAAAGGAAACAATCAGCATACTCCCCCAAAAGATCTCAGATATACGATCTAAAAATAGAAGTATGTCAAGCTATGCTAAGGAATTAAGACATAAAGTCGTACATCACAAGGTGTTTACCACATGATCATAGACATGTATTTAAATTACTTCTTAATATCTCATAGACCGGTGTGTACCATGCCTACCAATACATCGTATGATGAAGATAATTTAGATAAAAACTGTTTTAAGTGTGTCAGATAAACCTACTGACACATCCAAGATAAACCTTAAAATTCCATTTTGTGCATGTCACCCGATGTACTATCATATCCCAAGTTGTTTACAGACACAACTTCAACGTCTATTTTAAAAATGTAGCAACCTTGCGTTTTCTTTAATACTAAAGAGTATAAAGAGTGGCTGTTGCGAAGTTTTTTTTTTTTTTTTTTTTTTTTTTAAATTGAATTTAAAAATTAAAAAAAAATCCAAGTCACAAATCATTTCTTAGACTGAAAGAACCTTAAACCTATCAGATTGACCAGTTCAATAAAACGTGATCGCAAAAAGGCTTTTGTGAAAAGGTCCGCACACTGCTTAAGGGTCTCTATATGTACGACATCTATAAGGTGTTTCTCAAAGCAATCCCGTATGAAGTGGAACCTAAGTTCGATATGTTTGGTCTTAGAGTGCTGTACGGGATTGTGAGTTATAGATATAGCAGCTGTATTATCAATATAAATAGGAGTCATAGAGAGATTGAACCCGTAATCACGCAGCTGATGCTGAATCCAGAGAACCTGAGAACAGCAACTTGCAGCAGCAACATATTCGGCTTCAGCTGTGGAAATAGCAACCGCAGTCTGCTTTTTGCACTGCCAAGAAACTAAGCGCGATCCAAGGAACTGACATCCTCCAGTGGTTGACTTCATATCTATCTTGCAGCCACCAAGATCCGAATCCGAATAGGCAGTTAACTCGAAGTTTTTCTCGTTTGAATACCATAGACCCAGAGATGGCCTAAAAGCGAGATATCCAAAAATGCGTTTTACTGCCTTCATATGAGACACCTTCGGATTTGCTTGAAATCGTGAGCAGAGTGAAACGGCAAACACTATATCTGGTCTTGAGGCAGTCAGGTACATGAGAGAGCCTATCATTGAGCGATAGTCTTTCTCCTTGCAATCTTCATCGTCCTCATTAGGTCCAAGATTGTGTCTTGCTTCAATTGGAGTGCCGTAGTGTTTACTGTTGAGCAATTCATACCGCTTTAACATGTCTGTGACATATTTTGACTGATGGATATAAATTCCATTGTCAGATTGCTCAACCTGTAGTCCCAGAAAGAACGTGAGTTCCCCCATAGCACTCATTTCAAACTCAGATTTCATCAGTCTTTCAAAATCCTTGCACAACTGATCATTAGTTGATCCAAAAATTATGTCGTCCACATAGACCTGCACAAGTAACAAATCCGCTCCTTCCCGTTTGATGAAAAAAGTGCTATCAATCTGTCCTCTATCAAAACCATTCTTCAGCAAGTACTTAGCAAGTCGCTCATACCAAAGTCGAGGAGATTGATGAAGACCATACAAAGCTTTCTTCAGTTTGCAAACATGATTAGGATGCTTTGGGTCTTCAAAACCGGGAGGCTGACACACATAAATCACTGCGTCGACATCTCCATATAGAAAAGCACACTTTACGTCAAGTTGATACACACGGAATCCTTTAAAAGAAGCATAAGCTAGAAAAATTCTAATAGATTCCAAACGAGCGACAGGAGTGAAAACTTCATCATAGTCAATACCTTCTAGTTGACTATATCCTTGAACTACCGGACGGGCTTTGTTTCGAATAACAGCCCCACGATCATCCATTTTGTTACGAAAAACCCAACGAGTACCCGTCAAGTGAGCACCCTTGGGTAGAGGAACAATTTCCCAAACATTCATCTTGTTTATTTGCTGTAGTTCCTCCTGCATAGCCTCGACCCAAGATGGATCTTTTAAGGCTTGATCAACCTTTTTAGGTTCAATTTGAGACAAATGACATGAATCGATATGTGCAATAAGTCCCAAAAGCTGCTGAGCTGAAGTCTGCTTTGCTTGCTGTCGTGTTTGAACAGATGCATGAGGATCACCAATGATATTATCAATGGGGTGATCCTTATGTATACGAGTTTCTGGTATGGCACCTGGCACGAGATCCACACCCAGATTGTTCAAATCTACCTCAGTTTCAGGAGTAGTAGCAGACTCAGGAATGACTAAATCTTCTTCTTCTCCTTCATCTTCATGAGAAAATAAGTGAGAGTAGGTCATTGTTTCCTCCATTTCATCTTCTTCTTGAGGTTCCTCTAAAGGAGGCATGTTTGGATCATATGGAAGCTCCTTTGTGTAGTTATAAACCGTTTTAGAAGGAGCAGCTGAAGATGGTGGAGTAGGAGATGGTGTAGTTGGTGGTGATTTGGTAGTTGTTTGTGGTTGTGTGGGTTTTGGTTGTGAAGGTGTAGGTGTAGGATTAGTTGGTGGAGGTGCGGGTGTTGCATTGGGAGATGGGTCGGATGGTTTATTAGTAACAGGTGTATCTTGAGAAAGATCAAGCTCATGAAGTATAGAAACCAATTCTTCCGTTTCATCTTCTTCCGGAATATTAAAAGAGTTGAAGAGGTTTCCATAGTTGAAAAACCAATCCGGACCCGTTCCTTGAGGAGGTTCCGTATACCTTAAACATTTCACTTCAAAATGCTCCTCGATCTGATTCGTTGATTTGTTAAAGACTCTTTTGTTCGGAGAGTTGACTGCATATCCAAGAAAAATCCCTTCAACAGCTTTATCACCAAACTTAGAAACCTTATCTTTTGTTATCATGATCAGACATGGACACCCAAATGGTTCTAGGAACTGCAGATTTGGCTTACGGTTATTGAAAAGTTCATAACACGTTTTGTTCTTTTTCTTAACCGTGAGTACTCTGTTGAGAACATAACAGGCAGTATTAACTGCCTCAGCCCAGAAGATAATTGGTAACTTAGAGTCAGCTAACATAGTCCGAGCTGTCTCGATTATTGTCCTGTTCTTCCTTTCTGCAACTCCATTCTGTTGTGGAGTCCTCGGAGCACTAAATTGATGCTCAATACCTCTTGTAGCACAAAACAATTCGAGAGTTGAGTTCTTGAACTCAGTTCCATTGTCGCTTCGTATCCTTTTCACCTTCAAGTTGCACAGATTTGCCAACTTGTCCAACAAATACACCAGAATCTCAGGAGTTTCCCCTTTTGTGGTCAAAAAATAAACCCACGAAAACCTTGAGTAGTCATCAGTAACTACCAAGCAGTAAGACCGACCACCAATGCTCTTTGTAGAAACTGGACCGAAAAGATCCATATGCAGTAGTTCCAATGGAGCATTTATGGAATTCACTTGCTTAGACTTATGGGACTTCTTACGTAACTTTCCTTTTTGGCAGGAGATACAGTCATCCTTTAGAGCAAATGACTGTTTTGGTACTCCTAGCACTAGGTCATTTTTAGTCAAGAAATTCATTTTTCGGAAATGAATGTGTCCCATCCGTCTGTGCCAAAGCAGTGAATCCTTTTCAGAAGCCTTAGACAAGAGACACGTATACTCGTTCGATGTCTCAACAGTTCTCATATTCAAAATGTATGTGTCATCCTTTCTTGGTGCTCTCAGTAACACCCATTCTTCCGGAATGACATACCCAGGCTTCAGTATCACACACTCTGTCTTTGTGAACGCAGTTGTATAATCCTTATCACAGACCTGTGAAACACTTAGCAAGTTGTGCGTAAGCTGTTCCACGTAGTTCACATTTTCGAAACTAACATTGCCGTTAGTTAGCGTTCATCTTCCAGAAATGGTTCCCCCAGAATCTCCAGCAAAGGCAACATAACCTCCTGCATGTGGTTTAATATCCACAAGTAAAGATACATCGCCTGTCATATGTCGCGAGCAGCCGCTATCCAAATACCATTCACTATCTTTAACACGTTCTGACTGCTGCAACACACAAACGAAGGAGATTAGTGAGAAACGGTGACCCAAGCCTTTACAGACTTAGGTCGACCGTGGTCATCAACAATAATCACGTCAGATAGGATTTTATCTTTAAACAAATTAGAATTTTTATCTGATGTGTTATTGTTGACGACTGAAGAGTCAACATCAGACTCTTTACGTTTCCAAACTTTTGAAGATTCGGAATTGGTAATAGAAGTAATGTTGGGCTTTTGAATTGGCAAAGGGTTTTGCTCAACATTACTTGGTTTCGAAACAGGCTTGGGAGAGTTTGAGTAACACCTAGGTGGAGATTTAGAAAAAGAGTTTCTGTAAACAGATGTCCTAGGCATCTCTCTCCCATATCGCTGATTTGACAGCTTTGGACATTCACGGATTAAATGTCCTTGTTTCTTGCAGTAGAAACAAGAACGAGTCTCAACAAACGGTTGAGGCTGAGGAATTACCACAGGAGGTGGAGAAACACTTCTAGAACATGAACATTGAGTACATGTTTTAGAAAATGTTTGTTTTGGTTGAGAGGTTGAAGTTGAAGGTTTATCATACGAAACATTTTCATTTACTGATTTTCTTTGCAAAATCTTTACAGGTGACTGTAAAGTTTGTTGTTTCGAGTTTAAAACCTTGGCTTTTCCCTTATTTGGTTGAACCTTAGTTTCAGGTTCAACCTTTGAAATCACTTTTCCAGGTTTAACTGCAACTTTCTTAACCTCCGGATACTCCTGATCCGTAATTTCCTCAATCTCAACAATCTCCTCAACACTAACAGGAGATTCATTCTCTAGCTCAACATTCTCCTTAACACTAACAGGAGATTCATGCACAGACTTAACAAACGTTGGCAAGGGGTACTCTGGCCGCTTGGTTTTCTCCTTTGCCGGTTTGTTATGTTTGGTCTCTTTAGCATCTTTAGCTTTTAAACCATAAAGCTTGGACCAGTCAACTGGAATCTCTTCAAAGCCTTCCTTAACAGGCAGGGGACAATGAGTAGTAGGAGGAGGGACTGAGTTGTATCCCAATCTCTCATTCTTTTTCCCTTTAGTACCGTGCTTGCTAAGAATTTCATTAAAGACAACTGTTGAGGAATTTGAACCTAAGATTTTACTCTTATAATTCTCATACTCAGCTTTTAAATCTGTAAGTTCTTTATTTAAGAGTTCAATTTCAACAAGATAGCTTTTAATGGCATCTTCTTGACTAAAAACCTTAGATTTATATTTCTGAGTATCTAACCGATGAGCCTCAAGATGTTTTTCATAAAGTTTCTCATTAGCTTTTAAAAAATTATTTGAGTCGGTTAGTTTTTCATTCTTTTTCCTCAATTCAGCGGTCTCTGTCTGATATGCCTTTAGAGATTCAGTTAACTTAATGCATGAAATACAATTTAACGGTTCATCATGTACCTCATTCACAATGTGAGCCATCAGACACTGTTGGTAATGCTGGGAGACAGGCGTCCAATCTTGACTTGTAGGTTCAAAAGCAATCAGGGCATTTTCAGCAAGCCCTCTCTTGGTAACTTCCGTTTCTTTGGCCTTTGGAGGAGTAGAAGGTGTTGTGAATCCCGATGCTGGCATTTTGGGTTTCTCACACTCCCTAGCGAAGTGACCCAAATTTTGACAATTGTAACATCGGACCTTACTCTTGTCAAATCCGAAGCCAGTCTTTCCATCACCCTCCAAGCTTTTACGCCCTGTCCTCTGCAAAAACTTTTGAATTCTTCGGGTGATCATTGCCACATTCCAAGTTAAATCCATTTGCTCCAAATCGTCTTCATCAAGCTGAGCATAGTCCTCCTTAGTCAACTCCAAAGTTAGATTCGGTTGAGTAACCAAATCCTTGTAAGAGCTTAAGAAAGCTGTGTAGATGGCAACTTGCTCCTGAATAGCAGGTGAGACTTGAACCTGTTGTTGATTTGAAGAAGGTCCAGTCATGAATACAGAATGAATCCCATCAGAAGAAGAAGAAGATGTTGATGAAGCATTTGTATTTGTCACAAAGGCGACTCCAGATCCATAAGTCTTTCCAGAGTTGATCTGAACACCATACACACTAGGATTCTGAACAGCAGAACCAGACCTAGTTTCTTTCTTCTTAATCTCCATCGCGTGAGCTTGAAGATCCCCTATCAACGTATCCAAAGACATGTTTGCAAGTTCTTCATTTTCCTTTAAAAATTGAACTTTAACATCCCAAGAACTCGGCAACACATCCAGTAGCTTCTTATTTACTTCAATTGAAGGAAAAGTATAACCCCCTTCAAACAACTCACCAACTAACCGTGAGTACCTAGTGAATAAAGAAGTCATGTCTTCATTAGGAAGGATGTCAAAGATATCGTACTGTTTCTTAATCAACTCGAGCTTGGCTTCCTAATACTTGTCATTTCCTCCACAACGAGTTTCAATTGCCTTCCACAAATCAAAGACTGTTTCATGAGTTCTGAAAAGCCATAGAACATCCTTGGTTAAACACATCTTAATCATTGAGAAAGATTTTCTTTCAGTATCAAAATCTTTCTTCTCCTCGGGAGACATAGCTTTATAGGTCTTAGCAGGACGAATACCACGGTATTCCCCTTCAGCTAAAGGAGCTACATAACGCTCACGTAATGGTCCCCATAATTGTGGACAATGAAAGTCAATATATTGCTCAACTCGGTCTCTCCAGTATACGTAATCCATGTCCGCAGTAAATAGTGGAGGTTTATTACTTGAACCTATGTCATTGCTTTGTTTAATCATTTCTCTCAGACCTCTAATATCCTCTTTATCAGCTGCCATTTTAATTACTTAATCGAAAAACAATATTCTGATCTTAGCGACGTAGAAGGGTACGTCGCACAAAGATTATGCGACGTAGATAGGTACGTCGCAAAAGCAAAGGATTCAATTAAGAATCAGATTTATGCGACGTAGAGAGGTACGTCGCAGATGACGTCGCAGAGGACGTCGCAGAATCACGCTACGTCGCAACGCAGCGTCGCAGAAGACTAATTAAAGTCAAAATAGCGACGTCGAGGATGACGTCGCAACGGTACGTCGCACGGACTAATTAAAGTCCAAATCACTACGTCGCACGCGACGTCGCAGCTGACGTCGCAGGCTACGTCGCAAAAACGGAAAAATCTGCGGCCAAAAACCCTAAAAACGAATTTTTAACCCTAACACCAAAACCACGAATTTCGAACGACAGAAACCTTTAAGAATCCCAGTAATACTGATCGAAAACCTGTAAAAACACAAAACAAACGTAATAAACACGAAAACTCACGAATATCACGTTCTTTTAAATCCCAAACTCGATCCGAATCGCCAAAACGAGCACTTTCTGCTCTGATACCAGTTGTTTGTCCCTTACTTAGATCTAGTACGAACCGAGTCACTCAATCGTTTGCGGAATCAACGATTAAGTTATATACTAAACACACGAACAATCAATACGCAATGAATATCAAACGAAACGTATTATATTGAACAATAATCGGTCAGATTACAGAGATTTCGACTAATTGCGTTTAGGGTTTCGTCAACCCTAAAACAGAAAACGTAAAACGACTTTATACAAAATCTGGCACCTGCGACGTCGCACGCTACGTCGCAGGCCCAAGCCCATGCGACGTCTGCTACGTCGCAGGCCCAAATCCTGACGTCGCACCTGCGACGTTGCACGCTACGTCGCAGGAGTCAGGAATACTATTTCTAATTACAAACTACGAGCTAGACCAACTGACAGACACTAAACATGTACTAACAACTTAAAACATTTACTATTACTTTATTCAATATATACTTTTGAATTTTGGGATGTTACAAATTCGGTGCCAGATTTTATATTTTAATAAAAAAATAGGCTATTATATAAAGTTATGTGGTTAATTTAAGTCTATATATACATTATTTTTTGAATTATTGCTGTTTCTATTGGAACTCAAAAACCCGAGTCTTTTGATAAGAAAAAAAAACTGAGTTCCTTTGCGTGACAGCTTAAAAATCTATTTATAGTCAAATTATTAATTTTTGTTCTATATTAGGTATTTATACGTTTAGGATAGAAAATTGTTTATTTATATACGACAATCTTGGAAATTACCAAACTTTTTTACATTACGCAAAAATACGTACTATTTTGCGTAATGCTTTAATTTTTAATTCGGTGCCAGATTTCATATTTTAATGAAAAATTAGGCTATTTTATATAGTTATGTGGTGAATTTAAGTATGTATATACATTTTTTTTTTTGAATTATTACTGTTTCTATTGGAACTCAAAAAACCCGAGTTTTTCGATAAGCAAAAAACACTGAGTTCCTTTGTGTTACAGTTTAAAAAACTATTGATAGTCAAATTTTTAATTTTTGGTCTATATTAGGTATTTATATACGTTTAGGATGGAAAATTGATTATTTATATACGACAATCTTGGAAATTACTGAACTTTTTTGCATTACGCAAAAATACTTACTATTTTGCGTAATGCTTAAATTTTTAATTCGGTGCCAGATTTTATATTTTAATGAAAAAATAGGCTATTATATATAGTTATGTGGTCAATTTAAGTATGTATATACATTATTTTTTGAATTATTGAAGTTTCTATTGTAACTCAGAAAACCCAAGTTTTTCGATAAGTAAAAAACACTGAGTTCCTTTTCGTGACAGTTTAAAATTCTATTGATAGTCAAATAATTAATTTTTGTTCTATATTAGGTATGTATATACGTTTAGGATGGAAAATTGTTTATTTATATACGACAATCTGTGAAATTACCGAACTTTTTTACATTACGCAAAAATACGTACTATTTTGCGTAATGCTTTAATTTTTAATTAGGTGCCAGATTTCATATTTTAATGAAAAAATAAGCTATTTTATATAGTTATGTGGTGAATTTAAGTATGTATATACATTTTTTTTTTTTGAATTATTGCTGTTTCTATTGGAACTCAAAAAACCCGAGTTTTTCGAAAAGCAAAAAACACTGAGTTCCTTTGTGTTACAGTTTGAAAAACTATTGATAGTCAAATTTTTAATTTTTGGTCTATATTAGGTATTTACATACGTTTAGGATGGAAAATTGTTTATTTATATACGACAATCTTGGAAATTACCTAACTTTTTTGCATTACGCAATAAAACGTACTATTTTGCGTAAGCTTAAATTTTTAATTCGGTGCCAGATTTTATATTTTAATGAAAAAATAGGCTATTATATATAGTTATGTGGTCAATTTAAGTATGTATATACATTATTTTTTGAATTATTGAAGTTTCTATTGTAACTCAGAAAACCCGAGTTTTTCGATAAGTAAAAAACACTGAGTTCCTTTGCGTGACAGTTTAAAATTCTATTGATAGTCAAATAATTAAGTTTTGTTCTTTATTAGGTATGTATATACGTTTAGGATGGAAAATTGTTTATTTATATACGACAATCTGTGAAATTACCGAACTTTTTTTACATTACGTAAAAATACGTACTATTTTGCGTAATGCTTTAATTTTTAATTCGGTGCCAGATTTCATATTTTAATGAAAAAATAGGCTATTATATATAGTTATGTGGTGAATTTAAGTATGTATATAATTTTTTTTTTTTGAATTATTGCTGTTTCTATTGGAACTCAAAAAACCCGAGTTTTTCGATAAGCAAAATAAAAACTGAGTTCCGTTGTGTTACAGTTTAAAAATCTATTGATAGTTAAAATTTTTAATTTTTGGTCTATATTAGGTATTTATATACGTTTAGGATGGAAAATTGTTTATTTATATACGACAATCTTTGAAATTACCTAACTTTTTTGCATTACGCAAAAATACGTACTATTTTGACTAATGCTTTAATTTTTAATTCGGTGCCGGATTTCATATTTTAATGAAAAATTAGGCTATTATATATAGTTATGTGGTGAATTTAAGTATGTATATATATATATTTTTTTTTGAATTATTGCTGTTTCTTTTGGAACTCAATAAACCCGAGTTTTTCGATAAAAAACTGTTCCCTTTGCGTGACAGCTTAAAAATCTATTTATAGTCAAATTATTAATTTTTGTTCTATATTAGGTATTTATACGTTTAGGATGGAAAATTGTTTATTTATATACGACAATCTTGGAAATTAGCGAACTTTTTTACATTACACAAAAATACGTACTATTTTGCGTAATGCTTTAATTTTTAATTCGGTGCCAGATTTCATATTTTAATGAAAAAATAGGCTATTTTATATAGTTATGTGGTGAATTTATGTATGTATATACATTTTTTTTTAATTATCGATGTTTCTATTGGAACTCAAAAAACCCGAGTTTTTCGATAAGCAAAAAAAACTGAGTTCCGTTGTGTTACAGTTTAAAAATCTATTTATAGTTAAATTTTTAATTTTTGGTCTATATTAGGTATTTATATACGTTTAGGATGGAAAATTGTTTTTTTATATACGACAATCTTGGAAATTACCTAACTTTTTTGCATTACGCAATAAAACGTACTATTTTGCGTAATGCTTTAATTTTTAATTCGGTGCCAGATTTTATATTTTAATAAAAAAATAGGCTATTATATAAAGTTATGTGGTTAATTTAAGTCTGTATATACATTATTTTTTGAATTATTGCTGTTTCTATTGGAACTCAAAAAACCCGAGTTTTTCGATAAGAAAAAAAAACTGAGTTCCTTTGCGTGACAGCTTAAAAATCTATTTATAGTTAAATTATTAATTTTTGTTCTATATTAGGTATTTATACGTTTAGGATAGAAAATTGTTTATTTATATACGACAATCTTGAAAATTACCGAACTTTTTTACATTACGCAAAAATACGTACTATTTTGCGTAATGCTTTAATTTTTAATTCGGTGCCAGATTTCATATTTTAATGAAAAAATAGGCTATTTTATATAGTTATGTGGTGAATTTAAGTATGTATATACTTTTTTTTTTTGAATTATTGCTGTTTCTATTGGAACTCAAAAAACCCGAGTTTTTCGATTAGCAAAAAAAAAACTGAGTTCCTTTGTGTGACTGTTTAAAAATCTATTGATAGTCAAATTTTTAATTTTTGGTCCTTATTAGGTATTTATATAGGTTTAGGATGGAAAATTGTTTATTTATATACGACAATCTTAGAAATTACTGAACTTTTTTGCATTATGCAAAAATACTTACTATTTTGCGTAATGCTTAAATTTTTAATTCGGTGCCAGATTTTATATTTTAATGAAAAATTAGGCTATTATATATAGTTATGTGGTCAATTTAAGTATGTATATACATTATTTTTTGAATTATTGAAGTTTCTATTGTAACTCAGAAAACCCGAGTTGTTCGATAAGCAAAAAACACTGAGTTCCTTTGCGTGACAGTTTAAAATTCTATTGATAGTAAAATAATTAATTATTGTTCTATATTAGGTATGTATATACGTTTAGGATGGAAAATTGTTTATTTATATTGTAAGTCCCCTAGTTTTAAGATCGATAACTTCGTTATCTGTAGTATTAAGGTGCGGAATCCCTCAATACGGTGTTATCTTACTAACAACGAATATGTTCGTATTGCGTTTAATAAAGCTTAACTTTAAACGATGAATCGTCAAAGTCTAGCCGTAAGTTATGTTTTCTCTGGTTTGCTGGAATCGCAGATCAGAAAGTTCTCCAAGTGTTATGTTTTTCACGAATGAAAAACATTAAATATGTCGTCTCAACTCGCTGCCGCTGGGCCTGCGAGTTGACTCAACTCGTTCTGCAAGCCCAAGCCCATTATGCTTCGGCTCGTTATTCCTATCTGTGTCCACGAGTTCAGTTCTCATCTCGGCTCGTTAGTCTCGCGACCTGAGAACTCGACTCGCACAGAATGTATTTATTTCGTATTTAATAATTCGTCTAACTTAGCACAATAATATGTTTAACGAATATTACTAACAAAACAAATATTTATTTACAAATCTAAACCAATGTACAAACGTAATAATAATTACACCAGTCCTATTTCAAGCTAGATCTGTTGTCACAATCTATGTCCCAACAGACTCCCCCTTGACAATAGCTCTAGCGTCTTTATCTTCACGCTTGTCTTTGGTCTTCATTTATAAATCTTACTGCCTGCGTAAATCTTCTGTAAGTCCCCTAGTTACAGTGCGAAATCGATTTCTCAACAGATCTAACAGATCTAGCTTTTATTTATACAAAGAACAGATGTAAGTCCCCTAGTTTTAGGATCGATAACTTCGTTATCTGTAGTATTAAGGTGCGGAATCCCTCAATACGGTGTTATCTTACTAACAACGAATATGTTCGTATTGCGTTTAATAAAGCTTAACTTTAAACGATGAATCGTCAAAGCCTAGCCGTAGGTTTATGTTTTCTCTGGTTTATTGAGTTCGCCGATCAGAAAGAATGCTAAAAGTTATGTTTTTCACGTTAGAAAAACATATATATAATCTGGTCTCGACTCGGCTCGCATGGGCCAGCGAGTTCAGCCCAACTCGCCTTGCAGCCCAAGCCCATTACCAAGCTCGACTCGTTACTGATCTCCACGAGTTCAGTTCTCATCTCGGCTCGTTAATCTCACGACCTGAGAACTCGACTCGCTACGCATCAAATGTCTATTTATTTATTTCGTATTTAACATTCGTCCAACTTAACCAAACACTATGTTTAACGAATATCACTAACAAAACAAATATTTTTTTTACAAATCCAAACCAATATACAAACGTAATAATAATTACACCAGTCCTATTTCAAGCTAGATCTGTTGTCACACTCTATGTTCCAACAGACTCCCCCTTGACAATAGCTCTAGCGTCTTTATCTTCACTCTTGTCTTTGGTCTTCATTTGTAAATTTTACTTCCTGCAAAAATTTTAAGCTTGATGCATGTTTTAACCATCCTGTGATAATCTCGTGCTAGATCACCCCAACCAATAGTAGATTTGATCTTGTTCTTGTATAACATAATCAGATCTTCCTTTGATAAGTTCATCAAATGTCTGTGATCATATACACGAAGAATCTCTTTTTCTCCATCAGGATAATCATCATCAGCTTCAATCATAAAGGCTTCCCCCGTTCCAGCATCTACCCCCCAGTATTTCAATTTTCCCAAAATATTCTGAGGCATAGTCTTCATAGGTATTTGCTTAATGCATTTGACCGCTGGATAAACCTTCTTCCTTCTTCTTCTTCCAGTTCTCTGACTAAGTTCGTTCAGCTTTATCGTTTTTCCTTTCCTTGGCTTAATCTTTGAAAACTTCATAGATAATCCTTCAGTCCTAATGATACGCTCAACATACTTAGCATAATCATCATCACTTGGATTTATCATATCTAATCTAGCCAAATCTCGAATCTCATATCGAGGCAACGAACTAAACACTGTAAGCTTCTTCTCAAAATATTGAACCCCGTCAAACCTTTTGATCGCAAAAAGCTTCAGGTCAGAGTCATAATACCATCCAATAATGCCAGTTTTAAGTACACGCTTTCCAGTAATATCAACTTCTTTCAAAATGCGTGGCTTATTTTCTTTTTTCTTTTTCAGCATTTCTTGGATAAACATAGGATTACCAACCATATGTTTGTATTTGTCCTCTATTTCTTCAACTTCAGTATCCGAATCTTCAGAAGCATTCTCAAAAGCTTCTAAATCAATAACTGATTCTCCTTGTTCATTTACAAAAACAAATTCAGTCGTTGACGGATTCACAACATGTTCATCTACATTTGCATCCAGATCAACACCTTCATCTATCACAGATTCAAATACTGCAGTCCAATCTTCAGGAAGTTTGAACTCTCCTTCTTCAATATCATAATCAATCTCTTCATCTATCTCATCCAAAATATCATCTTCTGAATCTGATAGATCTAGCATTTCCATTCCTAGAGAAAAATATAAATACAAATATATTAATAATTCAAATTCTTCATTGATTTCCCTGAACCAATCTAAGAATTTCTTTATTAATTCTTTTGTATATTTTAACCTATCATATAAACGCAATTTACATATAACTTATAAAATCTTTTATTGATTACCCTGAATCAATCTAAAATCTCTTAAGTCTACTTAACAAATATTAATTAATTTTAAATTCTAATGCATTGTGAATAATCACCAAACATTTAAATTTACTATTAATCAACTTATATAATTTCCAAGTGTTAATTGATCTAATTCATTATCAATTTAACCTTTTAAATTATATATCATTTGTCTAGTTAATACGAATACATTTTTAACTTGTTAATTACTTATATACCTTACGGTCTTAAGTCCATAATCAAATCTAAAATGCATATGTTATTATAAAATTTTGACCGCCGAAATTAATCGGAACACGCCGCTCGACTACTCAATGAGTCGGAAGTCTTTCGATCACTATTTTATCTTAACATAATTATATAAACTTAAATTACCAAACATATTTTACTTAAAATAATAATAACCCTAAGCCAAATATATTTACACAATAAATTAAGTTTACATTTGTTCACTACAAACTATTACAAATATTACAGTACTAAGATAATACTAAGCTATCTTACCAGCTTCAGTATCACCCGGTACAGTCTTATCTGCACTTGTATCCACTCCAGAAACACTAGCACCAGCACCAGACTCCCCCTGAATAGTAGCTTGCTCACCAGTCTTTGAAGGACCAGTCTGCTCACCACTCGGTGCATTGGGATCATCGTCTTTGTCTTGATCTCTCTTCCTCTTCAACTCATTCTCTCTGCAAGACTCCAAGTATACCAATATCTCCCCCTGAGCAGACTGTCCTGAATGCGATCTCAAGACCAGACTCTCCAAAGAAGATAACTTCAGTCTCTGTACAGTGAAGTCCGCAAGCAACGTCTCATGAGTCTTCATCAACAGATTGTATGATTCACTCTGCTTGAGTATCTGTTGTGAAAGAAGAAGATTGCTCGACACCAGCTCTGGAATTTGAGAATTAAGCTTCTCCAAATCCTTTACCCTAGACTCCAAGGATGTAATCCTTTCTGCATCAGTCGTCGGAGTAACAGGTATCGTTTTTGGTCCAGGCGGTGTAAGAGACTCAATATGCCAGTCTCTGGTAAGCGGTGTATGAGGTTGAGACAAAGCTTGCGTAAGCAAACTTGTCGCAAATCTAGCTGTCTTGTTCGTCGGAAAATTAGCTCCACGAACTAAATCAGCAACCTCATGCTGTAAAGTTAAACACAATTAAAATCAGTTATTGTTACAGATTACTCTGTCTCAAACTCTAATTAATTGCATTACACTCATAGTTATAAAACTTATATCTCATACCTGAAGCGGTAAAGACATCGATTCCGTAACCACCGGTGCAACCATCTCCACCTGTGGTGTATCCTGAGCAACTGTATACAGAATTAACTGTCTCAGTTCAACTCCTGATAAACAACAAGTTAAGATTATTTAACTTTAATTAATACTCACCTTCTCGAATAGTAAGCGTTCTCGGACGCTTCATCAAAGGAGTTACAGTCTCCTCCACTTCTTCCTCCAAAATACTCTTACCCTTCCTCTTCTTTTCAGAAGCAGATGGAGGAGGAGAAGGTGTATTCTCAGACTCTTCATCTGAAGCCGTCTCACCATCACGACCTCTAGATGATCTAACAGGCTCCTAAAATATAAATATATTAAACATTTATGATTAGCGTAAGCTCTATCATACAAGTTCTATATATTTAAGATTAATCAGATATAATACCTCAGTCGGTACAACAACTGATCTATCAAGCTGTATCTGCTCATCCTCAAGTAATATAACTTCTGGATGTGCAGCCTCAGCTTCAGCTTCCTGTTCGTATAATGATTTTTATATTTTTAAAATCAGAAATAATATCCAATTTACTAAATATCTAATATCCTAATCACTATATAATAATATTATGCATCTATGATCAATAAAACAATCTATCAACTAAGCATCTATATTATTACATAAGTAAAAGATTACCTCAGGTGGTGCCAAGTAACTCTCAATGTCTTGAAGCAAAGGATTTGTCTCATCATCATTCTGCTCCAAAACTTCTTGCACAACCTGTGCAGCAACCTCTTGATTCACCTGCTGATCCACCTGACCAGCCTGAATAAGAACATCCTCAAGGAGCCCTTGTGGATCTTCAGGTTGAGCTTCGTCAGCTACAGGTGCAGGTACAACATCAGCAACAGCAGGAGCAACAGCAGCAGCAGGAGCTACGTCCAACCACCCATGATTTGGCGGTGCAACGTAGTTCGGATCAACAATATATCCGAAAAGTGGTCTAATTTCCGGTTTCACCACTCCTTCCTTTCTAATCGTCTGCATAAACATGGCATTATAACCACGTTGATCAATGGTATTCACCGATAAAAACGGCTCAGGAATAACCAAGTCCGGTAGACGCGCACGTATGATAAGCATACAAAACCTCGGGTAGATCATAAATCTAGATCTAACAGAACCCGATATCTGTCTAGCTATCTCTCCAAAGATGTAATCACAAAAACTGTATGGTTTATTGTAAACCAGTGACAGTACAGCCGAAAGAATCGCAGGGCTCAACTCATCAAAGCCACCTTTCTTTGCTGCAAAAACTATATTCATCACGTGCCAAAGAAACCTCCACTGACCAATGACCAGAGGCTTCTGAAACTGACGTCCACGCCTGTCTCCTGTATATCCCATACGTCCAATAGCACCCTCAATAAAGTCCATAGGATACTCAATATCCCCATTCTCCTGTTCGATCGTACCTAGCTGCAAAATCTCACGAAGATTACCAGCTGAAAAGGTAACAGGTTGTCCACCAACTGTAGCTCGAATCTCTGGCGGTGTGACAGATTCGTCATAAACAATATCCGTCCAGAAATCGTTCAGTATAGTCTGTGAGATAGGAGGATTGGCCGTAATGGCATATCTAATCCTTGATCGTGCTAGAAAACGTAATATATCAGCAACCCTGTCAGCCTGTTTGGCCTCAAGGTTCAGATCAACCAAGATGTTGTGACCCTTATCAAATGCTCTAGCCATATCTGTAATAAATACAAACAACAGATATAATTCAATGCACGATAAAAAATATTTAAACTATTATGTATTATGAATCGAGATTCATCAAACATCTTAGTTTAAAATAGAAATTATATATAACTTGTTACAAAAATAATCTCAAGTCGTATATAAAAATTTTACTTATAACTAAAAAGTCTTAAGTCTAATTTAAATCACGTTAGATACTTGTTATTTTAATAAAAATCTCAAGTCGTTAACGTTAAAAATTATACCGCTAATGTGAAATTAGGACACGCCACTAATTTTCTTCTTAAATTAGTAGACTTTCGATATAATCATATAAGAATTAACACAAATCCATTTCATAAAAGTTATTACTTAAAAAGTCTTACTAAAAAAATAAAATTTTTCTAAGTACTGGACTCGCATAAACTGGCCTAACGAGGTGAGGTCAACTCGTTTTGCTTATGAATTCGCTAAACTTATAAAGCAGCTATTGAAGTGAACTCGCTAATCTCATGGATTCGCTAGTCAACTCGCTGCGAGTTGATTCACAATGTCAACTCGTTTCATTCAATCAGCGAGTCGAGGTAAAATCTCAACTCGTTCGATGAACAGCTGTCGCGAATTTTTAATTAAAATCGATTAATCTGTTGAATTTAACATGATCTATCAATTGATTTACGTTTATTAACATCCATTTAACATAAACCACAAGGATTCATGTCCAATAACATCGTAATCGACGCAAGTCGTTTAGTTTTTAACCCGAAACCCTAAGTTTTATAAAAACTTCAATTTCTTGTTATTTACACGATGAAATCCGTTGGTTTATACCTCAAAATGTTCGCAAGATGAAGGTGTATAAAGTCCTCGGATTGAATAACTCGTTCCCGTATTCTAAGAATCGAAATCAAACGAAAACAATAAATCGCCTCGTTTCGCCTTGTTGACGGATTCGCAAGCTTTACTGAACTCGCGAAGATTGTGAGTTCGGTGGGTGAGCTTGACTCGTTTGACCCCCTTTATACTTATATCCGATTCGCGAGATTTAAGTGGACTCGTAAGTTGATGTCAACTCGCAGAAACAATTAAAAACACGAATTTAATACGAAGTATAAATTAAAACCCGATATTTTTACAAGTCTAAATTATAATTAATTTTCACTTGTATTTGTCACGTTTTGTTCAACTCAAAAATATTCAGTATGATTTAATTCCAAAGGGTAAACACAAATTTAAAACGAAAATAAAATTAATAAATATAAACCAAAAATAAACCAAAATTACATAACCATTGGTATCAAGTACCATTTTATTAATCACTTGAAACAAAATAAAATACATACACAAAATGAATAAGAATTTATCTGCTTAGGGATCATATTAGAAAGAATAAGCAATTAAATATTTATTAAAAAGTCTAAACAGATTGGTAGTATACATACCTCATGAAATTCAAATAAATCACTATAAAATCACAACTAAATTTATCATTTATACATTTATATTTATAAAACTATATCTTAGGTACCTTTATCCACATAGCATAATTAATAAATACATTACTCACATAAGGTGAATATTTTAATTATAGATAGTTCAAGACGATTACCGGTATTATGATCCACATAAACAAAATATACTCAATTTTCTAAGCAAACTCTTTATTGTTAGTATGATTATTATCAAGTGCTTCCTATTTTATGATATACTGAAGAATCAAGTAAAACACATAACACTGCATCATTAATTTTTCAAGGTAGCGGTTACTAAATGATGTATCTTTTCGAAACATATAACATACACTTGAATTTTTAAGGTTAGACAAATACCAAACATACTTTGAATATGCTATGTTATCTAAGTCTGTACGTAGTACAACAGAAGATTCCTTCTAGCATAATTCAAAATATATTTGAGAATATTAATTTAATTAAAGGTTTCAGTTCTGTACATAGTACAACATAGTTACCAGTAATTAAATTAATACCCATATTGGTACTATTTGTCAATTCAAATTAATATGTATGATAACAGTGTATGGCAATACCATCATTCAACAATTAAGACATAATGTCATACATCATAAAATAGTGACACAAAATAATAAACAAGTAGTTAATTTACTTCTTAAAGCTTAGAAAATTTCATATAATTTGCCTACCAGTATATCATATGATGAAGCCATCTAAAGTTTTCACTAAAAATAGACAAATTATAACTTGTGGATATAGGTGTATAATCAAATAAATATAAACACATACCTGATAGAACCGCTGTAGTTCTAAAGCAACTTTATTTGAACCTACTACCATATCATACTTAGAACTTAAGCTTATTATTGTGAAGCTTATTCTCCTAATGTACTATCATTTCCCTTAGTTTTTGCAAATAAAAACTTAAATGAAGGCGATTCCCCTTAGGTAACAAGCAAATGAATGCCATACGCCCATTTTTTTTTTTTTTTTTTTAATGAACACATAAATACTAACTATTACAAAAATACCCTTGGAAGACTAATCACTCTGGATTTCTCATTCCGTTTAGTTGAACCAACGTCTCAAATCTTGCTCTGTCGAACGCCTTTGTGTATAAGTCTGCTAAGTTATCCAATGATGGAACCTTAACTAACTTTATCAATTTCTTTTCAGCACAATCTCTAATAAAATGATGTCTAATATCAATATGCTTAGTTTTACTGTGCTTCACCGGGTTATTGGTGATCGACATAGTAGATTCGTTATCAATCATCATAGGAGTATTGGTTATATTTAACCCGTAATCCCGCAGTTGCTGTTGAATCCAAAGAACTTGTGAGCAACAGCTGCCAGCTGCAACATACTCAGCTTCACATGTAGAAATGGCTACCGAGGTTTGCTTCTTGCACTGCCAGGATACTAATCTACCTCCTAGGAATTGACATCCTCCGGTCGTAGATTTCCTATTCTGATTGCATCCTCCGTTATCCGAATCAGTATAAGCTACGAGATCTAAGTCTCCATCAATCGGATACCAAAGACCCAGCTTAGGTTTCCCTTTGAGGTAACGAAAGATTCGTTTAACAGCTTGCATGTGTGACTCTTTCGGATTAGCCTGATATCTTGCGCATAAACAGACAGCAAACATTATGTCAGGCCTAGATGCTGTAAGATACATTAGTGATCCGATCATGGCTCTATAAAGAGTTGGATCCACATCGCTATCACTCGATGTATCTGGACCTAGTCCATGATTGACTGGAATTGGAGTATTATAGACCTTACTTTCATCAATCTTGAAGCGTTCTAATAGCTCATATGTGTATTTAGATTGATGAATAAAGAATCCATCCTTCTTTTGATCAACTTGTAATCCTAAGAAGAAATTCAACTCTCCCATTGCAGACATTTCAAACCTTTTTCGCATGACTTTCTCAAATTCTTGACACATCTTTTCATCAGATGATCCGAAGATAATGTCATCAACATAAACTTGTACGAGAAGAAAGTCCTTCTTTTTCCATTTCACAAATAGTGTACTATCAATCGATCCTCTTGTAAATCCATTCTCAAGTAGATACGTTGATAGTGTTCCATACCATGCCCTAGGTGCTTGATGTAATCCATATAGAGCCTTATTCAATCGATATACTCTATCTGGATACTCAGGATCAGCAAACCCTGGCGGTTGTGAAACATACACCAATTCTTCCACTTTGCCATACAAAAAGGCACTCTTAACATCCAACTGATACACTTTTATACCAAAATATGATGCGAATGCTAAGAATACTCTAATTGCTTCTAGCATAGCAACTGGTGCAAACACTTCATTGTAGTCAATACCTTCTTGTTGATTAAAACCTTGAACTACCAGACGAGCTTTATTGCGAGTAACGATACCTTTATCATCTCTCTTGCACTTAAATACCCATCTAGTTCCAATTGGATATTCTCCCTTTGGTAGGTCAACCAACTCCCATACTTGTAATTTAGAGAACTGAGATAGTTCTTCTTGCATTGCTTCTACCCACGAGCTTTCTTTTAAAGCCATTTGAACATTTTTAGGCTCGACTTGTGAGATAAAGCATGAATATAGACATTGATTAGGAATCCCTGTCTCTTTCATTGCAGTATACAAGCTTTGGTATTCAGAATTCTCAGACGTACTAGTTCTGGATTGATGCCTAGTTTGAACCGGAGTATTAATATCACCGATGATGTTTTCAACGGGATGATTCTTACTCGTTCTAGTTGTAGTAACTGGTTCAACCGGTATATCATCTTCTAAATTAGTACCAATCTCTTCCAATTCAGGTACATCTTCCGTACGTGCTGAAGATATCCTTAAATGTTTCAAAGGAGTAAGTATATCATCAAACTTTGTAGAAAGATCATCATGATCTTCTGTTTCTTGAGACTTATCCTCTGAAGGTTGTTGTGACTCACTTGTGGAAGCTTTATTTGAGTCAACAGTAGTCTTAATTCCAGACTGCTTAACACTCGATGTTGAAGCGGAACCAATATTCTCATCTTCAAACAATAAATGTTCAGCTATCTCTGAATCACTGACATAGTCACTAATAGGAACTTTAAATGATGCAAAAAGATCAGAATAATCAAATTGCCAATCTAAGCCCTTATGAACATCAGGTGAGTAGCTCGTAACCTCAATATTATAAACTACCTCCAAACGTCCTGTGACTTTATTAAAGACTCTCTTGTTCGGCGAATTGGGCATATAACCTAGGAAAAATCCTTCGTCAGCCTTCTCACCAAATTTTGCTTGATGTCCAGTCTTTAATATAGTGCATGAAACTCCAAAGGGTTCAAACCCTTTTAAGTTAGGTTTCTTATTGTTCAAAAGCTCATAACAAGTCTTGTTATGTCTCTTAACCGTAAGAACTCTATTAAGAATATAACATGCTGTATTCACTGCTTCTGCCCAAAAGATAACCGGAAGCTTTGAATCAGCAAGCATTGTTCTAGCAGCTTCAATCAACGTTCTATTTTTCCTTTCAGCAACACCATTCTGTTGAGGTTCATAAGGTGCACTGAATTGATGTAATATCCCTTTGCTTAAGCAATAGATATTCAACGTTGAATTCTTAAACTCTGTTCCATTGTCACTACGAATACGCTTCACTCTCTTTATATAGACATTCTCTACTAGATCAAAGAACTCAATTAGAATTCCAGGAGTCTCATCCTTTGATCCCAAAAAGAATACCCAAGAAAATCTAGAATAATCATCTGTGACAACCAAACAATACCATTTGCCACCTAGACTTCTTTTGCTTATAGGGCCGAAGAGATCCATATGTAGCAACTCAAATAGCGAGGAGATAGAGTTTTCAGTCTTAGGTCTGTGTGGTTTCTTGTGCTGCTTTCCTTTCATGCAAGGAACACACTTATCCTCAGACTCGAAACGTTTTTATGGTACACCTAGAACCAAACCATTTTTGGTTATATAATTCATCTTTCTCCAGTTCAGATGTGCCATTCTCCTATGCCATAACAAAGCATCTGTTTCCGAAGCCTTGGATAATAAACATGTAGACACCATTGAAGAGTTAGGAACACCCATGTTGATAGCATATATGTCCTTCTTCCTTGGCGCCCTCATCAATATCCATTTATCAGGAATTTTAAAACCTGGCTTCAGGACTAAGGCCTCCTTTTCATTAAAGTAAACTGGATGACCTTTATCACAGACTTGGGAAACACTCACTAGGTTGTGTGTTAGTTCTTCAACGTAGTTCACATCCTCAAGAGTCAAAGTTCCATTTGAAACTTTTCCTTTTCCCGAAATTACTCCTCCTTTATCTCCTGCAAAATTTACTTTTTGCTTGAGACTGTCCTTGAAGTCCTTCAGTAGACTTCTTTCTCCAGTCATGTGTCTTGAGCATCCACTGTCTACATACCACCAGCTGTCCTTGTTCACAGCATGCTCCTGCACATAACACAAAATACGATCAGTTATCAAGAGGGACCCAAGCCATTACGGTCTTGGTTTGTCCCTTATCATCAACAAACTTAAGCTCTTTAAAATAACCATCCTTCCCATCAGGAGCTTTGGTTACTTTCGAAGTAGCTTGAGTTTGTCGACGATCACCCATAAGAGGTGAATTTGAGGAGAACCTCTTAGGCACATAAATATGAGCTCTATTATGATAGTTATAATTAAACTCATGTGATCGCGAAGTAGTACCACTCTCATAATGACTATGGCCTCTACTTGTAGTTCTAAACCTCGACGGTGTCACATCCCTAGACTTATGAATAACATTATCACTTTGAGTATATGGCCGTTTAGGTTTAGGTGGGGAGACACTATGTTTACCATCTCTTTTAAGAATGTTAACAGGTTTATTACCTAACTTAGGTTTGGTATCTAACCCGTCTACAGTCATACTAGAGTCAGTCTGTGTCTTTTCATCTATCACAAGCTTATGTGGTGTTTCAGGCTTTTTGTTAGGACAACACGAAGCCACGTGTCCCTTTTGGCGACACTTGAAGCATGACATCTGCTTGCGTGATTTAGGAACTTTTGCATTACTACTCGGAGTCTTAGGCACTAAAGGTTGAGGTATTTGTTCCTTATTAACCTTATCATCAGTCTTAGCATCGTTAATCACTCCACCCGATACAAATTGTATTTTGGTGAAATGAGAAGCCTTACTATTATCTGATGAAGAGTTCTTAATAACATCCTTCTGTGCCTCTGACTGTTCAGGTTTATCAGCTACTGAAATCTCAGGATCAACTTTAGTCATCTCAGAGTCTTCAGGAATAGGAGTGTAATTGGCATTAAAAGGTGGGGATACATCATTGTAACCTAACCCAGTCTTGTCCTTTACACTACGCTGAGCATCTAACATTTTATCCATTTGAGATGTCCTATAGTTCTCAAGTTTACGGTTTTGCTCAACTAACCTTAAGTTAAGGTTCACTATTTCCTGATCCTTACTAGCAATCGTCTCATTTAAGTCTTTGATATTCATATAGAGACCATCTATGACAACAGATTTTTCACTTATGGTATCTCTAAGTTTTGTTCTATCCAACGCATCAGACTTAATTTTATCTTTTAAGACCTGTTTATCATCACTTAATCTACGAACATCCATAATAGCTTGATCAAGTTCAGATCTAACAGTCTTATAAGATTCCTTATCCATATTTAATTGTGATGACAGATTACTATTTGAGACAGTTAAGACACTATTCTGAGATTGTAAATCAGTAACTAAGTAACAAACATCAGCAAGATTAAGAATATCTAAACATACCTTCTTCTTGTCTGTTTGTAATTCAGCCATACGTGCCACTAATTCATCAGGACTCATATCTGGAGTTGAATCCATATATAGCACGTCATCATCACTTGCCTTTACTTCAGACTCAGGCACCTCTACTTTCTGTTCCATATCAGTGGGCATGTAGGACACTGATCCAGCAGTTGTCTCTTCAATTTCGGCCATCAAAGCTTCCTCAGAATGAGCTTGCCAATCATAAGAGCCATCCAACTGCTTCACCACTAAGGCTTTGGAAGCAAGAGTACTTCCCGAACCTTGTTTTCCTTGAGCTTCTACTTTAGGTCTTTGGCATTCTCTAGCAAAATGACCAATACCCTGACAGTTAAAGCATCTGACCTTGGTTTTATCAAACCCTGATCTATTGCCCAATACCTTTCTACCTATTCTCTTGAGAAAATTCTTCACCTTTCTAGATATCAACGCAAGTTGATCTTGAAGCTCCAATTCCTCAAGATAATCAGAATCTATCTGCTCATAATCCTCATCAAACAGAATAGGATCATTGATCTTTCCCTCTATGTAGTTCTCATATGATGCCACAAAGGAAGCAAGAACAGACAGTTGCTGTTCAGCAGATTTCACACTCATCGGCATCTTCTGATGCTCTTGAGGTGACTTCTCAGAATTCTTTCCCTTTGTCTCATCACCAGAGGAGGAAATAAAGCATAGATCTTCAGTGATCAGTTCTCCATTTTCACTAGTATCACCAACTAACAGTGCAGTGGTCGAACTAGATGACGCAGTCGAAAGACTTGACTTTCCATGATACAACCCAGGGTTCTGAACCTGATCAGAATCACTATCTCTTGACTTCTTGGAGAAATCATAACCTTTCAGCTTGTCAATGACTTGCTCTAAGGTCATAGTAGAATACCTAGTTTCGTTATCCTTAATCATAACGCCATACATTTCCCATTTAGAAGGCAAACCCTCAAGAAACTTGTCGGTTTTAGACACTTCTTCTTCAACAATTTCATGGTATTCTAATTCACTTAGCAGATGGTAGAATCGTGTAACATAGGCATCAAGATCTTCTCCTTTTAAAGCTTTAAACATAGTAAACTGCTTTTTAAGAAGACTCCTCTTGCCAGCTCTCACCTGTGGACTTCCCTCACCTCTTTTCTCTAGAGCTTCCCAGAGCGTTCTAGCAGTATGAAAAGACTTGAGTTGATGAGCAATCTCTTTAGGAAGACACATCTTTATACATGAATGTGATTTATTCTCATTTCGATAAGCTTCCTTCTCTTGATCACTCATGTTCGCATAGGTAAGAACTACAGTAGCATTTTGAACAGTTTGAGTAGGTGGGGTGTATCCACTCTTGATACACATCCAGATAGACAGGTCATGGAATCTACAGTAAGATTCGAATCTGTCCTTCCAATTGTAGTAATCCTCGATTCTCAACAACTTAGGTGGAACGTTTGACTTTCTCACCTCGTGGTCCATTTCGATCATTCTACTTAAGTCAGACATCTTTAAAAGCTTAAAATTAAACTGTTTCAGCGAATTCAGAAATCTCAACTCGCAAGACTCAGCTCAACTCGCAATCTCAGCTCGACTCGCAGAATTCGTTGATTCGCAAGCCTCAGTTCGGATTGCTAAAAGATGTCGATTCGCAAGTGATGTCGATTCGCGAGGGATCTCGGTTCGACTCGCAAGCCTCAGTTCGACTCGCTAGTTCAACTCGGTTCGCAGGCGACGCTGGAACCCTAATCTCGACTCGCGAAACGGCTGTTAAACCCGAAAAAACGAAAATTTAAGGTATTTTTACGTACGAAACAGAGAATTTCGACTGTAAACTAACCCTAAAACTTCCAGAGAATGATTTTGATCGTTAGTATTGCAAGAACACACGTACAAACGATCCGAATCAAAAACGCAATAATACTAAAACTCACGAACACACTCGTATCTAGCCCGAAAGCTCTGATACCAGATGTAAGTCCCCTAGTTTTAGGATCGATAACTTCGATATCTGTAGTATTAAGGTGCGGAATCCCTCAATACGGTGTTATCTTACTAACAACGAATATGTTCGTATTGCGTTTAATAAAGCTTAACTTTAAACGATGAATCGTCAAAGCCTAGCCGTAGGTTTATGTTTTCTCTGGTTTATTGAGTTCGCCGATCAGAAAGAATGCTAAAAGTTATGTTTTTCACGTTAGAAAAACATATATATAATCTGGTCTCGACTCGGCTCGCATGGGCCAGCGAGTTCAGCCCAACTCGCCTTGCAGCCCAAGCCCATTACCAAGCTCGACTCGTTACTGATCTCCACGAGTTCAGTTCTCATCTCGGCTCGTTAATCTCACGACCTGAGAACTCGACTCGCTACGCATCAAATGTCTATTTATTTATTTCGTATTTAACATTCGTCCAACTTAACCAAACACTATGTTTAACGAATATCACTAACAAAACAAATATTTTTTTTACAAATCCAAACCAATATACAAACGTAATAATAATTACACCAGTCCTATTTCAAGCTAGATCTGTTGTCACACTCTATGTTCCAACATCTTCATCTTGATATACGTCTTAACCATCATTTGATAATCTCGTCCCATATCACCCCATGCGTCTGTCGTTAAGATTCTATTTTCATTCAACTTAATTAAATCTTTCTTCGACATGTTCATTAGGTGACGATGATCATAAACTCTGAAGATTTCTCTTTCACCACCTTCAACCTCATCATCAGCTTCAACCATAACAGCTTCTCCATTCTCTGAATCCACGTGCCAACTCTTCATATTTCCCAAAATATCTTGTGGCATTGTCTTCAGTGGAATCTGCTGTATGCATCTAACAGCTGGATAAACTTTATTCCTTCTTCTTCTTCCTGTTCTTTGACTTCTCTCTTGTAATTTCACAGTCTTTCCCTTTCTTGGCTTAATCTGAACAAACTTATTCGTACCAACCTCATGTCTAATGATTCTTTCAACACGATCAGCATAATCATCACGACTTGGGTTGTTAATCTCTAATCTAGCCAAATCACGTATTTCATAACGTGGTAGAGAACTAAAAACTGCAAGCTTTCGCTCAAAATATTGAACTCCGTCAAACCTTTTGATCGCAAAAAGCTTTAGTTCTGAGTCAAAGTACCAACCAATAATCCCTTTACGTGGTACACGCTTTTTCGTAACATCAACTTCAGAAATTCCAATCTTCTTCTTCTTCTTTGGAAGTTTCCTAAGTACAACAGCAGGATTCTTGGTTTGAACAAGAACTTCTTCTTCTTCATCAGAGGTTGAATCATCAATATCTTCATCTATATCGACAATTGTTAGACCTTGTTCATTTTCAATAACAACTTCTGTCCTAGATGGGCTCACATGGTGTTCATCAATATTTGCATCTAGATCTACACCCATGTCTTGCACATTCTCAGGTACAGCAGTCCAATCTGTAGGTGGTAGAAATTCACCTTCCTCAAGATCAAAATCAATGTCTTCATCTATCTCATCAAAAATATCATCTTCCGAATCAGATAGATCAAGCATCTCCAATCCTAAGAGAAAACCACAAATACAAATATATTAAAAATTCAAATTCTTCATTGATTTCCCTGAACCAATCTAAGAATTTCTTTATTAATCCTTTTTGTATATTTTAACCTAACATATAAACGCAATTTACATATAACTTATAAAATCTTTTATTGATTACCCTGAATCAATCCAAAATCTCTTAAGTCTACTTAACAAATATTAATTAATTTTAAATTCTAATGCATTGTGAATAATCACCAAACATTTAAATTTACTATTAATCAACTTATATAATTTCCAAGTGTTAATTGAACTCATTCATTATCAATTTAACCTTTAAATTATATATCATTTGTCTAGTTAATACGAATACATTTTTAACTTGTTAATTACTTATATACCTTACGGTCTTAAGTCCATAATCAAATCTAAAATGCATATGTTATCATAAAATTTTGACCGCCGAAATTAATCGGAACACGCCGCTCGACTGCTCAATGAGTCAGAAGTCTTTCGATCACTATTTTATCTTAACATATATAAAATCAAATAACTTAACAATATCTAATACATTTAACTTTTAATTACAATCTCAAGCCGAATATATTACCACAATATTAAGTTACAATTATTCTGTACAAATTACTACCAATAATTACTACACTATGCTAATACTAAGCTATCTTACCAGCTTCTGTATCAACCTGTGCAGTCTTATCGACACTTGTACCAGCTCCAGAACCACTAGCACCAGCACCAGACTCCCCCTGAGTCGTAGCTTGCTCACCAGTCTTTGAAGGACCAGTCTGCTCACCACTCGGTGCATTGGGATCATCGTCTTTGTCATGATCTCTCTTCCTCTTCAACTCATTCTCTCTGCAAGACTCAAGATATACCAATATCTCCCCCTGAGTAGACTGTCCTGAATGCGATCTCAAGACCAGACTCTCTAAAGAAGATAACTTCAGTCTCTGTACGTTGAAGTCCGCAAGCAAAGTCTCATGAGTCTTCATCAACAGATTGTACGATTCACTCTGCTTGAGTATCTGCTGTGAAAGAAGAAGATTGCTTGACACCAACTCTGGAATCTGAGAAGTAAGCTTCTCCAAATCCTTTACCCTCGACTCTAAGGATGTAATCCTTTCAGCATCAGTCGTCGGAGTAACAGGTACCATTCGTGGTCCAGGCGGTGTGAGAGACTCAATATGCCAGTCTCTGGTAAGCGGTGTATGAGGTTGAGACAAAGCTTGCGTAAGCAAGTTTGCCGCAAATCTAGCTCCCTTATTCGTCGGAAAATTAGCTCCACGAACTAGATCAGCAACCTCATGCTGTAAAGTTAAACACAATTACAATCAGTTATTGTTACAGATTACTCTGTCTCAAACTCTAAGTAATTGCATAACACTCATAGTTATAGAACTTATATCTCATACCTGAAGCGGTAAAGACATCGATTCAGTAACCACCGGTGCATCCATCTCCACCTGCGGTGTATCCTGAGCAACTGTATACAGAATTAACTGTCTCAGTTTAACTCCTGATAAACAACAAGTTAAGATTATTTAACTTTTATAATAAATTCCAACCTTCTCTAATAGTTAGCGTTCTCGGACGCTTCATCAATTGAGCATCAATCTCCTCAATATCATCCTCCAAAATACCTTTACCTTTCCTTTTCTTTTCAGAAGCAGATGGAGGAGGAGAAGGTGTATTCTCAGAATCATCATCAGAAGCCGTCTCACCATCACGACCTCTAGATGATCTAACAGGCTCCTAAAGTTTAAATATATTAAACATTTATGATTAGCGTAAGCTCTATCATACAAGTTCGATATATTTAAGATTAATCAGATATAATACCTCAGTTGGTACTTCCACTGATTTATCATGCTGTATATGCTCATCCTCAAGTAATATAACTTCGGGACTTGCAGCCTCAGCTTCAGCATCCTGTTCGTGTAATGATATTTATATTTTAAAATCAGAAATAATATCCAATTTACTAAATATCTAATATCCGAATCATTATATAATAATATTATGCATCTATGATTAATAAAACAATCTATCAACTAAGCATCTATATTATTACATAAGTAAAATATTACCTCAGGTGGTGCTAAATATCTCTCAATGTCTTGAAGCAAAGGATCTGTCTCATCATCATTCTGCTCCAAAACCTCTTGCACAACCTGTGCAGCAACATCTGGATTCACTTGCTGATCAACCTGACCAACCTGAATAAGAACATCCTCAAGGAGCCCTTGTGGATCTTCAGGTTGAGCTTCCTCAGCCGCAGGTTCAGGTACAACATCAGCCTCAGCAGGAGCAACAGCAGCAGCAGGAGCTACGTCTAACCACCCATGATTTGGCGGTGCAACGTAGTTTGGATCAACAATATACCCAAAAAGATCTCGCTCCTCAGGCTTCACAAGCCCTTCTTTCCTCACAGTCTGCATAAACATAGCATTGTACCCTCTGAGCCCAATAGTATCTACACGCAAGTGTGGCTCAGGAATAGCAAGCTCTGGTAGACGAGCTCTAATAATCAGCATACAAAAACGCGGGTAAACCATAAATCGTGATCGAACAGAACCCGATATCTGTCTCACAATCTCTCCAAAAATGTAATCACAGAAACTGTATGGTTTATTGTAAACCAGGGACAGTGCAGCCGATAGAATAGCAGGGCTTAACTCATCAAAACCACCCTTCTTTGGTGCAAAAACGGTGTTCATCACGTGCCATAGAAACCTCCACTGACCAATAACAAGAGGCTTCTGGAATTGACGTCCGCGTCTATCTCCCGTATAACCCATACGTCCGATAGCTCCCTCTATGAAATCCATTGGATACTCAACATCCCCATTCTCTTGTTCCTCTGTACCAAGCTGCAAAATCTCACGGAGATTTCCAGCACTAAACACAACAGGTTGGCCACCAACCGTTGCTCGAATCTCTGGTGGATTGACCGATTCGTCATGCTCTATACCCGTCCAGAAATCAGTCAGAATCGCCTGAGAAATAGGAGGATTTGCTGTAACAGCATACCGTATACGTGAACGTGCCAAAAATGAAAGCACCTGAGCTACTTTGCTAGCTCCCTTTGCACGTACATCCAGATCAACAAGGATGTTGTGACCTTTGTCAAATTGTCGAGCCATATCTGTAAAAACACAAATGACAACAACAATTCCAAGCAAATTAACTACTATGTATTATGAAAATGTATTCATCAAACATCTTAGTTGTATATATATATAACTTATAACTAATAAGTCGTAAGTCCAATATGTAAATTCCATTAATTACTTGTAATTTCAAAAAAATCTCAAGTCGTTAAAATCAATATATATTATATACTGCTAATATAAAATTAGGACACGCTACACGATTACGTTTTGAATAGGTAGACTTTCGATATATATATATATACATTATAATAGGAATCCAAAAATATACTAGTTATTACTTAAAAAGTCGTAACTCTTATAAAAACCCCTTTTTAAAAAAAAAAAAAATTATAAGTTCTGGATTCGCATAAGACACCTAAGCGAATCAAGTTCAACTCGTTTTGCTTATCAACTCGCTTCGCTTATCAACTCGCAATTGGATCTGCAGCCAAGTGTACTCGCTAATCATGTCGATCCGCAGATCAACTCGCTGGTCGATCCGCTAATCAACTCGATCCGCTAGTCAGCTCGCTGCGAGTTGAATCGAAGTTTCAACTCGTTCGATGAACAGCCGTCGCAAGTTTAAACTTAAAATCGATGATTTTGTTAGTTTTAACACGATCAACCGATACATTCACGTTTATTACGGTTCATTTAACATTAATCCTAAGGATTCGTGTTCTAACAATCCATTAATCGTCGTGAATCGTTCAAATTATAAACCGAAACCCTAAGTTTATTAAAACCTTCGATTTCGAGTAATTTAAACGGTGAAATCCGTTGGTTTATACCTCAAAATGTTCGTAATATGAAGGTGTATAAAGTCTACGGATTCAAAAACTCGTTCCCGTACTCGTAAAATCGAAATCAAACGAAAATAACTTTTTCGCCTCGTTTCGCCTGTAAGTGGATCCGCACAGAGGAAGTGAATTCGCGAGTAATGTGAATTCGGTGGCTTGTTGACTCGTTTGACCTTCTGTTTTATACCCTTTCTCCGATTCGCGAGATTTCAAGTGGATCCGCAAGTTGATGTCAACTCGCAGAAACAACTAAAAACGCGAATTTAATGCTAAGTATAAATAAAAACCCGATATGTTACAAGTCTAAAATAAAATTATTTTTCACTTGTATTTGGTACGTTTGTTCAACTCAAAAATATTCAGTATAATATAATTCCGAAGGGTAAAACCTAATTAAACACAAAAATTAAATTAAACATAAACTAAAATAAGATAAAAACACAATTATAAAAACATTGGTATCAAGTACCATTTTATTAATCACTTGAGCAAAACAAAGTACATAAACAAAATGAATAAGAATTTATCTGCTTAGGGATCATATTAGTAAAAATAAGCAATTAATTATATATTAAAAAGTTTAAGCAGATTGGTAGTATACATACCTCATGAAATTCAAATAAATCACTATAAAATTACAACTAAATTTATCATTTATGCCTTTATATTTATAAAACTATATCTTAAGTACCTTTATCCACATAGTATAATTAATAAATGCATTACTCACATTAAGTGAATATTTTAATTATAGATAGTTCAAGACGATTACCGGTATTATGATCCACATAAACAAATTAGACTCAATTTTCTAAGCAAACTCTTTATTATTAGTATGAGTATTATCAAGTGCTTCCTATGATATGACATACTGAAGAATTCAAGTAAAACACATAACACTGCATCATTAAACTTCAAGGTAGCGGTTACTAAATGATGTATCTTTTCGAAACATATAACATACACTTGAATTTTTAAGGTTAGACAAATGTCAAACATACTTTGAATATGCTATGTTATCTAAGTCTGTACGTAGTACAACAAAAGATTCCTTCTAGCATAATTCAAAATATATTTGAGAATATTAAGTTAATTAAATGTTTCAGTTCTGTACTTAGTACAACAAAGTTACCAGTAATTAAGTTAATACCCATATTGCTACTATTTGTCACTTTAAATTAAGATGCATGATAACAGTGTATAGTAATACCATCATTCAACATTTAAGACTTAATGTCATACATCATAGAATAGTAACACAAAATAATAAACAAGTAGTTAATTTACTTCTTAAGGCTTAGAAAATTTCATATAATTTGCCTACCAGTACATCATATGATGAAGCCATCTAAAGTTTTACTAAAAATAGACAAATTATCACTTGTGGATATAGGTGTATAATCAAATAAATATAAACACATACCTGATAGAACCGCTGTAGTTCTAAAGCAACTTTATTTGAACCTACTACCATATCATACTTAGGACTTAAGCTTATTATTGTGAAGCTTATTCTCCTAATGTACTATCATTTCCCTTAGTTTTTGCAAATAAAAACTTAAATGAAGGCGATTCCCCTTAGGTAACAAGCAAATGAATGCCATACGCCTTTTTTTTTTTTTTTTTTTTTTAATGAACACATAAATACTAACTATTACAAAATTACCCTTGGAAGACTAATCACTCTGGATTTCTCATTCCGTTTAGTTGAACCAACGTCTCAAATCTTGCTCTGTCGAACGCCTTTGTGTATAAGTCTGCTAAGTTATCCAATGATGGAACCTTAACTAACTTTATCAATTTCTTCTCAGCACAATCTCTAATAAAATGATGTCGAATATCAATATGCTTAGTTTTACTGTGCTTCACCGGATTATTGGTGATCGACATAGTAGATTCGTTATCAATCATCATAGGAGTATTGGTTATATTTAACCCGTAATCCCGCAGTTGCTGTTGAATCCAAAGAACTTGTGAGCAACAGCTGCCAGCTGCAACATACTCAGCTTCACATGTAGAAATGGCTACCGAGGTTTGCTTCTTGCACTGCCAGGATACTAATCTACCTCCTAGGAATTGACATCCTCCGGTTGTAGATTTCCTATTCTGATTGCATCCTCCATAATCCGAATCAGTATAAGCTACGAGATCTAAGTCTCCATCAATCGGATACCAAAGACCCAGCTTAGGTTTCCCTTTGAGGTAACGAAAGATTTGTTTAACAGCTTGCATGTGTGTCTCTTTCGGATTAGCCTGATATCTTGCGCATAAACAAACAGCAAACATTATGTCAGGCCTAGAGGCTGTAAGATACATTAGTGATCCGATCATGGCTCTATAAAGAGTTGGATCCACATCGCTATCACTCGATGTATCTGGACCTAGTCCATGATTGACTGGAATTGGAGTATTGTAGACCTTACTTTCATCCATCTTAAAGTGTTCTAATAGCTCATATGTATATTTAGATTGATGAATAAAGAATCCATCCTTCTTTTGATCAACTTGTAATCCTAAGAAGAAATTCAACTCTCCCATTGCAGACATTTCAAACCTTTTTCTCATGACTTTCTCAAATTCTTGACACATCTTTTCATCAGATGATCCAAAGATAATGTCATCAACATAAACTTGCACGAGAAGAAAGTCTTTCTTTTTCCATTTCACAAACAGTGTACTATCAATTGATCCTCTTGTAAATCCATTCTCAAGTAGATAGGTTGATAGTGTTCCATACCATGCCCTAGGTGCTTGATGTAATCCATATAGAGCCTTATTCAAACGATATACTCTATCTGGATACTCAGGATTAGCAAACCCTGGCGGTTGTGAAACATACACCAATTCTTCTACTTTGCCATACAAAAAGGCACTCTTAACATCCAACTGATAAACCTTTATACCATAATATGATGCAAATGCTAAGAATACTCTAATTGCTTCTAGCCTAGCAACTGGTGCAAACACTTCATTGTAATCAATACCTTCTTGTTGATTAAAACCTTGAACTACCAGACGAGCTTTATTGCGAGTAACGATACCTTTATCATCTCTCTTGCACTTAAATACCCATCTAGTTCCAATTGGATATTCTCCCTTTGGTAGGTCAACCAACTCCCATACTTGTAATTTAGAGAACTGAGATAGTTCTTCTTGCATTGCTTCTACCCACGAACTTTCTTTTAAAGCCATTTGAACATTTTTAGGCTCGACTTGTGAGATAAAGCATGAATATAGACATTGATTAGGAATCCCTGTCTCTTTCTTTGCAGTATACAAGCTTTGGTATTCAGAATTCTCAGACGTACTAGTTCTGGATTGATGCCTAGTTTGAACCGGAGTATTAATATCACCGATGATGTTTTCAACGGGATGATTCTTACTCGTTCTAGTTGTAGTAACTGGTTCAACCGGTATCTCATCTTCTAAATTAGTACCAATCTCTTCCAAATCAGGTACATCTTCCGTACGTGCTGAAGATATTCTTAGATGTTTCAAAGGAGTAAGTATATCATCAAACTTTGTATGAAGAGGTCCATATGTAGCAATTCAAATGGCGAGGAGATCGAGTTTTCAGTCTTAGGTCTGTGTAGTTTCTTGTGCTGCTTTCCTTTCATGCAAGGAACACACTTATCCTCAGACTCGAAACGTTTTTGTGGTACACCTAGAACCAAACCATTTTTGGTTATATAATTCATCTTTCTCCAGTTTAGGTGTGCCATTCTCCTATGCCATAACAATGCGTCTGTTTCCGAAGCCTTGGATAATAAACATGTAGACACCATTGAAGAGTTAGGAACACCCATGTTGATAGCATAAATGTCCTTCTTCCTTGGCACCCTCATCAATATCCATTCATCAGGAATTTTGAAACCTGGCTTCAGGACTAAGGCCTCCTTTTCATTAAAATAAACTGGGTGACCTTTATCACAGACTTGGGAAACACTCACTAGGTTGTGAGTAAGTTCTTCAACATAGTTCACATCCTCAAGAGTCAAAGTTCCATTTGAAACTTTTCCTTTTCCCGAAATTACTCCTCCTTTATCTCCTGCAAAGTTTACTTTTTGCTTGAGACTATCCTTGAAGTCCTTCAGTAGACTTCTTTCACCGGTCATGTGCCTCGAGCATCCACTGTCTACATACCACCAACTGTCCTTGTTCACAGCATGCTCCTGCACATAACACAAAATACGATCAGTTATCAAGAGGGACCCAAGCCATTACGGTCTTGGTTTGTCCCTTATCATCAACAAACTTAAGCTCTTTAAAATAACCATCCTTCCCATCAGGAGCTTTGGTTACTTTCGAAGTAGCTTTAGTTTGTGGACGATCAGCCTTAAGAGGCGAATTTGAGGAGAACCTCTTAGGCACATAATTATGAGCTCTATCATAATAGTTATAATTAAACTCATGTGATCGTGAAGTAGTACCACTCTCATAATGACTATGGCCTCTACTTGTAGTTCTAAACCTCGACGGTGTCACATCCCTAGACTTATGGACAGAATTATCACTTTGAGTATATGGCCGTTTAGGTTTAGGTGGGGAGACACTATGTTTACCATCTCTTTTAAGAATGTTAACAGGTTTATTACCTAACTTAGGTTTGGTATCTAACCCGTCTACAGTCATACTAGAGTCGGTCTGTGTCTTTTCATCAATCACAAGCTTATGTGGTGTTTCAGGCTTTTTGTTAGGACAACACGAAGCCACGTGTCCTTTTTGATGACACTTGAAACATGACATCTGCTTGCGTGATTTACTCACTTTTGCTTTCTCATCCGGAGTCTTAGGCACTAAAGGTTTAAGCTGTTCCTTATCAACTTTATCATTAATCTTAGCATCGTTAATCACTCCACCCGATACAAAATGTATTTTGGTGAACTGAGAAGCCTTGCTATTATCTAATGATACGTTCTTAATAACATCTTTCTGTGCCTCTGACTGTTCAGGTTTATCAGCTACTGAAATCTCAGGATTAACTTCAGTCATCTCGGAATCTTCAGGAATAGGAGTGTAATTGGCATTAAAAGGTGGGGATACATCATTGTAACCTAACCCAGTCTTGTCCTTTACACTACGTTGAGCATCTAACATTTTATCCATTTGAGATGTCCTATAATTCTCAAGTTTACGGTTTTGCTCAATTAACCTTAAGTTAAGGTTCACTATTTCCTGATCCTTACTAGCAATTGTCTCATTTAAGTCTTTGATATTCATATAGAGACCATCTATGACAACAGATTTTTCACTTATGGTATCTCTAAGTTTTGTTCTATCCGAAACATCAGACTTAATTTTATCTTTTAAGACCTGTTTATCATCACTTAATCTACGAATATCCATAATAGCTTGATCAAGTTCAGATCTAACAGTCTTATATGATTCCTTATCCATATTTAATTGTGATGACAAATTGCTATTTGACACAGTTAAGACACTATTCTGAGATTGTAAATCAGTAACTAAGTAACAAACATCAGCAAGATTAAGAATATCTAAACATACCTTCTTCTTGTCAGTTTGTAATTCAGCCATACGTGCCACTAATTCATCAGGACTCATATCTGGAGTTGAATCCATATATAGCACGTCATCATCACTTGCCTTCACTTCAGACTCAGGCACCTCTACTTTCTGTTCCATATCAGTGGGCATGTAGGACACTGATCCAGCAGTTGTCTCTTCAATCTCGGCCATCAAAGCTTCCTCAGAATGAGCTTGCCAATCATAAGAGCCATCCAACTGCTTCACCACTAAGGCTTTGGAAGCAAGAGTACTTCCCGAACCTTGTTTTCCTTGTGCTTCTACTTTAGGTCTTTGGCATTCTCTAGCAAAATGACCAATACCCTGACAGTTGAAGCATCTGACCTTGGTTTTATCAAACCCTGATCTATTGCCCAACACCTTTCTACCAGTTCTCTTGAGGAAATTCTTCACCTTTCTAGATATCAACGCAAGTTGATCTTGAAGCTCCAATTCCTCAAGATAATCAGAATCTATCTGCTCATAATCCTCATCAAACAGAATAGGATCATTGATCTTTCCCTCTATGTAGTTCTCATATGATGCCACAAAGGAAGCAAGAACAGACAGTTGCTGTTCAGCAGATTTCACACTCATCGGCATCTTCTGATGCTCTTGAGGTGATTTTTCAGAATTCTTTCCCTTTGTCTCATCACCAGAGGAGGAAATAAAGCACAGATCTTCAGAAATCATCTCTCCATTTTCATTAGTATCACCAACTAACAGTGCAGTGGTCGAACTAGATGATGCAGTCGAAAGACTTGATTTTCCATGATACAACCCAGGGTTCTGAACCTGATCAGAATCACTATCTCTTGACTTCTTGGAGAAATCATAACCTTTCAGCTTGTCAATGACTTGCTCTAAGGTCATAGTAGAATACCTAGTTTCATTATCCTTAATCATAACGCCATACATTTCCCATTTAGAAGGCAAACCCTCAAGGAACTTGTCGGTTTTAGATACTTCTTCTTCAACAATTTCATGGTATTCTAATTCACTTAGCAGATGGTAGAAACGCGTGACATAGGCATCAAGATCTTCTCCTTTTAAAGCTTTAAACATAGTAAACTGCTTTTTAAGAAGACTCTTCTTGCCAGCTCTAACTTGTGGACTTCCTTCACCTCTTTTCTCTAGAGCTTCCCAGAGCGTTCTAGCAGTATGAAAAGATTTCAGTTGATGAGCAATCTCTTTAGGAAGACACATCTTTATACAAGAGTGTGATTTATTTTCATTTCTGTAAGCTTCCTTCTCTTGATCACTCATGTTCGCATAGGTAAGAACCACAGTAGCATTTTGAACAGTTTGAGTAGGTGCGGTGTATCCACTCTTGATACACATCCAGATAGACAGGTCATGGAATCTACAGTAAGATTCGAATCTGTCCTTCCAATTGTAGTAATCCTCGATTCTTAACAACTTAGGTGGAACGTTTGACTTTCCCACCTCGTGGTCCATTTCGATCATTCTACTTAAGTCAGACATCTTAAAAATGTAAAATTAAACTGTTTCAGCGAATTCAGAAAACTCGACTCGCAAGACTCAGCTCAACTCGCAATCTCAGCTCGACTCGCAGAATTCGTCGATTCGCAAGCCTCAGTTCGGATTGCTAAAAGATGTCGATTCGCAAGTGATGTCGGTTCGCGAGAGATCTCGGTTCGACTCGCAAGCCTCAGTTCGACTCGCTAGTTCAACTCGGTTCGCAGGCGACGCTGGAACCCTAATCTCAACTCGCAAAACGGCTGTTAAACCCGAAAAACGAAAATTAAAGGTATTTTTACGATTCAAACAGTAAGTTTCGATCGTAATCTAACCCTAAAACGTCCAGAGAATGATTTTGATCGTTAGTATTGCAAAAACACACGTAAAAACAACCCGAATCAAAAACGCAATAATACTAAAACTCACGAACACACTCGTATCTAGCCCGAAAGCTCTGATACCAGATGTAAGTCCCCTAGTTTTAGGATCGATAACTTCGTTATCTGTAGTATTAAGGTACGGAATCCCTCAATACGGTGTTATCTTACTAACAACGAATATGTTCGTATTGCGTTTAATAAAGCTTAACTTTAAACGATGAATCGTCAAAGCCTAGCCGTAAGTTATGTTTTCTCTGGTTTGCTGGAATCGCAGATCAGAAAGTTCTCCAAGTGTTATGTTTTTCACGAATGAAAAACATTAAATATGTCGTCTCAACTCGCTGCCGCTGGGCCTGCGAGTTGACTCAACTCGTTCTGCAAGCCCAAGCCCATTATGCTTCGGCTCGTTATTCCTATCTGTGTCCACGAGTTCAGTTCTCATCTCGGCTTGTTAGTCTCGCGACCTGAGAACTCGACTCGCACAGAATGTATTTATTTCGTATTTAATAATTCGTCTAACTTAGCACAATAATATGTTTAACGAATATTACTAACAAAACAAATATTTATTTACAAATCTAAACCAATGTACAAACGTAATAATAATTACACCAGTCCTATTTCAAGCTAGATCTGTTGTCACAATCTATGTCCCAACATATATACGACAATCTTGGAAATTACCGAACTTTTTTACATTACGCAAAAATACGTACTATTTTGCGTAATGCTTTAATTTTTAATTCGGTGCCAGATTTCATATTTTAATGAAAAAATAGGCTATTTTATATAGTTATGTGGTGAATTTAAGTATGTATATACATTTTTTTTTTTTTGAATTATTGCTGTTTCTATTGGAACTCAAAAAACCCGATTTTTTCGATTAGCAAAAAAAAACTAAGTTCCTTTGCGTGACAGCTTAAAAATCTATTTATAGTCAAATTATTAATTTTTGTTCTATATTAGGTATTTATACGTTTAGGATAGAAAATTGTTTATTTATATACGACAATCTTGGAAATTACCGAACTTTTTTACATTACGCAAAAATGCATACTATTTTGCGTAATGCTTTAATTTTTAATTCGGTGCCAGATTTCATATTTTAATGAAAAAATAGGCTATTTTATATACTTATGTGTTGAATTTAAGTATGTATATACATTTTTTTTTTTTTTGAATTATTGCTGTTTCTATTGGAACTCAAAAAACCCGAGTTTTTCGATAAGCAAAAAAAACTGAGTTCCGTTGTGTTACAGTTTAAAAATCTATTGATAGTTAAATTTTTAATTTTTGGTCTATATTAGGTATTTATATACGTTTAGGATGGAAAATTGTTTATTTATATACGACAATCTTGGAAATTACCTAACTTTTTTGCATTACGCAATAAAACGTACTATTTTGCGTAATGCTTTAATTTTTAAATCGGTGCCGGATTTTATATTTTAATAAAAAAATAGGCTATTATATACAGTTATGTGGTTAATTTAAGTCTGTATATACATTATTTTTTGAATTATTGCTGTTTCTATTGGAACTCAAAAAACCCGAGTTTTTCGATAAGCAAAAAAAACTGAGTTCCGTTGTGTTACAGTTTAAAAATCTATTGATAGTTAAATTTTTAATTTTTGGTCTATATTAGGTATTTATATACGTTTAGGATAGAAAATTGTTTATTTATATACGACAATCTTGGAAATTACCAAACTTTTTTACATTACGCAAAAATACGTACTATTTTACGTAATGCTTTAATTTTTAATTCGGTGCCAGATTTCATATTTTAATGAAAAAATAGGCTATTTTATATAGTTATGTGGTGAATTTAAGTATGTATATACATTTTTTTTTTGAATTATTACTGTTTCTATCGGAACTCAAAAAACCCGAGTTTTTCGATAAGCAAAAAACACTGAGTTCCTTTGTGTTACAGTTTAAAAAACTATTGATAGTCAATTTTTTAATTTTTGGTCTATATTAGGTATTTATATACGTTTAGGATGGAAAATTGTTTATTTATATACGACAATCTTGGAAATTACTGAACATTTTTGCATTACGCAAAAATACTTACTATTTTGCGTAATGCTTAAATTTTTAATTCGGTGCCAGATTTTATATTTTAATGAAAAAATAGGCTATTATATATAGTTATGTGGTCAATTTAAGTATGTATATACATTATTTTTTGAATTATTGAAGTTTCTATTGTAACTTAGAAAACCCGAGTTTTTCGATAAGCAAAAAACACTGAGTTCCTTTGCGTGACAGTTTAAAATTCTATTGATAGTCAAATAATTAATTTTTGTTCTATATTAGGTATGTATATACGTTTAGGATGGAAAATTGTTTATTTATATACGACAATCTTAGAAATTACCGAACTTTTTTATATTACGCAAAAATACGTACCATTTTGCGTAATGCTTTAATTTTTAATTCGGTGCCAGATTTCATATTTTAATGAAAAAATAGGCTATTATATATAGTTATGTGGTGAATTTAATTATGTATATAATTTTTTTTTTTTTGAATTATTGTTGTTTCTATTGGAACTCAAAAAACACGAGTTTTTCGATAAGCAAAAAAAAAAACTGAGTTCCGTTGTGTTACAGTTTAAAAATCTATTGATAGTTAAATTTTTAATTTTTGGTCTATATTAGGTATTTATATACGTTTAGGATGGAAAATTGTTTATTTATATACGACAATCTTTGAAATTACCTAACTTTTTTGCATTACGCAAATATACGTACTATTTTGACTAATGATTTAATTTTTAATTCGGTGCCAGATTTCATATTTCAATGAAAAAATAGGCTATTTTATATAGTTATGTGATGAATTTAAGTTTGTATATACATTTTTTTTTTTGAATTATTGCTGTTTCTATTGGAACTCAAAAAACCCGAGTTTTTCGATAAGCAAAAAAAACTGAGTTCCGTTGTGTTACAGTTTAAAAATCTATTGATAGTTAAATTTTTAATTTTTGGTCTATATTAGGTATTTATATACGTTTAGGATGGAAAATTGTTTATTTATATACGACAATCTTGGAAATTACCTAACTTTTTTGCATTACGCAATAAAACGTACTATTTTGCGTAATGCTTAAATTTTTAATTCGGTGCCGGATTTTATATTTTAATGAAAAAATAGGCTATTATATACAGTTATGTGGTCAATTTAAGTCTGTATATACATTATTTTTTGAATTATTGCTGTTTCTATTGGAACTCAGAAAACCCGAGTTTTTCGATAAGCAAAAAACACTGAGTTCCGTTGCGTGACAGTTTAAAATTCTATTGATAGTCAAATAATTAAGTTTTGTTCTATATTAGGTATGTATATACGTTTAGGATGGAAAATTGTTTATTTATATACGACAATCTTGGAAATTACCGAACTTTTTTATATTACGCAAAAATACGTACTATTTTGCGTAATGCTTTAATTTTTAATTCGGTGCCAGATTTCATATTTTAATGAAAAAATAGGCTATTTTATATAGTTATGTGGTGAATTTAAGTATGTATATACATTTTTTTTTTGAATTATTACTGTTTCTATTGGAACTCAAAAAACCCGAGTTTTTCGATAAGCAAAAAACACTGAGTTCCTTTGTGTTACAGTTTAAAAAACTATTGATAGTCAAATTTTTAATTTTTGGTCTATATTAGGTATTTATATACGTTTAGGATGGAAAATTGTTTATTTATATACGACAATCATGGAAATTACTGAACATTTTTGCATTACGCAAAAATACTTACTATTTTGCGTAATGCTTAAATTTTTAATTCGGTGCCAGATTTTATATTTTAATGAAAAAATAGGCTATTATATATAGTTATGTGGTCAATTTAAGTATGTATATACATTATTTTTTGAATTATTGAAGTTTCTATTGTAACTTAGAAAACCCGAGTTTTTCGATAAGCAAAAAACACCGAGTTCCTTTGCGTGACAGTTTAAAATTCTATTGATAGTCAAATAATTAATTTTTGTTCTATATTAGGTATGTATATACGTTTAGGATGGAAAATTGTTTATTTATATACGACAATCTGGGAAATTACCGAACTTTTTTATATTACGCAAAAATACGTACTATTTTGCGTAATGCTTTAATTTTTAATTCGGTGCCAGATTTCATATTTTAATGAAAAAATAGGCTATTATATATAGTTATGTGGTGAATTTAATTATGTATATAATTTTTTTTTTTTTGAATTATTGTTGTTTCTATTGGAACTCAAAAAACCCGAGTTTTTCGATAAGCAAAAAAAAAACTGAGTTCCGTTGTGTTACAGTTTAAAAATCTATTGATAGTTAAATTTTTAATTTTTGGTCTATATTAGGTATTTATATACGTTTATGATGGAAAATTGTTTATTTATATACGACAATCTTTGAAATTACCTAACTTTTTTGCATTACGCAAATATACGTACTATTTTGACTAATGATTTAATTTTTAATTCGGTGCCAGATTTCATATTTCAATGAAAAAATAGGCTATTTTATATAGTTATGTGATGAATTTAAGTATGTATATACATTTTTTTTTTTTTTTGAATTCTTGCTGTTTCTATTGGAACTCAAAAAACCCGAGTTTTTCGATAAGCAAAAAAAACTGAGTTCCGTTGTGTTACAGTTTAAAAATCTATTGATAGTTAAATTTTTAATTTTTGGTCTATATTAGGTATTTATATACGTTTAGGATGGAAAATTGTTTATTTATATACGACAATCTTGGAAATTACCTAACTTTTTTGCATTACGCAATAAAACGTACTATTTTGCGTAATGCTTTAATTTTTAATTCGGTGCCAGATTTTATATTTTAATAAAAAATAGGCTATGATATACAGTTATGTGGTTAATTTAAGTCTGTATATACATTATTTTTTGAATTATTGCTGTTTCTATTGGAAGTCAAAAAACCCGAGTTTTTCGATAAGCAAAAAAAACTGAGTTCCGTTGTGTTACAGTTTAAAAATCTATTGATAGTTAAATTTTTAACTTTTGGTCTATATTAGGTATTTATATACGTTTAGGATAGAAAATTGTTTATTTATATACGACAATCTTGGAAATTACCAAACTTTTTTACATTACGCAAAAATACGTACTATTTTACGTAATGCTTTAATTTTTAATTCGGTGCCAGATTTCATATTTTAATGAAAAAATAGGCTATTTTATATAGTTATGTGGTGAATTTAAGTATGTATATACATTTTTTTTTTGAATTATTACTGTTTCTATTGGAACTCAAAAAACCCGAGTTTTTCGATAAGCAAAAAACACTGAGTTCCTTTGTGTTACAGTTTAAAAAACTATTGATAGTCAAATTTTTAATTTTTGGTCTATATTAGGTATTTATATACGTTTAGGATGGAAAATTGTTTATTTATATACGACAATCTTGGAAATTACTGAACATTTTTGCATTACGCAAAAATACTTACTATTTTGCGTAATGCTTAAATTTTTAATTCGGTGCCAGATTTTATATTTTAATGAAAAAATAGGCTATTATATATAGTTATGTGGTCAATTTAAGTATGTATATACATTATTTTTTGAATTATTGAAGTTTCTATTGTAACTTAGAAAACCCGAGTTTTTCGATAAGCAAAAAACACTGAGTTCCTTTGCGTGACAGTTTAAAATTCTATTGATAGTCAAATAATTAATTTTTGTTCTATATTAGGTATGTATATACGTTTAGGATGGAAAATTGTTTATTTATATACGACAATCTTGGAAATTACCGAACTTTTTTATATTACGCAAAAATACGTACTATTTTGCGTAATGCTTTAATTTTTAATTCGGTGCCAGATTTCATATTTTAATGAAAAAATAGGCTATTATATATAGTTATGTGGTGAATTTAATTATGTATATAATTTTTTTATTTTTTGAATTATTGTTGTTTCTATTGGAACTCAAAAAACACGAGTTTTTCGATAAGCAAAAAAAAAAACTGAGTTCCGTTGTGTTACAGTTTAAAAATCTATTGATAGTTAAATTTTTAATTTTTGGTCTATATTAGGTATTTATATACGTTTAGGATGGAAAATTGTTTATTTATATACGACAATCTTTGAAATTACCTAACTTTTTTGCATTACGCAAATATACGTACTATTTTGACTAATGATTTAATTTTTAATTCGGTGCCAGATTTCATATTTCAATGAAAAAATAGGCTATTTTATATAGTTATGTGATGAATTTAAGTATGTATATACATTTTTTTTTTTTTGAATTATTGCTGTTTCTATTGGAACTCAAAAAACCCGAGTTTTTCGATAAGCAAAAAAAATTGAGTTCCGTTGTGTTACAGTTTAAAAATCTATTGATAGTTAAATTTTTAATTTTTGGTCTATATTAGGTATTTATATACGTTTAGGATGGAAAATTGTTTATTTATATACGACAATCTTGGAAATTACCTAACTTTTTTGCATTACGCAATAAAAAGTACTATTTTGCGTAATGCTTTAATTTTTAATTCGGTGCCAGATTTTATATTTTAATAAAAAATAGGCTATGATATACAGTTATGTGGTTAATTTAAGTCTGTATATACATTATTTTTTGAATTATTGCTGTTTCTATTGGAAGTCAAAAAACCCGAGTTTTTCGATAAGCAAAAAAAACTGAGTTCCGTTGTGTTACAGTTTAAAAATCTATTGATAGTTAAATTTTTAACTTTTGGTCTATATTAGGTATTTATATACGTTTAGGATAGAAAATTGTTTATTTATATACGACAATCTTGGAAATTACCAAACTTTTTTACATTACGCAAAAATACGTACTATTTTACGTAATGCTTTAATTTTTAATTCGGTGCCAGATTTCATATTTTAATGAAAAAATAGGCTATTTTATATAGTTATGTGGTGAATTTAAGTATGTATATACATTTTTTTTTTGAATTATTACTGTTTCTATTGGAACTCAAAAAACCCGAGTTTTTCGATAAGCAAAAAACACTGAGTTCCTTTGTGTTACAGTTTAAAAAACTATTGATAGTCAAATTTTTAATTTTTGGTCTATATTAGGTATTTATATACGTTTAGGATGGAAAATTGTTTATTTATATACGACAATCATGGAAATTACTGAACATTTTTGCATTACGCAAAAATACTTACTATTTTGCGTAATGCTTAAATTTTTAATTCGGTGCCAGATTTTATATTTTAATGAAAAAATAGGCTATTATATATAGTTATGTGGTCAATTTAAGTATGTATATACATTATTTTTTGAATTATTGAATTTTCTATTGTAACTTAGAAAACCCGAGTTTTTCGATAAGCAAAAAACACTGAGTTCCTTTGCGTGACAGTTTAAAATTCTATTGATAGTCAAATAATTAATTTTTGTTCTATATTAGGTATGTATATACGTTTAGGATGGAAAATTGTTTATTTATATACGACAATCTTGGAAATTACCGAACTTTTTTATATTACGCAAAAATACGTACTATTTTGCGTAATGCTTTAATTTTTAATTCGGTGCCAGATTTCATATTTTAATGAAAAAATAGGCTATTATATATAGTTATGTGGTGAATTTAATTATGTATATAATTTTTTTTTTTTTTGAATTATTGTTGTTTCTATTGGAACTCAAAAAACCCGAGTTTTTCGATAAGCAAAAAAAAAAACTGAGTTCCGTTGTGTTACAGTTTAAAAATCTATTGATAGTTAAATTTTTAATTTTTGGTCTATATTAGGTATTTATATACGTTTATGATGGAAAATTGTTTATTTATATACGACAATCTTTGAAATTACCTAACTTTTTTGCATTACGCAAATATACGTACTATTTTGACTAATGATTTAATTTTTAATTCGGTGCCAGATTTCATATTTCAATGAAAAAATAGGCTATTTTATATAGTTATGTGTTGAATTTAAGTATGTATATACATTTTTTTTTTTTTGTATTATTGCTGTTTCTATTGGAACTCAAAAAACCCGAGTTTTTCGATAAGCAAAAAAAACTGAGTTCCTTTGTGTTACAGTTTAAAAAACTATTGATAGTCAAATTTTTAATTTTTGGTCTATATTAGGTATTTATATACGTTTAGGATGGAAAATTGTTTATTTATATACGACAATCTTGGAAATTACTGAACATTTTTGCATTACGCAAAAATACTTACTATTTTGCGTAATGCTTAAATTTTTAATTCGGTGCCAGATTTTATATTTTAATGAAAAAATAGGCTATTATATATAGTTATGTGGTCAATTTAAGTATGTATATACATTATTTTTTGAATTATTGCTGTTTCTATTGTAACTCAGAAAACCCGAGTTTTTCGATAAGCAAAAAACACTGAGTTCCTTTGCGTGACAGTTTAAAATTCTATTGATAGTCAAATAATTAATTTTTGTTCTATATTAGGTATGTATATACGTTTAGGATGGAAAATTGTTTATTTATATACGACAATCTTGGAAATTACCGAACTTTTTTATATTACGCAAAAATACGTACTATTTTGCGTAATGCTTTAATTTTTAATTCGGTGCCAGATTTCATATTTTAATGAAAAAATAGGCTATTTTATATAGTTATGTGGCGAATTTAAGTATGTATATACATTTTTTTTTTTGAATTATTACTGTTTCTATTGGAACTCAAAAAACCCGAGTTTTTCGATAAGCAAAAAACACTGAGTTCCTTTGTGTTACAGTTTAAAAAACTATTGATAGTCAAATTTTTAATTTTTGGTCTATATTAGGTATTTATATACGTTTAGGATGGAAAATTGTTTATTTATATACGACAATCATGGAAATTACTGAACATTTTTGCATTACGCAAAAATACTTACTATTTTGCGTAATGCTTAAATTTTTAATTCGGTGCCAGATTTTATATTTTAATGAAAAAATAGGCTATTATATATAGTTATGTGGTCAATTTAAGTATGTATATACATTATTTTTTGAATTATTGAAGTTTCTATTGTAACTTAGAAAACCCGAGTTTTTCGATAAGCAAAAAACACTGAGTTCCTTTGCGTGACAGTTTAAAATTCTATTGATAGTCAAATAATTAATTTTTGTTCTATATTAGGTATGTATATACGTTTAGGATGGAAAATTGTTTATTTATATACGACAATCTGGGAAATTACCAAACTTTTTTATATTACGCAAAAATACGTACTATTTTGCGTAATGCTTTAATTTTTAATTCGGTGCCAGATTTCATATTTTAATGAAAAAATAGGCTATTATATATAGTTATGTGGTGAATTTAATTATGTATATAATTTTTTTTTTTGAATTATTGTTGTTTCTATTGGAACTCAAAAAACCCGAGTTTTTCGATAAGCAAAAAAAAAACTGAGTTCCGTTGTGTTACAGTTTAAAAATCTATTGATAGTTAAATTTTTAATTTTTGGTCTATATTAGGTATTTATATACGTTTATGATGGAAAATTGTTTATTTATATACGACAATCTTTGAAATTACCTAACTTTTTTGCATTACGCAAATATACGTTCTATTTTGACTAATGATTTAATTTTTAATTCGGTGCCAGATTTCATATTTCAATGAATAAATAGGCTATTTTATATAGTTATGTGTTGAATTTAAGTATGTATATACATTTTTTTTTTTTTGAATTATTGCTGTTTCTATTGGAACTCAAAAAACCCGAGTTTTTCGATAAGCAAAAAAAACTGAGTTCCTTTGTGTTACAGTTTAAAAAACTATTGATAGTCAAATTTTTAATTTTTGGTCTATATTAGGTATTTATATACGTTTAGGATGGAAAATTGTTTATTTATATACGACAATCTTGGAAATTACCGAACTTTTTTATATTACGCAAAAATACGTACTATTTTGCGTAATGCTTTAATTTTTAATTCGGTGCCAGATTTCATATTTTAATGAAAAAATAGGCTATTATATATAGTTATGTGGTGAATTTAATTATGTATATAATTTTTTTTTTTTTTTTGAATTATTGTTGTTTCTATTGGAACTCAAAAAACACGAGTTTTTCGATAAGCAAAAAAAAAAACTGAGTTCCGTTGTGTTACAGTTTAAAAATCTATTGATAGTTAAATTTTTAATTTTTGGTCTATATTAGGTATTTATATACGTTTAGGATGGAAAATTGTTTATTTATATACGACAATCTTTGAAATTACCTAACTTTTTTGCATTACGCAAATATACGTACTATTTTGACTAATGATTTAATTTTTAATTCGGTGCCAGATTTCATATTTCAATGAAAAAATAGGCTATTTTATATAGTTATGTGATGAATTTAAGTATGTATATACATTTTTTTTTTTGAATTATTGCTGTTTCTATTGGAACTCAAAAAACCCGAGTTTTTCGATAAGCAAAAAAAATTGAGTTCCGTTGTGTTACAGTTTAAAAATCTATTGATAGTTAAATTTTTAATTTTTGGTCTATACTAGGTATTTATATACGTTTAGGATGGAAAATTGTTTATTTATATACGACAATCTTGGAAATTACCTAACTTTTTTGCATTACGCAATAAAACGTACTATTTTGCGTAATGCTTTATTTTTTAATTCGGTGCCAGATTTTATATTTTAATAAAAAATAGGCTATGATATACAGTTATGTGGTTAATTTAAGTCTGTATATACATTATTTTTTGAATTATTGCTGTTTCTATTGGAAGTCAAAAAACCCGAGTTTTTCGATAAGCAAAAAAAACTGAGTTCCGTTGTGTTACAGTTTAAAAATCTATTGATAGTTAAATTTTTAACTTTTGGTCTATATTAGGAATTTATATACGTTTAGGATAGAAAATTGTTTATTTATATACGACAATCTTGGAAATTACCAAACTTTTTTACATTACGCAAAAATACGTACTATTTTACGTAATGCTTTAATTTTTAATTCGGTGCCAGATTTCATATTTTAATGAAAAAATAGGCTATTTTATATAGTTATGTGGTGAATTTAAGTATGTATATACATTTTTTTTTGAATTATTACTGTTTCTATTGGAACTCAAAAAACCCGAGTTTTTCGATAAGCAAAAAACACTGAGTTCCTTTGTGTTACAGTTTAAAAAACTATTGATAGTCAAATTTTTAATTTTTGGTCTATATTAGGTATTTATATACGTTTAGGATGGAAAATTGTTTATTTATATACGACAATCTTGGAAATTACTGAACATTTTTGCATTACGCAAAAATACTTACTATTTTGCGTAATGCTTAAATTTTTAATTCGGTGCCAGATTTTATATTTTAATGAAAAATTAGGCTATTATATATAGTTATGTGGTCAATTTAAGTATGTATATACATTATTTTTTGAATTATTGAATTTTCTATTGTAACTTAGAAAACCCGAGTTTTTCGATAAGCAAAAAACACTGAGTTCCTTTGCGTGACAGTTTAAAATTCTATTGATAGTCAAATAATTAATTTTTGTTCTATATTAGGTATGTATATACGTTTAGGATGGAAAATTGTTTATTTATATACGACAATCTTGGAAATTACCGAACTTTTTTATATTACGCAAAAATACGTACTATTTTGCGTAATGCTTTAATTTTTAATTCGGTGCCAGATTTCATATTTTAATGAAAAAATAGGCTATTTTATATAGTTATGTGGTGAATTTAAGTATTTATATACATTTTTTTTTTGAATTATTACTGTTTCTATTGGAACTCAAAAAACCCGAGTTTTTCGATAAGCAAAAAACACTGAGTTCCTTTGTGTTACAGTTTAAAAAACTATTGATAGTCAAATTTTTAATTTTTGGTCTATATTAGGTATTTATATACGTTTAGGATGGAAAATTGTTTATTTATATACGACAATCTTTGAAATTACCTAACTTTTTTGCATTACGCAAATATACGTACTATTTTGACTAATGATTTAATTTTTAATTCGGTGCCAGATTTCATATTTCAATGAAAAAATAGGCTATTTTATATAGTTATGTGGTCAATTTAAGTATGTATATACATTATTTTTTGAATTATTGAAGTTTCTATTGTAACTTAGAAAACCCGAGTTTTTCGATAAGCAAAAAACACTGAGTTCCTTTGCGTGACAGTTTAAAATTCTATTGATAGTCAAATAATTAATTTTTGTTCTATATTAGGTATGTATATACGTTTAGGATGGAAAATTGTTTATTTATATACGACAATCTTGGAAATTACCGAACTTTTTTATATTACGCAAAAATACGTACTATTTTGCGTAATGCTTTAATTTTTAATTCGGTGCCAGATTTCATATTTTAATGAAAAAATAGGCTATTTTATATAGTTATGTGGTGAATTTAAGTATTTATATACATTTTTTTTTTGAATTATTACTGTTTCTATTGGAACTCAAAAAACCCGAGTTTTTCGATAAGCAAAAAACACTGAGTTCCTTTGTGTTACAGTTTAAAAAACTATTGATAGTCAAATTTTTAATTTTTGGTCTATATTAGGTATTTATATACGTTTAGGATGGAAAATTGTTTATTTATATACGACAATCATGGAAATTACTGAACATTTTTGCATTACGCAAAAATACTTACTATTTTGCGTAATGCTTAAATTTTTAATTCGGTGCCAGATTTTATATTTTAATGAAAAAATAGGCTATTATATATAGTTATGTGGTCAATTTAAGTATGTATATACATTATTTTTTGAATTATTGAAGTTTCTATTGTAACTTAGAAAACCCGAGTTTTTCGATAAGCAAAAAACACTGAGTTCCTTTGCGTGACAGTTTAAAATTCTATTGATAGTCAAATAATTAATTTTTGTTCTATATTAGGTATGTATATACGTTTAGGATGGAAAATTGTTTATTTATATACGACAATCTTGGAAATTACCGAACTTTTTTATATTACGCAAAAATACGTACTATTTTGCGTAATGCTTTAATTTTTAATTCGGTGCCAGATTTCATATTTTAATGAAAAAATAGGCTATTATATATAGTTATGTGGTGAATTTAATTATGTATATAATTTTTTTTTTTGAATTATTGTTGTTTCTATTGGAACTCAAAAAACCCGAGTTTTTCGATAAGCAAAAAAAAAACTGAGTTCCGTTGTGTTACAGTTTAAAAATCTATTGATAGTTAAATTTTTAATTTTTGGTCTATATTAGGTATTTATATACGTTTATGATGGAAAATTGTTTATTTATATACGACAATCTTTGAAATTACCTAACTTTTTTGCATTACGCAAATATACGTTCTATTTTGACTAATGATTTAATTTTTAATTCGGTGCCAGATTTCATATTTCAATGAATAAATAGGCTATTTTATATAGTTATGTGTTGAATTTAAGTATGTATATACATTTTTTTTTTTTTTGAATTATTGCTGTTTCTATTGGAACTCAAAAAACCCGAGTTTTTCGATAAGCAAAAAAAACTGAGTTCCTTTGTGTTACAGTTTAAAAAACTATTGATAGTCAAATTTTTAATTTTTGGTCTATATTAGGTATTTATATACGTTTAGGATGGAAAATTGTTTATTTATATACGACAATCTTGGAAATTACCGAACTTTTTTATATTACGCAAAAATACGTACTATTTTGCGTAATGCTTTAATTTTTAATTCGGTGCCAGATTTCATATTTTAATGAAAAAATAGGCTATTATATATAGTTATGTGGTGAATTTAATTATGTATATAATTTTTTTTTTTTTTTTGAATTATTGTTGTTTCTATTGGAACTCAAAAAACACGAGTTTTTCGATAAGCAAAAAAAAAAACTGAGTTCCGTTGTGTTACAGTTTAAAAATCTATTGATAGTTAAATTTTTAATTTTTGGTCTATATTAGGTATTTATATACGTTTAGGATGGAAAATTGTTTATTTATATACGACAATCTTTGAAATTACCTAACTTTTTTGCATTACGCAAATATACGTACTATTTTGACTAATGATTTAATTTTTAATTCGGTGCCAGATTTCATATTTCAATGAAAAAATAGGCTATTTTATATAGTTATGTGATGAATTTAAGTATGTATATACATTTTTTTTTTTGAATTATTGCTGTTTCTATTGGAACTCAAAAAACCCGAGTTTTTCGATAAGCAAAAAAAATTGAGTTCCGTTGTGTTACAGTTTAAAAATCTATTGATAGTTAAATTTTTAATTTTTGGTCTATATTAGGTATTTATATACGTTTAGGATGGAAAATTGTTTATTTATATACGACAATCTTGGAAATTACCTAACTTTTTTGCATTACGCAATAAAACGTACTATTTTGCGTAATGCTTTAATTTTTAATTCGGTGCCAGATTTTATATTTTAATAAAAAATAGGCTATGATATACAGTTATGTGGTTAATTTAAGTCTGTATATACATTATTTTTTGAATTATTGCTGTTTCTATTGGAAGTCAAAAAACCCGAGTTTTTCGATAAGCAAAAAAAACTGAGTTCCGTTGTGTTACAGTTTAAAAATCTATTGATAGTTAAATTTTTAACTTTTGGTCTATATTAGGAATTTATATACGTTTAGGATAGAAAATTGTTTATTTATATACGACAATCTTGGAAATTACCAAACTTTTTTACATTACGCAAAAATACGTACTATTTTACGTAATGCTTTAATTTTTAATTCGGTGCCAGATTTCATATTTTAATGAAAAAATAGGCTATTTTATATAGTTATGTGGTGAATTTAAGTATGTATATACATTTTTTTTTGAATTATTACTGTTTCTATTGGAACTCAAAAAACCCGAGTTTTTCGATAAGCAAAAAACACTGAGTTCCTTTGTGTTACAGTTTAAAAAACTATTGATAGTCAAATTTTTAATTTTTGGTCTATATTAGGTATTTATATACGTTTAGGATGGAAAATTGTTTATTTATATACGACAATCTTGGAAATTACTGAACATTTTTGCATTACGCAAAAATACTTACTATTTTGCGTAATGCTTAAATTTTTAATTCGGTGCCAGATTTTATATTTTAATGAAAAATTAGGCTATTATATATAGTTATGTGGTCAATTTAAGTATGTATATACATTATTTTTTGAATTATTGAATTTTCTATTGTAACTTAGAAAACCCGAGTTTTTCGATAAGCAAAAAACACTGAGTTCCTTTGCGTGACAGTTTAAAATTCTATTGATAGTCAAATAATTAATTTTTGTTCTATATTAGGTATGTATATACGTTTAGGATGGAAAATTGTTTATTTATATACGACAATCTTGGAAATTACCGAACTTTTTTATATTACGCAAAAATACGTACTATTTTGCGTAATGCTTTAATTTTTAATTCGGTGCCAGATTTCATATTTTAATGAAAAAATAGGCTATTTTATATAGTTATGTGGTGAATTTAAGTATGTATATACATTTTTTTTTTGAATTATTACTGTTTCTATTGGAATTCAAAAAACCCGAGTTTTTCGATAAGCAAAAAACACTGAGTTCCTTTGTGTTACAGTTTAAAAAACTATTGATAGTCAAATTTTTAATTTTTGGTCTATATTAGGTATTTATATACGTTTAGGATGGAAAATTGTTTATTTATATACGACAATCATGGAAATTACTGAACATTTTTGCATTACGCAAAAATACTTACTATTTTGCGTAATGCTTAAATTTTTAATTCGGTGCCAGATTTTATATTTTAATGAAAAAATAGGCTATTATATATAGTTATGTGGTCAATTTAAGTATGTATATACATTATTTTTTGAATTATTGAAGTTTCTATTGTAACTTAGAAAACCCGAGTTTTTCGATAAGCAAAAAACACTGAGTTCCTTTGTGTTACAGTTTAAAAAACTATTGATAGTCAAATTTTTAATTTTTGGTCTATATTAGGTATTTATATACGTTTAGGATGGAAAATTGTTTATTTATATACGACAATCTTGGAAATTACTGAACATTTTTGCATTACGCAAAAATACTTACTATTTTGCGTAATGCTTAAATTTTTAATTCGGTGCCAGATTTTATATTTTAATGAAAAAATAGGCTATTATATATAGTTATGTGGTCAATTTAAGTATGTATATACATTATTTTTTGAATTATTGAAGTTTCTATTGTAACTTAGAAAACCCGAGTTTTTCGATAAGCAAAAAACACTGAGTTCCTTTGCGTGACAGTTTAAAATTCTATTGATAGTCAAATAATTAATTTTTGTTCTATATTAGGTATGTATATACGTTTAGGATGGAAAATTGTTTATTTATATACGACAATCTTGGAAATTACCGAACTTTTTTATATTACGCAAAAATACGTACTATTTTGCGTAATGCTTTAATTTTTAATTCGGTGCCAGATTTCATATTTTAATGAAAAAATAGGCTATTTTATATAGTTATGTGGTGAATTTAAGTATGTATATACATTTTTTTTTTTGAATTATTACTGTTTCTATTGGAACTCAAAAAACCCGAGTTTTTCGATAAGCAAAAAACACTGAGTTCCTTTGTGTTACAGTTTAAAAAACTATTGATAGTCAAATTTTTAATTTTTGGTCTATATTAGGTATTTATATACGTTTAGGATGGAAAATTGTTTATTTATATACGACAATCTTGGAAATTACTGAACATTTTTGCATTACGCAAAAATACTTACTATTTTGCGTAATGCTTAAATTTTTAATTCGGTGCCAGATTTTATATTTTAATGAAAAAATAGGCTATTATATATAGTTATGTGGTCAATTTAAGTATGTATATACATTATTTTTTGAATTATTGAAGTTTCTATTGTAACTTAGAAAACCCGAGTTTTTCGATAAGCAAAAAACACTGAGTTCCTTTGCGTGACAGTTTAAAATTCTATTGATAGTCAAATAATTAATTTTTGTTCTATATTAGGTATGTATATACGTTTAGGATGGAAAATTGTTTATTTATATACGACAATCTTGGAAATTACCGAACTTTTTTATATTACGCAAAAATACGTACTATTTTGCGTAATGCTTTAATTTTTAATTCGGTGCCAGATTTCATATTTTAATGAAAAAATAGGCTATTTTATATAGTTATGTGGTGAATTTAAGTATGTATATACATTTTTTTTTTTTGAATTATTACTGTTTCTATTGGAACTCAAAAAACCCGAGTTTTTCGATAAGCAAAAAACACTGAGTTCCTTTGTGTTACAGTTTAAAAAACTATTGATAGTCAAATTTTTAATTTTTGGTCTATATTAGGTATTTATATACGTTTAGGATGGAAAATTGTTTATTTATATACGACAATCATGGAAATTACTGAACATTTTTGCATTAAGCAAAAATACTTACTATTTTGCGTAATGCTTAAATTTTTAATTCGGTGCCAGATTTTATATTTTAATGAAAAAATAGGCTATTATATATAGTTATGTGGTCAATTTAAGTATGTATATACATTATTTTTTGAATTATTGAAGTTTCTATTGTAACTTAGAAAACCCGAGTTTTTCGATAAGCAAAAAACACTGAGTTCCTTTGCGTGACAGTTTAAAATTCTATTGATAGTCAAATAATTAATTTTTGTTCTATATTAGGTATGTATATACGTTTAGGATGGAAAATTGTTTATTTATATACGACAATCTTGGAAATTACCGAACTTTTTTATATTACGCAAAAATACGTACTATTTTGCGTAATGCTTTAATTTTTAATTCGGTGCCAGATTTCATATTTTAATGAAAAAATAGGCTATTATATATAGTTATGTGGTGAATTTAATTATGTATATAATTTTTTTTTTTTTGAATTATTGTTGTTTCTATTGGAACTCAAAAAACCCGAGTTTTTCGATAAGCAAAAAAAAAACTGAGTTCTGTTGTGTTACAGTTTAAAAATCTATTGATAGTTAAATTTTTAATTTTTGGTCTATATTAGGTATTTATATACGTTTATGATGGAAAATTGTTTATTTATATACGACAATCTTTGAAATTACCTAACTTTTTTGCATTACGCAAATATACGTACTATTTTGACTAATGATTTAATTTTTAATTCGGTGCCAGATTTCATATTTCAATGAAAAAATAGGCTATTTTATATAGTTATGTGTTGAATTTAAGTATGTATATACATTTTTTTTTTTTTGTATTATTGCTGTTTCTATTGGAACTCAAAAAACCCGAGTTTTTCGATAAGCAAAAAAAACTGAGTTCCTTTGTGTTACAGTTTAAAAAACTATTGATAGTCAAATTTTTAATTTTTGGTCTATATTAGGTATTTATATACGTTTAGGATGGAAAATTGTTTATTTATATACGACAATCTTGGAAATTACTGAACATTTTTGCATTACGCAAAAATACTTACTATTTTGCGTAATGCTTAAATTTTTAATTCGGTGCCAGATTTTATATTTTAATGAAAAAATAGGCTATTATATATAGTTATGTGGTCAATTTAAGTATGTATATACATTATTTTTTGAATTATTGAAGTTTCTATAGTAACTTAGAAAACCCGAGTTTTTCGATAAGCAAAAAACACTGAGTTCCTTTGCGTGACAGTTTAAAATTCTATTGATAGTCAAATAATTAATTTTTGTTCTATATTAGGTATGTATATACGTTTAGGATGGAAAATTGTTTATTTATATACGACAATCTTGGAAATTACCGAACTTTTTTACATTACGCAAAAATACGTACTATTTTGCGTAATGCTTTAATTTTTAATTCGGTGCCAGATTTCATATTTTAATGAAAAAATAGGCTATTTTATATAGTTATGTGGTGAATTTAAGTATGTATATACATTTTTTTTTGAATTATTACTGTTTCTATTGGAACTCAAAAAACCCGAGTTTTTCGATAAGCAAAAAACACTGAGTTCCTTTGTGTTACAGTTTAAAAAACTATTGATAGTCAAATTTTTAATTTTTGGTCTATATTAGGTATTTATATACGTTTAGGATGGAAAATTGTTTATTTATATACGACAATCATGGAAATTACTGAACATTTTTGCATTACGCAAAAATACTTACTATTTTGCGTAATGCTTAAATTTTTAATTCGGTGCCAGATTTTATATTTTAATGAAAAAATAGGCTATTATATATAGTTATGTGGTCAATTTAAGTATGTATATACATTATTTTTTGAATTATTGAAGTTTCTATTGTAACTTAGAAAACCCGAGTTTTTCGATAAGCAAAAAACACTGAGTTCCTTTGCGTGACAGTTTAAAATTCTATTGATAGTCAAATAATTAATTTTTGTTCTATATTAGGTATGTATATACGTTTAGGATGGAAAATTGTTTATTTATATACGACAATCTGGGAAATTACCGAACTTTTTTATATTACGCAAAAATACGTACTATTTTGCGTAATGCTTTAATTTTTAATTCGGTGCCAGATTTCATATTTTAATGAAAAAATAGGCTATTATATATAGTTATGTGGTGAATTTAATTATGTATATAATTTTTTTTTTTTTGAATTATTGTTGTTTCTATTGGAACTCAAAAAACCCGAGTTTTTCGATAAGCAAAAAAAAAAAACTGAGTTCCGTTGTGTTACAGTTTAAAAATCTATTGATAGTTAAATTTTTAATTTTTGGTCTATATTAGGTATTTATATACGTTTTGGATGGAAAATTGTTTATTTATATACGACAATCTTGGAAATTACCTAACTTTTTTGCATTACGCAATAAAACGTACTATTTTGCGTAATGCTTTAATTTTTAATTAGGTGCCAGATTTTATATTTTAATAAAAAAAATAGGCTATTATATACAGTTATGTGGTTAATTTAAGTCTGTATATACATTTTTTTTTTTTGAATTATTGCTGTTTCTATTGGAACTCAAAAAACCCGAGTTTTTCGATAAGCAAAAAAAACTGAGTTCCTTTGTGTTACAGTTTAAAAAACTGTTGATAGTCAAATTTTTAATTTTTGGTCTATATTAGGTATTTATATACGTTTAGGATGGAAAATTGTTTATTTATATACGACAATCTTGGAAATTACTGAACATTTTTGCATTACGCAAAAATACTTACTATTTTGCGTAATGCTTAAATTTTTAATTCGGTGCCAGATTTTATATTTTAATGAAAAAATAGGCTATTATATATAGTTATGTGGTCAATTTAAGTATGTATATACATTATTTTTTGAATTATTGAAGTTTCTATTGTAACTTAGAAAACCCGAGTTTTTCGATAAGCAAAAAACACTGAGTTCCTTTGCGTGACGGTTAAAAATTCTATTGATAGTCAAATAATTAATTTTTGTTCTATATTAGGTATGTATATACGTTTAGGATGGAAAATTGTTTATTTATATACGACAATCTTGGAAATTACCGAACTTTTTTATATTACGCAAAAATACGTACTATTTTGCGTAATGCTTTAATTTTTAATTCGGTGCCAGATTTCATATTTTAATGAAAAAATAGGCTATTTTATATAGTTATGTGGTGAATTTAAGTATGTATATACATTTTTTTTTTTGAATTATTACTGTTTCTATTGGAACTCAAAAAACCCGAGTTTTTCGATAAGCAAAAAACACTGAGTTCCTTTGTGTTACAGTTTAAAAAACTATTGATAGTCAAATTTTTAATTTTTGGTCTATATTAGGTATTTATATACGTTTAGGATGGAAAATTGTTTATTTATATACGACAATCATGGAAATTACTGAACATTTTTGCATTACGCAAAAATACTTACTATTTTGCGTAATGCTTAAATTTTTAATTCGGTGCCAGATTTTATATTTTAATGAAAAAATAGGCTATTATATATAGTTATGTGGTCAATTTAAGTATGTATATACATTATTTTTTGAATTATTGAAGTTTCTATTGTAACTTAGAAAACCCGAGTTTTTCGATAAGCAAAAAACACTGAGTTCCTTTGCGTGACAGTTTAAAATTCTATTGATAGTCAAATAATTAATTTTTGTTCTATATTAGGTATGTATATACGTTTAGGATGGAAAATTGTTTATTTATATACGACAATCTGGGAAATTACCGAACTTTTTTATATTACGCAAAAATACGTACTATTTTGCGTAATGCTTTAATTTTTAATTCGGTGCCAGATTTCATATTTTAATGAAAAAATAGGCTATTATATATAGTTATGTGGTGAATTTAATTATGTATATAATTTTTTTTTTTTTGAATTATTGTTGTTTCTATTGGAACTCAAAAAACCCGAGTTTTTCGATAAGCAAAAAAAAAAAACTGAGTTCCGTTGTGTTACAGTTTAAAAATCTATTGATAGTTAAATTTTTAATTTTTGGTCTATATTAGGTATTTATATACGTTTTGGATGGAAAATTGTTTATTTATATACGACAATCTTGGAAATTACCTAACTTTTTTGCATTACGCAATAAAACGTACTATTTTGCGTAATGCTTTAATTTTTAATTAGGTGCCAGATTTTATATTTTAATAAAAAAATAGGCTATTATATACAGTTATGTGGTTAATTTAAGTCTGTATATACATTTTTTTTTTTTGAATTATTGCTGTTTCTATTGGAACTCAAATAAGCAAAAAAAACTGAGTTCCTTTGTGTTACAGTTTAAAAAACTATTGATAGTCAAATTTTTAATTTTTGGTCTATATTAGGTATTTATATACGTTTAGGATGGAAAATTGTTTATTTATATACGACAATCTTGGAAATTACTGAACATTTTTGCATTACGCAAAAATACTTACTATTTTGCGTAATGCTTAAATTTTTAATTCGGTGCCAGATTTTATATTTTAATGAAAAAATAGGCTATTATATATAGTTATGTGGTCAATTTAAGTATGTATATACATTATTTTTTGAATTATTGAAGTTTCTATTGTAACTTACAAAACCCGAGTTTTTCGATAAGCAAAAAACACTGAGTTCCTTTGCGTGAAAGTTTAAAATTCTATTGATAGTCAAATAATTAATTTTTGTTCTATATTAGGTATGTATATACGTTTAGGATGGAAAATTGTTTATTTATATACGACAATCTTGGAAATTACCGAACTTTTTTATATTACGCAAAAATACGTACTATTTTGCGTAATGCTTTAATTTTTAATTCGGTGCCAGATTTCATATTTTAATGAAAAAATAGGCTATTTTATATAGTTATGTGGTGAATTTAAGTATGTATATACATTTTTTTTTTTGAATTATTACTGTTTCTATTGGAACTCAAAAAACCCGAGTTTTTCGATAAGCAAAAAACACTGAGTTCCGTTGTGTTACAGTTTAAAAATCTATTGATAGTTAAATTTTTAATTTTTGGTCTATATTAGGTATTTATATACGTTTAGGATAGAAAATTGTTTATTTATATACGATAATCTTGGAAATTACCAAATTTTTTTACATTACGCAAAAATACGTACTATTTTACGTAATGCTTTAATTTTTAATTCGGTGCCAGATTTCATATTTTAATGAAAAAATAGGCTATTTTATATAGTTATGTGGTGAATTTAAGTATGTATATACATTTTTTTTTGAATTATTACTGTTTCTATTGGAACTCAAAAAACCCGAGTTTTTCGATAAGCAAAAAACACTGAGTTCCTTTGTGTTACAGTTTAAAAAACTATTGATAGTCAAATTTTTAATTTTTGGTCTATATTAGGTATTTATATACGTTTAGGATGGAAAATTGTTTATTTATATACGACAATCTTGGAAATTACTGAACATTTTTGCATTACGCAAAAATACTTACTATTTTGCGTAATGCTTAAATTTTTAATTCGGTGCCAGATTTTATATTTTAATGAAAAAATAGGCTATTATATATAGTTATGTGGTCAATTTAAGTATGTATATACATTATTTTTTGAATTATTGAAGTTTCTATTGTAACTTAGAAAACCCGAGTTTTTCGATAAGCAAAAAACACTGAGTTCCTTTGCGTGACAGTTTAAAATTCTATTGATAGTCAAATAATTAATTTTTGTTATATATTAGGTATGTATATACGTTTAGGATGGAAAATTGTTTATTTATATACGACAATCTTGGAAATTACCGAACTTTTTTATATTACGCAAAAATACGTACTATTTTGCGTAATGCTTTAATTTTTAATTCGGTGCCAGATTTCATATTTTAATGAAAAAATAGGCTATTTTATATAGTTATGTGGTGAATTTAAGTATGTATATACATTTTTTTTTTGAATTATTACTGTTTCTATTGGAACTCAAAAAACCCGAGTTTTTCGATAAGCAAAAAACACTGAGTTCCTTTGTGTTACAGTTTAAAAAACTATTGATAGTCAAATTTTTAATTTTTGGTCTATATTAGGTATTTATATACGTTTAGGATGGAAAATTGTTTATTTATATACGACAATCATGGAAATTACTGAACATTTTTGCATTACGCAAAAATACTTACTATTTTGCGTAATGCTTAAATTTTTAATTCGGTGCCAGATTTTATATTTTAATGAAAAAATAGGCTATTATATATAGTTATGTGGTCAATTTAAGTATGTATATACATTATTTTTTGAATTATTGAAGTTTCTATTGTAACTTAGAAAACCCGAGTTTTTCGATAAGCAAAAAACACTGAGTTCCTTTGCGTGACAGTTTAAAATTCTATTGATAGTCAAATAATTAATTTTTGTTCTATATTAGGTATGTATATACGTTTAGGATGGAAAATTGTTTATTTATATACGACAATCTGGGAAATTACCGAACTTTTTTATATTACGCAAAAATACGTACTATTTTGCGTAATGCTTTAATTTTTAATTCGGTGCCAGATTTCATATTTTAATGAAAAAATAGGCTATTATATATAGTTATGTGGTGAATTTAATTATGTATATAATTTTTTTTTTTTTGGAATTATTGTTGTTTCTATTGGAACTCAAAAAACCCGAGTTTTTCGATAAGCAAAAAAAAAAACTGAGTTCCGTTGTGTTACAGTTTAAAAATCTATTGATAGTTAAATTTTTAATTTTTGGTCTATATTAGGTATTTATATACGTTTTGGATGGAAAATTGTTTATTTATATACGACAATCTTGGAAATTACCTAACTTTTTTGCATTACGCAATAAAACGTACTATTTTGCGTAATGCTTTAATTTTTAATTAGGTGCCAGATTTTATATTTTAATAAAAAAATAGGCTATTATATACAGTTATGTGGTTAATTTAAGTCTGTATATACATTATTTTTTGAATTATTGCTGTTTCTATTAGAACTCAAATAAGCAAAAAAAACTGAGTTCCTTTGTGTTACAGTTTAAAAAACTATTGATAGTCAAATTTTTAATTTTTGGTCTATATTAGGTATTTATATACGTTTAGGATGGAAAATTGTTTATTTATATACGACAATCTTGGAAATTACTGAACATTTTTGCATTACGCAAAAATACTTACTATTTTGCGTAATGCTTAAATTTTTAATTCGGTGCCAGATTTTATATTTTAATGAAAAAATAGGCTATTATATATAGTTATGTGGTCAATTTAAGTATGTATATACATTATTTTTTGAATTATTGAAGTTTCTATTGTAACTTAGAAAACCCGAGTTTTTCGATAAGCAAAAAACACTGAGTTCCTTTGCGTGAAAGTTTAAAATTCTATTGATAGTCAAATAATTAATTTTTGTTCTATATTAGGTATGTATATACGTTTAGGATGGAAAATTGTTTATTTATATACGACAATCTTGGAAATTACCGAACTTTTTTATATTACGCAAAAATACGTACTATTTTGCGTAATGCTTTAATTTTTAATTCGGTGCCAGATTTCATATTTTAATGAAAAAATAGGCTATTTTATATAGTTATGTGGTGAATTTAAGTATGTATATACATTTTTTTTTTTGAATTATTACCGTTTCTATTGGAACTCAAAAAACCCGAGTTTTTCGATAAGCAAAAAACACTGAGTTCCGTTGTGTTACAGTTTAAAAATCTATTGATAGTTAAATTTTTAATTTTTGGTCTATATTAGGTATTTATATACGTTTAGGATAGAAAATTGTTTATTTATATACGATAATCTTGGAAATTACCAAAATTTTTTACATTACGCAAAAATACGTACTATTTTACGTAATGCTTTAATTTTTAATTCGGTGCCAGATTTCATATTTTAATGAAAAAATAGGCTATTTTATATAGTTATGTGGTGAATTTAAGTATGTATATACATTTTTTTTTGAATTATTACTGTTTCTATTGGAACTCAAAAAACCCGAGTTTTTCGATAAGCAAAAAACACTGAGTTCCTTTGTGTTACAGTTTAAAAAACTATTGATAGTCAAATTTTTAATTTTTGGTCTATATTAGGTATTTATATACGTTTAGGATGGAAAATTGTTTATTTATATACGACAATCTTGGAAATTACTGAACATTTTTGCATTACGCAAAAATACTTACTATTTTGCGTAATGCTTAAATTTTTAATTCGGTGCCAGATTTTATATTTTAATGAAAAAATAGGCTATTATATATAGTTATGTGGTCAATTTAAGTATGTATATACATTATTTTTTGAATTATTGAAGTTTCTATTGTAACTTAGAAAACCCGAGTTTTTCGATAAGCAAAAAACACTGAGTTCCTTTGCGTGACAGTTTAAAATTCTATTGATAGTCAAATAATTAATTTTTGTTATATATTAGGTATGTATATACGTTTAGGATGGAAAATTGTTTATTTATATACGACAATCTTGGAAATTACCGAACTTTTTTATATTACGCAAAAATACGTACTATTTTGCGTAATGCTTTAATTTTTAATTCGGTGCCAGATTTCATATTTTAATGAAAAAATAGGCTATTTTATATAGTTATGTGGTGAATTTAAGTATGTATATACATTTTTTTTTTGAATTATTACTGTTTCTATTGGAACTCAAAAAACCCGAGTTTTTCGATAAGCAAAAAACACTGAGTTCCTTTGTGTTACAGTTTAAAAAACTATTGATAGTCAAATTTTTAATTTTTGGTCTATATTAGGTATTTATATACGTTTAGGATGGAAAATTGTTTATTTATATACGACAATCATGGAAATTACTGAACATTTTTGCATTACGCAAAAATACTTACTATTTTGCGTAATGCTTAAATTTTTAATTCGGTGCCAGATTTTATATTTTAATGAAAAAATAGGCTATTATATATAGTTATGTGGTCAATTTAAGTATGTATATACATTATTTTTTGAATTATTGAAGTTTCTATTGTAACTTAGAAAACCCGAGTTTTTCGATAAGCAAAAAACACTGAGTTCCTTTGCGTGACAGTTTAAAATTCTATTGATAGTCAAATAATTAATTTTTGTTCTATATTAGGTATGTATATACGTTTAGGATGGAAAATTGTTTATTTATATACGACAATCTGGGAAATTACCGAACTTTTTTATATTACGCAAAAATACGTACTATTTTGCGTAATGCTTTAATTTTTAATTCGGTGCCAGATTTCATATTTTAATGAAAAAATAGGCTATTATATATAGTTATGTGGTGAATTTAATTATGTATATAATTTTTTTTTTTTTGGAATTATTGTTGTTTCTATTGGAACTCAAAAAACCCGAGTTTTTCGATAAGCAAAAAAAAAAACTGAGTTCCGTTGTGTTACAGTTTAAAAATCTATTGATAGTTAAATTTTTAATTTTTGGTCTATATTAGGTATTTATATACGTTTTGGATGGAAAATTGTTTATTTATATACGACAATCTTGGAAATTACCTAACTTTTTTGCATTACGCAATAAAACGTACTATTTTGCGTAATGCTTTAATTTTTAATTAGGTGCCAGATTTTATATTTTAATAAAAAAATAGGCTATTATATACAGTTATGTGGTTAATTTAAGTCTGTATATACATTATTTTTTGAATTATTGCTGTTTCTATTAGAACTCAAATAAGCAAAAAAAACTGAGTTCCTTTGTGTTACAGTTTAAAAAACTATTGATAGTCAAATTTTTAATTTTTGGTCTATATTAGGTATTTATATACGTTTAGGATGGAAAATTGTTTATTTATATACGACAATCTTGGAAATTACTGAACATTTTTGCATTACGCAAAAATACTTACTATTTTGCGTAATGCTTAAATTTTTAATTCGGTGCCAGATTTTATATTTTAATGAAAAAATAGGCTATTATATATAGTTATGTGGTCAATTTAAGTATGTATATACATTATTTTTTGAATTATTGAAGTTTCTATTGTAACTTAGAAAACCCGAGTTTTTCGATAAGCAAAAAACACTGAGTTCCTTTGCGTGAAAGTTTAAAATTCTATTGATAGTCAAATAATTAATTTTTGTTCTATATTAGGTATGTATATACGTTTAGGATGGAAAATTGTTTATTTATATACGACAATCTTGGAAATTACCGAACTTTTTTATATTACGCAAAAATACGTACTATTTTGCGTAATGCTTTAATTTTTAATTCGGTGCCAGATTTCATATTTTAATGAAAAAATAGGCTATTTTATATAGTTATGTGGTGAATTTAAGTATGTATATACATTTTTTTTTTTGAATTATTACCGTTTCTATTGGAACTCAAAAAACCCGAGTTTTTCGATAAGCAAAAAACACTGAGTTCCGTTGTGTTACAGTTTAAAAATCTATTGATAGTTAAATTTTTAATTTTTGGTCTATATTAGGTATTTATATACGTTTAGGATAGAAAATTGTTTATTTATATACGATAATCTTGGAAATTACCAAAATTTTTTACATTACGCAAAAATACGTACTATTTTACGTAATGCTTTAATTTTTAATTCGGTGCCAGATTTCATATTTTAATGAAAAAATAGGCTATTTTATATAGTTATGTGGTGAATTTAAGTATGTATATACATTTTTTTTTGAATTATTACTGTTTCTATTGGAACTCAAAAAACCCGAGTTTTTCGATAAGCAAAAAACACTGAGTTCCTTTGTGTTACAGTTTAAAAAACTATTGATAGTCAAATTTTTAATTTTTGGTCTATATTAGGTATTTATATACGTTTAGGATGGAAAATTGTTTATTTATATACGACAATCTTGGAAATTACTGAACATTTTTGCATTACGCAAAAATACTTACTATTTTGCGTAATGCTTAAATTTTTAATTCGGTGCCAGATTTTATATTTTAATGAAAAAATAGGCTATTATATATAGTTATGTGGTCAATTTAAGTATGTATATACATTATTTTTTGAATTATTGAAGTTTCTATTGTAACTTAGAAAACCCGAGTTTTTCGATAAGCAAAAAACACTGAGTTCCTTTGCGTGACAGTTTAAAATTCTATTGATAGTCAAATAATTAATTTTTGTTATATATTAGGTATGTATATACGTTTAGGATGGAAAATTGTTTATTTATATACGACAATCTTGGAAATTACCGAACTTTTTTATATTACGCAAAAATACGTACTATTTTGCGTAATGCTTTAATTTTTAATTCGGTGCCAGATTTCTTATTTTAATGAAAAAATAGGCTATTTTATATAGTTATGTGGTGAATTTAAGTATGTATATACATTTTTTTTTTGAATTATTACTGTTTCTATTGGAACTCAAAAAACCCGAGTTTTTCGATAAGCAAAAAACACTGAGTTCCTTTGTGTTACAGTTTAAAAAACTATTGATAGTCAAATTTTTAATTTTTGGTCTATATTAGGTATTTATATACGTTTAGGATGGAAAATTGTTTATTTATATACGACAATCATGGAAATTACTGAACATTTTTGCATTACGCAAAAATACTTACTATTTTGCGTAATGCTTAAATTTTTAATTCGGTGCCAGATTTTATATTTTAATGAAAAAATAGGCTATTATATATAGTTATGTGGTCAATTTAAGTATGTATATACATTATTTTTTGAATTATTGAAGTTTCTATTGTAACTTAGAAAACCCGAGTTTTTCGATAAGCAAAAAACACTGAGTTCCTTTGCGTGACAGTTTAAAATTCTATTGATAGTCAAATAATTAATTTTTGTTCTATATTAGGTATGTATATACGTTTAGGATGGAAAATTGTTTATTTATATACGACAATCTGGGAAATTACCGAACTTTTTTATATTACGCAAAAATACGTACTATTTTGCGTAATGCTTTAATTTTTAATTCGGTGCCAGATTTCATATTTTAATGAAAAAATAGGCTATTATATATAGTTATGTGGTGAATTTAATTATGTATATAATTTTTTTTTTTTTGGAATTATTGTTGTTTCTATTGGAACTCAAAAAACCCGAGTTTTTCGATAAGCAAAAAAAAAAACTGAGTTCCGTTGTGTTACAGTTTAAAAATCTATTGATAGTTAAATTTTTAATTTTTGGTCTATATTAGGTATTTATATACGTTTTGGATGGAAAATTGTTTATTTATATACGACAATCTTGGAAATTACCTAACTTTTTTGCATTACGCAATAAAACGTACTATTTTGCGTAATGCTTTAATTTTTAATTAGGTGCCAGATTTTATATTTTAATAAAAAAATAGGCTATTATATACAGTTATGTGGTTAATTTAAGTCTGTATATACATTATTTTTTGAATTATTGCTGTTTCTATTAGAACTCAAAAAACCCGAGTTTTTCGATAAGCAAAAAAAACTGAGTTCCGTTGTGTTACAGTTTAAAAATCTATTGATAGTTAAATTTTTAATTTTTGGTCTATATTAGGTATTTATATACGTTTAGGATAGAAAATTGTTTATTTATATACGATAATCTTGGAAATTACCAAACTTTTTTACATTACGCAAAAATACGTACTATTTTACGTAATGCTTTAATTTTTAATTCGGTGCCAGATTTCATATTTTAATGAAAAAATAGGCTATTTTATATAGTTATGTGGTGAATTTAAGTATGTATATACATTTTTTTTTGAATTATTACTGTTTCTATTGGAACTCAAAAAACCCGAGTTTTTCGATAAGCAAAAAACACTGAGTTCCTTTGTGTTACAGTTTAAAAAACTATTGATAGTCAAATTTTTAATTTTTGGTCTATATTAGGTATTTATATACGTTTAGGATGGAAAATTGTTTATTTATATACGACAATCTTGGAAATTACTGAACATTTTTGCATTACGCAAAAATACTTACTATTTTGCGTAATGCTTAAATTTTTAATTCGGTGCCAGATTTTATATTTTAATGAAAAAATAGGCTATTATATATAGTTATGTGGTCAATTTAAGTATGTATATACATTATTTTTTGAATTATTGAAGTTTCTATTGTAACTTAGAAAACCCGAGTTTTTCGATAAGCAAAAAACACTGAGTTCCTTTGCGTGACAGTTTAAAATTCTATTGATAGTCAAATAATTAATTTTTGTTCTATATTAGGTATGTATATACGTTTAGGATGGAAAATTGTTTATTTATATACGACAATCTTGGAAATTACCGAACTTTTTTATATTACGCAAAAATACGTACTATTTTGCGTAATGCTTTAATTTTTAATTCGGTGCCAGATTTCATATTTTAATGAAAAAATAGGCTATTATATATAGTTATGTGGTGAATTTAATTATGTATATATATATATATTTTTTTTTGAATTATTGTTGTTTCTATTGGAACTCAAAAAACCCGAGTTTTTCGATAAGCAAAAAAAAAACTGAGTTCCGTTGTGTTACAGTTTAAAAATCTATTGATAGTTAAATTTTTAATTTTTGGTCTATATTAGGTATTTATATACGTTTAGGATGGAAAATTGTTTATTTATATACGACAATCTTTGAAATTACCTAACTTTTTTGCATTACGCAAATATACGTACTATTTTGACTAATGATTTAATTTTTAATTCGGTGCCAGATTTCATATTTCAATGAAAAAATAGGCTATTTTATATAGTTATGTGATGAATTTAAGTATGTATATACATTTTTTTTTTTTTGAATTATTGCTGTTTCTATTGGAACTCAAAAAACCCGAGTTTTTCGATAAGCAAAAAAAACTGAGTTCCGTTGTGTTACAGTTTAAAAATCTATTGATAGTTAAATTTTTAATTTTTGGTCTATATTAGGTATTTATATACGTTTAGGATGGAAAATTGTTTATTTATATAAGACAATCTTGGAAATTACCTAACTTTTTTACATTACGCAATAAAACGTACTATTTTGCGCAATGCTTTAATTTTTAATTCGGTGCCAGATTTTATATTTTAATAAAAAAATAGGCTATTATATACAGTTATGTGGTTAATTTAAGTCTGTATATACATTATTTTTTGAATTATTGCTGTTTCTATTGGAACTCAAAAAACCCGAGTTTTTTGATAAGCAAAAAAAACTGAGTTCCGTTGTGTTACAGTTTAAAAATCTATTGATAGTTAAATTTTTAATTTTTGGTCTATATTAGGTATTTATATACGTTTAGGATAGAAAATTGTTTATTTATATACGACAATCTTGGAAATTACCAAACTTTTTTACATTACGCAAAAATACGTACTATTTTACGTAATGCTTTAATTTTTAATTCGGTGCCAGATTTCATATTTTAATGAAAAAATAGGCTATTTTATATAGTTATGTGGTGAATTTAAGTATGTATATACATTTTTTTTTTTGAATTATTACTGTTTCTATTGGAATTCAAAAAACCCGAGTTTTTCAATAAGCAAAAAACAATGAGTTCCTTTGTGTTACAGTTTAAAAAACTATTGATAGTCAAATTTTTAATTTTTGGTCTATATTAGGTATTTATATACGTTTAGGATGGAAAATTGTTTATTTATATACGACAATCTTGGAAATTACTAAACTTTTTTGCATTACGCAAAAATACTTACTATTTTGCGTAATGCTTATCGAAAAGGAACTCACAACTGAACTTTTTTAAGCTGTCACGCAAAGGAACTCAGTTTTTTTTTCTTATCGAAAAACTCGGGTTTTTTGAGTTCCAATAGAAACAGCAATAATTCAAAAAAAAAAATTATATACATACTTAAATTCACCACATAACTATATATAATAGCCTATTTTTTCATTAAAATATGAAATCTGGCACCGAATTAAAAATTAAAGCATTACGCAAAATAGTACGTATTTTTGCGTAATGTAAAAAAGTTCGGTAATTTCCAAATTGTCGTATATAAATAAACAATTTTCCATCCTAAACGTATATACATACCTAATATAGAACAAAAATTAATTATTTGACTATCAATAGAATTTTAAACTGTCACGCAAAGGAACTCAGTGTTTTTTGCTTATCGGAAAACTCGGGTTTTCTAAGTTACAATAGAAACTTCAATAATTCAAAAAATAATGTATATACATACTTAAATTTACCACATAACTATATATAATAGCCTATTTTTTCATTAAAATATAAAATCTGGCACCGAATTAAAAATTTAAGCATTACGCAAAATAGTAAGTATTTTTGCGTAATGCAAAAAAGTTCAGTAATTTCCAAGATTGTCGTATATAAATAAACAATTTTCCATCCTAAACGTATATAAATACCTAATATAGACCAAAAATTAAAAATTTGACTATCAATAGTTTTTTTAAATGTAACACAAAGGAACTCAGTGTTTTTTGCTTATCGAAAAACTCGGGTTTTTTGAGTTCCAAAAGAAACAGCAATAATTCAAAAAAAAAAAAAATGTATATACATACTTAAATTCACCACATAACTATATAAAATAGCCTATTTTTTCATTAAAATATGAAATTTGGCACCGAATTAAAAATTAAAGCATTACGCAAAATAGTACGTATTTTTGCGTAATGTAAAAAAGTTTGGTAATTTCCAAGATTGTCGTATATAAATAAACAATTTCCTATCCTAAACGTATAAATACCTAATATAGAACAAAAATTAATAATTTGACTATAAATAGATTTTTAAACTGTCACGCAAGGGAACTCAGTTTTTTTTCTTATCGAAAAACTCGGGTTTTTTGAGTTCCAATAGAAACAGCAATAATTCAAAAAATAATGTATATACAGACTTAAATTAACCACATAACTGTATATAATAGCCTATTTTTTTATTAAAATATAAAATCTGGCACCGAATTAAAAATTAAAGCATTACGCAAAATAGTACGTTTTATTGCGTAATGCAAAAAAGTTAGGTAATTTCCAAGATTGTCGTATATAAATAAACAATTTTCCATCCTAAACGTATATAAATACCTAATATAGACCAAAAATTAAAAATTTAACTATCAATAGATTTTTAAACTATAACACAACGGAACTCAGTTTTTTTTTGCTTATCGAAAAACTCGGGTTTTTTGAGTTCCAACAGAAACAGCAATAATTCAAAAAAAAAATTATATACATACTTAAATTCACCACATAACTATATATAATAGCCTATTTTTTCATTAAAATATGAAATCTGGCACCGAATTAAAAATTAAAGCATTACGCAAAATAGTACGTATTTTTGCGTAATGTAAAAAAGTTCGGTAATTTCCAAGATTGTCGTATATAAATAAACAATTTTCCATCCTAAACGTATATACATACCTAATATAGAACAAAAATTAATAATTTGACTATAAATAGATTTTTAAGCTGTCACGCAAAGGAACTCAGTTTTTTTTTCTTATCGAAAAACTCGGGTTTTTTGAGTTCCAATAGAAACAGTAATAATTCAAAAAAAAAATGTATATACATACTTAAATTCACCACATAACTATATAAAATAGCCTATTTTTTCATTAAAATATGAAATCTGGCACCGAATTAAAAATTAAAGCATTACGCAAAATAGTACGTATTTTTGCGTAATGTAAAAAAGTTTGGTAATTTCCAAGATTGTCGTATATAAATAAACAATTTCCTATCCTAAACGTATAAATACCTAATATAGAACAAAAATTAATAATTTGACTATAAATAGATTTTTAAGCTGTCATGCCAGGGAACTCAGTTTTTTTTTCTTATCGAAAAACTCGGGTTTTTTGAGTTCCAATAGAAACAGCAATAATTCAAAAAATAATGTATATACATACTTAAATTCACCACATAACTGTATAAAATAGCCTATTTTTTCATTAAAATATGAAATCTGGCACCGAATTAAAAATTAAAGCATTACGCAAAATAGTACGTATTTTTGCGTAATGTAAAAAAGTTCGGTAATTTCCAAGATTGTCGTATATAAATAAACAATTTTCTATTCTAAACGTATAAATACCTAATATAGAACAAAAATTAATAATTTGACTATAAATAGATTTTTAAGCTGTCACGCAAAGGAACTCAGTTTTTTTTTCTTATCGAAAAACTCGGGTTTTTTGAGTTCCAATAGAAACAGCAATAATTCAAAAAATAATGCATATACAGACTTAAATTAACCACATAACTGTATATCATAGCCTATTTTTTTATTAAAATATAAAATCTGGCACCGAATTAAAAATTAAAGCATTAGGCAAAATAGTACGTTTTATTGCGTAATGCAAAAAAGTTAGGTAATTTCCAAGATTGTCGTATATAAATAAACAATTTTCCATCCTAAACGTATATAAATACCTAATATAGACCAAAAATTAAAAATTTAACTATCAATAGATTTTTAAACTGTAACACAACGGAACTCAGTTTTTTTTTTGCTTATCGAAAAACTCGGGTTTTTTGAGTTCCAATAGAAACAGCAATAATTCAAAAAAAAAAAAAATTATATACATACTTAAATTCACAACATAACTATATATAATAGCCTATTTTTTCCATAAAATATGAAATCTGGCACCGAATTAAAAATTAAAGCATTACGCAAAATAGTACGTATTTTTGCGTAATGTAAAAAAGTTTGGTAATTTCCAAGATTGTCGTATATAAATAAACAATTTTCTATCCTAAACGTATAAATACCTAATATAGAACAAAATTTAATAATTTGATTATAAATAGATTTTTAAGCTATCACGCAAGGGAACTCAGTTTTTTTTTCTTATCGAAAAACTCGGGTTTTTTGAGTTCCAATAGAAACAGCAATAATTCAAAAAATAATGTATATACAGACTTAAATTAACCACATAACTGTATATAATAGCCTATTTTTTTTTATTAAAATATAAAATCTGGCACCGAATTAAAAATTAAAGCATTACGCAAAATAGTATGTTTTATTGCGTAATGCAAAAAAGTTAGGTAATTTCCAAGATTGTCGTATATAAATAAACAATTTTCCATCCTAAACGTATATACATACCTAATATAGAACAAAAATTAATTATTTGACTATCAATAGAATTTTAAACTGTCACGCAAAGGAACTCAGTGTTTTTTGCTTATCGAAAAACTCGGGTTTTCTAAGTTACAATAGAAACTTCAATAATTCAAAAAATAATGTATATACATACTTAAATTGACCACATAACTATGTATAATAGCCTATTTTTTCATTAAAATATAAAATCTGGCACCGAATTAAAAATTTAAGCATTACGCAAAATAGTAAGTATTTTTGCGTAATGCAAAAAAGTTCAGTAATTTCCAAGATTGTCGTATATAAATAAACAATTTTCCATCCTAAATGTATATAAATACCTAATATAGACCAAAAATTAAAAATTTGACTATCAATAGTTTTTTAAACTGTAACACAAAGGAACTCAGTGTTTTTTGCTTATCGAAAAACTCGGGTTTTTTGAGTTCCAAAAGAAACAGCAATAATTCAAAAAAAAAAAAATGTATATACATACTTAAATTCACCACATAACTATATATAATAGCCTAATTTTTCATTAAAATATGAAATCTGGCACCGAATTAAAAATTAAAGCATTACGCAAAATAGTACGTATTTTTGCGTAATGTAAAAAAGTTCCCAATTCGACATTAGGACAATGTATAACAATCCTCGTGTCTTACTCAGGACATGTTAACCCAATTCGACATTAGGACAATGTATAACAATCCTCATGGCTTGAAACATACTTGTATTCCGTCTAAATTATACCTCTGTAATTTCAGACTGTAATCATGTTATTCGTCTAAACGTAACCTATTAACTTCATTGAACTTGATAAAAGTTGTTTGGTTAGTTGCCTGGAAAGATTATGGGAATAACTTTCATTTCCGCTTTTCAAACTTATCCCATTAATTATATGAGTTTCACGTATCTCCGAAAAATGTATTTATCATTAGATGCATTCATACCAAAACCATCCAGCCAAACACTAGATTAATTATTTTGATGATTTGACTTGGTGGAGCATAAGTGTAGCCTAAAAAAGGAAACATTTGTGCAGCTTATAATGTAATTTTAATTTAAAAAAGGATAGCACAGCTTACAGGAGGTGGTTTTGTGGCTTCGAGTATGGAGAAGAAGACTACCAGAGATCCCCCTAGGACGCAACCTTGGTATCTAACTTCTATCTATTTAATGGTCTGAACTAGGTAATTTACCCCGCACTTCGTGGTGGGACATAAAGTACGATGCATATCGTAATCGAGTTACATTGTTACTGAGGACAAAAACTCTCACTTTCCTACGAATAACCATACAAATAGTTTTGTGGATTTGGATAATTATATAGCCTAAACACAACATTTGTATTCAATATTAATACTTTTATCTTCAAAACATGTAAAATATAACTTTTATCTAACATCGCCTATTTGGTTTCTCTCTCTTAAGGTCTTTTGTTGCTTAAAAGCAAGCTACACCGTTTCTCATTCTTCATCAAAATCCAAATCTCACCAAAGTACGTACCTTAAATTTTCAATAAAAAAGGTGGATTACTCTCATTTATCATTTTATTTCAAGAATTAGCATTTTATTTGGATTCATGAACTAAACAAACCTTGATGCCTCGTATTTTAATTTATGTAGCTCAAATACATAGAGCCAAATCAACCTAGCTAGCTGGTCAATCATTATTCCATCGTATGTACTCTCCTCTGGATGCACTCTACGTCACATAATTCTTATATACATGTACAATTTCTTGATATTATGATTTCACGTTTTGTTGATATGAATTAACTAGCTCACTGAATTTTTAGTGTGCTAAATAAGATAACTTTAATACTTTTGTTAAGTTAATATCATATTTTCCACCTATTTGTTTGAAGAATATATTTTCAAGCTAAAATAATAATAATAATAATAATAATAATAATAATAATAATAATAATAATAATAATAATAATAATAATAATAATAATAATTGCCTTAGAAAATAAAGAACCTAAAAAGTAATTGCATTTCTAGGAATTAAACTCAAGACCTCATAAAAAAAAAAGGCACCTTAACCATCCAACTATTGTTGCATTCTGTTAACTTTAGTTACGAATTTAAAATTATATATTATATATAAAAAAAATTGTAACAGGACAAATTCAAACCTAAGTCCCTCAGGGGATAATGTCAAATATAGCGATGGGAACCGCTGAGCTACAACTAACTTTATTATACGTTTTGTCATTACAAAAGTATATATGATAACATAAATCGCATACGTGGTAGATTCTGATAGGAATGAGTACTATTCATCATGATGTAAATTGTTGTTTTATGTTTTGTCATTACAAAATTATATATGATAACATAAATCGCATACGTGGCAGATTCTAATAGGAATGAGTACAATTCATCACAATGTAAATTGTTATTATTTATATACTAGATAAAAGACCCGCGACAACGCGGGTTATTGTTAAGTGTTTTGGTTAATTATTATCATAAATTTTTTTTATTTTTATATGATGTATTGGTTAATATATATACTTTTTGTTTGTTTTATTTAATCAAGGTAAAAGTGACTTTAATTAAAGGAAAATGATAAAGACAACCTTGGTTGTCAATAAGAATTCAGAACATGCATTAATACTTGTACTCATACCATATAAAATCTCTGACCCCCTGAAGTTTAGTTGACCCCAAAAATATCATATGAAATACAACCAATTTATGCACAAACAATACCCTTAATTAAATATAGATTTGTATAAATCTGTTGTATAACGCCCCTCATTCGAAACAACATTATTATATTATTAACACGGAAGCGTATAATTTAAAACCTCGTAAAACACTGTACATTAAGATAATGTACATATATAGTTTACATATCAACCGTACACCAAATTAAAACTATTAAACAACTACATCAAACGGGGTATTATATTGTTCCAAAACTTAGTTTATAGCAAAACATGTCAGAGTAGCACGGTAAGTCAAACTTTCCTTGCTCTAAGAGCATCACTATCCTGCACCCCACATCCCGGTACTTAACCTGCAGGAAGTAAATTGAGGGATTAGCACAAAGCTAAGTGAATGAATTCATCAAACACAATTCAACTTAGCATAACCACCTGTTTACACCAAACAACCGTAAACATATGATTCAACTAGTCAACAATATAGTAATGAGGATCGGTGGCTCTGGGGAATACCATAATACCCGGGTGGCTTCCCAAGAACACTTAACCAACCATATCCGTATGGCCATAACGGACGAGACCGATAGCTAACAGTTATTATAATCAAACACAGGTACTACACACAACGAATGAATCAAGTTCATGTGCAATTCATATAATAACCAACTAGCTCAACCAACCAGTTCAACCTGTTGACCTCATTAACAACTGATGCCCGAAGGCCACACATAGCACGTAGATTTATAAGCAACAACGTATAATAAATGCAACTACAACATATCTACGTTTACTTGTTGTAACCAAACAGTTACAACTAAATCAAATGGTGAGTTCCGAATCCACTCACCAATACCTCTGTCGTCTCAAACTCAGATTCCAAGTGTCACTTATCTTTTGGAGGATCTGAGAATCAACAATCAAATATAAGTTAGTAACAACATCCTTAAAATCATAACTTATATTCGAATATACATATGTTTATACTTCTTCCCAAACATATAATAAATGATAGGTACACATTGGATAAATGTATCAATATACATGCTAAACAGGATCACAAGTTTCAGAGTTGGTAATAATTTAAACTAAAAACCAACAGCCTTTGAAAAACAGGGAATCCGTCCGGATTAATCTGAATCCGCCCGGATTCTTATGAATCCGCCGGATTCCGACGAAATCCGCCGGATTCCCAAACCATTTTCACATTCAGTTTTGATCAGACCAATTTAAAACGAATCCGGTCCTGAATCCGGTTATGAATCCGCCGGATTCTCAAAAATCTGGTTTCCATCTTTTCGGGTGAATCCGCCGGATTCAGGGGAATCCGCCGGATTCCCGGGTTTCGTGCAAAACCCCTGAACCTGCCATGGCTAAACTCAGCAAATTCACATCACAGACAACCAACCTCAAACTCGTTTCCAGCAACATGTTTCAGTTTATATATTGTCACAAAAGCATACAATAACATGTTTAAAGCTTCAAATCACAATCAATTCATACCAAAACTTCAAATGATCATAACCATAAATTTGAACATGAAAATTAACTTACAATCAAGGAATTACAACTAGGAGATGATGATGATTATGAAAACACAAGATCACAGCTCCAATTCCACAAGTTTTCGATTATGATTTGCAAAGGTTTTTTTAAGGGTTTTAGGTTTTTAAGGTTTTTTCAAAAGAGGAAAGTGAAAACTTTCCTAAAAGGGAAGGTTATTTAAGTCGGCTAACTTTTAACACCGACCCGTATCCACTTAAAACTAGTCCCCTTTCAATCTATTGTCGGGAACCTAAAAACCTTTTTGCGAGAAACTTATTTTATTTTACCGTCAACTATAGTAAATCACAACAAACAACAATTTACTATTCACGATTATTTCTGTAACTTATTTACCTAAGTTTCTCAAATAAACAATTTATATCGAATAATTTCTAACACAATTAAATATAAAAATTTAAAATTAGAAATTACCAGACCCGAAGAGAGGATGTTACAAATCTCCCCTCCTTAAGAAGATTTCGTCCCCGAAATCTCAACACAATCAAATAATCCAGGATATCTGGACCTCATACTATCCTCGGTCTCCCAAGTTATGTTTGAACCTAAACTATGTTTCAATTTCACTAGGACCATTGGTATTTGTTTCTTCCTAAGTTTAACAACTTTTCGGTCTAGAAGTTCAACAGGTTCTTCAACTAACTTCTGAGTCCGATCGACTTTCAAATCTTTCAAAGGAAGAATCTGAGATTGATCCTCCACGTTACATTTCCTTAAATAACAAATGTTAAACGTGTCATGTATACCGGCAAGTTCTAAAGGAAGATCAAGTGTAACTGAATGATCATTAACGACTTTACTGATTCTAAATGGACCGATATACCGAGGAGCCAATTTACCACGTTTCCCAAACCGAATAACCCCTTTCCAAGGTGAAACTTTAAGATACACAAGTTCACCTTCAACAAATGATACCGGTCGTCTACGTGGATCTGCATACTACTTCTGTCTGTCACGTGCAGCTTTCAACTTTTCACGTGCAACTGCCACTTTGTCAGCTGTCATCTGAACAATGTCTGGCCCAGCAAACTGTTTCTCACCAGCTTCTAACCAACATGTAGGCGTTCTGCAACGTCTACCATACAGCATCTCATAAGGAGGCATACCAATGCTGGAATGATAAGAATTGTTATATGCAAATTCAACTAACGGTAAATGAGAATCCCAAGAACCGCCATACTCTAAAACACAAGCCCTTAACATATCCTCAAGTGTCTGAATCGTACGTTCTGACTGACCGTCGGTCTGAGGATGATAAGCAGTACTGAGATTAACTCTGGTACCCAACTCTTGCTGTAAACTCTGCCAAAAATGAGAAATAAACCGAGAATCCCTATCCGATACAATCGACAACGGAATACCATGCCGGGAAACAATCTCATTAACATACAACTGAGCAAGCTTACTCAACGAGGCCGTTTCACTACTAGCCAGAAAATGTGCACTTTTGGTTAACCTATCAACGATAACCCAAATCATATCATTTCCTCGAGAGGTACGTGGAAGTTTTGTTACAAAATCCATAGTTAGGTGTTCCCATTTCCACTCAGGAATCTCTAACTGTTTCAGCGACCCATATAGTTTCTGGTGTTAAGCTTTAACTTGAGCACACACATGACAAGTGCCAACAAACCTTGCAATGTCAGTTTTCATCGTAGGCCACCAATACAAAGATTTCAAATCATTATACATTCGAGTACTACCAGGATGAACAGATAAACGAGACTTATGGGCTTCAGTCAAAATCATATCCCGAATACCACCAATCATAGGAATCCATACACGAGACTGAAAAGTTTTCAATCCCCTAGAATCATCAATCAATAGATCTTTCCTTTTCGACAGGATTTCTGATTTAAGATTATATTCTAATAGAGCTTCCAACTGTGCATCTTTAATTCTGTCTACCAAGTCAGAAGAAACATCAATTTTCAAGTAATAAACTCGGTCAGAGGTACCTTTTCGACTCAAAGCATCAGCAACCACATTAGCTTTGCCTGGATGGTAACGAATTTCACAATCATAATCCTTGATTAACTCTAACCATCGTCTCTGACGCATATTTAACTCTTTCTGGGAAAACACGTACTGAAGACTTTTGTGATCCGAACATATAACACATTTCGTACCATAAAGATAATGTCTCCAGATTTTTAATGCAAACACAACAGCTGCCAATTCCAAATCATGAGTAGGGTAATTTCTTTCATGTTGTTTCAACTGCCGAGAAGCATAAGCAATAACTCTGTCTCTCTGCATAAGAACACCACCCAACCCAGCATACGATGCATCACAGTAAACAACAAAATCATCAGACCCATTAGGTAATGCCAACACAGGTGCCTGACACAGTAACTGCTTTAAAGTCTGAAAAGCCACTTCCTGTTGTTCAGTCCACACAAATTTCTCATCCTTACGGGTCAATTTAGTCAACGAACTGGCAATTTTAGAAAAGTCTTTAATGAATTTTCGGTAATAACCAGCCAAACCAAGAAAACTCTTAATCTCTGACACAGATTTTGGAGCTTTCCAATTCATAACAGCTTCAATTTTAGAAGGATCAACTTTTACACCATCGTTACAAATAATATGACCTAAGAATTTCACCTCCCGAATCCAGAATTCACATTTAGAAAACTTTGCATACAAGTGTTCTCTTTTCAACGTTTCTAACACTAACCTCAATTGCATTTCATGTTCTGATTCGGATTTTGAATACACCAGAATATCATCAATAAACACAATCACAAATTTGTCAAGAAAAGGCCGACAAACTCGATTCATCAAATCCATAAAAACTGCTGGAGCATTAGTCAAACCAAAAGGCATAACCAGGAATTCAAAATGACCGTACATGGTACGAAAAGCAGTTTTTGGAATATCCTGTTCACTAACACGAACTTGATGATAACCTGACCTCAAATCAATTTTAGAATAGAATGAAGATCCCTGCAACTGATCAAACAAATCATCTATTCGAGGCAAGGGATATTTATTTTTCACTGTTCGTTTATTCAGTTCTCGATAATCAATACACATACGAAAAGACCCATCCTTCTTTTTCACAAACAAAACGGGTGCACCCCAAGGAGAAGAACTAGGTCTAATGAACCCTTTATCCAACAACTCCTGTATCTGATTCATCATTTCACGTATTTCAGAAGGAGCTAATCTATAGGGAGCTTTAGCTACAGGCGACGAACCAGGAACAAGATCAATCTGATATTCAACTTCCCTAACCGGTGGCAAACCAGGCAATTCATCGGGAAACACTTCCGGATATTCAGAAACAACTGGGACATCAGAAATAAGTTTCTTTTCTACTTTGACATCAATCACATAAGCTAGGTAAGATTCACAACCTTTGGACAGCGACTTCCTAGCTTTCATCATAGAAATCAGAGGTATACAACCACTATCCCTTTCTCCTCGAGCCACGACGTATGACTCTTCAGAAATCGGGATCCTAATCAACTTATGGTGGCAATCAATGCTTGCTTTACACTGACTTAGCCAATCCATGCCAATAATAACATCAAAACTAGGAATCGGCATCAACAGAAACGAAATTGGAAAAGTCTGGCCATCTATCACAATATTAGCTCCAGTCACCGAGGTGGTAACAGGAACTAACTTGCCACTAACAATTTCTACTTCAACAGGTTTAGTAATCAACGTAGGGTTTAATTTCAACTTATCACAGAAACACACAGATATAAAAGAGCAATTTGCTCCAGAATCAAACAACACACGAGCTGGTACAGAGTTTATAAGAAAAGTACCAGTGATAACATCCTCTGTGTGGACAGCCTCATCGACTGTCATCTGAAATGCCCTACTTGCAGCTGGCGGAGGGTTTTTCCGCTTTTGACCGGTAGATGACGAACTCCTGACCGAAACCGAACCCTGTTTCCCCGCCTCCGGACACTGACCAACCCGATGTCCTTCTTTCTTACACGTCCAACACACGAAATTAGGAAACCTGCAATTCTTGATTTCATGCCCCAATTCACCACATTTGAGACATTTGTTCGTTTGTGGAGTACACGGACCAGAATGTCGTGACTTACAAGAATTACACCAGTTTGAACCTCCAGAGGAACCACTTTTACTACCAGACCTCTGACCCTGTCGGTTACCCGACCATCTCTGCTTTCCCTTACCTGTAGAATCACTTTTTGGCTTCTGAGATGAAGTATCTCTAGCTTGAATACCAGAACCTCTCATGTCACTATCAACAGAACGTGCAAGGTTAAAAGCTTGAGATAAAGTACTTGCCAATCTAACAGTGGTACGATAATTAGAAGGTAAAGCATCCACAAACTGTTCGATTCGAGTTTTCTCATTTGGGACCCACTGCTGAACAAACCGCAGCTTCTCAGAAAACTGTGCTATCAACTCATCAATCGTCATCTTATCAGTCAGCTGTAAGTTCACAAACTCTCGTCTAATTCTAGCCATATCAAAATCCGAACAATACTGATTATAAACGGCTTGATAAAAATCGGGCCATCGAATAGCTTTCTTTTGTTGTTGAGTCAAGTGCCCTGTGATCGAATCCCACCAAACCATGGCTTCATCCTTCATACATTGAACTGCATACGGGACTTTAAATTCTTCTTCACAATGTGTTACATCAAATTTTCTTTCCATATCCCTCAACCAGTTTAAAGTCACAGATGGATTTGTACTACCACTAAACTCCGGTGGTTTACTTGCCATAAACGTTTTAAAGGAACACATTTTACTCGACTATAAAGGAGGAACAGTACCAAACACAGGTATTTGTTGCTGAGATGAAGTAGCTTCAGTTCGTCTCTTAAATTCTCTGAGATTAATCACCTCATCTTCTAATTCGTGCATATAATCATCTCTGTTTGATTCTTCAACAACAGGAACAGAAGTACCATCATGGCCAGGTTGTTCACCAGGAATTTGTAAAGGAGGAACATCGGTTCTTGAGGCATTATTAGGGTTGGCGGTCGTTTGCTCGTTATCTGCCATATCTGTAATCATCACAACAACTCAACAATTGTTAATCGTTAGCACCTAGCTACTAACAGATTTACAACAAATGCTAGATCCCTTTCCCAAGAATGTTTGACTTATCACGCTCCAGAATTGGGATTGAACACTTTACAATATTCAATTAGCCCAAAACTATGCTCTGATACCAACTTATAACGCCCCTCATTCGAAACAACATTATTATATTATTAACACGAAAGCGTATAATTTAAAACCTCGTAAAACACTGTACATTAAGATAATGTACATATATAGTTTACATATCAACCGTACACCAAATTAAAACTATTAAACAACTACATCAAACGGGGTATTATATTGTTCCAAAACTTAGTTTATAGCAAAACATGTCAGAGTAGCACGGTAAGTCAAACTTTCCCTGCTCTAAGAGCATCACTATCCTGCACCCCACATCCCGGTACTTAACCTGCAGGAAGTAAATTGAGGGATTAACACAAAGCTAAGTGAATGAATTCATCAAACACAATTCAACTTAGCATAACCACCTGTTTACACCAAACAACCGTAAACATATGATTCAACTAGTCAACAATATAGTAATGAGGATCGGTGGCTCTGGGGAATACCATAATACCCGGGTGGCTTCCCAAGAACACTTAACCAACCATATCCGTATGGCCATAACGGACGAGACCGATAGCTAACAGTTATTATAATCAAACACAGGTACTACACACAACGAATGAATCAAGTTCATGTGCAATTCATATAATAACCAACTAGCTCAACCAACCAGTTCAACCTGTTGACCTCATTAACAACTGATGCCCGAAGGCCACACATAGCACGTAGATTTATAAGCAACAACGTATAATAAATGCAACTACAACATATCTACGTTTACTTGTTGTAACCAAACAGTTACAACTAAATCAAATGGTGAGTTCCGAATCCACTCACCAATACCTCTGTCGTCTCAAACTCAGATTCCAAGTGTCACTTATCTTTTGGAGGATCTGAGAATCAACAATCAAATATAAGTTAGTAACAACATCCTTAAAATCATAACTTATATTCGAATATACATATGTTTATACTTCTTCCCAAACATATAATAAATGATAGGTACACATTGGCTAAATGTATCAATATACATGCTAAATAGGATCACAAGTTTCAGAGTTGGTAATAAATTAAACTAAAAACCAACAGCCTTTGAAAAACAGGGAATCCGTCCGGATTAATCTGAATCCGCCCGGATTCTTATGAATCCGTCGGATTCCGACGAAATCCGCCGGATTCCCAAACCATTTTCACATTCAGTTTTGATCAGACCAATTTAAAACGAATCCGGTCCTGAATCCGGTTATGAATCCGCCGGATTCTCAAAAATCTGGTTTCCATCTTTTCGGGTGAATCCGCCGGATTCAGGGGAATCCGCCGGATTCCCGGGTTTCGTGCAAAACCCCTGAACCTGCCATGGCTAAACTCAGCAAATTCACATCACAGACAACCAACCTCAAACTCGTTTCCAGCAACATGTTTCAGTTTATATATTGTCACAAAAGCATACAATAACATGTTTAAAGCTTCAAATCACAATCAATTCATACCAAAACTTCAAATGATCATAACCATAAATTTGAACATGAAAATTAACTTACAATCAAGGAATTACAACTAGGAGATGATGATGATTATGAAAACACAAGATCACAGCTCCAATTCCACAAGTTTTCGATTATGATTTGCAAAGGTTTTTTTAAGGGTTTTAGGTTTTTAAGGTTTTTTCAAAAGAGGAAAGTGAAAACTTTCCTAAAAGGGAAGGTTATTTAAGTCGGCTAACTTTTAACACCGACCCGTATCCACTTAAAACTAGTCCCCTTTCAATCTATTGTCGGGAACCTAAAAACCTTTTTGCGAGAAACTTATTTTATTTTACCGTCAACTATAGTAAATCACAACAAACAACAATTTACTATTCACGATTATTTCTGTAACTTATTTACCTAAGTTTCTCAAATAAACAATTTATATCGAATAATTTCTAACACAATTAAATATAAAAATTTAAAATTAGAAATTACCAGACCCGAAGAGAGGATGTTACATGTTGGGCCCGTGAATGTATTTATCTGTTGGGCCCGTTGATCGTTTATATTATAATTCTTCGTGATGGGTTCGTAATTGTGGTTTGTTTTAATTTGGAATTTTTTGGTCCATTTATTTTACTCATTGGTCTGACGTTTCATATTACGCATTGTTCTATTAAGCATTATTTTATTTAATTGTATATTATATGTCCTGTGTGTTCCGCTTATTTTTTGTTCCGTGTGTTTATTTTGAGTTGTTTGTTTTGTCTCTCTTTCAAGTTTGCGATCATCGTTTCTCTGTTTTTTCTGTGATTAAATAGAAGTCACTATGAGGTTCGTTTAATTTTATTTGTTGTTTTTATTTATTAATAGGTTAGTTGATGTCATTATTTTTGTAATTAATTTTATAATTGTGCATTAGTGTTATTGTTGATTACTGTGTATGTGTATTATATTGCATGTTAGTAATTGTTTGTTTTGTTTAATTGAATAATGCATGTTTGTTTGTGTGCTTGTTATTTATTTATTTGTTGTGTTAAATGTATGATACAATAAGTAAACCAAGACATAACTTTTCATATAAAAGGTAAAGGTTGTTAAATTATCATTGTATTGTCTCATGTATTTTAGATAAAGTTGTATGGGCCGATAGTAAGAAGTCAATACAAAATTATTGTAACCTACAAAACATATTTTTAAAAGTCCATATTAACAATGAATTCAGTCTAAGTCAAATAAACTATTTTGTAATCCAAACCTAAACTTTTATCCAATTCGTACATTGTTGTGATCATATATACACATACACATTAATCAATCCCATCTACAAACAGTATACAATTCGTTTATCAATTTACATATTTCCACACACATACAACCACTATGAACAATATATTTTTGGTTCATAGTGCTTACAAAAGCTTAATCACCATAATTACACGTATATAAACAAAACATTGACTACTAATATCAATACTTTAATAGAATGTGCTTGCGGCTCAAAATCCAAATGATGCATGAGATCCCGTGGTTGGAATTCCACGAAAGCAGTTGGATATATCACGAACATAACTCATGTTGGATATTAAAAACTATGATCCACAAACATCTTTTACATAGTTGAAGTATGTTATTGCTTTTGAATCCTCTAACTGTGATCTACAAATATCTTTTACAGATTACCATACCAACAGATCAATTCATTCAAACTTAGCTGTTCAAAATTGCTCGAAAATTGTAAAACAACATAATGCTCCTAACTTAAAAAGCTCTAAATAAATGAATACATAATTTCAACAGAGGTAGCTTAAAGAGTAAAAGTTACTTGCCACAATTACCATCTGAGATGCCTAATAGGCTCTTTCATGGTGGTATTAACTAAAGATAAGATATTATATTAGCACAAAAGGCATACATGTGCCTCAACTCCTTCGATAAGCCTTATAACTGAACCACATGGTCGGCCTTATCATACCCGTGTAAAGCAGATGCAATTCAAACTTCTATAAATACAGGATTATACTAAGCGGATAGAACACTTATGTCCATTATATCAAGGTCAGGAAACACAATATGCTAATTAACTTCTTGCAATCTGTCAAAAAAAATTATATATTCATGATTTAGAAAAGAAATTCTGCATGTCACCATTCAGGATTACCAAAAACTCACAAATTTACACAAATTGGAGTTTCATACTCTAGCCTATACCATGCTTCACTCATTTTTTTCTTTTCACAGTACTTTCAAAATACATACTAAATTTAACGGCTCTCTACCCATTTAGGCCATCCGACCAATTAGCTCTCTACCCATTTAGGCCATCCGACCAATTAGAAACTGGCCTGTTTAACATCTTACAACATTGTGGGACAAAAAGAAATTTACACAAGTGTGTGGCATGTAATAAAACTAATAAATTAATATTGGGGAAAAACTAATAAAAGCAAAACATACAACTTAATGCATACATCAAGTAACAGTTTGAGTATAGTCATAAGTCATTGTAAATTAAGTACATACAACAACTAATATTACTACCATCAAATTAAGATTGAGAAAAAATAATAAAATCAAACACAATAAAACCCCTCAATCAAAATTGGCTCAATTAAAAAATATGATATATCAATGAGGTCACTATGTCAAACGTTAGTAAAATTTCCCAATTATGTAAATTGTGTATCAATCAAACGTTGGATTTCACAGTTTTTAACCTATTTTCTTTTCCATCTAATAAAACCCCTCAATAAAAATTGGCTCAATTAAATAATAAAAGATTTATCAATCATCAAATTGAAAGAAGAGAAAAACGTAGTAGCAGATTTTTAAAAAACTTACATGCTCATCATTGATGTCTCTAACACAAGTAAATAGAACACTTGAAGCCATGGAAGATACGTTTGCGAATTTAATTGAAGCTACTGTTTTTTTTCCCAGAAAAGGTTCTGCGATTTTGTGTCGTGAAAAGGTGATAGGAGGTTAAAGATAGGTTAAGATAATGCGGGTTTTTTTTAAAAAAGCAGCAGCAAAAGACATTATTATTAGAAATCCCAGCCTAAGGTACGTATAAGGAATATATCACAAATTTTCATGTTGAAGTTTGAGCAGACACCTTAAAGAGAAAGAAGTAAAAAGAACGCATGAGAAAATTAAAATTATCCCTCACTCGCATGCTACTGTCTACCATCAACCAGATTTCATTCCATTTGGGTTCTTAATCCACATCTATCATCCTCTAATATTCTTTTTGCAACGACTTTCAATCCATCTGACTAAAACCCTCTCTAATGATATTTCCAATTATTGCTCTATTTCTCTTCTTCCATATCATCATCCAAATAAGTACATAACAAACACCATGAACAGACACTTACGAAAAACGCCAAAAAGCCTATCAGCAACTGTGTATATTTACCTGGACGCATGGATTAGCAGCTTCATTCTAGTATTCTACCCACTCTTCAATTTCTTTTCGGTGTTTTTAATTCCTAGGCCCGTAAGTCATCATTATTAATAATTATAAGGCAAAGTTACTTCATTTAGAGGCTACAGTTGACACATCTTACTTATTCAGAAAATTCCAAAGCGGTGGGTGTGGTACGATTGGATATGTCCGACAGCTTGCGACGTGTATGGATTAATCGTTTCGCAATACCATGATGTTGAGAACATGATCACGGTACCTGACTACCTGGAATGTCATATAACCCGGCTTGCAGTTCTAGTTGGTTTTTGCATTTTATTTGTTTTTATCTATACCTACTGTTTTAAGGACACTGAACTTTCAAGTGAGATGAGTTTGTATCCCATGCATGCATGTTCCAAGTGTGTTCGTATGTATCCTTTCAAATTCACACTGATAGTGTTGGATTATTTTCTATTCTCTACAAATCCACGTATACTTTCTATACATAATTACCAGGATAATTTGTTTCATATACACTTGCATATATATAGGTGTCGAGAAGAAGATAAATCTTGTTTATGACCGTATTTACTTGTGAATTTCTCAACTCGATAAATGACAACCTGAGACAAAAGTATCAAAGTGATCAGTCACCACTCGATTAGTCCACTCAAATATCCACCTTCGATACAATGATAAAAAAAATTTCGTACATAACAAAGAATAAAAGTGTCATGTTAGCATAGCTAAATATATTCTAGAACTAACATCACATATATAAATATTTATATGAGATTCATATCTTAACCATACATGAATTGATAAGTGGAGGTGGCAATTTCAACCCAATAACTTATGATTGGGTCAGCTTGGGTTACGTTTTATTTGACAGGTCAACTATATATGAATGTATTGATATATATTACAGCCTACGGGTTACAACATAAATTTACATAGCCTGTCCGCGGTTAAGGAATTTTCGCATAAAGTTGAGTTCATGGGGTATTCAGATGTGTGCAATGAAAGCTATTATGTAAAATTTATTGTATATTCATCTATAATAAAATGTGGTACCAAACATAGTCTTTGACGTGAACTCCTTAAGGTTAAAATAATCATAATTGATGTTGCCGATTGTTTGACAAACTCTGATTATCTAAGAAAGTTGATTAACCCCTAAACAGGCATAAAACTCCAATAAATATTGTATATTTATACATCTAATATGGTATTTACAATGCTTATAAAGTACGTAAAAGAATCTCTTAAGAGAATACCACAGCTTCGAAAAGTAACCTATATAAAAATTTGAGTTTCAAGTATATGGATATCAAACCAAAAAATTTGAACTTAAATAAAAAAGGAAGAATTCCTTGTCCACTTACCATTGTGGTATTTCAACATGCAGGTGGTTTGAAAAAGCCCATTAGATTAGCTACATATATACTTTCAGATATAAGTCTCGTAGATTTTATTAATAAGAGAAAAGGATGTTTGGAAAGATCCAACATCTTAACAAATGAAGGTAATACTCTGTCATTCAGCAAGTGACCTATTTTATGCATATAACCTAAACACAAATGGAGATTTACCTAAACACAAGTGAGTTTGTTGAAATGCTTACATGTGAGTTTGTGAAATCACTTTCACCTCAAGATCAATTTAGCACTGCAGTGACTTCTCCTTGCTCTGAAATAAGAGACTTGCTAACTCGAGAACTTTCACCTTCGATGTTGGTCCCACTGGGTCCGGTCAAGCCAACACCAAGCTGGCTCTGTAAGGCATGCTGCATGAACGGTGGCTGGTGAGCAAATGATGTATGTGATTGAGCCATCATATGGGACAGTGGGACCATGTGTTGTGTTTGCAATTGTTGTTGCTGAATGGTGATCATATACATTACCATGTTAAATATCAACAAAAATAGCTCGATAATGTTGTCTCTGTAAAAAATTCTATAATTATTACCTGAAGATGAATAGGTGTTTGCTTTGGTTGATTGTTAGCTATTGCAGCAAAGCACATGAGGTTGTGCTGAAGCCTTGTTTGAATTCTGGACAAAAAGTAGCATAGTGTTACGCAACCAAACGGTTGTAGGCAAAGAAATATGGGTCGGGCAGGTTCTGTAATAAGGTTAAATGGGTTTGTTCGACCCGCAAACACCTATTTTCTCTTTTTTTCCGTTAAAACGTTCCACATACTAAATTCAATTATAAAAAGTATCTATCGTAACGGATCTAAGAGGTTGTACACATTAAAAGATTTGGAAAACTTTTGACCCATTTGATAGATTTGGACAACTATCGAGTATCGACCCATTTGACCCCAATCAGCTGCAGTATCGTTGTAACATTTTTTTTAATGGTATGGATTTCATTAGCCAATCAACATGCACCAACTATTAGCTTAAAAGAATTACTAGACAATACAATGGGATGAGATTATATGCATATATACTACCATTCAACGGTCTTAAAAATCACATGATCCACTTGCTATAATCTAGAATTCCTAAGTACAATATATAAGCTAATTTATCATTCGCATGACGTACTCCATCGTCTGTGCAAATTGGATCTACAGCCATTGAGTGTTTGAGTTCAAAGTTAATTAATTACCAAATTAAAAAAAAATACAATTGGACAAATTAAATTATATGTCATACGTATGTCTGTCTATATATATAATAATCAGAAAACTGGGACAAAATTTGTATTGGTTCAGGTCAACTCAGCCAGTGAACGGTTCGACCCCTTAACCTCATCTAGTAAGGGGCATGCATAAAGCAGGTGTTGTATATAGCCGTCTAGATACTAAACCTAAGACAAAGGTATAAGTTGATACCATTTAAGCTATACGTGTACAAACAGAGACAATACACAAGATACATAATAATTCACCTTTTGTGATTTGATCATTGTATCCCATTTTGTAGTGACTGGACTGATTGAAACTTATAGAGTGCACAATTCACATTGTAAAGTCGGGCAAATTGACCTGCAACACCAAGCTTTGATTGTGTGCTTAGTTCATCAAAAGTCAAAACAATGTAACTTTCTTTTTACATCTAACAACTTTCTTAAACTGCTTGTCATTAAGTAGTGAGCAAAGTACGTGAGTTGTCTAATGATCTGTGCCAATCCCAATCAAGCATAGAGAGTTTCATTGAATTCTAACACCGAAATCTAGGTTCGGAAAACTACATAACTAACCAAGTCCAAACTTCTCTTAAACGCTCTTAACCCCACTATCAGGTCTTCTTTTGCCAAAAGAAAACATTGTTAGTTACATTTAGAAGTCTCAAGACTTAAAAATCTCATAAACATATCACCTAATTAAGCATTCTTATCAATCTCTTTGGTCTTCATCTTCAATTAGATAATTTGTCTTGATGCAGTTATAGGGCCAAAGCAAAATGAAGCAAACAGCCAGCACTAAAATACACTAAAACCGTCGTTAGGAACTAATTACATCATGTGTTTAAACAACCAAACACATAAAAATCAAAACATCAAAACATGATGAACTTCAAAAGCACCACCCAAGATGTACATTAATGGCTAACCCATTCATCTAAAACTTAGGACGTATCTTCAGAATTTTAAACCAGCACTCAAGCAAATATTCACCAATACTATGTAACCAACTTTCTCTTAGACATTTTATCAAACATATAATGGGCACTCTATAATCACCACCAGATAACTAAATTTGCAACATCTATCTAAAGTTCAATTGGTTTATTTGCCTCAAAGAAGAGATTTGGGACCAATCTCAAGAAAAAGTAAAGAATTTTGAGAAATTAAACTAAAATTACATTTTGATATAGGAATTAGCAACCAACAATTGAAAAGAGTGTTTAGGGGAGAAGCATACCTATGGGCTCTGTGACTCTCTGATTGTGAGAAGCAATAATCGGGTAAGCAATCGCCTAATGGGATCCAGTAATGGAGAGAACAGATTGGATTAAAAAAAATTAAGGATTACTACATGTTGACGCATTTAACTTAATATATTTTGTACGCAATTTTATTTAGAGTCCATGAATTTCGATTTCTTCTTCCAGTTACAAAAGAGTTGCAGAGATGTTTGAAGGTCAAGGAAAGAGAAATCAGAGAAATAGATAGCAGGGATGATGGGATAAAGGAAATGAATTTGTAGAGAGAGAAAGTGTTGGGATAATGTTTAACTTGAGGTTTTCATTTGTACAATACAATACAAGTACTTGTAGAAAGTAGAGAGAGGAGAGACACGTGAATATGCATTTTTTTTAACCTTTAATTCTTTTTCTTAGCAATGGTTCAAATTATTTTTAAGATTAATTATTTGTAAAACTGGTAGGAGAACAATTATTAATATCTTATCATTGTAATTTTCCTAACTCAAATTATCACTCAAAGCGTATATTTCGATTATCATAGTTATATAGTATAGGAAATTTAATAGATCATTGGAATAAATTCAACATAAACTTCATTCATCATTGAAAATATATATTCATATTAAGTTCATAATATTGTACTTTTCTAATGAAATCATTTAAAAGCCGTAACAATTTAGAAAGTTAAAAGAGTAATTGAAAAACTTTAACATTTCAAACATTACCTCATTCTTATCTTGACAAATGGAGTAATTAGTATTTAATATAAAGATAACAAAATGAAAATGTTTTAAAAAAAATTATCATTAGAATGATGTGTAATAACAAAAGTTAAGATCCTAGTTAATTTACCCGACCCGACCCGGCCCATCGCCCAACTCATTCAACCCAACTAATGCATCACTCGAATAAAATTGGACCCCCTTATTTTCAATCCTAGATTCGCCACTGTGGAGAGAGCAGGAAGGCAGGGTTTTTACGAATACGCAGAAAGGGTTATGGATTCATATTAAACTTTTAATTCCGTATTTTTAATTTTTATTATATTATGATTTAAATAATTAATTAATATTAATAATTAATATTAATACTCGGTATATAGATATTTTAGGGGTTTAGGGGAGGTAGGTGTTACAATTATTAAATTAATCTTAATCGTCGGATTAAGATGGAAAAAACCAATTAAGGGTTGGGATTGCTCCATGGTATTTTGGTTTAAGTATATGTTATAGATATGTTAGAATCTTAAAGAATACGAAAAAAGCAGTAGTTCATAGACTGTACATATACAAGATGCCACGGGCCATGAGTTTGCTACCCTTTTAGACAATGTGTTTACCCTTGGAAACGGATCAAAGCCCTGGGTGTCACTGCCTAAGGGCTAGCTAGGGTATCAAATTGACTATAATGAACTCAACCCATTAGATTGTTGGGCTTAGGGTTTTCGTATTCATGTTATATTCATTCACGTGGATGATAATGACACATGGAATTACAATTGTTTTAAGGGATAAGTCCCCCGGAATGCAACCAACTATGCCCGAAATTCTATGGTGTGGGACTAACTTTGGACGAGGCCTAAGAATGCAACTAACCTGCTAAAGTGAGATTTTTGATGCAGTTTACCTACAAAAGTGTGATGTCAGCCGGTTTTTGACACATCAGCTGCCACCTGTATGCCACGTATAAGCCAAGTAGATGGAGACGTGGAATCAAAAAGGAAATAAATTACCACGTGGCTTGAAAAAAAGGTTGAAATTGTACTTATTAATCTTTCTGGTTAAATCATCATCTTCTTCTCAGATTTCAACAAAATCATCACCATCTTCTCAAATTTCATCAACAATTCATCAAATAACATTTACAACTACCACATCCACAACATCAAAATTGATTGATTAACCGGCTGGAATTAAAAAAAAATTTACTTGTTCTAAGTTTCATAATTTTACACCACCTGCTTTGAAAATAACAGTCCACAATTACCACCACAATCATCATTAATTCACTCACAGATCTTGTGGTTTCACGAACAAAAGTCCACCATTACCACCTGAAAACACCACCTAGTTCACTCACAGATCATTCAGATGCCTTCACCATCTCCATTTCGTTGTAATCGAAGTAATTGTAGTAAAAAAGTTCATTACATAGATATTTTAGAGAGAGCTTGTTTTTGTAATCGAAGTAATTGTTGTTGTTGATGGTGATGAGCCAATGCCTTCGCCATCTCCAATTCGTCGTATCTTATTAATTTCCGGCGAATATTCAGATGACGTTTTCTTCTTCCTCCGATTCCGGCTCTATTATTTCCGATGAACGAGGATATGTACATGTCTTATTAATTCACTCACATATCTTGTGTTTACACCTCCTGCTTTGGTTTTTCAATTTAAAAAAAAAAACTTAGAACATCGTAAATCGTGCTTTCAAGATCTGGGGTTCCATTTTCTGATTTGCGCATTTTTTGATCTTACGATTTTTCCGGTGAGCTATCGAAGAACATCCGGTGGCGGTGTTTTCCAAATCTATCGTGGTGGTGGTTAAGAAAATGGTATTTATTTAAATCGTGTTTAGATAGGGAAAGAGATCTGTCCGCCGGTGATGGTGGGGGTTATTACCGGAGTTTCAGGTGGTGGTGGTGGTGGTGGTGGCGACAGGTTGTACTGGTGGCAGGTTGTAATTTCTGTTGATGATGATGATTGATGAGTGTTGCTGATGATGATGATGATTGAAAGAACAAATGCTTACTTTTCTCTTTTTCCGTTGCATAAATATCACCAAAAGAACAAATGCAATACATAATTTTGTTACTTGGCATGCCACATATACACCAAAAAATACATGTCAAAATAAAAAAACACGTGGATAAAATTTTGTGACCGGGCATGCCACGTATACACCAAAAAATCATCAGGTAACCGGCTAAGGTTTCAACCGGTCAAAAACTATATCAAAAATCACCTTTTTAGACTTAGTTGCATTCTTAGGCCTCGTCCAAAGTTAGTCCCACACCATAGAATTTCGGGCATAGTTGGTTGCATTTCGGTGGACTTACCCCTTGTTTTAATGGTATCAAAGAGGTTAATCATTCATGTTAATTCCCGTTTCTCTTAACCTTCTTCTCTAACTTATTATCTTCTTGTATATCAATCTGCACCTATAATTTTTGATCCCTAACGGATCGAATATCGACTCAGAAACACCTGCGCCTACACGCGCCACCATCAGCCACAAGATTTTCTTGTTTTTCCAGTCTGAAACATCGATTCCGTCGTTGGCAAATGGTGACTCATTGCTGACACAGTTGCCCTAGTCGGATCTTTCTGCTCATTATTTGAAATTCCGATCGTCATCCACTGCCATTGACTTATGTTTTTGCGACCACTGTTGAAACTAAGTGAAAGAAAAAACAAGTGTTCTAAGCAAGATATTATTCTATGTTGCTTTGTATATCGTATCTTTATAAGAGCAACCAAAAAGGGAGAGATAAATGAAGCCAGTGAGAATGCAAAAGTGATTGAGAATGCAAATGAGAGTAATGTGGTTGATATGGCTAATGATGATGTGGTTGATATGACTAATAATGATACATGGAAAATGTACCTGTTGAGGTTCAGGTTGAAAAAGAAAAAGAGATTGAGAAGGAGAAAAAGAAAGAGGTGACAATGGAGAAAATTGACAGTGTGATTGAGGAAATAGTTAATGAGAATTTGAGTGGAGCAGAGAATGATGAATTGAGTGCTGCATCAATATTGTTGAGGGTAAGTGAAGGTCCAAAGGAGAAACCAAAGGAAAAACCAATGATGATTAATAAACCAGGTGAAAGTGAAAAAGCACCAAAGGCAAAGGTTGATGAGATCAAATCTAAGGCTAAAAGGAAAGAAGTTATGGTAGAACCAAACCATTAAAAAGAAAACATCATATAGAAATGGATGCAGAGCTTGTCAGAAAGTTGCAAGAGGAGGAGAGAGCACAATATACTGAAGAAGAAAAACAAGAACATCGGGAACAATTGACAACTTGTGGTTAACATTTTAATAAATTCATATAACACACTCCAATTTACCAAGGCTATTTTTTTTATATATATATCGGAAGCGCCATTTAAATAATCACACTTAGATTGCATATATTAAAATCAAAATGCAATCCATCACATACGATTCGAATATTTAGTTTAGTACCAACTTTACAAACAACAAGCCTTAGTGTTATTTAGAATCTAAACATGATGATAAACTGTTAACGTAATTGACCAAAACAGAGTGAGCGGTATCAAACATTCCATTCCCATACTCTTGCCAACCCACATACAAAAGATAACCTGCAAGAAGTAATGAGGGGGATTAGCACAAAGCTAAGTGAATAGACCATTAACTATCAACCTAACTCAGATTCACAATTGTTTACAGCTAAGCATCATAAACAATTAACTTCAAAGAGGATCAGTGGTCCTTGAGGCACCCTACAGCCGCGGTGGCCCTCAAGCAACGCTTACGACCATTGAAGGACAATTCAGTGATCTAACCGATGGTATGGTACTAGTACTACTTCCAACATTATTTCAATGAGCAACACATGTACAAAGTACTAATGTTATCCAAGTACTAGCACCTAAACCCAATCGCAATTGACCTCTGAAAGAATACACATAATCCATAATCATCATGGCAATATACAACATCAACAGTATTCAAGGTATAACAACATTTACCCGTTGTAACCAGATTGTTACAACCAACTTAGACCAAAAGTCAATGATCCACTCACGTACCCTTGACGATCACCGTCTCCACTCAAAGGTCTTATCTTATTGAGTCTTCAGTTTATCTGAGGACATAATCAAGACCTTAATTAGATTCTCATATCAAGTCTATTACAATCTAATCATGCTCATAATGTCAAATAATTGCTTATTCTATACTTTCATTACTAGTTAAGTAACATAAGCACACAAGTCACAAGTTATCAAATTCGTCAATTTATAACTAATAAACGGGATCCGGGTAAGGGTGTCTGGATCGCGTTCCAATGCTCAAAACATTCTGTCACCGTTTTTCACTTGCAAATGAGATCCGGGTACATGATCTGGATCGCGTTCATAAGAACAAATGTGACCGACTCAAATAGCACTAGCTAACGCGATCCGGACAAGGTGTTTCAGGATCGCGTTTCAAAGAACAAAATCAATCCGACCCTATTTAATACTGACTAACGCGATCCGGGAAAAGGAAGCTGGATCGCGTTACCAAGAACAAAATCATTCTGTAAGAAATTAACACATAGCAACGCGATCCAGGTGAGTGAGCTGGATCGCGTTCATCACCTTTTCAGCAGCAACAACCAGACCTGTACGCACTTTCAGCTCATACCAAGAACACAATTTCACCAAATTTAGATACGATGTACGTTTTTAACAAGCAAAAGACCTCAGCTAACATCCTATAACGTGTTATAACAACAAATAATCATCATCAAGCTCCTAAATCCATACATGCATTCATCATTCAACCTAATTCATCATTCACACACACACACACACACACACATATATATATATATATATATATATATATATATATATATATATATATATATATATATAATTGGGGCAATGAACTTACAATTTAAGATGGTGATGAGATGAGGAAGATGAAGAACACGGTTCAATCAAATCACAGCCTTCAAAGATGATTGAATCAAGTTCTTCTCCAAATGTGTGTGTGCGTGTGTGTGTGTTCTTGAGAGCGAAAAGGGAAAATTGGGGAAAATGGGTGAGTTGGGTCGGCTTATCCCAACCAACCCCTTTATTAGGTAGTAAAATATATATTTCCGTTCTAAATCTGTTGTCTGGAACCTAAAACCATTTTGCGAGACCAAATATTTTATTTTACCGTTAACTAAAATAATTTAAAACAAATAATAATTTATTAACCACAATAGGTTGTTTAACCAATTGGCCTATTTATTTCATTTGTCTAAATAATACCAATTATTTCTAAATACAATTTAAATACGAATTAAACAAGGAAATTACCGTATTTCTACTAGGCCCAAATCGAGGATGTTACAATTCATGATTAAATTCAAAGGACTTGGTTGTAATGTTAGGCCTTTGAATTGCAGATCCTATACAATTTGGATCTGTTTTATTAAGATCTTTCAGCGTCTTTTGTGTTTCCTCCATTTCTGTTGAAAACAATACTAGAAAGATTAGTAAAGAAACTCGTCGAGTTCAAATGAAACTCGGCGACTTTCTGTAAAAATTAAATAAACGAACAATTAAAATGACTTAAGGATTTACTATTTAAAATATAATTAATTTTAAGCGGAACACTTATCTAAATTAATCAAAATAAATAGCAAATAAAATAAAATAAAAGTTTTCAGAAGAGTAACTCGACGAGTTAAGTAATAATAACTCGGTTATTTTTAACCTAAACAAAATAATATAAACTCCTAATTAACTTAATCTAAGTCTCCGTTAGCGGTGTCAAAAATTTGATGTGTGCAAACAACAGGTAATAAAATTCTAGCATATAATCACGCAACCAAATAACACACACTACAACAAATATGTCATTTATCCACACTTTTTTTTTCACACTTTTTAAAAATGTGTGGAGAATATGTAAAATTATTCACACTTATAAGTGTGGAAAAATTTGTTACATCAATAAGTGTGAAAATGATTACAATCTTAACATATATAAGTGTTGGGAAAAAAAGTTAAAACACTTAAAAGTGTGGAGAAATGATAACTTTTCAACGCTTAAAAGTGTGAAAAAAATTTCGTAACACCCAATTTATCCACACTTTCTCTTGTGTGGAAAAATCATGTGTTACAAAATTTTTTCTACACTTTAAGTGTTGAAAAGTTGTAATTTCTCCATACTTAATAGTGTGAGCTTCTTTTTCTTACGTATATAAATATGGAAAATTTTATCATTTTCAAAAAAAAATATTTCACACTTTTTAAAAATGTGGAAAAAAAATGTGTGGTAAGATGACATTTTTGTTGTAGTAACACAATCTCAGTCAAGTGTATATAATATACGGAGTAGTTTTGATAGTAATTTCCTAGGTATCATTCTCAAAGGGGGAGTTACTAATTATGGATTCAAATAAATTAAATTGTAATATTCATACAGAATCGATCCACTAAAATGCATTTAATTCTTATAATCAAAACATTGATATTTATTAACTTTGACTGATAAAAAGGATAAGTAATGGTTTCCCTAATAATGAATCATAAGTATGTTTCCTTTAACAGATAAATTGTGGGCATCATTACTTTTTGGGCATTTCAATTCACCGCACTAATACATGCATGTTTTCATCTCAGCAGAAGTATGATTAAATATTCTTGATTGAGCTCACATGAGTAATTGTAAATCTTGCAATACTCCCGTTGACACTAGCTCTAAGCTCAGCTCAACGAATCCTTCATTATATCGCAATCTTGAAGGGGTTTTACAGTACCTCACGTTTACTCGCCTTGATATTTCACATCAAGTCTGTTTATATATGCATGGCCCTCGAGAGCTTCACTCTAATGCTCTCAAAAGCAATCTTCGTTATCTTCGTGGCACATTAGACCATGGCTTACAGTTATTTGCTTCACCGAATCTTAGCTTGGTCTTACCGCTTATTCCGATGCAGATTGGGGTGGATGCTCAGATACTAGCTGATCGACCTCCGGTTATTGTGTCTTTCTGGGGGACAACATGTTTTCTTGGTCGTCTAAGCATTAGAATACCGTTTCTCGATCAAGTGCTGAGGCCGTATATTGTGACGTTGCTAATGAAGTGGCTGAGACTCGTTGGCTGCGCAACCTGCTTCTTGAACTCCACTGTCTTCACAATCGGGCAACCATTGTTTACTATGATAATGTTAGTGTTGTTTACCTTTCTACAAACCCGGTTCACCATCAGCGAACCAAACATATAGATATTGACATTCACTTTGTTCGAGAAAAGATAGCCATAAGTCAAGTTTGTGGCTTCATGTGCCTTCTAGTTTACAATATGCAGATATCTTCACCAAAGGGCTCCCTTGGATACTGTTATCCGGTTTGAGCATTCGTCCTCCTCTCGCTCCTACTGCGGGGTCATATTAGATTATAGACTTATCCTAGCTCATCCCATTAGATTGTTGGGCTTTGGGTTTTCGTTGGTAAAGTTTTAAAGGTAAGATTGGGTTCCTAAGTTATTGGTTTGTTAAATGTAGGCTATGTTATTTTCGAAGCATGTCTAGTGAGTTGGTTGAGTTGGATTGTTGTGATGTTTCTCAAGCAGTTTTAAATTTTAACTATAATCGAGTGAAAAAGGGAGACGATTATGATTATTGAACTTTGTATAGTCTATTTCAATTATGTACAGTTTTGGAAGTTCGTTTAGTTAGCGATTTGTAGTTGACGAATCAAATCTAAAAACGGTACTAAAATGGAAATCAAGTTGCTGTCACTTTACTGATGTGCATCAAAATTTAGAAGATTATATGCAACATAGGATTGATGATGATAATAAGTAACATACTGACGATATGTGAAGTTGTGAACTTTAGGTTGACATCAAAAATCTAATTCAAAAGCCTTGAAGTTTAGTGAATTCATGTAGCACCAGTCGTCTAGTGGTAGAATGGTACCCTGCCAAACGACTGCTATTTTTGCCAGCGCGATATATAACAGGAAGGGGTCACATTAAATTGTACAAACCAATTAATAGAGTATATAGATACATATATATAGATAGTTGGGATGAATTAATTATTAAAACTTATCAACAGGCACCCCGTCTCGAATAACCTGATAGACTTTTCTTTCCCTGGTCTTCCCCAACCCTGCTGTGAAATGCAGCTTGGAATCTTCAGAAGCAATGCATGTAACTTTAACCCATATCATCGCTTTGGTTTTCAGTCCTTCAATATCTGTTAGTTTTCCTTTCTCAATATGACCTGTTACACTCGTTGAAAATCTTAAAATAGATGAGTCTCTATAACTCACTTCACATATAGCAGGTATAGTAACCGTTAGCTTTTTTGTTTCTTCATCAAACTCGTATTTTTTGGCCTCACGTGGAAAGACACCAGGTGGTAAGTCAAACTCCTGCAGCAGTTCAGGCAATGGCTTTTGCTTTTTTTCTGCATAACACCAAACACAAGACACAGATGCTTTGATATAACTAACTACTTTATATCTGAAATGCATATTGTCAGTCTGTCGCCATATATAACGGAAGGAAGGAACACTTTCGAAGTAAAACAAACGTAAATTTCTTTTATAAGGAACATAATTCAAAATAAACAACATTTAGATGAAATGATTCGGATCTGAATTTCTACCAATGAACTGAATCGGATTATGTTTTTTATATTTATTGGGTTAAACGTTGCGAAAGATTGGCATCGCCTGAAAATATATAGGCTCCAAGTGCAACTCGCCCACTTCAATAAGACTAGTCAACAACGAGCCATTAATTATCTCATGACAAGAGTCATCAACTTCCATGACTATGCAATTTTAGTTTTGCAGAAGTTGAGTGTGGCGGTGTGTGTGCGTGTGGGATTTTGCAAGTAAGATATCATTTTGAAAGCGAGTCAGGTAGAATGGTTACAAAAGTTAATCACTCTGAAATCTTCAAAAGAACTGATTAAAAGAGGTTGGATGAAGTTATGGTCTAAAACAAACAAACCAGATGTCTAACTAGAATCACAAATATAACCAAATTAAACGGCAATGCAGAAGAAAACGTTGAATACAAAAACCAAGTAACATAATACACAAGATATTATATGCATGGATCGAATGTAGTAGGTGCACATCATGGATCATAAGACAAACCTGTTACTGAAGTGACCATTTTTTTTGCTCCTCCTTTGATATTTTTTGGCACATTCTAAGGCACATTTAGAGGCAAGATTTAAATTGCTGATATAATAAAATATCAAAATTAACATGGAAAGTGAAAAATAATAATGATTATATTTATGAGGGAGGGACAACACTGGAAGGCCAACAATAACACCCCAATACAACTCAAGATTGACTCAAATATATATTATATGATGAATTCTCAATGTAACTATTGAGAATAAATAAAATAACTCATAATCAAAAGTTTGATTTTCAAGTTTTAATCTAGTTACAGGATACCTTTCATTATTCAAAAACAAGATGAATATAATATCAATCAAGAAATGCATATACGTGCGTAATGCATTCCATGATTTATTTACTATATACAATCATGCATGCTTGATATATAAAACCACGAAATATCAAAGCTTCTTCTATCCAAACCGATGAATATAACCGTACATACATGTCAACTAGCATGGATCATATTGTAACATTGAAATGAAAAGTTTCATATCTAACAGAAAAACAAACTTACATTGATATCCTTTTTGACGGAACCTAGCTCTTGGCTGGCTTTGTTACTAAACCAATAGCCCATAATCTGATCCATGTTTATTAGATATATTTTTATATAGATGATATGAATTTATTCTGAAAATATGTATATGATTTTGGTATGTTGCTCTTGGGTGATGAGATTGAGATTGTTCTCTCTCTCTCTCTATATTCCCATACCGTTGTTTAGAGAAAGAGAGAGAGATTGGTTCGGTTTTGGTGGAAGTTATAAAAAGAGAGAACGAGAGAAGGTTTTCCATTTATGCGAGTCTTACATACTCCTTCCATTTTCTTTATGGGGATAAGTTAACACCACAAATGTTTGGTCATATTGTGAGCAGAAGTTTTGACAATATATACAAATTTTATCCATCAAGTTCCTTGCTTTTAGCTTGACTGCAACTAAGATTCCCCCTATCATTCCTTACTGTATAATTTATATACTACGAATTGTCTGAAACACATTCCACACATTATTTACAGATTTTGTTTCTAATTGAACTTGAACCCACAACCTTTTGGTGGATGAGTTACCTGCTAGGCGGAAAATGGAGAAGGAGGTTTATCGCCGATGAGTCAAAATTAGAGGTGGTTTTGAACCATATATCTATTCATGCATAAATTTGGGCTGTGTTTTACTTCTAATGAATCAAATGTGTATAAAAATTAGTTAAAACATTACGGGCCACATGGGTAGAAAGGACCTATAGCTGCCCAAAATGAGTTTAATGCATAAACCTCTGAAATCATCCTATTCAAAAACGTAAGATTTTGTAACGCAATTTGACACACTAACTATTCAAAAACAGGTTCCAATTTTGATCAAATTGTTTTGGGTCAACTCAATACGTACGGAATTATTATTCGATTCAAACCAGTAACCCAACCCAAACATTTCCACCTCTTCTTGAAACATGTAAAGGGGGTGGAAACAGCTGAAGCACTTTTGTTGTAAGTAATGACAGTGTATAAGAAGATTCACCCTGTTTGTCAGTCGGATTCCAGATTGTTATCAAACTCTGCTATGGACAGCTCTTCCGAACATAGCTTCTACTAATCAAACCTACCACTCTCACCCTCATAACAGCTCTTTTGAACATAGCTTCTACTAATCAAACTAACCACTCTCACCCTCATAAGCGTGCTGACTTCCTTCCTACTTAATCCAGCTTCCTCCAATAAAATTTCAATTTATTTGTGCATCTCGGACTCCCTAGTCGCCTACAAGAGGAACATGCCCATTACACGGCTGCTTTTACCTAGAACAGAAGAAGAGGAAACACAAAAAAATTCTCAAACTGCACATCGCCTTTAAGCAAATTATGCACGTATATGCAATTAAAGTCTTACAGAATCCCTAGCAGGTAGCCCAATGAACTCTATATGTCCCATGGAGTGCAAGCATAGGCTAATCTTTTTTTTATGCCTAGTTGAAAGATGTTGTAAAAATCGTATTGGTTACAATAACTATTAACATGGTTTAAGTTTAAAGATTAACTTGGAATTGACCTCAAGAGGAGAAGCAGCTCCACCTCTTGAGATGATCAACAGTTAGCAATAAGGACTCATTAAGAGAATTGCGATTGAATCTAAAAATAAGAATAAGAATTATTAGGTGCCCAATGTTTTTGCCACAAACAATTATGAAATAAGTTCTTATTGACAAGAATATTCAACTCATGTACGACTATCTGCATCCCAACTAAAGAGATAGAAACAAAATAATGAGACTAGGATTTTTTATGACTCAACCCAGCGTCCCAGCCTGTCTTCCTTACATCACCATGAATTGAGACAAGTGAGTCATACCCCTGCACAAACCAGCAAACTCTCCATCCTACATAATTGGACTGTATGACTTTTAAGTAAAATAAAGGTTGGGCATTAAGACCTGCCCTAAACGTTACTACTTACTTACAAAGTCAACATGAAAATAACCGAAGCAAAAGTTACAATCTAATCTCAAGTATATCAATTGATGGCCAGTTATCACTACAATACTCCCCCTTAGATCTTATCACACCAAAACCAGTCCCGCCCAACCAAATACACATGCTCCGTATATCATAAAGAGGATATACATATGAAATGATCACAGGCCCCTGTACCAGACATACCATTACGTAAGAACCTCTTCTACTACAGTTCTTAACAGGAAACCTCACATTACATGTAGTAATCTCACTGGACTTGGAAACAAAAGAACCACCTCATAACAGCCAAGGTATATTCAAATTGCTAACCTCCAGCAACACATGAACCTCCAAATTACCTAATAATGCTCCATACAAAAGGACACTAGACCAAGTGACACTACACTGATGATATTTAAGACTAACACAGGAACATAAAGTAGATTCATCACAGTATAAGGACAAGTATAGAGCAATTCTACACTGGGGAAACACCTACAGTGACTTTTCTTAAGCATGGCTAGTCTTACTCCCTCAACTCACTGATGAAGATGGAATATAAGTTGAAAGTCTTAACAAACGTGGTTTTGATTATGTTCCAACAGAAATAATAAGACTTTATTATTACATAAAGAATCAACAAATCCAATCTATATATAAACACATATACACATTTTTTTATGTTCCTACAAAGATAATAAAAGCTTTTGTTATTACATACAGAATCAACAAATCCAATCTATATATAAACACATATAAACACTTTAGCTATCCAATCAAGCAATCATAAATGTATGTATCTTACAAAAGAATGTTGTTTTTTTTTTTTTCTTTACCATATAAATCCTTTTTATTAACTTTTTGATGCAACAGCCTCAGTAGCAGCAGCATTGTAACTCTGAAATAACTCTGGCTTAATCTCCTCAAGCTTTTCAAGAACTTGCCCAGCTTCCGGCCTTTGTTCGGGTGAAGGATCCACACAATGCATAGCCAATTTCAGAGTACTAAGAAGCTCATCACCACCAACATTTGCTGGATCCCCCATTAATTCCAAATCAAAAACTTCATTTGTCCACTCTTCCTTCACAATCGACGCCACCCACTGTGGCAAATCTAGACCATCTGTTGCCTCACTAGGAGATTTTCCAGTCAAAAGCTCCAAAATAATTACACCAAGACTGTATATATCAGTTTTGGTGTTGGCGTTTTTCAGCTTTGAAAGCTCTGGGGCTCGGTAACCAAGGCTTCCAGCGGTTGCAACCACATTGGTGTTTGCTGCATTTGTCATGAGCCTGGATAGACCCACGTCTGCTATTGCGGGGTTCTTCTGCTCATCGAGTAAAACGTTGCTTGAAGTGAGGTTCCCGTGGACTACGCTCTCTTGGCTATGAAGGAAAACTAAGCCTTTTGTTATACCCACAATTATGTTGAATCTTGTTGACCAGTTTATCAGACTTTCGGGGCCGCGAGCTGCACGATGATTCAAAAATATATACATCAGATATTGATGAGTCTGAGATAAACTTAGAGAAGTTAAAATGGTGGGCTTGATTAAGTTATATTTTATCACATAATTTTTAGAATATAAAAAAAAAATACAAATAATTATGAAATGTAGTTGAAAAAAGAACAGTTAAATGTATTGGACTATGTACTAAATAGTAGTAGTTTAGTCCTAAACATGTAATGCATCAAAAGTTGGAAAAAAACATACCATGGAGGAAAGAAGCAAGACTGCCTTGAGGCATGTAATCAAACACAAGAAGCTTCTCTCCTTTCGGTCCCAAATAATAGGCTCGAAGAGCCAAGATGTTTGCATGCCGAATCTTTCCCAGTTCAGAAACTTCGGTTTCGAATTCTTTCTGAGCTTTCGTGACCTTTTCTCTTAGTCTCTTGACTGCAACCATGTTACCATCTTCTAATGTGGCCTTATATGATGTTCCATATGTACTCTTTCCCATTATTTCAGCAGTTGCACATAACAAATCATCAGCAGTAAAGACAAAAGTACCCGAAAAGTGAACCAATTTACCCCCAGTTTCTCCTGATTCAACAACTTCATCCCCTGCTGGTACTGGTACAGGCATGGAAATGTCGGTTTTGACCTTCTTAGACTTGGACCTCGCTGCTTTCTTTCGGATTAAACAGCAGAGAAGTATACAACATAAAAGAAGCAGAAGCAGCAGAAGGGCCCCAGCCGCTATTAGGATGACGTCTTTTGTACTAAGTTTTCGACTATTGTGTTTTTTGTTTGAAGGAAGAACTTGTGAAGAAGATGGAGAAGGTGACATAGATGGAGTAGGGCACGGTGTTGAAACGCTGTAGCCACATAACTGAACATTACCCACAAAAGAAGTTGAATTAAACTTCTTCGGTAGCGAAGAAGGAACGCTCCCTGAAAGGGTATTATACGAAACATCCAAAGAATCAAGATTCTTCAATTTATCCACGGATTTGGGAATTTCACCACTGAGATTATTGTGGGATAAACTGAGTTGGGTGAGAGAAGAAAGATCCCCAACAGTATCAGGAATCGGGCCGTTTAATCGGTTGTTATCCAATACCAAAACCGAAAGATTTTTACTAGTAAAGAAAGAAGGAAAGCTCCCATTGATGGCATTGTTTGACAAATCCAAGATTTGAAGCTTGGAAAGATTAGCAGCCAGTTCATTAGGTATCGTCCCACCAATGTGATTATGGCTGAGATTAATGGTTTCGAGATTATCCATTTTACTCAAAGAAGGTGGAATGGAACCAGTGAGAAAATTATGATCAAGAGTCAAAGATTTGAGTTGACGACCACCAGCAGCCCAAGTGTCTGGAATCGAACCAGAGAGGTTATTGTGTTGTAAAGCTAGGAATGTGAGTGAAGGCAGAATGGCTAAAATCGGTGGAATCAAACCAGAAAAGGCATTGTAACTAAGATTAAACCTATAAATCTTATTATTACGGGTTGAATTGGAAATAAGAATATTGTGGTGAGGGATGGTGCCATTGAGCTGATTGTTGCTTAAATCGACATTCTGTAGATAAGAATGTGTAATAATAGATGGTGGGATTGAACCTGAAAGGCGATTGTTAAAGAGATAAACACCTCGTAGATTAGGTAATAGCCATAGAGATTGTGGGATGGGACCAGATAAGAGGTTGTCATGGAGGCTGATTCTTCTAAGGGAATGAAGATTTGCAAAATGTGAAGACATCTTGCCACCTAATCCCTTCCATGGAAGCTGTATGGCGATGACATGAGCTTGATCATCACACTTGATTCCAACCCATCCACCTGAACAAACTCCTTGTCTGTCCTTCCAGCTGTTCCTCAAAACTCCTCTGAAATCAACAAGCTCTTGTTTGATAGCTTGGAGAGCTGAATAATCTTCAAGTGTCACAACATCATCATCACCTGCACAAACTACATGATGATAAGGTGAGGAAACAATCAAAACAAAAAGACTAAGCAAACAGAGTGCGGCTGCATTGTGATGATGAAATAAATAATATTGTTTTCTTGTTGTTGATGCTCGTTGTTCTCTCTTGTTGCCTGAATTCTCCCTCCTGCAGGATAATAATAAGTAAAAAGAAGATTGTATGCACTCCAAGTGTTGGTTAAAATGACTCAAAGAGCCATTTTGAGTTTCCATGGAGAAAAAATCACCAATAATAAGGAACAAATAGCAACAATCTTAATTAATTTGATTAAAAAAAAACAAAGAAAAAGAGTAGCAGCTAGCTTGATTAAAATCAAAAAGAAAAGAGGGATGGGATGGGATGGGATGGGATGGGATGGGTTTCTCAAAAGATCAAGTGAGTGAGAGAATGAAAGAGAGAGGGTAAGATTTATATTTACTAATAGAGAATAGAGATAGATATAGCGGTGAGAGAGTGAAATTAACTAATTAATTTAATAATAATAATAATAATAATAATAATAATAATAATAATAATAATTTAGGGGTTGAAGATGATGATGATGCAGCAGCCGCAGCAGAAAATGGTCAAGTGTTTGGTTTACGTTGAGGACAACGGCTAGTAAGAAAATAGTGTCTGTCTGATACCACTCACTCAGATCACATGAGAGAGAGAGACTTCGATTTAATTAAAACGGGTTGGTTTTTTTGAGTTTTGACCAAGACCATCTCCAACGGCTATATCTTTCACATGACATGATGCCCTCTCTCTTGTCCGGATCGCTACGTGTACGTATTTGCCAAATTCTTCACATTATTATTATTATTATTATTATTATTATTATTATTATTATTATTGTATTTTATTTTTAATATTGTATTTTAATTTTACAAAATTGTAAATCAAATTTAGTGATATACGGATGAATATAAGTGGTGTATGAATTAGCACTTCTTTAACTAACCTTTTGTTTTTAATTATAACAAATTTGATAAAGAATGCCCTAATGGCATAATAAAGAAAAAGATACTATAAATAAAAATTCAATATTAATTAAACGATAACATTTTTATTTTTAAATTATTTTATTATATACTTGGAGTGCGCCGGTCCAGTTCCCGGTCCAACCCGATCCAACCGCCCGGGTCAACCGGGTCATTGACTAGTCAAAGTATCGAAAAAATCGGGTTTTTTTTAACCAGAATTCCCTAAAAATACGGTCCGACCGGGCCGGTTGAACCGGGTCTTAAAACATTGATAATAAATATTACCTTTTATATACATTAAAGGACTTCACGCGATATTCATGATCAAGAATAGAGGTGTTGGTTGATATATTTAGTATGGGTGGTGATATTTCCACTATGTATTTGATAAATCCACTAAATTATTTATTAAAAGCTTATACTGTACAAATTAGTGATGCACATTTTTTGTGTACTTATCAAATACAATGATAGAAATATCATCACCCATTTAGAATTGGAAAAAAAAAAAAAAAAAAGAATGGTGTGGTTATAAAAGAGAGAATGATGTGAGTAATATTGTTTTTAAAAGAAAGAGATTTAACATTTAGGGTGATGCATATAGTTATGGAAAAAAAAAATTATTGTTATCATTTTTTAAGGGAATAGTGAGTGTTTCAATAATTTTACATTGGGGTTTATTGAATGGATCCTCGATATACTTTTCTTTTTGTTTGGATGTTACCAACGTATCTTTTTTATTATCAATGTCAACAACATACTCTTCAAAACTTTTTTATTATCAATGTCAACAACATACTCTTCAAAACTCTGATGTCAACAACATACTCTTCAAAACTTTGTTAAAACTGTGTTATTGTCACTAACACAACGATTATTAGCTTGCAATAATTTAAAACTGTTGACATGTCATTGCCACGTGCACACACACAAAAATACATGATCTTCAACAAATCATCACTTTTACCCAAAAAATGAACAGCAAACCACCACCTCCTTACTGAATCGCGGCATTGACGTGTTACCGAACTGAACACGAGTGTTGAAATTCAAATGGGAACTTGCCGGAATTAGGAACTCGCCAAAAACCTCTTGTAGCGGCTGCTAAGTTCAATCATTGATGAGAACTTGCCGAAAACCTAGATTTTAGAAACTCAGATCTTGTTCGATTTCCTTCATATTAGGATGTTGATTACTTCAAATATTGTTTATGTTTGATTCATATCTGACTGAGGTTCCCCAATTTAAAATGGACGAGTTGATAAGTGTAGATCTTTGTTTGCTCCAAGATCAGAATGAAAGAAAAACTAGAAAGATGTATGAAAATTGTTAATTTGGTTGTGTTTTTTTCTTCGAATGGTGAAAATATGTGTGTGGTTCCGATGATGATTAATGGTGTAACCACCTTTTTCCCTCCAGTCATAGCATCCCTGGAGGAAAACAGACTTCAAGTTTGTAGCATAAAACATGTGTCAAGTGACACGTGTTACCATTTGGGAATTCGCTATCAAGATTAATATCATTTCCCCCGCCCAGAAGATTATTCGACAAACCTACGGGTGCAGAATATCAAATGTGGGGACCAAATATAATATGTGTAAGATCATATCTGAATGGTCAGGATCGTTCCAACAAGCTAACATCTTATTGGTGGATCAAAGCTTGAAGGTCAAATTAAGAACAAGTATAAAAGGAGAGCTCATTCTCCATTTTGAGGTATGTTCATCTTCCCCATTTTAAACCCTAATTCACTCAATACAATTCATATTCTCAGCAATGCAAGCTCATTCTCACACCGGAGGTGAACTACGAGGACACTCCCCTTATTTCACTTGACTTAGCGTGTTGATTATTTTGCAGATATCTCTGGTCGGAGGTTTCGCTACTGGAACTATGGATGCTTAAGCTTGTTGGAACTGATCGTACAAACAATTGGCACACCCGGTGGGACCGCGACAGTAATTAACTCTAAACCCAACCCTTGTAGTTTTCAATAGTTAATTTCTCAAAAATCCATTACGTTCTAGTAAGGTTACAAATATTTTTAGATTATTTCTCTTGTGTTAATTTCCGGTAATGACGATACCGATGTTTGGAAGAAATAGTGGTGATCATTTATCACCACCACCTGGTTTCACACCGATTACCAATAGTACGCCAGTGGTTAACTTTATGGTGTCGGAAAATGTTGTGGAAGTGAGGAATCAGGAAAGTGTTATACCAGGAATTAGCGATGAAGCAATGATGCAACACCTAGGACCATTAATTACCAAACATATAAAGAATATGAGCTTGGAAAGTTTAAGGTGTCGATTGGATATTGATGCGTGTGAAAGCGTCTAGTTTTATTATTTATAATAAAGTACAGGATATACCAATCAATACTTATAACACCCCTCATATTATAGTTATTTAAAATACAATATATCGGAAGCGTCTGTCCATATTAAAACTTTAATCAATCAAAACATAAAAGTTCAACTAATTTAAAACACAAATTTTCTATCTGGGTGTTATATGAAAACACGAACAACACTGATTTATAAAATCCAATATCAGAGTAACACTTGGTAGTCAAACATTCTTCAGTCCAGTCCAAATCATCTCAAAACCTGCAAGGGGTAAATAGTGGGATTAGCACGAAGCTAAGTGAGTCAACCAGTCACTATCAGCACAATTCAGTATAACAATACTGATTATCACAAATATCACTTAACACTGACACGACATCACTTGACACAATATCACTTAACACAACATCACTGGACACAACATCACCAAGAGGATCGATGGTTCTTGTGACACCGCACAGACCCGGGAGGGCACCAAGAACACTTACAACCAACTGCAGGCCAATACAGTGGCTTTACCGATAACTGTTTGCTACCTTTAGTCAATATGTGTTCCATTCTCAACACATGATCACAAATCTCACATTGACTAATGTAACACCCCGCAAATTTAAACGCGATTATTAACGTTAAACATTTGCATTATTAGGCTAATTCCCTACTTGAGTGAATTCACAACACATTTTAGAGATAAGCCTAACAAAGCCCAACTAGTTAATACGCGTAGTATTACTTATTTGTAATTAGATATAATTACATACGAAACGATTTGAACAAACGCGACAAAAATATACGACTGTTGGTGAACAATTTTATTTAATAAAACGAAATTCATTAAATAACATAAACGTATATTAAATATTATGTTGATAATATTTACAAATATTTCGTAACAAATAGCGTCAATTTCGCAAATTTAAAATAAAACAAAGTTATAATATATAAACTTAATTAAATAATTTCCATAAAATACTTCAACCCAAAAATGTAATTAAAAACGTATCTAAAAATGTAACCATTCAAAATAATTTAATTAATAACGATCGGGTAAAATATCACAACGCGGGACAAAGTCCCCTTCCCCTTTCTTTTGGTAAAAAAAAAACGGCCCAAACCACCCTCCCCATCCCCACTCACCACTTTCACACTCTCTCTCTACACTCTCTTTTCTCTCATCTCTCTTTCACCACCACCTACCAAAAACCGCCACAAAACACCACCAAAACTACCACTAAACGGCATCAAATCGCAAAACTCTTTTAGGAAAAACGATCACCGCAACGAGATCTACACATCTATCTTCTCGGATTTTAAAACCAACACCGCGTAAGTTTCCGACATCTTCGTAAACTCTTAGATTTTGACGATTCCTTCAATATTTCTTGTTTATAATACTTAGATTATCATGTTTTAGCGTTTTATACAATCAAAAACGTCCAAATCGACCCAAAACTCGTTGATTTTTAAGATGTTCGTCGAACAGGCGACTACGTCGCTTTTGGCCCAAAAACAGTACTGCGACGCAGGCCTTTGCGTCGCATAATCATCCCCACGTCGCAGATAGCGATGCAACCCGTTACGACGCATTAAATTGCGAACGTCGCCTATGCGACGCAACCCATGACGTCGCAAAACCTGAATGCGACGCAGACCTTTACGTCGCACCTTGCGTCGCACAAGTCAGAACCCTAAAAACATATTTTAAAGTCAAAGTTACTGTAGAAAAGTCAAATTTTACTATAGCAGTTTACTGTAGCAAATGAGATAATAACATTTTTGAACTATTGTAACAACCCCAAATTTAGGGCCAATTTAAAATTTCTCTAATTACGTGTTTACTACTCGTATTTAATATGAAATAGGATTAAATACGTTAACTACCTATTATATATATATAGGTGATATATATATACACGTATACGATTCGTTCAAATCGTGTAAGATTGCAAGTTGTACAAACATACGGACGTTGGTAAAACAATTATTAAATAATGTGGAATTATTTAATTACTTCCACTACTACTTTATATTATGTTCATAATATAAACAAACACGTACGTTTGATTTAAAACGTTAACGAATATTACGAAACTCGACCAACCGACAAAACTAAACAAAAGTTATATTTTATAACTTAGAAACAAACATTATATTTAAATACTCCGACTAAAATATCGAGTAATATTTTGTATTTTAAAACGTGTATTGAAACGCGTATAAAATTAATTTAACGTTTAAACGACCGGGGAGACGAACACCGCACGGAGCGCGAACACGAGGATACGAAAAATGGTGAGATCCACACTTGGTGGACCCCACCAAACCGGCCAAAGGTCAAGGGGACAAACCCCCTCACCTTTCCCTTGTTCATCTAAACACACAAACACACCCTTACTCAATCTCACTTCTCTCTCTCTACCTCTAATCTCTCCCTCTATCTCGGTCTCTCTCTAGCCCAAAAACCACCACAAAAACCCATTAAAACATTAGGCTCGTTTGGAGGATATTGATCGCCGCAACGAGGGCTACGCCTCCATTAATACCTTGGGATCTTCACAATTATCAAATCTGCTCTGATGCTCATTCGGAATGGATAGCAACAGAGTACTAAGTGCCTTGTACTCAGTAGATCTGATTTTCCTCTCTGCTTCAGATGTTGGTGGAGCTCTTGGTTGCTTTACTCCATCACCATCAAGAGTTGCTGGTATACCATTAACAACAACTTCCCACATCTGATAGTCTGTGAGAAGCATATATTGCCTGATTCTGACCTTCCACAGGTCAAACTCATCAGGTTTAAGCATTGGAATCTTTGTTGCTTGAATTCCTTCATTACCTTCAGTCGCCATTGAAATCAAAACTTAATATCTGTACTAAAACTCAAATATTAATACTAATAATCCCAGATCTTCCTGTCTTCAAAGCTTCTCAAGCTCTGATACCACTTTGTTAGTCCCTGTTTAACTTAATAAACAATCGTATGTAATAAGCTTTGAATGTATTATTGAGAAGTTGCGGAATCACACTCAATAATATTAAGAAGATCAATGAATATCAATGAACACAATAATATATCGAAAGCTTCAATCTTATTAATGATATAAGACGAATACACTTGATGTATTAGGGTTACAGAAAACCTTGAAGCTGCGCAAAATTACGTTAACCTATCTAGGTCTAAAGAATCTCTATTTATAACACATAGAGTCCTATACAATCTCCTATACATATGGAATAAAATAACTTCCATAACCGACTCATACTTATCACAAAATCATAAACAGTTGTAACTACCAGTCTGAAGTAAACAGTTGTAACTTGTTTCACATTCAGTGGTAACTGCTTCAATTGTAACATAGACCAAGTACAAATAGACAATCAGTGTTAACTATTTCATATATAACTAACAGTTACAAATATATAAGCAGTTTTAACTACTTACACACACATAACTATCAGTTGTAATCTGTCTTCAATCAGTTGTAACACTTGTCTTCTCGTCAGTTTTCTTCTATCAGTTGTAACTTCGTAAAGACAGTTTTAACCTTCAAAACAAACAGTTTTAATCACTTGTACTCTTCTCATCAGAACTTCAACTCTGACCAGAAACAGTTTTGACCCAACAATCTCCCCCTAAACTTAATCTGTTCTTTACAGCATTAAGTTTCTTTTAATCCTCCATTATGAGCTTCACAAAATTCTTTCAAAACTGTTAGTCTTTTCTTCTCTTTCTCCTATCAATCTCCTCCTTCTTATGAATCTGATTTAATACCATATATACCAATTCCAGAGCTACATCATCTAAAACTGCAGCTTGTAGCCTTGCATTTCTCAAGCCCATCAAAAATCTTAGATTCATATCATAAAATCTATCTGTCAATAACCACATAAACACTGCATCATCCATAACAATCTGATGTACTCCAGGTTTGGCATGATAAATCCAATTTCTGACCTTGCTAAAAGTAGCAAACTGAAATGGAAACTCTTCTGGCTCAAACATAGCTTTAATCCAATGCCATGTAACTTTTTCAACCAGATTATCAAATCTTTTCAAATCTAATTCCTTCTCCATCCCAATCTCATACATTCTCACCAAATCAATCCTACTAATCCTCTTTATCAAATCTCTAAAAGATCTCCACCAAGATACATTTCCATCTGCTCTTTCAATCTTAATCTTGTGAATCTTAACAGGATTGACAAACTGCTCAATAGACCAATCAATGATACCAGGTAATTCAACATTAATTACCTCAGATTCCACTGGTTGTAACAAAATAAACTCCTTCAATTCATCCATATTTCTTTCTCTATCAGAAATCTCATCTAACTCTCTTTCCTTCCTTTCCATTTCATCCTTCTTCCTCTTCTTAGCTTCTATCTTTTCTCTGTTTTCTTTTTCTTCCTTTTCTTTCAATCTTCTTTCCTTTTCAACCTTTTTTCTTTCCTTCTCAGCTTCCTTCTTCTGCTTTTCAGCTTCTTCCTTTTCTTTTTCTTTCTTTTCTTTCACATCAGGATTCATATCATCTTTATCCCATAAAGCCTGCAATCTTTCTAAACTCATCTGTTTCAACGCATTCAAAGGAATAACTCCATTTTTTAGCTTTGCAATTAAATTCTTCTTCATTTGAGCTTTTGTTGGTGGTTTTGCAGCTCTTTTCTTTCTTGTTTCCTCTTCTTTCTTTTTCTTAAGCTGATCAACAAGATATTCAATATCATCCTGTCTCTGCTCTTTCAGCAAATATTCATCCCATTCTGCCACTTGCTCTTTTGTCATTTTTACAAACTTTCCTTCTTCAATCTCAACATCAATCAATTCCTCTGCATTTAGCTCAGCCTGTAATCTTTCTGCATATTCAGTATCATGAGCAATTACTTCTGGTGGCACTGGTTTTTGCTTCTTCTTCTTTGGTTCTTCTACCAGTTTTTCTTTGCCCTTAGCTTTTGGATCTATCTTAGGCAATTCTTTCTGTTGAACAGGAGCAGCAGCAGGTTCTCTAATCTGAAATCCAGGCAAAGATGGTTGTGTTGATTGTTTCTTTGGTGTTTCAACCTTCTTTCCTGTTCCTGTTACCACTGCTATCTCTGGTTTATTCACTTCCTCACCATCATCATCAATCTTCAATTCCTCAGTCTTTTCACCCAAATTTACTTCTGCAGTTTGCTCCACTGACCCAATAACCTCAGTATGATCAGACTTATTGTCATCTGCCACTGGTTCATTCTGTTCTGTTTCCACTGTCTCATATACTGATTCATTTTCTGGCTCTGGATCTGTAGGTGTTGGAGGTGTATGCACAAATTCATCATCCACAGGTTGTTCCATTTCAATCTCTTCATCAACCTTGTCATCATCAGACACAACCTTATCACTCTTTTTCTTCTTATCACCCAAATTTGTCCAGACCTTCTCCCCCTTTTTGAAAGCATTTTGTGGAAAGTTATAAGTATCCACAGGCTCAGAAGTATCATGAACCATAAATTTTCTGCCTTTCTTCAAACATTTAATAACAATCCTCTCTAACTGCTGCACTCTCCTCTGCAATTGAGTGATAATTGCATCCTTAGCTTTGTTCTGCTTCCTCTCCTTAACAAATTCAGCCCACACATAATCAATCATTTTCGTCAATTCCAAGTTAGTTCTAGCCTCAACACCTTCAGGATGTGAATCCTTTGGTGAATCATTGACATCATCAAACTCTGACTCATGCCTAGCATGATCATCAAAGTGCCCTTGGTTCTTGGTACTGGGACCACTAGGATCATCTACAGGTGTAGAATCATTTCCATGTGTTGCCTCTGATTGGGTCTTATTAATGTTACTTCTGTCCTGCTCTGCCAGTGGGCTAGAAGCAGTAGAAGCAGCCCTCTCAGAATGATCATCCTCCTCCTCAGTGATCATCTGCTGTGATGAATCATTTGACTGAGACACCTGAGCAGCAGCAGCCTCAGATGCCTGTTTTCTAGCCTTTTTGGCTTTAGTAGATGTAGTTGTTGTGGTCCCTTGTTTTCTTTTATTACCCCCAACTACTGTGGGTTGAGAAATGGTGGGTGGAACCATTCTCTCAGTAGTTGGTTCAGCATCAGTTGGTGGTACTGATGCTGTGGTGGAAGGTGCAGGAAGCATTGTAGTAAATAATGCTGTAACCTTCCCAGAAAATTTAGTATCTCTCTTCATATTCACAAAAACTTTTGGTTTAAAAGAGACAATACCAATAATTTTCTCAAGTGCAGTTATATTAGAAATTTGTTCATTTAAGAACAACTGCACAAAAAGTGGATACATCAAAAATTTAATCTTTGGCTGCTCAATGTTTCTAAGCATACCAGAAAATATCAGATTTGAAAAATTAAACCTTTGACCAGTTGCAAGACAAGCAATTGCATAAGCAATGTTGCTTCCAAACTGCTCAAAAGATGATCTCTTAGATGATAAGCAGTGCAAAATTGTATGTATTAAAAACCTCCACTGATGAGAAAATAAGGTTTTCTGAAAAGTAAAAACTTCAAAAGAACCTTCATAACCCATCAAGCGTAAAGTATCATACATAACATTATCATCTAAAGAAGTTATACCTGCCTCATCATCTAGTTGTAGTGAAGCCCTAATAGTAGCTTCTGTGACTACAACTCGTGTATCCATAACTTCTGAAACAATTCTTTTAATCCCCTGTTCCTCTTCGATTGTTGCATTCACCCAGAAATTGTTGATATGATCGTGTGATATCCTAGGTGCCACAGTGAGAGCATGACGAATATGTGAAGTACGAAGAAAATCAATGATTTCCACATACTCGTTTGCCTCTGCAGGTTTCATCAAGAATGCAATCATATTGTGATCTTTTCCAATCGGTAGTTGAACAGTAGACGAAGTCGATGCCATGATAAGAAATCAAGTAATCGAAAAGAATCGAAGATGATTATTCAAAATTTAGAATCGATATGACTTAGCGCAGTGGTTTGTATGTGTAATTTTTGAGAGCGTAATGAAAAACCCTAAGTGTTGAAGATTAAGTACTGAAATTAAATCAGTTGTAAGCCCTAATTTGATCAAATCCCCAATTATAACTAAAACAGTGTTAATTAAGCAAAATAACACGTTCAGTGGTAATTGTGAAAATAACCATCAGTGGTAATCAACACTTGGTTTCTCAAATGCATCATTTACATAATAAAGCTAGCAGTGCTAACTTGTACAAGCAGTACCAACCGACCAAGGCAGTGCTAACTTAATACAAGTAGTACTTCAGTTCTAGCAAAATCATATAAACAAAGCAGTGGTTGAATTTTTTTATTTTTTTTTATTTTTTTTTTTATCGAAAATAAAACTCCACAAGCAGTGAAACTTCATAAACACCTGCATAAGTTAAACTCCAAGACATAGCAATATAACCTGCAGTGTTAATTCCCAACAAAAATACAAGTATACAGTGTTAACTATACACTAACAGTGGTGAAATGATTATTACCACTGTTTATACTAAAATTAGTAAACAGTGATAACTATACACATTACACACAATCAGTGTTTAATTAACTAATCAGTATTAACCCAAATGAAAAACACAATAGATACTATTCACAGAAAGCAGTGATAAGAAAATTACTTAAGACAAATTGATCATTCCAATACTAGTAACCAAGAATGTGAATCTGCCTACATCAAAAGCTTTAGTAAACAGATCAGCAAACTGATTATCAGTATGAACTTTCAAAATTTGAATAAGTCTTTTCTCATTACAATCTCTAATGAAATGATATCTAATTTCAATGTGCTTTGTTTTAGAATGTTTAACTGGGTTATTTATAATACTGATTGCAGAGCTATTATCAATAAAAATATGAGTATTAAGAAAGGTAAAACCGTAATCTAACATCTGATTCTGAATCCATAGCACTTGAGCACAGCAACTTGCAGCTGCTACATACTCTGCCTCTGCTGTAGATGTAGATACAGTGGTTTGTTTCTTGCATTGCCATGAAACCAATCTATCTCCCAAAAATTGACAACCTCCTGATGTAGATTTCCTGTCCAGATTAGCTCCTCCATAATCACTATCTGTGTAAGCTATCAGATCAAAAGAATTAAACATTGGATACCAAAGGCCCAATTTTGGTTGACCCTTTAAATATCTAAATATTCTTTTGACTGCTAGAAGATGTGATAGCTTTGGATTAGCTTGAAATCTTGCACATAAACACACTGCAAACATGATGTCAGGCCTTGATGAAGTGAGATACATAAGAGACCCAATCATTGATCTGTAAAGATGTTCATCCACACTCTCCCCCTCAAGATCTGCATGTAATTTCTTGTTTGTCTCAACTGGTGTGCTTGCCATTTTAGCATCTTTGTACCCAAACCGATCCAGTATATCATTAACATACTTACTTTGATGAATAAAAATTCCTTCTTTCTGTTGCTTCACTTGCAGCCCCAAGAAAAATGTTAATTCTCCCATAGAGCTCATTTTGAACTTTTCATGCATCAATGATTCAAACTCCTTGCAAAGACTGTCCTTTGTTGAACCAAAAATAATATCATCTACATAGACTTGAACCAGTAGGATATCATTCTTAATTCTTTTAGTAAACAAAGTTTTATCTATTGCACCCCTTTTGAATCCATTCTGCAACAGTTAATCTGAAAAAGTATCATACCAGGCTCTAGGTGCTTGGTGTAAGCCATAAAGAGCCTTATCCAGTTTAAAAACTTTATCAGGAAACTTAGAATCTTCAAACCCTGGTGGTTGACATACATAAACCTCTTCCTGTATAGTGCCATACAGAAAAGCACTCTTAACATCCATCTGATACACAATGAATCCTTTGAATGAAGCATAAGCCAAAAACAATCTAATTGCCTCTATTCTTGCAACAGGTGCAAAAACCTCATCATAATCAATCCCCTCTTCTTGTGAATACCCCTGTGCAACCAATCTAGCCTTGTTTTTGATCACTATACCTCTTTCATCCTTCTTGTTTTTGAAAATCCATTTAGTACCAATTGCCCTCTTCCCTTTAGGCAAATCAACCAATGTCCAGACTTCTTGAATCTTAAACTGAAGCAACTCCTCTTGCATAGCTTCAATCCAACTAGGATCTCTCAAAGCTTCAGTAACCTTCTTTGGTTCTGTTTGAGACAGAAAACAGGCAAACAAAGAAGTATTAACAGCTTCTGTATCAAGATTTACTTCGTCCTCATTTGCTGAAGCTTCAAACATCTGACTTTGATTTCTTGTTTTAACAGCAGATTCAATATCTCCTATTACATTCTCAAGTGGATGATCTTTATGAGTAATGTATTTAGATGCTGCTGTTTCTTCAATCCTCTCCTCCAAGTTGGTAAAATTTCCTTCTTGTCCAGACTCACTACTTGACACTTCTCTTGCAATTCTCTTTGACACAGGAGTAGAGCTCATCAAATGTAGATAATTCAATTGTTCCTGCTCCTTGTCAAGATGCTTTGTTGGTGTCTGAGCAACATCCACACTTGCCTTTGTATACCTCTGTACTGGACTCATATCACTGTCCTCTGCACTGTCTTCAATAACAGGTATATCAGAATCATCAACATGAGAAAATGATGTTTCATCAGATTTTCCTGTTTCCATATCCTGTGATGTCTTTGATTGATCAGTATCAAACACTTCTGGGGGATCAGGAGACCAAATTGGAAATAATATGTATTCCAATGAATCCTTCTTCATTCCAGCTGATATTCCTGAGTCTGATCTACCTTCTCCATCACCTGTACCTGTATTTGTACCTGCACTTGTACCTGCACTAGTATCCACATTTGTATATCTAAAAGCAGTATTAAGTGCATCAATATCAAACAGTGATTCAGGACCTTTTCCTTCAGGATTAACAGTGTTTTCATTAAAAGTGATGTGCACAGATTCCTCTATGATCCTGGTCCTTTGATTGAATACCCTATAAGATTTACTTTGAATAGAGTAACCAACAAATATCCCCTCATCTGCCTTACTTTGAAATTTACCTAATTGATCTTTGGTATTTAAGATAGTACAAGGACACCCAAAAGATTTTAAGAAACTAACCAAAGGTTTTCTCTTAAACAACAGTTCATATGGTGTCTTGTTATGAGGCTTAACAACTAATACTCTATTCTGAACATAGCAAGCTGTGCTAACTGCCTCTGCCCAAAAGGACATAGGTAGCTTTGCATCAGATAGCATGGTTCTAGCAGCCTCAATCGGTGTCCTATTCCTCCTTTCAGCTACTCCATTTTGTTGAGGAGTTCTAGGTGCACTAAATTCTCTCTTAATACCTTTAACTTCACAAAATTTATCCATCTCATGATTTTTAAATTCTGTTCCATTATCACTTCTGATGATCTTCACTCTTTTATCAAATTGATTTTCCATCTTAGTTATAAATGATCTAAGTATTTCACCTGTCTCATCCTTTGTCCTAAGAAAGAAAACCCATGTAAATCTAGTGTAATCATCAATAATCACAAAGCAGTAAGACTTTTTCCCCATACTACTTATACTGGTTGGTCCAAATAAGTCCATATGCAATAAGTGTAAGGGTGTGCTATTTGTGTTCACAGATTTGGACTTAAATGAAGATTTGTGTTGCTTTCCCTTCTGACAAGAAACACAATGATCATCACATGAATAGACCTTTTCAGGCAAACCTCTAACAAGCTTGTTTTTGACAAGTTTATTAATGGTTTTGAAATTCATGTGACACATCCTCCTATGCCACAATTCAGATTCATTCACACTTGCTTTAGAAATAAGGCAGTTTAAATCAGGTTGAGGTGTCATATTTACTAAGTCACACTTATAGACATTATCTTGCCTTGGAATTCTCATTAAAATCATGTTTTCAGGTATTTTGAAATCCTTGGACAAGATAAGGCATTCAGTGTCAGTAAAATGAACTGGGTTCTTTTTATCTGTGATTTGACTCACACTTAGTAAATTATACCTCAATTGTTCCACAAAATAAACATTATCAAAACTTAGCTTTTCACTCTGAACTGTTCCTTTTCCTGTGATCCTTCCTCCTTTTGGATTACTTCCAAAAGCTACATATCCTCCATCAAAAGATTTGAAATCCTGCAGCTTTTCTTTGTCTCCAGTCATGTGCCTTGAGCATCCACTATCAATGTGCCATAAGCTTTTAGGCTTGCCCTGCACAAACAGTCAAAAAGAGAATTAATTTCTCTTGGGAACCCAAACCAATTTGGCTTTGGGTTTCCCATGTGCATTCACATATTCAACTTTCTTGAAGATTATTGATTGTGATGCACTGTTGGAATTTGGATCTGTTAATTTATCAGTCTTAATAGGTGTCCAAATCCAACTAATTTTAGACTTAACAGTGTTCTTTGGCTTAACAGTGTTAACTGGTTTACCAAATGAAAGATCAGTGTTAATTTTGTTAACACTGTTCTTGTTTTTAGTTTCCACTGTTTTAGTCTTTAAGCTTTTGGCTAAATTTGTTATTACTGCTGCAGTAGATTTACCTGTAGCAGCGCTTAACTTGTTAGCCTTTGAGTTTATCTTCTGAACTCTGGCAGTACGATTAACTTTTGATTGAAAATTTTGTTTGTTAATCATATTTGCTTTTGTCCATGACTGTTTTCTAAACCTTTGAACATTCTCAGACTTATGATAACAGTCATATTGAAGATGACCCATTTTTCCACATATAAAGCAAGACATTTCTTTAATCACAGTGACATTATTACCCAGTTTCTGTGAAATCATTTGATTCCAGTTTCTTTGATTACCTCTGGGTTTTTGCTTTTGAAAATTCTGTGAAGAAGAAGTACTTGCTTTACATTTACAATTAACACAGTTATTCACAACAGATTTAACAACAGGTTTAGTAACTGAATTAACTGTATTACTAACATATCCTAACCCATGTTTAGATTTGTTAGTATTCATGCTCACTTTCTCTAAATCCAATTTAGCCTTTTCCTGAAACATTTTCTTACCCTCTTCTAGTTTATCAGTTTTAAGATTAGAAACTAGATCAGTAATTACTCTTTTCACATCCTCACATGTTGACTCAGACTTAGATGATTCAGTTTTTGCACTCTTCTCACTATCAGATGTCCTATCACTCTGATCATCTACTTCAGTCCAGTCACTAACTTCACCTTCTACAAACAGTTCATCATCAGATAAACTTTTAATTGGATCAGCCTTTTTAACCTCATCTATCATTCCTCTTTTAAGTGAATTGATATCAATTTCACTTTTAGGAGGAAAGTAGGTGTGATTATAAGGTGGAGGTACATTATTGTACCCTAATCCAGTCTTAAGTTTATCATGAATCTGTGAATTAATAAGTTTATTTACACTCTTTGAAGCATGTTCTAACTTACTTACATCAAGCCTTATACTATCTCTTTCACATGTGACCTCAGTAAGTTTCTTAGATAATAACTCAACTTTATCTTTAAAAGTGTCTCTTTCCCACCTAGCATATTCAATGTCATATTTAAACTGTGTTGCATTGACTTCATATGCCTTTATTTGATTTTCCAGATTTTCAATGACTGCTATGGTGTGTTTACTTTTGATTTCCCATTGTTTTAGTTCCTCACACACTTTTATATTATGATCTCTGTAGTGTTTAACAGTTTGTTTACAAACAGCAGAACATAATTTATTTTGTACCTCAGAAGGAACTTCTGACTTTTTGTCAGATTCTGCAATGGCCATGAGACATTGATTCTTCACAACATGCTCTTCTTGATCACTCCAGTCCCATCCACAGCCATCCATAGACACCAAGGCATTTGCTGAAGCCCCCTGAATTGGAATATTTCTAGTCTGTGTTCCAGTGCTTCCAGATCTCTGACCATTACCATTCTGCTCTTGTCTAGGGTTTCTGCATTCTCTGGCAAAGTGTCCCATCTTGTGACAGTTGAAACACTCAATCTTGCTCTTATCAAACCAATTTGCATCATTCCTTTTGTATGCAAAATTATTCCTGCCAGTCCTCTGCATGAACCTTTTTGCTCTCTGAGTAATCAATGCAATTTGCCACTTGATGTCCATCTCCTCTAGATCATCACCATCAAATTGTTCCAGATCTTCATTAGTAAGTGAAGAATTCACATTACTTGCAAAGAAAGATTCTAAGATCTGATCATTAGAACTATTTGATGATGATCATGCTCCCCCTGAAACATAAGTAGAACCCATTTGACTTGATTCTACCTTTGTTCCAGCCATAGACATAAAAGCAGCATTATGACTATATCCAGTTGCTTGCTTCTTACTTTCCACCTCAGACTCAAAATTCCTCAGATCATTGTATATATCTTCAAGTTCCTTAACTTCAATGTCTGAACTCTGCCTCAATCCAACAGTATAGATTGTCCATTCATCACCTAATGATCTTAAGAATTTTCTGTTAAGATCTTCTTTGTCAATCTTAACCTTGTGATTTTCCAATTCTCCAACTAATTTAGTAAACCTATCAAAGGTTTGAGTTAGAGTTTCAGTTTTCACATGGCTAAAATTTTCAAATTGTTGCTTTAACAGAGATCTTTTATTCTTTTTGGTGTTATCATTACCACCAAACCTCTTCTCAATCGCCTCCATTAATACCTTGGGATCTTCACAATTATCAAATCTGCTCTGATGCTCATTCGGAATGGATAGCAACAGAGTACTAAGTGCCTTGTACTCAGTAGATCTGATTTTCCTCTCTGCTTCAGATGTTGGTGGAGCTCTTGGTTGCTTTACTCCATCACCATCAAGAGTTGCTGGTATACCATTAACAACAACTTCCCACATCTGATAGTCTGTGAGAAGCATATATTGCCTGATTCTGACCTTCCACAGGTCAAACTCATCAGGTTTAAGCATTGGAATCTTTGTTGCTTGAATTCCTTCATTACCTTCAGTCGCCATTGAAATCAAAACTTAATATCTGTACTAAAACTCAAATATTAATACTAATAATCCCAGATCTTCCTGTCTTCAAAGCTTCTCAAGCTCTGATACCACTTTGTTAGTCCCTGTTTAACTTAATAAACAATCGTATGTAATAAGCTTTGAATGTATTATTGAGAAGTTGCGGAATCACACTCAATAATATTAAGAAGATCAATGAATATCAATGAACACAATAATATATCGAAAGCTTCAATCTTATTAATGATATAAGACGAATACACTTGATGTATTAGGGTTACAGAAAACCTTGAAGCTGCGCAAAATTACGTTAACCTATCTAGGTCTAAAGAATCTCTATTTATAACACATAGAGTCCTATACAATCTCCTATACATATGGAATAAAATAACTTCCATAACCGACTCATACTTATCACAAAATCATAAACAGTTGTAACTACCAGTCTGAAGTAAACAGTTGTAACTTGTTTCACATTCAGTGGTAACTGCTTCAATTGTAACATAGACCAAGTACAAATAGACAATCAGTGTTAACTATTTCATATATAACTAACAGTTACAAATATATAAGCAGTTTTAACTACTTACACACACATAACTATCAGTTGTAATCTGTCTTCAATCAGTTGTAACACTTGTCTTCTCGTCAGTTTTCTTCTATCAGTTGTAACTTCGTAAAGACAGTTTTAACCTTCAAAACAAACAGTTTTAATCACTTGTACTCTTCTCATCAGAACTTCAACTCTGACCAGAAACAGTTTTGACCCAACACGAACACATATAAGATTACACTTATTTAAACACGAGATTACACTCGGACACACTTAGGAGATTACACTCCAACAAACATACACTTGTACAATTACACGGGATTGCACCCGATACGGACTTACGAGTTTACACTCAATACTCACGTGTGGGATTACACGCAAACTAAATACGAGCTTACACTCGAACACTTATGAGATTTCACTCGTACACTTTATGGTTACGCCCACTCGGATTTACATCCGTACGAAAGATACGCGTTGCAATACAGATGTATATAAAACTATACGAGTACAACAAATACATAATAATAATAGATAAGATTATTATTATACGCCAACACCAACGGGCCGTACAACGTTTCTACAAACTATGAATTACAAACAATTACAAACATACAAACAACTAATGGACATTAACTAGTTTGGGAACAACTAGCATGGATACTTTACAAGTATTCCATTTACTTACTGAACCTTATGCGTAATAGGACGCTAAGGGTTGATAGTTCGGGATACTACTTTGCTTGATTTACTGCATCTTCTGCTAGACTCAGGTGAGTCTCACAGCCCCTATTTTACTGGTTTCACTCAGGGGTGAGATGCATTACTGTTTTACATGAACACACTTACTTACTGCTGCCATGATTTAAATTACGGTAATGATATATGGATACGCCAATTGCATGAGTTTTCGACTAATCCAATGAAAGCCTCCTAATCATAGTTGTTAGTTATGGGATAAGCGCGAGTTTTAGTATATGGATCCATATGGGACTGACAATCCCCGCCCGGGGTAGCACGCACTACCACGAACCGTTCTTGTATAAACGGGCATTTCTTACTTGTCGCACCCCCAAAACACGTGGCAGCGGAAACATGAGTTGTCATGGGGGCGCCGACCAAATCAAATATCATTACACAAAGATTAAAGCAAACGACCTCTATATGAGACGTTTGAAAATATTACATTACCATAATTTCAAATTGTTTACAACCGTTATACAAAACATTGGAGTTCGCATAAAATATGTAGATTACATAACTACTAACTAGAGTAAAATGCAATCTAAGTCCTTTGAGTTTGAAAGCAATGCGACTCGAGCTACGCTATCCATAAGCGTCCTACTGCTGGGGGTTACCTGAGAAATACATACTAAAAGGTCAACATAAAGTTGGTGAGTTCATAGAGTTGTGTAAATGTTGGTATAAAACCAATTGTTATAAAACACGAGTTATGAAACACAAGATTTTAATCGTTGTATCATTCAACAATGATAAGTAAATGTATCGTTATCAAACGATAAGTAAATGTGTTGAGTAAATGTATCGTTAACAAACGATAAGTAAATATGTAGTTGCACGAATGCAAAAAGATGTATCGTTAACAAACGATAAGTAAATATGTAATAGCACGAATGCAAAAAGATGTATCGTTAACAAACGATAAGTAAATATGTAATTGCACGAATGCAAAAAGATGTATCGTTAACAAACGATAAGTAAATATGTAATTGCACGAATGCAAAAAGATGTATCGTTAACAAACGATAAGTAAATATGTAATTGCACGAATGCAAAAAGATGTATACCATTTGCCATGAGCTCATAGTCCGAAGCTTAACAATGTGTGCCGTGCCTCTTTCGAGTACACGATCGTGGGTGCCCCAATGCAAGTGTCTAATCCGGTACACTCGTTATGAACAAATATTAATACGTCCGTTTGACAGGTTAGCGCGACTAACCCGGACGGGGATTGTCAGTCCCAAATAGATCTATTTACTAATATTCACGCTTTAGCAAAACTAACAAACTATGATGTGTAGGGCCTTTGTGGATTAGTGTGTTAACTCATGCAATCCGTATAGCGTTGTTTATGGTACTTGTGTTCATAAAAGCAGTTGTGTAAATCAAATGTATACAAAGCAGTTGCAAAGCAATTGTATAAAACAGTTGTAGTATGTATTATCCCCCAAAATAGTTATAAAAATGTAAAAAGAGGGGCTATGAAACTCACCTGAGTCCTAGCAAATAGCAAGCAATATCAATTAGCAAGCAATGTGTGGTCCGAAGTGCAACCTTCTAACGTCCTAAACGTATAAGGTTGTATGAGTAGATGTCTAGAAAGATCATCTATGTAAGTGGAGGGTTAATGTCCACTTAAATCACAATGTAGGTGGAGGGTTAATGTCCACCTAAGGCTAGTTCATCCAACTAGTATGTCCAAATAAGTTGTTCATGTTGTTTATCAAAAACGTGTACGACCCGTTGGTGAAAGTTTGTAATAATAATTCATTAGTACATATCGTGTGTTGCAAACCAATTATTTTAGTTTGTATAAGTCTTAAACCGTAGGTCAAAGTTGGTCAACTCGTTGGTCAAAGCTGGTCAAACCTGGTCAAACTGGTCAAACCTGGTCAAACCTGGTCGAACTGGTCAAACCTGGTCGAACTGGTCAAACCTGGTCAAACTGGTCAAACCTGGTCAAACCTGGTCAAACTGGTCAAACCTGGTCAAACCTGGTCAAACCTAGTATCACTAGCAAAATGTAGCATCACTAGCAAAATATAGCATCACTAGGTTAGTGTCTCTACTTGAGACTTAGGATATTTTCAGAAAATGTGGCATCACTAGCAAAATGTAGCATCACTAGCAAAATGTAGCATCACTAGCAAAATGTAGCATCACTAGCAAAATGTAGCATCACTAGGATAGTGTCTCTACTTGAGACTTAGGATATTTTCAGAAAATGTTAAGTGTCGGTTTCTAATTCGGGAAACTTTCTAAGTTTAGTCTTTGGCCCAAGTTACTAACTAAGTCATCCAAACCCATTTTTGTTACCACTTTCCAAAAATAGTAAGTTTTGTCGTTTTTAGAAACCGAGCCGTTTTTGTTGACTTGGTCAAACCGACTCGGTTTGACCCGAAACTTTTACCCAACCCACATTTCAGTTAAATAAGCTTATAAAATATGTCGGTTCATGTCGGGATTATTTCGAGGTGTCGGTTTTAAATTCGCATCTTAAAACTTCAAGATTCAACGTTTTCGGTTTTTGTCGGTTTATTACGCCAACTGATTTCACCTATCTATAGTCCAAATCAAACTTCCAAATTTTTACCAACTGATTTACTGAGTGTCTTGACTAACATATCAAATTTTCAGCTTCTAACAAGTCCATTAACATAGTTAAATAAAGCCGCGTAACAACCGAACACATTTTATCGAAAAACTTCCTGGTCAGTCTTATAAATTGGTTCGTAGAGAAAAACGAGTACGTTTCTGGAAAAAGTGTAAAACACGAAAGTTGTAGATCTTTTCGATACGCAAATTTTAAAAAAAAAAATCGTTGTCTAACTCTTAACAGAGCTCAAGTTATGGCCGATTCTGTGGACTGATTTTCTGGAGACAGATTCCGTCACATTTTGCATGTTCAAATGTGTTGTATAAAAACAATTTTTAAGCTTATTCTTGGACATAAACATGTTAGATGAACATTATAACATCATAATCAGTAGTATTTAAGTAAAATAAATGAAGGGTTTTGAGGATTTCTTACAAAGAAATGATAGAAAAAGGAAGAAGATGATGAAGAGGTCTTGATTCTTGCTTCCACTAGCTTTCTTTCTTCAACTTGATGGTGTTTATGTGGTAATGTATGGTGGTTTGAGGGCTGAGTTTTTCCTCAGATTTTTAGTGTGAGAAAGAGTATAGAGAGAGGTGAGAGCAACTAGTTGAGTGTTTGAGTGATGAATGAGAAGTGCATGTGGGTTTGGTGGTGAAAGGGAATATCATCATATTGCATGAATGCATGAAGTTTGTATGGGTTTGGAGGAAGGTGGGCACATGGGGGCAGCAAGGGGGCCGGCCATGGGGGGGGGGGCCCACACAAGGGTATTTTGGTCATTTTACATTTCTAGCTTAAATCGTTGCGTTTTACGTTCGTTTACCCGATTGTTTAAACGTTTATTTATACGTTAAACGTTTTATGCGTGTTTTTAAGTGACGACATAAATTTCGATATTTTTGATTGAGATATTTACCAAAGTACTTAAAAACATTTATAAAAATGTTCCGTTAATTTGTCGGCCTCGATTTGCGTGTTTGTTCTACGGCGGTTTAATCGCGTAACGTTATTTTGAGTCGTTTAGATTAACGATATAATTTGGATGAATTTCCATTGAAGTATTATTTAAAATACTTAATTTAGGTTGTCAATTTAATTATTGACGTTCGTTTGATTGTCGAAATAAATTCGCGCGTTATCGTTGCGTTTGAGACGTTTTAACCGAAACGTCTAGGTTTTTCGAGTATTATTTTAGCAAAATAATAGATAATGATAAATAACTTCTAAAAATAGATTAAAGTTATTTATAGAAATGTTTTCACCAACGTCGTATTTAAACTGTGTCGGACTCCATCCGATAATAAAATGTACGATTTAAACAAATCGCAAATGTGTGCAAATATAATAACATATATTAATACACATAATGATACACATAATTCACCCTAATTACATGTATTAGCAAAATGATTAGGAACTAACACTAGCCCTAATTGGTCGGGTGTCACATTCTCCCCCTGTTAGAAGAATTTCGTCCCGAAATTAGCTTGTTGTCGTGGTCTGAGGGGCATCTAAGAATAGATGTGGGTATTTCAGTCGCATTTGGTCTTCCCGTTCCCAAGTGAATTCAGGACCGCGCCTAGAATTCCACCGGACTTTAACGATGGGAATACGACTCTGTTTCAATCGTTTGACCTCACGGTCCATGATTTCTATCGGTTCCTCTACAAAATGGAGTTTATCGTCGATATGGATTTCGTCGAGAGGAATAACAAGTGTCTCATCAGACAGACATTTCTTCAGGTTAGAAATGTGAAAAGTGTTGTGCACACTACTGAGTTGTGGCGGTAGCTGCAGTCGATATGCCACCGGACCAATTCTTTCAAGAATCTCAAAAGGTCCGATGTACCTAGGGTTTAGCTTACCGCGTTTACCAAAACGAATGACACCTTTCCAAGGTGATACTTTCAAGAGTACTCGGTCCCCAACCTGGAACTCGAGTGGTTTGCGTCTCACGTCAGCGTAACTTTTCTGACGATCACGTGCGGCTTTTAGCCGGTTTTGAATGGTCACGATTTTCTCGGTCGTTTCATGGATGATTTCAGGACCAGTGAGTTGGCTATCGCCGATTTCGGTCCAACAAATGGGTGATCGGCACTTTCTACCATAAAGTGCCTCGAAGGGTGCAGCATCAATGCTGGTGTGATAACTGTTGTTGTAGGAGAACTCACACAAAGGTAGGTGGTTTTCCCAGTTTTTGCCGAAGTCAACTACGCACGCGCGCAACAAATCTTCTAAAGTTTGGATGGTTCGTTCACTTTGACCATCGGTTTGTGGGTGATAAGCGGTACTCATATCCAGACGAGTACCGAGAGCTTTCTGAAGTGTTTGCCAAAATCGAGAGGTGAAGCGGCTATCTCTATCGGAGATGATCGAGATGGGTATGCCGTGTCGTGCTACGACCTCTTTGATGTAGATGCGAGCCAAGCGCTCCATCTTGTCGGTTTCTTTGATAGCTAGGAAATGGGCAGATTTCGTGAGACGATCAACGATCACCCAAATGGTATCGCAACCGCCCGGTGTCTTTGGTAGTTTAGTAATGAAGTCCATAGTTATGTTTTCCCATTTCCATTGAGGTATCTCGGGTTGTTGGAGTAACCCAGAAGCTTTCTGGTATTCGGCCTTAACCTTGGCACAGGTTAGACACTTACTAACATACGTGGCTATGTCAGCTTTCATGTTGGGCCACCAATACCGTTGTTTGACGTCATGATACATCTTGTCAGAACCAGGATGTATGGAGTATCGGGATTTGTGAGCTTCATCCATGACCAAATCTCGTAGGTTCCCAAAGTTAGGTAACCAAATTCGGTTGGAGAAGTATCGGGTTCCATCGGATTTGCTTTCAAATTGTTTTTCCATGCCTCGCAAGGCCTCGTTTTTAATGTTTTTCTCGTTGAGTGCTTCGAGTTGAGCGGAATGGATTTGAGAAATGAAATCGTTGTGGATGGTTAAACCAAGTGCTCGAACTCGAAGGGGTTTCACTCGTTCTTTTCGGCTTAGGGCATCGGCAACAACGTTAGCCTTACCCGGGTGGTATCGGATTTCGCAGTCGTAGTCACTAAGTAACTCGACCCAGCGACGTTGTCTCATGTTTAGGTCCTTCTGATCAAAGATATGTTGAAGGCTTTTGTGGTCAGTGAAGATAGTACACTTGGTACCATATAGGTAGTGTCTCCAAATTTTGAGCGCAAAAACAACGGCTCCTAGTTCGAGGTCATGAGTGGTGTAGTTCTTTTCATGGATTTTCAGTTGCCGGGAGGCGTAAGCGATGACCTTATCACGTTGCATTAACACACAACCTAGTCCTTGATGTGAGGCGTCGCAGTAAACTACGAAATCATCGGTGCCTTCGGGTAAGGATAGGATTGGTGCACTGCAGAGTTTCTGTTTAAGGAGTTGAAAAGCCGACTCCTGTTTGTCGGTCCAGTCGAATTTCTTGTCTTTCTGAGTCAAGGAGGTTAATGGTTGAGCAATTTGGGAAAAATTCTCGATGAATCGCCGGTAATACCCAGCGAGACCTAAAAATTGTCGGACCTCGGTTGGTGTAGTTGGTGCTTTCCAGCACTTGATGGCCTCGATTTTTGCTGGATCAACACGTATCCCTTGGCTATCAACGACATGCCCTAGGAATTGTACTGTTTGCATCCAGAACTCACACTTGGAGAACTTGGCGCATAACTCCTCGTGTCTGAGTAATTCCAAGATAGTTTTGAGGTGTCGGCCATGTTCTGTTTCGTTGCGAGAGTAGATTAGAATGTCGTCAATGAAGACGATGACAAACTTATCTAGGTAAGGTTATCACACCCGATTCATAAGATCCATGAATACAGCCGGTGCGTTGGTTAAGCCAAAAGGCATCACTTGGAATTCGTAATGCCCGTAGCAGGTTCGGAATGCGGTTTTTGGAATGTCGGCGTCTCGAACGCGAAGTTGGTGATAACCAGACCGAAGGTCGATCTTTGAGTAAAAGCTCGAACCTCACAGTTGGTCAAAAAGGTCATCGATTCTAAGAAGTGGGTATCGATTCTCGATGGTTAATTTATTTAGTTCTTGGTCTACCGGTCTCCCCTTGTTTGATCAAAGTTCCACCGGTAATGATGGGAACACTAGCGGTTTTCTAGAGACCATTGCTTTAGGAACAGTGTTTGGACAATCGGTCTATGCTTATGATGATATGGATAATCGATTTTGACGGTTATGAGATCTATGTGGGAAATGTTCGCTTGCGATGGTGTAAAATCAGTCGATAAATTTCTACGATAATAGTTTGCTTGGAACTATTAAGTCCATTGAAAACTTGAGTAATTCAAAATATGTTGGAAAAATCTGGTTGTCAATAAGACGTTGAAAATTTCTGTCTAGCCAATTTAATTGAACGTTAGAAGTTGTAAATAGTTCCAGGTAGTTGTTTGGTGAAAATTCTTTGAAAACTTGAATCGGTAGAAATCTGTTGAAAAATCTCTTGAAAACTCTTGTTATTGTAAAGTGTTGAAATTTTTAGTTGATTCTTATAGTGGTGTCTCCTTAAACGAAAGGGGGACAAAAGAATGAATTAGATCTTAGTATGAGAGCTAAGATTGTCACATTCATGATTAAGAGCAATATGTGGCTTCATAGTACGACGGTAAATCAGTACATTGTAATATGATTTGTAACTAATAAGGCGCAAGGTTAATAGGTTGATAGTTTATAGAATTCAAGGTTTACAAAACATGCCAGGCATCGTTACATCCGGACGAATACATAAGTCTTATACAAAATGTGATGGGGTTTTATACACCCATCGATAGATCATCGAGCTAACACTAGCTATGATCACCGTTGTTCGAGTCTACTTCTAATCTATTCTAAATTCAGGTCGTGTGGATAGTAACGTGCTTCGAGCATGTCACTGTATTGCGGAAGTGCAGAGTGGAGTAAGATATTGTCTGTTGAGTGTTGGCACATTCCTTTGATCCACGTTTTTGTTATTTGCTTAAAATGAGTGGCCACTTCCTTCCAGTAGTGAATCCTATCCCTGATTCGGTCGGGAATAGACCTTTTCAGAATCCTCAATTCTTGCTCGTAGGTCTTACACCTAAGCTTGAGCTCCCAATTGCGGCCATCTAAATCTTCGGCCTGATCTCTCACTCTTTCGTATTCCTCGATGCCAATCGTTCCGAAATTGGGTTGCTCATTTTCCTCCATCACGATTTCTCCCATTGGTGCTATTTCCTCATCGAGGTATGTGTACTGAATCTGTTCTTTGCAGATTAGGTCGTCATCTGACGAGTAGTCGTTCTTAGAGGAGTTTGCCATCTTTTTCGGGAGGGCGTTCTATTAAGACAATGAATCAACAACAAGCAGGTTTAGTCAATATCGTAGTTTCAAAGAGTAGTCACAAGAATGACCGGGTAGTGTTTTCAAAGTAGTCACTCATGACTATGTTGTTTGGAAATGAACCAATGCTTGGTGAAGGTGTTTAGACAATTGATAAATTCATAGCTGCGGGTAGTCCTTGCAGTAGTGATTAGAATGTTCAAATCATAGTTTGAAATAGTTTGAAGTAGTTTATAGATTTAGTCGTTGTAAGTATCCCTCGCAATACTAATCCAGTGATGTTTGGAACAGACAAAGTCACGAATCAAGTTATGAGTAAATCGTTTGACAAACGTGTCAAAATGGTGACCAAACATGATCAAGTAGTAAGTCTCGTGTTTGAAAGGATTGTTGACATACAAGTCAAAGAGTGATCAATCATGATCAAGTAAAGAGTTGAGTGGATTGTTGAAGTTCATTCAATTGTTGGAAAAATCATTTCCGATAAGTAGGTGTGTCTGTTCCTCTAGTCGTGTGTAGCACGCATGCCTTATGGGTCTACGATATAAGTGGGAATGATGAGTGCGTACTAACAGGAGTAAGTTCGTTTAGGTGACGGAGTATCGTATGGTCTAAGTTCTATATCGTTTTCCCCGAGTGATTTAGTTGTGAGCGGAAAGAAGAAAGTGAAATAGGTGTCACTTGTTTGGGTGGCGAATCCAAAGGTGGATTCTCCCCAAGTGAGTTCGATTCGATTATATCGTTGCCCGATTCGGTTGAGCGAGTGGTACCGCGAAAGTCTCCACAGTGGTAAGTAAGGTTTGTGTTTCGTGTTCGATGTCACGCGACATAGTTGTGGGAGTGGTTGCCATATAGAGTGGCAAGGAGTTTAATATACGGGAAGTTGAGGTCATATATAGCAATATAATAACCTAGCACATAAGCACGTATAAGGTTGGTCCCGTTCTATCCTCGGTTCGCGTTGTCTACCGCACCCTCGCTTACTATAACCATTTCAGGTCTTGCATCAAATATCCTTTAATTGTACATAGTTGATCAGGCTATGTTAAATTAAGTTCAATTGATGCAATTACTGAACTAGTCATACCAAACAAGAATACTAACCTAACGGTCATAGTCTAGGTCACTAATGCAATCCTAGTTCGCTATAACCTTAGGCTCTGATACCAATCTGTCGCACCCCCAAAACACGTGGCAGCGGAAACATGAGTTGTCATGGGGGCGCCGACCAAATCAAATATCATTACACAAAGATTAAAGCAAACGACCTCTATATGAGACGTTTGAAAATATTACATTACCATAATTTCAAATTGTTTACAACCGTTATACAAAACATTGGAGTTCGCATAAAATATGTAGATTACATAACTACTAACTAGAGTAAAATGCAATCTAAGTCCTTTGAGTTTGAAAGCAATGCGACTCGAGCTACGCTATCCATAAGCGTCCTACTGCTGGGGGTTACCTGAGAAATACATACTAAAAGGTCAACATAAAGTTGGTGAGTTCATAGAGTTGTTTAAATGTTGGTATAAAACCAATTGTTATAAAACACGAGTTATGAAACACAAGATTTTAATCGTTGTATCATTCAACAATGATAAGTAAATGTATCGTTATCAAACGATAAGTAAATGTGTTGAGTAAATGTATCGTTAACAAACGATAAGTAAATATGTAGTTGCACGAATGCAAAAAGATGTATCGTTAACAAACGATAAGTAAATATGTAATTGCACGAATGCAAAAAGATGTATCGTTAACAAACGATAAGTAAATATGTAATTGCACGAATGCAAAAAGATGTATCGTTAACAAACGATAAGTAAATATGTAATTGCACGAATGCAAAAAGATGTATACCATTTGCCATGAGCTCATAGTCCGAAGCTTAACAATGTGTGCCGTGCCTCTTTCGAGTACACGATCGTGGGTGCCCCAATGCAAGTGTCTAATCCGGTACACTCGTTATGAACAAATATTAATACGTCCGTTTGACAGGTTAGCGCGACTAACCCGGACGGGGATTGTCAGTCCCAAATAGATCTATTTACTAATATTCACGCTTTAGCAAAACTAACAAACTATGATGTGTAGGGCCTTTGTGGATTAGTGTGTTAACTCATGCAATCCGTATAGCGTTGTTTATGGTACTTGTGTTCATAAAAGCAGTTGTGTAAATCAAATGTATACAAAGCAGTTGCAAAGCAATTGTATAAAACAGTTGTAGTATGTATTCTCCCCCAAAATAGTTATAAAACTGTAAAAAGAGGGGCTATGAAACTCACCTGAGTCCTAGCAAATAGCAAGCAATATCAATTAGCAAGCAATGTGTGGTCCGAAGTGCAACCTTCTAACGTCCTAAACGTATAAGGTTGTATGAGTAGATGTCTAGAAAGATCATCTATGTAAGTGGAGGGTTAATGTCCACTTAAATCACAATGTAGGTGGAGGGTTAATGTCCACCTAAGGCTAGTTCATCCAACTAGTATGTCCAAATAAGTTGTTCATGTTGTTTATCAAAAACGTGTACGACCCGTTGGTGAAAGTTTGTAATAATAATTCATTAGTACATATCGTGTGTTGCAAACCAATTATTTTAGTTTGTATAAGTCTTAAACCGTAGGTCAAAGTTGGTCAACTCGTTGGTCAAAGCTGGTCAAACCTGGTCAAACTGGTCAAACTGGTCAAACCTGGTCAAACCTGGTCGAACTGGTCAAACCTGGTCGAACTGGTCAAACCTGGTCAAACTGGTCAAACCTGGTCAAACTGGTCAAACCTGGTCAAACCTAGCATCACTAGCAAAATGTAGCATCACTAGCAAAATGTAGCATCACTAGCAAAATGTAGCATCACTAGGTTAGTGTCTCTACTTGAGACTTAGGATATTTTCAGAAAATGTGGCATCACTAGCAAAATGTAGCATCACTAACAAAATGTAGCATCACTAGCAAAATGTAGCATCACTAGGATAGTGTCTCTACTTGAGACTTAGGATATTTTCAGAAAATGTTCTAAGTGTCGGTTTCTAATTCGGGAAACTTTCTAAGTTTAGTCTTTGGCCCAAGTTACTAACTAAGTCATCCAAACCCATTTTTGTTACCACTTTCCAAAAATAGTAAGTTTTGTCGTTTTTAGAAACCGAGCCGTTTTTGTTGACTTGGTCAAACCGACTCGGTTTGACCCGAAACTTTTACCCAACCCACATTTCAGTTAAATAAGCTTATAAAATATGTCGGTTCATGTCGGGATTATTTCGAGGTGTCGGTTTTAAATTCGCATCTTAAAACTTCAAGATTCAACGTTTTCGGTTTTTGTCGGTTTATTACGCCAACTGATTTCACCTATCTATAGTCCAAATCAAACTTCCAAATTTTTACCAACTGATTTACTGAGTGTCTTGACTAACATATCAAATTTTCAGCTTCTAACAAGTCCATTAACATAGTTAAATAAAGCCGCGTAACAACCGAACACATTTTATCGAAAAACTTCCTGGTCAGTCTTATAAATTGGTTCGTAGAGAAAAACGAGTACGTTTCTGGAAAAAGTGTAAAACACGAAAGTTGTAGATCTTTTCGATACGCAAATTTTAAAAAAAAATTCGTTGTCTAACTCTTAACAGAGCTCAAGTTATGGCCGATTCTGTGGACTGATTTTCTGGATACAGATTCTATCACATTTTGCATGTTCAAATGTGTTGTATAAAAACGATTTTTAAGCTTATTCTTGGACATAAACATGTTAGATGAACATTATAACATCATAATCAGTAGTATTTAAGTAAAATAAATGAAGGGTTTTGAGGATTTCTTACAAAGAAATGATAGAAAAAGGAAGAAGATGATGAAGAGGTCTTGATTCTTGCTTCCACTAGCTTTCTTTCTTCAACTTGATGGTGTTTATGTGGTAATGTATGGTGGTTTGAGGGCTGAGTTTTTCCTCAGATTTTTAGTGTGAGAAAGAGTATAGAGAGAGGTGAGAGCAACTAGTTGAGTGTTTGAGTGATGAATGAGAAGTGCATGTGGGTTTGGTGGTGAAAGGGAATATCATCATATTGCATGAATGCATGAAGTTTGTATGGGTTTGGAGGAAGGTGGGCACATGGGGGCAGCAAGGGGGCCGGCCATGGGGGGGGGGGCCCACACAAGGGTATTTTGGTCATTTTACATTTCTAGCTTAAATCGTTGCGTTTTACGTTCGTTTACCCGATTGTTTAAACGTTTATTTATACGTTAAACGTTTTATGCGCGTTTTTAAGTGACGACATAAATTTCGATATTTTTGATTGAGATATTTACCAAAGTACTTAAAAACATTTATAAAAATGTTCCGTTAATTTGTCGGCCTCGATTTGCGTGTTTGTTCTACGGCGGTTTAATCGCGTAACGTTATTTTGAGTCGTTTAGATTAACGATATAATTTGGATGAATTTCCATTGAAGTATTATTTAAAATACTTAATTTAGGTTGTCAATTTAATTATTGACGTTCGTTTGATTGTCGAAATAAATTCGCGCGTTATCGTTGCGTTTGAGACGTTTTAACCGAAACGTCTAGGTTTTTCGAGTATTATTTTAGCAAAATAATAGATAATGATAAATAACTTCTAAAAATAGATTAAAGTTATTTATAGAAATGTTTTCACCAACGTCGTATTTAAACTGTGTCGGACTCCATCCGATAATAAAATGTACGATTTAAACAAATCGCAAATGTGTGCAAATATAATAACATATATTAATACACATAATGATACACATAATTCACCCTAATTACATGTATTAGCAAAATGATTAGGAACTAACACTAGCCCTAATTGGTCGGGTGTCACATTACTCGTTTCGGATGTTTTGGATTAACATTCACGGGCGTACTTTATTTACTGTACGTTAAGCTTCAACTATGGTGGCTCATGGCAAGGGTATCAAACGGTTAGCATGACCTGCAACCACCCACTTATCAACGGTTAGCAAGACCTGCAACCACCACTTACTACTGGCTAGCAAATGATTTACAAATACTACTTGTGTGTTCAAACTGTTTACTTATAAACCTGTGAGATTCACCAACCTTTTGGTTGACCATTTTAGTAATGCTTCTCAGGTACTCAGCATCAGTAGGGATGCCCAGCAGGATAAGCTCACTTAGCTCGAGTCGCATGCATTTACAAGCTTGGAGATTTTATTACATTACTTTTGTACTAGCTGTTATGTATTAGAATCTCTAGGAATTTACACGAAACTCGAGCTTGTATTTTGAATTACTTATGTTTAATGTAATAACTTTTCGAACGTCTCATTTAGAGTCGTTCACTGTATCCTTTGCACTTGTGATTATTGATTAGTAACACCCAAAACTCGCTTCCGCAAACTGTTAAATTTGGGGGTGTTACAGATTGGTATCAGAGCCTAAGGTTATAGTGAACTAGGTTGCATTTAGTGGGCCTAGACTATGACCGTTAGGCTGTATTCCCTATTAGATATAACTGGTTCAGTGATTTCATCATACAAGTTTAATTTAACATAGACTGATCAACTATGTACAATTAAATGAGGATGATGTAAGATCTGAAAGGGGTTATGTTGAACAGGAATACGATAGCTGACTCTGACCACGAGAGAACCGGGACTTATACTTGTTTGTGCTAGACACACAGTAGGCTGTTTATGTGATATATATGTATACACATAGGCCTCATACACCAACGTAAACACTCTCTCGCGATACTTACGACAAGACTTCATCCTCCGATGTACACGAACAATGACAACCCAATTCTCATCATTTCATTCCTAAATTCAAACTCTTATGACTTCACATAACCAACGCAACTCCAACAACTGAATCCCTTCCCTGCCATTTTGTAGAACCGCTCATTTGGAAATGGCACATTCCCCGATCTGTGATTACATGTCAGACAATGAACAAATCAACGACGAACAAATTCAGTACACGTATCTCGATGAAGAGATAGCTCTAGTGGAAGAACCTGAAAATCACGGCTTCGGATTCGTCGACATTGAAGAATATGAAAGAGTACGGGATCAAACTGAAGAACTGGACGGCCGGAACTGGGAGCTACAGCTGAAATGCAAAACCTACGAAATGGAGTTAAGGATTCTGCAAAGGTCCATCCCTGAGCGGATCCGAGACTCTGTTCTCTACTTGAAGGAAATAACCGTTCATCTGAATCAACGAGTAACAGCATGGATCAAATGGATGTACCTACAAGCTACTGGAGATGCTTTGGTTTATCCTACCCCCCGACGATACCAAGATATGCTGGAAGCTCGTTACTATCCCTACAATCTACATCAGGAATAGACCGACAATAGCTATGACCGTAGTGTATAGCGATTAGGCGTGTATGTAATAGGTCTTAGTTAGGACCGCTAATCCGATGGTTATATTAAAACTCCATCACCTTTTGTAACTATTTCACCCGTCCAGATGTACAAATTCCCGGCACTTTTGTAAACTGTAAACGCCTGTAATCTTTTGAACTCGTATGTTTTAATTATAACAATCCTACTACTTTTGTTAAACTATCAGCGTGTTGTTTTCTTTGTACTTATTCAACCATCACAATCATAATTCCTATTCAAACCCTTACATGTTCTCTATTTCTTGTTTCAAGGAACATGCCTCCACGCCGACAAGTCACACTCAGTGAAGCTGAACTTGCGGGTCTGATTGCCCGTAGTGTGGCCCAAGCCTTGGCTACCCGTCAGCCAAATTCTGGTAGCGATGACACGGCTAACAATGCACCACCACCCAAACTCTGCACCTACAAGGACTTCCAGAACTGCAAACCCTTGAGCTTTCAAGGTACTGAAGGAGCGATCGGCTTAGTACGCTGGGTCGAGAAAATCGAATCAGTGTTCCTTATCTGCAACTGCATTGAGGAGGATAAGGTCAAGTTCGCCGCTAGTACATTCTCTGACACTGCCCTTACCTGGTGGAACACCTATGCTCAGACTGTGAGTATTGCGAACGCGTACAAGCTCCCATGGGAAGAGCTAAAGGAGATGCTGAGGGGAGAGTACTGCCCCAGAGATGAATTAAAACAGCTGGAAATCGAATTCTGGAATCACAAAATGCAAGGTGACGACATCACTGGTTACACCAACCGTTTTCACCAACTGGCACTTCTGTGCCCATCCATGGTCGATCCTGAGTACAAAAGGATCGAGAAATACGTCGATGGACTCCCTGAACGACTCCAAGATCTAGTGACTTCTTCTAACCCGGGTACTATTCAGAACGCCATTCGTATGGCCCATGAATTAACGGCTAACTCTGTCCGTCGTGGCACCGCGTTAACCCCATCTGCAACCAACAAACGCAAATGGGAAGCCAATTCCAACTCATCCAACCCAACCTCTTACAAAAAGCCTGCGACTGTCAATGCCAATGACTCAAAGGCTTACAAGGGGAGCAAACCCTACTGCACCAAATGCAGTATGCACCATAATGGCCCCTGTTCCTGCTCCAAGTGCAAGAAATTTGGACATTTGGCTAAAGACTGCCGAACCAACCCCACTAGTACTGATACTCCTGCACCCAAGACCTGCTATGAGTTCAATGGTACCGGGCACTTCAGGAAGGATTGCCCGAAGCTAAAACTCAGAACCAACAACTCGAAAGGAAGAGCTTATATACTCAACGCTAGGGAGGATGAAAACCCGAGCCTTGCTAATTTACTCAACCCGGGTACGCTCATTCTTTGATTACCCGAAACTGTTTTCCCATAAATCTCTCGCTTAATGATTTTTGTATAATTGCCTCTTATTCTGTGTGTTTTCTTAGATCCTAAGTACCCAATAGGATTAGGAACAACCTACCATACGGATTCCGACAGTGTAACTTGTATTACCCTCTAATTACCATGAACAAACTCCCTTCCCAAATATCTCACACTGGTTGAGACCGGGAATCCTAAGCTGAATAATCATTTCTCTAAACATATCATCTGATAGCATTTCAATTACTTGTAACAATTCTTAAATAGAACACTTAATTCGTAGGGAATGACAACTCACTCCGTCGACAACCCTACACTGGATGACGAACTACTCGGCAAGGAACCGATGATGTTTCCTTACCTCCTCGAACTCGAGAGTGATACCGAGCATTCTGCTGAATCAGCAACAGCACCTACTTCTCCTGCTGCTCTGACTGCTACAAAAGCACTAGTTAGTGTAAACCTGACTGCTGAATCAGTCAGCCACCTCAACCAAACTATTGATACGCTGCGAAAACAACTAACCGAAGCACGGGAAGATATCGATGACCTACGACGAATTGCCGTCCAGAATAACATACGTATGAGTGAGTACGAGCTACGTTTGATAACCTTAGAAAACCCTACCTCACCACCAACTTCCCATGGTACCCCTACTGAAGAGGATACCGACACCGACTGTGCACCGTCTCCAAAAAGGGTGAAGATCTCTACATCCAACCCTACAGGAAACTACTTGGGGAAGAAACCTTTCTGTTCCCAATGCACTCGGCATCATGAAGGACCGTGTACCATACCTATCGGTCGATGCAAATCCTATCCTAAAAGTACTAACTCTCCTAAAACGAAGCTGTGCTTCAATTGCGAGATTGCCGGCCATCTCAAGGCCTAATGCCCACTACCTCCAGACAATAAGACTAAGGGTACGTTCCCACCTGACAATCGTCTTACTACGAATACTGTAGGACCTACCATGTGACTGTAAGTTACTAGTACACACTGTAGTTACCCAACGAACGTCGAACTACCGACTACTACTTCAAACAAATTTCGGGACGAAATTTTATTAACAAGGGGAGAATGTAACAACCCCAAATTTAGGGCCAATTTAAAATTTCCCTAATTACGTGTTTACTACTCGTATTTAATATGAAATAGGATTAAATACGTTAACTACCTATTATATTTATATAGGTGATATATATATACTCGTATACGATTCGTTCAAATCGTGTAAGATTGCAAGTTGTACAAACATACGGACGTTGGTAAAACAATTATTAAATAATGTGGAATTATTTAATTACTTCCACTACTACTTTATATTATGTTCATAATATAAACAAACACGTACGTTTGATTTAAAACGTTAACGAATATTACGAAACTCGACCAACCGACAAAACTAAACAAAAGTTATATTTTATAACTTAGAAACAAACATTATATTTAAATACTCCGACTAAAATATCGAGTAATATTTTGTATTTTAAAACGTGTATTGAAACGCGTATAAAATTAATTTAACGTTTAAACGACCGGGGAGACGAACACCACACGGAGCGCGAACACGAGGATACGAAAAATGGTGAGATCCACACTTGGTGGACCCCACCAAACCGGCCAAAGGTCAAGGGGACAAACCCCCTCACCTTTCCCTTGTTCATCTAAACACACAAACACACCCTTACTCAATCTCACTTCTCTCTCTCTACCTCTAATCTCTCCCTCTATCTCGGTCTCTCTCTCTAGCCCAAAAACCACCACAAAAACCCATTAAAACATTAGGCTCGTTTGGAGGATATTGATCGCCGCAACGAGGGCTACGCGTTCATCTTTTCGGATTTTCGATACGACAACTTTGTAAGTTTTCCGGCGACTCGCAACCTTTTCCGATTTTATTTATTTTACTTCCATGTTGTTCCCCTAGCTAAATGATGTCCAAATATATGCTTAAAACTCGTTTTTGAACACGTTAACGGAAATGTCGGTTTTGGTCATTTTAACGAAACGATAATTTTTCTAACGCTATTTAGTCATTTTAGAGCTTGTGTAAAAGTTTCGGGTCAAACCGAGGTCGTTTGACCCAAAACCGAGCCTAAAAACGAAATCAGCCCTTGTGTTGCGTCAGGCCAAACATTTATGAGACACAAGGCTTGTGTCGCATAAACCATAAGACACAAGCGTTGTGTCGCATAAACCATAAGACACAAGGATTGTGTCGCATAAACCATAAGACACAAGCGTTGTGTCGCATAAACCATAAGACACAAGCGTTGTGTCGCATAAACCATAAGACACAAGGATTGTGTCGCATAAACCATAAGACACAAGCGTTGTGTCGCATAAACCATAAGACACAAGGATTGTGTCGCATAAACCATAAGACACAAGCATTGTGTCGCATAAACCATAAGACACAAGCATTGTGTCGCATAAACCATAAGACACAAGGATTGTGTCGCATAAACCATAAGACACAAGCATTGTGTCGCATAAATCATAAGACACGAGGATTGTGTCGCATAAAACATAAGACACAAGCGTTATGTCGCATTTAGTGTCGCAAAAACCCAAAAACAGAAGCTAAAAACATTCTAAGTGTTTAAAAATCACTTTTCAACAACCAAATCAAATACGATATTATTTATACATGAAAATACTATACTTTTGGAAGTATACACCAATACTCGAACACATATAAGATTACACTTATTTAAACACGAGATTACACTCGGACACACTTAGGAGATTACACTCCAACAAACATACACTTGTACAATTACACGGGATTGCACCCGATACGGACTTACGAGTTTACACTCAATACTCACGTGTGGGATTACACGCAAACTAAATACGAGCTTACACTCGAACACGTATGAGATTTCACTCGTACACTTTATGGTTACGCCCACTCGGATTTACATCCGTACGAAAGATACGCGTTGCAATACAAATGTATATAAAACTATACGAGTACAACAAATACATAATAATAATAGATAAGATTATTATTATACGCCAACACCAACGGGCCGTACAACTTTTCTACAAACTATGAATTACAAACAATTACAAACATACAAACAACTAATGGACATTAACTAGTTTGGGAACAACTAGCATGGATACTTTACAAGTATTCCATTTACTTACTGAACCTTATGCGTAATAGGACGCTAAGGGTTGCTAGTTCGGGATACTACTTTGCTTGATTTACTGCATCTTCTGCTAGACTCAGGTGAGTCTCACAGCCCCTATTTTACTGTTTTCACTCAAGGGTGAGATGCATTACTGTTTTACATGAACACACTTACTTACTGCTGCCATGATTTAAATTACGTTAATGATATACGGATACGCCAATTGCATGAGTTTTCGACTAATCCAATGAAAGCCTCCTAATCATAGTTGTTAGTTATGGGATAAGCGCGAGTTTTAGTATATGGATCCATATGGGACTGACAATCCCCGCCCGGGGTAGCACGCACTACCACGAACCGTTCCTGTATAAACGGGCGTTTCTTACTCGTTTCGGATGTTTTGGATTAACATTCACGGGGGTACTTTATTTACTGTACGTTAAGCTTCAACTATGGTGGCTCATGGCAAGGGTATCAAACGGTTAGCATGACCTGCAACCACCCACTTATCAACGGTTAGCAAGACCTGCAACCACCACTTACTACTGGCTAGCAAATGATTTACAAATACTACTTGTGTGTTCAAACTGTTTACTTATAAACCTGTGAGATTCACCAACCTTTTGGTTGACCATTTTAGTAATGCTTCTCAGGTACTCAGCATCAGTAGGGATGCCCAGCAGGATAAGCTCACTTAGCTCGAGTCGCATGCATTTACAAGCTTGGAGATTTTATCACATTTCTTTTGTACTAGCTGTTATGTATTAGAATCTCTAGGAATTTACACGAAACTCGAGCTTGTATTTTGAATTACTTATGTATTAATGTAATAACTTTTCGAACGTCTCATTTAGAGTCGTTCACTGTATCCTTTGCGCTTGTGATTATTGATTAGTAACACCCAAAACTCGCTTCCGCAAACTGTTAAATTTGGGGGTGTTACAACTATTGTTTCAAAACATCACCAACGAGTCGTATACATTTTCACAAATAACGAAATACAACGTAAACATTTAACAAACACTTTGGACATAACTTGGTTGTACGAACACTAGCATGGATGATTAGCTTAGACATCCACATACTTATTAATCTCATACGTTTAGGACGTTAGGAGGTTCCGGACTGTACTTGGGCTTAGGTTTGCTAGCACTCGCACAACTACTTAACTCAAACAGGTGAGTTCACAGCCCCTACTTTTACTGTTTTAACTGCTTTTGGGGTGGAAAACATAGTCAAACACTTTTATACAAACAAGATTGTATACTATTTTACTCAAACAAGTGGAGTACATTTAAACTGATAAACTGATACGCAAAACGATGATTTCAAAACAACGATTTTATACTACAACCATGACAAACATAATAAACTTGATTAGAAAACGCTGAAGAACAACCAGCAACGCTTTTCACGAAACCGATTGGGTAACTGATGGGTCCTTCTGACTTGGACCGGATCCTTCTAACATGGATCCACAACACTATTAAAAAGTCCCTACAGACATGGGCAACACTATTGAAAAGTCCCTACTGACATGGGCACGATATCCTTCTGACATGGATCCAACTGAACAGCTATTAGGATACTTACATTCCTACGAAACAGCAAATAGGATACATACATTCCTACAGATACTATAGGATACTTACATTCCTACGAAACAGCAAATAGAATACTTACATTCCTACAGATACTATTAGGATGCTTACATTCCTGCAGATACCATTAGGATACTTACATTCCTACGAATCAGGGAATAGGATACTTACATTCCTACATAAACTAATAGGATACCGATTTCCTACGAACCATAAACCGTGTTTTGGGCAACATCCCACAAAACGTATACTTTGGACAACAAGTTTCCAAACATTATTTGAAACTGATAACAAAAACAAATTGGTGTATACTTTGAGACACCAACTATTACTACAAACATAACACCTGTGAATTCACTCAACCTCGTTGTTGACCTTTACTATGTTTTTCAGGGAATTAGCTGTGCATGTAAGAATCGCCAACACATGGAGAATTAGGCGACCCGTGAAGTTTAGGATGCCAACTTTTTGGAAACATACGGATTTCTCTAGTATAACTGAAACTGTTTTGTCATATTCCAGAAATCCACTTTTGTAAACTCATTACTTTTAACTTATACGATTTGTTGAATCGTAAACTTTGTAATTAATACTTTTGGCATCTTAATATATATTGTTATGTTGTAATCATATGCTCTGAAACGTATGCATGCTTAGTTATTGTGGCACCCCTGTACTTAATCCAAATGCTTCCGCTAAACAAAACAGACGAATTTGGGGGTGTTACAACTAACCTGTAGCAAACCAGTCCAACTAATCAGTAAAGTTGACCTCCGAATCACAGAATGCTCAAAGGCAACACATCACTTATAACACATGTATTTCACAATTCAACAGTCACAATCACAATCACTAATCAACAGTAATCACCATGTTCATTTGTTGTAACCAAATATGTTACAACTAAATCACACTGAGAGTACAAGACCACTCACCGAATACCTCAGTCATCCACTACTCAGTAGTCTAATGTCACTGTGTCTTCTCCAAATCTGAGATTCACAACAAAATATACAAGTCAGTAACTCATCAATCAGCAATGAACTTATGTTATAATCATATAACATATCACCATATCTTAATATATCAACATTGTAAGTATATATATATATTACTACCAAGTTACAATATCTCGTAATACCACATATCATACCAATACAAGGATAGCAATCTAATGGTGATTAATAAATTATCTCATGATCTATTAATACTAACTTATTATCATAAGTATTTAGAACATACTAACATCAGCCCACAACAAGTACATAAAAGAAACTGTTCTGTGCAGACACAAATCGCGTCGCGATTAACAAGGATCGCGTCGCTATTCACAAACAATCGCGTCGCAATCATATTCCAATCGCGTCGCTATCTATCTATTCATCGCGTCGCGATGTCCTATGGTCGCGTCGCGACCTGGTTAATTCCAGCAGACCTGCGATCTGCTTAAACCCAGCAGCCCCAAATCCGATTATTTCACACACCAATCATCAAATCTAGAGTTCTAATCGATTATAGCAACCAACTAAGTGCATATAACATCACATATCATCATATATCATCATCAATTATTCATATCCTAAAATTCAAGAAAATTCTTAAATTCATAATAAGAACATATACCAAATTAGTGAAAAGCTTAAGATGATGATGATGAAATCAATCTGATTATGATGATAATGGATTCCGTATACAATCACAGCTTCAAGCTTCCTTCTAAATTTTGATTTGAATTTTGTTTGTGTTTTAAAAATCTTTTCAAAGAAATAAAGGAAACCAAATAGAAAGAAATAGGTCGGCTTCCAAACCGACCTTCAATTATACGGGTATAATTTAATACCCCTTCTCAACCTATTGTCTGGAACCCGAAAACCATTTGCGAGTCCAAACTTTTATTTTACCGACAACTTTATTAATTTAAATCACTTAATATTTTATCAACCACAATAAGTCCTGAAACTTATTTCCTATTTAATTTCAATAAATTTGACAATATTATTTCCAAACACGTTAATATTATTTTAAATTCACCAAATAATATAAAACATCTAGGTCCGATTTACGGATGTTACAAATCTCTCCCCCTTAAAAGATTTCGTCCTCGAAATCTGATCACACTCAATTTGTCTAATGTACGTAACATAATCACATACATCTTATCATACACTAGTCCTCAAGAGCAACTTATACTAATCCTTATATATCTCGATTCTTTCCACATTCACATATACTTATAGGTATATCTTTCTATCTTTCACCCCTGTATATATGTATACTATGCATTCATCCAACATTTTCTATAGAACAATCATTACCTGAATTCTCTATCATCAATCAGATATTTGTTTAAAACACATTCTCACTTTAACAAACAGTCACATAATCACTTACAACCAGACAGTCAAAATCTTTAACAACTATATTAATCTAGAATTAGCAATATGCTAAAATCTTATGACAACTTATCTTCTAACAACTAGAACAACAACAACCAACAACAGCTAACATCAGTGGTTATAAAGCCACCGTACACTTAACAACACAATATACTTAACAACACTGAAAATTATTTTCAGTTCATAACCCACAATCAAACAAATATTCACATATCACTTCAACTGTATGAAATCCTTTACCTAAAGTAATCCGGATTCATATCACTTTAATAAGCAAAGTAGAGGTCACACACAGTAGGTAAAACATCATCAAGAAGTACATTTTAATCAGCACATGTACTATCACACCGTGTTACCTACATTCGACCAACCTCTACAGTGACTTATTTCACTTGTTCCCTTAAGTCACAATATATTTTATCAGCACTATACACATTTCTGTAATAATGGAAATAAAATCATCATTTTCAAAATTTCAACTATTACTTTCACAACGTATCACTTATTATCAACTATATATATATATATATATATATATATATATATATATATATATATATATATATTATATATTTATACACTTTTCTCAATTAATGGTATAACATGTTCCATTTCTCAAAATTTTAATCATTAATTTTATATTATCACATTCACCTCAATGTGATTATCATCTATTTAGTTCTCTCCCCCTTAGGGTTCATGTTATCACTCTATTACATCAATACTGATTACAAGGCATCACTATCACCCAACATCGTTTTGTAATTATCTTAAATCAGCTAGTGATCTTATATAGATCACAATAAAACTTTATATCAGTACAAACTGTCTAAACAGTTTCAACACACAATTTGCACATACACAATTTTACTTAGCCAATATCACTCACAAATACCCACCTGATTTAGGTGTGTAACTCGCTAAATCCCTGAGAACTTATCACAGTCAGTTTCTAATAAGTTCAGTCTCTTATTCACACTACTCACATATTTAATGACCTATTTGACAATTTCAATACTGTTGACTATTTGTCAACTTCAACTTACTCAATTAATCAACAAATCACTTTGGTCACTTTTATCAATCTTAATTCGCAACAAAATCAATCATATTCTAATGATTTCATATTATACACCAAACTCTTTGGTTATAGTTGACTTTCAAAGTCAACATATCACAATATTAACATATAAGTGCTATGTTTAATCTCACACATTGATTTTCTATAACTACATTCAACAACAGTGGCCCACTCAACCAAAATGGAACCACTGCACCTTTCTCTAATCAATTTCCACTCAATGACATTCTCATAACTTATTTAGCACACAATATGAATTATTTACTTCTATCACTTATCACTTATACATATCATTTGATAATTGTCTCAAATTTTAAATTTAACCCAATCATAAAATTCAAAACATTGCTCTCACTAAGTTAACGACTCAGTCACCATACAGAGTCAGTAACTCAACTCGGCTTGATACAAGCCATACAACACTAGTAATCCGTTAGGATACTATATTACTCTCTAATAGGAAGTCCGCACCTATTAGCTACATAATCACATTTCACAAATTCAAACAAGTGCAAGTACCATACACACTTGCAAGTTTCACTTACTGATTATCATAATTTTTACTAACTAACCTTTACCCTGTAAACAACAGTTAGTTTGTATAATATAACTTCAAATTGTATCTCTCTCAATCACATTCACTTTCTTAGATACTTGGTAACCTCAACAAGTTCATGTGATACAGCATAATATAACAACGGTGATCAAGCGTTGCTCGATTATGTTCTTCACATTTCCTTATCAGGTTACTTCATATCATCAATCATTAATCAACTTCTTTTGATATATATACATACCAAACAATATTCTGGTTTTCAATACTACTAGGATAGATCTACAGACTTGTACTTATAGTACATATTTACTATCCATTTCTTACTTACACAATCAACTTTACATATACAATTTATTTCACATGTACATCTTACATATTTTAATATGTATCATTTATTACACAATCTCTTTTCAACAACTGACTTAATCAGTAATTCAACCTATCTGAAACTCTAAACACATGATAACCTATCATCACCGTTTCAACACATTACATTTTGTCAAATAATAATGACACTATTATATCACGTGTAATTCCAAACGCTTATCTCATGACTGTTAATTGATTAGAATAGCAATTAATTTAATTTACTCCAAAACTCTCTCTTTTCTAAGAGCAAATCATTTCACATAATCAACTTATCACATTTCTATAATAATTCTCCTTACAGTTGTTCCCATACAGCTAATCACTTTTAAATTTATTATCATATTTTCACCTATGATATATATATATATATATATATATATATATATATATATATATATATATATATATATCAAATACTCATGTCACACAACTCCACATATAATATTACATACATATATTTAATATCAACAATTAATACAAATTACAACATCAGGTACTAAGTACTTTATCACATTATCTGGCATTCCCTCATACCTCAAATCACTTATTAATAACATATAAGATTTCCATCATTTCTTATATTATTAATTCAGTATAATATATCACTTACTGGTTAATATTACTTTGACTATTCTAGTCACAAACAACCAATTTCACTATTAGTGTTCTATTAAAATTTTAAAACACTAATTCCTCATTAAAATCATTCTATTTATATCACTTACAATAAGTATTAACAAATACTTTTCATCACTTTATAGCATAACTATTATTAAACCTGATGCTATCACATTCAAACATTCAACTTTAACTTTGCCTAATCAAGGCTCACATTACAACAACTATACACTTTTTCCATCTAGACAACAGCACAACTCTCAACCTATTACTTGAGATATACCACATCTCATTAATTCCACTATCTGGGGTCACATCTATTCAGTTTATCACATAACAACAAATTATCTAGCAAGGTTTCCTAATCCCACCTTGCATTATCACAGAAAATCATACAATTGTTTATATTTTATCTCTATATAGTAGACACATTCAGGTTCGACAGTTTCACTATTAACAACTTAATCAACACTGTGTCTACACAACTTAACACTTGATCAGCAATTCAAAGTTCAACCAGACTACTCATACCACTAGATGATTCATCTAATACTCATATCATCACAATAACAAGTAACACTTATCAATGACACATCACTGGGGAATCATATCAGTCTGACTCAATCACTTTACTACAATTCGTCATCATACAATAATTAATTCAACAAGGTTATCGAGAAGTACCTGTTACACTTAGGCCCACAATTGTTGAGGAATCATTGAGAATACCAGTCGGTTCCTCATATTCCTCCATCTCTGCAATCAAAATAACAATCTTGCATCTTGTTATAGGTTAGTACACTTTTAATAATCACTTTCTCATACAACTACTAATCCCACACTTCAGAATGTTTGACTCAACACAAAATAGATTTGGGATTGAACACTTACCAATGTCCAATTCACCCAAACCTATGCTCTGATACCAACTTATAACACCCCTCATATTATAGTTATTTAAAATACAATATATCGGAAGCGTCTGTCCAAATTAAAACTTTCGTCAATCAAAATATAAAAGTTCAACTAATTTAAAACACAAATTTTCTATCTGGGTGTTATATGAAAACACGAACAACACTGATTTATAAAATCCAATATCAGAGTAACACTTGGTAGTCAAACATTCTTCAGTCCAGTCCAAATCATCTCAAAACCTGCAAGGGGTAAATAGTGGGATTAGCACGAAGCTAAGTGAGTCAACCAGTCACTATCAGCACAATTCAGTATAACAATACTGATTATCACAAATATCACTTAACACTGACACGACATCACTTGACACAATATCACTTAACACAACATCACTGGACACAACATCACCAAGAGGATCGGTGGTTCTTGTGACACCGCACAGACCCGGGAGGGCACCAAGAACACTTACAACCAACTGCAGGCCAATACAGTGGCTTTACCGATAACTGTTTGCTACCTTTAGTCAATATGTGTTCCATTCTCAACAAATGATCACAAATCTCACATTGACTAACCTGTAGCAAACCAGTCCAACTAATCAGTAAAGTTGACCTCCGAATCACAGAATGCTCAAAGGCAACACATCACTTATAACACGTGTATTTCACAATTCAACAGTCACAATCACAATCACTAATCAACAGTAATCACCATGTTCATTTGTTGTAACCAAATATGTTACAACTAAATCACATTGAGAGTACGAGATCACTCACCGAATACCTCAGTCATCCACTACTCAGTAGTCTAATGTCACTGAGTCTTCTCCAAATCTGAGATTCACAACAAAATATACAAGTCAGTAACTCATCAATCAACAATGAACTTATGTTATAATCATATAACATATCACCATATCTCAATATATCAACATTGTAAGTATATATATATATATATATATATATATATATATATATATATATATATATATATATATATATTACTACCAAGTTACAATATCTCGTAATACCACATATCATACCAACACAAGGATAGCAATCTAATGGTGATTAATAAATTATCTCATGATCTATTAATACTAACTTATTATCATAAGTATTTAGAACATACTAACATCAGCCCACAACAAGTACATAAAAGAAACTGTTATGTGCAGACACAAATCGCGTCGCGATTAACAAGGATCGCGTCGCTATTCACAAACAATCGCGTCGCAATCATATTCCAATCGCGTCGCTATCTATCTATTCATCGCGTCGCGATGTCCTATGGTCACGTCGCGACCTGGTTAATTCCAGCAGACCTGCGATCTGCTCAAACCCAGCAGCCCCAAATCCGATTATTTCACACACCAATCATCAAATCTAGAGTTCTAATCGATTATAGCAACCAACTAAGTGCATATAACATCACATATCATCATATATCATCATCAATTATTCATATCCTAAAATTCAAGAAAATTCTTAAATTCATAATAAGAACATATACCAAATTAGTGAAAAGCTTAAGATGATGATGATGAAATCAATCTGATTATGATGATAATGGATTCAGTCTACAATCACAGCTTCAAGCTTCCTTCTAAATTTTGATTTGAATTTTGTTTGTGTTTTAAAAATCTTTTCAAAGAAATAAAGGAAACCAAATAGAAAGAAATAGGTCGGCTTCCAAACCGACCTTCAATTATACGGGTATAATTTAATACCCCTTCTCAACCTATTGTTTGGAACCCAAAAACCATTTGCGAGTCCAAACTTTTATTTTACCGACAACTTTATTAATTTAAATCACTTAATATTTTATCAACCACAATAAGTCCTGAAACTTATTTCCTATTTAATTTCAATAAATTTGACAATATTATTTCCAAACACGTTAATATTATTTTAAATTCACCAAATAATATAAAACATCTAGGTCCGATTTACGGATGTTACAATACTATCACACAACCAGGCAAGAATACCAGATCGGAATAGTATAGCTATGGTAAGTCCAGGTCGAACACAGGAACACGGGAACGATGTTATTCAATTAAATTGAAATTATTAATAAAGCAGTAAAATAAGGGTTACGTTTTAGTTCCGCACGAATGAAACGCCCCAAAACTTTAGGAATATATATATATATATATATATATATATATATATATATATATATATATATATATATATATATTCGGTTCCCACAGCTCGGTCCCACATCTCGTATTCTCATATTTACATTTTGACCAAAAATAAGATAACGGGGTATGCAAATTACCAGCCATGTAGTACAGGTAGGTAAAACAACCTTGTTTTAGCTAGAACAAGCTTGTTTTAGACTAGAACAAGCCTGTTCTAGGGTAACAGACTCAAATTTTTTACCAAATTTAAACCCGCATAATTTTTAACTCACTTAATATTTTGACCTGAAAATTTGCACACACCTCCACAATAATAAAATGAAACTTTCTATTTTTACACTTTTTCAAAATTCTCAAAAACGTCAAATCTAGACGTGTGGGTAGTTTTCGATCACTTTAAACACTTTCACTTGACACCTTGAAACACTAACCATATAAAATCTGACTTAATCCTTTTGTGCACTTATTTGACATACTAAAACAAACTTAAAGCATTTATCAACCAACCCATAACACCAACACAATTGAACTTCACCACATGACACTTTATACCCATTTTGACACCATTTGACCCGTTTACCATAATGGCCACATTTTGACCAGGTCAACACCCAATTTCACACTTGTTTGACCATTTCAACTCTGTTGACTATATGTCAACTTCACATTTGACCCACCAATGGCATTCGACTCTTTAATCCGTTTCATCACTTTTAATAAACCAAAACCAATCATATAACTTCATATTCTTGACAAATACATAAACAAGACTCCATATCACTGTTTGACTTTCAAAGTCAACTCTACCATTTTGACCAACATATTTAATTCAAAACTCTTATTTTGGGCGAATTACACAATTGATAATCAAAACAAAAATTCAAAGGGATTGAGCATTTCTAACCACATAGCTAGCTCCATATCCACGCTACCTTCATGAAAGCATTAATCATTCACCTAAAAACATAAAACAACAACGGGGTAAGTGCACCGCTTAGTGAGTACACAAGCAATTAAACAAGCAATCCACATATCAACATTTAACACATATTTACATAAACACGTAATCACTAAGCAATCATAACACACACTCTGAACACGATGCGGATCCGCGGTCACTAGCTTCGTACTCTTCTTAGTACCATATCACGTCGATATGCATACCAAGTCATCATAACGTGCAAGCACGTATTCGTAAACACTATGCTAACCGCAATTAGCTCTCTGATCAACACTGAATTCTATATATTCTCATTCCACATAATTCAACAACTAACAACAATCAACAACACTGATATTCATATAAAAACAAGACATATAACAAATAACTTCTCACTTGATTGTGCAAACCTCTAGCTCGGAAGCTATCCGGTAAATACACAACCAATTCAACATAACAAATAAACATAAACAAGTAACTTCTCCCTTGATTGTGCAAACCTCTAGCTCGGAAGCTATCCGGTACATACACAACCAAATCACCCGTTTAACCCCCGTATCACTCACCTCGACATATGATGATTCACAACAATGGCCACGTATGCTTTCCACGTCATTCAATCCCTATGATATAATACATAACACATAATAACACTTTTAGACACTAATCATCATTAAAATCTTTAAATCATATTAAACCCCTCCCCCACTTTGATTACACTTGGTTTAATCTTTAATCATCCACACTAAGCCACCTCACATGATCACTTTTACACATTCACTAGTTAATTATTACTTCATAGTATTCATCATATCTTTAACTCATAACAATTCCACTAATTACATAATTCATCATAAACATACTTTAGTTCATTACTCATTAAGCTTTACTACTAAAATTTTTACTCTATCATCATATTCATACTTTATTTACATCACTAACATCACTTTTAAACTTACTTCATGATTTCATAAAGATTTTACATAAACTCTAAAATCACTCATGAGCACAAATCATAAATTCATTACTTTCTACTTGTTATATAATCACTAACAAGCTTAATAACGCTAATAAACACTAGCTTCATCAATTTGAAACCCTAATTTCATATTATAATCATAATTTTACTAAACTCATGAGAATTCTATAGAAACCCCAAAAAAACTAGGTTAAAACATAAGGAATCAATACTTACAAAGATAGAAGATGATGAAGGAGGTGATGTTAGTACATGTTTAGTGTCTGTCAGTTGGTCTAGCTCGTAGTTTGTAATTAGAATTAGTATTCCTGACTCCTGCGACGTAGCGTGCAACGTCGCAGGTGCGACGTCAGGATTTGGGCCTGCGACGTAGCTAACGTCGCATGGGCTTGGGCCTGCGACGTAGCGTGCGACGTCGCAGGTGCCAGATTTTGTATAAATTCGTTTTATGTTTTCTGTTTTAGGGTTGACGAAACCCTAAACGCAATTAGTCGAAATCTCTGTAATCTGACCGATTATAATACAATACAATACGTTTCGTTTGATATTCATTGCGTATTAATTGTTCGTGTGTTTAGTATATAACTTAATCGTTGATTCCGCAAACGATTGAGTGACTCGGTTCGTACTAGATCCAAAGTTAGGGACAAACAACTGGTATCAGAGCAGTGAGTGCTCGTTTTTGGCGATTCGGATCGAGTTTGGGTTTTAAAAGGACGTGATATTCGTGTGTTTTTGTGTTTATCATGTTTGTTTTGTGTTTTTACAGGTTTTCGATCAGTATTACTGGGATTATTGAAGGTTTCTGTCGTTCGGCATTCGTGGTTTTGGTTTTAGGGTTAAAAATTCGTTTTTAGGGTTTTTGGCCGCAGGATTTCGCGTTTTTGCGACGTAACCTGCGACGTAAGCTGCGACGTCGCTTGCGACGTAGTGATTTGGACTTTAATTAGTCCGTGCGACGTCCTCTGCGACGTCATCTGCGACGTACCTTTCTACGTCGCATAGTGTGATTCTGCGACGTCCTCTGCGACGTCATCTGCGACGTACCTCTCAACGTCGCATATTTCTGATTCTTAATTGAATCCTTTGTTTTTGCGACGTACCTATCAACGTCGCATAAGCTTTGTGCGACGTACTCACCTACGTCGCTAAAATCAGAATATTATTTTTTCGATTAAGTAATTACAATGGCAGCTGATAAAGAGGATATTAGAGGTCTGAGAGAGATGATTAAACAAAGTAATGACATAGGTTCAAGTAATAAGCCTCCACTATTTACTGCGGACATGGATTACGTGTACTGGAGAGACCGAGTTGAGCAATATATTGACTTTCACTGTCCAGAATTATGGGGACCATTACGTGAGCGTTATGTACCTCCTTTAGCTGAAGGAGAATACCGTGGTATTCGTCCTGCTAAGACCTATAAAGCTATGTCTCCTGAGGAGAAGAAAGATTTTGATACTGAAAGAAAATCTTTTTCAATGATTAAAATGTGTTTAACCAAGGATGTTCTATGGCTTTTCAGAACTCGTGAAACAGCCTTTGATTTGTGGAAGGCAATTGAAACTCGTTGTGGAGGAAATGATAAGTATAAGGAAGCCAAGCTCGAACTGATTAAGAAACAGTACGATATCTTTGACATCCTTCCTAATAAAGACATGACTTCTTTATTCACTAGGTACTCACGGTTAGTTGGTGAGTTATTTGAAGGGGGTTATACTTTTCCTTCAATTGAAGTAAATAAGAAGCTATTGGATGTGTTGCCAAGTTCTTGGGATGTTAAAGTTCAATTTTTAAAGGAAAATGAAGAACTTGCAAACATGTCTTTGGATACGTTGATAGGGGATCTTCAAGCTCACGCGATGGAGATTAAGAAGAAAGAAACTAGGTCTGGTTCTGCTGTTCAGAATCCTAGTGTATGGTGTTCAGATCAACTCTGGAAAGACTTATGGATCTGGAGTCGCCTTTGTAACAAATACAAATGCTTCATCAACCTCTTCTTCTTCTTCTGATGGGATTCATTCTGTTTTTCTGTCTGGACCTTCTTCAAATCAACAACAGGTTCAAGTCTCACCTGCTATTCAGGAGCAAGCTGCCATCTACACAGCTTTCTTAAGCTCATACAAGGATTTGGTTACTCAACCGAATCTTACTTTGGAGCTGACTAAGGAAGACTATGCTCAGCTTGATGAAGATGATCTGGAACAAATGGATCTAACTTGGAATGTGGCAATGATCACCCGAAGAATTCAAAAGTTCTTGCAGAGGACAGGGCGTAAAAGCTTGGAGGGTGATGGAAAGACTGGCTTCGGATTTGACAAGAGTAAGGTCCGATGTTACAATTGTCAAAATTTGGGTCACTTCGCCAGGGAGTGCGAGAAACCCAAAATGCCAGCATCGGGATTCACAACACCTTCTACTCCTCCAAAGGCCAAAGAGATGGAAGTTTCTAAGAAAGGGCCTGCTGATAATGCCCTGATTGCTTTTGAGCCTACAAGTCAAGATTGGACGCCTGTCTCCCAGCATTACCAACAGTGTCTGATGGCTCACATTGTGAATGAGGTACATGATGAACCGTTAAATTGTATTTCATGCATTAAGTTAACTGAATCTCTAAAGGCATATCAGACAGAGACCGCTGAGTTGAGGAAAAAGAATGAAAAACTAACCGACTCAAATAATTTTTTAAAAGCTAATGAGAAACTTTATGAAAAACATCTTGAGGCTCATCGGTTAGATACTCAGAAATATAAATCTAAGGTTTTTAGTCAAGAAGATGCCATTAAAAGCTATCTTGTTGAAATTGAGCTGCTAAATAAAGAACTTACAGATTTAAAAGCTGAGTATGAGAATTATAAGAGTAAAATTTTAGGTTCAAATTCCTCAACGGTTGTCTTTAATGAAATTCTTAGCAAGCATGGTACTAAAGGGAAAAAGAATGAGGGATTGGGATACAACTCAGTCCCTCCTCCTACTACTCACTGTCCCCTGCCTGTTAAGGAAGGCTTTGAAGAGATTCCAGTTGATTGGTCCAAGCTTTATGGTTTAAAAGCTAAAGATGCTAAAGAGACCAAACATAACAAACCGGCAAAGGAGAAAACCAAGCGGTCAGAGTACCCCTTGCCAACGTTTGTTAAGTCTGTGCATGAATCTCCTGTTAGTGTTAAGGAGAGTGTTGAGTTAAAGAATGAATCTCCTGTTAGTATTGAGGAGATTGTTGAGATTGAGGATATTACGGATCAGGAGTATCCTGAGGTTAAGAAGGTTGCAGTTAAACCTGAAAAAGTGATTTCAAAGGTTGAACCTGAAATTAAGGTTCAACCAAATAAGGGAAAAGCCAAGGTTTTAAACTCGAAACAACAAACTTTACAGTCACCTGTAAAGATTTTGCAAAGAAAATTATTAAATGAAAATGTTTCGTATGATAAACCATCAACTTCAACCTCTCAACCAAAGCAAACATTTTCTAAGATGTGTACTCAATGTTCATGTTCTAGAAATGTTTCTCCACCTCCTGTGGTAATTCCTCAGCCTCAACCGTTTGTTGAGACTCGTTCTTGTTTCTACTGCAAGAAACAAGGACATTTAATCCGTGAATGTCCAAATCTGTCAAATCAGCGATATGGGAGAGAGATGCCTAGGACATCTGTTTATAGAAACTCTTTTTCTAAATCTCCACCTAGGCGTTACTCAAACTCTCCCAAGCCTGTTTCGAAACCAAGTAATGTTGAGCAAAAATCTTTGCCAATTCAAAAGCCCAACATTACTTCTATTACCAATTCCGAATCTTCAAAAGTTTGGAAACGTAAAGAGTCTGATGTTGACTCTTCAGTTGTCAACAATAACACATCAGATAAAAATTCTAATTTATTTAAAGATAAAATCCTATCTGACGTGATTATTGTTGATGACCACGGTCGACCTAAGTCTGTAAAGGCTTGGGTCACCGTTTCTCACTAATCTCCTTCGTTTGTGTGTTGCAGCAGTCAGAACGTGTTAAAGATAGTGAATGGTATTTGGATAGCGGCTGCTCGCGACATATGACAGGCGATGTATCTCTTCTTGTGGATATTAAACCATACGCAGGAGGATATGTTGCCTTTGCTGGAGATACTGGGGGAACCATTTCTGGAAGAGGAACGTTAACTAACGGCAATGTTAGTTTTGAAAATGTGAACTACGTGGAACAGCTTACGCACAACTTGCTAAGTGTTTCACAGGTTTGTGATAAGGATTATACTACTGCGTTCACAAAGACAGAGTGTGTGATACTGAAGCCTGGGTATGTCATTCCGGAAGAATGGGTGTTACTGAGAGCACCAAGAAAGAATGACACATACATTTTGAACATGAGAACTGTTGAGACATCGAACGAGTATACGTGTCTCTTGTCTAAGGCTTCTGAAAAGGAATCACTGCTTTGGCACAGACGAATGGGACACATTCATTTCCGAAAAATGAATTTCTTGACTAAAAATGACCTAGTGCTAGGAGTTCCGAAACAGTCATTTGCTCTAAAGGATGACTGTATCTCCTGCCAAAAAGGAAAGTTACGTAAGAAGTCCCATAAGTCTAAGCAGGTGAATTCCATAAATGCTCCATTGGAACTACTGCATATGGATCTTTTCGGTCCAGTTTCTACAAAGAGCATTGGTGGTCGGTCTTACTGCTTGGTAGTTACTGATGACTACTCAAGGTTTTCGTGGGTTTACTTTTTGACCACAAAGGGGGAAACTCCTGAGATTCTGGTGTATTTGTTGGACAAGTTGGCAAATCTGTGCAACTTGAAGGTGAAAAGGATACGAAGCGACAATGGAACTGAATTCAAGAACTCAACTCTCGAATTGTTTTGTGCTACAAGAGGTATTGAGCATCAATTTAGTGCTCCGAGGACTCCACGACAGAATGGAGTTGCAGAAAGGAAGAACAGGACAATCATCGAGACAGCTCGGACTATGTTAGCTGACTCTAAGTTACCAATTATCTTCTGGGCTGAGGCAGTTAATACTGCCTGTTATGTTCTCAACAGAGTACTCACGGTTAAGAAAAGGAACAAAACGTGTTATGAACTTTTTAATAACCGTAAGCCAAATCTACAGTTCCTAGAACCATTTGGGTGTCCATGTCTGATCATGATTACAAAAGATAAGGTCTCTAAGTTTGGTGATAAAGCTGTTGAAGGGATTTTTCTTGGATATTCAGTCAACTCTCCGAACAAAAGAGTCTTTAACAAATCAACGAATCAGATTGAGGAGCATTTTGAAGTGAAATGTTTAAGGTGTACGGAACCTCCTCAAGGAACGGGTCCGGATTGGTTTTTCAACTATGGAAACCTCTTCAACTCTTTCAATATTCCGGAAGAAGATGAAACGGAAGAATTGGTTTCTATACTTCATGAGCTTGATCTTTCTCAAGATACACCTGTTACTAATAAACCATCCGACCCATCTCCCAATACAACACCCGCACCTCCACCAACTAATCCTACACCTCCACAACCTACACCTACACCTTCACAACCAAAACCCACACAACCACAAACAACCACCAAATCACCACCATCTACACCTACACCATCTCCTACTCCATCATCTTCGGCTGCTCCTTCTAAAACAGTTTATAACTACACAAAGGAGCTTCCATATGATCCAAACATGCCTCCTTTAGAGGAACCTCAAGAAGAAGATGAAATGGAGGAAACAATGGCCTACTCTCACTTATTTTCTCCTGAAGATGAAGAAGAAGAGATAGCCATTCCTGAGTCTGCTGCTACTCCCGAAACTGAGGGAGATTTGAACAATCTGGGTGTGGATCTTGTGCCAGGTGCCATACCAGATACTCGTATACATAAAGATCACCCCATTGATAATATCATTGGTGATCCTCATGCGTCTGTTCAAACACGTCAACAAGCAAAGCAGACTTCAGCTCAGCAGCTTTTGGGACTTATTGCACATATAGATTCTTGTCATTTGTCTCAAATTGAACCTAAAAAGGTTGAACAAGCCTTAAAGGATCCATCTTGGGTCGAGGCTATGCAGGAGGAACTACAGCAAATTAACAAGATGAATGTTTGGGAAATTGTTCCTCTACCCAAGGGTGCTCACTTGACGGGTACTCGTTGGGTTTTCCGTAACAAAATGGATGATCGTGGGGCGGTTATTCGAAATAAAGCCCGTCTGGTAGTTCAAGGATATAGTCAATTAGAAGGTATTGACTATGATGAAGTTTTCGCTCCTGTTGCTCGTTTGGAATCAATTCGGATTTTTCTAGCTTATGCTTCTTTTAAAGGATTCCGTGTGTATCAACTTGACGTGAAGTGTGCCTTTCTATATGGAGATGTCGACGCAGTGATTTATGTGTGTCAGCCTCCTGGTTTTGAAGACCCAAAGCATCCTAATCATGTTTGCAAACTGAAGAAAGCTTTGTATGGTCTTCATCAATCTCCTCGACTTTGGTATGAGCAACTTGCTAAGTACTTACTGAAGAATGGTTTTGACAGAGGACAGATTGATAGCACGCTTTTCATCAAACGGGAAGGAGTGGATTTGTTACTTGTGCAGGTCTATGTGGACGACATAATTTTTGGATCAACTAATGATCAGTTGTGCAAGGATTTTGAAAGACTGATGAAATCTGAGTTTGAAATGAGTGCTATGGGGGAACTCACGTTCTTTCTGGGACTACAGGTTGAGCAATCTGACAATGGAATTTATATTCACCAGTCAAAATATGTCACTGACATGTTGAAGCGATATGAATTGCTCAACTGTAAACACTACGGCACTCCAATTGAAGCAAGACACAATCTTGGACCTAATGAGGACGATGAAGATTGCAAGGAGAAAGACTATCGCTCAATGATAGGCTCTCTCATGTACCTGACTGCCTCAAGACCAGATATAGTGTTTGCTGTTTCTCTCTGCTCACGATTTCAAGCAAATCCAAAGGTGTCTCATATCAAGGCAGTAAAACGCATTTTTGGATATCTCGCTTTTAGGCCATCTCTGGGTCTATGGTATTCAAACGAGAAAAACTTCGAGTTAACTGCCTATTCGGATTCGGATCTTGGTGGCTGCAAGATAGATATGAAGTCAACTACTGGAGGATGTCAGTTCCTTGGATCGCGCTTAGTTTCTTGGCAGTGCAAAAAGCAGACTGCGGTTGCTATTTCCACAGCTGAAGCCGAGTATGTTGCTGCTGCAAGTTGCTATTCTCAGGTTCTCTGGATTCAGCATCAGCTGCGTGATTACGGGTTCAATCTCTCTATGACTCCTATTTACATTGATAATACAGCTGCTATATCTATAACTCACAATCCCGTACAGCACTCTAAGACCAAACATATTGAACTTAGATTCCACTTTATACGGGATTGCTTTGAGAAACACCTTATAGATGTCGTACATATAGAGACCCTTAAGCAGTGTGCGGACCTTTTCACAAAAGCCTTTTTGCGATCACGTTTTATTGAACTGGTCAATCTGATAGGTTTAAGGTTCTTTCAGTCAAAGAAATGATTTGTGACTTGGATTTTTAAGTTTTTAAATTCAATTTAAAAAAAAAAAAAATCGCAACAGCCACTCTTTATACTCTTTAGTATTAAAGAAAACGCAAGGTTGCTACATTTTTAAAATAGACGTTGAAGTTAACTTGGGATATGATAGTACATCGGGTGACATGCACAAAATGGAATTTTAAGGTTTATCTTGGATGTGTCAGTAGGTTTATCTGACACACTTAAAACAGTTTTTATCTAAATTATCTTCATCATACGATGTATTGGTAGGCATGGTACACACCGGTCTCTGAGATATTAAGAAGTCATTTAAATACATGTCTATGATCATGTGGTAAACACCTTGTGATGTACGACTCTAAGTCTTAATTCCTTAGCATAGCTTGACATACTTCTATTTTTGGATCGTATATCTGAGATCTTTTGGGGGAGTATGCTGATTGTTTCCTCTGTTGTACGTAAGTGCAGACCTGGTCTCAATTCAGCTTACTCTCAAAACTAAGCAAACGTGAGTCAATGTACTTACAAAGTCTTAAATTTAAGGTACTAAACAAGGTCGCCACAAATTTGGTTTGACTGCGTTTGGTTTTGCTTACACCTGAATCAAGTTATGTTGCTCTGTTGTACGCAAGTACAGACCTGTCACCGCTGACTTGATTCTTAAAATTTATTCTCTTGTATTCTTTCTAAATTTAGAAACTATGTTCATGTCTAAGTTATAGGGGTATATCTATGGTGGGGACCATGGTGAAATATTCATACTAACAATAAAAGGTTAACTCACAGACACGGATGTAACATGTTTAGGTGGACAAACAATACCAATAATCGTTTTGAAATAATTTTTATAACAGGTGTTTTAAATGTGCCACATAAATTTAAAGTGGACAAATATACTGATGATCGAAATAACACTTACTATTCCTAATAAATGCATGTTATTTCGATATGATCCCTAATCAGACAACTCAACTCCGTCACCAAAAATAGAGTGTTAGTAATTTTATTTAGTTAATTTTTTTACTTTTTGTAATATTAAAAGAAAATACCAAAAAGATTTTTAGTTTTATGCTTTATTTTTATTCTGAGTTATTTTTCCCAAGTCACGAGTTATTTGGAAATTATTTGCTAAAATAACGAGTAAATGGTTTGAAAATTTAAAATTGAATCAAAACTGCTCTCTGCGACGTTACACTCTACGTCGCCTGCGACGTCCCAGCCTACGTCGCACATAGGGTTAGACTATATATAGTCTCATCTGCGACGTAAAACGTCACACTATTCACTATTCACGTGCGACGTAGCCTGCGACGTACCATTGGCGATTTGCGACGTAGCAATTTTCGAGCAATTTTTCGTGATTTGTAGCCGTTTTCATTCCGATTCACTTACGTAGTTTTGATCTACTCGTTATTCCGCACACTTAGGTACCGATTTTACCATTTTTCACCGTGTATATTATGTTTAATCGCTATGTATGTATTACGGGTTAAAAGGGTTTCGGTTTTGGGATAAATTAGATGGTAGATCGTGTAAATTACTGGTTATAACTTATGTTTTCGTGATCACCATCGTTAGCCGCACCTTGTAGTGCGTTTGATTTTGAAAACCCCTAAATTCGAGGGTTAGGGTTTCTGGGTTGGGGACGCCTGTTCGTCAGTGCGACGTACGCTGCGACGTCGTGGCCTACGTCGCTTTAATTAATTATTATTAATTTCCTACGTCGCCCTTCCCTACGTCGCTTTTTCTGCGACGTCCGATGCGACGTACCGATCTACGTCGCTATTTTAATAATGTGATTAAATTCACAATAAATTGCAAAATGCGACGTCCCTCTTGACGTCGCTCGAATTTTATGCGACGTCAGGCCTTACGTCGCTTTTCAATTTATTTTGATTTTAGGCGACGTACAGTTCTACGTCGCTCTGTCTTAATGCGACGTACGTGGCTACGTCGCTAGTTCCAGGAATTTTGAAAAGGTTGTTCTTAAAAATGTAACATTTTTGCTAACCTTTTTCGAGTTGCAATCTGTTTCTGTTTTTGCAGATATGGCTTTGATTTTTGAGGCTCGTCATAATACGGCTGCTTATCTTACTGACACTTCTGATAAAGCTGCGCCGTATCGTCAGATGATCGCGTTTTTGAGACGTTCAAGGGTATTCCACGCCATTTCCGATAACAGTATGGCGTTTGGAAATCTGATCAACCCTTTTTGGAGAAATGCAACTGTCGTTACTGAAAACGACGTTAGACGATTGGTCTCTACCGTTCTGGGTACGGAGATCACTATTACAGAACAGAGTATTCGGGAACTTTTACAGCTGAATGATCAACCGGATATGCCTGTCAGTTTTGATCATATTTTCGTTACCGGAGCTATGCAACGGATAGGATATCCTGGGATTCCCTCTGATCAGTATAGAAAAGCGAATCTCACACGCGTCTGGAGATATTTGATGCATGTGATCATTGTTTGCTTGGGGAATCGGAAAGGTGGAACGGATGGGATGAGCCGAAGTCTGGCTTCTGCTATGTTAGCGTTGGTATACAACAAGCCGTTCAACTTCTCGGGATTTATCTTCAAGGCTATGGTTGACAATGCGAACGCCGGGGATCAGAAATGGATTTTATATCCGAGAATTGTTCAGTTGCACATCAATCGTCATCATCCGGAGCTTCAGGCACAGGGTGATATCGATCACCCGCTAAAGATTTCACCGATGATGAGTCGGATTTTCACTATTTGTGCCGGGTATGAGAAAGGGGTCGAGGCACCAAGGGATGTTCCCTTATTCGGTGCTATTGTGGATGAAAATTATGTACCGCCTCCGGACCCTCAGTATATGGATATTCCAGCGCCACAGCAACCGCTTATGAATGTTCCTGTTCAGGCTGCGGGGGAGCATGTGGATGCTCTTTTGGAGAACATCGAGCAGTTTGGGCATGTTGATTCAGACAATCCTGCATCTCATGACACGGTTGAAAGTTCTGATTATGAAGATAATCCTGTTCAACAACCTGATGATGGCGGGCCAACGCCTTCGGATTCTGATGGTGCGGTTCCGCACCCGTCTCAAATGGAAACTATTCGACGTCAGTTTTCTCAGAGGTACAAAAGAATAAAGCGTCGTTTGAAACAGGGGCGTGTGTATGTTCCAAAGAATACCGGCAAACGTATTCGAGATGGTGATGATCCTGCGGATGTAGATTTTCAGCCTCGTCAACGTGTTCGTCGTTCTTCATCCGCCAGAGCTCCAGTTAATCCACAACAGCAGGATGCTTTTGAGATTCAACCGACTCCAGCATTCATGCAAAAGATTATGGAAGATATGCAGCAGATGAAGCAAAAGCTGGAGGCTCAGGACGAGAAGATTGCTGAACAAGCTGCGTTGATCGAGGTTCAGTCGAAGGAGCTTGAGGAAACGAAGAGTAGGGTTAATGTTTTGGAAGGCAGGTTACTTGCCTCGGGGGAGTATGGGTCTGGGATACCCACTTTAGAGTCAAGTGAACCTGCGTCTGTAAATCCCAACCCTGTAATTGAAACTATTAATGAAAATATTTCACGTTTGGATTATTTCTGTGTTGATGATATTCCAGGGCAACCAAGACCGCTGGCAGTTGACTACTCATTTGCTGACTTATCATTTATTCAGAGAATGGCCAGTGGAGTTGGATCTGAGGAAGAAACAGAGAATGTGTTCGAGATGAATGAGGATGTCTCGATTGAAGAAGAACAGTTGAATGCAGATGAAACGTATGATGATGCACAATCTGGGGAAGCTTATGATGGTGCACCGATTATTGAATCTGATTCAAGTGAAGATGAGATGCCAGCTAAAGCTCAACATGGAGAATCTAGTTCTGCTGCAACTCCAGCTTCAGAGACACAGGCACCAGACTCAGCAGCGAAGAAATTAACTGCTGAAGAAAAGAGAGAGAGAAACAAGAAATGGTGGCCTAAGGGACGAAATCCAGTCCCTATTCCAGTTAAATGTCAAGTGTACCGAGTTAGTCGAAATTATACCGGAGTAATTAAAAGCTGGAAGTGTCAGAGGAATCTGTTTATGATTAAGAGAGAAGATGGAGTTCAGTATTTCAGAATGCGTTTTGATAGATTAAGCACGTTGCCAAAAGGAGAGATTAATCGATTAGCTCAACTTAAATTGATTAATCCGTTCGATAATGATTATGCTGAGTTCATTCAGAGAAATTTACGTCGGGAAGTGTTATCGAAGACATATTCGAAATTGAAACCGACGTTGGGAACTCGGTATACGTGGAAAAAGAAGATTGATCCAGTCACCAGGAAGCCTTTGGTTAAAGTTCACTATTCGCCTGCTAACTGTTTGACTGAGATACCTCTGGAATCAGTTCCTTATTATTTTTTGAGAAGACTCGTAAAATGGGAACTTGATCCACAGACTGGCGAAGCGGTTATTACTTTCGTTCCAGATTCTGAACCGTGGCCAGAAGTTGGAGGTATATGGAATTTGAGGCAAGCAACGTTTAGAATATATGATCCGATGAGTTTGATTAATCTTCATGAAAAAGATTTGAGAAAACTCTACGACAATCGGATTCGTGTTGGTCAGAAGAATGAGTTCAACAGACGTTTAGCACAGCAGTTTTACAATGTTGTTACTGTTTGTGTGGCTAATAGAATTCACGCTGACGGCCAATTTCTTGCGGGCTGGGTTTAAAGAAGACTTTTGAAGACCAAGCTGAAGACACGGGGGAGTTTGTTAGTACATGTTTAGTGTCTGTCAGTTGGTCTAGCTCGTAGTTTGTAATTAGAATTAGTATTCCTGACTCCTGCGACGTAGCGTGCAACGTCGCAGGTGCGACGTCAGGATTTGGGCCTGCGACGTAGCTAACGTCGCATGGGCTTGGGCCTGCGACGTAGCGTGCGACGTCGCAGGTGCCAGATTTTGTATAAATTCGTTTTGTGTTTTCTGTTTTAGGGTTGACGAAACCCTAAACGCAATTAGTCGAAATCTCTGTAATCTGACCGATTATAATACAATACAATACGTTTCGTTTGATATTCATTGCGTATTAATTGTTCGTGTGTTTAGTATTTAACTTAATCGTTGATTCCGCAAACGATTGAGTGACTCGGTTCGTACTAGATCCAAAGTTAGGGACAAACAGGTAATAATCCAAAGATTTGAGCTTGAATCATGAATTGTAATTGAGTTTTAAGAATTGTTTTGTGCTTCTACGTATTTCACTGTCTCTGGAACTCACAGAAAAATTTTGGAATGAAATAACATAACTCTAGGCTTCACACGTATGTATCTGTGTATTATTTTAATTCCTTTAATTCTTACAGTCTAGAACTGATATAACCATTTACGTTTTCTATTATATCATATTATTCAAATAACCATTCTTCATAATAATTATATATTCGCGTACGAAATTAATTTCCTGAAATTCGGGGTGTTACAACGAACATTCAAAATGAACCAATTAACTAAACCAAACAACATAAAACAAGATAAGAGGAACAGATAAACAATCGGAGATAGACATGTAATTGCTTAGATTCTTCAGCTCAGATTAATATTATCCGGTTCATATGTTTTGATTGTCTGATTGTGATTTCTTTTATATTAACTTAGTTACTAATCAAAGAATCCAAGTTAAATATATATTAGTCTCCGGTTCTGGTTAACTAATATCTACAATCTAGAGTCCCACATTAAACATCGATCCGACGTCGCAAGAATGTTGCTCTATTGCGTGTTTTTCTCTAGATTGTGCATTAAGTATTCACGACTTATTACGATTAATCTTCGCGGTATGACTCAACAATACCTACTAATAATCTCTTATTAGCTCATTTATTTTAGATTAACTATTTACTATGCTCTTAACCTATCAACCTCAATATATTTAGCAATGATCATAAACCTAAATTCATAATCATCAATAATCAATAGTATCAAAGGAACTCAATCTCAATAATCCTATTGACCACATTAAGTAGCAATTAATTATCACCAATAAACAAGGTTCTACAGACAATGTAACAATCTTCAATCAGTCAATTGATTCAAAACACAATTATAACTTTCAAACATTCATAATCAAATCCATGATTAAATAATACAAAATCATATTCATATCCCAAAACAAAACACATAGACATGTTTAGAATTGAAATCGGAAGATGATACGCAAACCGAATCGTGAACCGAATGAAGTAGAATCAATAGGATGATCCTAGCCTTTTCCGCCTCCAAACCACCATCGGTTTTCTCCCAAGGTCGGCTGATATTCGTAGGTATAGGTATTGAGAAGTTAGGGTTTCAAAATGAAACAAATGAGATTTTAAGGGATTCTGGCCGAATCAATCCATACGCTGTATGGATGTTCCATACGCCGTATGGATGTCAAATTCCAACTTTTCACCATTTAATCTTCCGGCTTCAACTAATTGATCATCTTTTACTCCGATCCAATCTTCTCTTATCCAATGCTTTATTCTTTTAGCTTCTTTTCTTCACAATAAGCTCGTTTTTCTGTTTCTTTTCGATCCAAGCTTCATATACTCCTAAATGCAAATATGAACGAAATAAGTATCTTATTCATACAAAATGCATTAAAAACCTATTAAACAAAGTATCTTATTCATACAAAATGCATTAAAAACCTAAAAAACAAAAGGGGTAATTAGTACTACAATCTAGTACAATTTGGCGTTTATCAGATATGGACGAAGGAGATGATGATGTGGGTGAGGAAATAGAATTGGAAGGACCAAGTGCATGTAATAGAAGACTGGTGAATCAGTCAACTGTAACCTTTAGTACGACATCGTCGTCTAGAAGCAATAACCATGCATACACCCCAGTACCGCAAAGTACACCCGTCACCTCGAATCCACAAGTACAGAGTGAACAACCAAGTACAAATAACCAAACTACTAGCCAGAGTATGGCTGGAGGTTTTCAGGTACCCTTTAGTAATACTTGGATGGCACAACCCAACTTTCTCTTACCAAATGGAGCTATCCCAAACCAAACCTTACCACCCTTATTAAACCAGCATGTCACCAACATGTTGACAAACCCACTACCTGCAGGAAATTCCTCTTTCATACCCGCCACTCACCCAAACCATAGCAGCCAGAGCAGTAATAACGAACACTCAAGTTTTAATAGAACAAAGCAATCCTCAAGGGACACAAGGCCACTTTAATCCGTTAGGATATTATGCTCAAATGGGAAGCCAAGTGCCTAGAAGATTTATGAACCATGGGTCGTATAATCCCCAACTAGGAGGACACTCGGTATATTCACCCCAATATGGGGGATGGATTAACTTTCCGCATTGAGGGTATAACCCAGCATATCCGCAAATAGGGGGAGAGTATTATGATAACCTCCGGTCCACCCGATCAAAGGTTAATTCTTTCATCAGAAAAAAAAGCAATCCCCTCTAGTGCCATGGATCGAGCATTACGGAATGCCAGATGATTTAGAGCTCCCTTCAAACATCAAGGAGTATACAGGAGTGACAGACTAAGAGGATCATTTAAGAGCCTTTCGAGGGGCAGAAAAGATAAAGAAATGGACTGTAACACCCGCCAAATTAGGACTAGTAATTAGTGCCTAATCATATGTTAATACATGTAATTAGTTCTGTGTTAGGCTAATTAACGTATCAAATTATATATTGATGAATATATACGAATTATGCGGTTTGATTAAATCGTACGCAATTTAAATCGAATGTATTTCGATTCAATTAAATACGGACATTGGTGACCAATTTTAAATAACACTATTATGTTAAAAATATTATTTTAATAATATTCAAATTACAATTCGTATCGTACAAACAAAACTTACACGATTTAAAATATCTAACGCGCAAACTAACAAAATGAACTAACCTATATTTTATAACTCAATATATATATAGAGATTAGTAAAATACTTAAATAAAAATATTTCGTATTTTAAAACTTATCATTTAATATGTAAAATATTTATTTAACGTTTAAACGACGGAGTAAACGAACACCGCGCAGGGACGGAGACTGAAAAATAGGAGGATAACCTCCCACTTTCCTTCTTCCTTTTCCCATTTCTCCATCAACTCCCTCTCTCCTCTCTTCTTTTTCTCTCTAACACCAAATCACCACCACCATCATAAATCATCAAATAAACACATAAAACACACTCGGATCATCTCGGCGTTTTGGAACAAAAGACTCACCACTTCGCGATCTACAATCCTATCTTCTCGGATTTTCAATCCGACACTTTGTAAGTTTCCGACAAAATCCCGAAACCTCTCGATTCTTAGTATTTTCACTTGTTAGTTGTTTATATAACTTATATGTGTCCATTACAAAGGGAAAAACACGATTTTATAGCTTAAAAATGGGTTAGATTTGAGTTTTGGGTCGAAAAATCTCGACAGCCGCTACTTTCTGGGCTGGTGTTCATCAATGCGACATAAGCCTTGTGTCGCATGTTGTGTCGTATTATGCATGTTATGTCGTACCATGTGTCGTATAAATCCTTGTGTGTCGTACCCTTTACGACACAACGTTGTGTCGTATTTTATGTCGTATTTTCCATACGACACTAGCACTATGTCGCTGTTAAATCAGCATCTCGAATCTATGCGACACAACCTTTGTGTCGTATAGATATTGTGTCGCATATTTATGCGACATAACCCTTGTGTCCCATAACAAACTTTTGTGTCGCATGTTGTGTCGCAAAACACAGAAAACCAGAATTTTACTGTAGCAATTCACTGTAGCAAACGCAATAATAACATTGTAGAATTATTATTACAAACCGTCACTAACGGGCCGTACACGTTTTCCAAACACAAAGCAAATAATCAACCAAATCGTAGTAATTTGGACATATATAGTTGTGTAACTACTACAAGGGTGATCTTTTGAGATACCCAAATCATATTAATAACCATCGCGTGTCGTGGACACCCTCAGGTTACAAGTCCTTGGACTTCATCTTACCGGCTAATCAACTTACGTTTAATTAAACGCTTCCAGACTCATGTGAGTCTCATGGCCCCTCTTTTTACTGTTTTTACTCAGGGGTGTGATATAATGCTTGTTTTTAACATATGAACGCGAGTACAAACTTTTCAAATATACTACATGAGTTGTTTCCACTAATCATTTCAAAGCCCTCCGTCAGCATAGTTTGTTAATACGTTGTAGCGTGAATATTAGTATATGGTACCATATAGGATTGACCCTCCTCGTTCGGGTTAGCAAGCACTAACCGGGTAAACGAACGTGCTAATATTTGGGAAGACGAGTGTGGATTAGGCACTCGTGGAGGCACCTCGCCCGGAATTCTCTATAGGGGACCCGGCCCTCGAGTTAAGCTCAACTATGCGCTCATGATTGTATACTTATATATATTTTTTTCTCATTTGCTGGATGCAAATCATTATTAAATCTTGCGGTTCATACTTTATTGAAATGATGGATTTCAAACCTGTGAGCTCACCAGCGTTAGCTGACCCATTTTAGCATGTATCACAGGTACACAGCAGTAGGTTTTGGACTGTCCGCTCAGGATTATGATAGCTCGATTCAGCATGCAAACATTTGAGATTTCATTGCATTAGCATATTTTGTAACAGTGTTTATGTATTGAAATCTTTCATTTATTCGAACACGAGCTATGTAAATGTCACACCCCCTATTTTATGATTTGCGGAAGCGATGATTTGGGTTTGACTAATCAAATATCAAACACCAAGATTAGATAGCAAACGACTCTAAATGAGACGTTTTAGAAAAATACATTACATTACAAAAGTAATACAAGGTTTAAGTCATAAATTTCTGATACAAAAGCGAGTTCGCAAAATGATTCCAAAGATTTTAATACATAACCGATTAGCAAAAGATAATGCTATAAAATCTTCATATAATTATAGATACATGCGACTCGTACTAGATAGCTTATCCTGCGGGCCATCTACTGCTGAGCACCTGAGAATACAACACTAAAAGGTCAGCTATAAAGCTGGTGAATCTCACATGTTTAAGTAAAACATGATGTGATACACAAGATTTATCCGATAATTAAACAAATAAATGTTTTCCGAATACCATAATATGACCCGGACCAAATATACCGACATAGACCGACAATAACCGGATTTACTGACATAGACCGACAATAACCGAATGTAACCGAATTTACCAACCGCACATGAGCCCATGGTTCGAAGCCTAACCCGATTTCTGCCTCCCGATGGGTGTTGAAACACCAATTACAACTACTATAGTGCCCGTTTGACGTGGTTGTAGTTAGCAACCCGGACGGGGACGTCACTCCCATGATAGATCTATCCTTTAGTAATCGCGCCCTTTCAGTTAACGAACCATGTCCGATGAGGACTTTCCCGAATTAAAACAACTCATGCATGTCCGAATTTAAATAACCGAAATACCGAATTACCGAATACCAAATACCGAATACCGAATTAAACAATACCAATAATCATGACCGAAAATAATAATGACCGAAATAAATACAGATTAATTAACCGAATACTTGTGTACACTAAAACAGTTTGTGTTGTATCTCCCCCGAATTTAAAACAGTAAATAGTAAAAATGGGGCCGTGAGACTCACCTGAGTCAATCCGAGCAATGTAAATATCCGGCGAGGAATGTACAGTCCGAAGTCTCCTAGTGTCCTAAACACACGAGATTTTAATGAGTACATTTGATTGTCTATTATTTACCCGTATTAATATGTATCCGATTATATCATATCCAAATGTTTAAATTTGTATTTCCCGTTTGAAGTTTTTATGAGACGTACGGCTCGTTAGTGACGGTTTGTAATAATAGTTCCAACGTATTATTGAAATGATATACTTTTAAGGTATATTTGAAGTGTTTAAATGTTGTATCGTATGAGTATGAAATATGACGCGCTATCCGCCATTTAATGTAAACACTTGGTTTTAAGTTTTTGGAAAAGCGGGGGTCCGAAAACTAAAATACGCCATTTTCGACCCCTAGACGACCCCGGAAGGCCTAAAACTGACTTGACTAAGGTACTTAGCCTTGACCATTTAGCTGTTTTTGAATGACCGTGCGAATTTGAATCCAATCCGTTACTTGTGAAATCGTCGACGTTTTCGAAAAAATATTTGTTCTGTTTTAGCTAATATTTGCCGGATCAGTTTGTTAGTCCACCGGATCATGAAATATAACGGGGGAATCCGCCGGATTCCCTTGAATCCGCCGGATTGGTGACATTTGGTGGACTCACGCGTCCGTGTGACTTTTCTCACGTGATCGCGTGGATTGTTTGGAAGGACACGCCGCGTCCTATGAAGACGCACCGCGTGCTTTGGTTTCGAAAAAGGACACGCCGCGTGGCCAAGAACGCGCCGTGTATTATATGATTTACAAAGTACACGCCGTGTGTAACTAGGACGCACCATGTACATTCGTTTTGGGAGAAAGACGCGCCGCGTTCTAGAGGACGCGCCGCGTGGATCTTAAGTTTTTGAGGTCTGTTCGTATAGGTTTCAAAATAAACGAGTTCTAACTTAATTTCTCGAGCAAAATCCGCTTATACAATGGTACTACATGATAATATAAGTAATATAAACACGAAATTACAAAGTAAAAGTTAACGATTCCTTACGATTTTAAAAATGGATGTCGGATGGTGATGATGATGAAAACGAAGGAGATGATGAAGATGGTGATGATGATCCACGAGGATGATGATGATTGCTTCAACTGATCGTTAATTGTTGTTGTTGTTTGCGGTTTTTGGTGTAACCCGAGAGAGAAGAGAGACCGAGAGATAGAGAGTGAGATTGAGAGGGAAATGGAAATGGTAAAGGTGTGTTTGGTTTTGCTTACTGGAGAAGCAGATCGGCTCCAATTATTGGAGTCGGTTGGCTTAAATTTACAGTACAAAACACCCGTGTTTGCGTACCCGATCGTTATGTAGTGTAATATTTTCAAACGGTAATTTTCAAAAAATAAAATCGTATATATTTTTCATTGAAGTATTTTATAAAAATACTTTTAGCGAGTTATAAAAATATAACTTTGTTTTACCTAAGATGTACGGATAATTTTAATTATCCAAAAAGAGTTTTGCAAATTTTCCGAGTAAGATAATATTATTTATGATGATAATATTTTGTTTGGAAATGTTTTGGTACAACTTATATTTTTAAGTTTTCTGAGTGGTTTCAGATTAGTTCGTTAATGATTATTATATAATCATTGAATATTAATATATATATTTATATATATATTATCCGAATACTTTGTTTTTGATTCGTACTAAGTACGAATATTTAAAGTTTAATTTGGGACCCAATTTTGGGTTATTTTAACCGGGTGTCACAGTAAAGCTTCAACTGATGTAAACTTTTATGTAATAAATCCATTTTGTTAAAACGACGCATATAGAGTCGTTTACTATATATCTTTGTGCTTTGTATATTGATTAGTAACACCCAAATCGTGCTTCCGCAAACCATAAAATTTGGGGGTGTTACATGGACCATGCCAGTAACTTGCCATATGTTTTCGATGATACTAGCAGGGGCTGCCAGGGCATGGTATGATAAACTCTCGCCTGGGAGTATTGGTAGTTTTGATTATTTTATAGAGTATGCTTGTTCGAGCTTAAGCTTGTATTTATTTATTTATTTATTATAATGATGAAAATATGTGTGTGGTTCTGATGATGATGATGATGATGATGAATATTGTTAGCTCTTTGAGCTTTTTAGGCTTGATGTGATTAAGAGGTTTTAGTGAAGGAAGTTGAAAGGATATTTGGAATAGAGGATTTGTAGAAGAATGTATTTTATTGTTTGAAACTTTGCTTACAACTTTTTTCTTGGTTTCAAATGCTTACATCTATCACGTATTTAAAGTACTCCACGGATGTTCCATACGCTAGATATTTCCATGGATATGTAAATATCTAAAACCTAGATATTTCTTCTACATACTAATATCTAGATATCTCTTCATATTAATATCTAAATATTTATGATAGATATTATCATATACTAATTCTATAACATATCATAAGATATTTCTTAACAATGAACTTTGGCCTAACTAGTTTAGTTGGGTAGTCCAATATAGATTTGGATCAAATCAAGTTTATGAGCTAGCACTCATTGGGACAAATCAAGTTTATAATCCAACACTCCCTTTAAACTTGATTTTCCTACTCCATGCATCATCCATAGTCTTGAGAAGACTCTCTTCTTGAGTGGCTTGGTGAAGATGTCTGCGACTTGGTATTCTGATCTTGTATGTATTACATATACGTCCTTTCTTGCGATACATTATCGAATAAAGTGATAGCGAGTGTTTATATGCTTACTTTGATCATGGTAAACGGGATTTTTAGCTAGGTCAATAGTAGCTGACTTGTTGTCTATGAGGATCTCTGTCGCATCTTCTTGTGACATGTAAAGTTCCTTTAATATACTTCTAAGCTAGATAACGTGGCACACACATGATGTTGCAGCTACGTATTCCCCTTCGCACGTAGACAGAGTAACAATAGGTTTCTTCTTTGAAGACCAAGTGAATGCAGTGTTACCAAGGAAGAATAAGAATCCCGATGTACTTCTACTATCATCGAAATTTTCAGCCTAATCACTGTCGCTGTATCTAACGAGCTTGAAGTCTTCAGATGATGAATAAAACAAGCCATAATCAAGTGTACCTTTGAGATAACGTAGTATTCTTTTAGCAACCTTCAAGTGGGACGTAGTAGATGATTCCATGAACCGCCTGATTAGTCCCACGGCGTATATAACGTTAGGTCTTATGGACGTCAAATACTGTAAGCTTCCAACAAGACTGTTGAACAATGTTGGATCAATTGCTTTTCCTCCATCATACTTTTAGTGCTTTGATTCACATTCGGAGGGAGTGCCAATAATTTTGCAGTTCTCCATACCAAACCTTTTCAATATATCTTTTGTGTATCTCTCATGGCATATGAAGGTACCATCTTTTGTTTGTTTAACCTCGATACCAAGACAATAAGACATATAAGTCCAATATCAGCCATCTCAAACTCCTTTGCCATAGACTTCTTGAATACATCAATCATCCTTCTAGAGTTCCCCTTGGATATAAGATCATCCACGTATAACCACACCACCAGTATCTCTTATTTTTCATACTTCACGTAAAGTGTGTGAATACTTTCACATTTTGTGAAACCATGCTCTTGAAAATACTTGTCAATTCCTGTATTCCAAGCGCTTGGTGCTTGCTTTAGGCCATATAAAGCCTTTCTCAAACTTAGCATTTTATAACCTTCTTGCCCTTTGGCAACGTATCCTTCTGGTTGCTCCACATAAACTTCTTCCTCGAGTGACCAATTTAGAAGGACATACTTGACATCCATTTGGTGAATACTCCATTTATATTGAGCAGAAATAGCTATTATCATTCTTATAGTTATTAAACGAGCAACAGGAATAAATACCTCTTCTTAATCAATGCCACGTTTAAATTATATGTCATATTATTCTATGTCACTCGCTAAATTACATAATAGATTTAGTATAGTAACACAAAGGTCAATCTTATTATCATTTAAATGTAAGAACTGATATCTTCGATCAAAATAATTTGTATTCCTACAAGTTCAAAAAACCAAAATATTTTTACTTCATTCTTATTTTTTATCTTATCATTTTATTTTATTTTATTCTATTTTATTGTCTAAAGTGCTAATTAATTTACATCAACGTAGTAAAGCAATTTATGGGATAGAGGATCATGAGGGCGGTCTTCATTTGAAGAAAAAGGAGGCAGCCCTCACACCCATCCAAAAAGTGACAAGTGTCACATACTGAGAGTCCCGGAATCACAATTGATTAGTGATAAGTGTGTAAAAGGAGTATTTTTATATAGTATTTTATCCCGAATTCTACGTGTTTTTATAGTAAATTGTTTAGTTTAGATATTAAATTCGTTCATATTTGCATATAACAGTGGAAAGGAAGGATTTTGAGAAAAGAAGCAGAAATTGGTCAATAAAAGAGTCAAACGAGGCGTATTTGAAGAATAAAGTAGAGCCGAGAAGTTAAAATGTCAAAAATGAAGAAAAAGTCAGAAAAGCCAATCCATACGCCGTATGGAAATCAATACGCCGTATGGATGTGGCGATGGAGGCCCAGAAGACGCGGACTAGGGCTGGGCTTATAATCAATCCATACGCCGTATGGAAATCCATACGCCGTATGGATTGAAAACACAGAAAGTATAAATTCGACTTTTAACCCCAAAAACGGAGAGACTTTAGGGTTTTCGTTTCCAGACGTTTTTATTCGTACTTAGGGTTTAATTTACCAATTAGTTTAGCATTTTGGAGGCACGTGGAGTCAAGATTGAGGTTATTTCGTGTTGATTCTTCGTGGTTCATCTTTATTAACTTGGTATAATTTCTTTTCATTCAATTACATTGAAGAATTTGGATTGAATAAACTGATTTTGCTGTGTTAATGATGAATTGAATATTTCAAAGTGATTGTGTAGTTGATTTAGCTTAGATTATGATTATTGAACGATTATAATTGCGTATTGACTAAGTTATTTAATTGAAAACGGTTATATTGCTCGTGGACACTTGTTTATTGGTAGCTAGTAATTATTTGTTACTTCACGTGGTTAATAATATTAATGAGATTGATTTCCTTTAAGATTATTAATTATTGATAGTACTACTGTAGGGTTTGGGACTATCACTAAATATGTTGAGTCTGATAGGTCGGGTATACAATAGTTATCTACCTTAAAATGAACAAGACAATAAGTTAATTATTGGGCATTGTTGAGTCATGCCAAAAGAGTTAATTATAAACCGTTGTGAATGCTTAATGCTTAATTTAGGGAAAGACCTACAATAGATTGATCACCCTTGTAGGTTGGAACTTAAATTATAGGAATTAGTTGGACCCGAAACGTTGGCTAATTCATATTCGACTTAGTATTCATTGAAGAATTTGGTATTAAGTTGATATAAAAGAATCACAATTAAATAATCAATACGTAATAAATCGGGAAATATGAATCTGAGTGAGCATTAATTATACAATCACTTATTCCTTCCATTTGGTTTATATTTGTTATTTATTTCTTTATTTTATTTTATTTTATTTTAAGTTATTTTATCAATTTATTATTTATTGTTAATTGAAGTCAATTGTTCGCACGGAACTAAAACGTCCCCATATGTACTGTTTTCTTTTATTTTTATTGTTATTTTCTAATTTAAATAAATACTCTTGTTCCCTGTGATCGACTCGGACTTACCAAGTCTATACTAATATTCGATCAGGTATTCTTGCCTGGTTGTGTGATAGTATTAATAAGGTATTTTCAGTTATAAAACAAGACGCGCTTTCACACGCATCAAGTTTTTGGCGCCGCTGCCGGGGAACAAAGCGGTTATTTATTTTAAATAGAATTTAATAATTGTAAAGTTTTTGAAATAAAAAGTTTGTCATTTAAATTTTTGTGAAATTGTTTAATTAAATTGAGTAATTCTTAGACTACTATTTTTCGTTAATCCGTTGATTGAAACTAATCTATTTTATTTGGTTAAACTTTTAGGGGATTTAGTTTCAACCGGCGGATGGTTTTCCATCCGCCGGTTGGAGTGCCTTTTTGTTTTAATTTTTGTATATGTTCTGTTCATTGATTATTTTGTTTGATCTAACTTATTTTCTGTTTTTAGTGGTGTTTGTAGTTCAAAGTCATTTTTATTCAGGTAATAATCAGATGGCTGGAAGCTTTGAAAGTGATGCGAATGATAGGAACATGGTGAAGCAAGATCAGTCTAATAACTCCGATGCGAGTTCTGCTGTGAAAGTTCCCCCTTACACAGTGTTAGGTCGTCAGCCTGTTCCGGTTGTTTCATCATGTCAGGGTCTATATTCAGTACTAGAGGAGTATAGGAGAGACATTCCTTTTTGCTCTGAGATTATTAGAAAGGCTACGGTTGACTTCACTGATAATCAGCTGGTATTGGTAAATGATGTATTGGAAGCAGCCGTGATCGAGAATAAGTATGGGGTTGATAGGCAGTTTTACATTGCTCTCGTTGCTTTAGGAGAATCTTTGGAGACTAGAATTAAGGATGAAAACAGGTTTTATGCTGCTCAGAAAGAAAGATACAGTGACATCTATGGAATTGTGCGACAGTCCTCATTCCCCTTTTCAGCTAACCAAGGGGCGTGTCTCTATAGGATGGTAGCGGCAGTGTATAAACTTACTGGATACCCTGATTCTGAAACAGATAAGGAGTTTGTGCGTAGCTTGAGAGACCTTTTGCGATTGGTGAAATCGGGTGATCATCTTAGGGATCCTACACCTCACCGATTCATCATCACTCACACTCTTTGTTGGGAAATGACCACGTCAAATAAACGCATGTCTGGAAACGTTTAAGCCTACGGGGTCACACGCGTTAACACGTAGATACCGCTTATTTAACCAAGTTAAGTTAACTGTAATAACTAGTTGAGTTATTAGTTAATTTGTGATAATTTAATAAACGTTATTGAATTATAAGGTTCAGTGTGAAAGTTATTAGGACTAAAATGTTACTTCTAATTACTTAAAGGGTTTTTAATTAATTAATAATAAAAGGTTATTATTTTAATTAATTATTATAATAGAAGGTTATAAAAGAATAATATATATATATATATATATATATATATATATATATATATATATATATATATAAACTTGGTCAGAGATGATTCTAGTTTTGGTTTGGTATACACATACGAATAGAAAGAAAGAATTACAAACCCCAAACCTCACATACGAATATAATATTCAATCCCTACTTTGGTTTTTCGATTCGTCCGACGCAAGAAAAACAAAACCCATAAGTGGCTTTGTTTTATCGTAAAACACAATAGGAAAAGGGATTAATTAATTGGTTAATTGAACTAGCATTCAGGTGGTTATCAACGATGTGTTGTGTGTGCGATCGTAGAGGGTTTTACCATTAGTGAAACCTATTCGTTTAATAAACGATTATTTGGAGCTAGCTAAAAGGTACACGTTTTCTATCTTAACTAATTATAAATACGTGTTTATTCGCTTCCGAAATTGTATGACAATTTGTTATAGTTATTTGCTATATTCTTACAGTGGTATCAGAGCCACACGTATGTTGTATTTAGTTAGATCAGTTAAACATCAAATTTGGTGGGGGTTGGTTGTTTTGTTCGACTATCACAAAAGAAAAAAATGTTTTGGTTGTGTGGGATTTAGTCGACAAACAGAGTAAAATAAAAAAAAATCTGTATGTTGCGGATCCAATTCGGTTGACAGTGGGATCAAGCCGAAAAAAAAAAACAAGAAAGAAAAAAAAAATTGTTTTTTATAATTGGGCATTTAAGTCAACAAACTAGAAAAAACTTTTGTTTCTTTCAGTTGAGTGGTATCAAGCGAAGAAAAAAAAATTGTTTACACTTTTTTTCCGAAGGAAGAAACTAACAGTAAAGAGTTTTTAATTTTTTATTAAAATTTAAATTTAAATTGTTTATCTTTAAAATCCCATGCAAATTTATGTTTAAGGAAAATAATAACATGTTTAATGTAAATTGTTTTGTTATTATTTATATACTTTAAATTAGCGAGATAAAGGGTATCTATGAAATTCATGAATAATTTGTCATAGATATCACTTTAATATAATATGCTAGTTAGAATTAACTGTTAATAGTGACGGATTGATTATGTGTTACTTGTTTAAAAATTGTTTAATTGACAAGTTGTTTATAGTTGACCATGCTTTAGGGTTCCACCCACCAAAAGTTGCATGAAAATTAATTGTTAATTGTTTAATAGTTTTAGTAGTTTAAATGACACATACTAAAACATAGTGGCCATAGGATCAATGTCCCTTAAGCTAGTCTGTTAGTTTAGTTTAATTATTTGCCAATTGTTGACTTGTGACGCAAAATTGTTTTTAGAAAATAAAATTAAACTTGACTAATAACTATGAAATAAGATTTATTATTTTCTTGCAAATCTTATTGTCAACTCGGGTTGGGCTCACATACCGTAATTTTCTCCCACGACGAGATTTGCAAGTTAATAATTTGTTTTAAACCACGACTAGGAGCTTGTATAGGAGAGGTATCTTCGGCTTGGTGCCTAGATGACGGGTTGGATAAAACGATGAAAAGATCTTAGCCCCTCCTCTGGCTTCTTCATGGCCTCTCTTGTACATGGCCGAAAAGGTTTAAAACATGTTGAATCGTCAATTTTAATAAAAGTGCAATCTGTAATTTAATATTAATATTAAATTAAACATCTTGACGCACATAACTTAATTGAAGAATGTTTTTATTAAAACCTATGATACGAAGATGTGTGCATGCTTCTTCGTACATATTTGATACATATTATCAAATAAATTACCCATATAAACTTAAGTCATTGCCATCCAATCGTAAGAACACTTGCAGTTGCTTTTTACTCTGCATGAGACGTAGGTAAATTGCAATCCCAAGGTAAATTACCACTCATCGTGAGACGGTGGTGGACTATTTACAGTTCTTAATTGGACGACTTAAAACGAGTTAAGCGGTGAGATCCTTAAGCCCGTGGCAAAAGATGGGATGAAACATGTTTACAAATTCACTTATGCTTGCTTCATAAGTATTATTTGTAAGTCCCATAATTTCTAGGAATTGCACTTGTAATGCAATTATTGATCGTCACTTACCTTTTGAGTACCATCATTGCTAGCAGATCAACTGATGTGATGGTGGTATGTCAAATAGGATCCTAGCCTTAAGAAAATTAATTGTTTATATGTATATATAAACATTAGGGTATTTGATTTTCTTTAAAGGATGTATTATCGAAAATACTAAATTTGAACTTTTATCTAGTTGTAGATGGCAGATCCTGCACCGAACTTGAATTATTCGGCTTTCAGGTAAATGCTAGAAAGAGAAAAACTTTCTGGAGGTAATTTCAATGATTGGTTTCGTCAACTAAGGATTGTCCTTCATGTTGAAAGTAAAAACAAAGCCATTGAATAGTCGATAGGACTTGTTCCTAATACTGCTATTGGTCCTGTTGAGGAATTAGTAGTATGAAATGCTCTTTATGATCGTCATAATGAAGTTGCTTGTTTGATACTCGGCAGCATGACTCCCGAACTTCAAAACCAATATGAAAATCATATTCCACTTAATATGATTACAGAGCAGAAATCGACTACTCCATAAATCCTTGCGATTAAGAATGGAAAGATCCAGAAAGATAAGAAACCGCAAACTAGGGGAAAGACTAAGGGAAAGCAAGGTGCTTTTGTCCCTAATCCTGAGCAAACCCCTTCAGCAATGAAAGAGCATCTGGCTAAGTATAAGGCGTATCACCACTGTGGGACACTGGTAGAGGAATTGTCCTGCCTATCTTGCTGAGTTGATAAATAACAAGAAGAAGCTAGCCGGCTCGACCGGACCTTCCAGTATCTTCACGATAGAATATTATATTCTTTCTTCAAATCAAATTCCTAGATATATGATACTGGTTGTGGTACTTACATTTGTAATACCCTTCAGGAATTTAGAGGAAAGAAGAAACTGAAACATAAGGCACTCTACTTGTACAATGGTGTACGTGAAACAGTAGAAGCCAATTGAAGTTTGACTTAAATTTGCCTTCGGGCTTAGTTATTGTATTAGACAATTGTCATTTTGCACCTACTATTACTAGAGGTGTAGTTTCAGTTTTATTTTTGAAATTGATATGCATGATCATGTTTCAAAAGTTAATTCTATGTATGTTGTTAGCAATAAAAGAGCCAAGTCTGACTTGGACTCTACCTATCTTTGGCACTATCGTCTTGCACACATTGAAAGAAACGCATTGAAAGGCTTCAACGTGAAGGGCTCTTAAAATCAAATGATGATGGATCCTTTGATAAATGCGTATCTTGTGTTTGTGGCAAGATGGTAAGTAAACCCTTTCCGCATCAAACGCAAAGGGCTAAAGATCTACTTGGAATTATACATACCAGATGTTTGAGGTCCATTTAGACATGTGTCAAGACAAGGTGCTAGCTACTTCATCACTTTTACTAATAATTTCAGTCATTATGGTTATGTTTACTTGCTTAAACATAAACATTAAGATTTTGAAACATTTAAAGTGTTTGAGAATGAAGTAGAAAATCAACTCGGTAAGACCATCAAGATCTTTCGTTCAGATCGAGGTGGCGAATACTTAAGCCAAGACTTTAAGGATTATCTGAAAGCGTGTGGATTGTCCAACAGCTTACTTCTCCATACACACCACTAACATAATGGAGTGTCTGAGAGGAGGAATCGAACCTTGTTAGACATGGTGAGATCTATGATGAACCTTACAACTCTCCCATTATCATTTTGGGATCATGCTCTTGAATCTGCTGTACGTATTTTGAATATGGTACCAACCAAGAAGGTGGATAAGACACCACATGAATTGTGGCATGGGAAAGTCCCTAATTTATCTTACTTAAAGGTCTGAGGATGTGAGGCGCTTGTGAAGCGGGATACGCCTGACAAACTCGAGCAAAGATCTATTAAGTGCATCTTTGTAGGATACCCAAAGGAAACAATGGGTTACTACTTCTACAATCCTTCTGAAAATACTGTTAAAGTTGCTAGATATGCTGAGTTCTTTGAAAAGAATCTCATAGCTCAAGAAAACAGTGGGAGTGTCGTAGAACTTGATGAGAATCAAGAGAAAGATGCATCCCCTTCTACAAACACTAGCAAACATCAACTTGGGGGGAAAGTATTCAAAGTGTTAAACCTCAAGTCGATGTTGTTCCAATTCGTAAGTCCGCAAGGATAATACGTGCTCCCGAAAAGTTGTGTCTAAATGTAGAAACTGAGGAGCACATGTTAGGGGATCTTAATGAACCTCCTAATTTCAAAGCTGCATTATCAGATCCAGAATCTGAAAAATGGCTTGAAGCTACGAATGTGGATGGGAATGTACACACCTATAAAGCTCGTCTCGTAGCGAAGGGTTATACTCAAATCTACGGAATTGACTATGATGAAACCTTCTCTCATGTGGCAGACATTAGGGCTATTAGGATTCTCTTAGCCATGGTATCATACTATGACTATGAGATTTGGCAAATGGATGTCAAGACTACCTTCCTAAACGGTTATCTAGACGATGAGGTCTATATGGATCAACCTGAAGGTTTTTATTGACCCAAAATATTCCAACAAAGTATGCAAGCTTCAAAGGTTCATTTATGGACTCAAGCAAGCATCTAGAAGTTGGAATAAAAGGTTTGATGAAGAAATCAAAAGGTTTAGATTTATTCAAAACCCTGATGAGCCATGTGTATATCAAAAGGCTAGTGGGAGTAATGTTACTTTCCTTGTCTTATATGTTGATGACATATTGATCATAGGAAATCACATTCCAAAGTTACAAGATGTAAAATCCTACCTTGGAAAGTGTTTCGCTATGAAAGACTTGGAAGAACCAACATTCATACTTGGAACCAAGATCTATAGAGATCGAACAAAGCGGTTAATTGGACTAAGTCAAAGTGCTTATATTGATAAGATCTTAAAGCGATTTAAGATGGAGAATTCTAAGCGTGAAAATGTACCAATGTTAGAAAGACTTGACTTAAATAGCAAACAATGTGCTTCTACACCTGTTAAGGTGGAGCGTATGCAAAGGGTTCCTTATGCTTTGGCTGTTGGATCTATTATGTATGCGGTTAGATGCACTAGACCTGATATGGCGTTCGCATAGAACATAGCCAGCCGTTTTCTATAGAATCCAGGTGAAAGTCACTGGACTGCTATGAAAAATATTCTCAAGTACCTGAGAGCTATTAGAGATATGTTCCTTGTTTATGGTGGAAATCCTGAAGCTGAGCACAAAGTGACTGGTTACAGTGATACTGGATTTCAAACCAATAGAGATGATATGGAATCTCAGACAGGATACGTCTTCATCTTGGATGGAGACGTAGTGAAAAGGGTTCCTTATGAAGCAATCCACAACTGCCATATCTGCAACTTAATCAGAGTACATAGCACCTTCGGAAGCTGAGAAGGAAGTAGTCTGGATTATAAATTTTATTTATGGGCTTGACGTGGTACCCACAAATAAAAACCCCATGGAGTTATTACTGCGATAACTCAGGAGCAAATTTTAATTGCTGATGAACCTGGAGTTCAGAATGGGGCCAGACATTATCCTAGAAGATATCATTATGTTCGAGAGCAGATCGAATCAGGTGAAATCAATCTACTCAAAGTTCACACAGATAATAATCTAGCTGATCCATTTACGAAGGCTTTACCTAAGGGAAAGTTTAATCAACATGCCGAGGGCATAGAACTTCGTTATGCTAGTTATTTCATGTAACTCTGTGTTTTAGTATTTGGATACAGGATGTTAAACAATTATTATCCTATAAATGAATTAAAGTACCTGGTATGTTTGTTTTCATTTGATAATTAGTTGTATCCTATATTTGCATGTTTAAATCCTTGAATAATTCTTAAATTATTCTAAAATGTCCATTATCGATTAGCTATATGGGAATATAGTTAAACTAAGATAAATCTGAGTGATTGGTTTGGATGGTCCCACCAAACTCACATGGTATTCATAAGATGCATATCGGACTACCCCAACTGACAAGTTATCACTTTATGGATCGGCGTCATTAAGTGAAACTTGTAAAATGGTTGCTTTACTTATCCTTAGACTTGAGATGCAAGTAGGTCTTGCATGTATGGATTGCATCTTCTTGATATAGTTCTAGCTATCCTGAATAAGGTAGTAATAAAGGGCTATTTTCAGAAGTGTAGTGAAGTACATGACTGACACGTGTAGTCAAGATAGAATTTGTTCCTTCAACTAGCTATTGAAGTATGATACCACTGGGCCCTCTCATTAGAATTAATTAAGATGTTTGTATGGCCATACCCAAATGAAATCCAGATGTGTCTCGATTGATTTGGTAATCTTAATTGATTATTGGAATGAGAAACAGAATTGTTAAATTATGAAATGACTTTGATCCATATTCATATTTAACAAAGGTATCTGAAACAAAGGGATAGTAAACGCTGGAATCATTTTAATATACTTCAAGAAACTATTCATAATCATTTTCGGGAGCATTAGCGTGTTGCTAGACACTTACCAATGTTATTGCCTTTATTATGACATGCTCAAGTGGGAGCTGTTGGGAAATGACCACGTCAAATAAACGCATGTCTGGAAACGTTTAAGCCTACGGGGTCACACGCGTTAACACGTAGATACCGCTTATTTAACCAAGTTAAGTTAACTGTAATAACTAGTTGAGTTATTAGTTAATTTGTGATAATTTAATAAACGTTATTGAATTATAAGGTTCAGTGTGAAAGTTATTAGGACTAAAATGTTACTTCTAATTACTTAAAGGGTTTTTAATTAATTAATAATAAAAGGTTATTATTTTAATTAATTATTATAATAGAAGGTTATAAAAGAATAATATATATATATATATATATATATATATATATATATATATATATTAACTTGGTCAGAGATGATTCTAGTTTTGGTTTGGTATACACATACGAATAGAAAGAAAGAATTAAAAACCCCAAACCTCACATACGAATATAATATTCAATCCCTACTTTGGTTTTTCGATTCGTCCGACGCAAGAAAAACAAAACCCATAAGTGGCTTTGTTTTATCGTAAAACACAATAGGAAAAGGGATTAATTAATTGGTTAATTGAACTAGCATTCAGGTGGTTATCAACGATGTGTTGTGTGTGCGATCGTAGAGGGTTTTACCATTAGTGAAACCTATTCGTTTAATAAACGATTATTTGGAGCTAGCTAAAAGGTACACGTTTTCTATCTTAACTAATTATAAATACGTGTTTATTCGCTTCCGAAATTGTATGACAATTTGTTATAGTTATTTGCTATATTCTTACACTCTTCACTACTATTTGCATGAAATGTTGTTAAAGGTAAACGTGCTTTCTAGGGAAGAAGATGAGAGAGCACGTTCTGATTTTATTCATCCTCATGGTGAGATCGACTTAGCTAGTTATCTTGCACTTCAGTTGGAAGCTTTAGTTGATATGGGTAATGTAACAACCCCTAAGGATCATTTTCATTATGGAATGGTTGAGGTCTATACTAGGTTGGTCGATATCTTCAGGAAATCAGGATTAGACCTTAGCAATAGGCAGGAGGTGATTCTTCAAAAAGCTGAAAGGAACATTAGGGTTTTGCGGAAAGAACCATTCATGAGCAAGCATCAAGCAATAGTGGATGCACTCATGGAGTTTATGAGTGAGCTTGAGGAAGATAATCCTGATCGTGAAGTCAAGCTAAATGGAATGGAGGTAGTGTGGGCTGAAGAAGGGAAGGTGAATAAGGCTGCAAGAGAGATTGTATGGGATTTAGTATATGAAACGCCCATAAAAAAATTTTTTTTTTTTTTTCAGCGGAATAATGATACTCAAAATTCGATTTCATTTGGTCCCATATAAATTCAATCACAATTTGTTAAAAAGAGGTTCCTAAAGTCATAACATAAAAAGAGGTCTCTAAAGTGTTAAAATGTGAAATAAAGAGGTCTCTAAAGTTCACTTAAACACTTATGCATTTTTAAATTTTACACAAACTATTCACACTAACGCGATCCAGAAACAAACCTTGGGATCGCGTTCATATGTTCCAAAACATTCTGTTGCGAAAATACACTGACGAACGCGATCCTGAAATCTTAGCTGGATCGCGTTTGCTAGTTAAAAATCCGGTTATGGTGATTTTTCAAAGAGGAACGCGATCCCGGGCTTCTAGCCGGATCGCGTTTGCTAGTTTATTTCCAGATCAGACTTTAATTCACATTTTGACAGATTTCAATTAGTCGTAACTCATGAACCGTAAAGAATTAGATTCTGAAACTTTGCAGATACATTCAAGTAATCAAAACAAAGGTTTCCCTTTTTGTACTTTTTCAATTTTCACCAAAACGCAACATTTGAGCGTATGACTCATTTTCGCCCATTTTTGACATTTTTAGTGAACAACTCAAAACACAATCCACCCATTTGCAGCTTTTACACTCTTTACCACTTTTCCAAATTGCTCAAACACACTTAAAGCAACTGACAAAGATTTCAAAACCTCGGTTAAACTCGTTATACACACATGGGTTAATGTTGACCCATTTTGACACCTACGACCCATTAACCATTAAGTAACATACTAAGACTTCTATTTCACTTTCAATACATAATTTACACCAGTTGTTGACTTTTAATGTCAACTAAATCCAAAACCACATATTACATATTTCTAATGTATTTCAAAACAACTTGGGCGTATTTCACAAGTTTCATCAAAACGATACCAAAAGAGAGGGCTTGCACTTACAAGTTTGCAAACCAATCCACACTACTCTTTCTTGATTTCCTTATCCTTTCTTTGAGAAATATTACCTACAATACATTTAAATGATACGGAGTAAGCATAAAATGCTTAGTGAATACATAGGGAATCAATTAAGCAATTCAATCACAAATAAAGCTATTATACTATCAAATAATAAACACAAATAGCAATAGATACCAATTGGATCCGCGGCCCATAAGATACAATTGTGCAAAGCACATATTTCGTATTGGTTATTATTTCGTTTCATAAATACAACAATAATAACAATAACTTGATTATGTGAAATCTTTTGCTCGTAAACAATCCGAAATCACATAACCTTCACTTAATTGATCCACAATGTACTCACCTTAGTCTTGGATGATGAATTCACTTAGCAAAGATTATAATTATTCCAATCCTTTATCACCTATACATATGATACATAATAACACATTTAGATTCTAAAATTCATTACAACTAGATAGTAAGTCACAATTCTTTCTCCCCCACTTTGATTAGTCTAAGTAATTCACTAATCAAAGCTCTCACTAATTGATTTCTTATTAGCATAACCTATTTATACACCCATCATCATAATTAACTATTCATTATACTAGTAAACTAAATTCAAGAGGGTTTTAGCAAAACCCCATGATTTCATCAAGAACTAAATGATAAATTCTTTATTTCCATGAATTGAAATGATTTCTATTAGTGATATTCATGATAATAATCACTAACTCAATCAATCCCCTACCCTAATTTCGGATTAAAGTACCAATTATTGATAACCCATCAAAACCCCATTTCCTAGGTTATGAATTCATAAGAAATACTTACAAGAGATTGAAGATAACAATAGAGATGATGATAGAGGTGATAACTTGAAGATTTCTAGCTTGAATTCAAGTTTAATTGAAGATTTGAAGAAAATGATTATGATGATTGAGCTTGGCGGTTTTGGTTCCTCACGTATGAAGGTCTGGAGAATTTTAGAACATATGAGATACATACGTATATTACATATTAATCCCCTTCTTTTATTTAATTTACAGTATAGAACTGAAGAATTCGATTGCGTTTTATATAATATCTTTTTATTTCGTTAATATTATTTCATAAGATGTATATTTCTGGATACACTAAAATAATACCTCGAATATTGGGGTGTTACAAGTCTCCCCCACTTATTCTGTTCGTGTCCTCACGAACCATTCTTGATGTACTGCAGGGTAGTACACCATCATCCATTCTTCAGGTTCCCAAGTAAATTCAGAACCTTTTCGATGTCGCCATTGAACTTTAACAATGGAAACCGTCTTATTACGTAATTGTTTAACTTTTTGATCAAGAATCTGGACGGGTTCTTCAACATAATTCAACTTCTCATTTATTTGGATTTCAGGAAGAGGTACATATGAAGCTTCATCAACAAGGCATTTTCGAAGCTGTGACACGTGGAATGTATCATGAATACCACTAAGCTCATCCGGTAATTGTAACCGATAAGCTACACGACCAACACGATCAAGTATTTCGAAAGGTCCAATATATCTTGGACTTAGTTTTCCTCTCTTCCGAAAACGAATGATACCCTTCCAAGGAGAAACCTTTAACATTACTTTATCACCAACTTGGAATTCTATTGGTCGTCTACGTTTGTCGGCATAAGATTTCTGTCGGTCTTGAGCCATTTTTAACCTTTCACGGATTTGATCAATCTTTTCAGTAGTCATTTGAACTACATCAGTACTGCCTAGTTCACATTGACCGACTTCTCCCCAACAAATGGGAGTACGACACTTTCGACCATAAAGCATTTGATATGGTGGCATCTTTATAGAAGAATGATAACTATTGTTATAAGAAAATTCCACCAATGGAAGATGAGAATCCCAGCTACCACCAAAATCAATGACACATGCTCGCAGCATATCTTCTAGAGTTTGAATAGTACGTTCACTTTGTCCATCCGTTTGAGGATGAAAAGCCGTACTAATATGTAGTTGAGTATCCAAATCTTCTTGAAATTTCTTCCAGAATCGAGAGGTAAAACGAGTATCCCTATCAGAAACAATAGAAACTGGTACTCCATGGCGAGCAACAACTTCACGAATATAGATTTCTGCTAATACTTCAGAGGATGATGCTTCCTTGATAGGTATGAAAAGAGCACTTTTTGTTAATCGGTCCACAATCACCCAAATGGCATCATGCTGGCGAGGAGTTCTCGGCAGCTTTGTAACAAAATCCATGGTGATGTGTTCCCATTTCCATATTGGAATATCCAAAGGTTGGAGTTTTCCATATGGTTGTTGATGCTCAGCTTTTACTTGAAGACAAGTGAGACAATTTTGAACATATTTAATGATATCACGTTTCATACCAGGCCACCAATAATCACATTTCAGATCACGATACATTTTGGTGGCACCTGGATGAACAGAATATTTCGATTTATGAGATTCATCCAATAACAATTTCTTCACATCACTCGTTACTGGTATCCAGATTCTACCATAACGAGTTCTCAGCCCTCGAGAATCTTCAATTAATTCAGAAAGTTGACCCTTTAAGCGTTGCTTACTCAGGTCATTAGAAGATAACGCATCAATTTGAGCAGTTTTTATAGAATCAAGCAATTGAGGAAATACAATCATGCTAAGAGATTTCACTGAAAGAATATAATGAATAGCCTTTCGGCTAAGAGCATCCGCAACGACATTAGCCTTACCAGGATGGTAAAGAATGTCACAATCGTAATCTTTGACCAGATCAAGCCACCTTCTTTGTCTGTTATTCAAATCTCGCTGATCAAAGAAATATTTCAAGCTTTTATGGTCAGTATAAATGGTAGACTTGACTCCATATAGATAATGTCGCCAAATTTTCAATGCAAAGACCACAGCTGCTAATTCAAGATCGTGAGTAGGATAGTTTTGTTCATGAGATTTAAGTTGACGCGAAGCATAAGCTATAACCTTCCCACGTTGCATTAATACACAGCCCAAGCCAAGCTTAGAAGCATCACAATAAACCACCATATCCTCATTACCTTCCGGTAAAACAAGGATAGGAGCCTGACTGAGCTTTTCTTTCAACACTTGAAATGCTTTAGATTGTTCTTCACCCCACTTCCAAGATACACTCTTTCGAGTCAATTGAGTCAACGGGGAAGCAATCTTAGAAAAATCTTGAATGAAACGACGATAATAACCCGCCAGACCAAGAAAACTTCTGACCTCAGTGGGGCTCGAAGGAGGATCCCACTTAAGAACTGCAGCAACTTTAGATGGATCAACTTGAATACCATGGACATTAATCACATGTCCAAGAAACTGGACTTCACGCAACCAGAATTCACACTTGGAAAATTTAGCGTAAAGCTTTTCACGTCGAAGCATTTCAAGCACTTGCCTTAGATGAATTGAATGATCACTCTCACTTTTAGAGTAAATGAGAATGTCATCAATAAAAACAATCACAAATTTATCCAGCATAGGACGACATACACGATTCATCAAGTCCATAAATGCAGCTGGAGCATTGGTCAAACCGAATGGCATGACAACGAATTCATAGTGACCATAACGAGTTCGAAAAGCGGTTTTAGAAATATCATCTTCCTTTACCTTCAACTGATGGTAACCAGACCGAAGATCAATTTTTGAGAAGAAACTGGCACCTTGCAGTTGATCAAATAAGTCATCAATTCGAGGTAAAGGATAACGATTCTTAATGGTCACTTTGTTTAATTCCCGATAATCGATACACATCCTTAAAGATCCATCTTTCTTTTTAACGAATAACACTGGAGCTCCCCAAGGTGAACTGCTAGGACGAATAAAATCTTTATCAAGGAGTTCCTGCAGTTGATTCATCATCTCTTGCATTTCGGTCGGAGCTAACCGATATGGGGTTTTAGCAATTGGAACAGCTCCAGGAATTAAATCAATTCTAAATTCAACTTGTCGATCAGGTGGAAGACCAGGTAGTTCATCAGGAAATACATCCGGAAATTCATTAACAACAGGGATATCAGAAGGAACAGCAACAGATTTAGAGTTATCAATCACGTGTGCCAAGAAGACTCGACACCCGTGCGATAACAATCTTTTAGTTCGTGCATAAGTGCATACATGAATAGTTCGATTGATACGTTCGCCATAAACAGTTATATCCTGTCCGCTAGGTGCTTTCAGAAAAATAACTTTTTCATGACAATTGATTACACATTTATTTCGTCCTAACCAATCCATTCCTATTACTATGTTGAATTCCCCCATTTGCATTGGGATTAGATCAACATTAAATTTCTCACTTCCTATTTCAATGATACACCCCTTATACACATCAGAAACTATTACTAGCTTATTATCAGCTATTTCAACTTCTAAGGGATGATCAAGTTTAGATACAGAAATATTTAAACATTTACAAAACGAAAGTGATACAAAAGATCTGGAAGCCCCAGAATCAAACAAAACATGGGCAGGTATAGAATTTATTATAAAGGTACCTGTCACCACATCATGTGATTCCTTAGCCTCCTCCGCTGTAATTTGAAAAGCACGGGGTTTGGCCCCCGATCCGGCAGTTGTCCCTTTCTTCTCAGAATCTTTTCTTTGTTGTTGCTTTCTCTGTTCTTCTTTCTTAACGGGACAATCAGCCTGAATATGATCGCTTTTGAAACAGGTGTAACATAAACGGAAAGGACTAGGGCAATCCGGTGCCATGTGTCCAGGCCTCCCACACTTGAAACATTTACAATCCCCAAGATGTCTTTTTCCACATTTATCGCATAATGGCCATTCACGAGTACGGGGTTGAGAAAACTGTTGTTGTGATTGAGATTTTTGTGAAGATTGTTGTGATGGTGATTTCGAATCAGTTCTGGTTTTCTTAAACGATGATGACTGAGATGGAGCAGATTGCTCAGCTTTTCTTTTACTAGCATATTCACACGCTTAGCTAGTAAATCTTTTTCTCTTACTAAGGCTCGATTCAATATCGTTGGAATATCCTTATAAAATGACTGATCAATAGATTCACGGATTTCGAGATTCAAATGACGATAGAAATGATCAGTCAACAACTTCTCATTAGAAGTGTACTCCGGACAGAAACGAGATTTTTCATGGAAGGATTTGGAATATTCAGCTACAGACATCCTTCCTTGATTAATCGCAAGAAATTCACCCTTTAACTTTTCTAGTTCAGCTGGTGGTGAAAATTCACTTTTGAATAATTCTTTAAACTTGTCCCAAGAAAACTGAGATGCTGTTTCAAATCCATAGGTGTCAATCTTTGAATTCCACCATTCGTGAGCATCACCTTTGAGTTGGTGAGCAGCAAATAGCACTCTCAAATTATCAGGACATTTAGATAACAGAAACGTTTCCTCCATTCTACTTAACCACCTAAGACTAGCAACAGGATTCAATTCACCTTCGAATTCAGGCGGTTTACAACCGGAAAACTTTTTGAAATCATAGCTTTCTGTCGACCCTTGAGCAGTCAAGAGTCCCGTAGTTGGTGGAGGATTCGTCAGAATAGGATGTTGTTGTTCAAATTCTTTTAACTTATATGTTACAACTTGATTGACTTTAGAAGTTACAATGTTATCTATTTCAGAGATTACAGTTAGGCCAAACTCTTTAAGGGCTTGCCCGATAATTTGCCTAAGCACTGCTTCATCCTCAGGGTTTAAACTTCTATCACCTGCATTCTCTTCATGTTGAGGAGAATTTCCCTGAGGATTCTGATCACTTTGATTTATTGATTCCATTTACTACAAAGATTATCAATTTAATCAAAATATTCCAATTTCTACATAATAATACAAGTTAAAGATACCCTATATAAACCATCAAGAACAATCATTCACCAAAGCCATATTACATTCAAGGGTATTGAATCACCCATGTGCACTAGTATAATACAACTGCGTTGGCCAGACGTAGACATATTATACCAATTACACACTTCTATTCATTCCTCTTGAACGTATTTAAGCAAGGCAATAATCATTCTTAAGGTTCCACATCAATTCACAAAACAAGATTCTTTCACAATAAGATTATCAACATACTCATAGATTCGAAATAGTTTAAGATTATGCAATCCTAATGCGGATTACGTAATTCTCTTAAACTATCGCTCTGATACCAACTTGAAACGCCCATAAAAAATTTTTTTTTTTTTTTCAGCGGAATAATGATACTCAAAATTCGATTTCATTTGGTCCCATATAAATTCAATCACAATTTGTTAAAAAGAGGTTCCTAAAGTCATAACATAAAAAGAGGTCTCTAAAGTGTTAAAATGTGAAATAAAGAGGTCTCTAAAGTTCACTTAAACACTTATGCATTTTTAAATTTTACACAAACTATTCACACTAACGCGATCCAGAAACAAACCTTGGGATCGCGTTCATATGTTCCAAAACATTCTGTTGCGAAAATACACTGACGAACGCGATCCTGAAATCTTAGCTGGATCGCGTTTGCTAGTTAAAAATCCGGTTATGGTGATTTTTCAAAGAGGAACGCGATCCCGGGCTTCTAGCCGGATCGCGTTTGCTAGTTTATTTCCAGATCAGACTTTAATTCACATTTTGACAGATTTCAATTAGTCATAACTCATGAACCGTAAAGAATTAGATTCTGAAACTTTGCAGATACATTCAAGTAATCAAAACAAAGGTTTCCCTTTTTGTACTTTTTCAATTTTCACAAAAACGCAACATTTGAGCGTATGACTCATTTTCGCCCATTTTTGACATTTTTAGTGAACAACTCAAAACACAATCCACCCATTTGCAGCTTTTACACTCTTTACCACTTTTCCAAATTGCTCAAACACACTTAAAGCAACTGACAAAGATTTCAAAACCTCGGTTAAACTCATTATACACACATGGGTTAATGTTGACCCATTTTGACACCTACGACCCATTAACCATTAAGTAACATACTAAGACTTCTATTTCGCTTTCAATACATAATTTACACCAGTTGTTGACTTTTAATGTCAACTAAATCCAAAACCACATATTACATATTTCTAATGTATTTCAAAACAACTTGGGCGTATTTCACAAGTTTCATCAAAACGATACCAAAAGAGAGGGCTTGCACTTACAAGTTTGCAAACCAATCCACACTACTCTTTCTTGATTTCCTTATCCTTTCTTTGAGAAATATTACCTACAATACATTTAAATGATACGGAGTAAGCATAAAATGCTTAGTGAATACATAGGGAATCAATTAAGCAATTCAATCACAAATAAAGCTATTATACTATCAAATAATAAACACAAATAGCAATAGATACCAATTGGATCCGAAGCCCATAAGATACAATTGTGCAAAGCACATATTTCGTATTGGTTATTATTTCGTTTCATAAATACAACAATAATAACAATAACTTGATTATGTGAAATCTTTTGCTCGTAAACAATCCGAAATCACATAACCTTCACTTAATTGATCCACAATGTACTCACCTTAGTCTTGGATGATGAATTCACTTAGCAAAGATTATAATTATTCCAATCCTTTATCACCTATACATATGATACATAATAACACATTTAGATTCTAAAATTCATTACAACTAGATAGTAAGTCACAATTCTTTCTCCCCCACTTTGATTAGTCTAAGTAATTCACTAATCAAAGCTCTCACTAATTGATTTCTTATTAGCATAACCTATTTATACACCCATCATCATAATTAACTATTCATTATACTAGTAAACTAAATTCAAGAGGGTTTTAGCAAAACCCCATGATTTCATCAAGAACTAAATGATAAATTCTTTATTTCCATGAATTGAAATGATTTCTATTAGTGATATTCATGATAATAATCACTAACTCAATCAATCCCCTACCCTAATTTCGGATTAAAGTACCAATTATTGATAACCCATCAAAACCCCATTTCCTAGGTTATGAATTCATAAGAAATACTTACAAGAGATTGAAGATAACAATAGAGATGATGATAGAGGTGATAACTTGAAGATTTCTAGCTTGAATTCAAGTTTAATTGAAGATTTGAAGAAAATGATTATGATGATTGAGCTTGGCGGTTTTGTTTCCTCACGTATGAAGGTCTGGAGAATTTTAGAACATATGAGATACATACGTATATTACATATTAATCCCCTTCTTTTATTTAATTTACAGTATAGAACTGAAGAATTCGATTGCGTTTTATATAATATCTTTTTATTTCGTTAATATTATTTCATAAGATGTATATTTCTGGATACACTAAAATAATACCTCGAATATTGGGGTGTTACAGTATATCTGGAGCCTGTTGCTACTGAGCACTTGAGAAACTTCCCAACTTTTGGTCTTGGAGTAGAAAATGTTGTTGCAAAGATTATGGAGCATTTCATGGCTCTGTATCCTCTCCGCTAGTTCTCATTTTACAGCATTACTATCTTTACTTCTTATGCACTTCTATTATTCTGGTTATTTTGGAAAATTTGAACTTTGGTTGTGTTGGATTTTAGTAGTTTGGTGTGTGATTGAATTTTTAAGCGTTTGTGGTGAATTTTTATTTAAGTTGCATTTGTTTTTGAAGTTTGTTAATTTAGTTTGTTATTGTTTAGTGTGGAATTATGAAGACGATGAAGTCGTGAGAATCCTCCAGGTTTGAATTTTAATTATGTGAATTGAGTTGTGGATTTTGGTTGAAAAATGTTTAAAAAAACCGTTTTTGAAAAAATTCTGAAAAATCAATCCATACGCCGTATGGGTATCCATACGCCGTATGGATTGAATTGAACCACTGGGCCGCGCGTTGACTGGGTCGAGCCTGTTTGACCTGGGCCTTTCTCATCCATACGCCGTATGGAAATCCATACGCCGTATGGATCAAAAAGGGCATATACGCAGATCAGCCTCCTTCTTCTTCATTTTTCAAAACCAAACACCACAACCACCTCCACTTTGCCGGCTGCCACCACCCAACAACCACATTCCGGCCACACGTTCACTCCCATTTTCATATTTTTGTGTTCCTCGAGTCTCTCTCTATCAGGTATAACTTCCGGATTTAATTTTCGTTGGGTAAATCTTATGATTGGAAGTTAGGGTTTGTGTATGAAAATTGAGTATTTCGAATTTACTTATGTTTATGGATATGTTATGAGTTAGCATTGTTTATAATTGATAATGTGATGTAATGCCATGTTTATTTTTCTTGGGTGTTGCATACATTGGGTGATTCGATTTATCCGTTCGGTATGTATAATATGGTACAATGTACACTTGAATTTTGCTATATGGAGGTTGAATGTTTGTAAATTTTCTGGATAAATAATGATTAATGCAAATATTGGTTTGGTACACGAATGTTTGTGATTACGGTTATAAAAAATTGTCGTTTTTCTATTTTGTGGATATAATGATTCATATTGAATGTGTTAGATGATTGCTAGTTATTAAGACTTTTATTAGTAATGGTAAAAAGTGATTATCTTTCATGTTTATTATGGTACCAAATTGTTATAGTTCATTTGGAATCGGCAATTGCCCGGATAATTTATTAAGTATTCATTTTTGTGAGTAATTTGGGTTATGTTGTTTCAACTATGCAATTAGGGAATTTGAAAATGATTTTTGCGGTAGTTTAGGGCTAAATCATTATGGTGGATTATTCCATTTTTAGCAGAAATGCTGCTGAAATTTTTAATAATTCCTTGTTGCATTTAAACTGCTTAGTTAAATTTATTAACAACTATTTTTGTTTAGCAGTTATCATGTCTAGGAGGGCTCGTGGTGGTCAGACATTGGGAAACCCTCTTATCAGGACTCACAGATACCTTACTTTCCATGAGTCATATCCTGATACAGTTAGATACCAGTTTGGGGAGAGACTAGCTGAGAATATTGGGCAGTCTATTGAGGTTTTTGATGCCATTGACTGGAATGTTCTGCAGCATGTGATAGATAGGGATGGATTCAACAATGGTGCTGAAACTATTACGAATTTGCTTGCTGCACCATACATATTGGATAATGGTAATGTTGGATTTGTTTCCTATTCCTGGGAGAGATTGTTTGGTATTCGAGAGGAGATCTACAGGGAGTTGGTCGTGGAGTTCTATAGCACATTCCGATTTGATCACAATTCGACCAGATGGACTGATGGTTCGATTTTCTTTCAGTTGGGAGGACAGCCAAGGACGATGTCTTTGGTTCAGTTTGCTTTGGGACTTGGGTTGTATGAACCCAATGAGTTAGATAATCCTCATTTTCTGGATCACATTACTGCAGGAGCTGTGAAGAAGTTGACAGATTTAGAGATTGAGCAGGAGTGGCAGTTCATTGCCCAGGGTAGCTATAGTTCTTCGACACCTTCCTATACACGGATTAGAGATCCCAGGCATCGACTCATTCACAGATTGCTGACTTACACCATTGTTGGTCGTAAGGAGGGGCCGGAGAAAGTTTCTAGGCCTGACTTGTTTTATCTGAGTTCGATTATTAGGAAAAGGTTGGTGAATGTGCCATGGAGATTGGCAAGGTGGATGTCGAAGAGAGCTACTGGTACTAGAGCTGGGAGTAGTTTGTGTGGAGGACATTTCGTGACTCGGTTGGCTAGGCATTTTGGTTTAGCTACTCAGGCTGATATGGGTTCATGTACAGTTGTTCAGCCTAGTATGGGATGGTTGACTGCACGACGGTTAGAGGCTTTTGTTCTTATTGAGCCATGCAGTATTTATGGTGGTCCTGCTGATATGTATTATTGGGTCCCTACCACTGCTGAGGGACAGACTTTACAGGGTAGGCAGAGCAGAGGCAGAGGAGAAGCTAGTGGCAGTGAGGCTGGTAGAGGTACGGCTAGGAGCCGTAACAGAGGCTATGCTGGGGAGTTTGACAGGATATCGCAGCAGCTGGATCAGATGAGTCTCCATCATACTCAGAGATTTGATCAGATAGAGCTTATGCAGAGGCAGCACTTTCATCAGACTAGTGCACATCTGGACTATCATGATGGTCTCTTTTCCCAGATATTTGGTCACTATGAAATGCCTTACCAGCCGTTTCAGTATCAGATGCCGCAGGAGTTCGTTCCACCACCACCACCATTCCAGGGAGCTGAGTCATCCCACCGGTATCAGGGCATGGAGCATGATGAGGAGGAGGATAGCGATTAGGATGATATGCATCCTATGTGGTTTATGATTCCAAACACTATCTTTATTTTTATTTTGGATATTTGTGTTTGTAGGATTTTTATTATGTTGGATTGGTAGATTTAGGATGTTTATATTGGTATCGTTTGATTGTGTTTGTTGGTTGATCCCTCAGAATTTTGTTTGTGCACGTGAGATGCTGGCAGTAAGTTCAGCGACGTTCACCCACGATTTATGGGCACATCCAACCGAATTATTTTTGCTCATAATCTTCACATTATTCCAGGGGAGTTTCTCTGTTCTCATTTCTTTTTAATTTTCTCTCATCCTTAATGATTGTTATAAGTACAATGAGGGCATTGTACACTTCACAGTGGGGGATGGGAGAGAAAATCTTTTGTTTCACTTGTTATAAATTTAGGATAACTTCAAGATTATAGGTTGCTAATATTTCAACTTAAATTTTTAAATTTAATTTTCTGTATTTTTAAGGTTATATTATTTTGTGACTATTTAGGGTAAATTTAAAATTTTCTACACTCTAATGAGATTTAATAGATGTTATTTAGTTTACTATATGATGTGATGATAGGCAATCTTAAGGAGAATTTTTGAGCTTTTAAGAAATGATAAAATAAATAGATGTTCCTTGAGATAAACTTTAGTTATGTATGACATAAGTCTTAATTTTCATATTAATAGTATGCTATATGTCATAATTTTGGAATTTAATAAATATTCATTTGGGGATATACTGGGTGTTGTTTCCTCTGTTGTACGAAAGTACAGACCTGGTCTTCGTCAGTATATCTAATGAATAGGAGCAACGAAAGTTAAAATAAACTTATGAATTATAGTCAAATTAAGTCGCTTTGTTGTACTAAGGTACAGACCTGTCACCAATGATTTGACTATAACATTCTTGCTAAACCAAAATCAAGTTATGTCGCTCTGTTGTGCTGAGGCACAGACCTGTCACCAATGTCTTGATTTGAAAAATGATTATTTAAATTGAATTTCCAAAATTTGATATATATGTGTGTTATGAGTATGGAAGTATGTAACTGTGGTTTTGAAAAGGGATATCTATAATAATAATAATAATAATAATAATAATAATAAGTTGAGCTCAATTATTTGAATATAGATTGTTTAGATGGACAATAATATTAGTAATCATCGTGAACTATTTAATATACTAATAATAATAATAAATTGAGTGTAGATTATTTTTGTTATCTTATAGTTTCTTAATTTTTGACTTTAAAATATACAGATTATTAAAGGTAGAAATTTTTGATTTGAAAATAATGCTGCTATATAATTTTTGTGAAGTTGTTATGAATGATAATTGATAGTCTACTTGAGGACAAGTAGAGTTCAAAGTGGGGGATATTTGATAAGTGTGTAAAAGGAGTATTTTTATATAGTATTTTATCCCGAATTCTACGTGTTTTTATAGTAAATTGTTTAGTTTAGATATTAAATTCGTTCATATTTGCATATAACAGTGGAAAGGAAGGATTTTGAGAAAAGAAGCAGAAATTGGTCAATAAAAGAGTCAAACGAGGCGTATTTGAAGAATAAAGTAGAGCCGAGAAGTTAAAATGTCAAAAATGAAGAAAAAGTCAGAAAAGCCAATCCATACGCCGTATGGAAATCAATACGCCGTATGGATGTGGCGATGGAGGCCCAGAAGACGCGGACTAGGGCTGGGCTTATAATCAATCCATACGCCGTATGGAAATCCATACGCCGTATGGATTGAAAACACAGAAAGTATAAATTCGACTTTTAACCCCAAAAACGGAGAGACTTTAGGGTTTTCGTTTCCAGACGTTTTTATTCGTACTTAGGGTTTAATTTACGAATTAGTTTAGCATTTTGGAGGCACGTGGAGTCAAGATTGAGGTTATTTCGTGTTGATTCTTCGTGGTTCATCTTTATTAACTTGGTATAATTTCTTTTCATTCAATTACATTGAAGAATTTGGATTGAATAAACTGATTTTGCTGTGTTAATGATGAATTGAATATTTCAAAGTGATTGTGTAGTTGATTTAGCTTAGATTATGATTATTGAACGATTATAATTGCGTATTGACTAAGTTATTTAATTGAAAACGGTTATATTGCTCGTGGACACTTGTTTATTGGTAGCTAGTAATTATTTGTTACTTCACGTGGTTAATAATATTAATGAGATTGATTTCCTTTAAGATTATTAATTATTGATAGTACTACTGTAGGGTTTGGGACTATCACTAAATATGTTGAGTCTGATAGGTCGAGTATACAATAGTTATCTACCTTAAAATGAACAAGACAATAAGTTAATTATTGGGCATTGTTGAGTCATGCCAAAAGAGTTAATTATAAACCGTTGTGAATGCTTAATGCTTAATTTAGGGAAAGACCTACAATAGATTGATCACCTTTGTAGGTTGGAACTTAAATTATAGGAATTAGTTGGACCCGAAACGTTGGCTAATTCATATTCGACTTAGTATTCATTGAAGAATTTGGTATTAAGTTGATATAAAAGAATCACAATTAAATAATCAATACGTAATAAATCGGGAAATATGAATATGAGTGAGCATTAATTATACAATCACTTATTCCTTCCATTTGGTTTATATTTGTTATTTATTTCTTTATTTTATTTTATTTTAAGTTATTTTATCAATTTATTATTTATTGTTAATTGAAGTCAATTGTTCGCACGGAACTAAAACGTCCCCATATGTACTGTTTTCTTTTATTTTTATTGTTATTTTCTAATTTAAATAAATACTCTTGTTCCCTATGATCGACTCGGACTTACCAAGTCTATACTAATATTCGATCAGGTATTCTTGCCTGGTTGTGTGATAGTATTAATAAGGTATTTTCAGTTATAAAACAAGACGCGCTTTCACACGCATCAATTAGTGACTTGGAATCACACAATGTAAAGTTTAATTGTAGAAGGGGGGGTTGAATACAACTAAAAACTTTTTCCGATTTTAACTAAGTTAATTGAAAGTTTTTAATCGAATTAACAAAACAGAGTATGATGAATATAACAGATATGACAATATCAAAGAACAGAGTAATAGTAGCTGAAAGTGAATTATATTGATTATAAACTCACAAGTGTTGAATGCGGAATGGATTAACCAAAGTTAATCCAATTCAAAAACTTAGCTAAAACTATTACAGGTTGAGATGAACAGCAGTGGACAAACACGCTGACTGTTCACTCGATGAATCGCTTAAGTTGTGCTTAGACAAACTACTCACTGATATACAGTGATCAACACGAACTAAACGACTAGCATCTACAGTACAAACTACTGAACTATTTATACTACAAGAGTTCCTAGATTGTCGGATCTTGGAATGACACGTGTCTCTGCTTGATTGGTTTGATCTCTTATGCACCGGCATATTGCGGGTCCCAATTCTGTTACCGCGAATATCTCATTACCTTAAAACCAATCACTTGCTGCCACGTACTCCTTCAGACATACTTGTAATAAGAACACTCTTGCTGATGTACAAATGAGTACAGTACTTTACTTGTACTTGATGATGTAGAGGCTTTATTGAATAGTCACTGATAATACTATAATCCTCCTCACTCACTGCGAGCTAACATGCTCTTGTAGAATGACTTGAACTATTAATCATCAGTGACTAGCTGTTATTCTGGCAGTGACTTTTGTCTTTATTGATTTGAAGAATTGAAGCTCTCGCTGACGTAGATCAGCGACACACCAAGTTGAGCTTTATTCTTCCTCAGCATATCCAATGTAATGAATGACGATCAGTGAAACTTATCAGCAGCAACAGCAGCTTTGATACAATCCATTTCTTCATTGAGTGTGAACAGTTGAGTTGGTCAGCGACCAGCGACTCAACATGGTCAGCGACCAGTGACTCAACACATACCAACTTTCATTTTGGTCTCTTCACTTTTGAGATACTTTAAATTCCCGCCGACACCAGATTCCAGCGAAATTTAAAAAAAAAAAATTTCAAAATTTTTTTTAACAATTTTTTTTTTCCTTTTTTTAATATCATTTTTAATAAAATTTTACTGCATATTATTGTTTTTGTTGCAGTTTGTATATATAATTTTGTGCACATATTATTGTTTTAGACTTGATATTGTATTATACATATTACCCTTTTTATGCTGCATTTTGTATTAATTATACCGCATATTGTTTATTTTACTACATTTTGTAACACATGTTGTTTATTCTGTACTGCATTTTGTATTATACATATTATCTTTTTTGTACTGCATTTTGAATAAAATTAGAATGCATATTATTGTGTTTACAGTATTTTGTATATATATTTTAAGTACATATTGCTTGTTTTATACTGCATTTTATATTATATGTATTATCTTTTTATTGCATTTTATATAGAAATATACTGCATATTGTTCTTTTTACTGCATTTTGTGTATATAAGTTTAGTAGATATTGTTTGTTTTTATACTGCATTTTGTATTATATGTATTATATTTTTACTGCATTTTGAATAAAATTATAATGCAAATTGTTCTTTTTACTGCATTTTGTTTATATAATTTTGAGTACATATTGTTTGTTTTTGTAGTGCATTTTGTATAAAAATATACTACATATAGTCGTTTTTACTGCATTTTATATTTATATTTTTAGTACATATTGTTCGTTTTGTACTACATTTTGTATTATACATATTATGCTTTTTGTACAGCATTTTGGTGACGGTGTATATACAATATATAAGATGCAGTAAAACATAAACTACAAAATGTAGTAAAAAGGACTAACATGTATACAAAAAGAATGATGCGGTAAATATATATATAAAATGCAGTACAAATGTGATATCACTTATAGAAAAATAAGTAACAATGAATACATAAACATACAAGATGCAACACAAAAACTACAATATGCAGTAGTATATATATATATATATATATATATATATATATATATATATATATATATATAATGCAGTTAAACAACCATAAGATACAACAAAATGTTTTTTGTTTTGTTTTAAATTAATATATGCGGTGTTTTTAAGGAGGAAAAAGTTAGTTAAAAATTTTTAGAATAAAAAAAAACTAATTTAGAAAAAAATAAAATAAATAATTTTTGGCCGGAGTCCGGCGGCGGGCAGTGGCTGACGGCGGCAGCAGGCGGTGGCTGACGGTGGCGGCAGGCGGAGTGCGGTTGATGGTGGCAGAGGGTGGGAGTAGGTGGTTGGTGGTGGTGGGGGTGGGGCAGTGTTGTTGAAGAAGTTGGGGGAAGAAATTGAAACATAATTGTAGTTGATGGGTCAGAATGAAACTTTATGATAGACACATGGGGCAATGTGATTCGTTGGTCAACCCTACCCTTGCTGCTTTCCATTTGACTCTGCTCTCCTTAACCATACTCAAATTATGGAGATTATGAATAATTAATAGAGAGATTGATACAAGTATTGATTAAAACGATATTATTGCTCTTAGAGTCTTACACTATACCTACTACCTAAAACTATATGCTTTAACATGAAGCTTTACATGTTTAATTTTCTTATATTGTCGACTATGACACTACGCATAAGTTAAATATTTGATATTAACTGTGTTTTATCATCTGTATGACAATGTGATGAACATTTTAAAGACGAATACACATCTTTTTGGCTATTCTCAGTTTCTCACATTATATGTATATGAGAGGTCAATAAAATCATAATGACGAATAAATATCTCTTTGGCTGATATCACATTATTATATGTACATGAGAGGTCAATGAAATCATTTAGTTCTTAGTTTTTCAAAAAAGATATTTATCTATAGACTTACAGTAGTATTATCATTTTATTTTTCTAACCGATTTTTTCCTGGAATAGCCGAAAATGTAACTAGTATATATAACACAATAACCTTTAAGGGAAAAAAAAATAAAACATCACCAAATAGAGGGAGATTCTTGTAACTAGGAAATTTAAGTACGAAAGATAAGCAACAAACCAAGCCTTACATGTGTCCCCACTTCCCCTATTTACTTTCATATGGGCATACTATACATACCCCTTTTTCCTCCTTTTACCATCTCATACCCCATCCCACCTATCTAATCAATCACATCATGTTTTACTCATTTCATTTTCTTACACCACCATTTTCATACATACCCCTTTTTCCTCCTTTTACCATCTCATACCCCATCCAACATATCTAATCAATCACATCATGTTTTACTCATTTCATTTTCTTACACCACCATTTTCATTACCTCCGTTTCTTCTAATTAAATATAAATACATCATAACTAAGTTTAAAATTAAAAATAAATATATCAAATTAATCAGATTTGAAGCTCTTTAATATGAGACTAGTTTTATTAAAAAAAAATTCTAATATTTCTAAAACTCAATTTATCAACCTAATCAATTTATGCATATTTAGTTCAAAAGTATTTCGAAAACTCTAATCAACCCTAGATTGTATATATATATAAACATGAAGTCATCGCAAATATGAGTTAGCAAAAAATTTAAAATAGAGTTAGCAAAAGATGAACTCATCGGAGAATATGAAGTCATCGCCGCTTCTGGTTGGAGGTCGCCAGAATACTTTGTTGTTGTTAGTGATGAGATGGTTGCCTAAATACAAGGGTTATGGTAGGATAATATAACACACGAAAGAAAATGGTTGTTCGGTGTTAACTTAAAGAAGGAAAAGAAGATGATAGATCAATATTTGAAACTTTCTTTGATTCTTTGATCGGAATACATATGCTCTGCTCATTCTGTTTACACTAACATCCGTGTTTCTTTGAAATCGAATCTTAACAAGGAATTGTGGTGCTATGAATTGGAGATAAACGATAAAGTAAAGGAAAATGGAAAAGATACCTAAAGCGAATGAGAAGGCTAAAACGAATAGGAGAATAATAACCATAGCTCTTAATATTTCCATATTTAAAATTTGAAACTCGGATGAATTAATTACAAAGTATGAACATTCCTTAATATCATTTTGCCTTATTTAAATGGGAAATGCTATTGACAGCCCTTAGGGCTGTCGATAAAAACCCTTGAACTTATTTATTTTCCTTTATTATTAAAAATCATAATTAATATAAAATCATAATTAATACATCACATATAAAAGGAAAGTTTCAATGAATTAAATACAAAACTTCAATGTATTAATTATAATGTTGATTATATAAGGAAACTTTGACTTCAATAAATGCACTTATTGACAGCCCTTAGGACTGTCAAATAGCATTTCCCTATTTAAATTTGGTAAGAATATTTATTATCGTTACCTACAAGTTATAATTATGTAATTAATTTAAACATTTTAGGCTTAATCATAGCTCTGGTGGCTCTAGTTAGCAATAATTTAGCATTTCCAAAGGAATGAGATCAAGATCTCAGAAAGTGAAAAAGCTAAAAATAGCGGCATTGTCAAAACTAAAAGGGTTAATGGTGCATATAGTTCACGAACTTTACCTTTTTTACCGAGTTATGATATGAACCTAATTTATTACTTTTATAGGTAACAAACTTCCAAATCTTGTATCGATTTAGAAAAGCAGTTTTTTTTAACCTGTTTAATTTATAAAATGATGATGTTTCAGACAAAAACTTAGACGTCGCATTTTATTTACAACTTACCTACCATTGTAAAAGTTGAAAAACCAGCTATTTGGGGAAAATCACAGAAATGATCCGTTGACCATACCCGTTTAAACAAATTAATCAGTTGACCGAAGGTTTAAACAAACTAATCCACCTTTTGGCGCCAAATATGGCGCCCCGGCGCCCCACCAATTGTTAATACGTTTTTAATCCTTTAGTCAAAGATTTATTAGTATTTAAACCCATTAATCACATTAATTAATCCTTAAACGCAATTAATACGTGGGACCGGCGCCAAAACGAGTGGACCCGGCGCCAAACCTTTTAATACCGACACGTGTTCATACCCCGTGACATCCAGCGCCATGCATGGACCCGGCGCCCCACCTAATGGGCCCGGCGCCCCACCTACTTCAGACCTCGTGTTTGGGAAAAGGAAACATCACATCCGGCGCCCCATGGTTGTCACATCCGGCGCCCCATGTCTCACAAACGTCACCATCATTGGCGCCATAACCCTAAATACATTCGGATTCCGCAATTACATTATTATATAATTCAGGGGCGCCATTTTTGGTTCATCCGGCGCCGATGGTTTTTATTTTTCACATTATTATTATTTATTTATTTATTATTATTATTATTATTATTATTATTATTATTATTATCACAGATTTTATTATTACTAGCTATTATTATTTTATAATAATAATAATAATAATAATAATAATAATAATAATAATAATAATAATAAATAATAATAATAATATAATAATAATAATAATAATCCATTTTCATAATAATAATAATAATAATAATAATACTAATAATAATAATAATAATAATAATAATATTATTATTATTATTATTATTATTATTATTATTATTATTATTATTATTCTGGGACAAACTCAGTCTGTAGTATCAAATGTATCAAACTCGGGTCTCGGTTATCGCATTGAAGATCCAGCCATCGTCCGAAACACGTATTTCTAAACAACTGTAGTCTATTTGGGAATTTATATAAGCTTTTAATAATTAGTTTGACCGCCTTCCCAGGATTACATCTAATAGTTAAGTGTGCATCGTAATATATCTTCTGCAAACCCAAAAAATTCACTTAAAATGTGTTAGTTAATAAACAAACAATATACATAAGTTAAAAGAGGGGATATAAATTACCTAAAATGTGTTAGTTATAATTATTATTATTATTATTATTACTACTACCACTACTACAACAACAACTATTATTATTACGATTACTACTATAACTATTAAATTGGATTATTATTATTATTATTGTTATTATTTCTACTACTACAACAATTATTATTGTTATTATTGTTATTGTTATTATTACTACTACTACAAGTTCTACAACTATTATCATTTATTATTATTATTATTATTATTATTATTATTATTATTTCTACTACTACAACTATTATAATTTATTATTATTATTATTTCTACTACTACATCTATTATTATTATTACTACTACAAATATTAAAATGGATTATTATTATTATTATTATTATTATTATTATTATTATTATTATTATTATTATTATTATTATTATTATTATTATTATTATTATTATTATTATTTCTACTACTACATGTATTATTATTATTACTACTACAAATATTATTATTATTAGTATTATTATTATTTCTACTACTACATCTATTATTATTATTACTACTACAAATATTAAAATGGATTATTATTATTATTATTATTATTATTATTATTATTATTATTATTATTATTATTATTATTATTATTATTATTTCTACTACTACATGTATTATTATTATTACTACTACAAATATTATTATTATTACTACTACAAATATTAAAATGGATTATTATTATTATTATTATTATTATTATTATTATTATTATTATTATTATTATTATTATTATTATTATTATTATTATTATTATTTCTACTACTACATGTATTATTATTATTACTACTACAAATATTATTATTATTACTACTACAAATATTAAAATTTATTATTATTATTATTATTATTATTATTATTATTATTATTATTATTATTATTATTATTTCTACTACTACATGTATTATTATTATTACTACTACAAATATTATTATTAGTATTATTATTATTACTACTACAAATATTATTATTATTATTATTATTATTATTTCTACTACTACATCTATTATTATTATTACTACTACAAATATTAAAATGGATTATTATTATTATTATTATTATTATTATTATTATTATTATTATTATTATTATTATTATTATTATTATTATTATTTCTACTACTACATGTATTATTATTATTACTACTACAACTATTATAATTTATTATTATTATTATTATTTCTACTACTACATCTATTATTATTATTACTACTACAAATATTAAAATGGATTATTATTATTATTATTATTATTATTATTATTATTATTATTATTATTATTATTATTATTATTATTATTTCTACTACTACATGTATTATTATTATTACTACTACAAATATTATTATTATTACTACTACAAATATTAAAATGGATTATTATTATTATTATTATTATTATTATTATTATTATTATTATTATTTCAATTATTATTATTATTATTATTTCTACTACTACATGTATTATTATTATTACTACTACAAATATTATTATTATTACTACTACAAATATTAAAATTTATTATTATTATTATTATTATTATTATTATTATTATTATTATTATTATTTCTACTACTACATGTATTATTATTATTACTACTACAAATATTATTATTAGTATTATTATTATTACTACTACAAATATTATTATTATTATTATTATTATTATTATTTCTACTACTACATCTATTATTATTATTACTACTACAAATATTAAAATGGATTATTATTATTATTATTATTATTATTATTATTATTATTATTATTATTATTATTATTATTTCTACTACTACATGTATTATTATTATTACTACTACAACTATTATAATTTATTATTATTATTATTATTTCTACTACTACATCTATTATTATTATTACTACTACAAATATTAAAATGGATTATTATTATTATTATTATTATTATTATTATTATTATTATTATTATTATTATTATTATTATTATTATTATTTCTACTACTACATGTATTATTATTATTACTACTACAAATATTATTATTATTACTACTACAAATATTAAAATGGATTATTATTATTATTATTATTATTATTATTATTATTATTATTATTATTTCTACTACTACATGTATTATTATTATTACTACTACAAATATTATTATTAGTATTATTATTATTTCTACTACTACATCTATTATTATTATTACTACTACAAATATTAAAATGGATTATTATTATTATTATTATTATTATTATTATTATTAATATTATTACTATTATTATTATTATTATTATTACATCAATAATTATTGTTATTATTATTATTAGTTCAAGTGAGGCAAAAGAATAAATATCTAAAAGATTAAAACTAATAACTTTATCCTAAATCTCATAAACAATTTATACTAACATCTACCTTTAAAAGATTGGGATATATAATCTAACATACATAAAAACATCAATAACTTTACTAATCTAAAAACATATAAATATATGTAATTGTGACGGTAGGAAAACATATAAATATATAAAACATACATAAAAACATATAAACCATAATCCATACTAAACAACAAGTGAACAAATGCAACTACAATTTAATCAATGTAGTCTTCAAATAGAAATATTTATTCACAAATAACTCATTACAATCAAATCCAAAAATTACTCCTAATCAAACCGTATACTCACAGAAAAATCATATTCAAATTGAAAATAAAAACTAAAGTAAACACAAAACATGAAAACAAATACGAACTATGAAAATCAATACCTACTCATACAACAAAACATATAAATATATAAAAACATAAAAGAAACTTACATTCACATCAAAATTAAGATCAAAATCATCAAATTCTTCCATGTTGTCGTTGTTTTCTTCTTCTTCTTTCCCGTTCGTTGCTCTCGTAACCGGCGCCGGATATGGATGATGGAGACGGCGTACAAACCCGACGGTACAAAACCCTAGCGCCCCTTAATTTTTTTTTTATTGTCCCTTGATGGTGACGGTGGTAACCCTAGCGCCAATGAAGTGAAAAAAAAAAAGTGTAAAAATTAATCCGGCGCCAAAGCATTATTTATGTACAAGAATGAAGAAGTGGGGCGCCGTTGATGGTGACGTTTGTGAGGGTTGGGGCGCCGATTTGACAATAGAGGGGCGCCGCACGTGGTTTTTTGTGTATTTATTTGGTTTGTGAAACACGAGGTCTGAAAAGGTGGGGCGCCGGGCCCATATAATGGGGCGCCGTATTTATTTGGTTATTTGGTGCAGGAAACATCCACGTGTCGGGATTAAAAGGGGGGGCGCCGGGCGCATTTAGTATTTTGTGTAGGGTTTATTCACGTGGTGCGATTTAAATAGGTGGGGCGCCGGGCCCATTAGGTGGGGCGCCGGGTCCATGCATGGCGCTGGATGTCACGGGGTATGAACACGTGTCGGTATTAAAAGGTTTGGCGCCGGGTCCACTCGTTTTGGCGCCGGTCCCACGTATTAATTGCGTTTAAGGATTAATTAATGTGATTAATGGGTTTAAATACTAATAAATCTTTGACTAAAGGATTAAAAACGTATTAACAATTGGTGGGGCGCCGGGGCGCCATTTTTGGCGCCAAAAGGTGGATTAGTTTGTTAAAACCTTCGGTCAACGGATTAATTTGTTTAAACGGGTATGGTCAACGGATCATTTATCTGAATTTCCCTCGTTGAAATAAGATCTCCACCACCGACGCATAAGTAAAGTAAACCTCTTCCAATCCGATCCCTCTTTTAAGATTTACTTTGAATCCTCCTTCGCTTACAAGCAAAATCAAAATTATTAAATCTAAGATCGAGATCGAAATCGAATCGAAGGAATGGGTTCATCACAAGCGGCGATCCTTCCCATCTCAAATCAACAACAAAACCTCGGTGATGCTCCGGTGGCAACCCCTGCGTTTCGTGCATTCATCAACAACATAACTGAAAACGTGAGATCTGGTCTCTCTAGTCGCCGTCCATGGTCTGAACTCGTCGATCGTTCGGCCTTTTCTAAACCCGATTCAATAACAGATGCAGCTGGCAGGATCCGTAAGAATTACTCCTACTTCAGAGTCAACTATATCACCATCGTCGCCGCCGTTCTCGGTTTCTCTCTTTTGACCAATCCTGTCTCTCTAATCACCCTCGTCGGTCTTCTGGCCGCTTGGTTGTTCCTCTACCTGTTCCGTCCGTCAGATCCGCCGTTGGTGATATTGGGGCGTACGTTTTCAGAGCGTGAAACCCTCGGACTGTTGATCGTATCCAGCATCGTTGTCATATTTCTAACAAGTGTTGGATCTGTGCTGATATCTGCGTTGCTTCTTGGAACGGCTGTTGTATCTGCACATGGTGCTTTCAGGACTCCAGAGGATCTCTTCCTTGATGAACAGGACCCTGCTGCTTCTACTGGTTTCCTTTCCTTCCTTAGTGGTGCCGCCTCCAATGCAGCTGCTTCCGCCGCACCAGCTGCAGCAGCTCGTGTCTAGAAATTCTTAATCCGGGTTTCATCTATGCTTTGTTTTGTTTTGTTATTAAGTCAATTTGCTTATCAACTCTAGAATGTTACTACTAAATAGCTGCTGCTGTTCAATTCTATTTTGTTTACCATACTGTGAAGAAGATTTATCTAGATATATACACATATTTGTCTTTTGCTATATTGCGTTTTTTTAATCAAGTGGAAATTGATTGTGCTGTTTTTTATGCTTATTTCAAAAACAAATTATTTGCAAGAAATCATTGGTTCCTCTTTCTTTTTCTTTTTTTTCTTCTCCCCTAAGAGTAAGAGGAAGAAGTCTCGTCTTGAAAAGACCAATTGAAGCTTTTCTCTTCCGGCTCTGAAAGAAGATGCCAGGCTTTGAGAAAGAGGGGCTCATGGAGTAGCGTATTTCGAAAGAGGGGTGAAAGTTGTGTATGTATGGATGGGTGAAAAAACAAACACCCAATGGTTTGGTTTGTGTGTAGGCAAGAGTTTATCCAATTATATGCCTTTGTTCGAGTTGTATTTCTCTAGATCCAAACAGGTATAGTTGATTAAATTACTTAGGAAATGAATCAAATGGGTCAAACTAGTCGAAAGTTTCTTAAGGTGTATTCAAATGCTTAAAACCTCCTGAAATCAAGCCCCATCTCTCCTCCACCCATCTGCCACCATCAAACTCCCCGAACTATTAAATGGGTTTTCCTGGTTTTATAAATGTATTTCAAAGGTTGTACGTAAACTGGTTGACTTGGCTGGTTCAAAAACTGGCAAACCAAGGCTCTACCCGGTTAAATGGAAAAACAAGGTATCGAAACATGCATGGATGGGATTTCTTATGAATACAGCTATATCAATTGCGAATTCATTGCTGAAGATGACCTTGATGACAAGAGAGTCGCTCAAAGATATTTATCTCTGCCTCATTCATTTATTATCAAACGAGTTTATATAAAAGTTAAAGGTAACTACTTTTGGCCTAGTTCTAATATCACCTTTCTAAGAAATAGGTAGAGAAGATAGTGGCATACTAACAAAGATAAAAACAAATAATGAACACTTTTTAATAGTTAGTAACTAGCGGGTGTAATTTAAAACTCCTCTGACTTCTTCTTCTCATGCACTGATGCGCATCATAGGTGATGCATCATGACCCTCACCTTGTACTCTGGCCTTGTCCTTAAGGTTTTGGACGATAATCATAGGCCTCACACATTCATCATCTGACCCATTAACTTCACTTTGCAACAACTAAGACCCCTTGCACTTGTGTCTGTGTGGTGAACTTCTCATTGCAATGAAAACACATACCTTGAGTCCTCTCCTTTTACATATCATCCCATGTGAGCTTCTTAAATGTTGTGTTGGGGTAACGAACATAGCTAGCTCCGTGATGGGTTGAGTGGCTCGCTCCTGTCTTCTAGATAACTGCTCATCCCTCATCCTGGCAAAGCTTATAGAAGCTTTCAGGTTTAGGGTTTAGTGCGAATAAGTGCGTTTTGGGTCATCCTTGGACTCGATTTTCCAACCTCTCAAACTCCTTTTTGATAGTCTCGTAGTGAGCCGGTTGTTTGGATTTTGAAAAGAGACTAATCAAAGTTCTCACAATATGTTGGACCAAACCAAGACCAAAATTTGTCAACGAAAATCTCCCATGCGATTTTCTTCTTTTCCGAATCATAGGCCCTACGTAACCACCGCCACCATTGGTTAGCTTCACCTAGCAAATGGTAAGATGGTACACCTTGTGTGATGTTGCCGGTGTGTCATGATATAAAGAACTGATCCACCTTTGTGAACTACTCGGTAGGATCATCACCTAGGACTATTTAGACGAAAACATTGGCTTCCATCCATATTTAGATTCTTTTTTCCAGTTGTTGTTGGTATCAGCCTTGCCACAAAGAAGAATCACCTCAGAAAGCTTGGTCATAACAACCTCCAAATGGTGCAACTTGTCGGTAATCTCAGTGTGTTCCTTGTTAGTAGCCATAGCTCCTAATCATACCTTTCAAAAAGGGCAATGATTTTGCCACAAACTCCCTGTGGATGAAACAATTATCCCTGTGTAAATATCAAAACCCTTTCAAAAGTAAGATAGAATTCTCTTAAGGTGAGAGGAAACCACAACTTTTAAGTGAAATAACAAACGAGTTATTTTTAGTTTTCTACAATTAAAGATGCCTGCCTTTGGCCTAATTCCTAATATTTAGTAACTAGTGGGCATAATTTAAAACTGTTTTGACTTCTTTTCGACTATGTGATGCATCAGTGAAAGCTAAGATTTAGGCCAAAGAAAATATAATCCGCACAGCTCAGAAGGAAGATTGTGATTCTGTTTATGACCAAAAAAACTCCTCCAAGAAAGCTTTACCCTTGCTCACAACAAATTGACATGTCAGAATTCCAATCAGGAAAACAAAATTTGAGTTTGATCGATGCGTGCATTAAAAATTATGGTCTAATAATTTATTGTATGTAACTAGTAATTTCTTTACAGTGTATGTAATTTATGATACTTTTTCCGCGTGTCAATTATATAAGCTATCACGTGGCATCCATTATAACTGTTAACTTGACCAAAATATGTACAATGTAAAGAAATAACAAGTTCGTGACATATGATGGAAGTTTTGAATAGTTCGATACATACAATGAATATAGTTTATTATAGGGTTAATGTACAAATTCGTTACTGTACTTTGTGAAAAAGTTCATGTAGTTACTAAACTTTAAAAATATGCAATTGGATTACTATACTTTCAAAATCTGTCACCACGCCTATTTTTGCTCAATTTTGGTTCAAAGTTTAGTGATCCAATTGCACATTGTTATGTACATATTTTTACAAGTACAGTAACCTAATTGAAATATGACGAAAGTTGAAATATGACGAAAGTTTGGTAACCTAATTGAACATTTTTGAAAGTAAAGTAATCCAATTGCATATTTTAAAAGTTTAGTAACTTACATGAACTTTTTCGCAAATTACAGTAACGAATTTGTACATTAACCCTTTATTATATTTGTGCGCACTTAACCTAAAAACTAAAAGCTACTATTCCAAATGCTTTCAAAGGGTGTGTTTGGCATAAGGATCCTTGAGATTATAGAAAATTGAGATTCTAATTTTGATACTCCCTCTAGTCCATTTAAAGTGTTTGCTTTAACTTTACACCCAGTTTATGATTTCTCAGTAACTACACTATTCACCATTTAAATAATATATCTACCCACTAAAGTCTCTTTCAATTGGTTGAAACATGAAAGTAGGTACTTGTAATGGGACGGAGTGAGTATATCTTTTAAACTAGCTTATAAAACAATCCCCGACCACCAGAATTCCAAACCGCAATCTTGGAGCTGGGTTGTTGCCAAACACACCCAAAAGTCATTTGGTTTCCTCCATTGATCTCCTTTTCTTCAATGTGTGCTATCTAAGTGTCTATATTTGTTCGAACGATCATTGGGACTTCTCGTGAATATGAACTTGCTAATTATTTAAAGGTCGATAGATCAACGGAATCTAACTAAAGCAGAGTATCACATAGATTAGGATTGTCAGAAAACGATCAACACTGGATTAGGTTGTAAGGGTTTAGTATTGCATCTCCCCCAACATGATTTCAATTCAATGATTAAGGGTATTACTATCTATACACTAGGTTGATTGTACACCTATTGTTGACCCTATATTTTTTTTATCTAACATTTTCTTTTTGTATTTTTACGGGTATTACTATCTATACACTAGGTTGATTGTACACCTATTGTTGACCCTATTTTTTTTTTTATCTGACATTTTCTTTTTGTATTTTTACCAGTCCAAGACAATCATTACTTTAATTTACAAAAAGTAAAAATCAAAACCAAGTCTCTTTCCTCTTATTCTCATTCCTCCCCTTGTATCTGCTTTTTAAAAACCCTAAAGTAGGGTGCCTCATGTCGACAGTATCACAGCAGATGGTTAAAAAAATTCCAATGATGTTATTGCCACCGTTGTTTCTTTTTTCGACGTCAGTTCCTACTTTGTGGCCGGCAATCGTTGTCTTGCCGCGGTGTGAGGTTGGGAGAATGGGGCTGTCGGTGTGAGGTGGCTGGAAGAGGTTGTGGCAATAGAAAGAAAGGAGGCCGACGGTGGTGGCGGTAGGTGCCGATGGTGGCGGGAGGAGTAACAGGAGAGGGGAGAGGATGAAGGTATGGGGTGGTTGTATTTTAGTTTAAATTAATTGGTTGGTTTTTATTTATATGAATTAAAATTAAAGGGTTAATAATTACCTAGTGGTGTATAGATAGCTTATTAATGGTGTATGTATAGCCTAACCCATAATTAAACTCTTTTAGTTTATTTTTTATAATAATAATAATAATAATAATAATAATAATAATAATAATAATAATTACTTTTCTAAAATTTAATCCCTCTATAGTTTTAAAATCAGCGTAGTTACGATTTTATCTCAAGTTTATGTCTCATACGGAATCCTTTTTATATAAATTACTTTAAAAAATCATATTATACGTAAAAATACAGTCTCTTTCAAACTATTATCGTGTATTGTACGGGTAGAAAAACTAGTAAATAATTATTGAAATAATGATTTGTCATTTTTGAGTATTATGTAAGTGACACGAGGACAAACAAAACCTTTTATAGAGAGAAGAAAAAATCACATAAATCGTCCTTTATGTTGTGTTCAAATTTCATTGACGGTCCTTTACAAATTTTAATTACACCAACCGTCCTTTATTTTGACACTTGTAAGATAAATAGTCATGTAGACTAACGATCGTTAACTATTCGTTCAAATGGACCATATGTGAAACTTTTTTCCTTTTTTATTTTCCTTCGAGTAAGTTGTAAGTTATAAAATCCAAAATATGTATAGTCACATTAGGTGTACAAAACATCGTTTTCAGCTTCCCCAATTCACTTAAATGAAATCGTCACCAAATTTAATGCTTTTCTCTGGAGAAACATCAAATTTAAAGTCCGCTACTATCTATCACCACTCAAACATACATTTGTGGCTTATAGAGTATTAGTCACATAGTTGGTTTACATTTTTCGACGTCGTTATACTTTGAAGTTAGGGTTTTTATCTGAGATATTTTCGAGTAACTAATGAATGTGAAAAAAAAAAAGACGACGACTACCAAAGTCGTGAGCATATAAGATAGATAAGATGACTCGATGATGGAGGGTTACCGATTGGTGAAAGATGGTGGTTGATTTGGGTGGTAGACTATAACATCGATGTTTAATTGGAGAAGATGCCCGAATTTGGTGATAAATTTACTAAGTAAAATGAGGATTATGAAAATGAAATCGGTGCACCCAATAATGTATGTATATTTATTTTAGATTTTATAAATATATTTATCTCGAAAGAAAAAAAATATCACACACAATCCTTTTTAACGAATAGTTAACGATCGTTAGTCTAAAGGACTATTTGCGTAATAAATTTTCAAATAAAGGATGGTTGGTGTAATTGAAGTTTGTAAAGGACAGTCAATAATATTTTGACCAAACATAAAGGATGATTCGTGTAATTTACTCTAGAGAGAAACCAAATAATTCTTCGTCCGTCCCAGTCAAAGTGTCCACTTTGACTTTGCACACAATTTTAGGATTCTTCACCAATTACACCTTTCACCAATCAAATAACATATCTATTCACTAAAGCCTATTTCGATTGGTTGAAATATGAAAGTGAACACTTGTAGTGGGAAAGAGAGTATATTTTACTATCACACCGCAAAGCTGATGTAAGCACATAGTGTGGATGGTATTTTGTCAAAATTCTAGTTCGGGAGTACTGTTCGACAGTGTCCTCTCATACCGTGACAACGTTCTGGACATCTCTGAGGTTCGAAAGGTCCTGAGCGAAAACTAATAAGGTATCGAAAGGGGGCCTTATATGTAACTATAAGATATATTTTTTTTTTCTTCATTTTTTATTGTTGCTCAATCAACTTTGAAACAGCCTGCACTTATTTTTTTTTTCATGTTTTTGCTATTAAGAATCACATTATATGTGTGTGTGTATATATATATATACACGTACACACATATACACAAACATTCATAATTTGATGCCCTATAATTTGGAGTTCTTGAAAGATCGAGCACCTCGTCCACGGCCCACCCTCGAAGATGATTTCGAGAATCAGTGTTCCATAGAGAGAAAAGATAAAGAAAGTTTGTGAGTTATCAAGTGGTCACATGATAAGCATGTGACTAAATTTAACTGTGAAAATAAAGTTAGCTAAAAGGACGTTTCGTGAACGAAATACTAAAGACAAAGATGTCTTGTAAAAATCAACATTTAAAAAGGGCGATCGGGGTAATGTTAGACATAATATGTAACACCCGGTTTCTGGATCCGAAAATAAATTGTATTGTATTAAGTTTAGTTGGTTTATTTGAAAATAAACAAGTAAAAGAGCCTCAGGTTTTATTGTGACTAGTAAAATGTTACTTGTTTTAAATAAATAAAGTTGACAGTAAAATAAAATGTTTTGACTCGCGGGTATTTTCAGGTTCCAGACAATAGAGTTAAAAGGGGTATAAAATTATAACAATTAAAATATGGGAAGCGGGGTAGACTGACTTAAACCACCTAATCTCTTTCTCATTGTTATCTCATTCCATTTTCTAAACTCTCTCAAATTCTATTACTTAACTTCATAGAAATCAAATAATTAAATTGTGGTTTGGATTTTAATTACTTGAAAGAAGCTTATAATCATCTTGCTCATCATCATATTATCTTGTTTGTCATCTTCATCAATTTTATAAGTGTTCATCTAAGATTTATGAAACTCTTTCAATAGAAATGTTAGGGTTATTAGTTTGTATATGAAATTGATGTTAGAATTGATTATAGCATGTTTGTATGATGATATATACTGATTATATGGGATGCTAACATGATGAATCTCTTGTGATAATTAGTTGTTAATAGATTTTAAGTTAGGGTTCATGTTAAATTGGGAATTTGGCATGGAAATGGGTAATATATGATATAGTTAAGTGATTGATTGTAATTGTGATGTTAGTAGTTGTTTTGTGTTAAAAGAATGCATAAAATTCGAGTTTTAGATTGTATTGTTTGAGTTTTGTGGTTTGTTTTCGGAGCTGTGCAAGAACAGGTTCATGGTCTGATGTTCAGGTCATGGTCGCGGCGCGATCTGGCAATGATCACGACGTGATTGGTTGTGGATTGCGACGCGATCTGGGGAGGGTTACGACGCGATCGTGTGCTGGACAGAACAGTTTACTTTGTTAAATTTATTTAAGTATTTGTATATGATATATGATATTTGTGATATTAGTAAAGATAATTAATAAATGATTAATAGAAGGTTGAAATGGCATAAATTAGTTTAATGATGCTATGTTAAATGAGATTATAAAATGGATTATATGTTATATGTTATGATATGAATATGGGTGTTGAATTATTACTGAATTATTGATATTTGTATTTCCAGATAAGCGGACAGCAACTCAGTAAGATTAGATCACTGAGTTGAAGATCAGATAATATCGGTGAGTGGTTACTGTAATCCTCGGTTTAACCCAATTGTAACGAGTTCGGTTACAACGGGTAAACCATGATAGATTTAGTTATGTTCAGTTCTAGTTATTATTATATTATTTCCAGTTGATTAGTTGATTGATTCAGTTTGATTGATACAGTTGTTCAGTGTTTAGTTGTTGTTTCATAACTGCATACAGACTATGCCCTTATGTGACTAGTTGTTCAGTTGATTTGGAGAGAGGTCAACAATGGTTGGGTCTGGATACTACTGTGTAGCTGTCTAGGTTACTTTGATACCCATAGTTGAGAACTAACCTATTCAGTGAAGGTAGTATTCAGGTTATCGGTAAATCACTGTGATAGTATACCAGTGATTGCAGGTGACTGTGATAGTATACCAGGAACCGCCGATCCTCTTGTACTTATGTGCTTAATTGTTTTAGTTTTTCAGTTGTAAGACTTGTTACTTGTGGATTGAATTGTCGGTTACAGTTCCATTCACTTAGCGTGAGCTAATCCCTCGTTGTTGAATGTTTTGCAGATTTTGGTTAGCTTTTGATGTAGATCGGGATATAATGGTTGACTGGATGTTTGACTAGATCATCGCGCGCTCTGACTTTTGTTAAGATTATGTTTTGAATACTTCTTCGTTGGTTTAAGTTTTTGTAATTATATAAGTTTAAATGTAATGTTTTGAAAAGTACAGTATTTTAGTATATGTAAATATAGTATGCGTGTTTTGGAAATCGATTCCGGTATAAATAAGTTAAATTTAGCTTTAAAATTATGGGGTGTTATAAGTTGGTATCAGAGCATAGGTTTGGGTGAATTGGGCATTTGCAAATGTTCAATCCCAAATCTAGTTGGTTTTAGTCAAACATTCCGGTAAGTGGGATTAGCTATTGAATGGGGGGTTGATGGTTAGTATAGGTGATACTAACGATTAACAAGTTGTGAGTTTTGTTGTTTGAGTACAGAAATGACAGATAACAAGAACCCGATCAACAATGTTCCTAGGAATGATGTTCCACCTCCAGAAATACAGAATGATAATCAAGGGCAGGCTGGTACTTCACATGTAAATCAAGAGGAAAATAACCAAGGGGATTATTTATTTCAGTTAGAGGATGAGGTATTAAGACTTAGAGGAGTTGAACGACAGTACTTACAGGATCAACAAGCTAGGTCGACTCAACAAAGAGATGTTGGTTATCAGTTTCCTTCACCACAGCAACAGAAAAGATTGTGTTCTTTTAAGACGTTCAAATCTAGTGGTCCAAAGGAATTTGAAGGAAGTAATGATCCTGCGGTGACTTTAAATTGGTTAAGGGATACGAAACGAAAGTTTGAAGCGTGTCAGTGTGAGGAGGAATTCAAAGTTGGATATGCTGTGCAATTATTGAAAGGACAGGCTATGAATTGGTGGGATTCTATAACTGCACATCTGACATCTGAGCAGCGATCATCTATTCGTTGGGCAGATTTTCATAATGAAGTTTGTAAGCAATTCTGTTCTGAGTTTGATATGATTAGGATTAGACAGGAGTTTATGGAATTGAATTTGACTGAACAGATGTCGATTGATGACCTTATTACTCAATTCACGGAGAAATTACGTTTTGTTCAACAATGGGTCCCAGATGATAGGATGAGAATTAATCATTTTGTAGGAACTTTACCACCAAATTATCGGACGTCTATGAGATTGGCCAATACTTTGACTCAAGCTTTTACTTTAGCTCGGTCAGTCGATAGTGATACTAGGGCTACAGATAAGTAAAGTAAGGAAAAGACTTCTTCACAGGTTAAGAGTAGTTCTTCGGGGAACAAAGGACAGAGTAGAAGATTGGTTTTTAGTGATGATTCAGTGGCGAGCAATCCGTGGTGTGTTAGCTGTAAGTCAAAGCATTCTGGACCATGTACTTCTGAGACAGCGAGATGTGTTAAGTGTGGTTTGTTTGGGCATAGTATGCGGGATTGCCCTTCTCCTCAGTTTGTTTGCTGGAATTGCCACAAAGAGGGACGTAGATCAGGAAGGTGTCCGGAGAAGATTAGGATGGGATCTGGTTTGGAGAGAGATTCGGCTTCGGGTTCTGCGTCATCTGTTGGACAAAAGAGGAAGATACCGCCAGCGACCGGTAGACAATTTCAGATGACTGTAGGAGAAACGCTCAGGTTGGATGACGACACGACAGGTATATTTTGAGTTAATTTGGTTTTAATATATGTTATATATGAATGAGATATAGATTTGCTTATTGAGTAGACAATGGGTAGATTTCGGGGACGAAATCTTTTCAAGGGGGAATGATTTGTAACTGTAAGTCCCTAGTTCTAGGATCGATAACTTCGTTATATGTAGTATTAAGGTGCGGAATCCCTTAATACGGTGTTATCTTACTAATAACGAGTAAGTTCTTATTGCGTTTACTAAAAGCTTAACTTTAAACGAATAATACGTCAAAGCCTAGCCGTAAGGTTTATGTTTTCTCTGGGTTTGTTGAATTTGCAGAATGCAAAAGTTGTTAAAAGTGTTAATGATTTTCACGAATGAAAATCATATAAATAGTCTGGTTCGTCTCGGCTCGCATGGGCTCGCGAGTCCAGCCCAACTCGCAGCCCAAGTCCACTAATAGACTCGGCTCGCCAGACTTAGTAATCTTTGGCTTTGCGAGTTCAGTTCTCATCTCGCCTCGCCATTCTAGCAACTTGAGAACTCGACTCGCACCAAATGTCTATCTATTTATTTCGTATTTAACATTCGTCTAATTTAGCACAATTATTTATTTAACGAATATTACTAACAAAACAAATATTCATTTACAAATCTAAACCAATATACAAACGTAATAATAATTACACTAGTCCTATTTCAAGCTAGATCTGTTGTCACAAATACATGTCTCAACAGACTCCCCCTTGACAATAGCTCTAGCGTCTTTATCTTCACGCGTTGTCTTTGGTCTTTATTTGTAAATCTTGCTTCCTGCGTAAATCTTCATCTTGATACAAGTCTTCACCATCATTTGATAATCTCTCGCTAAGTCACCCCATTCAATAGTCATAAAAATTCTGTTCTCATTTAACTTTAACAGATCCTTTCTCGACATATTCATCAGGTGTCGATGGTCATAGACTCTGAAGATTTCTCTCTCACCACCTTCAACCTCATCATCAGCTTCAACCATGACAGCTTCTCCATTCTTTGAATCCACGTGCCAACTCTTCATATTTCCAAGAATATCCCGTGGCATTGTTTTCAATGGAATCTGCTGCACGCATTTAACAGCTGGATAAGTCTTTTTCCTTCTTCTTCTTCCAGTTCTTTGACTTCTTTCCTGTAACTTTACAGTCTTTCCCTTTCTTGGCTTTATCATCTCAAATTTATTTATTCCAACCTCATATCTAATAATTCGTTCAACACGATTAGCATAATCATCACGACTTGGGTTGTTGATCTCTAATCTAGCCAAGTCACATATTTCATAACGTGGTAAGGAACTAAAAACTGCAAGCTTTTTCTCAAAATATTGAACTCCATCATATCTTTTTATTGCAAAAAGCTTCAGTTCAGAGTCAAAGTACCAGCCTATAATCCCTTTACGCGGTACACGCTTCTTTGTAATATCAATCTCATAAATTCCAATCTTCTTCTTCTGCTTTGGAAGTTTCCGATATTGTACTGCAGGATTATTCGTAAAGACTATCTCTTCTGTTTCATCTTCAGAGGTTGAGTCTTCAATATCTTCATCGATATCTACAACTGTTGGACCTTCATCATCTTCCATAACAAACTCTGTCCTTGATGGGCTCACATGATGTTCATCAATATTTGCATCTGGATCTACACCAATGTCTTGCACATCCTCAGGTACAGCAGTCCAATCAGTAGGCGGTAGAAACTCTCCATCCTCAAGATCAAAATCTATGTCTTCATCTATCTCATCCAGAATATCATCTTCTGAATCTGATAGATCTAGCATTTCCATTCCTAAGAAAACCAAAAATACAAATTAATGTTAATAATTTAAATTCTTTATTAATTTCCCTGAATTAATCTAAGAATTTCTTTATTAATTCTTTTGTATATTTTAACCTAACATATAAACGCAATTTATATATAACTTATAAAATCTTTTTATTGATTACCCTGAATCAATCTAAGATTCTCCTAAGTCTTATAACATACTTAACAAATAATAATTAATTTTAAATTCTAATGTATTGTGAAAAATCACCAAACATTTATATTTACTATTAATTATCTTATATAATTTCCAAGTTTTAATTAATCTACTTTATTATCAACATAACTTTTAAATTATATATCATTTGTCTAGTTAAAACAATTACATTTTTAACTTGTCAGTTATACAAACTCTCAAGTCTAAAATGCATATGTTATTATAAAATTTTGACCGCCGAAATTAATCGGAACACGCCGCTCGACTACTTCATGAGTCGGAAGTCTTTCGATCAATATTTTATCTTAACAAAATATAAATAAACCAATATTATTTAAAACATATTTTACTTGTAATTACAAAATTCTCAAGTCAAATATATTACAAAATAATATTAAGTTTTACAATTTTCTAGTACAAACTATTACAGATATAATTCTACACTATGCTAATACTAAGCTATCTTACCAGCTTCAGTATCAACCGGTGCATCCTTATCTGTACTCGTACTAGTTCCAACACCAGCATCACCACCAGACTCCCCCTGAATAGTAGCCTGCTGACTTGTCTTTGAAGGACTAGCCAGCTCACTATCTTTCTGAGCTGTGGGATCATCATCTTCATCTTCACTTCTCTTTTTCGCCAGCTCATCATCTCTGCAGGAATCATCTAATATAACCACTCCCCCTTGAGATGGCTTGTCCTTCCGCAGATCAGCAACTAGACGATCAAGTCTCGCAATCTCTCTCTTGTTCTCAGTATCAGTAGCAATCAAAGTCAAGTTGGAATTCAACAACGACTTGTAAGATTCACTCTGGTTCAGTATTTGCTTCGAAAGAGTCAGATTACTCGCCACCAACTCTGGAATTTGTACACAAACCTTCTCGAGCTCCTTAACCCTAGACTCTAAGGATGTAATCCTTTCAGCATCAGTCTTGGGTGTGATCGGGATTGTCGTGGGTCCAGGTGGTGTAAGAGACGCAATATGAGAAGCGTATGTGAGTGGTGTGTGAGGTTGAGAGAAAGCCTTCGTAAGCAATCCCGCCGCAAATCTAGCTCCTTTAGTTTTCGGAAAATTAGCTCCTCGAACTAGATCAGCTACCTCATGCTGTATAAAGTTAAACACAATTAAAATAAGTAATTGTTACAGATTACTCTGCCTCAATCTCTAATTAATTGCATAACACTTATAGTTTTGAACTTATATCTCATACCTGAAGCGGTAAAGATGTCGGTTCAGAAACCACCAGTGTATCCGTCTCCACCTGTGATGTATCTTGAGCAACTGTTTACAGAATATACTGTCTTAGTTAAACTCCTGATAAACAACAAGTTAAGATTGTTTAACTATTTAATAAAACACATACCATCTTCAATAGTCGACGTCCTCGAACGTTTACTCAATGGAGTATCAGTCTCATCAGCATCCAAATCATGAATAATAAGATCTGGACCTGATTCATTGACTTTTCTCTTCAACTTCTTCTGAACTGGACGACCCGTAGCCAAATCGACCATATCGTCAGAATCAGTCGACTCATCAGTTGTATGTCCATCATGCAGATCAGATGGACCAACTGGTTCCTAAATATATTTACCATTTTTGATTAACATAGAATTCTATCAAACTAGATAAATATAGATTTAAGATTATTCAGCTTTTAATACCTTAGCAGGTAAAACTGCAGAACTATCTCTCTGTAACTGCTCACCCTCAGGTCTAGTAACCTCTGGGTCTACAGTCTCAGTCACCTATATATAATGATATTTTTATAATTCATAATTAGAAATAATATCCAATTAACTAAATATCTATATCATTATCATAATATAATACAATTATACTATTATGATTAATAAATTAAATCTATCAACGAAGTATAAAAATATTACCTCAGAAGGTGGAACATAACTATCAATATCCCGTAACAAGGGATCAGTAGCATCATCATTCTGCTCTAACACCTCCTGAACAACCTGAGCAGCAACATCTGGGTTCACCTGTGCCCCAGCATGTGCAGGTTGCTCTAAAATAGCCTCTAAAAGCTCTTGTGGATCTTCAGCATGAACCACATCAGCTTCAGCAGGAACAGCAGCAGCAGCAGCAGGATTAACGTCCAACCAGCCATGATTTGGCGGTGTAACGTAGTTTGGGTCGACAATGTACCCAAAAAGTGGTCGTTCCTCTGGTTTCACCACTCCCTCCTTTCTCACTGTCTGCATAAACATGGCATTGTACCCCCGTTGATCAATAGTATTGAAAAATACGTACGGCTCGGGTATAGCCAAATCCGGTAGACGCGCACGGATAATCAGCATACAAAACCTCGGGTAGATCAAAAATCTAGATCTAACAGAACCCGAAATCTGTCGTACAATCTCTCCAAAAATGAGATCACAGAAACTGTATGGTTTGTTGTAAACCAGGGACAGTACAGCCGATATAAGGGCAGGGCTCAACTCATCAAAGCCTCCCTTCTTCGGTGCAAAAACTGTATTCATCACATGCCATAGAAACCTCCAATGGCCAATTACCAGAGGTTTCTGAAACTGATTCCCGCACCTATCACCAGTATATCCCATACGTCCAATTGCCCCCTCAATAAAATCCATGGGCATCACCAAATCTCCATTCTCCTGTTCTTCCGTACCCAGCTGCAAAATCTCTCTTAGATTTCCAGCGGTAAATACAACCGGTTGTCCAGTAACCATTGCTCGGATCTGCGGCGGATTGACCGATTGGTCATACTGAATATCTGTCCAAAAGTCGTTCAGTATCGCCTGTGAGATAGGTGGATTAGCCGTAATGGCATATCTGATACGTGACCATGTAAGAAAACGTAGCATATCAGCAACCCTATCAGCCCGCTTGGCTTCTAGGTTTAGATCAACTAGAATGTTATGACCCTTGTTGAATTCTCTCGCCATATCTGTAAAATAAACAAACAACAGATATATTTTAATGCACAATTTAAAAAAAAATAGTAAACTATAATGTATTATGAATCGAAATTCATCTTACATCCTAGTCTAAATTTAAATGTATATATATAACTTGTTACTAAAAATATAGTCTCAAGTCGTATATATATAAATATTTAACTTATAACTAAAAGGTCGTAAGTCTAATCCATATTTAACTATGAATCCATTATATATAAATGTTATTACAAAAATGTCTTAACATTTATATCACAAAAATAATATGTTCAAGTTCTGGATTCGTTAAAACTGGCATGGCGAGGTGAGTTCATCTCTTCTTGCTTGTCAACTCGCCAAACTAATCAACTCGCAGTTGATCTCGTTTCGCTAAGTCAACAAGTCAACTCGCCAAGATACCTCAACTCGTTTCGTTCAGTCTGCGAGACGAGGTGAAGCCTCAACTCGTTCGACAAACTGCCGTCGCGAGTTGGGTTTAAAAATAAATTAATCCATTAATTTTAACATGATCTATTGATTGATTTTCATTCCCTGATGTTCATTTAACATTAATCTTAATGATCCATGTCCAATAACATCATATATCATCGTTAATTGTTCAATGTTTAAACCGAAACCCTAGTTTTATTAAAACTTTGATTTCTCGTTAATTATACGGTGAAATCCGTTGTTTTATACCTCAATATGTTCGCAATCCAAAGATGTATAAAAGTCACGGATCGAAAACTCGTTACTCGTACTCAAAAAATCGAAATCAAACGAAAACTAAATATCGCTTCGTTTCGCCGGTACGTGGATTCGCAGAGATAAGTGAACTCGCAAATGATGTGGATTCGGTGGGTTCTTTGACTCGTTTGACCACCCTTTTATACTCTATGCTTATCTCGCCTCGTTTGACTAGTCAAACTCGCGAGTTTTACCAAAAATGTAATTTCAGCATTAAGTATAAATTCAAACCCATTTATTTTTACAAGCCTAAAATAAGATTATTTTTCACTTGTATTTGTTACGTTTGTTCAACTTTAAATGAGACACTTCAGTCTAATTTAATTCCAAAGGGTAATACGTATTAAAATAAAATACAAAACTTTTAAATAAACATAAAAACACATGAACTAAAATAAGAAACATATAATTTAACAGTGGTATCAAGTACCATTTTATTAATTACTTTTAAATAAAAAAAGTACATAATTAAACTGATTAAGAATTTAACTGCTTAGGGATCATATTAGAAAGAATAAACAATTAATTAATTATTAAAAAGTCTAAGTAGATTGTTAGTATACATACCTCATGAAATTCAAATAAATTACAATAGAAATATAACTGATTTTATCATCTACACATTTATATTTATAAAATTATAGCTTAGGTACCTTTATCCACACAGCATAATTGATTAAAATCACATGACTCACTTAAAGTGAATATTTTAATTATAGACAGTTCAAGACGATTACCAGTATTATGATCCACATAAACAAATTATAATCTATTTTCTAAGCAAAACCTTTATTGTTAGTATGATTATCATCAAATGCTTCCTATTATATGACATACTGAAGAATTTCAAGTAAAACTCATAACACTGATTTTAAGACAAGGCAGTGGTTACTTTAGTGTAACATACACTTGAATTTTAAGTTTAGACAAATATCAGACATACGTTGAACATGCTATGTTATCCAGGTCTGTACTTAGTACAACAGAGGATCCCTTTTAGCATAATTCAAAATACATTTGAGAATATTAATTTAATTAAAGGCTTCAGGTCTGTACTCAGTACAACAAAGTCACCAGTAATTAATTTAATACCCATATTGCTACTATTTGTCAATTTAAATTTACATAGCAACAGTGTATGGTAGTACTATTATTCATCAATTAAGACTCATGTCATACATCATAGAATAGTAACACAAGATAATAAACAAGTAATTAATTAACTTCTTCAAGCTTAGAAAATTTCATATAATTTGCCTACCGGTATATCATATGATGAAGCCATCTAAATTTTTTTAATAAAATAGACACATTATAACTTGTGGATATAGGTGTATAATCAAATAAATATAAACACATACCTGATAGAACCGCTGTAGTTCTAAAATAGCTTTATTTGAACCTACTAACACATCATAGTTAGGACTTAAGCTTATTATTGTGAAGCTTATTCTCCTAATGTACTATCATTTCCCATAGTTTTTGCAGATAAAAACTTAAAAATTTTCTAAAAGAACTACTTTTGTTCTTTTATTGGAGGCGATTCCCCTCAGGTAACAAGCAAATGAATGCCATACGCCCTTTTTTTTTTTTTAAATACTAACTATTACAAAAATACCCTTGGAAGACTAATCACTCTGGATTTCTCATTCCATTTAGTTGAACCAACGTTTCAAATCTTACTCTGTCGAACGCCTTTGTGTATAAGTCCGCTAAGTTATCCAATGATGGAACCTTAACCAACTTTATCAGATTCTTCTCCGCACAGTCTCTAATAAAATGATGTCTAATATCAATATGCGTAGTCTTACTGTGTTTCACCGGATTGTTAGTGATCGACATAGTAGATTCGTTATCAATCATCATAGGAGTATTGGTTATTTTTAACCCATAATCCCGCAGTTGCTGTTGTATCCAAAGGACTTGAGAGCAACAGCTACCAGCTGCAACGTACTCAGCTTCACATGTAGAAATAGCTACAGACGTTTGCTTCTTGCACTGCCAGGATACTAATCTACCTCCTAGGAATTGACATCCTCCGGTCGTAGATTTCCTATTTTGATTGCATCCTCCATAATTCGAATCAGTATATGCTAAAAGATCTAAGTTTCCTTCAATCGGATACCAAAGGCCCAGCTTTGGTTGCCCTTTGAGGTAACGAAAAATCCGTTTCACAGCTGTCATATGTGACTCTTTCGGATTAGCCTGATATCTTGCGCATAAACAAACAGCAAACATTATGTCAGGCCTAGAGGCAGTCAGATACATTAGTGATCCAATCATGGCTCGATAAAGAGTTGGATCCACATCTTGATCACTCGATGTATCCGGACTTAGTTTGTGATTGACTGGAATTGGAGTATTGTAGACCTTACTTTCATCCATCTTAAAGCGTTCCAATAGCTCATTTACATATTTAGATTGATGAATAAAGAATCCGTCCTTCTTTTGATCAACTTATAATCCTAAGAAGAAATTCAACTCTCCCATTGCAGACATCTCAAACCTTTTCCTCATGACTTTCTCAAATTCTTGACACATCTTTTCATCAGAAGATCCAAAGATTATGTCATCAACATAAACTTGTACTAATAGAAAGTCTTTCTTCTTCCACTTTACAAACAATGTACTATCAATTGATCCTCTTGAAAATCCATTTTCAAGTAGATACGTTGATAGTGTTGCATACCACGCCCTCGGTGCTTGATGTAATCCATATAGAGCCTTATTCAAACGATATACTCTATTTGGATACTCAGGATCAGCAAACCCTGGAGGTTGAGCAACATACACCAGTTTTTCCATTAGGCCATACAAAAAGGCACTCTTAACATCCAATTGATATACCTTGATACCTTTGAATGATGCAAAAGCTAAGAATATTCTAATTGCTTCCAACCTTGCTACTGGTGCAAACACTTCATTGTAATCGATTCCCTCTTCTTGGTTAAAATATTGTACCACTAGACGAGCTTTATTGCGAGTAATGATTCCCCGATCATCTCTCTTACACTTAAAAACCCATCTAGTACCTATCGGATATTCTCCCTTAGGTAGGTCAACCAATTCCCATACTTGAAGTTTTTCGAACTGTGATAGTTCTTTTTGCATTGCTTCCACCCACGAGCTTTCTTTTAAAGCCATTTGCACATTTTTAGGCTCGACTTGTGAGATAAAGCATGAATATAGACATTGATTAGAAATCTCTGTCTCTTTCATTGCAGAATACAAGCTTGGGTACTCGAGGTTTTCTGATGTACTAGCTTTAGATTGATTCCTTGTTTGAACCGGAGTATGAAGATCACCAATGATATTATCAATAGGATGATTCTTACTCGTTCTAGTTGAAGTAATAGGTTCAACATGAATCTCATCTTCTAAGTTAGTACCAATTTCCTGTTGTTCAGGAATGTCTTCCAAATCTGGTACACCTTCCCTAGATAAATGTGAGCTATCAATATCCATAGATATTCTTAACTCTTTCAAAGGTGTGATGATATCTTCTACCAATTTATCCATTATTTCTTCATCACTTAAAGGTGTATCTACTTTGGATTTTTGAGATCCACTAGTAGACGGTTGCTTTGGAACAACAACTGTCTTGATTCCAGAATTCGAAACACTCGATGTTGAGGTATGGCCATTATCCACATCTTCAAACACTAAATGTTCAGCTATCACTGAATCACTGACATAGTCACTAATTGGAACTTTCAATGATGCAAAGAGATCTGAATAGTCAAAATGCCAATCAACTCCCTTATGCACATCAGGTGAGTAGCTCGTAACCTCAATATTATAAACTACTTCCAAACGTCCCGTGACTTTATTAAAGACTCTTTTATTTGGTGAATTAGGCATATAACCTTGGAAAAATCCTTCGTCAGCCTTTTCTCCAAATTTAGCTTGATGTCCGGTCTTTAATATGGTGCATGAAACTCCAAAGGGTTGAAACCCTTTTAAGTTTGGTTTCTTATTGTTCAAAAGCTCATAACAAGTCTTGTTCAGCTTTTTAACCGTAAGAACTCTATTTAGAACATAACATGCTGTATTCACTGCTTCTGCCCAAAAGATAACTGGAAGCTTTGAATCAGTCAGCATTGTTCTAGCAGCTTCAATCAACGTCCTATTTTTCCTTTCAGCAACACCATTCTGTTGAGGTTCATAAGGTGCACTGAATTGATGTAATATCCCTTTGCTTAAGCAATAGATATCCAACGTTGAATTCCTGAACTCTGTTCCATTGTCACTACGAATACGCTTTATTCTCGTTTTGTATACATTCTCTACTAGATCGAAGAATTCAATGAGAATTCCAGGAGTTTCATCCTTTGATCCCAAAAAGAATACCCACAAGAATCTAGAATAATCATCTGTGACAACTAAACAATATCATTTGCCACCTAGACTTCTTTTGCTTATTGGGCCGAAGAGATCCATATGTAGCAACTCAAATGGCGAGGAGATAGAGTTTTCAGTCTTAGGTCTGTGTGGTTTCTCGTGCTGCTTCCCTTTCATGCAAGGAACACACTTATCCTCAAACTCGAAACGTTTCTGTGGTACACCCAGAACTAAACCATTTCTGGTTATATAATTCATCTTTCTCCAGTTCAGGTGAGCCATTCTCCTATGCCATAATAATGCGTCTGCTTCTGAAGCCTTGGATAATAAACATGTAGACACCATTGAAGAGTCAGGAACACCCATATTAATTGCATAGATGTCCTTCTTCCTTGGAGCCCTCATCAATATCCAAATATCGGGAATAATGAATCCCGGCTTCAGTACTAAGGCTTCCTTTTCATTAAAATGAACTGGATGACCTTTATCACAGACTTGGGAAACACTCACTAGGTTATGAGTTAGTTCTTCAACATAATTCACATCCTCAAGAGTCAAAGTTCCATTTGAAACTTTTCCTTTTCCCATAATCACTCCTCCTTTTTCTCCTGCAAAATTAACTTTTTGCTTGAGACCTTCTTTGAAGTCCGTCAGTAGACTTCTTTCTCCTGTCATGTGTCTTGAGCATCCACTGTCTACATACCACCAACTGTCCTTGTTCACAGTCTGCTCCTGCACATAACACAAAAACACGATCAGTTGTCAAGAGGGACCCAAGCCATTACGGTCTTGGTTTGTCCCTTATCATCAACAAACTTAAGTTCTTTAAAATAACCATCCTTCCCATCAGGAGCTTTGGTTACTTTCGAAGAAGCTTGAGCTTGTGGACGATCAGCCTTAAGAGGTGTGTAACACCCCCGAAATTCACTGTTTTGCGGAAGCATAGTTTGGGGTGTTACTAATCAAATATCACAGCACAAAGATAAAGTAAACGACATCTATATGCAACGTTTGTAAATTAGTTACATTCCATAGATATATTGTTTGAAAACTTAGTGTTTTCGTATACAAAAATGTAGTTTCCCTAGAGTCCGCGCGTGTAGCGGAAGATTCTATTACATAATCAAAATATACAAAGATAATGCTAAGAATCTCCGTGAATGCAGTTGTGTTGAAATCATGCAACTCTAGCTAAAATCCTGGAGTAATCCTACTCCATTCGAGTACCTGAGAAAACATGCTAAAAAGTGTCAACCAAAAGGTTGGTGAATCTCACAGGTTTGTAAGTAATATTAGCTTTGAACACGAGATTTCATCAGTAATGCCCGCAGGCGTAAAGTCAGCAATTTCAATCCAGAAATCGTAAAACCAGTATTTGCAATCCAGCAAATGTAATTAAGTAAGTTTATACCGTTGCCATGAGGCTCATAATCGAAGCTTAACCCGTAAGTAATAAGTTTGCTCCCGTGACATGCTCGTAAATGAGCAAGCATCAGTAACGAATAATTAGTCACCGGTTTCTACGTGTAAATCAGTACGTGGCAGCGCTACTGCCCCGGGTGGGGAGGGTCATTTCCCTAATGGATCCATTAACTAGTGTTCGCGCTTAAGTCCATAACTAACGATATATGATGGAGAGACTTCTGTAAATAGTAAACAACTCATGCAATTCCGTTTGGTATAGTAAACAGTTTTTGTACTTGTGTTCAAGGAAAAGTAGTAGCATGTATCTCCCCCAATAAGATAAAACAGTAAAAAGTGGGGCCGTAAGACTCACCTGAGTCTCGTAATAAGCCGTAGCAAATAGCAAGTAGTAAATATAGCAAGCAGGTTCTCCGAACCCGTAACCTTCAAATGCCTAAACATATGAGGTTATGTAAGTATGTGTCTCGTGAGACGTTTCGTTTAGTTGTACACAACTAGTATATCCAATGTTTGTCCGTATGTCTGTAATTGTTTGTTTGTTGGAAAACATGTTTGGCCCGTTGGTGACGGTTTGTAGCAAAAATTCTAAAATGTTGACTTGCTACAGTAAATGTGCTACAGTGAATTGCTACAGTAAAATTTGACTTTTTGCTACAGTAACTTTGACTTTTTCTATAGTGAAAATCCTTTAAAATTTCCAAGTTTTATGTTTTCTGCGACATAATATGCGACACAAAGGTTTGTATGCGACACAAGGGTTGTGTCGCATGAAGGATGCGACACAAGAGCTCTGCGACACAGTGGTTGTGTCGCAAAAAGCTTGCGATGCTAATTCAATAGCGACAGAACGGTTGTGTCGTATAAAATACGACATAGTATGCGACATAGAGTGCGACACAATATTGTGTCGCAAAGGTTACGACACTAAAGGATTTGCACGACACAAGGTGCGACACAAACGGGTTTATGCGACACAGCATGCGACACAAGGCTTGTGTCGCATGTATGAATACCAGCCCAGAAACTTTTGGGTTTCAAGAATTTCCGACCAAAAACGCAAATCTAACCCATTTTTGAGCTATAAAATCGTGTATTCTTCATGTATTAGGTTATATCTAAGTTGTGTACACATCAAAACATCAAAACATTACACCAATTTGAATAGATCTAAGATTTTAGGAATTTCTTACTTTTGCAAATCGAGCCAAATGGAGGATGGAACGATGAAAATGATCTTGATATTCTTGCTCCACTCGTGATGGTGATTCCAAATATGTAATTTTCGTGTGTCGGTTTGTATTCCGAAAATTTGGTGTAGATTGGAGTTGAGAGAGTTTATGAGGTGTGTGTGTTTTTGGAGAAATGAAAAATGAAAGAAGAAAGTAGGAGTGGAGGTGGGGTTGGCTGATCCATCAAGGAAGGAGGGGGAAAATACTCCCCTAAAGCACAGTGTTGACTCCGTGTCCTAATCGTTTATTCACTAGTTTTTAATATTTAACCAACGTTTATATTTTTAAAATGTAACTAGAGTATTTAAATAAAATGTCTTGAAATTAATAATAAAAACATTTGTCGCAATATTTAAATTATTAATTCGCGCTTATTACGTTTTGTTGCGTTAGTTAAAATGTCATCGCGATAATATATAAATGATGCTCGTTCGGCTGCGTATTTTTATATAACAAAATACGTTCTCATTATTTAAGTAAATTTCTGTCACCAACGTCCAAATAAACTGTGTCGGACTCCGTCCGGTTAATTCGTACGATTCATCCAAATCGCGTAAGTACACACATATATATATAAATCACCTTATATATATATACAAATAGAGCCTGTAATTAGTCCTATTACATACTAATTATAACTAGTTACAAACAATTAGGCATAATTAATTACCCTAATTATGCAGGTGTTACAAGGTGAATTTGAGGAGAACCTCCTAGGCACTGAATTTTGAGTTCTATTATAATAACTATAATTAAACTCATGTGATCGCGAAGTAGAACCACTATCATAATGACTATGATTTCTACTTTGATTTCTAAACCTCGTTGGTGTCATATCCCTAGACTAATTGAAAGAATTATCACTTACAGAATATGGCCGTTTAGGTTTAGGAGGGGAGACACTATGTTTACCTTCTCTTTTAAGAATGTTAACAGGTTTAATACCTAACTTAGGGTTGGCATCTAACCTATCTACAGTCTTACTAGAGTCAGTCGGTGTCTTTTCATCAATCACAAGCTTATGAAATGTTTCCGGCTTTTTGTTTGGACAACACGAAGCTACGTGTCCTTTTAGATGACACTTGAAACACGATATCTGCTTGCGTGATTTAGGAACTTTTGATTTCTCATTCGGAGTCTTAGGCACTAAAGGTTCAATTTTATGTTCCTTATTAATCTTATCATCATTCTCAGCATCATTTATCACTCCACCCGATACAAAATGTATTTTAGTGAGTGATGAAATCTTACTATTATCTGATGATAGATTCTTAACAACATTCTTCTGTGCCTCTGACTGTTCAGGTTTATTAGCTACCTCAATCTCAGGATTAACTCCAGTCATTTCCGAATCTTCAGGATTTGGAGTGTAATCGGCATTAAAAGGATGGGGTACATCACTGTATCCTATCCCAGTCTTGTCCTTTACACTACGCTGAGAGTCAAGCATTCTATCCATTTCTACAGTTCGGTAGTTCTCAATCTTACGATCTTGTTCTACTAACTTCTGTTTTAGTTCAGCTAACTCCCTATCCCGATCAGCAATTGTCTGATTTAAGTCATTGATATTCATATAGAGACCATCTATGATAATATTCTTTTCACTTATGGTATCTCTAAGTTTTGTTCTATCCGAAGCATCAGACTTAATTTTATCTTTCAAGGCATGTTTATCATCACTTAATCTACGTATATCCATAAGGGCTTGGTCAAGTTCAGATCTAACAGTCTTATAAGATTCTTTTTCCAAAGTTAATTGGGATGACATATTGCTATTAGACACAGTTAATACACTCATCTGAGATTGTAAATCAGTAACTAAGTAACAAACATCAGCAAGATTAAGAATATCTAAACATACCTTCTTCTTGTCAGTTTGTACTTCAGCCATACGTGCCACAAAATCTTCTGGACTCATTTCAGGAGTTGAATCCATGTATAGCACGTCATCATCACTTGCCTTTTCTTCAGATTTAGGCATATCTACTCTCTGTTCTACATCAGTGGGCATGTAGGACATAGTTCCAGCAGTTGACTCTTCAATTTCAGCCATTAAGGCTTCTTCCTCTGACTCAGCTTTCCAGTCATAAGAGCCATCCAACTGCTTCACCACTAAGGCTTTGGAAGCTAGTGTACTTCCCGAACCTTGTTTTCCTTTTGCTTCTACTTTAGGCCTTTGGCATTCACGAGCAAAATGACCAATACCTTGACAGTTAAAGCATCTGACCTTGGTTTTATCAAACCCTGATCTATTGCCCAACACTTTTCTACCGGTTTTCTTGAGGAAATTCTTCACCTTTCTGGATATCAACGCAAGTTGATCTTGAAGCTCCAATTCCTCAAGATAATCAGGATCAATCTGTTCATAATCCTCATCAAAAAGAATAGGATCATTAATCTTTTCCTCGATGTAGTTCTCATATGATGCAACAAAGGAAGCAAAAACTGACAGTTGCTGTTCAGCAGATTTCACACTCATGGCCATCTTCTGATGCTCTTGAGATGACTTCTCAGTATTCTTTCCCTTTGTCTCATCACTAGAGGAGGAAATAAAGCACAGATCTTCAAAGATCATTTCTCCAGTCACACCAGTATCACCAACTAACAATGCAGTGGTCGAACTAGAAGACCCAGTCAAAAGATTTGTTTTTCCATAATATAACCCAGGGTTCTGAACCTGATCAGAATCGGAGTCCTTTGACTTTTTGGAATAATCATAAACTCTTAGCTTGTCGATAACTTGCTCTAAGGTCATGGCAGCATATCTCTCCTCATTATCCTTGATCATAACACCATATAATTCCCATTTAGAAGGTAAACCCTCAAGAAACTTGTCGGTTTTCTCTTCTTCTGTTACAGTGATTGCATGGTGTTCCAATTCAGTTAGCAAGTGGTAGAAACGTGAAACATAGGCATCAAGATCTTCTCCCTTTAAAGCTTTAAACATAGTAAACTGCTTTTTGAGAAGATTCTTCTTGCCAGCTTTTACTTGTGGACTTTCCTCACCTCTTTTCTCTCACTCATGTTTGCATAGGTAAGAACCACAATAGCATTCTGAACAGTAGAAGTAGGTGCCGTGTATCCATTCTTGATACACATCCAGATTGACAGATCATGAAATCTACAGTAAGATTCAAATCTATCCTTCCAGTTGTAGTAATCCTCGATCTTCAACAACTTAGGTGGAACATTTGATTTTCCCACCTCGTGATCCATCTCGATCATTCTACTTAAGTCAGACATCTTAAAAACGTAAGTTCAAACTGTTACGCGAAATCAGAAAATCTCAATTCGCAGAACTCAGCTCAACTCGCAATCTCAGCTCGACTCGCAGAATCTCAGTTCGCAGGTCTCAGTTCGGATTGCAGAAGATGTCGATTCGCAAGTGATGTGGTTTCGCAGAAAATCTCGATTCGCAAGACAAAGCTCGACTCGCAAGTTCGATAGTTCGACTCGCAAGTTCAACTCGGCTCGCAAAACTGACTCGGTTCGCAAGCGACGCTGGAACCCTAATCTCGACTCGCGAAACGGCTGTTAAACCCGAAAACGAAAGTTTAAGGTATTTTTACGACTGAAACTGAAAATTTCGACCGTAAACAAACCCTAAAACGTCCAGAGAATGATTTTGATCGTTAATATTGCAAAAAGCATGTAAAAAACGACCCGAATCAAAAACGCAATATCACTAAAACTCACGAACGCACTCGTATCTAGCCCGAAAGCTCTGATACCAGATGTAAGTCCCTAGTTCTAGGATCGATAACTTCGTTATCTATAGTATTAAGGTGCGGAATCCCTTAATACGGTGTTATCTTACTAATAACGAGTAAGTTCATATTACGTTTACTAAAAGCTTAACTTTAAACGAATAATACGTCAAAGCCTAGCCGTAAGGTTTATGTTTTCTCTGGGTTTGTTGAATTCGCAGAATGCAAAAGTTGTTAAAAGTGTTAATGATTTTCACGAATGAAAATCATATAAATAGTCTGGTTCGTCTCAGCTCGCATGGGCTCGCGAGTCCAGCCCAACTCGCAGCCCAAGTCCACTAATAGACTCGGCTCGCCAGACTTAGTAATCTTTGGCTTTGCGAGTTCAGTTCTCATCTCGCCTCGCCATTCTAGCGACTTGAGAACTCGACTCGCACCAAATGTCTATCTATTTATTTCGTATTTAACATTCGTCTAATTTAGCACAATTATTTATTTAACGAATATTACTAACAAAACAAATATTCATTTACAAATCTAAAGCAATATACAAACGTAATAATAATTACACTAGTCCTATTTCAAGCTAGATCTGTTGTCACAAATACATGTCCCAACAGTAACACCCGATTTCTGGACCCAAAAATAAATTGTATTTTATTAAGTTTAGTTGGTTTATTTGAAAATAAACAAGTAAAAGAGCCTCAGGTTTTATTGTGACTAGTAAAATGTTACTTGTTTTAAATAAATAAAGTTGACGGTAAAATAAAATGTTTTGACTCGCGGGTATTTTCAGGTTCCATACAATAGAGTTAAAAGGGGTATAAAATTATAACAATTAAAATATGGGAAGCGGTGGAGACTGACTTAAACCACCTAATCTCTTTCTCATTGTTATCTCATTTCATTTTCTAAACTCTCTCAAATTCTATTACCTAACTTCATAGAAATCAAATAAATAAATTGTGGTTTGGATTTTAATTACTTGAAAGAAGCTTATAATCATCTTGCTCAACATCATATTATCTTGTTTGTCATCTTCATCAATTTTGTAAGTGTTCATCTAAGATTTATGAAACTCTTTAAATAGAAATGTTAGGGTTATTAGTTTGTATATGAAATTGATATTAGAATTGATTATAACATGTTTGTATGATGATATATACTGATTATATGGGATGCTAATGTCACACCCCCAATTCCATGCTTTGCGGAAGCGATTGTTTTTGGGTGTGACTAATCAAATATCAAAACACCAAAGTACAAGCAAACGACTCTAAATGAGACGTTTTATAAAATACAGTACAATACGGTACATTACAAAAGTAGTAAAAGGTTTTAAGTCATAAGTAATACATCATTAGCGAGTTCGCAAAATGATTCAAAAGATTTTAAACACATAATCTAAGTACAAAAGATAATGCCAATAAAATCTTCAAGTGTTTATGCATGCGACTCGTACTAGCCTAGCATACACTGCAGGCCATCCTACTGTTGCTGAGTACCTGAGAATACATCACTAAAAAGGTCAACCAAAAGGTTGGTGAATCTCACAGGTTTGTAGTATACAGTAATAAACAGTTTGCGTAAATCAGTAAGTACATCATTCACCATAGTAAAACAGTAAAGTATAATTGTACAATAGTAATAAGTCAGTAATTAAGTATTTCAAAAGTACAGTAAGGTCGGTATAGTCGGTCATGTCATGAGCCATCATAGTCGAAGCTTAACACGTCTGTAATTTGCCCCCGTGAGCACTAATCCAAAAATGCTCATATGAAACGAATAAGAAACGCCTGTTTAAACTAGTGCGGTTCGTGGTGGCGCTACCACCCCAGGCGGGGATTGTCAGTCCCATATGGATCCATATACTAAAATTCGCGGTTATCGTATAACTGACGACTATGATTCAGAGGACTTTATTGGATTAAAAGGAAACTCATGCAATTCAGTAAATCAGTAATTCTATACATCTGTAAGTAAGTAATTTAGTAAGACAATACATTTGTAAATGTATTTAAGTCAGTAGTAATTAAGTCGGTAAAATAATACATTTGTAATTGTATTAAAGTCAGTAAGTAAATAAGTCGGTAAAATAATACATTTTGTATATGTATTAAAGTAGGTAAAACAATACATTTGTAAATGTATTCAAATTAGTAAGTAAATAAGTCGGTAAAATAATACAATTTGTAATTGTATTAAAGTCAGTAAGTAAATAATCTGTAAAACAATACATTTGTATATGTATTTAGTAATTCAAGTAATCTTAGTAAACAATCACTTTCAGTAAACAAGTACATACAATAAACAAGTATATTCAGTAACAAATTCATTTAGTAAACAAGTGATGCATCTCCCCCAAAGTAAAACAGTAAAAAGGGGCAGTGAGACTCACCTTTGGGTGCTAGCTTCCCTAAGTACACGTGAAATCCAACTCTAACCTCCTAGTATCCTAAACACGTGAGGTTTAATGTATAAGTAAGTGATTTAACAATTTGTTCTAAGTTCATTGTTTAGTTACTTAGTATTTCTCGAGTCGTATAATTTGTTGCGTGTAAGTATATATATTTATATATATAAGTTTGAATAAGTGGTTTACGTATTAATATGTATATAAGTTTTATTGGTTAATTATAAAACTTCTCGACGTATTTATAAAATAAATATCATAGTTAATGTGTTTTAAGATTAATAGTCACGATGATATTATCGTATTGAAAGTCGTACATATATGTTCCAAAAACATAAGTCCCGTTTGTTTCAGAAATATATTTACCCATATATATCTTCGTACTCGTTAGATTCATTTGTTTATATCCGATAATTGTTATTGTCTCAAAAGTTTTAGTACAAAACTTTTATATTAACAATTGTTAAACTCGTTCCAAATATATTTCGTTATTGTTCAGAAGGTTGTCGAATCTCTTTTATAATATTACTGAATAAATATTAGTAATAGTTTTAATATTATTAGATTATATATATATATATATATATATATATATATATATATATATATATAAGGTACAAAAAAATAAATAAAAAAAAAAGTTGGCCTCAAGTTTCGAACTTGTGACCTCCTTTTGCTTAACATAAGACACAACCAATGAGCTACGGATTGCATATTAGTTTATAAAAGAAACAAGTTATATTTATGCCATTTATATGGTTACTTAAATTAACCAAAACTTTTGATAAACAAGTTCAGCCTTTCGTCTCTCTTTCTTTCCCTCTAATGAGCCGTACGGCTCTCTCAACTCAGACTGTTTGCGTTCCATTCTCAGTCCAGGTTTCATACGTTTTTGTTGTAATTTGAGCTACATCTTTTATAAAGGTTTAATCTCGCCTTATTACAAGTTTCGTTCACACAGTTTTACCCGTTTTTATACTCGTTTTTCATGTATAGATGGTTATTTTTATGTTCTTCAACAAGTTCCAAGTTTACATACATCATTTAACTTAGAAATCACACAAGAGTTTATATGGTATAATCATGTTATAATAACTTTTTCATACATAATAATCTTTATATAATCAAAGGAAATATTAAATATATGTATGAAATTAAAAGTTTAGATCCTCATAGTGGGTAATATAAATTGTCGATGATGAGGATGAAGACGGATGATGATGATGATGGACGACCGATGATGATGAAAATGGTTAAGATACCATTTTTGTTTGTACTGTGGTTTGTGATTAAATGTTTGAAGGTTTGAAGGTGATAATGGTTTGAAGAAATGAAAACTTGGTTCCTGCTCCTTTCTTCTGCTCCCAGACGCACACACACAAAGACATATGAAATTTTAGGTAGAATGCATTATTGGTGATCAAGGGTTGGTGTATGTATAAAAATGGTTTAGTTCTTGAATTTCAAACGGGAGTATGGTTTTTAAAACAGTCTGTCCACTCCAATTATTGGAGTTTGGTGTGATTTTTAGGCTGTTAATTTCGGTACGGGTATAATTATTGCAATATAAAATTTGATATTTGATATTTTTATTTTTTAGATGATCTCCTGGTTCGTTATTTAAAATTAGAATAATGAGATTCTCATTATTTTAGACTGTTGTACAAATTTGTACATTTTATTGCGCGCATCAAATTGAGTGCCAAATTTCAGTTGAATTGCGAATTTATATTTTGAGGTAATGTTCCAAATGCTTTCAAATGTATGAGAAAAATAGAACTTTTTAATATTTTGATCCTTGGGTATATTTTACAATTGTTTTTGTTCGCGTATAATACGTTTTATATATAACCGTATATCTAACATGTTTTATCTCCATATTATAATTGTAAGAATACTTGAAATTGATAATTTCATTATTAATTATTTTGTGTCACAAACTTTTGTATTTATTTTATCGGATTCGATCCGATACGTTTGTACGTAACTTTAAATAATTACGTATATATTTATTACTTTTTGTTTTAGTTGTATGAATATTTAAAGTTTAAATTCCTAGCGAATTTTGGGTCGTTTTTGACCGGGTGTCACAGCTAACATGATGAATCTCTTGTGATAATTAGTTGTTAATAGATTTTAAGTTAGGGTTCATGTTAAATTGGGAATTTGGCATGGAAATGGGTAATATATGATATAGTTAAGTGATTGATTGTAATTGTGATGTTAGTAGTTGTTTTGTGTTAAAAGAATGCATAAAATTCGAGTTTTAGATTGTATTGTTTGAGTTTTGTGGTTTGTTTTCGGAGCTGTGCAAGAACAGGTTCAAGGTCTGATGTTCAGGTCATGGTCGCGGCGCGATCTGGCAAAGATCACGATGCGATTGGTTGTGGAAAGTGACGCGATCTGGGGAGGGTTGCGACGCGATCGTGTGCGGGACAGAACAGTTTACTATGTTGAATTTATTTAAGTATTTGTATATGATATATGATATTTGTGATATTAGTAAAGATAATTAATAGATGATTAATAGAAGGTTGAAATGGCATAAATTAGTTTAATGATGCTATGTTAAATGAGATTATAAAATGGATTATATGTTATATGTTATGATATGATTATGGGTGTTGTATTATTACTGACTTATTGATATTTGTATTTCCAGATAAGCGGACAGCAATTCAGTAAGATTAGATCACTGAGTTGAAGATCAGATAATATCGGTGAGTGGTTACTGTAATCCTCGGTTTAACCCAGTTGTAACGAGTTCGGTTACAACGGGTAAACCATGATAGATTTAGCTATGTTTAGTTCTAGTTATTATTAAATTATTTCCAGTTAATTAGTTGATTGATTCAGTTTGATTGATACAGTTGTTCAGTGTTTAGTTGTTTCATAACTGCATACAGACTATGCCCTTATGTGACTAGTTTTTCAGTTGATTTGGAGAGAGGTCAACAATGGTTGGGTCTGGATACTACTGTGTAGCTGTCTAGGTTACTTTGATACCCATAGTTGAGAACTAACCTATTCAGTGAAGGTAGTATTCAGGTTATCGGTAAATCACTGTGATAGTATACCAGTGATTGCAGGTGACTGTGATAGTATACCAGGAACCGCCGATCCTCTTGTACTTATGTGCTTAATTGTTTTAGTTTATCAGTTGTAAGACTTGTTACTTGTGGATTGAACTGTTGGTTACAGTTCCATTCACTTAGCGTGAGCTAATCCCTCGTTGTTGAATGTTTTACAGATTTTGGTTAGCTATTGATGTAGATCGGGATATAATGGTTGACTGGATGTTTGACTAGATCATCGCGCGCTCTGACTTTTGTTAAGATTATGTTTTGAATACTTTTTCGTTGGTTTAAGTTTTTGTAATTATATAAGTTTAAATGTAATGTTTTGAAAAGTACAGTATTTTAGTATATGTAAATATGGTATGCGTGTTTTGGAAATCGATTCCGGTATAAATAAGTTAAATTTAGCTTTTAAAATTATGGGGTGTTATAAGTTGGTATCAGAGCATAGGTTTGGGTAAATTGGGCATTTGCAAATGTTCAATCCCAAATCTAGTTGGTTTTAGTCAAACTTTCCGGTAAGTGGGATTAGCTATTGAATGGGGGGTTGATGGTTAGTATAGGTGATACTAACGATTAACAAGTTGTGAGTTTTGTTGTTTGAGTACAGAAATGACAGATAACGAGAACCCGATCAACAATGTTCCTAGGAATGATGTTCCACCTCCTGAAATACAGAATGATAATCAAGGGCAGGCTGGTACTTCACATGTAAATCAAGAGGAAAATAACCAAGGGGATTATTTATTTCAGTTAGAGGATGAGGTATTAAGACTTAGAGGAGTTGAACGACAGTACTTACAGGATCAACAAGCTAGGTCGACTCAACAAAGAGACGTTGGTTATCAGTTTCCTTCACCATAGCAACAGAAAAGATTGTGTTCTTTTAAGACGTTCAAATCTAGTGGTCCAAAGGAATTTGAAGGAAGTAATGATCCTGCGGTGACTTTAAATTGGTTAATGGATACGAAACGAAAGTTTGAAGCGTGTCAGTGTGAGGAGGAATTCAAAGTTGGATATGCTGTGCAATTATTGAAAGGACAGGCTATGAATTGGTGGGATTCTATAACTGCACATCTGACATCTGACATCTGAGCAGCGATCATCTATTCGTTGGGCAGATTTTCATAATGAAGTTTGTAAGCAATTCTGTTCTGAGTTTGATAAGATTAGGATTAGACAGGAGTTTATGGAATTGAATTTGACTGAACAGATGTCGATTGATGACCTTATTACTCAATTCACGGAGAAATTACGTTTTGTTCAACAATGGGTTCCAGATGATAGGATGAGAATTAATCATTTTGTAGGAACTTTACCACCAAATTATCGGACGTCTGTGAGATTGGCCAATACTTTGACTCAAGCTTTTACTTTAGCTCGGTCAGTCGATAGTGATACTAGGGCTACAGATAAGTTAAGTAAGGAAAAGACTTCTTCACAGGTTAAGAGTAGTTCTTCGGGGAACAAAGGACAGAGTAGAAGATTGGTTTTTAGTGATGATTTAGTGGCGAGCAATCCGTGGTGTGTTAGTTGTAAGTCAAAGCATTCTGGACCATGTACTTCTGAGACAGCGAGATGTGTTAAGTGTGGTTTGTTTGGGCATAGTATGCGGGATTGCCCTTCTCCTCAGTTTGTTTGCTGGAATTGCCACAAAGAGGGACATAGATCAGGAAGGTGTCCGGAGAAGATTAGGATGGGATCTGGTTTGGAGAGAGATTCGGCTTCGGGTTCTACGTCATCTGTTGGACAAAAGAGGAAGATACCGCCAGCGACCGGTAGACAATTTCAGATGACTGTAGGAGAAACGCTCGGGTTGGATGACGACATGACAGGTATATTTTGAGTTAATTTGGTTTTAATATATGTTATATATGAATGAGATATAGATTTGCTTATTGAGTAGACAATGGGTAGATTTCGGGGACGAAATCTTTTCAAGGGGGGAAGATTTGTAACACCCGATTTCTGGACCCGAAAATAAATTGTATTTTATTAAGTTTAGTTGGTTTATTTGAAAATAAACAAGTAAAAGAGCCTCAGGTTTTATTGTGACTAGTAAAATGTTACTTGTTTTAAATAAATAAAGTTGACGGTAAAATAAAATGTTTTGACTCGCGGGTATTTTCAGGTTCCAGACAATAGAGTTAAAAGGGGTATAAAATTATAACAATTAAAATATGGGAAGCGGTGGAGACTGACTTAAACCACCTAATCTCTTTCTCATTGTTATCTCATTCCATTTTCTAAACTCTCTCAAATTCTATTACCTAACTTCATAGAAATCAAATAATTAAATTGTGGTTTGGATTTTAATTACTTTAAAGAAGCTTATAATCATCTTGCTCATCATCATATTATCTTGTTTGTCATCTTCATCAATTTTGTAAGTGTTCATCTAAGATTTATGAAACTCTTTAAATAGAAATGTTAGGGTTATTAGTTTGTATATGAAATTGATGTTAGAATTGATTATAACATGTTTGTATGATGATATATACTGATTATATGGGATGCTAACATGATGAATCTCTTGTGATAATTAGTTGTTAATAGATTTTAAGTTAGGGTACATGTTAAATTGGGAATTTGGCATGGAAATGGGTAATATATGATATAGTTAAGTGATTGATTGTAATTGTGATGTTAGTAGTTGTTTTGTGTTAAAAGAATGCATAAAATTCGAGTTTTAGATTGTATTGTTTGAGTTTTGTGGTTTGTTTTCGGAGCTGTGCAAGAACAGGTTCATGGTCTGATGTTCAAGTCATGGTCGCGGCGCGATCCGGCAAAGATCACGACGCAATTGGTTGTGGATCGTGACGCGATCTGGGGAGGGTTACGACGCGATCGTGTGCTGGACAGAACAGTTTACTTTGTTGAATTTATTTAAGTATTTGTATATGATATATGATATTTGTGATATTAGTAAAGATAATTAATAGATGATTAATAGAAGGTTGAAATCAAGGTTGTCAGGATCGGGATCCCACGTGGGATCGTTTTAGCCTTTGCAAGATCGGAATCGTAAAATCGGGATCGGGATCGTAGATCCTACCAATATATCATTTTTTATACAAAGATATCTAAATTCTTGTAGAAAACTAGTAATTAGATAAATTAATCTAACATTCAAACTTCTATATGTCAAATATGATGCAATTTGTCTAACATATATTTATAGGACAATAAATGTTCTAAAACAAAAGATATTATCCTATCTTCAATCGTCGTTTAGAGGTTCTAGACTTTTTCTTAGGTTATAATTTAATAATAAATGAATTAAATTGGGAAATTGAATTTGTAAACAAATGGACGGTAAGTTTTGAGATAGGATTTGGATTACGTATGGGCCTTACAAGCTCAATTGCTAAAAAAATAACCCATTTGTAGGATCGGATCGTTTGGATCGTTCGGATCGTTCAACGATCCTACTCCGATCCTACCTCCTGACCGATCTTACTCTGATCCTGCACGTTTTCCCTTGGTAGGATCGTAGGATCATACGATCCTACGATCAAGATCGCGATCTTAACAACCTTGGTTGAAATGGCATAAATTAGTTTAATGATGCTATGTTAAATGAGATTATAAAATGGATTATACGTTATATGTTATGATACGAATATGGGTGTTGAATTATTACTGACTTATTGATATTTGTATTTCCAGATAAGCGGACAGCAACTCAGTAAGATTAGATCACTGAGTTGAAGATCAGATAATATCGGTGAGTGGTTACTGTAATCCTCGGTTTAACCCAATTGTAACGAGTTCGGTTACAACGGGTAAACCATGATAGATTTAGTTATGTTCAGTTCTAGTTATTATTATATTATTTCCAGTTGATTAGTTGATTGATTCAGTTTGATTGATACAGTTGTTCAGTGTTTAGTTGTTGTTTCATAACTGCATACAGACTATGCCCTTATGTGACTAATTGTTCAGTTGATTTGGAGAGAGGTCAACAATGGTTGGGTCTGGATACTACTGTGTAGCTGTCTAGGTTACTTTGATACCCATAGTTGAGAACTAACCTATTCAGTGAAGGTAGTATTCAGGTTATAGGTAAATCACTGTGATAGTATACCAGTGATTGCAGGTGACTGTGATAGTATACCAGGAACCGCCGATCCTTTTGTACTTATGTGCTTAATTGTTTTAGTTTATCAGTTGTAAGACTTGTTACTTGTGGATTGAACTGTCGGTTACAGTTCCATTCACTTAGTGTGAGCTAATCCCTTGTTGTTGAATGTTTTGCAGATTTTGGTTAGCTTTTGATTTTGGTTAGCTTTTGATGTAGATCGGGATATAATCGTTGTTGAATGGTTGATGCAGATTTTGGTTAGCTTTTGATGTAGATCTACTTTTCAGATCTAGATCTGAAAAAAGTAGATATAGATCTACTTTTTCAGATCTAGATCTAAAAAAGTAGATCTGAAAAAAAGTCACTGCATTTTACGTGTTGGTTACTGCATTTTAGATCTACTTCTAAAAAAGTAGATCTTGAAAAAATAATTGCATATTATGTTATATTCTACTGCATTTTACGGTTTATTAACTGCATTTTACATTATTTCAACATTTTTATGCATTTTACTTTGTTTACTGCATTTTATATTTTTTTCACCGCATTTACATTTTTTTTCAACATTTTTATTCAATTTACTTTCTTTACTGCATTTTATATGTTTTTAACTGCATTTTACGCTTTTTCATCATTTATATTCATTTTTTTTACAGCATTTTATGTATTTTACTGCATTTTATGAGTTTTCACTGCATTTTATATTTTTACGGAATCTTGATTATTATCATATTTTTTAATAAAATATTTCTTTTACAATTTTTTGAATATATTTTCGGGTAATTTTTCAGGAAAGTCCTTAGATTTTTCGAAATTGCAAATTAGTCCCTGATGGAAAAAAAAAGCCGCAGACATGTCACATGCCTTTTCTGCCCCCTCTTAAAAGAACCTGCTCATCTGAACCCCACTTAACCCGACCCTTAAAACTTTGGTTGAGTTGTTACTTTTTATTTTGTTGGAGATAGAAATTTTGTTGGGGACGATGGATGCAAGAGCAAGTCAGATGCTTCTGGTAGGGTTACCGCTGTTTCTCTTCTGTTCCGATGTTTTCAATCTCTTCTTCTTAGCGCCTCCTTCTTCATCTTCATCTTCATCTACTGCTCATCATCATCATCAAACCTCGTCGTCCATCCAACAACCTCTCGACTTCCCTACTACACAGGTCTGCGTAATTTTATTTGATGTTAATTCCAAATTCTATTTTCTGTGATCTGATTTGACTGATTGATTACATGTATAATATTAAATATTATTAATCAAGCAGAAAGGTGCATCTGGATTTAGTATCGGAGGGATCGGCTTAGGTAACACCGTCCAGATTGACTTTTGCGCCTCTTGTTCTTACAGGTACCTAAACCCTACCATTCCGAGGTTGTTTCTTATATTGCTTAATTAATAGTAAATACCTAATCAATCCTATCCATCATCAATCACTAGTCTCCCCTGGGGCACCCCATTTAATTGTTTCCCACGACTCACTATTAATTTAAAATTTAACTATTTGTATCTGTATCTATATATCTATAATATATATGCTAAATGCTTACTACAGCTTTCGGTCTTTTTATTTTTAATTCCTATTCTTGTATCTGTTACTAGGAATATCTCACAGGCCCCATTCATATCAATTTTTTGTTCACATAAACGAAATACTGGATGAGCATAACGTCTCTTTTTTTTTTTTTTTTTTTTGGGTAAAGGGTTTTACCCCGGTGAATTTTATTACCACTAAACGTTTTAAGTACAAGAAAATGTGGATGTGTTCCACATCAACCTCGAAGAAGGCACTAGCGTTGCTAAATTAGCACCTATATATGTATATGACATGCCATATACATAATAACAATTTTCCAATCAGCTATAAGAAATATAAAATATAGCAGCATAACGTCTCTTTTGTTATCATCAATGAAGTATTAGTATTATATTAGGAATTTGAGATATCATTATTTTGCTACCTACGTGTTGGAAAGATCCGAATTCAGGTTCTCACATTCATAAGTTTAAGTTTACACTATATACTTCTTATAACTACATATCTAGAATTACAAAGTACATAATTTTATTAAAATGTCTACTCCAGAACTTATGATGTAATAACACTTCTTAATCTAATGAAACTTGTTGTTTTAGGAAACATGCAACTCATTTGCAATTGTAACTTAAACTAATTGATCAACAATATCCAAATACAACAATAAATCAATAGAACTCTATGAATACAATACATTATATTACCTAACACTACTCAATTGGCCCTAAATTGTAGTATTTACATACGCATATATATGAAATGAATATCAACAGAAGGCAACACAAATAAAAGAAGTACGTAAAATCTTTTACAGCTTTCAACCAACAACGCTATGTAGGCTCACTACTTCTCCTTTGGTCATGACTTCTTCAGTAATATATTTCAACGCCACCTCCACAATCTCTAAAATTCTCACTGACAAAAAGAACCAAGTTTGTTATGAAATTGAATATATATTTTTAAAAGAAAGGGCTGACAAGAAAAATTATAATATTACCTCTTAAAAAAGCAAACCACACATATAATGAACAAATAATAATATAGTTATAGAAGGGGAGACAAAAGAAGATGTAGGTCATTGTGTCTAGTGCCAAGACTACTTGTTATTGACCTATTTCACAAGTTTTCCTAGTTTACTTGCAACTTACAACCTCAAGGCTTCGTGGGAAATGGTGCCTCATCTCTTCCGAATTCCTCTCAAATGCAACTCATGTCTAATTTTATTACATCTTGGAACAAAAAGCTTTATTTATTTGGTTTGGAGACTACGGTGTTGTTTGTTTTTATAAAAAAGCTCTTAAAAACCTCTTATCACTGACCGAATCAGAGGTTTTTCAGATTCAGATTGTTTTTTTTTCTTGATTCAGATGTTTAAATCTGAAAAACCTCTTAACTTTTAAGTGAGAAAATCCTATCTGATTAACCTCTGAAACAAAATTCCTATTGTTGACTCACACATCTCTTCTCCCTACTTGCCTCGAATCTCTCTATATCATGTTATTATCACTTATCACTCCCTACTCCACTGTCAGTGGACCATCGCCGGCCATCAAGCATGTCAAAATCAAATTATTCTTCAAGTAATATGATCATGGAGAAAATCTCTATCTGATTTATTTTTGTAACTGGTGAAATCTTTTGAAACTTTAACAAAAATTGACGAAAAATAAAAAATAGAACTCCAGGGAAGGACAGAGGCCCAGAGCGAGGGTTTAGAAAAAGTCAAACGTATGAGCTGTTATTTAACTTGCCTTCTTGTTTCTTTTGTTCAGCAAATGTGAAACTTCAAAAATGGTCCTCTCACTTTGTGCTAAATACATTTTTTATATAAGAAGTTCCATAATTATAATAGATAAGTTTTTGTAAACGCAACCTAGCGAAAATATGTAAGGCAAAACTTATGATTAGTAATATTCAGACGTTTATTTGGCGTAAAAAAACAAACAGCTATGAATGATTCAGAATTCAGACTTCAGGTCCACCTCTTATTATTCAGACATGGTTTTCAGATTTTAGACAAAAAGCTCTTAAAAAAACAAACAGCACCTACGTATCATAATTTGTACCCTTCCTATCATCATCTTTCTTTTTTCTTCTAGCATGCATCAACAACACCACTCCTCATATGCAAGCTCATATGAAAAAGGAGAATGAAAGTTTAGATAAACTCACCCAAAAACATAATAAAATAAATCCAACAAAACATAATTAGTCTACAACCCGCAAACCTCGCAAATGATAGAATGCTAAAAAGTTTAACACAATCATACAAACTAAAATCACATTAAAAGACAAAAAAATATATTTTATAGAGATTAAGAATAAAATAGAAGAAGAAAAGGAAAATATATGAAGAAGATTATGTTGTTAGCTAGTGAATTGGAGAATAAAGATATATTGGAGCCAATGGTTACTGCCAAACATAGAAAATTGCAATTACATGTGTTAAGTTTAGAGGCATATTAGTGTCTTACATAATGATTTGTCACATTTTAAGGGCTAATGAGTAGTCATGCTTTAAAAGCATGATGTCAAATTTTATAGAGTTTGGATCCTTTTTATATACTGTAATACTTAATCGTATATGGTATATGTCTTAAGCCCCTTGCTTATATTTGCCTCATCTTTTTTTTTTAATGCTTCAGATAATACTTGCCAACATATGATACTCTAATGCTTTTACTTCCCCTTTTTGTATTTTATCTCGAGAATGCCACATGCACGATGCACTCCTATCTGCCAATACAAAAATTTGAATTCATCAAAGCTCATCTCCTTGTTTTGTCCTGTCAACAAAGCTAACTATAACTTTCCATTTTCTTTCCTTGTGTCTTGCCTAAGGTTGCTTACTTGTGTTCTCTTCAGAATAAAGTTGTTTGTTTGGCCGTTTGGGAACTAACATTCATACCTGTCCACTAATGTGCATTATCTCATCTAACTCATGTAACACTACTTATGCAAGTGTTTATGCCTTTTTTTTCTCTGTAAAACTTAACACTTGGATCTTGTAATGCTGTTATCTGTGCTTCTTGATATGCATTAAACTTTGACTACATCAATTTAGGATGTGCTGCTTCTATTAGAAATACACTTGACACAACTTTTAATCGGTTTGACCCTTTCCCTTAGTAATTAACTGTATTTATTTGATCCACCAGAGATAAAGAATAACCATCATATAAGTAAATGGGTTGAAATTGTTACCTCTAGTTGGGTTCTTTTTTGTTAATGTTCATTTGAAAAATAAGCTAGAGGATTTTGTTAGTTACTATGTTTGCCTTCTTTCTTATTATCAAGATCTGAAACTGGTTAAGTATGACAGGGGGAATGCGGAAACAATGAAAAACATGTTGGAATCAGCTTTTCCAGGACTAAATGTTGTTCTAGCTAACTATCCACCTCCACTTCCAAAACGTTTGTTAGCTAAAGTAGTGCCTGTATTTCAATTTGGGGTGATTGGTGTTGTCATGGCGGGTGAGCATATTTTCCCTAGGTTGGGATTTGCAGCACCACCTCCTTGGTATTACTCCATGCGGGCTAATAGATTTGGGACCATTTCTTCAACTTGGCTACTTGGAAATTTCCTTCAAGGTTTCCTGCAAAGTTCTGGTGCTTTTGAAGTTTCGTGTAATGGCGAACGGGTAATTTCTTTACTTCTTTAAAGCTTATTAGCTTATAGGATCCTACTTTCTAGATGGATAGAATTTGGTCGTGTTTCATCTGGAAGCCTTTGATCCAATTAAATTACGTAAAAGGGGAATAGGTCAAATTGGTCTGGTTGAAAGTCGATCAAAGTATATTTCGATGCATACAATCTCTCAATGGTTTTAGTAAATGCTTTAGATTGTTATTGTATGTTTTTTATGTTTTGTGGAATGTAGGTTTACTCGAAGCTGAGAGAGAAGAGATTCCCTGGAGAAATTGAACTGCGAGAACTTATTGGCAAAAAGATTGCAAAGTCAAGAGTCGTAGATGGATTTTGATGGATCACTCTGGTTGGCTACGTCATGTCCTGAAAAAAAACTTTGCATTCATAAACTGGTTTATGGTATCTGTTTGGTACTAAATATATCAATATGATTTTTAGAAGGTATTAGTTTAATATCTGAAACTGATGGTTATATATCTACGCCATATTGTTAACATGACAAACCTAGTAGTAATCTGTTTCAGCACTCAAGTACCTTCTCTGTTTGTGATTGGTTCTCTTACAGATTTAAGTTTTGCAATATAATATGTTGTGATTGTTATGTGATTGTATACAATCGATGACTCAAAAATCTTCAATATAGAGGGTGTTCGGGATTGCTTATTTGTAAGTACTTTTTTGCTTGCATGAGCTCATGTAATGTAATTTTGACCTCGCAGTTGTTATTTGTTAATTGTGCCATTTCAAACCATTCGAAGGTGTTAGCGAAAATTTAAAACAAAATCTTCAGCACGTTAAAAAAATAAATAAATAATATATTTCTTTACTTTTCAAATTGGTATGTGATTACTGATTATGATTGGATCTTTTGTAAAACAGTAAACTATTGAAATAAGTAAAAGTCCTTTAAAACATGTTGAAGTTGTGTGTGGGTTCCAAGCTATTATTAGATATCCAAAATTTCCTCTCGATCCGCTATCATAATAGCTGTAGTTGCAAGTCACGTACAATAGATAACGAGATCCCACCTCAAAAAAAAAAAAAGAGGACGACCTTTCAGAACATATTTGCTAGTAAATGATGATATTACCTTTTGCTTCTAATAAATATAACAATAATAATAAATAATAAATCAGAGAATAAGTGTGTACTCAATATCAATGCTTGAGCTTATGAATGTAACCCCAAAAGACGTACTCAATATTAATGCTTGAGCTTATGAATGTAACTCCAAGACTAATTATACTACCAACTACTGGCGATCGAGCTGAGGACGACATTTATTATTTACTAGCAGATCGAATGAATTGATGCAAGACAACGTAATAATCAAAGGGGTAAATGAATTGAAGAAAGTGGCCTTACAACTAATAACTTTCTAATTGTATTGTAGTTCGTTGCACCCTAACCACTATAAACAAATCATGTGTACCGTTTGTTGTAAAGAAAGAAATAATATGAATTGCAATGCTTTAGCTTCACTCCTACTCCAGAATTATCAAACAAACAAAAAATCATATTCAGTCAGTTTTGAATTATCAATCACTAAAAGTTTAAAATCATCCTCAACCATATAATCACGCACAAGTTTTGTTGTTTTTTTTAAACATTTCCATCAACCTATAGCTAGCTAGTCTTTCTTTCGATTCATCTCCCTCAGCTCGATCAAGCTAGGATCCTAATTAATTTGATGGGTCTTATCATTCCAAAAGCTTTTCGTGTGAAGCTCTCTCTTTCTATCATCACAGTGTTGATCTTTTTGGTGGCATTCATTGTTGTATTGTATACGGAGAGAATCAATTTGTTATCCTCCCCAACTGTTTTCAATTCTAAGTCTTGCACAAAAAGGGGCTATTCCAGGTCTACAAAGGAGTCAAAAAAAGGTCTTCAATCTATATATATATATAATACGATGTGCAACCCTTAGATAATGTGTCGTTAGAGATTATTATAGTAAGATTTAGGGTGGTTGTTTAAGCGTACCTTATATTCGTACTGTAATTATAATTCCATATATAAGGATATGCTCTCATTTTAGTGTTGCTGTATACGTACTGATAATTCATGTATAATATGTTACAACAGTTGACAGCAGGAACACTACGGAATATAATGGAAAACTTAAGTCGCCTGTAGATGATAGGTTCATCTTCGACCGAGATGAATGCAATGTTGATCAAGGAAAATGGGTCTACAATCGGTCATTTAAGCCCTTGTACACGGATGATTCTTGTCCGTACCTTGATAGGCAAGTCTCTTGTGTTAAAAATGGGAAGCCTGATTTTGATTATCGTCATTGGGAATGGCAGCTCGACGATTGCATCCTCCCCAGGTATACTGTACATACGTACCAATCTGAGATGCATGTGCTATGATATCATAGAGATACTACCTAACGAAATTCACTTTATGACTGTCACTAGTTTCCGACTATTCATTATAATGAAAGCTTAATTAATTATTAATTAATGATTTTGGCAGATTTGATGCAAAAGTCGCACTCGACAAAATCCGAGGAAAGAGGGTAATGTTCGTTGGAGACTCACTACAAAGAGGACAATGGCAATCTTTTGTTTGCTTGGTGGAATTTCTCATACCAAACGCTCAGAAATCTATGCGACGTGGAAAAGTTCATTCAATCTTCAAGATAAAGGTGCTCCATCTCATGAACTCTAAGTTAACGTTTAAATGAAAAACGTAGTTTAATTTGGTGTGTAAAACATGTTCAGGGCTTTGTTTATTAAACTGAATATGAGTAATATAGATTAGAGTGTTGGATAACGTACAGACCTAGTAAGTCAGGTAGAATAAAACCCAAACACATGTTTACTAGAGTTCATTACTATTTCAAAAATGGGATAGTATTGAAAAAAAAAATGAATTTAAGATTGTTTAAAGAAGTTAACAATAGATTGGTTGATTGTAACAGGATCACAATGCAACTATTGAGTTCTATTGGGCGCCATATTTGATAGACTCAAATTCTGATGAAAATATAATAGGAGATCCGAAGAAGAGAATACTAAGAGTGGATACCGTAGAAAAACATGCCAAACATTGGAGAGGAGTTGATGTCCTTGTTTTCAATACTTATGTTTGGTGGATGACTGGTTCCAAGATCAAATCCTTGTAAGTTGTCTTTTTTAATTCAAGCATATACAAAAATTTAATTAAGAATAAATAATCTAGTTTATATATGATACATTATTTCCTTTTGGGTCACAGATGGGGTTCATTTGCAAATGCGGAAGATGGTTACGAAGAACTAGATGCTCCAGTTTCCTATAGAATAGCTCTGAAAACTTGGGCAAACTGGGTTGACTCAAATGTGGATCAAAACAGAACCCGGGTTTATTTCACCACCATGTCCCCTACTCATCAAAGGTATGACTTGATTTCAGTTAATTAGTCTAGCTATGGGTAATTTGATGCATATTTTATGGAAAGTATTGATGTAGGAGTGCTGACTGGGACAACAAGGGAGGGATAAAATGCTACAATGAAACAGAACCAGTGAAGAAAAAGGGACACTGGGGAAGTGGATCGGATAAAAGGATGATGAGAGTCGTTGGTAGTGTGGTCGGGAAAATGAAAGTGCCAGTTACTTTGATCAACATAACACAACTCTCAGAATATAGAGTAGAAGCTCATTCCTCCATTTACACTGAATTGGGAGGCAAATTGTTGACCGATCGCCAAAAAGCCGATCCATTGAAATTTGCAGATTGCATACATTGGTGTCTGCCAGGAGTTCCTGATACTTGGAATCAAATATTTCTTGCATATTTGTAGAAACAATTAGTTCATATACAAATCTGTATGGTGAAAAAAGATTTCCCAGATCGAAAACAAATTAATCTGTCTCTTTAGCCACACCCTTTCTACTTCTACATGTCCTTTTTGGTCTTTAAATCACATGTGCATACTTTAACTTGATTGATCTTCTTAGTGACTGAACAGAGGATTCTGAAAATTCAAGTGCAAGTGTAAATGTAAGTGTCTTATATCTACAAAAATATCAGTCTGATAATTATTTCCTTCTCACAAGGACCTTGGTGAAAGATTTGGATTGTAAATGAAAATTACGATCATATATAAAAAAGTCCCCATTATCTCTGAAGTGATCTCTCCCAAACATAATAAGAATATCTAAAACATCTCCTCTCCTTATCTAATAATTAAGGAGAATGCTAACCATAATTCTATGATTAAAATACCTAGATTTACTATTTTAAACTTAATTGAATTAATTAGAAGATAAAAACGTTCATTTTTAATATAATACCGACTTTCCTTAATTAATTCTGATAATAGTGTTTATACATGGTGAATTTAAGTTATAAATGTAAAATTAAACTAAATATGGTATGCTTAACCATAACCCATAGGGCTATAGTTAGCATTTTCCAATAATTAAATAACTTTAAACAACATTTGGAATATAAAAACAATTTTGTATGAGACATAATGATTTTCGAAAACTCGCATTTAAAACAACAAAAACATGGATTGTCGATAGTGAAAATACATCTACAACATAAACAGAAAGAATGGAGAAATTAAAAAATTTACAATCTACGTTTCCTAAAGTCATTTAATTTATTAGCTATACTAATTCATAATTTGGGATATGAATTCAGTTTTCGTGAATAAGTCTTAAATAAGTCCGGAAAGATATATACAGTGAGACTAAAGTTCAAATGAGTGCAACATTTTTTTAGTGAAAATGGAGGAACCAATAAAACTAACCCCACTTTCCTCCATATTTTTAAAAATTAAATATCTCTCAAACGGTAAGTCGAAATATTACAAAAATTGCACCATATTAATCAGTTTTTAATTCTCTTTGATTAGAGATGTAACAAGGTATACTTTCGATAATTTTTTTTTTCCGTTTTTCGGTAGGTTTTGAAAACGAGTAACACATGGTACCGGCGGGTAACACATGTGTTACTAATTTTGTACAATTTGTAAAACCCAAAAATAAAAAAGTCGCCAAAAGTATACATTGTCACACCTCTAATCGAAGAGAATTAAACGTTGATTATTATGATGCAATTTTTATAATTTTTCGACTTACCGTTTGTGAGATATTTGATTTTTAAAATCGTGAGGGAAATGGATATTATGACACATGGTGCATTCCTATTAGTTCCTCTATTCTTACTAAAAATTATACTACGTATTCTCATTTGAACCTAAAGTGAATCCAATAAAGATAGAGAGAGACTTGGAACATGGATTCATACATTGAAAATAAAAGAATTTAAAAAAAAAAAAAATGAAAAACGATACAGTTTTGAAATATGAAAGGAATGAAAGCTAAATCTCCTCAAGTTTGCCTAACGATTTGGTGATTTTTTTTTTCTTTTATAATAAAATTAACTGTAACCATTAAAAAGAAACAGGTATAATGAACGGATCGGGTGAGAACTCAATTATGGATGAGAACCACGAGAACTAATACTTAGACCACTCCCAACAGATTAGTCGGTTGGCCGTCGGTTTCAGCTGATGGAACCGACGCCGATGGCACGGGTCGTTGGTTGTCGGCCGTCGGTTGAAACCTTCGGTTTCCCGATTCTCCGTCTTTTTGCATGCGTGGGTCCGACGGTGGGTTGGAGCAGTTGGAATGAAAAAAACAAAAAATAATAATTCTAGAGCAAGTACAGAGGCAACAATTCGGACGAAGATGAGAACGAGCCCGCGAGCGAAGACGACGAAGCGAGCTCGGATTAGGCTACTTTTATTTTTAATTAATGTAATGCTTTTTTTATTTAATTATTGTAATGTTTTTAGTTTTAATGAAATGTGTTTTATTTTAATTAATTGGGTATTTTTTATTTAATTTATTAGTTGTGGGTCCCTGAAAAAAAAGTGACGGACAACCATTTTTAGGGGGCTGTCGATATCAGTCAGATTCTGTCAGTTTTGTGAAAAAGCTGACGTGACGCAGACGTGACACGTCGATTTCAGTCTGTTCTGTCTTCTATTGGGAGTGCTATTATCGGCTTTAATTTTATAAGTCCACCATTTAAACATGTAATGGGCTTTTTCATCCGTAGTTTTATGGGGCCTGTGAACAAAAAGTGTTGACATTATTCATATACCTTCACTTGCTACGTATTACTTGAACCATAATTGAACCATAAAACGCCTTCGTTTTCTCCGGTCACACGTCACAACTACCATCTTCATTCTAGTTCACCCCATCGCCACCACTGATATGAGCCACTGTACTTATATGTAGGCCGGATCATCACTATTATATCATCACCACCGATCTACTACTTTGATATTCTGGCAAATTTTTATCGCCACCGCTTGTGCAGGTCGAAACTATCTCTTACGTTAGATCAGCTTACGTCGATCGATCGTATAAACAATAATAGGGAATAATACTACTCATTCATCGCATATTTTCCGAGTGCGTCTAGACTATAAATCTGTCTAGCGTGGAAATAATATAAAAAGAAGTAATTGCATGTAGTGGAATTGTCAAAATATAAAGTATGTTCAAATTAAAATGAATGAAACATAAGTCTTTTATTATTATTACTAGTGGTATAGCCCGTGCGATGCACGGATTTGTTATATTCCAATGATTGTATGTTTATATTTTAAAAATGGTTTTTAATATCAATTCATTATATATTTGCTGATGCCAATGATAAAAAAGCGGTGGATAATTCAATTGAACTATAGTTTTAGTAATGTAGAGTTGTATAGTAGATGTGAATCGGTGAATTTGTACATTACTTTACAGGTATCATTTGTTTAGTAAGTCCATTAAGTTGTATCTTGTCCTGTAATTTTGAATTGCAAATATGTACATAGTTTTTTAACGATCAACAACAAATAGCTACCAAATTTATGTACATAACTTTGAGATACGATGTTAATATAATAAAAGGCATAAATCAAAATCTGAAATTATTATTATTATTATTATTATTATTATTATTATTATTATTATTATTATTATTATTATTATTATTATTACTAGATTATAACTCGCGATTTCGCGGGCTATCACATGAAACACACTCATAGCCACATAGACTCTTGTCAATTAAGATACGCACTATGAACTTCCCATCATTCACACCATAATTTAATTCTTTGGTGAAAATCAAAATCTTCTTATATACATTATATTGACCTTCTTGCACTTTTAGCCTACCACGTCATCAAAGTACATCAAAACACCCTTTTTGAAAGTTAGATCCACTAAAATTAGCAAATATAAATTGGGTACACACAATAGACATTTGGTCAAATTTTGGTACATTTCCAGACCCTAAACCCGCCATATAATACATTCCAAGTAAAGCGCCTGTATGTGAAAATTTTCCCATGACATTCCCATTGACCATTTGTGTGCCCATCTTAAAACACATAGTTCCATGATTATCTGCATTTAATTAGAGACTACATGTTCAAAAGAGATCAAATAATCACGTTTAGTGGAATATTATAGCACGAGGTGATCTCCAAACAAAAGTCAAACCATTTTGCATAGCCTCCTGAATCATAAACCAACTAAAGATATATCAATCCCTATAAAATCAAAACCAGAGCCGTCGCGCACACAAAATATTGCACAACTCAAAAGACTTGGGTAAATAAACTAAAACACAAGAATGAAATATTGAAACTTACATAGTAAACATACTTAAAAAACACATAATATAATGGTAAATAAAAAAGCAACTTGTTTGACCCATTCGACCCAACTCCGCCCGTTTTCTTTTCATTAGAGGTGTTACTATTTAGTCATTTTATTAACGAATAAATGGCAGGATGTATTTACAATTTGAACAATTTTCATCTTAAAATAACTTATAAGCTTATAACTCAGGCCGAGTACAAAACTAAAACAAGTCTTTGTACATATCTAAAAATGGATGGGCCAGGTAAGGATTGAGAATTATATCAAGTTCTAAGTTTTAAAACTGGTTTACACAAAATCCTAAATGCGCATGATTGATAGAAAAGGGGTCAAATGGGTATAATCCCAAGTGTACATGTCGATTTGGGTTATATATGGTTTTTTTCTTTGGAGATTGAAACTTTAAGTACACGAGTTAATATAATTAGACCACCCAGAAATATTAATTTCATTTAGTGGAACCCTTTCATTGATTTAGTATAAGACCCACATACTGAAGGACACCTCATAAGTCTTTTTATGTCAAAATCAATCAAAACCCATTATTATAGTAAAGTCTCTTACAACCAGAATCACAGCAAGCTATTTGATAAACGACCACTTCAAAACGAAGTTGGGATAGCTATGGAAACCGAAGAAGAAAACATACCTGCTTCTTTTGATGGAACGGGGGAAGACATAGTAACTTGAAATACTAACTTTTATTAATCGAGAACCTGTTGAAGTAAAAGAACCTAAAACTCGCACAAAGAAACTGAATCCTAGAAGATATACAATACGGAGTAAAATAGAGAGAAGAAGAAGGAATGATCCACCTATGAAAATCTCATATATGAAATATTGATTTGGAAGAAATCTTAAATTAATTGAATTTAAAGGGAGATGTAAAGAAGGTGATATTGGTTAGGAAAGAAGTTAATAAAATAGTTTTACTAATTAAACTCAATTGAGTATCTGACAATCTTTGCAAATCTCGATTGAAAAAAGTTGGCATAATACTCCAATATTATAGTAAATATTAGTTGACTTTGAATGATATATGCTAATATATATTTTCCTATATTTGAATAAGGATATAAGTTGCTTAAATTAAGGATACAATTAAATTTCAAAAATTTATGTATATAGAATAATACGTAGGTTTATAATTCAATTTGAAAAATTTAAACCAGTTTCTTTATTTAATTTCAAATTAATTAAGTTAGGGTAATTTAGTATTTTGAACACATCTAACCCACTATTTAGGTAGTCATTATATCTAAAACTAATCAAGGGTGCTAATTAGAAGATCTAATTAATTCAATGGTTAGGATGAGATTATTTGATTAATGACAACCTAATTAACACTTTATTATAATATATAAGAGAGAAGAGAGATTATTATTATTATATATTAACTTTTACCATATTTTAACTTTTTACTATTATTTATGATAGTGGGTAATTAATCATAAATAGACCCAAGACTATATATATATATATATATATATATATATATATATATATAAAAGATAGATTTTAACATATATATCTAAATGCTAACAAAATGTGAAAAGTGAAGAGTCATTTTGGTGTTGAAATTCAAATATATAAACATCTCAACGTACTTTATGAAATCACATTATTTCCATCAACATGTCTATGAAAAAGTATAATGGATCATTTAATTAAGTATACATAACACAACTTTCTTTCTTGTAAACTACTGTAAGAATTCGAACATAAAAACAGTTGGAAACTTGATAAAGGGATCCAAACATGAAACAACCATCATTGCATACAAAATCGATCAAGTACTCCTTTCATCTCCAAGAAGAAAAGAGAGCAAACAAAAAAACTGAAACACCCTATACTTTATGAACACAAATATAGATATTGAAAATTATGACATAATAAATAAAAACAATATTGAAGAATAAATTGATAATCTCACGTGACTCCTTGATAAAAGAAAACTGTACGTTCTGTTCATTGAAAGTCACGGTATATGTTAGTTTATATATAGTGCTCTATATAAATTATAACTTACACATATCGGAACGCAAGACGGCAAGAGGACGCATACTAATAATGCATGACCTTTACATATGATAATACAATTTCGATGCAATTAAAAGGAGTTGACGCTGATCATTCAATAAGCCATATCACATTACTTTACTGTTTATTTATGACAAAAGTAATAATAAAGACATCATAAACTTATTATTATTAGCAAACTTTACGACAAAACTCAAAAATTGAATGCAAATTATGATTTTACGACTCAATGTTGACGCAATTGAAATAAGAGTAACTAACAAAAATATCTACATACACCAGTAAACAACTACATGGACCTATAACCTATTTGTACTTGATCGTATGAGATACTAAAAATAGTTATAGATTGCAATTTGACATATATATATGTATGTTTCTTTCAATGATTTATATAGACAACACATGAGAAAAACATCCAAATATATAACCCACACATACCTTGAATAAAATTGGCTTTTCAGAGTGACTCGAAATGAAGAATGTTTGATCAGCTGAAACACGTTAGTGACAACGTACAGTAGTATTGTAAATGCATTGTCAACAGACAATTCATATGAAAAAAGATATAAAGACATGCAATTTTAGAATTTTGAGAAGCATCAAGCACCACAGACGATTGCAACGTAATATATTACTTTACAAAACCACATTAAGGCCTAATCCAGAATGTTTGCAAGATCATGGTAGATAAATCCGATCTTCTATATATTCAATTTTATAAACGCAAGAAACTGATAGGATCCTACACTTACTACTCTCATTTTATATATGTGATATAACGTACATTTGATATATATCGTAAATCGTATAATATTCTCAGCTGTTAAAAAAAAAGAAAATGAAATGATGTCAGACCCTTTCAGTGTATCGATCGTGAGTATTAAGGATTAATATCATGTTTTCTTTCACTATTTTAATGACATTATTTATATTTATGATGTCAAACCATTTCATTGTCCCATAACATTTAAATATATAAATGCAAGAATATTGAGGGCCTTAAACGGTTAAACCTAGCTTTGCTACTATGATGATCGTGAGTATTAAGAGGATGTAAAACTTCATTATGTAAAACTTCATTAATATCATGTTTGCTTTTATTATTATTATTATTATTATTATTATTATTATTATATTAACTTTTACCATATTTTAACTTTTTACTATTATTTATGATAGTGGGTAATTAATCATAAATACTCCCAAGACTCGATCTTTTAAGTATTGTAGATTACTACTACTACTACTAGGGGTGGGCAAAAATATCCGAATCCGAATCCGAAATCCGAAAATCCGAAAATCCGATCCGAAATTATCCGAAAATTCGGATACCCGAAATTTCGGATATCCGAAATTCGGATATCCGAATTTTCGGATTCGGATTCGGATAGTGATTTTGAGAAATTTCGGATATTCGGATATCCGAAATATCCGAACCAAATACTTATTTAATATATTTATTTATTTTTGTGGTACAAGGCTACAAGCACGCGGTTTCTCTCTGACTTTGTTGTACAAGCACTAACATATTTAATTTAATATTTCTTAAAATGAGGTGCTTTTACAAGTGGGAGATATAATAAATTAATAATACCCCAAGTAATTACTTCCAGGGAAAATCACAGAAATGATCCGTTGACCGTACCTGTTTAAACAAATTAATCCGTTGACCCAAGGTTTTAACAAACTAATCCACCATTTGGCGCCAAAAATGACGCCCCGGCGCCCCACCAATTGTTAATACGTTTTTAATCCGTTAGTCAAAGATTTATTAGTATTTAAACCCATTAATCACATTAATTAATCCTTAAACGCAATTAATACGTGGGACCGGCGCCAAATGGAGTGGACCCGGCGCCCAGTCCGTTAAATCGCACCACGTGGATAAACCCTACACAAAATAGCAAATCGCCCGGCGCCCCCCTTTTAATCCCGACACGTGGATAAACCCTGCACCAAATAACTAAATGCGCCCGGCGCCCCATTATATGGGCTCGGCGCCCCACCTTTTCAGACCTCGTGTTTCACAAACCAAATAAATACACAAAAAACCACGTGCGGCGCCCCGCTGTTGTCAAATCGGCGCCCCAACACTCACAAACATCACCATCAACGGCGCCCTAACCCCTTTCACTACTTCATTCGTGTCCATAAATAATTCATTGGCGCCGGATTAATTTGTACACTTTTTTTTTTTTCACTTCATTGGCGCTAGGTTTTTCTGCCGTCACCATCAAGGGACCATAAAAAAAAAATAAGGGGCGCTAGGGTTTTGTACCGCCGGGTTTTGTACGCCGTCTCCATCATCCGAATCCGGCGCCGGTAACGAGAGCAATGAAGGGGAAAGAAGAAGAAGAAAACAACGACAACATGGAAGAACTTGATGATTTTGATCTTAATTTTGATGTGAATGTAAGTTTCTTTTATGTTTTTATATATTTATATGTTTTGTTGTATGAGTAGGTATTGATTTTCATAGTTCGTATTTGTTTTCATGTTTTGTGTTTACTTTAGTTTTTATTTTCAATTTGAATATGATTTTACTGTGTGTATGCGGTTTGATTAGGAGTAATTTTTGGATTTGATTGTAATGAGTTATTTGTGAATAAATATTTCTATTTGAAGACTACATTGATTAAATTGTAGTTGCATTTGTTCACTTGTTGTTTAGTATGGATTATGGTTTATATGTTTTTATGTATGTTTTATATATTTATATGTTTTCCTACCGTCACAATTACATATATTTATATGTTTTTAGATTAGTAAAGTTATTGATGTTTTTATGTATGTTAGATTATATATCCCAATCTTTTAAAGGTAGATGTTAGTATAAATTGTTTATGAGATTGAGGAAAAGTTATTAGTTTTAATCTTTTATATATTTATTCTTTTGCCTCACTTGAACTAATAATAACAATAATTATTGATGTAACAATAATAACAATAATAATAATAGGCCTAATAGTTGTGGTAATAATAATTATTGATGTAACAATAATAACAATAATAATAATAGGCCTAATAGTTGTGGTAATAATAATAATAGTTGTAATATAAGAATGATAATAATAATAATAGTTGTAATAATAATAATAATAATAATAATAATAATAATAATAATAATAATAATAATAGTTATAGTAGAAATACTGATAATAATAGTCGTAGAAGTACAACTAATAATAATAATAATAATAATAATAATAATAATAATAATAATAATAATAATAATAATAATAATAATAATAATAATTAATATTAATAAAAATAATAGTTGTAGAAATAATAATAATAATAACAATAATAATAGTTGTAGTAATAATAATAATAATAATAATAATAATAATAAAAATAATAGTTGTAGAAATAATAATAATAATAACAATAATAATAGTTGTAGTAATAATAATAATAATAATAATAATAATAATAATAATAATAATAATAATCCATTTTAATATTTGTAGTAGTAAATATAATAATAATAGTTGTAGTATTAGAAATAATAATAATAATGATAATAATAATAATAATAATAATAATAATAATTGTAGTAGTAGAAATAATAATAATAATAATAATAATAAGAATAATAATAGATGTAGTAGTAATAATAATAATAGTGATAGTAGTAGAAATAATAATTTATATATTAATAATAATAATAATAATAATAATAATAATAATAATAATAATAAATAATCCATTTTAATATTTGTAGTAGTAATAATAATAATAGATGTAGTAGTAGAAATAATAATAATAATAATAATAATAATAATAATAATAATAATAATAATAATAATAATATTTGTAGTAGTAATAATAATAATAGTGATAGTAGTAGAAATAATAATAATAATAATAATAATAATAATAATAATAATAATAATAATAATAATATTTGTAGTAGTAATAATAATAATAGATGTAGTAGTAGAAATAATAATAATGATAATAATAATAATAATAATAATAATAATAATAATAATAATAATAATAATAATAATAATAATAATAATAAATAATCCATTTTAATATTTGTAGTAGTAATAATAATAAAAGTTGTAGTAGTAGAAATAATAATAATAATAATAACAATAATAATAGATGTAGTAGTATTAATAATTATAGTTGTAGTAGTAGAACTAATAATAATAATAATAATAATGATAATAGTTGTAGTAGTAATAATAATAATAGATGTAGTAGTAGAAATAATAATAATAATTATTATAAAAAATAATCCATTTTAATATTTGTAGTAGTAATAATAATAAAAGTTGTAGTAGTAGAAATAATAATAATAATAAATTATAATAGTTGTAGTAGTAGAAATAATAATAATAATAATAATGATAATAGTTGTAGAACTTGTAGTAGTAGTAATAATAACAATAACAATAATAACAATAATAATTGTTGTAGTAGTAGAAATAATAACAATAATAATAATAATAATCCAATTTAATAGTTATAGTAGTAATCGTAATAATAATAGTTGTTGTTGTAGTAGTGGTAGTAGTAATAATAATAATAATAATTATAACTAACACATTTTAGGTAATTTATATCCCCTCTTTTAACTTATGTATATTGTTTGTTTATTAACTAACACATTTTAGGTGAATTTTTTGGGTTTGCAGAAGATATATTACGATGCACACTTAACTATTAGATGTAATCCTGGGAAGGCGGTCAAACTAATTATTAAAAGCTTATATAAATTCCCAAATAGACTACAGTTGTTTAGAAATACGTGTTTCGGACGATGGCTGGATCTTCAATGCGATAACCGAGACCCGAGTTTGATACATTTGATACTACAGACTGAGTTTGTCCCAGACAACGAAGTCGATTGTTTGATGTTCAACGTTGCAGGCCAGCAACTTACATTCACACGCCGGGACTTTTGTCTCATTACCGGATTTCGATTCGGTCGCCAGGACTGGTTACCTGACAGATTTGGCAATCCATTTAGAGATAGAGTTTTTCCATTAAGAGCTGGTCATTCAATTAAGGGTCGTGATGTTAAAGATGTGTTAGAGTCAGATAGTGACTCATTAGGTGATGTTGATCACGTGCGATTGTGCTTATTGTACCTACTTCATTTTGGGTTCGCTGGTGGCGAGGTTAAGAATACAGTTAAAGACAGCGTCTTAGTCCTTCTGGAAGACTTAAATGCATGGAACCAATTTCCGTGGGGGTTTTACTTGTGGGATGAAACCTTCCCCAGACTACGTAATGCGCTTGGAAAACGTCAGAAGTTACATCATACAGATAAGACTTCAGAGTCGCGCACTTGTTACTCATTAGCCGGCTTTGTTTGGGCCTTTAAGGTAACATGTCCACATTTGTTTAGTTATATCTACATTTGTTTAGTTATTCTGTTTTATACTTGACGAATTTAACTTTTATTTATACCTATATTTTCTGGGTACTGTATAAAAGATATGGATTTATGAGGTATTTCCACACGGCCAACTTTCTGGGTACTGTACGAAAAGTGAAGGTGTAATCCCTAGAGCCATTGCTTGGAGGAGGACCATCATTGGCTGTCCGTGGGAGGTTACACGGAGATTCCTCACTACAGTTTTTCAGGTTATTCTAAAAAATAAATTAGCCTCACATTTAATATGTAAACCTACTTTTTTAATAAGACATTAACTTGGTTGTAATCAGCCCGGACATTTACCACTGTTGGGTTTGGTGCCAACACATGAGGTGCAACAGATGGACTGGTGGATAGCTAGTGAACGTTTTTTTAATGGTATGGACGTCAGACCTCGTTCAAAGAAGCCACGGCCCCCACCAACAGACTTTGATGTTAGACCCCAGTCGCCACCCAAGCCAACATTTCAGCAATCTCACTATGGCCCCATGCCTGGTTTTGGGGATTCGTACACACCAATGGGAGGATTTCAACCACCATTTGCCCCCATGCCTAGTTTCCAACAGTCATACGGAACCATGCCTGGGTTTCAACAATCATCGTTCGTCTCCCCGCCGACATATAGTGAGCCAAGTCTTGACTTGAGGGTGTCGACCCTTGAAAAACAGCTTAAGGATCTGCGGTTTGAGTTTGATGTAAGTGTTTCAATGTTATTTTTATTTAACCTGTTACAAAAGGTGTTATGTTTTATTCTTTGTAAAATATGTACAGGAATTTCGCGGTGCTTCTCACACTGGTCACGGCCCCATGCCTGAGGACACGTCAGCATTTAGGTTTGGTGCCAACCCGTTCGACAACGTGGTGCCGGAAGAGAATGTAACACACGACTGGTTTGCAGGTTATGATGCTACAGAGGGGTTGCACTCACCGTCCGTGACTATCATGGAGGTATATTAGTTAACCTAATTATATATATTTATGTTTTTATACATATATATATATATATATATATATATATATATATATATATACACACACTATTAAGTACGTAGAACATATATTACTAAGTTTTGCCAATTCACTAATAATTGTAAGTTGTTCAACTTCTTAGACACCTCCCCTGGCATTGAGACGAAGTCCGAGGGAGAAGATGAAAGGCACACAAATTTCTACACCTTTTATGGCATTCCAGTCCACTAATGCTGCCATCCGATCTCCAGAGTATACCACAGACCGGGCTGATATTGAGACAGTGACGTTTGATCTCGACAGAGAAAAAGAAACTTGGGCATAAACTCCCACGGATTTTTATTCATTCGAAAAAAGGGAAGAGTGCTATCTTAGTTTAGATCCCCCGAACTTTCCCTACAATAAGGAATTTTGGGGATTACTTCTTGGGATACATGGAAGTCATTGGCTTGATTCCGCAGTAATTTCTTAGCCACGTTTACCTTATAATTTTTTACCATTGCTTTATTATTAATTTTAAACTTTTTTCTTTTTTGCAATTGTATCAGCATATTAACGCATGGATGCAGCATTTGATGCTTAGTTCGACTTCAAGAGACATGCGTTGCGCTGTGGTTCCAGACTATTTCCTACACATATTATTTAAAGAAGACTCTAACCCTACTGTGGTTGCCAGTTATGCAAACGGTAGTAGATATATATACCATGCATGGTGGGATGTCGATCGTGTAAGTAAATATAGAACATCAAAGTAAATATATATAATTTATATATTCTTTATACAACAAAAAGTACTTCATAAATAACAAATTACTTCATAAATAACAGATATAAAAATGCTTTATATTTGCAGGTTCTCATCCCTTTACACCCTACTGGTCACTGGCTGCTTGGGGAGATGCAGTTGTCGACGTGGACGTTGACTGTATATGAAAGCATGGCATCCGCTCGAAGCAAATACCTAACGACTCTCAAGAAAGATTTTGAGACGTATCTTCCAGGTTTTTTAAATAGCATTGGCTACTGGAAACAAATCAAGAAGACAGCGAAAAAGAAGATCAAGGTGACAATTGGGTATGCCGTTAATGTGCCACAGCAGTCAAATTCAGTGGATTGTGGGGGTTTTTGTTTGTCACTTTATAGAAAGATTGTTAGAAGATTTACCACTTCATATAGACGGCGACTCCACTACCTGGGCGAAAAACTATCGAGACAGAATGGCAACTGAATTATATAATCTACGTGTTAAAAAAGATGAATAAGCTGGTGTTAGTTGATGTAGTACGAGGGGTATATTTTTCTAGAGGTCTGTATAAAATTTTTGGATACAAACTTAGTTTATTTGAAAGTTTATTTAATATATCCAACAACATTATCTTACATGCGTAAACCAACAACATTATTTTACATGCGTAAACCAACAACATCATGTTACACACAAAGTAATCCAACTAATTTCACAAATATGTATCTACAAATCACCCAAATTAACGGGATCATACATCTCGTCATCTGACTCGTTGGTATCATATTGGTGATGTGCTTTCTCGGATGGTTGTGATTTCTTTTTCCCGAAGAACTTGCGCGTCTTAGATAGCCATTTCGACTCGCTTGGAACGGATGCAGTGCATTTATTTCTCATATGTCCTTTGTTATGACACCTGCTACATTCAATCTCTCTTTTTTCCTCTCCACGGGATAGAATGCGGTTTATTTCACGTGGTCGACCACTCTGTCTTTTATCCATCACTGGTGGATGCACATGCATCAGTCCACTTGGTTGTTCCCATTCTGATTGAGCCGGTAATGGAAAAATCTTGTCTTCGTATGTTTGTTGATATACGCGTTTAGAATACCAACCCGAGAAATATTGATTACAATCATCAATACGCAACCACCGCGCAGCCGAAATAACATGTCCACAAGGTATTCCAGAAAGTTGCCACTTTCTACAACTACACGTACCATCACCAAAGTTAACAAGACCCTTTTTACCTCCGTCATCAACCTCAAATTGTGTTTGACTAATGCCACGTGTTTTCCAGTTGAAGCTGTGAAACTTTCTTTTTTCAAATTTAGCTTCTGCCCAAGGTGTAAATTCACTTGGGAGTTGAACTGCAAACATGTTGAACAAACAAAAATTATATAAAAATGGTCACATTACGGTAAACTGAATTAACTAATTTTGAAACTTTACCTGCAGTTTCATGGCGAACGAAGTACCAATCTTGCACAGATTGTCGAAAAAATTCTACTAGCATAATGATTGGAAGTTTACGTGCATATTTAGATAAGGCGTTAATGGACTCTGCACTATTTGAAGTCATTATATTAAAACGTTCACCAGGAAAATGTGCTCGTGACCACTTATGCACACCGGCTTGCAACATAATACGAGAAGTAGTAGGGACCGCTGCTTCAAGGCGCGCCTTCCATTCCTCAAAGTCTGAAACCCTATATGATTTGCATGTCTTCCAGTATAATTTTTGGAACATTTTTTTCTCTTTTGTGTTTAACCCTAAATTTACCATCAAATGTCGACAACATAAACCATGATAAGCATGCGGGAAAACTTGCCTTATTGCTAGATCGATGGATGCTGCACGGTCAGATATGAATGCCAAACCAGGTATTTCACCAATGCACTCCTTAAGCTTTGACAAAAACCATATCCAAGTCTCGCCACTTTCCGTTTTACCGACTTCGTATGCCACAGGAAATATTTGATTATTCGCATCCATTCCCACTGCTAAGAAATTTGTTCCCAAGTAACGGCCCTTTAAATGTGCACCATCTATAATGAGTATTGGCCTTAAGTAGTAAACAAAACTTCGAAGCCGCAATTCAGATTTGTTAGTTATATTAAATACAAAAAAAAAGTACAACAAGGATAAACATTTACTAACCGCAACCCCAATAGCAACAAAAAGATTCTCGAACCTCCCTAGATTATCGGTCTTAATTTCGGTCGCCGTACCAGAATTAGCCTTCTTCAAATTGTGACAATAAATGGGTAGCTTGTAAAATGATTCCTCATCGGTCCCCCTTAACAATTCTATCGCACGACACTTTTCCCGCCAAGCTTGAGAATAAGACACATCTATTTGAAATCTTTGATTTAAATCGATCATGATGTCGCTCCCACGATATACCCTACTGCTATCTTTCAATTGATCACGAAGTATGTGACCCAATACATGTTTGTTTGCATTACGATGATTCGGATTAGTTTGCGTTTTAGAGCATGTGTGGTGGTCTTTTAGGGTTTTAACTTGAAACACTGAATCATCATTTTGTAGCTTTGTAGCTCTAATGAACCAATCACAACCCTTTTTGGCACAATGTGCTTCAAATCTTGTGGTTGATGATTGAGTTACTCTGAATTCACGCCCATCTTCCAGACATTTAATACCTAAAAAAACTTTTAGCTATTCTTTGTTATTAAAGAACTGACCTTCATAAATTTTTGCAGATGGCACATAGCTCCTAGGTTTTGCGGGTGTTTGTTGAAAAGTGGGGCATTTTAGTGATTCGGGCATTGACCAGAAGTAGTTAGGTTGCATTTGAGGAGGAACACCTACTTTTTCTTCCTGGCCAACATCATCTTCATCTTCATTATCATCACCCTTTTTAACATCGTCCTCTCGTTCGCTGCCAGAAGACTCTGATATACCAAGTTCCTTTGCCACCTCTGGATCGGTTAAAGGGTTATAATTTAGATCGACGTAAACCACATGTTCTTTATTAGACCCAAACCGTTCAACTGTACTTTGAGGCTTTTCATTTTCGACTTCAAACGAAGGTTGAAAGAAATTTTGACGGTTACTAACATGCTGAGAAATGTGATCGTTTGAATAAACGAATGGATTATGAATTGGGTACTGGCTACTTTGAGGGGTGTGATACTGATTTAATTCTGGGGTAGGGTATGTATTTAGGTCAAATGTATTTATTTGTTGGGATGGGTAATCGTTGATCTGTTGGGGATGATATCCCGTTGAAGGACCGAGAACATGAGGTTGATTGCTTCCACTACCGAGACCCATTTGATGAACTACAAATAATGTTAGATCACCATATGAGTTATTACGAACAACTTCCATTAGAAAACCGACATCTTCGTTGTCAAAAATATCAACCGGGTGTGTGAAAGTTGACATTTTATAACATAATTTGAATTCTAGTTGAACATCTAAACGAGCCTTTTTAGCTATCAATTTTTTCAACTTCGAATGCTTTACATTTTCTGGCAAACTAATGGCTCGTCTAGGTAATCCGACCGACAAATATTCATACACGCCGTTTACAATTTCCCACGATCCACCCCAACACAAAAGAATTTTAACACTCTCTGAACTCATTTTTTCAAACATAACACGTTTTTGAGAGACGGGTTGAAAGGAGTTAACAGTCATTCTTTTTATAAGGAGAACGCAATAATAAGCGAATTGATATAAATAATAATGTACTAAATTTCCCCTCTCTACCGTCCACAAATCAAGAACCAATGACATCAGGGGCGCAATTGATATAAATAAAATATATCATAGGGCGCTGATCGAAGTTTGATAAAATATGGCGCTAAAGAATCTGCCATGGATTATTATTATTATTATTATTATTATTATTATTATTATTATTATTATTATTAAAATGGAATATTATTATTATTCATATTATTATTATTAAAATGGAATAATAATAATAATAATAATAATAATAATAATAATAATAATAATAATAATAATAATAATAATAATAATAATAATAATAATAATATTATTATTATTATTATTATTATTATTATTATTATTATTATTATTATTAAAATGGATTATTATTATTATTATGTTAAAATAATAATAGCTAGTAATAATAAAATCTGTGATAATAATAATAATAATAATAATAATAATAATAATAATAATAAATAATAATTATGTGAAAAATAAAAACCATCGGCGCCGGATGAATGAAAGATGGCGCCCCTGAATTATATAATAATGTAATTGCGGAATCCGAATGTATTTAGGGTTTGGGGCGCCAATGATGGTGATGTTTGTGAGTAGTGGGGTGCCGGATGTGACAACCATGGGGCGCCGATTTGACTAAGCCTTTTCCAAAACACGAGGTCTGAAAAAGGTGGGGCGCCGGGCCCATTAGGTGGGGCGCCGGGTCCATGCATGGCGCTGGATGTCACGGGGTATGAACACGTGGTGCGATTTAACGGACTGGGCGCCGGGTCCACTCCATTTGGCGCCGGTCCCACGTATTAATTGCGTTTAAGGATTAATTAATGTGATTAATGGGTTTAAATACTAATAAATCTTTGACTAACGGATTAAAAACGTATTAACAATTGGTGGGGCGCCGGGGCGCCATTTTTGGCGCCAAATGGTGGATTAGTTTGTTAAAACCTTGGGTCAACGGATTAATTTGTTTAAACAGGTATGGTCAACGGATCATTTCTGTGATTTTCCCTTACTTCCAGCTCATTATGTTCTTGTGCTCATTATGTTTCTGGTGACTTATCCTCTCCATCCACAATCCATGAATTAACTAACTATACTTTTTATTTTCCTTTGTTTCAAGTTACGAGAAACTCTTTCTCTGTCACGTGCTACATCCCCATATCTTTTTGTTCATTAAATCCAACTCTCTCACAAATTAACACTTAAGGTTTCTACAGTGGTGGTTGGTGGTGACAGTTCGACGGTGGTTTGTGGCACTAGAAGACTGAGAGATCAGCGAATCGAGATAGTAAGAAAGCCCTTGAAGATGGTTGGTGGTAAAAGTTCGGCGGTGGTTGGTGGCGGCGGTATTGTTGTTGCTAGTTGGCCGGAAATGGTTTTAATCGGAGATGGTGTTTGGATTTCAATTGTTGTTGGCTGTAATCTTTGTCGAAATTATTTGCTAGTGTTAGTTGTTGATTTATTTGTTGTGTTAAAAGTTATAAATTCCTCATTCCTTTCATGATTCTAAACTGCCTATATTTCTTGATCTATTTTTCCGGATATTTCGGATTATCCGGTATCCGAATCCGAAAATTTCGGATATCCGAATTTCGGATATCCGGATTTCGGATACGGATTTCGGATACCATAATTCACTATCCGAAATTTTGGATATCCGAAATTCGGATATCCGAAAATCGGATTATCCGACTTTGCCCACCCCTAACTACTACTACTACTTAAAAGACTCGATCTTTTAAGTATTGTAGATTACCACCGCCGCCGCCGCCGCCACCACCACCACCACCACCACCACCACCACCACCACGACGACTGCCGCTACTGCCGCTACCGCCGCTACCGCCGCTACCCGCCGCTACCGCCACTACCGCCACGACCGTCGCGACCGCCGCGACCGCCGCGATTGCCGCCACCGCCACCACCGCCACCACCACCACCACCACCACCACCACGACGACCACTACTACCACTACTACCGCTACCGCGGCTACTACCGCTACCGCTGCTACCGCTGCCGCTGCTGCTACCGCTGCTACTACCACTACTACCGCTACCGCGGCTGCTACCGCTACCGCTGCTGCTACCGCTACCGCTGCCGCTGCCGCCGCTGCCGCCGCCGCTGCCGCCGCCGCTACGACCGCTACGACCGCTACCACCGCTACCACCGCCACCACCGCCACCACCGCCACCACCGCCACCGCCACCTCCGCCGCCACCACCGCCACCGCCACCGCCGCCGCCACCGCCGCCGCCACCACCACGACGACTACCACTACTACCACTACTGCTACTGCTGCTACTGCTGCTACTGCTACTGCTGCCGCTGCTACCCGCCGCCACCGCCGCCGCCGCCGCCACCACCACCACCACCACCACCACGACCACCACGACCACGACGACCACGACGACCACTACTACCACTACTACCATTACTACCGCTACCGCGGCTACTACCGCTACCCGCTGCTACTACCGCTACCGCTGCTACCGCTGCTGCTACCGCTGCCGCTGCTGCTAACGCTGCTACTACCACTACTACCGCTACCGCGGCTGCTACCGCTGCCGCTGCTGCTGCCGCTGCCGTTGCCGCCGCTGCTGCCCGCCGCTGCTGCCCGCCGCTGCGACTGCCGCTGCGACCGCCGCTACGACCGCCGCTACGACGACCGCTACGACCGCTACTACCGCTACGACCGCTACCACCGCTACCACCGCTACGACCGCTACCACCGCCACCACCGCCGCCGCCGCCACCGCCGCCGCCGCCGCCACCACCACCATCACTACTATTATTATTATTTATTATTATTATTTCTTATATGTTCATCCCATCATATAGATTTGTTTTTGTTACAGTAGATGCATCTACATATTAGATGCGTTTATGTCTTTTTAATTTGCATCTAATTAGACCGGTGCCAACGGCAACCAGTTTGGGGAATCAGTTTGGAAGTGATTAATCACTTGAATGTCAACGATAACCACTTCTGACAAACCACTTCTCTAACCACTTGGCAAACCGGATAAGTGATGCAAACCAGTTGGCAAATCACTTGAAAAGTGTGGGGCCCGAATGATTTTTTGTGATTTTTATGTGTAAATGTTTTGTATTAAATAATTAAAATAAAAATAAAGTTAAACTGTTGGCAGTGACAAATTAGTTTTGAATCAGTTGGTGAAAAACTGATGTGACGCTGATGTGGCAGACGTGGTTAGGAAGTGGTTCAACCACGGTTGGAAGTGGTCTTATGTCTAATTACTTAAGTTAATCGTCTTTTGTAAAGATTTGTTTCCAACTATCTCTAATTACAAGTGTTTTATGAGTTTAAATGAAGCTGCATATGTTACTATTCTTGGATGTAGAACACGATTTACATCATATATTAGTTCTGCATCTAATTTTACTTAAAGATTAGGGGTGAGAACAAACCTAATTTATGTGTTCATCTTCAAGCTACAATTTTATAAGAACCTACTCTTTTAACTTAAAAATACCTTCATACGATTATATAGCAACGAGATTTCTCAATTCTCACCACTAATAAGTTCTCACCTGATCCTTTATTTCATAATTACTTCTATGTAAGAACCAAACACCCTGCTTCAAAAAGGCCGCCAAACACCCAAATCTTTTATTTAAAAATTACTTCTATATGAACAACATTTTAATCAAACAAATTAAAGATAAAATGAAATAACAATAACAACATATCAAACATAGTATGGAGTAAAACAAACCCTAAAATGTAGTAAAATCAAAGATCCATGACTAAAAAAAAAAAAAAAAGTATGTAACACAATATTTAGATGGTTGAGGTCTCCGATGAGGTCAACGCGGGACGTAACTAGACGTAACTGTTGATCTAATGGTAGATTGGACAGTTGTGATAACACATATTTAAGTACGAATTACGATTTGTTTCCATTTCTTCTTTCTTATCTTTTTTCAGGCTTTGCTTTCTTCGTTCGAGTGACGACTGTTGAAAATTCAAAAATAAAATCGGAGGTTTTTTTGTCAGTTTCGACATAGTTTCACAAAGGGTAGATATATTTTGTCGGCATCGTACCCCCCTGTTTGTTCCGAGTTAAGCAACCTACCCCTAAAACTCCCAATGTATGCAACAAACCGGTTATTTATGTGATACAATCTTTGCAAACTATATTTTTACCTGTTACAACCTACAAAATGATGACTTGGCAACCTCATCATGTGACCTAAAAAATGACACGTAATTAATTTTATCGGTTCTCCCGGTAACCGGTCACCATATTGCCGATATCGATACAACATTAACCAGTTTACTGCAGACAATGATAGTTTTAATGATAGGTTGCTTAACTCGGAACAAACAGGGAGGGTACGATGCCGACAAAATATATTTACCCTTTCACAAACGCAAAAGATTTGAGTGTTTGAGTGTGAAATTAGAGCTTAAAAACGATTTTTAAGTTGAGAATGTTTGAAAATTGTAAGAGTTGCGTGTATTCTGAATCAACGAGACAGAAATTCATAGATTAATGGTAACATGAGAAATAGAAAACGCAAATGAGAAGTGTTTGATGATAGTACACAATTTATACTTTCAGTCCCCCAATTTTAATATTTATCAAAACACCCCCACATTGATTTGGAATGTCTTGATCGTAAAATAGATACCTAAAATGACCTGCCTTTCACATCTTCAATTCCAAATTAATGCATGACACCTGCCCTCATAATCCTCAGTCAAAAACCATAGAAAAATATAAGGAAAGATCAGAGGTAGATAGTGAGTAATGGAGTGCGTGTCGTTATGTAACCGCTTAACAGTGTCCGCAATGGCCACGTCATTTTATCTGGCTATATTACGTGTCACTCCCGCATGGATCACATCCACTTCTATCCCTTTTAATTTAATATAATAATATTATTATCTATGAATTAATAACACACTATATATATACATGTGCGTACGGGATGGATCCTAAAGCATCAAGTATACGTCCTATCATATAAATATAAACCTTTTCAAAATATATAAAGTAAAAGAAAATTTTAAGTAATATATAAACATGGCATCAGGTCAAGAAAAGAGGTCGGAGTTGGATGAAAAGGCGAAGCAAGGAGAGACGGTCGTCCCCGGTGGCACAGGAGGCAGAACCCTCGAAGCTCAACAGCATCTCGCTGAAGGTAATTATTAATTAAGTTGATCGATATATATATAGAGAGAGAGATCGATACTTGTTATATTATACGTACATCGTGTACTGTATTTATTATGATAATACTTTATACAATGAATTAGGAAGGAGCAAGGGAGGGCAAACAAGGAAGGAGCAGCTTGGAACAGAAGGGTACCAAGAGATGGGCAGCAAAGGCGGTCAGACTCGTAAGGAGCAGCTTGGGACTGAAGGCTACCAGGAGATGGGCAGCAAGGGCGGTCAGGCTCGTAAAGAACAGCTCGGGACACAAGGCTACCAGGAGATGGGTAGCAAAGGCGGGCAGGCTCGTAAGGAGCAGATGGGCACTGAAGGCTACAAGGAGATGGGCCGTAAAGGTGGTTTAAGCACCACTGATAAGTCTGGTCAAGAGCGTGTTGAGGAAGAAGGTATCGACATTGATGAGTCCAAATATCGAACCAAGACCTGATATGCATCTCGCGGTCTAGTGGCTTCCTGTACGATATGATGGTGCTTGCTTAGTTAATTAACGTCGTTTATGTGAATATATATCTACGTAGGTACGTTAGTCGACTTATGTCGTTTAGGATGTAGGTTTAGCGTAGTCAGTCTTTCGCCTTGGATATACCTTTTTGCGGTGGCAGTAGGCCTGACGTGTATATATATGTATAATAATCGGATATATATGTTAATGTTTCTGTCATCAGCTGTAAAATATTTTATCAACTATATTTACGTAACATGTTTGCATGCATCTCCGGAAAAACAATAATGGTAAAAGTATGGGTGAAGTAAACGGAATACCATCTCTTTGATTTTCTAAATTTCTTTTCAATTCCTCTTTTCTTTTTCAGTGCCGATCGATTGCTTTTTTATGCTGTACAATCTCTATCCTGCGTAAAATCTCCATATTACTATTTTCGTGCAAAATCTCCAAATCTCCTTTGAGGATGAAGTATTTCTTTCGATGTATATATTGTATGCAAGTATTATTTAGATCACTCTCAACCATAACCATGAACACAAACCGAACACTTCTACATCAGCATCACGTTCCACGTTAGCAGTTAAATGATACAAACTGAACATTTTACTGCAAACAGTTAATACTTCAATTTTTTTTTTGAACTTCATACATTATTTATTTTTATTATTTAAACTACATAATTAAATAAAATTAATATTTATATTAAAATTAAAAAAATTACATTAATTAAAAATAAGACATCAGACTAATTTTTTTAAAAACGTTACATTAATTTTTTAAAAAAACATTACATTTGTAGAAAAGTACAGCTTAAGGGTAAATTATAACATTAGAAAGATGAGGGATCATAGGGCTTACATAAAATCATAAAAGGCTAAATTTTAAATAATAAATATAAACAAGGGACTATAAATGTAATTTTTAGGCTTAAATCTTAAACATTTTCTCTTTTCCAATGACACCATCCTACATCTTCTTCTTCACCCAAACAAACCTGCTTCTTCTTCCTTTTCTTTTTTTTATATCACCAAAAAAAAAAAAAAAAATCGAAGGAAAAGGATACATGGACCCACCCTCCCCTCACCGACGTATCCCTTCTCCCATCGCTTTCCGACTGCAGCAACCGACGACGACAATCAACGGTTTGCTGCCAACGACATCGGTTTAACCGACGGCCGTCAGTTGCAAACCGACATTACCCTTGGAGCAGTCTTATTATTTATATTTTATAGCTACACAATAACTAGCTTCCAATGCATGTTTTTAGAGACATGACTTTTCCTACATAACATTTATATACATACAATCACTTTCGTGATTATACACTATTCACAACCGTACCTTATATTTAGATCAATTAAAATATTTTATATATAATTTTTCATCTAATATTTTAGAGTCTAGTATTTTCTTTTCTTTTTTTCTTTACATTTTATTTCATGATATTCTACTTAGATAAAAGAATAAATTAACAAAAATTTCATTTCCTTTTCATCCAAATATCTACATTAGTTAATAGGTTTAATCAAATTGTTTAATCAAATTTAAAGATTTATCATGTTAAATAAATAATTACTATGATCATCAATAAAATTCATACATTTCTATTGATTACTATCACACCGTGCCAAAAAGTCAACGGGTGGTCAGTGGAAGCAAGTGCGTAGGACGTGAGCCGGTTGGATCGACAAAACAAATATGAGCATCTGATCATTACAGAACAAGTTTATTAAGATGCCATAAATTGTTTACAAAAGTTATGACTTATCAAGTCAACAATTAGTTGTGTTATCAAAATAATTAAAGGTAGTGGCATCCTAATCTTCGTGGGTAGGCGTGGTCCTAATATGCATGTGGTTCTTACTTCGTTGTTAATTCCCTGAAAAACATAGTTAAAACGTCAACAAAATTGTTGAGTTGATTCACAGGTTTTTAAATCGGTTTGTAAACCAGACGTTGCAAGTACCCCTTGCAATATAAATCGGTTTGAAGTAAAATCATTGATCAAAAAGCAGTCATAACAATGACCGAGTTGTGTTCAAAAAGTAGTCAGATCATGACCGTGTTGTTGTTCAAAGTGAACAAATAGTTATTAAAACAGTTGGTAAACCAGTTGCTGCAAGTATCCCTTGCAGTAGTGATCAAAATTATCAAATTGTTGTTGAAACAGTTTGTGGACTTAGTGGTGATCAAAGTACCCCTCGCAATACTAATCCAGTGGTGATCAAAGTGATCAATGTTGACGGTGATCCCCCGAAGGCTAGCTAGGCCTTACGAGTTAAAGTGCCGACACCTAGTCCTATAACCAAACTACGACCTGTTGTGTATCGTTTTTGCATTGGACCGGTTAAATGTACGCTCCTCGTTGTGACATAATGTCGGTGGTTAGCATGACTAACAAATGTGGGAGGGATGTCATCCCGATAGTACTATCCGTATATTCAGTGGTTAGCATCATCTAGTTAATGGTTATAGTTTGCAAGCAAGAGGACTTCTATGCACTACAACTGTAAACATAGGTTCGCACAAAGATTCGTTGCCAAGTTTAAAAGTGTCGTATGAAAATCATTCATAAGTTGACAAGTTTTCAAATATCGTATGAAAATCAGTTCATATGTTTTTCACCCCAATTTAAAAGCTGTAAAACAGTAAAATATGCGCTGTGAACTTAGCTCGTGAGTTGTGTGAGTGCTAGCGTTTAAATGCGAGTGTGATTGCCCAAAATAGCCTCCTAGCACCCTAAACGCTAAACACATGAGGTCATTTGTATATTGTAACACCCCAAATTTCAGGTTATTAATTTCGTACGCGAATATATAATTATTATGAAGTATGGTTATTTAAATGATAAGATATAATAGAAAACGTAAAATGGTTTCTCAGTTCCAGACTGTGTATGTCGTTCTTATCACACAGTATGTTCTAAAATTCTCCTGAATTAAACACAGAGGAACCAAAAATCGCAGGAAACATTTCTTCATCATCAAATCACCAATTTTACTTCTTGAATCAAGCTAATAATCTCCTAATCATCATCTCTTTCTACTCTTCTAATCATTGTAAGTGTGTTCTTCCATGTTTAACCTAGTTTAGTGGGTTTTGATGGGTTTTGTCTAATTAGTGAAATTAAATACGAAATTAGGGTTTAAAGTTGATAGAATTGTTATTTATTAGTGTTATTAAGCTTGTTAGTGATTATGATACAACCTAAAAGTAATTAAATCACTAATTATGTTCTTGAATGATTTCTAGGGTTTTACTAAATCCTTATAAGTTGATGTTAAATAACTTAATAAGTAATTAGAAATGTTAAATAAATATGAAAATGATGTTAGAAGTGAATATGAATGTTAAAAGTATAACTTTGGTTAGTTAGTAATAAATTAGCTAAACTAATCAAAGTGGGGGAGTGATTATAGGTGGTTAGTGGTTTAATTTGATGATGTATATATTCTAAATATGTTGTATACGATTATGTGTTATATGTTAGGTGCTAAAGCGTTGGAATAATCATTGTTGGTCACATATTGTAAATCGCCAATTAAAGACTAAGGTGAGTATTGTAGGGATTGATCAAGTAATGATTGTATGTGTTTCCAGATTGCTTCCGAGCAAGAGGATCATACAATCATGTGAAAGTTAATTGTTATTTATGTGTTTTAAATTGAGAAGTATTATGGTTAAATTATATGAATGATTGTGTATATTTCCGGATTGCTTCCGAGCAAGAGGATTGCACAATCGAGTGGAAGTTACTTGTTTCTTAATTTGTTTCTAATGATTGATTATGTGGATGGGCAATAATGTCGAGATTAGCTAGCGTTGCTAGCATAGACTTGTTTCTTGAGCTTGGTATCCATTTCGACGTGATTTGGTGCCTTGCTTACTTGTTTCTTATGGCCGCGGATTCGCATAGTGTTTAAATCTCTATATATTCTGCCGCTAGTTATTTGTGTAAGATTTATATGTTGTTTATAGTGTTTGTTGAATAATGTTGTGAATTACTTGGTTGATTACCTATATGCTCACTAAGCATGCGTGCTTAGTCTTTCAAGTGTTTCATGTTTCAGGTGATCTTGGGCAAAAGGGAAGGAATGGGGATTAAGAAGGATTAGTGTGGATTGCTTGCTGTTAGTGAGTGCAAGTCCTATTTCTTTTAACTATCGTTTTGGCATATAACTTGTATAATGCGCCCAAGAGTTTTGTTTTGAAAGTTAAACACAATGTTAAGGTTTGGGTTTTTAAGTATGTTGACTTTCATAGTCAACCATAAAGTAAAGATGTAAGTGTATGTTTTGGAGGAAAACTTGAAGTTATTATGAATGTAAAATATTTAGTTGGATATATTAGTTGTATGTAGATATGTGTCAATTTGATTGGTTGGTCAATATGAAAGTTGACATATAGTCAACTATATTAGTTATGGTCAAACATGTATGAATTGAGTTGTGTTTTGGGTCAAATGTTGATTGTATGTTAAACGGGTTAAAAGTGTCAAAGTGGGTCACTAAAATGCCATTATGCAAATTTTGGATGAGTTAGCATTATGGTACTTTTGAATTATGCTTTAGACTTGTTTTAGCATACTAAACATGGGTGCAAAGGGTCTTGATCAGAAATGGTTTGAGTTTTGAGTTGTCACCAAAAGTGGCGAAAATGGTTAAAAACTAGTCACACGTCCAAATCTTGTGTTTTTGTGAAATTTAGAAAAGTGTAAAAAGGGAAGTGTTCATCTTGATCATATAAATGTGCCTGCAAAATATCAGGGCCTAAGTCTTTACGATTTAGGAGTTATGCTCGATTGAAGTTCGTGTTTTTGCACTAAGTTGTGGAGGTCTGCTGTGCAGACTGAAGTACCCGGCGGGTAAGGTCTGTACCCGGCGGGTATGCCCTTACCCGGTGGGTTTATCCGGCGGGTAAGCTACCCCCAAACGGGTAGCTCTGGTACAAAACGGGACAGGGATTTTGGTGTTGGATTTTTGCATGTGTACCCGGCGGGTACCCGGCCATTTTTTATGTTCTTGGTTTTGAGTCTTGTGTTTGATTTAAACTTGTTATAATTTATGTAATATGTATAACAATGGATAATGGGACCAAATTAAAGTATGTTTTATGATTGGTATAAAAAAAAAATTCTTAAGTTTCGGGGCGTTTCATATATGTAGACGGCTAATTGCCCATCTATGCAAGTTGTTTACTCAACTAATGAAAATCATGTGTTTAGCGTTTTCAAAAGGTGTACGACCCGTTGGTAATGTTTTTGTAATAATATTTCTCAACAATATTATTATTCTCGTTTCGTTTCATACATTGTACTTATGTTTTCTTGAGAACATGACTATTTCGTTATCAAAATATACGTTAAATGTTTATAAGTTGTCACATATGGTTTGCATTAGAGTTTTATAGTTAAACACTTAAAAATACTCTTAATTCCATGTTCCTTATTCTTAACAGATTATGTCCCATTTTTGACCTTCCGTGTGACGTCATTTTGACTAGTCAAACCTTAGTGTTTTGTCATGAAATTTTTACTGCATGCTCATACATGTCTTAGGTTGGGTAAAAAATTAAATTTCTTAATTTTTGGCCAAGTATAAGGTGTTCAAAATAATATATGAAGACACAAAAGTTCCAGCAGCTATATTCCTGGACAGTCGTCAGAAAAGCCGTTCGTTGACCAAGTTATACTCATCCTCACGAAATGATAAAATACAACTTATAAAGCTAACTGAAAATGATCTCTTGGAAAAACATTCATGCTTTTTGGACTTGTAGATAAAAAGTTATAACCAGGTACTCAAGGTGAGGTCTAGATCTGTCTCCAGAAAATAGATTTGACACTTGTTTTCACAAAATCGATTTGGGGTATCAAAACTTGTTCAAAATAAATGAGAACACTTGAGTTTGAAAGCTAACATCTTAAAGTAACTTTTGGCTAAAGAATCACTAGTTTTGGTCATGTAAATCTCAAGTTATCATGTCATGATTTTCGTCTTCAGTTTCTGTCCAGTTTATGTTTTAAGTTTAAAAGTTTATATAGTGTTTTAAAACTTAATAAATCATTATTTTTAGAATATTTTGAGTTGAGATTTTAAATGAGTGAACATCTAGCATTACTAATATATAAAGTTCATGAAAATAAGAAGTGATCCTTACTATTATGAGGTTGGAAAGATGAAGAAAAGCAAAGAGAACTTGCTTCCACCTTTGATCCTAGCTTTTCTTGCTCTTGATTCAAGATGAAGATGATGATTGGTGAAGGAGATGAAGATGATAAAGATTGAGAGAGAAGTGTATGTTTATTTGTTGAGTGTGAAATGAGAATTGAGGGTGTGGGGAGGGGTTGAAAACCAGCCAAAAGGGGGGAGGGGGAAGGCATGGTGGTTTGTCTCTTTCTCCCCTCATTAACCTTAAAACATATAGATTTTGGTCATTAGTGGTAAGTGTTGATTTATTAAGGGTAACTAGGTGGATTAGGACAATTTAAGGTGGTTTTAGCGTGTTAGAAATTGTAATTTCCAAATTTCATAGAAATCGTTTATTAACGATAGTTTGTTTCGTTTAATCGCGTTATCGGAATGTTGTCGCGTTTAGTTGAACTCGCGTTCGTTTGATTTCAAATTCTCCGTAGCGTTATGCTATACCCTAGCATAATAATAACAAATAAATAACTACTAAAATAGTTGCGGGTTTATTTATAAAAGTTTTATCACCAACGTTCGTAGTTGTCGGAATCGTCCGATAGTTTTGCGTAATTCTAAATAATTACGTAAATGTAATGCAAATCGTGCATTTACAATAGCGTGCATTTAAAATATGCGTTATGGGCTTGTGCTAGACTTACCTCAGTTTAAAAGAATTTTGTTTTTTCAGTTTAAGGAATTAGCGTAAGAATGCATGAGATGATTGTACGAAAATGTATGCATGTTCACTAGTGTTCTCTTCTTACCACACACGTTAAGAATCACTCTTGATAGCACGTGACTCCCATAGGTCCACATAATTACACGTGACGATTATTACGTTGATCAGGAGTAATAATTATCATATCACATTGATATGTCTCTAAGGTTACCACGTGACATCTTGATTCACTTTAATCTTTCACCAGTTTTTGAGGAGTGTCACATTCTCCCCTCGTTAAAGAAATTTCATCCCGAAATTTAAGCAGTGCCGTGAGCAACTGGCGTGTGTTCAAAAAGATGTGGATGTTTTCTTCGCATTTCATCATCGCACTCCCAAGTTAACTCTGGGCTGCGTTTCGAGTTCCAACGAACTTTGACTAGTTTAATCTGACTACGCCGGAGCTTTTGGATCTTCCAGTCCGACACTCCTATTGGTTCCTTCACAAAATTGAGTCGCGTATAAATTAAGACTTCATCGGGAGGGATACTTAGCGTTTCGTCGGAAGACACTTCTTCAAATTGCATACGTGGGAAGTGTCGTGAATACCACTCAGTTCTTGTGGTAGTTTATATTTGTAAGCCACAAGACCAATCCTTGCTAGGATCTCGAAAGGTACTATGTATCATGTGTTTAGTTTTCCCCGTTTTCCGCATCGAACTATCCCCTTCCAGGGCGATACCTTGAGTAGGATTTTGCCTCCTACTTGAAATTCAAGAGGTTTACGGAGGTTATCGGCGTAAATTTTATGTCGGTCTCGTGCCGCCTTTAATTGTTTAAGTACTTGAGATATCTTGTCCATTGTTTCTTGGACAATCTCAGGGTCAGAAATTTTGTCTATCACCCAACTCTGCCCAACGGATAGGTGATCGGCACTTGTGTCCATACAACACTTTAATGGTGCCATCTTAATGCTGGTGTGATAACTATTGTTGTAGAAAATTCTGCTAAAGGTAAATGAGCATCCCAGTTTCCTCCAAAGTCTATCACACATGCTCGTAACAAATCTTCGAGCGTTTGTATAGTTCGTTCGCTCTGGCCGTCGGTTTGAGGATGGTAGGTAGTACTCATATCGCGGCGAGTACCCGGTGCCTTTTGTAGTGATTGCCAGAAGCGAGATGTGAATCAGCTATCTCTATCAGAGATAATGGATATTGGTACGCCGTGTTTAGACACGATCTCCTTCAGATAGATCTTGGTCAGTTTATCCTTTGTATCTGTTTCTTTGATTGCTAGAAAGTGGGCTGATTTCGTTAAACGATCGACAATCGCCCATATTGTATCAGATCAAGTGGACGTCTTAGGCAACTTAGTAACGAAGTCCATTGTTATTTTCTCCCATTTCCATTGTGGCATTTCAGGTTGTTACAAAAGTCGTGACGGCTTTTGGTATTTAGCTTTGACCTTCGCACAGGTCAGACATTTGCTAACATACGTAGTGATATCCCTTTTTATGTTCGTCCACCAATAGAATCCTTTTAGGTCTTGGTACATTTTGTCTGCACCTGGATGTATATTCAATTTAGATGTGACATTAATGTGGACCTAACAAACATATCATATGAAAACTACTTTTACAGTTTTGAGTGTTTAACACCTAATTTTACTTTGAACGTTTAATCGTTTTTGGCACGATGTCAAAATGTTAAACCTTTTAAGGCATGATTTTAACAAGTTAAATCCACTAAAACAAAAATAAACTTTAGTGATGAGCAATATTTGGTCACTAAAGGGTTAATATTAGTCACAATACAAGTTTAGATACCAAAATTTGGGTGGTCACCAATGGTCACTATAATGTAATGGTTTAAGGCACATTTATAACACCCCTCGTTTCATTTCAAACAATTTATATAATAATGGCGACTCGGAAGCGTATATTTAAAACATACTATCAATGTACTCAAAATGTCAATAAACTTTTTCAAACTTATTACATGACATTTCAACAAACTCGGTGTTATATAATTCAAAACATCTCTTTAGTTATCCAAATAACATCAGAGTAACAGCCTGTCAAACATTCCATCAATTCCAAACACTTCCTGCCCTGCCCAATATGTCCCCTCTATTTTAACCTGCAGGAAGAACTGTGGTGGGGTTAGCATAAAGCTAAGTGAATGAAACTATAAGCAACAGTACAACCTAGCATAACAATCTGTTTACATCAAATAACAATAAACAGAAAATCAATCATTCACTCGACATCCAATCAATGTCAAGCTACACCAATCAAACATTATAAATCATCATTAGGACCGGTGGCTCCTGAGATACCCTAATACCGGTTTGGTACTCAGGGAACCCTTATCAATCATCTGTATTGGTCTATACAGAATTACCGGTAACAAGTTGTTAATCACACACGACCTAGATCTCCAAACCAACATTTCAAGTTTCAAGATCTCCTGTCGTCTACAATAACAACCAAGTCCAACTGTCAAGTCAAGTTGACCTCAGAATCTTACATACTAGCTCAAACAGCCAAGTAAGCAACTAGTCAAACTATCATGGCAAGATATCTCAACAATTACATTCTATCAAAGTAATACTATAATGACTTGTTGTAAATCAAATCATTACAACTAAATCACACTGAGGTTACAGATCCACTCACCGACTACCTCAGGCCTCCACTCAGTAGTCTAATATCACTGAGTCTTCTCCATATCTGTGAATCAATCAATCAAATATAAGTTAGTAATCAATATCAATATACTGAACTTATATCAACCATTTACATTAAGAACTTAACATAATCTACATCAAGATTACTAGTTCCTAATTATACACTAATGATTTACAACATAATCATTATCATATATTAATATATATCAATTAGCAATCACATTACTTATTAACAAACAAACAAGAAATGTTGCACCAGCCCTTCAAGCCGCCGGCTTCCTCTTAGAAGCCGCCGGCTTCTGGACTCCACCCGCCGGCTTCACCACTCTAACCACCGGGTAAATTACTAAATGGGGTAACAGAATTAAAACCACATTTTAAAGCCTATACCAACCGCCGGGTCTATGTATAAACCCGCCGGTTTCATGCTACACCACACAAGCCGCCGGCTACCCCTATGAAGCCGCCGGCTTCGGCTAACAAGAACAAGCCGCCGGCTTGGCCAAAGAAGCCGCCGGCTTCTGGCCTCGTCTGTAACAACCCCAAAATTTGGGTAAATTTAAAATTTTCCTAATTACCTGTTTATTACTTGTATTTAATATGAAATAGGATTAAATACATTACTTACTTATATATATATATATATATATATATATATATATATATATATATATATATATATATATATATATATATATATATATATGGATGGAATATATGTATATATACGCGTATACGATTCGTACATATCGTATAAAACAACAATTGTACAAACTTGCGTACGTTGATAAAACAATTATTAAATAATGTGAAATTATTTAATTACTTTGATTATTACTTTATATTATGTTTATAATATAACGGAAAACGTACGTTTTAATTAAAACGTCACCGAACTCTCTGAAAACTCGACCAACCGACAAAACCAAACTAAGTTATATTGTTCAACTTGAAAACTAAGTATTTTATTGAAATACTTCAACTAAATTTTCGGATATTATTTCGTATTTTAAAACGTATATTTAATCGCGTACAAAAGGATTTTAACGTTTAAACGACCGGGGAAACGAACACCGCACGGAGCGCAAACACGGGGAACAAGTCTGGGGCAACCCACACTTCGGTGGGCCACCCCACCAACCGGCCAAGACATGGGGTCATCACCCCCCATGCTCTTTTCTCTTTTCCTTCACACAACCACAAACACAAACACACTCAACCTCCTTTTTCTCTCTAAACTCTCTCATTCTCTCTCTCTAAATCGATACACTCTCTCTCTAGAAAACACACCCGAAACAAGCTTAAATCACAAAACGCAAAGGAGCAACGACGATCACCACAACGAGGGCTACAACTTCATCTTTTCGGATTTTCGTTTCGACAACTTTGTAAGTTTTCCGGCGACCCGAAACTTTTCCGATTACTTTTATTTTGCTAGATTATTGTTCCCCTAGCTAAATGATGTCCAAATATGTAACTTAAACTCGTTTGTGAACATTTTTACGAAAATATCGGTTTTGGTCATTTTAAATAAAACGACACCTCGAACATTAAAAACGACATCCAACAATTTTTATGAACTCTACATAACATAATATAACTTGTGTAAAAGATTCAACTTGAACGGAACTCGTTAAACTCGTTTTCGACACAAGCTAAAACCTGACCAGACGCTAGTGTCGCATGGCTCACGCCAGTTATGCGTCACTACGTCTGAGTGACGCATAGGTCACGAACCGTCTATACGCGACACTTCGTTAGTGCCGCTAAAACACTATACCGTCACTTCACTAGTGACGCAATCATAACACCTTCGGCAGAAACAACACGACACTTACTTAGTGACGCTAGAACACTTATACCGACACTTCGTTAGTGTCGCTATTATCAGTATGAACTTATAACTTTTAGTAGAAACGAATAACACCTAGTTACTACTGATGACGTCACCGACCCTCATACCGTCACTTCACCAGTGACGCATAAATACGTATACCGACACTTGTCTAGTGTCGCCCCACAAACTGATTTACTTACTGGATACCGTCACTTTATTAGTGACGCACTGTTGACCACGACACTGAATACCGTCACTATCCTAGTGACGCACTGATAAGAAACAATACTTGATAACGTCACTTACATAGTGACGCACCATCTTAATACCGACACTACTTAAGTGTCGCATACATATTGAAACAGATAACATATTACGACACTACCTGAGTGTCGCATGATATCCATAAGTGACGCATACAAGTGACGCTATAACAGGCTGATTGAAACTTACATTTTATACAAGTATGGAATATACTTAAAACGTAAACGTACTTTACTCGGCGTTACTTATGCATGAAAATACTATACTTTTGAAAGTATGCAACGATACTTGAATATGTACAAGGCTATACTAAACTAAACGTGAGATTTCACTCACACACGCGTACGAGATTACACTTGGATACACTTAGGAGATTACACTCCAACGAACTTACACTTGTACATTACACGGGATTACATACGATACGAACTTACAAGTTCACTTACTAGTTACGTGCTGGATTACACGTTAACTGATACGAACGTACATACGAATACATACGAGGTTTCACTCGTACCCTTTGGGGACTAAGCCCATTGGAACTTACGCAAACGATACATGTTGTAATACAAACAAACGATCATACGAGTATACTTTACAACTGTACAACTACTATGAATACATAATAATAATGGATGGAATTATTATTATACACCGATAACAAACGAACTGTACAACTTTTATACAAACTACGAATTACAAACGATTACAAATTTACAAACAAACTAATGGACATTAACTAGTTTGGGAACAACTAGCATGGATACTTTACAAGTATTCCATTTACTTACTAAACCTTATGCGTATTAGGACGCTAAGGGTTGCTAGTTCGGGATACTACTTGCTTACTTACGTCATTGTCTGCCAGACTCAGGTGAGTCTTACAGCCCCTACTTTACTGTTTTTACTCAGGGGTGAGATGCATTACTGTTTTACATGAACACACAAAACTTACTTGCTGCCATGATTTACTTACTGGATGAGATTACGAATACGCCAACTGCATGAGTTTACGACTAATCCAATGAAATCCTCCTGAACCATAGTTGTTAGTTATGTGATAAGCGCGAGTTTTAGTATATGGATCCATATGGGACTGACAATCCCCGCCCGGGGTAGCAAGCACTACCACGAACCGTTCCTGTAGAAACGGGCGTTTCTTACTCGTTCCGTATGAATGTTTTGGATTACATTCATGAGGGGGTACCTATATTTACTGTACGTTAAGCTTCAACTATGGTGGCTCATGGCAATTGTATCAAACGGTCTGCATGTTCTGCGACCACCACTTATTAAAACTTAAGTTAATGATGAGCATAACCTGTGATCATTAATTACTGGCTGGCTATGATTTACAAATACTACTTGTGTGTTCAAACTGTTTACTTACTTACAAACCTGTGAGATTCACCAACCTTTTGGTTGACCGTTTTAGTAATGCTTCTCAGGTACACAGCATCAGTAGGGATGCCCAGCAGGATAAGCTTACTTAGCTCGAGTCGCATGCATTTACAAGCTTGGAGATTTTTATACATTACTTTTGTACTAGCTGTTATGTATTAGAATCTCTAGGATTTTACTTGAACTCGAGCTTGTATTTTGAAACTACTTATGTATTAATGTAATAACTTTTCGAACGTCTCATTTAGAGTCGTTCACTGTATCCTTTGTGCTTGTGATTATTGATTAGTAACACCCAAAAACATCGCTTCCGCAAACTGTTAAATTTGGGGGTGTTACAGATTGGTATCAGAGCCTAAGGTTATAGTGAACTAGGTTGCATTTAGTGGGCCTAGTCTATGACCGTTAGGCAGTATTCCTCATTAGGTATAACTGGTTCAGGAATTACAGCATACAAGTTTAATTTAACATAGCCTGATCAACTATGTACAATTAAATGAAGATGATGTGAGTTCTGAAAGGGGTTATGTTGAACCGGAATGCATTAGCTGACTCTAACCTCGAGAGAACCGGGACTTCTACTTGATTGTGCTAGACACGAACTAGGCGGTTATGTGATATATATATATATATATATACATAGGCCTTTTTCCCCGATACGATACTTTCTCTCGACTACCACGAAATCTATATTCTTTAAAAATTTCATCGAACAACCAACAACTCGATTCTCGTCATTCTGCCCTTATTTAACTTTTATGAATCCACGAATACCGACATACGTCCGAAGATCTCCACACCATTATAACCAACAACCATAGTTACTCCAACATTCTTCGATATGAAGATCGAGACCTTGTTTTCACTTACTATTCCTACCTAATTTGACGTTTATAACATTCTACAACGTACCCCACCGTACCGTTTGATGTATCATAATAAAATCATTTTCAACCCAAGTCTCCATCAGACTTCAAAATTTTACAACCAACTCTTGCTATCAAAATTTTATAACAAATATATTTCTATCAAACATATTACAAAATTTCTTACAAAATGTTTTATAAAATTCCCCAAAAATTTTGAAACTGTATAAACATTATTTATAACCCACAAACTTTGAACAAATTTCAACCTTTGACGAAATTTCTTTGAACTTACTAAATCATCACCGTCATGATTCTTATTCAAACCCTCACGTGTTCTTTAATTATTGTTTCAAGGAACATGCCTCCTCGACGACAAATCACTCTTACTGAAGCCGAAATGGCGGGTATAATTGCCCGTAGTGTGGCTCAAGCTCTAGCTACCCGGACTTCAGCCCCTGGTAGCGAAGATACCGCTAACAATGGACCACAACCCAAAACCTGCACCTACAAGGATTTCCATAACTGCAAACCCTTGACCTTTCAAGGTACTGAAGGAGCAATCGGTTTGATACGTTGGACTGAGAAAATCGAATCAGTGTTCCTCATCTGCAACTGCAAGGAAGAGGATAAAGTTAAGTTCGCCGCCAGTACCTTTTCTGACACCGCCCTTACCTGGTGGAACACGTATGCGCAAACTGTGAGCGTTGCCGATGCTTACAAACTACAGTGGGATGAACTGAAGAATATGCTGAGGGGCGAGTACTGCCCCAGAGACGAGTTGAAACAATTGGAAGTGGAATTCTGGAATCACAAGATGCAGGGTGATGACATCACCGGCTACACCAACCGCTTTCACCAACTGGCACTTCTGTGCCCATCCATGGTTGATCCTGAGTACAAAAGGATCGAAAAGTACGTTGATGGACTTCCCGAACGACTTCAAGATTTAGTTACTTCATCCAAACCAGGAACCATTCAGAGCGCCATTCGCATGGCTCATGAGTTAACGGCTAATTCTGTCCGCCGTGGCTCGACTTCAACCCCGTCTGCGAGTAACAAACGTAAATGGGAAGTGAGTCCCCACTCATCCAACCCTATTCCTGACAAGAAGCTTGCAATTGTCAATACCAATGAACCAAAGGCTTACAAGGGGAGCAAGCCTTACTGCTCCAAATGTAGTCGCCATCATAACGGCTCCTGTCCTTGCACCAAATGCAAGAAATTCGGGCACCTAGCCCAAGACTGCCGAACCAACCCCACTGGTACTGATACCCCTGCACCCAAAACCTGTTATGAGTGCAATGGTACCGGGCATTTCAGGAAGGATTGCCCAAAGCTGAAACTCCGAACCAACAATACGAGGGGTAGAGCTTACGTAATTAACGCTAGAGAGGATGACCCGAATCCGAGACTCTGTGATTTACTCAACCCGGGTACGCTCATTCTTTGATTTTCCCGAGACTGTTTTCCATAAACCTCTCGCTTAATGATTTTGTGTAACTGTCTATTTTTCTGTGTGTTTTCTTTGATCCTAATTACCCACTAGGATTAGGAAACGACCGACTATACGAATTCCGAACATATAACTTGTATTATACATAGACTACCAATAACAAACACTTTTCCCAATTATCTCACATTGGTTGAGACCGGGAACTCGTATATTGTTTGTTACTTTGAACAAGTCATCCAATAGAACTCCATTTACTAGTGACAATTCTTAAATAGAATAATTATTTCGTAGGAAATGACAACTCACTCCGTCAACAACCCTACCTTGGATTATGAACTGCTCAGTGAGGAACCAGCAATGTTCCCTTACTTACTCGAACTCGAGGGTGATACCGAACCTTTCGTTGAATCAGCAACAGCACCTGCTTCTCCTGTTGCTCTAACTGCTGCAAAAGCACCAGTTGATGTAACCTTGACTGCTGAATCAGTCAGCCACCTCAACCAAACTATTGATTCGCTGCGACAACAACTGAATGAAGCACGGGAAGACATTGATGACCTACGACGAATTGCTTTCCAAAATGACATACGTATGCGTGAGTACGAGCTACGTTTGATAGCTTTGGAAAACCCTACTCCACCACCAACTTCACAAAGTACTCCTACTGAAGAGGATACCGACACTGACTGTACGCCACCTCCAGCAAAAAGGGTGAAAGTTTACTTGGGAAATAAACCTTACTGTGCTCGATGCACTCGACATCACGACAAACCGTGTACCATACCTACCGGTCAATGCAAATCCTACCCTAAAAGTACAAACCCTCCTAAGGTGAAACCCTGCTTCAACTGTGGGAGTGCTGGCCATCTCAAGGCCAAATGCCCACTACCTCCAGACAACAAAAATTAGGGTACGTTACCACCTGACAATTACTTTATTTCAAACACTGTAGGATCTACCCTACTACTGTAGGCTACTAGTGCGCATTGTAGCTACCTGATAAATAACTAGCTACCGATTACTACTTCGAACAAATTTCGGGACGAAATTTTCATAACAAGGGGAGAATGTAACAACCCCAAAATTTGGGTAAATTTAAAATTTTCCTAATTACGTGTTTATTACTTGTATTTAATATGAAATAGGATTAAATACATTACTTACTTATATATATATATATATATATATATATATATGGATGGAATATATGTATATATACGCGTATACGATTCGTACATATCGTATAAAACAACAATTGTACAAACTTGCGTACGTTGATAAAACAATTATTAAATAATGTGAAATTATTTAATTACTTTGATTATTACTTTATATTATGTTTATAATATAACGGAAAACGTACGTTTTAATTAAAACGTCACCGAACTCTCTGAAAACTCGACCAACCGACAAAACCAAACTAAGTTATATTGTTCAACTTGAAAACTAAGTATTTTATTGAAATACTTCAACTAAATTTTCGGATATTATTTCGTATTTTAAAACGTATATTTAATCGCGTACAAAAGGATTTTAACGTTTAAACGACCGGGGAAACGAACACCGCACGGAGCGCAAACACGGGGAACAAGTCTGGGGCAACCCACACTTCGGTGGGCCACCCCACCAACCGGCCAAGACATGGGGTCATCACCCCCCATGCTCTTTTCTCTTTTCCTTCACACAACCACAAACACAAACACACTCAACCTCCTTTTTCTCTCTAAACTCTCTCATTCTCTCTCTCTAAATCGGTACACTCTCTCTCTAGAAAACACACCCGAAACAAGCTTAAATCACAAAACGCAAAGGAGCAACGACGATCACCACAACGAGGGCTACAACTTCATCTTTTCGGATTTTCGTTTCGACAGCTTTGTAAGTTTTCCGGCGACCCGAAACTTTTCCGATTACTTTTATTTTGCTAGATTATTGTTCCCCTAGCTAAATGATGTCCAAATATGTAACTTAAACTCGTTTTTGAACATTTTTACGAAAATGTCGGTTTTGGTCATTTTAAATAAAACGACACCTCGAACATTAAAAACGACATCCAACAATTTTTATGAACTCTACATAACATAATATAACTTGTGTAAAAGATTCAACTTGAACGGAACTCGTTAAACTCGTTTTCGACACAAGCTAAAACCTGACCAGACGCTAGTGTCGCATGGCTCACGCCAGTTATGCGTCACTACGTCTGAGTGACGCATAGGTCACGAACCGTCTATACGCGACACTTCGTTAGTGCCGCTAAAACACTATACCGTCACTTCACTAGTGACGCAATCATAACACCTTCGGCAGAAACAACACGACACTTACTTAGTGACGCTAGAACACTTATACCGACACTTCGTTAGTGTCGCTATTATCAGTATGAACTTATAACTTTTAGTAGAAACGAATAACACCTAGTTACTACTGATGACGTCACCGACCCTCATACCGTCACTTCACCAGTGACGCATAAATACGTATACCGACACTTGTCTAGTGTCGCCCCACAAACTGATTTACTTACTGGATACCGTCACTTTATTAGTGACGCACTGTTGACCACGACACTGAATACCGTCACTATCCTAGTGACGCACTGATAAGAAACAATACTTGATAACGTCACTTACATAGTGACGCACCATCTTAATACCGACACTACTTAAGTGTCGCATACATATTGAAACAGATAACATATTACGACACTACCTGAGTGTCGCATGATATCCATAAGTGACGCATACAAGTGACGCTATAACAGGCTGATTGAAACTTACATTTTATACAAGTATGGAATATACTTAAAACGTAAACGTACTTTACTCGGCGTTACTTATGCATGAAAATACTATACTTTTGAAAGTATGCAACGATACTTGAATATGTACAAGGCTATACTAAACTAAACGTGAGATTTCACTCACACACGCGTACGAGATTACACTTGGATACACTTAGGAGATTACACTCCAACGAACTTACACTTGTACATTACACGGGATTACATACGATACGAACTTACAAGTTCACTTACTAGTTACGTGCTGGATTACACGTTAACTGATACGAACGTACATACGAATACATACGAGGTTTCACTCGTACCCTTTGGGGACTAAGCCCATTGGAACTTACGCAAACGATACATGTTGTAATACAAACAAACGATCATACGAGTATACTTTACAACTGTACAACTACTATGAATACATAATAATAATGGATGGAATTATTATTATACACCGATAACAAACGAACTGTACAACTTTTATACAAACTACGAATTACAAACGATTACAAATTTACAAACAAACTAATGGACATTAACTAGTTTGGGAACAACTAGCATGGATACTTTACAAGTATTCCATTTACTTACTAAACCTTATGCGTATTAGGACGCTAAGGGTTGCTAGTTCGGGATACTACTTGCTTACTTACGTCATTGTCTGCCAGACTCAGGTGAGTCTTACAGCCCCTACTTTACTGTTTTTACTCAGGGGTGAGATGCATTACTGTTTTACATGAACACACAAAACTTACTTGCTGCCATGATTTACTTACTGGATGAGATTACGAATACGCCAACTGCATGAGTTTACGACTAATCCAATGAAATCCTCCTGAACCATAGTTGTTAGTTATGTGATAAGCGCGAGTTTTAGTATATGGATCCATATGGGACTGACAATCCCCGCCCGGGGTAGCAAGCACTACCACGAACCGTTCCTGTAGAAACGGGCGTTTCTTACTCGTTCCGTATGAATGTTTTGGATTACATTCATGAGGGGGTACCTATATTTACTGTACGTTAAGCTTCAACTATGGTGGCTCATGGCAATTGTATCAAACGGTCTGCATGTTCTGCGACCACCACTTATTAAAACTTAAGTTAATGATGAGCATAACCTGTGATCATTAATTACTGGCTGGCTATGATTTACAAATACTACTTGTGTGTTCAAACTGTTTACTTACTTACAAACCTGTGAGATTCACCAACCTTTTGGTTGACCGTTTTAGTAATGCTTCTCAGGTACACAGCATCAGTAGGGATGCCCAGCAGGATAAGCTTACTTAGCTCGAGTCGCATGCATTTACAAGCTTGGAGATTTTTATACATTACTTTTGTACTAGCTGTTATGTATTAGAATCTCTAGGATTTTACTTGAACTCGAGCTTGTATTTTGAAACTACTTATGTATTAATGTAATAACTTTTCGAACGTCTCATTTAGAGTCGTTCACTGTATCCTTTGTGCTTGTGATTATTGATTAGTAACACCCAAAAACATCGCTTCCGCAAACTGTTAAATTTGGGGGTGTTACATCGTCCCAGCCCAGCACGAACAGCAGAAACCCTAACTCGCGGGTTTAATCCCCAAAACACCAAAAACTCGTTTTTAAACGGTTATAAACCTCAAATATCATCACATAATCAATATGTAACACTTATAACCTGTTTCTAACATCCAAATCTCTCAAATCATCAATTTACCCAAATTCAATCAAAAATCAAATTCTTAAATACTCAAGAATACTTACTGATTGAAGAATCTAACGATGGTAATCTGATGATTATGAAGATTCACGAGAATCACAACTTCCTGATTTGATTTCTGGATTGATTTGGAAGTTTTCAGAGAGTTTCTATGAGTTTCTAAAGTTTCTAAATGAACTTTCCTAAAATGGAAAGTTAAATATATAGTCGGTTCACAAACCGCCTTCAATATACGGGTATAATTTAATACCCCATCTCAATCTATTGTCTGGAACCCGAAAACCATTTGCGAGTCCAAACATTTTATTGTACCGTTAACTATATTAATTTACAACAATTAATAATTCACTTATCACATTGGAATATTTAACTCCTATTCCAATTATTTCAACTATTTCAAACAATATTATTTCCAAACACATTTAAATACTTATTTAAATCAAGAAATAATATAAAACAACTAGGTCCAATTCGAGGATGTTATAACATTTTTATAATGGAACGGTAATTTACCTTTAATTGAACTTTTTTTAAGTTTTTAAATCTTTTTATGTCACAATTTTAGAATGTAGGTCCTTTCAACAAAAGTAATGTTCACTTCATTGTCAAATTTTAACAAACTAATTACCTTTTCGGGCCATTTGCCCAAAAAATAGTATACAACATGCAATAGATGGAGTTGATCCCATGTTAGAATTGACATGTTAACAGTGCCGGAATTTGAAACTTATCACCGAAGAGGATATAACCATACCAATGTATTAGCAGGTGCATTTCAATTTCCATTTCTATTCGAAAACCGACAAATCGATTACCAATTGTATACTGAGGTATAGAAATTTTCCTACTCTTTTTTTCACGACGACATTTTATAAAGAGAAAACTATAGCAAGAAACTATTAGATAAAGTCGAGAATGGATGACAATTCGAAGCGGGCTATTGAATACTAAACTCTGTGGATCGATTTGATATCCAAAGTAAAAAATAGCTTGACTTTGTCTTCGAGCTGGGCTTTTGTTATTGAGAGTGACTTCATTTCGAAACTGCCATATTACGCAAACTTTAGTTTGGATCACAGCTTGCAAACATCTCTTCTTATCTTCCTGTAACCGTCTAACAATTCGGGTCTGGCATTCGCGTAACGAAGGATGACAATTCGGGGCATTCTAACAATTCGGGAAAGTGTAAAACATTTGAAAAAGATAAGAATTTTCACACCTATATATGTAAAAAAGAAAAGCTCACACTTATAAGTGCGGAAAATTCCCCCCCCCTCCCCCCCCCCCCCCCCCCCCCCCCCCCCCCCCCCCCCCCCGCGCGAGAAAGTGTGGAAACATTGGGTGTTAGAAATTGAAGTTCACACTTATAAATGTGGATAAATTTAGATTTCTTCACACTTTTAAGTATAACTTTTTTTCCTTTACACTTATATATTGAAAATTGTTTATATTTCTATACCCTTTTTGATGTAACAATTTTCTACACAATCATAAGTGAATAATTTAACATAATTTCACAATTTTTTAGGAGCAAACACCGGTTTAAACCAGCTTTCAGTCCAGTTTGAATCAGAGAAAATAAAAAAACCTCTCTTTTTTAGGACCAGACCAATTTCAGTCCAGTTCTTTGCCAATTTTTCAGTCTTTTTAAAAATTTCAGTCCAGTGTCAGTATATTCCAGTTTTTTTTTCTTCATGGTCAATTTTTTTATCAATAGTTACAATCTGAACTTTTATTAATCTTTTATCAATTTTTTATATGAAGTTTTAAACATCAAACTTTAAGCCAAAAATATAACTTCATATTTCGTGGTGCAAACTTTAAAAAGTAAAAAAATTTCAACAAATGCAAAGTATGAGTGAAAATAAATGTATACGTTTGGAATTGTTCATCAGCTGGCTAAAATTTAAAAATAAAAGTTCATAAATATAGCGTAAAAAGCGCAACAAATATAATTTACTTGAAAAGTTAAACTTTTTTGTGAAAAAAAATGTTAAATGTCAATAAATAAATATAAGTAGCTTAGAATATATTTCAGTCTTTTTTCGAGTTTTAAACCGTTTTCAGTCTTTAACCAATTTAAACTGATTTTTGTCCAGTTTTTAACTAGTCCTCTGAGTGAAAGTAGAACTCCAGGCAGTCCTAGGACCAGTCCAGTCTTTTTCAGTCCAATCTTTTCTTGAACTGGTCACAGTCCAGTTCAGAATCGGTTTCAGTTTTAGAGTGTTTTGCTCATCTCTTCCATTGAATATCGAGATTAATTCTTGTCAACAATCACATAAGTGAAATTTTCTAATTAAAACTAAATGTTAAACTTAAAACTTAGTGAAGATTACCATGGATCAATTATATATAGCTACATTACCTAAAAGTAATAAATTTTCTTGTATAATTAAAGATTACTTAAAACTTAGAAAGTACGGGGTGCACGCTTGTAAATTAATAACGATAAATGTTACCTATATTTGAATAATGTTTCTTGTTACATAGTTCATGTGAATACATGGGTTTAGTGACAAATGTAACGTGTAAACGAATAATTGATTCTTCTTGCACACTTCAGATGTATACAAAGGTTTACAATCATTTATTATACAATTAAACAAAATAACCCTTAACGTTATTAATGTTTCAACAACAAATGTACATTACTTATAATTGACTAATTTATTTTTCTTACACTACACGGGTTTAAAACATAATAATACAATAATTATTGATAATGAAATGACTTTTAATATAAATTCGAAGAAAATAAACCAAGTTATGACACATAGGAAGGTTAATTTAATTCGGAACTTGGATACTAACGGATAAATCTATACTTCTATAACTACTTTTGAAACGCCCCAATTTTTTTTTAGTGTATTTAAGCTTATAACACACTTTACATGACTTATATAAACATAAGATACGCTATGGAAACGTTTAACTCCAAATTAAAACTCAAAACTAGACCTGACAACGATCCCACCGGGATTGTGATTTATCCCACCGGGATCAAATGGCCTGATCAAAAGACAACCAACGATTCCACCCTAATGGTTATGATCCCACCGGGATCCCGTGTATCAGCAAAAACTTGTACTTTTGACCCAAATTCAAACGTGCATAACTTTTAACTCGTTAGGAGTTAGGACCTGAAATATTGCAGGCACCTCCAATATGCCAAAATGAAACTTTCCCTTTTTACACTTTTTCAAAATACACATTTAACGAGAAAACGGACATGTGACCAATTTTTGACCATTTTAGTGAACAAGTCATATTCCAAATGACTTGTCCTCTGGCTCTGAGCTTTTGGTAACATGACATACCACCTACATGGAGTCGTAAACCATCAACAAAAGTATCATAACACCCTTTTCGGTTTACTTATGCCTAATGACCCATTTGGGGTCCATTTGGACACTTTCCCCAAAACAACAACATATTAACCAATTAACACCCGATTTCAACTCATTTAACATTTGACCATGACCAACAAGTCATTACCACACAAATGGACCGAAATCCCATTTTACCCCTCTTTTGACTCGTTAACTGATAGTCCCCTATGTCTTGGATCTAGAATGATTAACACGAACGATTGCTTGGCGGAATCAAACAATCACAATAATAACAAGTAATCACAAACCGAAATCGATTAAACAACGAATAATAACTTGTTATTGATCAAAAGAACGTATTGGAAAGGTTACAGGAATGCTTTGTCGACAAATGGTGCAAGGGTTTCGTCAACCCTGGCTTAGAACCCGTATGGTTCTATTTATACTCAAAACTGACAGACTTAGCGACACTTAGCCAAGTGTCGCATACATTGGCCATGCGACACTTACTTAAGTGTCGCATACTATTCTAAAGACATTCTTGGTGACACTAAACAAGTGTCACCCAAAACTAAAACTTAAGTGTCGCTATTTATACATTTTCCATATAATTCAAATAACGACACATATAACTCGATAGACCAACTGACTGACACACAAAATGTACCAACAAACTCCCCCATGTCAGCAGCTTGGTCTTCAAAACTTCTTCAGCACTTCCAGTCTGCAGGGAAAGTTCCTCCTGCATGAACGCCTTGAGCTAAACAAACTGATACAACCTTCTGAAATCGTAAAGCTTCCGTCTTGAACTCTGGATGATAAGTAATCGGATTCGCTTGTAGAGCTTCAAGATCTTTCTTAGTAAGGTTGATCAGGCTCAACTGATCATATACCCGAATCTTTGTTGAATTGGCATTCCGCAATTCTTGCAGCTCAGTAACTGGAATATATACAATTTCAGCTTCCCCTGTGCTGCCGTCATATACCCAATACTTTAACCTTCTAAAAAAATCAAATGGAAGTTTCTCCAAAGGATTGTACTTCAAAGTCTTAGGAGATCTGAAGAAAACCTTAACCCAGGGCCTGTTGGTCGCAGGATTTATCCTGATCCTGTAGATATGTCTCGTCCCCAAGTTAGGTGTAATAACAATGAAATTTTTCGAATTAACCTCTTTTCTCAAAAAATTTTGAACATCTTTTGCGAGCTCATTATCAGTAGGATTGATAATATTCATTTGTGCTAATTGTAATAGCTCGCAATATGGCAAAGTACTCAGATGATTGAGACGTGTAATAAAGTACTGTAAGCCATCTAATCTATTCACAATAATCACTTTATTCTCCACATCATACTTCCAGCTGATGATAAGACCTTTTAGCTTACGCTTTCCAGCTTTGTACAACTTGCAGGTCTTCAACGTTTCTGACTCAGTAGCTGAAGTAGATGGAATATCATAAGATCTAGAAGCTGTAGGAGTAGAAGTATCCACTGTTGCAGCTTGTTCAATGTCAAGAACAGAGGCTGTTGACGGTTCAGGTTCCACCACTTCTTCCTTATTAGAAACCTCTAGTTCTTCTCCCATGAACACCTCATTTGGTTTAGCATCTGGTTTTGCGAATTCATCGTTAACCGTTTCCTGTTCAACTTCAACATTTACATCATCATCAAAAATAAACTCTTCTTCTTGCTCAGGTGCCGTATGATTATCCTCGTATATAATACTCCGTAGAACATCCAAATTGACTTGAGAATAATCAATATTGAGCGGAATCGGTTGACCTAGAATAAAATCAGAAGAAGCAAAATAATCCAAAGCAATATTTTCATTAATGTCAAAAGGATATACATTTTCAGGCTGGGGGGAGTCGTAGTTGATGTTTCCAAGTCACGCAGGCTTGACTCCCCCGAAACAGTAGCTACAGACTCCAACTCAAGAAGCCTAGACTCTAGACCTGGAATCCGAGCAACCTGAACCTCTAACTCAGCAACTCGAGCAGCCTTAATCTCTAAATCTTTTATCTGTGCAGCCTGAGCTTCAATAACTGCAGCTTGATCATCAAAGCACTTGTTCACTAGCTCTATTTGAGCTAGAAGCTGCTGAAGAACTGCAGGCTGTGGCTGTGGCTGCGTGTTAGTCTCAATCTCGATACCGAACCCACGTCGGTGGCGAATAAGTGGACGATCTGTATCAGTATCAGAATCCACCAAACGTGGTCTTTTGTCAGTCCTAGGGGGCACATGAACTCGCCCCTGGGACATCCTCCTCAAAATGCGTTTGAAACGCCGAGGATCTACCAGCTGAATTACCGCTAGAGTATCTGGTGGCGGCACCTCTCCTTCAGAATCTGCTGGGGTGGGACCACCATCATCATCACCTCCAGCATCCACATTCTGGATGTTCTCAATATCATCAAGCTGTTCCTGCACAGCAACATCAACAAAATCGTCATCATGCACCGGCTGCTCGGGAGCTGGTGCAACTATATCCAAAAATCCATCATTGGGTGGCGGCTGATAATTCTCATCTACGATATGGCCAAACAGCTCAACATCCAGTAGTTGTTGCTGACCCTTCGGTGGGGTCGCGCAATCACTAAAAACTCTTACCATCATCGGTTGTGGTAATAGCTGAGAAAGTGGATCGGCTGGAATCCCTAGATTCATGGAATTCAGAACCAACTGTACAAAACGTGGATACAAATACCACATATCATCTCCGCTCTGTATGTTGTCAATCATATTCTCGAAGATATAGCTGGAGAAGTTGTACGGTTTGTTGTTCACAAGAGCTAGTATCAAAGACACTGTAGCATAGCTCATTCCATCGTATCCAGATTTCCTTGGAGATAAACAAACGATAATAATGTGAGCTAAGTATCTCCAAACTCGGCTCAGATGCTACTTGCGATACTGATCTGATGGAATCTCAGGGTAACCCATCCTGGTCATACCACCAGCAATGAAAGTGTTGTCGAACTGCGATGGCATCTCATGGTCATCATCAAAATGTAAGACCTGTCGAATCGTGTCTTCAGTAACCACGATTTGATGACCAAGAACTGTCGTCAAAATCCTGCGCTGGTTATTTTCCGTGTTAATAACCGCATTCGTCCAGAAAGCGCTAACTTGATTCAAAAATACTGGAGGATTCTCAGTAATGGCGAAGCGAATCCTTGAGCGCTGGAGAAACTGAATCATAGGATGAAAGGGAACCAATTTGGCGTGCGTAGCATTGAGAAAAGCTACGATGTTGTGGCGGAGGTTGGTACGAGCAGCATATGCAACAAGTTCTGCAATCTAAACTGTAAAACAGCTGAACATAGACGAACAAATTGTTATAGAATAGGTTCAATTGTTACCGAAAAATGATATTAAAAATCTTACTAAATCTGAATTATTGGCGACACTTAATGAAGTGTCGCTTAATACTATGCGGCACTCACTGAAGTGACGCTAGCAATTCAGATAAAATTAAGAATGCGACACTTCGATGTCGCGGAGCAATTAAAATTTTGGTGGCACTTCGTTAAGTTTCGCATTAAAAATTGAAAATATGATATGCGGCACTTAGTGAAGTGATGTTAACAAACGAGGCGGCACTTAATGAAGTGACGCTAACGATCTGTGCGGCACTTAAAGAAGTGGCAAACAGTGCGGCACTCAATGGAGTGACTCTTAGTACTTCAAATTACCAATTTATGCGTCACTCAACGAAGTGACGCATTGAGTGTCGCAATGAAGGACACGAACCCAGATCGCGCATCCCAACCCAGAAATTTCGAAAACAAAAGTTGGGGTTTTTGCAAAACGCGATAACCAAAAGTTGTAGCATACAAAACGACCAATACGCACCCTTAATTTACACATTAAACATACAAATCAATCGTTAATTAACCCGTTTTATGTGAAACCCTAAACCCGTAAGTAAACATAGAAATTAAACGCAAATTACACGGTGAAAAGGGATAAAAGTTATACCAAAATGTGCGGAATGATGAGTAGAATAAGAGTATAAAGTCCGATCACGAAGAAACCACGCGAGAATCAACAAAAAATTCGAAAAACTTTCACATTGCAAGTGTCGCAGAGATGAACTGAAGTGACGCTAAGTATTGTGAAGTGACGCAAAGCAATTTGAAACAGTGAGAGAGGAAGTGCCGCGGTACGGGTATTTATATACCCAAACCCTAATAGGCGTCACTTCATGCGGCACTGTACGCGGCACTCACTGAGTGTCGCTAATCAGACACTAGACACTTAGTGAAAAATTTTAAAACATTTGTGATTCGACGCATTTCAATGTCGGTAGTTCGTATCGACAGTAATTTGCAACTTGAAGAAAATAACATAGAATAGAAAATCTTTTTGTAATTTTTCAAATAATGCAGGAATAAAAAATAAATTAAAAATGCAATAAAAAAAATGAAAACATAACACATTAAATAAGCTTAATAATTTTGGTAACTAGATTGTTTAGGGTCTGGTTAGGGATCATATCAGTATAACATGCAGTTATTTGGAAATGATAAGTGTTATTTCGATCATCAGTATATTTGTCCACTTTAAATTTACTTGACATATTTAAAACACCTTTTATAAAAATTATTTCAAAACGATCATCGGTATTGTTTGTCCACTTAAACATATTACACCCGTATCTGTGAGCTAACCTTTATTGTTAGTATGAATATTAATTTTGTGAAACCTATTATATGATATACTGATAAATTTTAGTAAAACTCATAACACTGCATATTTTACAAACAAGGTAGAGATTACAAGACCAAGTTTATCTAGGCTTTCTCGTAACATACACTTGATCTTTAAATTTAGGCATACATCAAATCTATTATGAAGATACTAGTGGCCCCAGATCTGTACATAGTACAACAGAGGGCCCCTTAGTATGAACAAAACAAGTTTGAGACTATTTGCATAACTAATGGATTCAGGTCTGTACGTGAGTATAACGATAGTCACCATTAGTTAAGCTAATAATCATATTATTACTATATGCCAATTTTACACGTATATAATAATTATGATAGCGTATGGTAGCACCTTCATTCATCAGTTAAGACTTATGTCATACATCATATAATAGTTTTCACAAAGTAGTAGACAAGTTTTAATATTACTTCTTACTCACTCACAGACCGGTGTGTATCATGCCTACAGATACATCATATGATGAAGCTAATGTTTATAAAAGCTGTGTTAAATATGCCAGATAAACCTACTGACATATCAAACATAAACCTTAAAAGTTCCATTTTTATGCATGTCACCCGATGTACTATCATATCCCAAGTTGTTTACAGACACAACCCAACGTCTTTTTATAAATTTAGCAATCTTGCATTTTCTTTAGTACTATCAAGTATAAAGAATGGCTATTGCCAGTGGTATATATATATATATATATATATATATATATATATATATATATATATATATATATATATATATATATTTTATGCAATAAATTATACAAAACAAAGTTCCAAGTTACAAATCACTTATGAGTGGGAGTGCTTCGAGTAAAACTTCATTGTGATAGAACAGACCCTAGTTTTCTCTCTCTAAAAATCGACGATCGAACCCCTTACCCTTTCTTTTGATTTTCGTCATCCTGATTCAAGTCTGAATTACGTAATTCATATTAATTCATTGTTTATTCAATGTTTTAATTTGTCTCCGTATAGATTCTTGAACTAGGTGTAGGATTTAATTTTATAGGGGTTTTCAGAAGTTGTTTTGAGCCGACATATAATCGTATTCTGGCCTACATAGCTTACACGTTAAATTGTGTTGGTTTGTTCTTGCCGACATAATCAAATATTGCATTGCATCATCGATTATTTTAATGTTTTGCCGACATGGTGTTTGCAATTGAATTAATTATTCATTGAAGATTTACCTTATTACTATAAGCATATATATTGGTTCGTTTTCAGATCTTGTTGTTGCCGACCAGATTTGTACGAGGTAATCATTGTGGTGGTACTAGGGTTTGTGGGGGAAGAAGATAACTAGCGGTATTAGGTTTTTGTAACTTGGGTTGTGGCCGACCATATTAGGGTTTGGATTAATTAATACTTGTGGTTTGAGGGTCGTTTCTTGTATTTGATTTGTTCTTTTTAATGACGGGGGAAAAGAGAGATGGAATACCTATTGCATCAAAAGTTAGCTTGGGTTCTAAATCTGTTAGAATGGTTGATGGTATATTGGTTGGTGCTGATGGACTTCCTGTTCCGTCTACCTATAATGGTGTGGAACATGATTCTAGTTCTAATGATAATACACCAATCAAAACAGGTGTATCATATGCTAGTGTCGTGAATGGAGGACCAAGTGAACCGAAGGTTAAATTTCGGTTACTTGAGACTCAGAATAGTACAGATAATGCGGATGTTCAGATCCTAATGTCTTCAGTTTTGAAAGCTAATGCACGTTTCAAGAACACTTTGTATGGATATTTTCTCGGTAAGAGAGTTGCGTTTCCTGTTGTTGAGAACTATGTTATGAATGTTTGGAAGAAATATGGCATCACAAAAGCTATGATGAATGCTCAAGGTTTCTTCTTTTTTAAGTTTGATTCTGAGGCAGGGTTGGATGGGGTATTGGAAAATGGACGGTGGTTTGTTCGAAAGATTCCAATTATTTTAAAAAAAGTGGTCTTCTACATCTTCTTTACTGAAAGAGGATCTTGATTCTATTCCGATTTGGGTCAAGCTTCATGGGGTTCCGATAGCTGCATTTATTGAGGATGGTTTGAGTGCTATTGCTACCAAGTTGGGTACTCCTCTTATGCTTGACTTGTATACCAGCTCTATGTGTTTAAACTCATGGGGTCGGTTGGATTTTGCCCGTGCATTGATTGATGTTAGGGATGATCGGGTTCCTAAGGATACTTTAGTTGTTTCTGTCCCGTTTGTGGAAGGTGTTGGGTATTCTTTACATACGGTTCGAGTTGAATATGAATGGAAGCCCCCTAGATGTAATACTTGTACGGTTTTTGGGCATGCTGCTGATCAGTGTCCAAAGCGGGTTCCCGATGCTCCAGATAACAAGGGTCCTGAGAAGGGTGGTAAAGGGGATGAGACAAAAACTGATGGATTTCAAACTCCGCGGAAACCATTCAAGGGACTTGAGGTTGGTAGTACAAAGAAAGTGGTTGGTGCACCTCCTAAAAAGGTGTTTGTCCCTAAAAAAACGACAACGGACGTTGCTAAGACAACAACTTCTAATTCGTTTGAGGCTCTTTCTAAGGAAGATATTATAGTTGACAATTATGCTTCTTCGATTCGAAAGAAGGGTAACCAACACGAGGATAGCGGGAAGAAAGTGGATTTTGCTGCACATACTGCGGTTCACATATTTGATATGGCTAATGAGGATGATAATGATGATGCGGATGATGAAGATGAAATTCTTAATCCTTTAGATAGTGAGATGGCTGATTTCATGAGTATTCATAATAGGAAAAGTGGTAAGAAGAAATGAGTCTTGTGGTTGTTGTTTGATTTATATTTGAGTCAAATTTGTTTAGTGGCTGTGTCCTTGTTATGTAGTCTTTTGCCTATGTAACGGGCTGTGGTGTGAGATTCACTCACATCCATTGTACTTAAATGTCTTTTGGGAATATATTCACCGGGTAATTTTACCCTTTAACCAAAAAAAAAAATCACTTATGAGTGGGATCTTTCATCCCAATCATTGAGACTAGCTCATCAAAACGAGACCTCGAAAAAGCTTTTGTGAAAATATCCGCATTTTGTTTGGAGGTATCTATGTGAATTAAGTCTATTAGGTGTTTCTCAAAGCAATCCCGTATTAAATGAAAACGTATCTCAATATGCTTTGTTTTTAGTGTTGTACGGGATTGCGAGTGATTGATATGGTAGCAGTGTTATCAATATGTATAGGAGTGAGAGTAAGAAGAAACCCGTAATCTCGTAGTTGGTGCTGAATCCAAAGGACTTGAGAGCAGCAACTGGCAGCAGCAATGTATTCGGCTTCTGCTGTTGAAGTGGAAACCGTAGTTTGCTTCTTGCACTGCCATGAGACTAACCGATTCCCTAAGAACTGACATCCTCCCGTAGTTGACTTCTTATCAATATTACATCCGCCATAATCAGAATCGGAGTAAGCAGTCAATTCGAAATTATCTTCATTAGAGTACCATAATCCAAGAGATGGTTTAAACTTCGGATAACTTATGATACGCTTGACTGCTTTCTCATGAGAAACCTTAGGTTTTGCCTGGAAGCGAGAGCATATGGACACAGCAAACATGATATCGGGTCTTAAAGCTGTGAGGTACATCAGAGAACCTATCATTGAACGATAGTCATGGAGATTTACATCGTCTTCATCCTCTGCCGGACCAAGCTTGTGATTTAACTCAATAGGGGTTCCGTAGGTTTTACAGTCAAGCATGTTATATCTTGTTAAGATATCGTTTATGTACTTGGTCTGATGAATAAAAATCCCCTCATCAGATTGCTCAACCTGTAAACCTAGGAAAAAGGTAAGCTCCCCCATCGAACTCATTTCAAACTTGTCCTTCATAATACCTTCAAAATCTTTGCACAAAACTTCATTCATAGACCCAAATATAATATCGTCCACATACACTTGAACTAGCAGCATATCATTCCCAGACTTTTTGAGGAAGAGAGTCCCGTCAATCTGTCTATGTTTAAACCCATTCTGAAGCAAATGTGTTGTAAGAGTCTCATACCATTGACGTGGCGCCTGGTGAAGACCGTACATAGCTTTGTCTAACTTGTAGACATACTCAGGATGTTTTGGTTCTTCAAAACCAGGTGATTGATTAACGTACACAACTTCACGAAGCTTCCCATACAAAAATGCAGATTTCATATCCAGTTGAAATAACCGAAATCCTTTATACGTTGCATAAGCCAATAATAATCGAATGGATTCCAATCGAGCTACTTGAGCAAAGACTTCATCATAATCAAGACCTTCAATTTGTTTGAAGACTTGAACCATGATGTTGTCAACGTGACAGCGTCTAGTTTTATTATTTATAAAGTACGGAAATATCAATTACTACTATCACACAACCAGGCAAGAATACCCGATCAGAAATAGTATAGTTCATGATAAGTCCAGGTCGAACACTAGGAAAGGGATTAAAAGAGATAATAATCTTATAAATTACTTTAATAGGGGGTTACGTTTTAGTTCCGTATGAACAAAGGTTTTTATAAAGTAAAACAAATAAACTAATCAAAACTAAGATTAAGACAAATAAACATAATAAACTAGAATTAAAACAAATAAATATGTACACATGGAAGGAACAAATAGTATGTAACACCTCCGCTCAGATTCATATATCCTGATTCAATTGCACATTAATTATCTAATTGTGATTTATTTTATATCAACTTAATACCAAATTCTTCAATGAATATTAAATTGAATGCAAACTAGCCAACGTTTCGGGTCCAACTAGGTTCTACAACTTAGGGTCCAACATAAAACACTGGTTCCAATGTCACAAGATGATCAGTCAATTGTGTGCCTTTCCCTAAATCATACATTAAGTATATCACGATCTATTACAATTATCCTATGGTATGACTCAACAATACCTACTAATAATTACTTATTAGTCTTGTTCATCTTAGGGATATTGATTACTAATTCTTAACCTATCAGACTCAACGTATTTAGCAATAACTATAAACCTAAGTTCATAATTATCAATGATTACTATTACCAAAGGAACTCAATCTCAATGATCATAATAACCACGTTAAGTAAGCAATCAATACAACACCAATAAACAAGGATTCACGGATAACATAATAGTCTTCAACTAAATAACTCAACAAACGTGCAAAAGAAATCATTCAATAATCATAATCTAAGATTTATTAAAACAAATACTACAAGTATCAATTCATCAAATAAGAACAGATCATAATATTAAATACTAAATTCTTCAATAATATTTAATAAAAGATTCAAACCATTATGACGAATCACTCGAAGATTGGTTGGAATGGATCCAACCGTCACTTCTGGTGCCTCCAAAATGTACCTACGACTCAAAAATATAAAAACCTAAACCTAAAAACTGATAAGAATCGTAAAAAAGTATATTACATTGTAAAAGTGTGTAAAGTATATATATATATGTCTCAAAACGTCTGGCTTAAACTGTTATTTATACTTGAAAACTTGGCCTTCTGACCGCCGGCTAAGCTGTTTAGCCGCCGGTCAGATTCATCTGTACACGGCTACCAACCGCGTTTCTTGCCGACTTGCATATATAGCATTTAGCCGCCGGCTATCAAGTTTGACCGCCGGCTAAATGGCATTTTCAGGGATTTAACCTAACGGGCTTGGACTTTAGCTTTGGGTCTCTTCATTTTTCCTTTTGGGCTTCTTGGTTCTCCTCAAATCCGAATTTAAACATTCTCATGGCCCAATTCTTCAATTCATTCATTATTTCCTTCAGCTTCACACGATTCTTTCAAAAATGCATCTTTTATATCATTATTCCACTGTTTTTCGTTCCTTTTTCATAAACGCTCCATTTCCACACCTAATTGTAAATATGAACGAAATCAATATATAATCTTAATTAAATGCAATAGAAACATCCAAGATTAGGGGTAAAATACTACTAAAATATAGTACTTTTGAGCGTTTATCAAACCACTAATCGAGCTTATTTCTTTATAACAACTCCTCTATCATCCTTCTTAACTCGAAATACCCATCTCGTACCAATAGGATGAGCATCCTTTGGTGCTTTAACTAATTCCCAAACTTGAAGCGTCTCGAATTGTTGAAGCTCTACTTGCATTGATTCAACCCAATTAGAATTTTTTAGAGCTTCAGTAACATTTTTGGGTTCAAACTGAGATAGAAAACAAGAACGAACCCTAGCTATAAGGCTAGTTAACTCAGTTGCAGTCTTACTTCGAGTTAAGATTCTAGCATTTGGATCACCTATGATGTTATCAGTTGGGTGATTCTTATGCACACGAGTTTGAGGAATGAGGTCAGGCACAATGACCGATTCCAAATTCGTATCATCTCCCCTATCTCAGGAGCATCTTCTTTGTCGAGTATAATACTCGTTTCTGTTAAAGACAATCTCCTAGGGGCATCATCATCTTCATCAAAATGCGTATAGAAATGAGACCTTTCCAACTCTTCTTCTTCTTCCGACAACACAGGTAAGTCTGGAAGAATTGGAATTTTAGAAGAAATAGGAACTGTTTTTGAAGTGGATGGAACATCGGTAGCCGGTACAGTAGTAGCATTAACAGGAGTGGGAACTGCAGCGGCTGGAGTAGGTGAAGTAGCAGTTGCCGGATTCGGTATTGGAGTAGGAGTAGGGTCAGGAGTGGGTGTAGGTGATGGAGTTGAGCTATCAGAGGAAAGATCAATTCCATGAAGTAATGTCACTACTTCTGCAACCAGATCTTCTTCAGGACGATTAAAAGAGTTGAACACGTCATCGTATTTAAAGAACCACTCAGGACCTATTCCTTGAGGAGGCTCAGTGTAACGCAAACACTTGACTTCAAAATGCTTCTCAATCCGTTTAGTTGATTTATTGTAGACACTTTTGTTCGGAGAATTTACAGAAAAACCAAGAAAAATTCCCTCGGTAGCTTTATCACCAAACTTAGAGACTTTATCCTTCGTAATCATTATCATACAGGGACATCCAAACGGTTCTAAAAATTGCAGATTCGGCATACAGTTGTTGAAAAGTTCATAACTCGTCTTATTCTTCTTCTTAGCCGTGAGAACCAGATTCTAAACATAACAGGCGGTGTTAACTGCCTCAGCCTAGAAAATGATAGGCAACTTGGAATCCGCTAACATAGTTCGAGCTGTCTCGATGATGGTTCTATTCTTGCGTTCAGCAACCTCATTCTGTTGTGGAGTTCTTGGAGCACTGAATTGATGTTTAATACCCTTAGACGCACAGTACATCTCGAGAGTTGAATTCTTGAATTCGGTTCCATTATCACTTCGCAATCTCTTCACCCGTAAGTTGATTAAATTAGCCAGCTTATCAAACAAGTACACTAAAATGTCGGCAGCTTCATCCTTTGATGCTAGAAAATAAACCCAAGAAAATCTTGAGTAGTCATCCGTAACCACCAGACAGTACGATCTTCCACCTATACTCTTGGTTGAAATTGGACCAAACAAGTCCATATTCAACAATTCTAATGGTGCAGCAATGGAATTCACTAACTTAGACTTATGGGACTTCTTATGGAATTTTTCCTTGTGACACGAAACACAGTCATCTTTTATTGAGAATGACTGCTTGGGAACTCCATTCACCAGATCATTCTTAACTAAGTAATTCATTTTGCGGAAATGAATATGTCCCATTCGTCTGTGCCAAAGTAGCGATTCCTTTTCTGAAGCCTTTGATAAAAGACATGTATATTCGTTAGATGTCTCAACGGTTCGCATATTCAAAATATAAGTATCATTTTTTCTTGGTGCACGCATCAACACCCATTCTTCCGGAATTACGAACCCTGGCTTCAGAATTGCACATTCTGTATCTGTGAATGCTGTAGTATATTTCTTATCACAAACTTGTGAGACACTTAGCAAATTATCCTGAAGCTGTTCCACATAGTTAACTTTCTCAAAGCTTACTTTTCCATTTGTAAGCGTTCCCTGACCAGTAATTAACCCACCAGTATCTCCTGCAAATGCAACATTGATGATCCCAGTTAAAGATCTTAGTATGTATTACTTTGATTGATTATTAATAAGCTTACGGAATAGTTTATTAATAACTTGAAGAACAAACTTTGTATATAATAGAAAATCTAACCAAAAGCTTCAATATTATTATTAATAATACGAACACACAATCGTGTTAGGGTTTACAACCTTGAAGCTAAGAACTAGAATGAATTGTGTCATCCAGGGTTTTACAGAATCTTTATTTATAACATATAGAGTCCTTTACAGAATCAAACATATTAGGAATCCTCATCTACTCCTAATATAACTCTAACCAACTTTATCTAACCAACAGTGGTTGTCTATAGTACTAACAGGGTTAGTACTCGTATATTACTAACAGAGGTTGAATATATACACAATACAAGTTACACGTTCAACAGTGGCACTGTTAGACTAAAACTAATTGACAGTGGCACTGTCAATACAAAAACTCTAACAGTGGTGAACTTCTTCTAACAGCGGCACAAAACTTGTATTCTGAGCAGGTCTCAACAATCTCCCCCTAAACTTGATCATTATCAGCAATGAATCAAGTTTCTTCATCTTTCTTTTCATCTTTCTGAGTTTGATTCTGTTTTCTCCTTCTCTCCTCCTCTCTCATTCTTTCCAACTCCATTCTTTTATGGAACTGATTGAGCACCATATATAAAGCATTAAATGCTCCTTCTGAAATCAATGTAGTTCTCAGTTGAAATGCAAGCACATTTCTTAGAGTCTGAGTTCCCAGAACATATCTTCTTTCATCAAGCATGTAGATTGACATTCCACTTCTGAATAGAATCATATGAACTCCAGCTCTAACAAAATGTCTCCATGTATTCACATCATCAATACAATTTAAAAACAAATTAGTGAATGGCTCAGGCTCAAACAGCATATTCAGACATCTTCCCAATTCTCTTTCCATAATCACCAGTGAAGCTTGCCTATCTCCTTGACTGTTTAACTCAAACAGATCTAGAATGTCTAATCTATTCACATTCTTAAGCACATCAGCAACAGATACCAAAAATTGCTCATTCCCATTCTCTCTAACAATCTTGATCTGTTCTTTATCACCATCAGCAACTTTTGATTTTATCTCTTTCCATTCAATTATCTTTGAAGATCTATCATGATTGATGTGAATATTTTCTTTATAATCCTTCACTTCTTTGATATATTTCTTCAACTCTTCTGCATCTCTCTCTAAATATGGAACTACATTATCAGAAGCAAGAACTCCATTCCATCTGCTCTTTATATTTTGATCAGAAAGCCTTTTTAACTCTCTTTCTTTGGCTTCTATATCTTCTTGCTCTTTCTTTTCAATTCTCTCTTGCTCCTCTCTTCTCACTTGCTCAGCAATTTTCTTTCTATCCTCAGCCAACTTTTTCTTAATAAATTTATCTTTCTGAATCCTTTTCTCAAAATCATCCTTCTCCTCATTCTGATATTTTTCATAAGCTCTTTCCAGTTTCTCTACATCCCACCCTTCAAGCATACTTTTTGGTGCATATATATCACCAAGAATTTTGAGTAAATCCTTTTTCCTCTGAGCTGCAGTTGGTGGTTTGTTTCTTTTCTTTTCAAGCTCAGCTTGTCTTTTCAGTCTTGCCTTTTCTTCATTAGCTTGTTTAAGCTTTGCAAACCCTGGATCCAAACCATCATTACCAACCTTTTTGTTGATCATGTGTGACACCCGTCAAATTAGGACTAGAATTTAGTGCCTAATCAAGTTTTAATACATGCAATTAGTTCTGTGTTAGGCTAATTAATGTATCAATTATTATATATATTGTTGAATATATATCTACAATTATGCGGTTTGTTTAAATCGTACAAGTTTCAAATCGAATGAATTTCGATACAATAAATACGGACGTTGGTGAACAATTTTATTCAGTAATACAAATATTATTTAATAACTCAATTTTATTTAGAATATTATTGTGATAATATTTCGTATTCATTCGTATCGTACAAACCGAACTTTCACAGTTTAAAATATTTAAACAATATGTCGCGTAATAAATCGTATTTTAAAACTTATAATAAAAATGTAAATAATTATTTGACGTTAAACGACGGAGAAAATGAACACCACGCAGAGCGCGGGGCGAAAACCGAAAAGTGGGGATAACCTCCCACTTCTCATTTTCTTTCCTCATTTCTTTCACTTTCTCCTTTCCTCTCTCTCTTTTTCCTCTCTTTTTCTTTCAACTCACCAAACACACCAAACTCACAAAATCGACAAATAACACCACGAAACGCAATCGTATCATCAATATTTTTTAGAGATTCACGATCACCTTGCGACGATCTACAACGCTATCTTTCCGGATTTTCATTTCGGCAATTTGTAAGTTTCCGACAAAATCCCGAAATCTCTCGATTCTTAGTATTTTTCATTTGTGGTTGTTATTATAACTAGTATATGTCCAATACAATGTATAGAACACGAATTTATAGCCTAAAAACGAGTCTAAAACGGATTTTTGGCCGGAAATATCGTGACAGCCGGACTTTCTGGGCTGGTGTTCATCCGTGCGACACAAGCCTTGTGTCGCATGTTGTGTCGCATTTTGGCTTTTGTGTCGCATAAAATTCATTGTGTCGTACCTTATGTCGTGTCAGATAATTAGTGTCGCAAGTCTTGCGACACAACCACTATGTCGCATACCCCATACGACACAATCACTATGTCGCTGTTGAATCAGCATCTCGCAACTATGCGACACAACCCTTGTGTCGCATAGATATTGTGTCGCACTCTTATGCGACACAACCCTTGTGTCGCATAACCACTTTTGTGTCGCATTATTGTGTCGCATAAAACAGCAGGATTTCAAAATACAATTTCACTAAGTGTCGAACTTATACAACTTCAACCCGCTATACAATACGACTTTTCAAACACTATGAGACATACTTTTCAAGGTTAACATTTCAAATCATAATGAGAACATTGAAATATTTAAATTTCAACGACCACCAACGGGCCGTACAAGTTTTCACAACCTTCCGTAAAATCAAACAAGTCGTTGTAACTTGTGTCAATTCAGTCAAACAAGTCGCAGTAACTTGTAACTACTCAATCAACCAAATCGTAGTAATTTGGACATGTATACATAGTTGTATAACAACTACAAAGGTAGTCCTTTGGGATACCTGTACAATTAATAACAATTCAAGTGTCGTGGACACATTCAGGTTTCAAGTCTTTGGACACCAACTCACAGCTAATTACTTCGAGCTTATTAAATTAAACACTTCAAGACTCAGGTGAGTTTCATAGCCCCATTTTCACTACTTTTACCAGGGGTGTGATATTACTACTTCATTTTGCTTTACAAGTAGAACGCAAGTGCCAAACTTCAAATACTACATGAGTTTCAAGCTAATCAATTTAAAGTCCTCCATAGCATAGTCTCTAGTATTTTATAGCGTGAATGTTAGTATATGATATCATATGGGATTGACAATCCTCATCCGGGTTAGCACGCACTAACCGGTCAAACGGATGTATTAGCATTTGGGAAGACGAGTGTGGATTAGACACTCGTAGGAGGCATTTCAAGTTAGGTTTCCTTAATTGGGCCTGACAAATCAAGTTAAGCTCAGACTATGTGCTCATGGACAGTATAACTTTTATTTTGCTTAATTGCATTTTAAATTCAATATAAATCTTGCGGTTCTGACAACTATACATTGACATACAAACCTGTGAGCTCACCAGTGATTTCGCTGACCCATTTTAGTATTTATCACAGGTATCCAGCAGTAGGTTGGCTGCACAAGCAGGAACTATTAGCTCGAGTCAGCATTCATACAACTAGAGATTGGATTGCATTATTATATTTTGTAAAAGTAATTATGCTATGTAATCTCTCAATTTCAGGAATCGAGCTAATGTAACTATATTTTGATGTAAACAATTACTTTATCTATACAAGTTTAAAATGACGCATATAGTGGTCGTTCATTATATCTTATGTGCTTTGTATATTGATTAGTGACACCCAAATCGAGCTTCCGCATATCATTAAATTTGGGGGTGTCACAGATTGGTATCAGAGCCTAAGGTTATAGTGAACTAGGTTGCATTTAGTGGGCCTAGACTATGACCGTTAGGCAGTATTCCTTATTAGTTATGACTAGTTCTGGGATTACATCATACGACTTTAATTTAACATAGCCTGATCAACTATGTACAATTAAAGAAAGATGATGTGAGACCTGAAAGAGTTATGTTGAACAGGAATGCATTAGTTGACTCTGACCTCGAGAGAAACGGGACTCAAAACACGTCTGTGCTAGACACTCAATAGATTATTATGTGATATACATATATTTACATGAATAGACCTCATTACAACTTTAGGCTATATTATATTATTTGAATAGGGTTAATGTACAAATTCGTTACTGTACTTTGCCAAAATGTTCATTTGGGTTACTGTACTTTTAAATTATGCAATTGGATTACTGTACTTTGTAAAAGTGTTCAATTAGGTTACCAAATTTTCGCCATAGTTCAATTAAGTTACTGTACTTGTAAAAATGTACATAACAATGTGCAATTGGGTCACTAAACTTTTAACCAAAGTTAAGCAAAAATAGACGTGGTGACAGTTTTTGAAAGTACAGTAATCCAATTGCATATTTTAAAAGTACAGTAACCAATATGAACATTTTGGCAAAGTACAATAACGAATTTATACATTAACCCTATTTGAATATTGGCCTCTTTCTCTCTAACGTTTTATCTCGGAATGACAAACACACCACCAAATTCATCGCACTCGGACTAGTATCTCACTTCCTTTCTTTGTTCTTTCTTACTCAGTATCATGCCTCCTCGTCGTCAAATTACCCTTAGCGAAGCTGAGATCGCGGGAATAATTGCCCGCAGTGTGACCGAAGCCTTGGCTACCCGAACACCACCCGGTAGCGAAGACACAGCAACCAATACTCCACCACCCAAACCTTGCTCCTATAAGGACTTTCTTAGCTGTAAACCGCTATACTTCAAGGGCACGGAAGGTGCCATTGGCTTAATCCGTTGGATTGAGCGCATGGAATCTGTTTTCAGTCTCTGCGATTGCACTGAGAACAACAAGGTCAAATTCGCTGCTTACACCTTTCAGGAAGGTGCACTCACGTGGTGGAAAACCCACGCAAACTCCGTAGGTCTTGAAGTTGCAAATCGACTTCCTTGGGCCGAACTGAAGAAGAAGCTGACAGAAAAATACTGTCCTGAAGAAGAATTGCACAGGCTGGAGGAAGAATTCTAGCACCTGGCAGTGCAGGGAAATGATGTTGCTGAATATACCACCAAATTTCAGCAGTTTGCTTTATTGTGCCCGAGTTTGGTCGAACTAGAAAGTAAGGGCATTAAGAGATACATTCGTGGACTCCCCGAGAACATCCAGGGAAACGTCGCCTCATCCAAACCAACCACCACTGAGAGTGCCATTCGATTGGCCCACGAACTCATGGCTCTAGTTGTCAGTCGTGAGACCTCCAACACCTCATCCTCCAACAACAACAAACGCAAATCCACTGAACACCACCACAACTCAAACAAGAAAAACAACGCCATCCAAGTCTACACCTCAAACTCGGAACCCACCCGCAGCTACACCGGGGACAGGCCTTATTGTCCCAAGTGCAACTATCACCATTTTGGTCAGTGCAATACTCCTTGCAACAACTGCAGGAAGTATGGGCATTCGACCAAGGATTGCCGAGCCCCCAAATCCAACAACAACCCCTCTGACAAAAATGCCCGACAACCTAAGTCCTGCTACGAATGTGGAAACCCAGGACACTTTAGGGATTCTTGCCCAAAATTGAAGAATAAGGGCAGCAACAACAACAACCACCGCAACAACAACAGCGCCAAAAGTAGCGCCTTCGTGATCAACTCAGGGGACGCCCGTCAGGACCCGAATGTGGTCACGGGTATGTTCCTCCTCAACAATTTAACTGCTTCTATTCTGTTTGATACTGGTGCCGATAGGAGTTTTGTTTCCGATGAATTTTGCCCTCTACTTGACATTACACCTGTTGCTTTAGACGTTAAGTACACCGTAGAGCTAGCAAATGGCAAATTGATAGAAACCAATAGTGTGATACCTAATTGCACTTTAAATCTAGCCGACGAAATCTTCTCCATAGATCTTATGCCTGTTGAGATAGGAAGTTTCGATGTCATCGTGGGCATGGACTGGTTATCCAAACATCACGCCGAAATCATTTGCTACGATAAAATTGTTCGCATACCTCTCGCCGTCAGTAGGACCCTGATCATACAGGGGGAGACCGGTGGGACGAGGCTTAACATCATCTCTTGTCTTAAAACCCGGAAATTTCTGAGAAAGGGTTATCCATCAATCCTCGCGCACATCATGGAGAAAAAGTCAGAGGAGAAGCGACTTGAGGATGTTCCAATTGTTCGAGACTTTCCAGAAGTCTTTCCTGAAGAACTACCTGGTCTACCACCACCAAGACAGGTTGAGTTCTCAATCGATCTTGTACCAGGTGCTGTGCCGGTGGCCCGAGCACCATACCGCTTAGCTCCATCCGAACTTCAGGAGCTGTCCACCCAGTTACAGGAACTCCTGGAACGAGGGTTTATCAGGCCGAGTTCTTCACCTTGGGGAGCTCCGGTCCTATTTGTTAAGAAGAAAGATGGTTCTTTTCGAATGTGTATCGACTATCGAGAGTTGAACAAGTTAACTGTCAAGAACCGGTATCCACTTCCTCGAATCGATGATTTGTTCGACCAACTTCAAGGGTCGAGTTGTTATTCAAAGATTGATCTCCGATCCGGTTATCACCAACTGCGTGTCCGCGATGCCGATATTCCAAAAACCGCTTTCAGAACCCGTTATGGGCATTACGAATTTCAAGTGATGCCATTCGGACTAACAAACGCACCGGCTGTATTCATGGACCTTATGAATCGGGTGTGTAAACCTTACCTTGACAAGTTTGTCATTGTCTTTATCGATGACATTCTCATATATTCACGAAACAAAGAAGAACACGCGCAACATCTCAAAACCATCCTTGAACTACTTAAACACGAGGAGCTCTATGCCAAGTTCTCTAAATGTGAGTTCTGGATTAAAACCGTTCAATTCCTTGGTCACGTGATTGACAGTCAGGGGATTCACGTCGACCCGTCAAAAATCGAGGCTATCAAAGACTGGCAATCGCCAACCACTCCGACCGAAGTACGGCAGTTTTTAGGACTGGCCGGATACTATCGACGATTCATTGAAAATTTCTCCAAGATAGCCATACCACTCACGACGCTGACCCAGAAAGACAAAAAGTTTGACTGGACTGATAAACAAGAGTCGGCATTCCAACTCTTAAAGCAAAAGCTTTGCAGTGCTCCTATTCTATCATTACCCGAAGGCACCGATGACTTCGTGGTATACTGCGATGCTTCTCATCAAGGTCTCGGTTGTGTGCTCATGCAACGAGACAAAGTCATAGCTTATGCTTCCCGACAGCTCAAGATTCATGAAAAGAATTACACCACCCACGACCTCGAGTTAGGAGCTGTCGTTTTTGCCCTCAAAATCTAGAGACATTACCTTTACGGTACCAGATGTACAATCTTTACCGACCATAAAAGCCTTCAACACATATTCGATCAGAAGGATCTCAACATGAGGCAACGTCGATGGGTCGAGTTGCTTACCGATTACGACTGCGAACTCAAATATCATCCAGGCAAAGCAAATGTTGTTGCTGATGCCCTCAGTCGAAAAGAGCGAGTGAAACCACTTCGGGTTCGAGCCCTTAGTATGACCATTCACAACAATTTAAACATTCAAATTCTCACTGCTCAACTCGAAGCCTTAAAACCCGAAAATGTCAAAGATGAAGCCTTGCGGGGCATGGATAAACAATTCGAAATCAGACCTAACGGGATTAGGTATTTCTCAAACCGAATCTGGTTGCCTAAATTTGGGAACCTACGAGACTTGGTGATGGATGAAGCTCACAAGTCTAAATATTCTATCCACCCGGGGTCCGATAAAATGTACCACAGTATCAAGGACTTCTACTGGTGGCCGAACATGAAATCTGAAATCGCCACCTATGTCAGCAAATGCCTTACTTGCTCCAAAGTCAAAATCGAATATCAAAAACCTTCTGGTTTACTTCAACAACCCAATCTTCCTGAATGGAAATGGGAACAAATTGCCATGGACTTCATAATCAAACTACCCAAATCGTCGAGCGGTTGCGATACCATTTGGGTGATCGTGGATCGTCTCACAAAGTCTGCTCACTTCCTGGCAATCAAGGAATCCGACAAAATGGAACGCCTCACCAACATTTATCTGAAGGAAATCGTGACCAAACACGGTGTTCCAATCTCAATTATCTCCGATAGAGATAGTCGTTTCACTTCACAATTTTGGCAATCACTTCAAAAATCTCTGGGTACTCGACTTGATATGAGTACCGCATACCATCCTCAAACCGACGGCCAAAGTGAACGAACCATTCAAACACTGGAAGACATGCTACGGGCCTGCGTAGTAGACTTCGGTGTAAACTGGGAAAAACACCTACCATTGTGCGAGTTCTCGTACAACAACAGTTATCATACCAGCATCAAAGCTGCACCTTTCGAGGCACTGTACGGTCGTAAGTGCCGGTCACCTATCTGTTGGACTGAAGTTAGGGATAGCCAACTCACAGGTCCAGAAATCATTCACGAGACGACCGAGAGAATCGTCGAAATTCAAAACAAACTCAAAGCCGCGCGAGATCGTCAGAAAAGTTATGCTGACGTAAGGCGCAAGCCACTCGAGTTCCAGGTTGGGGATCGAGTTCTACTCAAAGTATCGCCTTGGAAAGGCATAATCCGGTTTGGCAAACGAGGGAAGTTAAATCCCAGATACATTGGACCATTCGAGATCCTCGAAAGGATTTGTCCAGTGGCATATCGATTGCAGCTGCCATCCGAACTCAGCAGCGTGCATCCCACTAAATCTGAAGAAGTGTCTGTCTGATGAGACACTTATCATTCCACTCGATGAAATTCGAGTCGACGAAAAACTTCACTTTCTTGAGGAACCCGCTGAAATCATGGACCGTGAGGTCAAACAACTTAAACAAAGTCGTATTCCCATCGTCAAAGTTAAATGGAATTCGCGGCGCGGTCCGGAATTCATCTGGGAACGGGAAGACCAAATGCGACTCAAGTACCCTCAACTCTTCACTGATTCAACGTCAAACACAACTTCAACATAAATTTCGGGACGAAATTCTTCTAACAGGGGGAGAATGTGACACCCGTCAAATTAGGACTAGAATTTAGTGCCTAATCAAGTTTTAATACATGTAATTAGTTCTGTGTTAGGCTAATTAATGTATCAATTATTATATATTTAGTTGAATATATATCTACAATTATGCGGTTTGTTTAAATCGTACAAGTTTCAAATCGAATGAATTTTGATACAATAAATACGGACGTTGGTGAACAATTTTATTCAGTAATACAAATATTATTTAATAACTCAATTTTATTTAGAATATTATTGTGATAATATTTCGTATTCATTCGTATCGTACAAACCGAACTTTCACAATTTAAAATATTTAAACAATATGTCGCGTAATAAATCGTATTTTAAAACTTATAATAAAAATGTAAATAATTATTTGACGTTAAACGACGGAGAAAACGAACACCACGCGGAGCGCGGGGCGAAAACCGAAAAGTGGGGATAACCTCCCACTTCTCATTTTCTTTCCTCATTTCTTTCACTTTCTCCTTTCCTCTCTCTCTTTTTCCTCTCTTTTTCTTTCAACTCACCAAACACACCAAACTCACAAAATCGACAAATAACACCACGAAACGCAATCGTATCATCAATATTTTTTAGAGATTCACGACCACCTTGCGACGATCTACAACGCTATCTTTCTGGATTTTCATTTCGGCAATTTGTAAGTTTCCGACAAAATCCTGAAATCTCTCGATTCTTAGTATTTTTCATTTGTGGTTGTTATTATAACTAGTATATGTCCATTACAATGTATAGAACACGGATTTATAGCCTAAAAACGAGTCTAAAACGGATTTTTGGCCGGAAATATCGTGACAGCCGGACTTTCTGGGCTGGTGTTCATCCATGCGACACAAGCCTTGTGTCGCATGTTGTGTCGCATTTTGGCTTTTGTGTCGCATAAAATTCATTGTGTCGTACCTTATGTCGTGTCAGATAATTAGTGTCGCAAGTCTTGCGACACAACCACTATGTCGCATACCCCATACGACACAATCACTATGTCGCTGTTGAATCAGCATCTCGCAACTATGCGACACAACCCTTGTGTCGCATAGATATTGTGTCGCATAGATATTGTGTCGCACTCTTATGCGACACAACCCTTGTGTCGCATAACCACTTTTGTGTCGCATTATTGTGTCGCATAAAACAGCAGGATTTCAAAATACAATTTCACTAAGTGTCGAACTTATACAACTTCAACCCGCTATACAATACGACTTTTCAAACACTATGAGACATACTTTTCAAGGTTAACATTTCAAATCATAATGAGAACATTGAAATATTTAAATTTCAACGACCACCAACGGGCCGTACAAGTTTTCACAACCTTCCGTAAAATCAAACAAGTCGTTGTAACTTGTATCAATTCAGTCAAACAAGTCGCAGTAACTTGTAACTACTCAATCAACCAAATCGTAGTAATTTGGACATGTATACATAGTTGTATAACAACTACAAAAGGTAGTCCTTTGGGATACCTGTACAATTAATAACAATTCAAGTGTCGTGGACACATTCAGGTTTCAAGTCTTTGGACACCAACTCACAGCTAATTACTTCGATCTTATTAAATTAAACACTTCAAGACTCAGGTGAGTTTCATAGCCCCATTTTCACTACTTTTACCAGGGGTGTGATATTACTACTTCATTTTGCGTTACAAGTAGAACGCAAGTGCCAAACTTCAAATACTACATGAGTTTCAAGCTAATCAATTTAACGTCCTCCATAGCATAGTCTCTAGTATTTTACAGCGTGAATGTTAGTATATGATATCATATGGGATTGACAATCCTCATCCGGGTTAGCACGCACTAACCGGTCAAACGGATGTATTAGCATTTGGGAAGACGAGTGTGGATTAGACACTCGTAGGAGGCATTTCAAGTTAGGTTTCCTTAATTGGGCCTGACAAATCAAGTTAAGCTCAGACTATGTGCTCATGGACAGTATAACTTTTATTTTGCTTAATTGCATTTTAAATTCAATATAAATCTTGCGGTTCTGACAACTATACATTGACATACAAACCTGTGAGCTCACCAGTGATTTCGCTGACCCATTTTAGTATTTATCACAGGTATCCAGCAGTAGGTTGGCTGCACAAGCAGGAACTATTAGCTCGAGTCAGCATTCATACAACTAGAGATTGGATTGCATTATTATATTTTGTAAAAGTAATTATGCTATGTAATCTCTCAATTTCAGGAATCGAGCTAATGTAACTATATTTTGATGTAAACAATTACTTTATCTATACAAGTTTAACATGACGCATATAGTGGTCGTTCATTATATCTTATGTGCTTTGTATATTGATTAGTGACACCCAAATCGAGCTTCCGCATATCATTAAATTTGGGGGTGTCACATCATGTCATGGACCTTTTGAGCAGACAACCCTTGACCTTTTACAGCCATATCATTCAGCATCTGTGCAGCTTTTTGTGATAAGGTTACCACACTAAAGTCTTCTAGTATAACATCAACATCAGGACCTTCCTTTTTCTTAGACTCAACTGCCATTCTTAACATTCTCTCATCATGCTCTTCTTGAGCTCTCCTTGCCTCATCCGAATCAATTGGAGGCTCTACAACCTTCTTAACCTTTCTCTCTTCTTTCAATTTTCCCTTACCTTTGTCCTTAGAATCAATCTTTGGAAGATCAGACTTAGGTTTGGGTTGTTGTGTAGGTTCTCTTATTGTAACAGGCACTTCTAGAGCCCTGGTAGTAGTCGTTGCTGTAGATGTGGTGTAAACTGGAGTAACAGTAGTTGTGACAGTGGTTGTGGGAATATTTGAAGTGTTAACAGAGGTTGATATAACAGTGGTTGATTTTGTGATAACAGGGTAGGAATTGTAGTAACAGGGGTTGTATTAACAGGGGTTACTGTTGAAGTACCAACAGTGGTAGATACTTCAACAGGGGTAGATACCAGACTACTAGCTGGGGTAGAAACACTACTAGCAGTGGTCAAAGATTGAATTTCAACAGGGGTTTGTACCTTAGCAGAGGCAGACTTTCTCTTTGGAATTGATTTCTTTCTATTATAAATCTTCACACTTTCTTCCTCTTTAGCTTCAGGTTTTGATTCTATAAACTCCCCCTCAACCTCTACATCATCAGCTTCCATCTCCTCTGTTTCGACAGATTTATCATCCTCATTATCACTCTTTTCAGCATACACCAACCTATCACTAAAACTTACTCTTTTGCAAATATCAAGATTTGCTCCCATAACATCCCAGAAATACAATTAGCCACAGCCTTAAAAGGTAATCCTTTGTTTAATGGAAAAACATTTAAAGCTGGACCACTTTGTATATTATCATCTGCAATATTTTCACTTGTTTGAACATTTTCTCCCACATACACCACCATTCTCCTATCATGCTCAGCATCCACCATCTGTTCATCCATGCCTTCATTAATCACATAATCTGAGACATTCAATTCATCTTCAACAACTCTATCATCCTCATCATTAAACTCAGGTATATCCATGAAGCTAATATCACCTGCACCTCCAGTATCACCATCATTGTCATCATCTTGACCATCTGAATCATCACCATTATTCTTCTTATCTTTAAGCATATCATGCTACTCATTATCATCTTTATTCTCCCCCTTGCCTGAAGATTCTCCAATGGTAGTAGCAGGCAACAAAACTTTATCAACTGCATCTTCAACAACTACCAATCTGTTTTGTAAATCAATAATTTCTTCCCTCTGCTTCTTTATCAATGCATCCTGGGCAGCCAACATAACATGTTGCTTCCTTCTCAAAGCTCTTTCCTTTTCAAACTTAGTCCAAATCAACTTGACATCATGTACCAGATCAGCAATAGTCAATTCCCTAGTTACATCACTAGCCTCATCAACATTGGAGTGTGACCTCCTAGATGAATCATTGACTACATCTGCCACTGCAGATGTCCCTTTGTTATTGGTACTGGGACCTACGTTTGAATCATCACCCATAGGTTCATCAAGTATAGTTGCCTCTGGTTGGGTCTTATTGATGTTACCACTATCCTGCCCTGCCAGTGGGCTAGAAACAGTAGTGGCAGCCCTTCCAGAATGAACATTTTCATCAAGTATGTTCACCTGTTGTGGTAGAACATTGGACTGAGACTGTGGAGAAATAGGAATCTCCATAGCCTGTTTAGCCTTCTTGGATTTCTTGGCTTTACTTTGGGTAGGCTGTTGGTTCCCTTGTTTTCTTTTGGTGCCACCTCCTGATGTGTGTTCAGAACCAACTTGTGTTGTTGGCTTGTCATCATTTGGTCCAGGTAGTGTTGGTAATACACCACCAGTGGCAGAAGGAGCAACTAACATTGTAGAAAATAATGCAGTTTCCTTCTTGGAAAAAGTATTTTAATACTGTTTCATGGCTCTAATAGTCCTCAAGGATAGAGTAGAACTAACTATTACACTATCCTCTGCTGACAATTGAGTATTCAACAAAAGTTGAACAAATCTAGGGTACATAATGAATGTATCACCCTTTACATTCCTAATCATATTATCTAAGATAAACCTAAACATATTAAATTTAATACCCTGTGCCAAGCAGATAATAGGATATGCAATACTAGAACTAAATTCATTAAAACTAGTTCTCTTTTGTGACAAACATACCAGAAAAGTATGAATGTAGAACTTCCACTGAGGACAGAACCATGACTTCAAGAAAGTATATTCTGATCTTGCTTTACCCGAACCTTCATACCCCATATCATTAATACCTTTAAACAAATCATCTCTTGATAATTCCAGAATTCCTCCTTCATCATCAAACTGCAGAAGTTCTCTAAGAACAATCTCAGTCACCATTACCTTCTTACCCTTGACAGTGGAATGAATGTGAGTAATTCCATTAACATTCCCTTCCTTAGCATTCTGCCAGAATTCTTGAATGTGAGATCGTATCAATCTTGGAGCGATAGTAAGGGCATAAGTAACTGGACAGTTACTCAAGAAATCGATAATAGGGTGAAAATAATCATCTGCAATTTCTTTGTTCAAGAAAGCCCTCATATTGTGTTCAGAATGAACACTTAGAATAGAAGTACCAGAATCAGATGAAGATGACGATGCCATTGATGAAATTGATGAAAGAACGAAGAGCGATGTACAATAAGCAAATCCAAACAAGAACGATTATTGAAGGGTTTTGAAAATTTTGAAAGCGTAATTGACAAAGTGAAGTATTTGAGTATTTATATGATGACAGTTGTGACACTCCTCCAAATTAGGTATATAATTATACTTAATTACATGCATTTCTTACGCTAATTCCCTGCGATTGTTTTAAACTAAACTTATGATGTGATGTCAGTCTAGCGAGCCCTAAACAATAATAACAAAAGTATTACATGATACGTAGTTATTTATAAATTACGTACAAACGTATCGGAACGAACCCGACAAAATAAATAACGAAAGTTGGTGACAAAATATATAATTAATAATTCGATTATTAATTACGAGTATTTATATATATCTATAACATATAGATAAAGTGGTTCTAATATACGTTTAACATAAAACGTATTATAACACGAACAGAAACAATTCTAAAACGCGCATACGACGTCAAATCATAAAAATGCAAATTTTCTCGTTCATTTGGAAGAAGTTAGAACATTACTTCAAAATATGAAATCCTAAATTTACTGAAAATTTGCGCTCAATTAACTGCGCGCAGTAAAATGTACAAAAATGTACAACTATCAAAAATAATGATAACCTCATTATTCTGAAAATATATTACGAACCAGGAGAGCATCTACAAAATAAAAATATAAAATGTTAAATTTTATATTGCTATAATTATACCCGTACTCGAGATTGGTGGGACAAAAATCCCACCAACCTACAATAATGCAGAGACTGATGGTTTTTAAAACCATACTCCCTCCCATCTTTCTGTGATCTTCGACACTTACACACACACCACCAAAATTTTTCATTTTCTTTTTCTCTTTGATTTGGAGGAACACAAACAAGATCAAGGGAAGCAACAACTACAACATATCATCATCATCAACCAAGATCATCATCATCATCGTCCGTTCATCATCATTCTCACCATTTTCCCATTGTAAGGAAAACTTCAAATCCTTGAATTCTTTGCTAAAATTTCGTGTTCTAACATGTTATACATCATAAACTAGCTACATAACATCATAAAACTTGAAGATTGATGATTGATTCTTGAAATGGGTTTGAAAAACCAAAAACTTGAAATCACAAATTAACATGTAAAAGCTTGTTGTTAAATGTTATAATGATGTAGATTGTTGTTATGGAACATTTAAACACGAAACCCATTCAAACTCTTACATAAAAACACCACGAAATCGGACTTCAAAACTTGAAAACGGAGCAGGGGACTGGACTGGAGCATGTAGCCGATCGGCTTAGCTAAAGCCGAACGGCTAAGCGAAAGCCGAACGGCTGAGAGCCCAAAACCGATCGGCTGGGATGCGGGACTTCTAGGCTGTGTGGACTTGGGCCGTACTAGATAACGGACTAAACAATTGGGCCAAACAAATGGACTGGGCCGAGGAAATGAAGCCGATCGGCTGGGCGGTGAGCCGAACGGCTGGCCAAGCCGAACGGCTGGCCCAAGCCAAACGGCTGGGCCGTGTGCTGGACTGGGCCGGATCACGGTGTGGGCCTGGTGTTGGGCTTGAGCTGTTGGGTTGGACTGAATAGTTAATAGATCTCATGTTAAACTTAAATGGATCGAGTGAATAGAAAACAAACGATAGGTATGTATATGTTACATGACATACAAAATGAGTATATAAATATGTATACGACAATTGAAAGGTAACGAACATATATGTATACCTACGAATGTAGAACGAACCTATTGGTATATATACACATTTGGGACGAGACGTATATTATATGGGACAAATAAGACTAGTGATTTTAAAACTTAAACGGCAAACAATATACATAAATGATTCATATATATATGAGATATATGTGAACGAAATAACGAACAATAATATATATATGCGAGAATATATATATATATATGCAACTATATAAGTATATATGTATATATGCTTACACATTCGAATGACTCGACAAATGAACACAACTTGGAAAATATTATTTATTTTCAACAACAATCATCAACGACCTATACAAACTTAAGAAATAGATAAATTCTTCAAACAAACAAATTATTAACATAAGTGAATAAAGTACTTATGGTTAATACATTATTGTGTATAGGTTGACTACGTTTGGGCTACGCTATCTTATCTCGCTAGCATTCACATCCGAGCACCTACTGTGAGTTCACAAACCCCTTTTACATGTTTTAATGTTTTAAAACCTCGGGGTGGAAAACATAGAAATCGTATGTATAACTGCATGCGACAACTGTTTGAATACTTGATGTATTTACTTAAACTATTGATGAAATGAGATTTCATGTTGTGACTGATTAAATACGGTACGTATTTGCTTAAACTGTTTATGAAGGGGTACTTCATACTTGAACTGTTTGTGAAAGGGTATTTCACACAACTATTTGAACTATGTTTTATGAAATGTATTTCATAACTATTTTGGGAATTTAGGCAACGAATCTTGGCACAGATCTAGGCTGAACGATGTAGTGCATAAAAGACCTTATGGCTACAGACTATAACCATTAGCTAGGTGACTCTAGCCACTGAGTATACGGATAGTACTATCGCCGTGACGACCCTCCTACGGATTTGGGAGCGTATACTTAAATGTCCTACTTGGCACAACAACAACAGATTAGGGTCGTGGTTTGGTTATAGGGTTAGATCGGGTTACCTTACTTGACAGGTTTAGCTCACCTTTCAAGGGATCATCGTCTAAATATTCCCACTAAACTAATGATTAGGAAAGGACTTCCTACGTACACTGATTTGGAAATGTTAATCTTTATTTAGGTTAATTTGTGTTTCCTACTGATAACTGATTTGGGAAATGTTATTTGTTAATAACTTGTGTTTCCTACTACAACTACAACTGATTTGGGAAATGTTATTCGTTAATAACTTGTGTTTCCTACTTGATAAACAACACTTATTGGAAATGTTATTCTTAAACGTTTAACTTGTGTTTCCTACATAACGAACAAACTTGTGAATTCACTCAACAATTTTGTTGACGTTTTACTCTATGTTTTTCAGGGAATTAGCAGCGTAAGTAAGATCTGCATGCATTATCAGGACGGACTACCCTGGACTTGTTAGGATGCCACTACTTTTGGGACACTTGGATTTCCTCTGTATAACCGCAATTATTGCAGTCATACCTATGAAATCTACTTTTGATATTATGTATTTTATGAAATACTGATTTCAACTACTACTATTACTGTTACCACTTTTCAAGTGGTAACCTTTTGTAAAACTTTAACTAATGGCATCTTAATCTATATTCGTTCTGCGATAATCATATGCTCTGAGTATGTATGTAACTGTTGGTTGTTTTTACTGCTCGCACCCCCGCCACGTCACTAAGCTTCCGCAAACCACTCTATGTAATTGTAATTACCGTTTGGCGGGGTGTGACAGACTTGGTATCAGAGCCATTGGTTATAGCGAACTAGCAGTCTTTAAGTGACTTGGAACCTTAGAGACCTAGACTATAGCCTTGGCTAGAACATTTGTGCATATTGCATACATACTTTGCATACAACTAACATACGACTGACCCGTCACACTCGATTCTTTTGTCTCAGCATGTCGAGATGCGCACCGATCTATATCACTGATTCCGATTCTGAGGAGGAGCCCATGGAGGCCTCCTACTTTAGCGTAGCGAGTACTGGAGTGACCACACACCGTGGACCATCTGCCTACATCACTCCTACCCCTACACCACCTGTTGCGAGTACCTCTCGTGTGCCTGTACATCGGATGACAGCTAGGATCTGTGTTCGGGATTTTCCCAGGGGACCACTCGCGCCGTGCGATAAGGCGCCAGTGACTGAGTCTGAGGTTCCAGTTGTCGAGCCGCCACAGAAGAGGCTCCGACCTTCTCATCTGGACTGGATGCCTCGAGTATTGAGAGAATGGAGATCACTAGAGGGTATTCCCTCGACCTTTGAGTTTGGAGAGTCCTCCCTCTCACCACCATCTGCATATCTCACTGGTGAGCCTCTGGAGCTCACTGTGCCTACCCTTGTGGCTGTGGTCCACACCATGTTTAGGATATCATCTAGCAGGAGCAGAGATTTGATGGAGCTACTGAGTGATGCCTCCCGTACTGACATGGATATGGCTATGCTCCATCAGAGGATGGATTTTGTGGAGACTCACCGTCAGACAGACTGGCAGAGTCTAGCGTCCACCCGTGCACGCGTTGCAGCTTTAGAGAGGCGTGCTAGGGTGTCAGAGATTGTTGCTAGTGTTTGTGTGATGACTGCAGCAGTGATGGTTGCGGTTAGGATGTATTTACCCTGGTTCCATTAGGACTGTGTATGGCGGTTGTGCCTACACCATATTAGACTATTACTTTTGGGGAAATATATGTATGTATTAGTTACGGACTAGCTGTATGTTGGATGAAACTTTGTTAGTAGAATGGGTATATGTATAGGAAACCCATCATATTTTGTATAACGCTAACCATCGATGGGTATATTAGAAATCCCATCTCATTTTGTACTAAACTCATGTAACCGCGTTATGATCTTTAATATATAATGTATGCTTGGTTTACATCTCGTATTCATTATGCTTATTATCAACCATATTATTTCCTCTTACAACTGTCGACTTGTGATTAAACCTATACTTTATCGACACTTTGTGATCAATTCTTGAAAACCCTGAAACATATTACAGCTTGATGATTGATTTTTCTTGAGAACCTATAAAATTTACAGTGTTAAACGACAATGAAAAGAAATATGTATTGGACATTATATAATGACGCCTGGCCAACGTGATTATATTATGCTAGATACATGTGGGTGTTTCAAAGTTGTATGGCACGTGTTGTAAAACCCTGTTCATTCATCTTTTCATGTCATTCATTTCTGTCAAATGTGAATCTTTGATCTATTCACATTCAATACCTCAACATTAACACTCTGCATTTTATTCATCGCAGAGCTGAATCATGCCTCCCAAACGACGAGTCACTAGAAAAAGTCAAAAGACGACTACGCCTCCACCACCACCCACTGAAACCACCGAACAAATGATCGCACGAAGAATAGCTGAAGTTATTGCTGAATATGAGGCAAGCCGAAATCGCGAACCCGTAGTTAACAACAGTGGATCTACCCCTGTTAATACTGAAACAACCGTGAATGCTCGCAAAGGGTGTTCATACAAAACATTTCAGGCTTGTAAACCGATTTCTTTTCGGGGCACCGAGGGTGCAATTGGTATGATTCATTGGATAGAGAAAACTGAATCAGTATTGGACATTAGTGACTGTTCACCTGACTGTATGGTGAAGTATGCTGCTTGCACTTTGGCTGACAAAGCGCTCACTTGGTGGAACAGTCAGATCCAATCACTTGGTCGACCAGCTGCTTATTCAATGTCATGGGGAACATTTAAGAATCTGATGTTGGAGGAATTATGCCCTCGCAGTGAGATGCAGAAAATAGAAACAGAGTTGTGGAACATCATCATGATTGGTGCTGATATTGCTGGGTACACCACTAAGTTTCAGGAACTTGCACGTCTAGTGCCACATATGGTGACACCCGAGTATAAGCGTATTGAGCGCTACATATTTGATCTAGTACCACAAATCCGCAGTCTAGTGACATCATCTAAACCGGACACTTTCAGGAGTGCTGTTACTCTAGCACAAAGTTTGACCGATGAGGCAGTCAGGATGGGAAATCTGACTAAGAAAGCTGTGTCGGGAAAAGGTGAACCGAACAGTACTGATGTTAGTAGTTCTGGTGGTGCCAAGCGAAAGTGGAACGGTAGTGGTACTGATCGTCAGGGTCAGCAGAACAAGAAATCTTCTGGAAATGCGAAAGCATATGTTGCCACTACCACCGAATCGAAACCATACCTGGGTAACAAACCCAAATGTGGTAAGTGTAACCGACACCACGAAGGTGGGTGTGGGTATTGTGGAAACTGTAGGGCATGGGGACATAGAACCCGAGAATGCAAAACTAACCCTCCCCCACGAGCAAACACTGAGCGTCAAAACCAGGGATGTTTTGAATGTGGTGAGCAAGGACACTACCGTAACCGATGCCCTAAGCTCAACAACAACAACCGCGGTAACAACAATAACCGAGCCAACAACATCAACAACCAACCGGCTCAAGGAAGGGCATTCGTGATCGGGGCACAAGAGGCACGCCAGGACCCAAACACCGTCACTGGTACGTTTCTCGTAAACAACCATTATGCCTCTGTGTTAATTGATTCGGGTGCTGATTTAAGTTTTGTGTCTACTGAGTTTAGACCACTATTAGAACTTGAATCCCGTAAATTAGAAAACAAGTATACCATAGAATTAGCCGATGGTGAGTTGATCGAATCAGGAGAAATAGTACCGGGATGTACCTTGGAGTTAGAAGGGCATCTCTTCGAAATAGACTTACTACCGGTTAAGTTGGGAAGTTTTGACGTTGTAGTCGGTATGGATTGGTTATCTAAGAACCGCGCTGAGATCATATGTCATGATAAACTGGTACGATTACCACTGTCAACAGGAGAAACACTTGTGGTTCAAGGTGAGAAACGAAAAAGTACCACAAAAATGATTTCGTGCTTGAAGGCCAGTAAGTATCTTCGAAAGGGGTACCAAGCATTTCTGGCACACGTTGTAGAAAAGAAAACCGAGGAGCGACGTATAGACGATGTGCCCATTGTACGCGACTATCCAGGAGTGTTCCCTGATGAGTTGCCGGGATTGCCACCCCCACGACAAGTTGAGTTTCACATTGACCTGGTGCCAGGAGCCGCACCTATCGCACGAGCACCTTATCGTCTAGCTCCCTCGGAAATGCAAGAGCTGTCTACGCAACTGCAAGAACTTCTAGACTTGGGATTCATCCGACCGAGCTTTTCCCCTTGGGGAGCTCCGGTTTTGTTTGTTAAGAAAAAGGATGGATCTATGCGGATGTGCATCGATTACCGAGAACTGAACAAGGTAACTATCAAGAACCGATACCCGTTACCACGCATTGACGATCTGTTTGATCAACTGCAAGGGTCAAGTTATTATTCAAAAATTGACCTACGATCTGGTTACCATCAACTTAAGGTACGAGAAGAGGATGTACCGAAAACTGCTTTTAGGACTCGTTACGGTCACTACGAGTTTCTAGTCATGCCTTTTGGGCTGACCAACGCACCAGCAGTATTCATGGACTTGATGAATAGAGTATGCAAACCCTATCTAGATAAATTCGTCATTGTGTTTATTGACGACATCTTGGTATACTCACGATCGAAAGAGGATCACGAGCAACATCTGAAGCTTGTCCTCGAACTACTACAAAAAGAGAAGCTTTATGCAAAGTTCTCTAAATGCGAATTTTGGATACGAGAGGTTCAATTCCTTGGTCATGTGATAAATGACAAGGGGATTCACGTGGACCCATCCAAAATTGAGGCAATCAACAACTGGGAAGCACCGAAAACCCCAACTGAAGTACGATAATTTCTTGGTCTAGCTGGCTATTACAGGCGATTCATCGCAAACTTTTCAAAGATAGCCCAACCACTTACCACATTAACTCAAAAAGACAAGAAATTTGAGTGGAATGAGAAGCAAAAGAATGCATTCCAACTATTGAAACAGAAACTGAGCAGCGCACCCATATTATCACTACCCGAAGGAGTAGATAACTTTGTTGTTTACTGTGATGCATCGCATCAGGGATTGGGTTGCGTACTGATGCAAAACGAAAAGGTCATTGCTTATGCATCACGACAACTAAAAGTGCATGAGAAAAACTATACGACTCATGATTTGGAATTGGGAGCCGTTGTTTTTGCACTAAAGATCTGGAGACACTACCTATACGGTACAAAGTGTACGATCTTCACTGATCATAAGAGCCTACAACATATATTCGACCAGAAAGAACTTAACATGAGACAACGACGATGGGTCGAATTACTTAACGATTACGACTGTGAAATAAAGTATCACCCGGGTAAAGCTAACGTAGTAGCAGATGCCCTGAGTCGTAAGGAACGAATCAAACCTCGAAGAGTTCGAGCCTTGGGATTGACAATCCACTCGAATCTCATTACTCAAATTCGCGAGGCACAAGAACTTGCTTTCACATCCGAACGCCTTAAGGATGAATCCTTGAAAGGGATGGAAAAACAACTCGAGAAAAAGGACAACGGAGTGTTATACTTCATGAACCGAATTTGGGTACCATGCGTAGATGAGTTACGCAAGCTGATTTTGGACGAGGCACACAAGTCCAACTACTCGATACATCCTGGTGCGGACAAGATGTACCAGGACTTGAAAGGCTTCTACTGGTGGCCTGGAATGAAACGTGACATTGCCACATACGTCAGCAAATGCTTAACTTGCTCGAAAGTAAAGGTGGAATACCAAAAGCCGTCTGGGCTTTTGCAACAGCCTGAGTTGCCCAAATGGAAATGGGAGCAAATAACAATGGACTTCATTACGAAGTTACCTAGAACGGCATCTGGAGCAAATGCCATATGGGTGATTGTCGATCGATTGACAAAATCAGCCCACTTTCTAGCTATTAAAGAAACGGATGGAATGGAGAAACTAGCTAAAATCTATATTAAAGAGATTGTTTCTCGGCATGGGGTGCCACTATCCATCATATCTGATAGAGATGCGCGATTCACTTCTCGCTTTTGGCAAACATTACAACAGGCAATGGGTACTCGACTTGATATGAGTACTGCCTACCACCCGCAGACTGACGGCCAAAGCGAGCGAACGATACAGACGCTCGAAGACTTGTTACGAGCATGTGTGATAGACTTTGGAGGTAACTGGGATACCCACCTACCTCTAGCTGAATTTTCGTATAACAATAGTTATCACACGAGTATACAGATGGCACCATTTGAAGCGTTATATGGACGCAAGTGCCGATCACCACTCTGTTGGGCGGAGTTGGACGACAGACAACTATCTGGACCCGAACTTGTCCAGGAAACCACTGACAAAATAACTCAAGTATTGAGCCGACTGAAAGCGGCACGAGATCGACAAAAGAGTTACGCTGATAACCGCCGTAAACCTCTTGAGTTCCAAGTAGGAGACAAAGTCCTACTCAAAGTATCTCCCTGGAAAGGAGTAGCACGATTTGGCAAACGAGGAAAGCTGAACCCACGATACATCGGACCATTTGAAATCCTTGCTAGGGTTGGTCCCGTCGCTTACAAGCTTAAACTACCGCAAGAGCTTAGTAGCATACACGATACTTTCCACGTTAGCAACCTCAAAAAGTGTCTTTCTGACGAAACACTTATCCTTCCTCCTGACGAAGTCTTCGTTGACTCAAAACTTAACTTTGTGGAGGAACCTGTTGAAGTTATGGATTCTAAAACGCAGAAACTTCGACACAAACGAATCAAACTGGTTAAAGTTCGTTGGAACTCGAAACATGGCCCGGAGTTTACCTGGGAACGAGAGGACGAAATGCGAAAGAAATACCCCAACCTATTTGAGAGCGTGACCGAGACTCACGGCTCAACTTAAATCTCGGGACGAGATTTCACTAACGGGGGGAGAATGTGACACTCCTCCAAATTAGGTATATAATTATACTTAATTACATGCATTTCTTACGCTAATTCCCTGCGATTGTTTTAAACTAAACTTATGATGTGATGTCAGTCTAGCGAGCCCTAAACAATAATAACAAAAGTATTACATGATACGTAGTTATTTATAAATTACGTACAAACGTATCGGAACGAACCCGACAAAATAAATAACGAAAGTTGGTGACAAAATATATAATTAATAATTCGATTATTAATTACGAGTATTTATATATATCTATAACATATAGATAAAGTGGTTCTAATATACGTTTAACATAAAACGTATTATAACACGAACAGAAACAATTCTAAAACGCGCATACGACGTCAAATCATAAAAATGCAAATTTTCTCGTTCATTTGGAAGAAGTTAGAACATTACTTCAAAATATGAAATCCTAAATTTACTGAAAATTTGCGCTCAATTAACTGCGCGCAGTAAAATGTACAAAAATGTACAACTATCAAAAATAATGATAACCTCATTATTCTGAAAATATATTACGAACCAGGAGAGCATCTACAAAATAAAAATATAAAATGTTAAATTTTATATTGCTATAATTATACCCGTACTCGAGATTGGTGGGACAAAAATCCCACCAACCTACAATAATGCAGAGACTGATGGTTTTTAAAACCATACTCCCTCCCATCTTTCTGTGATCTTCGACACTTACACACACACCACCAAAATTTTTCATTTTCTTTTTCTCTTTGATTTGGAGGAACACAAACAAGATCAAGGGAAGCAACAACTACAACATATCATCATCATCAACCAAGATCATCATCATCATCGTCCGTTCATCATCATTCTCACCATTTTCCCATTGTAAGGAAAACTTCAAATCCTTGAATTCTTTGCTAAAATTTCGTGTTCTAACATGTTATACATCATAAACTAGCTACATAACATCATAAAACTTGAAGATTGATGATTGATTCTTGAAATGGGTTTGAAAAACCAAAAACTTGAAATCACAAATTAACATGTAAAAGCTTGTTGTTAAATGTTATAATGATGTAGATTGTTGTTATGGAACATTTAAACACGAAACCCATTCAAACTCTTACATAAAAACACCACGAAATCGGACTTCAAAACTTGAAAACGGAGCAGGGGACTGGACTGGAGCATGTAGCCGATCGGCTTAGCTAAAGCCGAACGGCTGGGATGCGGGACTTCTGGGCTGTGTGGACTTGGGCCGTACTAGATAACGGACTAAACAATTGGGCCAAACAAATGGACTGGGCCGAGGAAATGAAGCCGATCGGCTGGGCGGTGAGCCGAACGGCTGGCCAAGCCGAACGGCTGGCCCAAGCCAAACGGCTGGGCCGTGTGCTGGACTGGGCCGGATCACGGTGTGGGCCTGGTGTTGGGCTTGAGCTGTTGGGTTGGACTGAATAGTTAATAGATCTCATGTTAAACTTAAATGGATCGAGTGAATAGAAAACAAACGATAGGTATGTATATGTTACATGACATACAAAATGAGTATATAAATATGTATACGACAATTGAAAGGTAACGAACATATATGTATACCTACGAATGTAGAACGAACCTATTGGTATATATACACATTTGGGACGAGACGTATATTATATGGGACAAATAAGACTAGTGATTTTAAAACTTAAACGGCAAACAATATACATAAATGATTCATATATATATGAGATATATGTGAACGAAATAACGAACAATAATATATATATGCGAGAATATATATATATATATGCAACTATATAAGTATATATGTATATATGCTTACACATTCGAATGACTCGACAAATGAACACAACTTGGAAAATATTATTTATTTTCAACAACAATCATCAACGACCTATACAAACTTAAGAAATAGATAAATTCTTCAAACAAACAAATTATTAACATAAGTGAATAAAGTACTTATGGTTAATACATTATTGTGTATAGGTTGACTACGTTTGGGCTACGCTATCTTATCTCGCTAGCATTCACATCCGAGCACCTACTGTGAGTTCACAAACCCCTTTTACATGTTTTAATGTTTTAAAACCTCGGGGTGGAAAACATAGAAATCGTATGTATAACTGCATGCGACAACTGTTTGAATACTTGATGTATTTACTTAAACTATTGATGAAATGAGATTTCATGTTGTGACTGATTAAATACGGTACGTATTTGCTTAAACTGTTTATGAAGGGGTACTTCATACTTGAACTGTTTGTGAAAGGGTATTTCACACAACTATTTGAACTATGTTTTATGAAATGTATTTCATAACTATTTTGGGAATTTAGGCAACGAATCTTGGCACAGATCTAGGCTGAACGATGTAGTGCATAAAAGACCTTATGGCTACAGACTATAACCATTAGCTAGGTGACTCTAGCCACTGAGTATACGGATAGTACTATCGCCGTGACGACCCTCCTACGGATTTGGGAGCGTATACTTAAATGTCCTACTTGGCACAACAACAACAGATTAGGGTCGTGGTTTGGTTATAGGGTTAGATCGGGTTACCTTACTTGACAGGTTTAGCTCACCTTTCAAGGGATCATCGTCTAAATATTCCCACTAAACTAATGATTAGGAAAGGACTTCCTACGTACACTGATTTGGAAATGTTAATCTTTATTTAGGTTAATTTGTGTTTCCTACTGATAACTGATTTGGGAAATGTTATTTGTTAATAACTTGTGTTTCCTACTACAACTACAACTGATTTGGGAAATGTTATTCGTTAATAACTTGTGTTTCCTACTTGATAAACAACACTTATTGGAAATGTTATTCTTAAACGTTTAACTTGTGTTTCCTACATAACGAACAAACTTGTGAATTCACTCAACAATTTTGTTGACGTTTTACTCTATGTTTTTCAGGGAATTAGCAGCGTAAGTAAGATCTGCATGCATTATCAGGACGGACTACCCTGGACTTGTTAGGATGCCACTACTTTTGGGACACTTGGATTTCCTCTGTATAACCGCAATTATTGCAGTCATACCTATGAAATCTACTTTTGATATTATGTATTTTATGAAATACTGATTTCAACTACTACTATTACTGTTACCACTTTTCAAGTGGTAACCTTTTGTAAAACTTTAACTAATGGCATCTTAATCTATATTCGTTCTGCGATAATCATATGCTCTGAGTATGTATGTAACTGTTGGTTGTTTTTACTGCTCGCACCCCCGCCACGTCACTAAGCTTCCGCAAACCACTCTATGTAATTGTAATTACCGTTTGGCGGGGTGTGACAGACTTGGTATCAGAGCCATTGGTTATAGCGAACTAGCAGTCTTTAAGTGACTTGGAACCTTAGAGACCTAGACTATAGCCTTGGCTAGAACATTTGTGCATATTGCATACATACTTTGCATACAACTAACATACGACTGACCCGTCACACTCGATTCTTTTGTCTCAGCATGTCGAGATGCGCACCGATCTATATCACTGATTCCGATTCTGAGGAGGAGCCCATGGAGGCCTCCTACTTTAGCGTAGCGAGTACTGGAGTGACCACACACCGTGGACCATCTGCCTACATCACTCCTACCCCTACACCACCTGTTGCGAGTACCTCTCGTGTGCCTGTACATCGGATGACAGCTAGGATCTGTGTTCGGGATTTTCCCAGGGGACCACTCGCGCCGTGCGATAAGGCGCCAGTGACTGAGTCTGAGGTTCCAGTTGTCGAGCCGCCACAGAAGAGGCTCCGACCTTCTCATCTGGACTGGATGCCTCGAGTATTGAGAGAATGGAGATCACTAGAGGGTATTCCCTCGACCTTTGAGTTTGGAGAGTCCTCCCTCTCACCACCATCTGCATATCTCACTGGTGAGCCTCTGGAGCTCACTGTGCCTACCCTTGTGGCTGTGGTCCACACCATGTTTAGGATATCATCTAGCAGGAGCAGAGATTTGATGGAGCTACTGAGTGATGCCTCCCGTACTGACATGGATATGGCTATGCTCCATCAGAGGATGGATTTTGTGGAGACTCACCGTCAGACAGACTGGCAGAGTCTAGCGTCCACCCGTGCACGCGTTGCAGCTTTAGAGAGGCGTGCTAGGCACAAGAGGCACGCCAGGACCCAAACACCGTCACTGGTACGTTTCTCGTAAACAACCATTATGCCTCTGTGTTAATTGATTCGGGTGCTGATTTAAGTTTTGTGTCTACTGAGTTTAGACCACTATTAGAACTTGAATCCCGTAAATTAGAAAACAAGTATACCATAGAATTAGCCGATGGTGAGTTGATCGAATCAGGAGAAATAGTACCGGGATGTACCTTGGAGTTAGAAGGGCATCTCTTCGAAATAGACTTACTACCGGTTAAGTTGGGAAGTTTTGACGTTGTAGTCGGTATGGATTGGTTATCTAAGAACCGCGCTGAGATCATATGTCATGATAAACTGGTACGATTACCACTGTCAACAGGAGAAACACTTGTGGTTCAAGGTGAGAAACGAAAAAGTACCACAAAAATGATTTCGTGCTTGAAGGCCAGTAAGTATCTTCGAAAGGGGTACCAAGCATTTCTGGCACACGTTGTAGAAAAGAAAACCGAGGAGCGACGTATAGACGATGTGCCCATTGTACGCGACTATCCAGGAGTGTTCCCTGATGAGTTGCCGGGATTGCCACCCCCACGACAAGTTGAGTTTCACATTGACCTGGTGCCAGGAGCCGCACCTATCGCACGAGCACCTTATCGTCTAGCTCCCTCGGAAATGCAAGAGCTGTCTACGCAACTGCAAGAACTTCTAGACTTGGGATTCATCCGACCGAGCTTTTCCCCTTGGGGAGCTCCGGTTTTGTTTGTTAAGAAAAAGGATGGATCTATGCGGATGTGCATCGATTACCGAGAACTGAACAAGGTAACTATCAAGAACCGATACCCGTTACCACGCATTGACGATCTGTTTGATCAACTGCAAGGGTCAAGTTATTATTCAAAAATTGACCTACGATCTGGTTACCATCAACTTAAGGTACGAGAAGAGGATGTACCGAAAACTGCTTTTAGGACTCGTTACGGTCACTACGAGTTTCTAGTCATGCCTTTTGGGCTGACCAACGCACCAGCAGTATTCATGGACTTGATGAATAGAGTATGCAAACCCTATCTAGATAAATTCGTCATTGTGTTTATTGACGACATCTTGGTATACTCACGATCGAAAGAGGATCACGAGCAACATCTGAAGCTTGTCCTCGAACTACTACAAAAAGAGAAGCTTTATGCAAAGTTCTCTAAATGCGAATTTTGGATACGAGAGGTTCAATTCCTTGGTCATGTGATAAATGACAAGGGGATTCACGTGGACCCATCCAAAATTGAGGCAATCAACAACTGGGAAGCACCGAAAACCCCAACTGAAGTACGATAATTTCTTGGTCTAGCTGGCTATTACAGGCGATTCATCGCAAACTTTTCAAAGATAGCCCAACCACTTACCACATTAACTCAAAAAGACAAGAAATTTGAGTGGAATGAGAAGCAAAAGAATGCATTCCAACTATTGAAACAGAAACTGAGCAGCGCACCCATATTATCACTACCCGAAGGAGTAGATAACTTTGTTGTTTACTGTGATGCATCGCATCAGGGATTGGGTTGCGTACTGATGCAAAACGAAAAGGTCATTGCTTATGCATCACGACAACTAAAAGTGCATGAGAAAAACTATACGACTCATGATTTGGAATTGGGAGCCGTTGTTTTTGCACTAAAGATCTGGAGACACTACCTATACGGTACAAAGTGTACGATCTTCACTGATCATAAGAGCCTACAACATATATTCGACCAGAAAGAACTTAACATGAGACAACGACGATGGGTCGAATTACTTAACGATTACGACTGTGAAATAAAGTATCACCCGGGTAAAGCTAACGTAGTAGCAGATGCCCTGAGTCGTAAGGAACGAATCAAACCTCGAAGAGTTCGAGCCTTGGGATTGACAATCCACTCGAATCTCATTACTCAAATTCGCGAGGCACAAGAACTTGCTTTCACATCCGAACGCCTTAAGGATGAATCCTTGAAAGGGATGGAAAAACAACTCGAGAAAAAGGACAACGGAGTGTTATACTTCATGAACCGAATTTGGGTACCATGCGTAGATGAGTTACGCAAGCTGATTTTGGACGAGGCACACAAGTCCAACTACTCGATACATCCTGGTGCGGACAAGATGTACCAGGACTTGAAAGGCTTCTACTGGTGGCCTGGAATGAAACGTGACATTGCCACATACGTCAGCAAATGCTTAACTTGCTCGAAAGTAAAGGTGGAATACCAAAAGCCGTCTGGGCTTTTGCAACAGCCTGAGTTGCCCAAATGGAAATGGGAGCAAATAACAATGGACTTCATTACGAAGTTACCTAGAACGGCATCTGGAGCAAATGCCATATGGGTGATTGTCGATCGATTGACAAAATCAGCCCACTTTCTAGCTATTAAAGAAACGGATGGAATGGAGAAACTAGCTAAAATCTATATTAAAGAGATTGTTTCTCGGCATGGGGTGCCACTATCCATCATATCTGATAGAGATGCGCGATTCACTTCTCGCTTTTGGCAAACATTACAACAGGCAATGGGTACTCGACTTGATATGAGTACTGCCTACCACCCGCAGACTGACGGCCAAAGCGAGCGAACGATACAGACGCTCGAAGACTTGTTACGAGCATGTGTGATAGACTTTGGAGGTAACTGGGATACCCACCTACCTCTAGCTGAATTTTCGTATAACAATAGTTATCACACGAGTATACAGATGGCACCATTTGAAGCGTTATATGGACGCAAGTGCCGATCACCACTCTGTTGGGCGGAGTTGGACGACAGACAACTATCTGGACCCGAACTTGTCCAGGAAACCACTGACAAAATAACTCAAGTATTGAGCCGACTGAAAGCGGCACGAGATCGACAAAAGAGTTACGCTGATAACCGCCGTAAACCTCTTGAGTTCCAAGTAGGAGACAAAGTCCTACTCAAAGTATCTCCCTGGAAAGGAGTAGCACGATTTGGCAAACGAGGAAAGCTGAACCCACGATACATCGGACCATTTGAAATCCTTGCTAGGGTTGGTCCCGTCGCTTACAAGCTTAAACTACCGCAAGAGCTTAGTAGCATACACGATACTTTCCACGTTAGCAACCTCAAAAAGTGTCTTTCTGACGAAACACTTATCCTTCCTCCTGACGAAGTCTTCGTTGACTCAAAACTTAACTTTGTGGAGGAACCTGTTGAAGTTATGGATTCTAAAACGCAGAAACTTCGACACAAACGAATCAAACTGGTTAAAGTTCGTTGGAACTCGAAACATGGCCCGGAGTTTACCTGGGAACGAGAGGACGAAATGCGAAAGAAATACCCCAACCTATTTGAGAGCGTGACCGAGACTCACGGCTCAACTTAAATCTCGGGACGAGATTTCACTAACGGGGGGAGAATGTGACACTCCTCCAAATTAGGTATATAATTATACTTAATTACATGCATTTCTTACGCTAATTCCCTGCGATTGTTTTAAACTAAACTTATGATGTGATGTCAGTCTAGCGAGCCCTAAACAATAATAACAAAAGTATTACATGATACGTAGTTATTTATAAATTACGTACAAACGTATCGGAACGAACCCGACAAAATAAATAACGAAAGTTGGTGACAAAATATATAATTAATAATTCGATTATTAATTACGAGTATTTATATATATCTATAACATATAGATAAAGTGGTTCTAATATACGTTTAACATAAAACGTATTATAACACGAACAGAAACAATTCTAAAACGCGCATACGACGTCAAATCATAAAAATGCAAATTTTCTCGTTCATTTGGAAGAAGTTAGAACATTACTTCAAAATATGAAATCCTAAATTTACTGAAAATTTGCGCTCAATTAACTGCGCGCAGTAAAATGTACAAAAATGTACAACTATCAAAAATAATGATAACCTCATTATTCTGAAAATATATTACGAACCAGGAGAGCATCTACAAAATAAAAATATAAAATGTTAAATTTTATATTGCTATAATTATACCCGTACTCGAGATTGGTGGGACAAAAATCCCACCAACCTACAATAATGCAGAGACTGATGGTTTTTAAAACCATACTCCCTCCCATCTTTCTGTGATCTTCGACACTTACACACACACCACCAAAATTTTTCATTTTCTTTTTCTCTTTGATTTGGAGGAACACAAACAAGATCAAGGGAAGCAACAACTACAACATATCATCATCATCAACCAAGATCATCATCATCATCGTCCGTTCATCATCATTCTCACCATTTTCCCATTGTAAGGAAAACTTCAAATCCTTGAATTCTTTGCTAAAATTTCGTGTTCTAACATGTTATACATCATAAACTAGCTACATAACATCATAAAACTTGAAGATTGATGATTGATTCTTGAAATGGGTTTGAAAAACCAAAAACTTGAAATCACAAATTAACATGTAAAAGCTTGTTGTTAAATGTTATAATGATGTAGATTGTTGTTATGGAACATTTAAACACGAAACCCATTCAAACTCTTACATAAAAACACCACGAAATCGGACTTCAAAACTTGAAAACGGAGCAGGGGACTGGACTGGAGCATGTAGCCGATCGGCTTAGCTAAAGCCGAACGGCTGGGATGCGGGACTTCTGGGCTGTGTGGACTTGGGCCGTACTAGATAACGGACTAAACAATTGGGCCAAACAAATGGACTGGGCCGAGGAAATGAAGCCGATCGGCTGGGCGGTGAGCCGAACGGCTGGCCAAGCCGAACGGCTGGGCCGTGTGCTGGACTGGGCCGGATCACGGTCTGGGCCTGGTGTTGGGCTTGAGCTGTTGGGTTGGACTGAATAGTTAATAGATCTCATGTTAAACTTAAATGGATCGAGTGAATAGAAAACAAACGATAGGTATGTATATGTAACATGACATACAAAATGAGTATATAAATATGTATACGACAATTGAAAGGTAACGAACATATATGTATACCTACGAATGTAGAACGAACCTATTGGTATATATACACATTTGGGACGAGACGTATATTATATGGGACAAATAAGACTAGTGATTTTAAAACTTAAACGGCAAACAATATACATAAATGATTCATATATATATGAGATATATGTGAACGAAATAACGAACAATAATATATATATGCGAGAATATATATATATATATATATATATATGCAACTATATAAGTATATATGTATATATGCTTACACATTCGAATGACTCGACAAATGAACACAACTTGGAAAATATTATTTATTTTCAACAACAATCATCAACGACCTATACAAACTTAAGAAATAGATAAATTCTTCAAACAAACAAATTATTAACATAAGTGAATAAAGTACTTATGGTTAATACATTATTGTGTATAGGTTGACTACGTTTGGGCTACGCTATCTTATCTCGCTAGCATTCACATCCGAGCACCTACTGTGAGTTCACAAACCCCTTTTACATGTTTTAATGTTTTAAAACCTCGGGGTGGAAAACATAGAAATCGTATGTATAACTGCATGCGACAACTGTTTGAATACTTGATGTATTTACTTAAACTATTGATGAAATGAGATTTCATGTTGTGACTGATTAAATACGGTACGTATTTGCTTAAACTGTTTATGAAGGGGTACTTCATACTTGAACTGTTTGTGAAAGGGTATTTCACACAACTATTTGAACTATGTTTTATGAAATGTATTTCATAACTATTTTGGGAATTTAGGCAACGAATCTTGGCACAGATCTAGGCTGAACGATGTAGTGCATAAAAGACCTTATGGCTACAGACTATAACCATTAGCTAGGTGACTCTAGCCACTGAGTATACGGATAGTACTATCGCCGTGACGACCCTCCTACGGATTTGGGAGCGTATACTTAAATGTCCTACTTGGCACAACAACAACAGATTAGGGTCGTGGTTTGGTTATAGGGTTAGATCGGGTTACCTTACTTGACAGGTTTAGCTCACCTTTCAAGGGATCATCGTCTAAATATTCCCACTAAACTAATGATTAGGAAAGGACTTCCTACGTACACTGATTTGGAAATGTTAATCTTTATTTAGGTTAACTTGTGTTTCCTACTGATAACTGATTTGGGAAATGTTATTTGTTAATAACTTGTGTTTCCTACTACAACTACAACTGATTTGGGAAATGTTATTCGTTAATAACTTGTGTTTCCTACTTGATAAACAACACTTATTGGAAATGTTATTCTTAAACGTTTAACTTGTGTTTCCTACATAACGAACAAACTTGTGAATTCACTCAACAATTTTGTTGACGTTTTACTCTATGTTTTTCAGGGAATTAGCAGCGTAAGTAAGATCTGCATGCATTATCAGGACGGACTACCCTGGACTTGTTAGGATGCCACTACTTTTGGGACACTTGGATTTCCTCTGTATAACTGCAATTATTGCAGTCATACCTATGAAATCTACTTTTGATATTATGTATTTTATGAAATACTGATTTCAACTACTACTATTACTGTTACCACTTTTCAAGTGGTAACCTTTTGTAAAACTTTAACTAATGGCATCTTAATCTATATTCGTTCTGCGATAATCATATGCTCTGAGTATGTATGTAACTGTTGGTTGTTTTTACTGCTCGCACCCCCGCCACGTCACTAAGCTTCCGCAAACCACTCTATGTAATTGTAATTACCGTTTGGCGGGGTGTGACAACAGTGCCAAGCCCTAACAATAGAACTAACAGTGGCACTGCTGGTTATACCCAGCAGGGGCACAACTTACACATAAGCCCAACAAGGGTACCTCACTTGGTCAATTATAGTCAACCCTTTTTAACCATCTAACAAAGCTAACAGCGGCTGATAGTCTAGCAGGGGTATCCGACCAAGGAAACTCCAGCTTAGAACTAACAGGGGCATAAACTTAGCTTTATTAGAAAAAGAACATTTTTTTTAACCAAAATAAGAAGCAACAAATAAAACATTAGATTTCAGCTCAAGTGATGTCTCTTGACAGTGGCTGAGTCCTGCAATATTAAACTAAGAAAAACAACCGGCAGGGATTAATCTACACAAATATACAGCAGGGGTTGAAATTACATTGACAGTGGCATAAGTAAACTAACAGTGGCACCAACTGTTATCATGATGAAGCTAACAGTGGCAACACTTGACCCTGTCACACACAATGTACTTCACCCCTGTTAGTATCAAATCCTGATCAAAACACTAAGTGAGATTGATCATACCAATATTAGTTATCAAAAATGTAAACCTTCCTACATCAAATGCTTTTGTAAAAAGATCTGCAAGTTGATTATCAGTATGAATTTTAAAAATATGAATCAATCTTTTATCATAACAATCTCTTATAAAATGATATCTGATCTCAATGTGTTTGGTTTTTGAATGCTTAACCGGATTTTGAATGATACTAATAGCAGAGGTATTATCAATATAAATAGGAGTGTTCATGAAAGTCAAACCATAATCCAACATTTGATTCTGAATCCAAAGAACCTGTGCACAGCAACTTGATGCTGTAACATATTCTGCTTCTGCTGTAGATGTGGAAACTGTGGTCTGCTTCTTGCATTGCCATGACACTAACCTATTTCCAAGAAATTGACATCCTCCACTTGTTGATTTTCTATCCATATTCTCACCACCATAGTCACTATCTGTGAAAGCCTTAAGCTCAAAATCTGATCCTTTAGCATACCAAAGTCCCAAATCTGGTTGACCTTTCAAGTATCTAAAGATCCTTTTCACAGCATACATGTGTGACTGCTTTGGATTGGTTTGGTACCTAGCACAAAGACACACTGCAAACATAATATCAGGCCTAGATGAAGTTAAATACATCAAAGAACCAATCATTGACCTGTACAAGTGCACATCTACTTCTTCTCCCTCAGGGTCAGAATTAAGATGTTTGTGTGTCTCCATAGGAGTGCTAGCTATCTTTACATCTTTATAACCAAATTTATTCAAAATATCCTGCACATACTTCCCTTGGTTAATAAAGATTCCATCTATCTTCTGTTTAACCTGCAATCCTAGAAAGAAAGTGAGTTCACCCATTGAACTCATCTTGAATTTCTTATGCATTAAGCCCTCAAACTCTTTGCACAATGAATCCCTAGTTGACCCAAAAATAATATCATCAACATAAACCTGTACCAACAATATATCTCTCTGAACCCTCTTGGTAAACAAAGTCTTGTCAATAGTACCTCTCTTGAATCCATTCTTGAGAAGATACTCAGATAGAGTATCATACCAAGCTCTTGGTGCTTGATGTAACTGTCACACCCCCAATTTCATGCTTTGCGGAAGCGACTGTTTTGGGGCGTGACTAATCAATAATCAAACCCAAAGTACAAGCAAACGACTCTAAATGAGACGTTGTAGAAGTTGTTACATTAATACATAAGTTTTCAAAAGTAATACATCATTAATGAGTTCGCAACTTGTTTTGTTAGATTTTAAGTACATAATCATTATACAAAAGATAATGCAAGTAAAATCTTCATATGTGTAATTGCATGCGACTCGAGCTACTAAAGCATATCCTGCTGGGCCATCCGTACAGATCAACCCTACTGTTGCTGTGTACCTGAGAATGCATTACTAAAACAGGTCAACCAAAAGGTTGGTGAATCTCACAGGTTTATAGTAAGTAACAGTTTGAACACATTAGCTTGTAAAATCATTGAGTAAATATTCCACAGTCGCAATAGTTTCCGTATATATTGCCATGAGCACCATAGTCGAAGCTTAACAATCAGTGATTTTGCCCTCGTGAATGCTAATCCAGAACATTCATATGTAACGAGTAAGAAACACCCATTTATACCTGTATGTTCGGGGTAGTGCGTGCTACCCTGGGTGAGGATTGTCAGTCCTAATGGATCCATTTACTAGTACTCGCGCTTAAGACCATAACTGACGACTATGATTAAAGGGACTTCATTGGATTAAGTAATCTCATGCAATCGATATACCAGTAAATCAGTTTGTAATCAAGTGTGTAAATACATGTGTTCGAGTAAAGCAAGTAATGCATCTCCCCCAAAGTAAAACAGTGAAAAGGGGCCATGAGACTCACCTGTAGAGCAAGCAATCCTAAAGTATGCGCGTGCACCAAGTGTAATCTCCTAGTATCCTAAACACGCAAGGTTGTATATTTGTAAGTGTTCGCGTGGTAATTCATTTGTATAGTTGTTTGTTTGGTTGATTAGGTCCAAAGTATTCGATTCGTATTTATGTTTGAAGTTTTTATAAAATGTACGGTTCGTTGGTGTCGGATTGAAATTATATTTCCAAAATATAATTATGTTCGTTTCGTATAAAATAGTTGTAAAATCTTGTATCGTACCGTTTACAATTTATCCGTAAGTGTATAAGATCAATACTTAGTGAAAAAATGTGTTCTGGTTTGGCTTGGATCCGCCGGATCCCTTGGGAATCCGCTTGATCCGCCGGATCCCTTGGGAATCCGCCGGATCCCTTGGGAATCCGCTTGATCCGCCGGATCCCTTGGGAATCCGCCGGATCCCTTGGGAATCCAGCACCTGATCCGCCGGATCCCTTGGGAATCCGCCGGATCCCTGGGGAATCCAGCCCCTGTTCGTGCAGATCATCAACAAAACGGTTTCTAACCTAGTTTTAACCAATTTCCGCACATATAGAATGTTACTACATGTTATATAATGTATTAAAAACATGAAATTAACGAGAATTAATAAGTGTTCTTACAAATTTAAGAATGGAGCCGTGGAGATGATGATGATCAAGACGAAGAAGAAGATAGTGATGATGATGTTGATGAGCTAGATGATGATGATACTGATGATTGTTGTTGTTGTTGTGTTTGATGATCCGAAAATCCAAAGAGAAGAGAGCCGAGAGAGTGAAACGAGACAGAGTGAGTGTGCGTGTATTATTGAGGTCGGGTTACATATAACCGGCCTCAATTATTGAAGGTTGGTGGTATTATTCGACCCGTGTTCGCGTACCCGATCGTTATATAGTGTAATATTTAAAAATGATAATTTTCTAAATATTATTTCGTATACGTTTTTAATTGAAACATTCTATAAAAATACTTTCAATGAGATATAAAAATATATCTTAGTTTAACTCGAAATACACGGATAGTTTTCTGTATCTAAAATGTATTTAAATAATTTTCGGAGTACGTAATTATTATTCTCAATAATAATACTTTGTTTGAAAATGTTTTTCACCAAATTTTAATTTGGGTTTCTGCGTTCTACCAAATTTGTGTCCGGGTGATTATTAAATAATTGTTTCGGATTATTTAATACTTCGTAATTAAAGTTCAAATTAGGACGGTAATTTGGGTCATTTTTGACCGGGTGTCACATTCTCCCTTGTTAGGAGAATTTCGTCCCGAAATTTGTTCGTAGTATTTATCGTTGTATACAAGTTGTAGTTCGCGTGTTATCTACATAAGTCTAACAACACCTATCTAGAGTTGTCTATCTCCCCTTGTTGAACTAGTGCCCTTCCGGCTACTAAGGAATTCGAAATGAAGTTTCGAGATGTTTTGACTATTATGCCTACATGATCAGTCCAGTCGATCACTAGGGAGTAGCTACAATGTGTACTAGTAGCCTAAAGTAATTCAGTAAATCCTTGAGGGTTTTGTCGGTAGGACAAAGTTAATCATTCAACCAATTGCTAGAGTACAACTACTTTTGCACTAGTAGTCCACCTTAGACTCTATCAATCTTATACAGAAACGAAGTGGTTTAGCACATTTCAGGTCTATGTGGGATGTTACCCAAAATACGGTTTTATGTGAGTCGTCACCCAAAAATTTGTTTTACTCGGGACGTTACCCAGTATATAAAAGTCAACCGGTTTGTTTTCCGGTGTACAACATCGTAGGATATGTTATTCCTATACCTTTGTGCTAAAACTAGTTTCATATATAGAGACTATAGATCTAAATTGTTATTTTCCCCTAACTCTTTAGTGTACTTAGAATCTAGGGAAAACCTAACAAGTATCAAGTAGCAAGTAAAGTTTATCAAGTAAGTAGTATGAAAGCAGATAGGTTGCTAGCGAGTTACCATAATCGCATCCCTATTCAGATTCGGGTAGGTTTTGTTCCTATAACAGCAAGGAAGTCATTGTGTACTATGAAATTTTGTTGACCATTCAAGGTTTGAAGTTTTGTATCAAGTTGTGTACAGTAAGAAAGTTTGAGCTGTTTTGAAGTCTTGAAATTTCTATAAAACATTTCATAAGAAATTTTGCGACATGTTTGTTAAAAGTACATTTGTCAGAAAATTTCGATAGTGAAAGTCGATTGAAAACTTTGAAGATTGATAAAAACTTTAGTCAATAAACAGTTTGGTTGAAATTCTTGTCAGCGACAAGGTTTTGAAATCTTGTTTACCAAAATCTATTCAAAAATAGAATTCATGAAAAGTTTCGGGGTAAAAGCATGTGAAAATTGTTAAAAATGATTTTCCTAGGGTTCGCCTAACAGTAAGACGGAGTACGTTGTAAACATAAAAATTTTGTAGACAGTAGCAGTTTAAAAATAGAGTCCCGATCTTCTTATCAAAGGACGTTGAAATAAGTATGTTTGTTTGTGGTAGTAGTGTAGACGGTCTCAAAGGTATCATCAAGTAAAGGCCTATTCCTATACATCCAGTATATAATAGCCTAGTGAGTAGTACGTAGTCTAGGCCTATGTATGTATATATACCAATATCCCATAATAGCCTAATCATACTTGTATGCATCACCAATTCCATTGGTATCATAATGTCTCTCTGAAATAGTTCGCCAATTTCCTTATTCTATTTGTACTTAGAATCTAAGGAAACACATAAAGTTCTAAGCAGTGATAGAACCTATTCAAGTAAGTAGTACAGATGCAGTTTTGGTTATCCAGGAGTGAACGTACCCGTGTTGAGTAAGTCAATAAGTCTAGGGTTCTGGTGATTACCTTCAGCATTAAGTACATAGAACCTGCCCTTAGCAGCGTTGTTGTTTTTGTCCTTCAGTTTTGGATAGTCTCTCTTGAAATGCCCAGTACCATTGCACTCATAGCAGGTTTTGGGTGCAGAGGTGTCGGTACCAGTGGTGGTTTCTTTACAGTCCTTGGTCAGATGTCCAAATCGCTTGCATTTGGTGCAAGGACATAGACCATCATGATGAAGCTTGCACTTAGAGCAATAGGGCTTTCTTCCCTTATACTCTTTCTTGTCATCAGTTTCAGAGGTGTTGGCCTGAACAGTTGCAGGTTTCTTGTTAGCTTGGCTCTGACTTCCAGAGCTTCCATCAGCTTTCCTCTTGTTATCTCCCGAGCTGTTCACAGTAGTTTTGTTGCCAGCGGTTCCTTGACGAACCATTTGTGCCATCAGCTTGTGTGCCATACGCACTGTACCATGAAATGTGGGAGAGTTTGACGAAGTAACCATTCCCTGAATTTGTGGAGGAAGTCCCCAAAGATAGCGCTCAATTCGCTTGGATTCTGTATCGACCATTGATGGGCAAAGATGTGCCAACTGATTGAATCGAGAGGTGTAGCTGGCAATGTCGTTCCCTTGAGTGGAGAGATTCCAGAATTCCGCCTCAAGCTGTTGAATTTCATCCCTGGGACAATACTCATCCTTGAGCATTTTCTTCAGTTCATCCCAAGGAGTTTCCAGAGCAATGTCTTGGCCTATGGAGTCAGCATAAGTGTTCCACCATGTCAGAGCATCATCCATGAAAGTGTAGGTGGAGAACTTGACCTTACAGTTCTCAGGGCAACTACAGATGCGAAAGACTGCCTCTGTCTTCTCCATCCATCGCAACAACCCAATGGCACCTTCTGTGCCTTTGAAGCTCAAAGGATTGCAGTTAAGGAAGTCTTTGTAGGTGCAGGGTTTCACTACAGGGGCATTTGGTGGTGTTTCAGCACTTTCAGATCGTTGTCGCTCGGCAAGTACTGCGTCAGCAACCAATCGATCGACCTGAGCTTGAGTGAACTTTTGTCGTGGAGGCATGTTCCTTCAATGAAGATAAGGGACATGTCAGAGTTTCGTACAAGAATATGATCATCGTAGTTGCATATATAACAGTAATATATCACAACACAAGTGACAATCAATAGTGTAGAATAACAGTGATTGTAATCATCCAACTTGCTAGTTCAAATGATTACTAGGATTAAGGTTTTCAAAAGGAAAAAAGGATATTACATCTGAACAGATATCAGTAGTTTTGCGGAATGTGATAAGGAGGTAGGAAAAGATTTGTACTTAGAGAAATACTGGATTCGAACGTTTAAACTGATAGGTGAGTGAAGAATGGTCCTCTGTTGACCAGTTTGTGCAGAGTAAGGTGTCGAAGTTCTTAATCTCTACCTAGGGTAAGTCTATTTCGAAGAGATGACCCTCTCTATCAGAGCACATCCAGGTACTATTTGTCCTGACTCGATCAACTTACCACAGGCTTATTCGAAAGTGTGTTACCAAATATCGGAGGATCTTAATAAGCCTAATAATATAGGTGTAACCTATATATACTTATTATCCACCTAGTTGTATCTATCACAGAACAAGTACAAGTCACGGTTCTCTCGTGGTCAGAGTCAACTAGTGCATTCCTGTTCAACATAACCCCTTTCAGATCTTACATCATCTTCATTTAATTGTACATAGTTGATCAGGCTATGTTAAATTAAATTCGTATGCTGAAATCCCTGAACCAGTTATATCCAATTAGGAATACTGCCTAACGGTCATAGTCTAGGCCCACTAAATGCAACCTAGTTCGCTATAACCTTAGGCTCTGATACCAATCTGTCACACCCCCAATTTCATGCTTTGCGGAAGCGACTGTTTTGGGGCGTGACTAATCAATAATCAAACCCAAAGTACAAGCAAACGACTCTAAATGAGACGTTGTAGAAGTTGTTACATTAATACATAAGTTTTCAAAAGTAATACATCATTAATGAGTTCGCAACTTGTTTTGTTAGATTTTAAGTACATAATCATTATACAAAAGATAATGCAAGTAAAATCTTCATATGTGTAATTGCATGCGACTCGAGCTACTAAAGCATATCCTGCTGGGCCATCCGTACAGATCAACCCTACTGTTGCTGTGTACCTGAGAATGCATTACTAAAACAGGTCAACCAAAAGGTTGGTGAATCTCACAGGTTTATAGTAAGTAACAGTTTGAACACATTAGCTTGTAAAATCATTGAGTAAATATTGCACAGTCGCAATAGTTTCCGTATATATTGCCATGAGCACCATAGTCGAAGCTTAACAATCAGTGATTTTGCCCTCGTGAATGCTAATCCAGAACATTCATATGTAACGAGTAAGAAACACCCATTTATACCTGTATGTTCGGGGTAGTGCGTGCTACCCTGGGTGAGGATTGTCAGTCCTAATGGATCCATTTACTAGTACTCGCGCTTAAGACCATAACTGACGACTATGATTAAAGGGACTTCATTGGATTAAGTAATCTCATGCAATCGATATACCAGTAAATCAGTTTGTAATCAAGTGTGTAAATACATGTGTTCGAGTAAAGCAAGTAATGCATCTCCCCCAAAGTAAAACAGTGAAAAGGGGCCATGAGACTCACCTGTAGAGCAAGCAATCCTAAAGTATGCGCGTGCACCAAGTGTAATCTCCTAGTATCCTAAACACGCAAGGTTGTATATTTGTAAGTGTTCGCGTGGTAATTCATTTGTATAGTTGTTTGTTTGGTTGATTAGGTCCAAAGTATTCGATTCGTATTTATGTTTGAAGTTTTTATAAAATGTACGGTTCGTTGGTGTCGGATTGAAATTATATTTCCAAAATATAATTATGTTCGTTTCGTATAAAATAGTTGTAAAATCTTGTATCGTACCGTTTACAATTTATCCGTAAGTGTATAAGATCAATACTTAGTGAAAAAATGTGTTCTGGTTTGGCTTGGATCCGCCGGATCCCTTGGGAATCCGCTTGATCCGCCGGATCCCTTGGGAATCCGCCGGATCCCTTGGGAATCCGCTTGATCCGCCGGATCCCTTGGGAATCCGCCGGATCCCTTGGGAATCCGCTTGATCCGCCGGATCCCTTGGGAATCCGCCGGATCCCTTGGGAATCCAGCACCTGATCCGCCGGATCCCTTGGGAATCCGCCGGATCCCTGGGGAATCCAGCCCCTGTTCGTGCAGATCATCAACAAAACGGTTTCTAACCTAGTTTTAACCAATTTCCGCACATATAGAATGTTACTACATGTTATATAATGTATTAAAAACATGAAATTAACGAGAATTAATAAGTGTTCTTACAAATTTAAGAATGGAGCCGTGGAGATGATGATGATCAAGACGAAGAAGAAGATAGTGATGATGATGTTGATGAGCTAGATGATGATGATACTGATGATTGTTGTTGTTGTTGTGTTTGATGATCCGAAAATCCAAAGAGAAGAGAGCCGAGAGAGTGAAACGAGACAGAGTGAGTGTGCGTGTATTATTGAGGTCGGGTTACATATAACCGGCCTCAATTATTGAAGGTTGGTGGTATTATTCGACCCGTGTTCGCGTACCCGATCGTTATATAGTGTAATATTTAAAAATGATAATTTTCTAAATATTATTTCGTATACGTTTTTAATTGAAACATTCTATAAAAATACTTTCAATGAGATATAAAAATATATCTTAGTTTAACTCGAAATACACGGATAGTTTTCTGTATCTAAAATGTATTTAAATAATTTTCGGAGTACGTAATTATTATTCTCAATAATAATACTTTGTTTGAAAATGTTTTTCACCAAATTTTAATTTGGGTTTCTGCGTTCTACCAAATTTGTGTCCGGGTGATTATTAAATAATTGTTTCGGATTATTTAATACTTCGTAATTAAAGTTCAAATTAGGACGGTAATTTGGGTCATTTTTGACCGGGTGTCACATTCTCCCTTGTTAGGAGAATTTCGTCCCGAAATTTGTTCGTAGTATTTATCGTTGTATACAAGTTGTAGTTCGCGTGTTATCTACATAAGTCTAACAACACCTATCTAGAGTTGTCTATCTCCCCTTGTTGAACTAGTGCCCTTCCGGCTACTAAGGAATTCGAAATGAAGTTTCGAGATGTTTTGACTATTATGCCTACATGATCAGTCCAGTCGATCACTAGGGAGTAGCTACAATGTGTACTAGTAGCCTAAAGTAATTCAGTAAATCCTTGAGGGTTTTGTCGGTAGGACAAAGTTAATCATTCAGCCAATTGCTAGAGTACAACTACTTTTGCACTAGTAGTCCACCTTAGACTCTATCAATCTTATACAGAAACGAAGTGGTTTAGCACATTTCAGGTCTATGTGGGATGTTACCCAAAATACGGTTTTATGTGAGTCGTCACCCAAAAATTTGTTTTACTCGGGACGTTACCCAGTATATAAAAGTCAACCGGTTTGTTTTCCGGTGTACAACATCGTAGGATATGTTATTCCTATACCTTTGTGCTAAAACTAGTTTCATATATAGAGACTATAGATCTAAATTGTTATTTTCCCCTAACTCTTTAGTGTACTTAGAATCTAGGGAAAACCTAACAAGTATCAAGTAGCAAGTAAAGTTTATCAAGTAAGTAGTATGAAAGCAGATAGGTTGCTAGCGAGTTACCATAATCGCATCCCTATTCAGATTCGGGTAGGTTTTGTTCCTATAACAGCAAGGAAGTCATTGTGTACTATGAAATTTTGTTGACCATTCAAGGTTTGAAGTTTTGTATCAAGTTGTGTACAGTAAGAAAGTTTGAGCTGTTTTGAAGTCTTGAAATTTCTATAAAACATTTCATAAGAAATTTTGCGACATGTTTGTTAAAAGTACATTTGTCAGAAAATTTCGATAGTGAAAGTCGATTGAAAACTTTGAAGATTGATAAAAACTTTAGTCAATAAACAGTTTGGTTGAAATTCTTGTCAGCGACAAGGTTTTGAAATCTTGTTTACCAAAATCTATTCAAAAATAGAATTCATGAAAAGTTTCGGGGTAAAAGCATGTGAAAATTGTTAAAAATGATTTTCCTAGGGTTCGCCTAACAGTAAGACGGAGTACGTTGTAAACATAAAAATTTTGTAGACAGTAGCAGTTTAAAAATAGAGTCCCGATCTTCTTATCAAAGGACGTTGAAATAAGTATGTTTGTTTGTGGTAGTAGTGTAGACGGTCTCAAAGGTATCATCAAGTAAAGGCCTATTCCTATACATCCAGTATATAATAGCCTAGTGAGTAGTACGTAGTCTAGGCCTATGTATGTATATATACCAATATCCCATAATAGCCTAATCATACTTGTATGCATCACCAATTCCATTGGTATCATAATGTCTCTCTGAAATAGTTCGCCAATTTCCTTATTCTATTTGTACTTAGAATCTAAGGAAACACATAAAGTTCTAAGCAGTGATAGAACCTATTCAAGTAAGTAGTACAGATGCAGTTTTGGTTATCCAGGAGTGAACGTACCCGTGTTGAGTAAGTCAATAAGTCTAGGGTTCTGGTGATTACCTTCAGCATTAAGTACATAGAACCTGCCCTTAGCAGCGTTGTTGTTTTTGTCCTTCAGTTTTGGATAGTCTCTCTTGAAATGCCCAGTACCATTGCACTCATAGCAGGTTTTGGGTGCAGAGGTGTCGGTACCAGTGGTGGTTTCTTTACAGTCCTTGGTCAGATGTCCAAATCGCTTGCATTTGGTGCAAGGACATAGACCATCATGATGAAGCTTGCACTTAGAGCAATAGGGCTTTCTTCCCTTATACTCTTTCTTGTCATCAGTTTCAGAGGTGTTGGCCTGAACAGTTGCAGGTTTCTTGTTAGCTTGGCTCTGACTTCCAGAGCTTCCATCAGCTTTCCTCTTGTTATCTCCCGAGCTGTTCACAGTAGTTTTGTTGCCAGCGGTTCCTTGACGAACCATTTGTGCCATCAGCTTGTGTGCCATACGCACTGTACCATGAAATGTGGGAGAGTTTGACGAAGTAACCATTCCCTGAATTTGTGGAGGAAGTCCCCAAAGATAGCGCTCAATTCGCTTGGATTCTGTATCGACCATTGATGGGCAAAGATGTGCCAACTGATTGAATCGAGAGGTGTAGCTGGCAATGTCGTTCCCTTGAGTGGAGAGATTCCAGAATTCCGCCTCAAGCTGTTGAATTTCATCCCTGGGACAATACTCATCCTTGAGCATTTTCTTCAGTTCATCCCAAGGAGTTTCCAGAGCAATGTCTTGGCCTATGGAGTCAGCATAAGTGTTCCACCATGTCAGAGCATCATCCATGAAAGTGTAGGTGGAGAACTTGACCTTACAGTTCTCAGGGCAACTACAGATGCGAAAGACTGCCTCTGTCTTCTCCATCCATCGCAACAACCCAATGGCACCTTCTGTGCCTTTGAAGCTCAAAGGATTGCAGTTAAGGAAGTCTTTGTAGGTGCAGGGTTTCACTACAGGGGCATTTGGTGGTGTTTCAGCACTTTCAGATCGTTGTCGCTCGGCAAGTACTGCGTCAGCAACCAATCGATCGACCTGAGCTTGAGTGAACTTTTGTCGTGGAGGCATGTTCCTTCAATGAAGATAAGGGACATGTCAGAGTTTCGTACAAGAATATGATCATCGTAGTTGCATATATAACAGTAATATATCACAACACAAGTGACAATCAATAGTGTAGAATAACAGTGATTGTAATCATCCAACTTGCTAGTTCAAATGATTACTAGGATTAAGGTTTTCAAAAGGAAAAAAGGATATTACATCTGAACAGATATCAGTAGTTTTGCGGAATGTGATAAGGAGGTAGGAAAAGATTTGTACTTAGAGAAATACTGGATTCGAACGTTTAAACTGATAGGTGAGTGAAGAATGGTCCTCTGTTGACCAGTTTGTGCAGAGTAAGGTGTCGAAGTTCTTAATCTCTACCTAGGGTAAGTCTATTTCGAAGAGATGACCCTCTCTATCAGAGCACATCCAGGTACTATTTGTCCTGACTCGATCAACTTACCACAGGCTTATTCGAAAGTGTGTTACCAAATATCGGAGGATCTTAATAAGCCTAATAATATAGGTGTAACCTATATATACTTATTATCCACCTAGTTGTATCTATCACAGAACAAGTACAAGTCACGGTTCTCTCGTGGTCAGAGTCAACTAGTGTATTCCTGTTCAACATAACCCCTTTCAGATCTTACATCATCTTCATTTAATTGTACATAGTTGATCAGGCTATGTTAAATTAAATTCGTATGCTGAAATCCCTGAACCAGTTATATCCAATTAGGAATACTGCCTAACGGTCATAGTCTAGGCCCACTAAATGCAACCTAGTTCGCTATAACCTTAGGCTCTGATACCAATCTGTCACACCCCCAATTTCATGCTTTGCGGAAGCGACTGTTTTGGGGCGTGACTAATCAATAATCAAACCCAAAGTACAAGCAAACGACTCTAAATGAGACGTTGTAGAAGTTGTTACATTAATACATAAGTTTTCAAAAGTAATACATCATTAATGAGTTCGCAACTTGTTTTGTTAGATTTTAAGTACATAATCATTATACAAAAGATAATGCAAGTAAAATCTTCATATGTGTAATTGCATGCGACTTGAGCTACTAAAGCATATCCTGCTGGGCCATCCGTACAGATCAACCCTACTGTTGCTGTGTACCTGAGAATGCATTACTAAAACAGGTCAACCAAAAGGTTGGTGAATCTCACAGGTTTATAGTAAGTAACAGTTTGAACACATTAGCTTGTAAAATCATTGAGTAAATATTGCACAGTCGCAATAGTTTCCGTATATATTGCCATGAGCACCATAGTCGAAGCTTAACAATCAGTGATTTTGCCCTCGTGAATGCTAATCCAGAACATTCATATGTAACGAGTAAGAAACACCCATTTATACCTGTATGTTCGGGGTAGTGCGTGCTACCCTGGGTGAGGATTGTCAGTCCTAATGGATCCATTTACTAGTACTCGCGCTTAAGACCATAACTGACGACTATGATTAAAGGGACTTCATTGGATTAAGTAATCTCATGCAATCGATATACCAGTAAATCAGTTTGTAATCAAGTGTGTAAATACATGTGTTCGAGTAAAGCAAGTAATGCATCTCCCCCAAAGTAAAACAGTGAAAAGGGGCCATGAGACTCACCTGTAGAGCAAGCAATCCTAAAGTATGCGCGTGCACCAAGTGTAATCTCCTAGTATCCTAAACACGCAAGGTTGTATATTTGTAAGTGTTCGCGTGGTAATTCATTTGTATAGTTGTTTGTTTGGTTGATTAGGTCCAAAGTATTCGATTCGTATTTATGTTTGAAGTTTTTATAAAATGTACGGTTCGTTGGTGTCGGATTGAAATTATATTTCCAAAATATAATTATGTTCGTTTCGTATAAAATAGTTGTAAAATCTTGTATCGTACCGTTTACAATTTATCCGTAAGTGTATAAGATCAATACTTAGTGAAAAAATGTGTTCTGGTTTGGCTTGGATCCGCCGGATCCCTTGGGAATCCGCTTGATCCGCCGGATCCCTTGGGAATCCGCCGGATCCCTTGGGAATCCGCTTGATCCGCCGGATCCCTTGGGAATCCGCCGGATCCCTTGGGAATCCAGCACCTGATCCGCCGGATCCCTTGGGAATCCGCCGGATCCCTGGGGAATCCAGCCCCTGTTCGTGCAGATCATCAACAAAACGGTTTCTAACCTAGTTTTAACCAATTTCCGCACATATAGAATGTTACTACATGTTATATAATGTATTAAAAACATGAAATTAACGAGAATTAATAAGTGTTCTTACAAATTTAAGAATGGAGCCGTGGAGATGATGATGATCAAGACGAAGAAGAAGATAGTGATGATGATGTTGATGAGCTAGATGATGATGATACTGATGATTGTTGTTGTTGTTGTGTTTGATGATCCGAAAATCCAAAGAGAAGAGAGCCGAGAGAGTGAAACGAGACAGAGTGAGTGTGCGTGTATTATTGAGGTCGGGTTACATATAACCGGCCTCAATTATTGAAGGTTGGTGGTATTATTCGACCCGTGTTCGCGTACCCGATCGTTATATAGTGTAATATTTAAAAATGATAATTTTCTAAATATTATTTCGTATACGTTTTTAATTGAAACATTCTATAAAAATACTTTCAATGAGATATAAAAATATATCTTAGTTTAACTCGAAATACACGGATAGTTTTCTGTATCTAAAATGTATTTAAATAATTTTCGGAGTACGTAATTATTATTCTCAATAATAATACTTTGTTTGAAAATGTTTTTCACCAAATTTTAATTTGGGTTTCTGCGTTCTACCAAATTTGTGTCCGGGTGATTATTAAATAATTGTTTCGGATTATTTAATACTTCGTAATTAAAGTTCAAATTAGGACGGTAATTTGGGTCATTTTTGACCGGGTGTCACAGTAACCCATACAAAGCTTTCTTCAATCTGCACACTCTATCTGGATATGTTGGATCTTCAAATTCTGGTGGTTGGCATACATACACCTCATCATCAATTAGACCATGAAGAAAAGCACTCTTCACATCCATTTGATAAACTTTGAAATCCTGATAAGATGCATAAGCTAAAAATAACCTAATAGCTTCTATTCTAGCAACAGGGGCAAAGACATCATCATAATCTATTCCTTCTTCCTGTGTTGTCCCCTGTGCTACCAACCTTGCTTTATTCTTTATCACTATTCCTCTTTCATCTCTCTTGTTCTTGAAGATCCACCTTGTGCCTATAGCTTTCTTCCCTTTTGGTAGATCAACCAAATCCCATACATCTTGCAGTTTAAACTGCAACAATTCTTCTTGCATTGACTCTATCCAACTTGAATCTTTGAGAGCTTCCACTGCCTTCTTTGGTTCCATCTGAGAAAGAAAACAAACATATAGTGAAGTATGTAAATCTTCTTCTCTTACCTTGGTTTGATGTCTAGTCTGAACAGGAGAGCTAATATCACCAATGACCAAATCCAAGGAATGATTTTTATGAACCAGATACTTAGATGTGGATGTATCAAGTAGTTCTCTTTCCAAATTTGGACCCAAAATATTATCCATCTCAGATTCTGAAAAAGAATCTCTTTCCTCTCTATCTTTTGAAGGCTTTGGAGTTGTTTCAGAATCTGACAAAGAAGTCCTTTCCAAGACTTGAAATGGAGAACTTTGTTCAAAATACTTTGGAGATTCATGCTCTCCTTCTGAATCATGCTCTGAATCTGTATGAGAACCCTTTGAAGTAAATGGTTGATGATCTGATGGAGTTGAACCATCTTCATCCTTGTTTGAACCATTTTTGCCAGTTGACCCACTTGTATCATCTGAAGGTCCATCTTTCTCTTGTTGCTCTGATTGGAATGCTTCTGGAGGATCTGGAGACCAAATAGGAAACAATACATACTTCAAGTCATCCTTTATAGTCTGACTTGAGCCTGAAAGCCCATCTTCACCTGCATCATTACATGCATCTGTACCTGCACTAGTAGACAAATCTGGATATCTAAAAGCATGGGTTAGTGCATCAATATCAAACAATACTTCTGGACCTTTTCCTTCTACATTTGATGTATTTTCATTAAAGGTCACATCCATGGTCTCCTCTATGATCCTAGTCCTTTTATTAAATACTCTATAAGCCTTGCTTTGAATAGAGTATCCAACAAATACAGCCTCATCTACCTTACTCTGAAACTTACCAAGGTGATCCCTGGTATTTAAGACAGTACAAGGACATCCAAATGGTTTTAAAAAGCTAACCAAAGGTTTTCTCTTAAAGAATAACTCATAGGGTGTCTTCTTATGAGGTTTAATGATCAAAATCCTATTCAAAACATAACAAGCAGTGCTGACTGCCTCTGCCCAAAAAGACATTGGAAGTTTAGCATCTGCTAGCATGCTTCTAGCAGCCTCAATTAGTGTCCTATTCCTCCTTTCAGCTACTCCATTTTGTTGTGGAGTCCTAGGTGCACTAAACTGTCTTTCTATACCTTTCTCCTCACAGAACTTATTCATCTCATGATTCTTAAATTCTGTCCCATTGTCACATCTGATGATCTTAACCTTTTGATTAGTTGAATTCTCAATCCTAGTTATGAATGATCTAAGTATTTCACCTGTCTCATCCTTGGTCCTAAGAAAGAATACCCAACTCATTCTAGAATAGTTGTCGCACCCCCAAAACACGTGGCAGCGGAAACATAAGTTGTCATGGGGGCGCCGACCAAATTAAATATCACAACACAAGATTACAACAAACGACCTCTATATGAGACGTTTTAATAAAAAGTTACATTACCATAATTTCAAATGTTTACAATAAGTCTGGAGTTCGCATAAACCGCTAAGAGATTTTCTAATACATAACTGATTATACCAAATACAGCTAAATGCAATCTAATCACTTGAAATTTGAAAACAATGCGACTCGAGCTAGGCTTTCCATAAGCTTCCTACTGCGGCGGGTTACCTGAGAAATACATACTAAAAGGTCAACATAAAGTTGGTGAGTTCATAGGTTTGTAAACAATCGTTTAGTTATGATCCACAAGATTTCAAATTGTATCATTCACAAATGACAGTTAAAAGTATCGTTAGCCAACGATAAGTAAAAGTATTGCAAAATGCAATATAAGTATACCATTTACATGAGTCTCATAGTCAAGCTTAACGTTGTTTGCCTCCGGTAAGTGTACTAATCCGAATACACCTCTAAATCACAAGTAATACTGCGCCCGTGGGTTGGCTAGCGCGACTAGCCCGGACGAGGTTTGTCAAACCCTGATGGTACCACCCAATAATACTCACGCACAAATTTTAATGACTATGATGGGGTAGAGGACTTTAGTGGATTATTCAGGTCTCATGCAATCCGTATAAAAAGTTGTTATAGTACTTGTGATCATAAAAGCAGTGGTGTTGTAAATGTATCGTTAACAAACGATGAGTAAATGAGTTGCAAGTGTATCGTTAACAAACGATAAGTAAATATGTTGCAAGTGTATCGTTAACAAACGATAAGTAAATATGTTGCAAGTGTATCGTTAACAAACGATAAGTAAATATGTTGCAAGTGTATCGTTAACAAACGATAAGTAAATATGTTATTGCACGAATGCAAAAATGAGTATGAAACAGTTGTAGTATGTATTATCCCCCAAAAGTAGTTGTAAAACAGTAAAAAGGGGCTATGAAACTCACCAGAGTTAAGCAGGTAGCAAGCAATAATCAAATAGCAAGCAAAGTCCAAAGCGCAACCTTCTAACGTCCTAAGCGTATAAGGTTGTGTAAGTAGATGTCTAGAAAGATCATCTATGTAAGTGGAGGGTTAATGTCCACTTAAATCACAATGTAGGTGGAGGGTTAATGTCCACCTAAAGCTAGTTCATCAACTAGTATGTCCAAATAAGTTGTTCAAGTTTGTTTATCAAAAACGTGTACGACCCGTTGGTGAAAGTTTGAAATAATAATTCGTTAAGACATTATTATTAGGATGATGTTATACTTACATATGTATAGTATGTTTCATGAGTTATAACGTTGCATTGTATAAGTATTAACGTCACTTGAAGTTTAACACTTAGTGAGAAAACTAGTTTTTAAAGATTCTGTTCATGCGACACTTCATGCGTCACTTGCTAGTTAGGGGCGGCACTTAGGAAGTGCCGCATGATATGCGTTTTCAGATTTAAATAGCGTCACTTAAGAAGTGTCGGGTACGGGCGTCACTAAGGCATGGCGGCACTAAGGGTAAGTGCCGCTATTATAATAGTTCAGTCGCTTCAGGCGTCACTTAGGTAGTGTCGGTATTAATAAAGTTTTTATAACAAAGGCGTCACTTATCGAGTGTCGCTATAAATCCTGGGGTCATGCGTCACTTAAGTCTGTTTGGATTTTGCTAAGTCAAAAACGTGGTCAACTATGACGGTTTGACCCGAGGCTTTTACCCAAGTCATTTATCAGTTCATAGAGCTTATAAAAGGTGTCGGTTCGTGTCGGAGTCATTCGAGATGTCGGTTTTTAATGCGCATGTCAAAACTTAAGATTTTCATGTTTTCGGTTTTTGTCGGTTTACTTCGGCACTCGATTTTAACATGTTCTAATCTGAATTTGATTCCAAAATTTTTACCAGATGTTCATGAGTGTGTCTAGTTTATAACCTGATTTTTCCAAGATCTATAATGTCCATTTAGATAGATAAAAATTTTACGAAAGAACCGTACTCGGTTTTCGGCAAATATCAGGCAGTCGCAAAGATCAGAATATATACAAAAATAAGTACGGATCTGGAAAAAGTGCAAAACACGAAAGTTGTAGCTCTTTTCAATACGCAACTTTTAAAAAAAAATTCGTTGTCTAACCCTTAACAGAGCTCGAGTTATGGCCGATTTTGTGGACTGATTTTCTGGAGACAGATTCTGTCACATTTTGCATGTTTTCGGTTTATGTCGGGTCATTACGCCAACTGATTTCACCTATCTATAGTCCAAATCAAACTTCCAAATTTTTACCAACTGATTCACTAAGTTTCTTGACTAACATATCAAATTTTCAGCTTCTAACAAGTCCATTAACATAGTTAAATAAAGCCGCGTAACAACCGAACACATTTTATCGAAAAACTTCCTGGTCAGTCTTATAAATTGGTTCGTATAGAAAAACGAGTACGTTTCTGGAAAAAGTACAAAACACGAAAGTTGTAGATCTTTTCGATACGCAAATTTTAAAAAAAAATGCATCTTCTAACTCTCAGTATTTGATTTTATACGAATATTTTCGTGAACTGTCGATTTTTAGGCAGATTCTTGCATGTTCTTGTTTGTGTTGCAAAAACGATTTTTAACACCAAGTTTGGACATAATCATGATAGATGAACTAAATAACCTCTAAAATCAGTAGTAAATATAGTAATTGGTTTAAGAATTCTTACAAAGATTTGAGGAAAGAACAAGAGATGGTGATGTGGATGGTGATCTTGTGTCTTGATTCCTTCTTGTTCTTAATTTCTTGAGTAAGATGATGATTTATTTATGATTTTGGAACTGAGATGGGGCTGTTAATATGATGATTGATGGTGAGTTCTTGAGAGAAAACAAAAGAGGAAGAGTGTGTAAAAAAAAAATGAAAGAGTGTGAATGGCTTGCATGTTGGTGGAGTGTAAGGATTTAAAAGGAATCATCATCAATAAGATGCATGGGACAAGAGTGGAGGGAGTGGGGTGGCCGGCCATGGGGCCCCCACACAAGGGTATTTTGGTCATTTTCCATTTCTAGCTTAAATCGTTGCGTTTTTCGTTCGTTTACCCGATTGTTTAAACGTTTATTTGTACGTTAAATGTTTAGTTGACGTTTTTATTTAACGATTTGAGTTTCGATATTTCTACTTGAAATATTTAATATAGTACTTGGAAACACTTATAAAAATGTTTCGTTAAATTATTGGTCTCGATTTGCGTGCACGTTCTACGGAGGTTAAATCGCGTATCGTTATTTTGAGTCGTTTAGATTAACGATATAATTTGGATAAATTTCCATTGAAGTATTATTTAAAATACTTAATTTAGGTTGTCAATTTAATTATTGACGTTCATTTGGTTGTCGAAATAAATTCGCGCGTTTTCTTTGCATTTGAGACGTTTTAACCAAAACGCCTAAGTTTTTCGAGTATTATTTTAACCAAATAATAAGTAATGATAAACAACTTCTAAAAATAGATTAAAGTTATTTATAGAAATGTTTTCACCAACGTCGTATAATTTGTCGGACTCCGTCCGGTTGTTTTGCACAATTTCACCAAATTGCGTATGCGTAATATAATCCAATTACGGGCGTGTATATTCACATAAATATACAAGTAGTTACAAGTAATTACAAGTATTTAGCCTAATACTAAACTAAACACACGTAATTAGGGTTTCAGGTAGGATTATCAGTAACCCTAAATCGTCGGGTGTCACAATAGTCATCAGTTATCACCAAACAGTAAGATTTCTTCCCTTGACTAGCTATATTGGTAGGGCCAAACAAATCCATATGTAACAGGTGTAAGGGAGTGGTATTGGTATTCACAAGCTTGGTCTTATAAGAGGTCTTGTGTTGCTTGCCTTTGAGACAAGCTACACAGTGGTCACTACATTCAAATAACTTTTCAGGTAAGCCTCTCACTAGCCTATTCCTAACAAGTTTATTCATGGTCTTGAAATTCAAGTGACACATCCTCCTATGCCATAGTTCAGATTCAGAAACAGTAGCTTTAGAAATAAGACAGTTAACATTTAGAGATTCCATCTTGTTTAAATCACTACAGTATACATTATCCTTTCTTGGAACTCTCATTAAAATTTTATCTTCAGGTATTTTGAGTTTTTCAGAAAGTATAAGGCATTCTGTGTCAGTGAAATAAACAGGATTTTGCTTATCTGTGATTTGACTCACACTAAGCAAATTATATCTCAATTGCTCAACATAATACACATCATTGAAAGTAAGCTTACTGCTTTTTACCTTACCTTTTCCAGTGATCTTTCCTCCTTTAGGATTGCTGCCAAATGCTACATCTCCTCCATTAAATGCTTTGAAGTCCTGCAGCTTTTCCCTATCTCCAGTCATGTGTCTTGAGCAGCCAGAATCAATGTGCCATAAGCTCTTTGGCTTGCCCTGCACATATAAAAAGAGAAAATATTAGTTTCTCTTGGGAACCCAAACCAATTTGGCTTTGGGTTTCCCATGAGCATTTTTGACATCAACCCTTTTAAAGGTGATTGATCTCAATGCTCCATTGATTTTGGATACATTTGATGTAGATGCATTCTTATGTCTCCAAAAACAATCTATTTTAGACCTGACAGGGGTTAATGGTCTGACAGTGGTCACCTTCAAATTCGTATTTATTACCCTAGCAGTGGTAGCTTTACTTGGTATAAACATTCTTTTGAAATGTTTAATACCAGCAGAGGTACCATGCCTGACAGTGGTCTAACCCTCCCCTGTTCTTGTCTTGCCTCTGTTAGCCTTTGACAGTGGCACTGCTGCAGCATTAACATGGGCTACAACCTTGCCTCTGTTTGGCTTAATTTTCAACATTTGTCCTTTACCACTGTTCCTATTATTTTTAGGATTGTAGTAACAGTCCTGTTGAATATGATTATACCTACCACAAATAAAACATGATTTCCTTTTCACACATTCAAACCCATTACCCAGCCTTTGTGAAACCAATTGGTTCCAATTTCTCTGATTACCCTTGGGAATGGATTTATTTACATTATTTGCAGTATTTAAATCAGACCTGTTTGATTTATATGCACATTTATCACACTCAGATTTACCTTTTGACTTATCTTTTGATTCAGGATTGACTCTTTTGTGCACATAACCTAGACCAGATCTAGATTTATTGGATTTTCTAACTTGATCTATCTGAGCCTTTGCTTTCTCAACAAACATCTTTTTACCCTCTTCTAGTTTAGTACTATTTAGTTCAGAAACTAGACCAGTAATAGGCTTAACACAACCATCCACCGAATTACCACTAGATGAGCTATCACTATCACTCTCATCTTCCTTAGTCCAATCAGATACATCCACTTTATCAAAATTTACATTATTAGCACAATTAACTACTGGATCTACCTTTTTAACCTCCTTAGACACATCTACCTTAAGTTTTTCTAAGTCAAACTCAATTTTAGATGGGAAGTAAGTATGATTATAAGGTGGGGGTACAGCATTAAGGTTGTAACCTAATCCAGTTTTTAATTTATCATGAATTTGAGACTTGATTAAGTTTTGAACACCTTTTGAAGCATTTTCCAATTCATCAACTTTCAATTTTATTGACTCTTTATCAGAAATTGCCTCAGCCAACTTTGCACTTAGCATATCAACTTTTGTTTGTAAAGCTTTCTTTTCCCAATTCAGATATTTAATATCTAAGTGAAATTGTGATTCATTCTTTTCAAAAGCTTTTATCTGTCTTTCTAAGTTTTCAATAGCTAAAGTTGCATGTTGACTCTTTTTCTCACAAGCTTTCAATTCATTACACACAACCATATTATGATCCCTATAAAATTTAACCATTTTCTTGCATGTGGGAGAACATAATTTAGATTGTACCTCATATGGAATGTCTGAAGGCTCTGGTTCTTCTGTGACAGCCATTAAAGCTTGATTCTTGACTACAAGCTCTTCCTGGTCACTCCAGTCAAATCCTCCCATTCCATCTTGTGCAACCAATGAATCTGAAGTGGTGTTCTGAACAGGTACCAATCTTCTTTGAGGACCAGAACTATTTCTTACAATACTATTAGAAGTATTCTGAGATCCTCCAGCCTGTGTGCTCTTGCACTCTCTAGCAAAGTGTCCCATCTTGTGACAGTTGAAACACTCCACCTTGCTCTTGTCAAAACCAGCTACACCATCTCTCTTGTAAGTAAAGTTTCTGTTCCCTGACCTCTGCATAAACCTTTTTGCCCTTATAGTAATCATAGCCATCTGCCATTTCAAATCCATCTCTTCAAGATCCTCTTCATTAACCTGTTCCAAATCTTCTGTTGTTAAGGATGAATTCACATGGCTTGCAAAGAAAGCTTCCAAAACATCATCATTAGCACCAAATGTGCTACAACTGCCAGATTCACCAACAGACACAAAGGCAGCATTGTTAGAGCTACCATTGGACTGTTTTAGAGCCAAAACATCAGGCTCAAAGTTCCTCAGATCATTGTATAGATCTTCAATCTCCTTTTCTTCAAGATCTGCACTTTGTCTAAGTCCCACAGTGTACATATTCCAATCTGTACCTAGTGATCTCAGAAACTTCCTATTCAAATCATCCTTATCAATCTTGACATTGTGATTTTCAAGATCACCCACAAGTTTTTGAAATCTGTCAAAAGTCTGAGTCAAAGTTTCAGACTTTACACCTGCAAAGTTTTCAAATTGTTGTTTGAGAAGAGATCTCTTATTCTTCTTGGTGTTGTCATTACCACCAAATCTCTTAACAATTGCTTCCATGAGAACCCTAGCATCTTCATAGTTTTCAAATTTCCTTTGATACTCATTAGGAATAGACAAAAGTAGAGTACTTAATGCCTTCCACTCTGTTGCTCTTTCTTTCCTCTCTGCATCAGACTTTGGTGGTGGTCTTTCCTCCTTTTTACCATCTGCATCCTTAGGATAGTTTGGTCCATTAGTAACCACCTCCCACATCATATAATCCGTGAGTAACATGTATTGCCTAATCCTAGTCTGCCATAGCTCAAACTCATCAGGTTTGAGCATGGGAATCTTTGTAGCTTGTATACCTTCCATTGTTTCAGTAGACATCTTGTTATTTGTTGAAAAAGCTGCGAAATACAATTACCTTCTTCAAGATCAAAGCAATATCAAGCTCTGATACCACTGTTAGAGATTCTGATTTCTTGTAATCATATCATGCCTTGCGATAAGTTGCAAATCTGAATCCTCAAATTCTTCTTCCCCTTTTTGTCATAATCCAATAGGGGTCTTTTGCAACTTGTAAACCCTTCCCCTCAAGTGTTACATGTAGATGATGAAACAATAAACAGTAAGCTTCCCCTTAAAATATGTTCACCATCTCTTGAATCTCAAATTCGATTGGCTCTATGTAATGACTACTGGTCGGTGAAGAAAATAGAATATAACAAACTTAATAAGGAAATTAAGTCTTCCAAACTTGTACCTTATATCTTGTACTATCCACGACGTCGAACTTATAATCCTATGTATAAGTAGATTACAATCCCTTTGACAAAAAACCTTATTTTCCATAATAAGTCACCGAGCACACCAAAACTCTTTCAAGTGATAGCAAATGTGAGCATTGAGCATCCTAAGTTTAATCTCACACGTTTGCTAGATTTGTCAAGTCTTCGTCGTCACCATACATATCAAACAAGTTATCTTTAAAGCTCTTCATCCACCACTTTGAGATATGATAAGATACAAACCTATCAAACTCAACTACAATATCAAATAAGCTATAATCAACCTTCTTCGTAATCACTTCTTCATATAATCTTCATAAATAAGCCATTAAATCAATAAGAATAAATTGTTATGAAAACAATTCCAATCGAGATCCAACACTATCATGGGTAACTGTTTTTGAACTATTTTTGAACTAACAGTGTTAATCTCCAATTCCAAGTCCAAATCAACTAACAGTGGTTACAAAATTCACAAACAGTGGTAATCTTCAAAATCCCGAACAGTGGTAACCACTTTGCATTAACAGTGGCAAGCTCTACTAGCCGTGGCAAGTTTGTACTAATAGCGGTAAACTTGTACTGACAGAGGCAACGTTGTACTAGCAGAGGCAAACTTGTAATAGCAGCGGTACAAACCTTCTAACAGCGGGAACGTTGTACAAACAGTGGTAACTTTGTGCTAGCAGGGGCAAGTTGATGAGCAGTGGCTTACGAACTGTATATCTCCTTGGTTACATATCTGATGATGCTCAAATTTTAACACGAAGTCCATCAATGTTTCATTAACCACATATCCAAAAATCAAGTCGATCCAACGGTTAATGAATTTACAGGAATTATTTGACTTCAGCTGCACGAAAAGAAACCATAAACTTACTGCATTAACTTCGAATTTTAATATCTCTTTATAGAAACATCCGATCACTATGAAATTTTTACATGATGTAGATACATATGTCTTCTATAACATATCCAAAAATCATCAACTTTCGTTGGATAACGAAGACACAGTGATCGTTTTACTTCTGCCGTTTTGAAAAACCCTAAACTTTCAGCAACTAATTTCGACAATGAATATCTCTCAATCAAAAGCCCAGATCGAAAATTCCTTCAATACGAATGTGCACCTTTGTGTTGTGAACCTACAGTTCAAATTTCATGACCATCTAATGGTTAATGAATGAGATCCGAATTTTTTACCATGGCTGTGCAGAAAGTGACGAATTACGAATTTTTCTTGCAATCTTCTAGGGTTTCTTCGATACGGCTTCTTTTATCTCGTACACCTTGTATATCCTAGATCACGAGCAACCTTGCTCTGATACCAATTGTGAAAACCTAATAACGATCTAGCTCAGATTGTTTAGATCTTGACCTAGGATCAATGATAACAAAGACAATAATTTACAGCGGAATAAGAACAAATCGATGTTATCACTTCAAGCCTCAATTTTATTTGATCAGAATAAAACGGTTACACAATTGCAACAGGATCAAGAAACCTTGATCTTGAGGCTAAACCAAAACCTTAGACGTCTACATTATGTGTGCACACCAAAACCTACGTCCCTATGTCTCTTTATATAATAGAGATCTTTAGGGTTACAAGAAATCATAATTATACTAGAAGACTAATTAAAATAAAACAATTCATCTTTAGTCCCTCAACTTGCATCTTTTATTTTGTTTCATCAAATTAATAAATCCTAACAAACATATCCTCCATCCAACGGTTGAACATTAGTCAGAAGAGATACATTGCTAGTCATGTGTCGCGAGCAGCCACTGTCCATGTACCATTCACTATCTTTAACACGCTCAGATTGCTGCAACACAAAATAAGAAGAAGATTAGTGAGAAATGGAGACCCAAGCCTTTACAGACTTAGTTCTTCCGGAGTCATCAACAATAATCACATCAGATAAAATTTTATTTTTAAACAAATCAGGATTTTCACCTGATGTGTTATTGTTGACGACTGAAGAGTCAACAATGGACTCTTTTCTTTTCCAAACTTTTACTGGCTCGCAAATTGGTTTCTTAGTAATGTTGAGCGTTGGATTTGACAAAGGTTTTTGCTCAACCTTACTATGCTTCTCAACCAGTTTGGGAGAGTTTGAGAACCGCCTAGGAGGAGAGTGTGAAAAAGAGTTTCTATAAACAGTGTTCCTAGGCATAGCTCTCCCAAAACGCTGATTAGAAAGCTTTGGACATTCACGAATCAAGTGTCCCTGTCTCTTGCAGTAGAAACAGAAACGCTTCTCAACACAAGGTTGAGACTGAGGATTATTTGAAAAAGGTCGAGATGGGAAAACATTTTCAAAACATGCATATTTGTGTGTACAAGTTTTAGTAGATGCTTTCACAGGTTGAGAGGTTGAAGGTGAAGGTTTTTCGGTAGAAGAATTTTTAATATCTGTATTTCTTTTCAAAATTTTCACAGGTGTCTGTGAAGTTGTTTGAGAAGACTCTTTGAAAACCTTTTCTTTACCCTTTTTAGTTTGAACATCAATGACCGGTTCATTTGTTAAAATCACATTATCATGGTTAATTTCAACCTTCTCAACTTTTCCATACTCTTCTTCTGTAATATCCTCAATCTCAACTTCCTCCTTAACACTAACTGGAGGTAAATTAGAAGTCTTAACAAAAGTAGGTTAAGGGTATTCTGCCTTTTTGGCTTTCTCCTTTCCTTGGCTTTTGGTACTAACTGAAGCATCATTGTTAGTACTTGTCTTTGCTTCTTTATCAGTTTTTGTATCTACCTTTGATGCATAGGTAGGTACAAAGTCTTTGGTGCCTTCCTTAACAGGCGTAGGACAGTAATTAGTAGGAGGTGGAACTATGTGATAACCTAGTCTAGCTTTACTTTTTGTATCTGTCCGTTGCTTGTTAACGATTTCATCAAAGACAACAGAAGATGTTGAATAATTTGAGATTCTCCGATTCAGATCTACAACCTCAGCCTGAGAGTCAGCAAGTTCTTTATTTAACAAAGAAATTTCTTTAAGATATCTATTTATAGCATCTTGCTGACTAAAAACTTTTGATTTATAGGTCTGAGTATCAAGTTTATACGCCTCTACTTTTTGCTCATAGAATTTTTCATTACTTTTCAAAAACTTGTTTGACTCCAAAATTTTTTCAACTTTTTCTCTCAAAATTTCATTATCTACTTTATAACTTTCTAAAGAAGCAGACAATTGTATACATGAAGTACAAGAGAAAGGTTCATCAATAACCTCAGGAGTGATGTGAGCCATAAGTGCTAGTTGGTGTATCTCAGCTTGTGCAGTCCAATCAGTTTGCGTAGGCTCGAAGACGACTAAAGCATCAGAAGCTCCAGTCTTCACTACCTCCTTTTCTGGTGTCTTAGGTGAAGATGGCTTAGTCAGACCCGAAGAAGGTATTTTCGGCTTTTCACATTCCCTCACGAAATGCCCCAAGTTCTGACAATTATAGTATCGAACCTTACTTTTATGAAATCCAAACCCAGATTTCCCATCACCTTCCAAACTTTTCCGTCCAGTTCTCTGTTGTTGGGTCAAAACTGTTTCAGGTCTGAGTTGAAGTCTTGATGAGAAGACAGAGTACAAGTAATTAAAACTGTTTGTTTTGAAGGTTAAAACTGTCTTTACGAAGTTAGAACTGATAGAAGAAAACTGAAGAGAAGACAAGTGTTACAACTGATTGAAGATAGATTACAACTGATAGTTATGTGTCTGTAAGTAGTTAAAACTGCTTATGTATTTGTAACTGTTAGTTATATATGAAACAGTTAACACTGATTATATATTTGTACTTAGTCTTCGTTACAATTGAAGCAGTTACCACTGAATGTGTAACAATTACAACTGTTTACTTCAGAATGGTAGTTACAACTGTTTATGATTTTGTGATAAGTTTGAGTCGGTTATGGAAGTTATTATATTCCATATATGTAGGAGATTGTATAGGACTCTATGTGTTATAAATAGAGATCCTTTAGACCTAGATAGGTTAACGTATTTATTGCACAGCTTCAAGGTTTTTTGTAACCCTAATACATCAAGTGTATTCGTCTTATATCATTAATAAGATTGAAGCTTTCGATATATTATTGTGTTCATCATATTAATTGATATTCGTTGATCTTCTTAATATTATTGAGTGTGATTCCGCAACTTCTCAATAATATATTCAAGGCTTATTACATACGATTGTTTATTAAGTTAAACAGGGACTAACAAAGTGGTATCAGAGCTTGTGAAGCTTTGAAGACAGGAAGATCTGGGATTATTAGTATTAGTATTTGAGTTTAAGTTCGTATATTAAGTTTTGATTTCAATGGCGACTGAAGGTAATGAAGGAATTCAAGCAACAAAGATTCCAATGCTTAAACCTGATGAGTTTGACCTGTGGAAGGTCAGAATCAGGCAATATATGCTTCTCACGGATTATCAGATGTGGGAAGTTATTGTTAATGGTATTCCAGTAATGCTTGATGGTGATGGAGTAAAGCAACCAAGAGCACCACCAACATCTGAAGCAGAGAGGAAAATCAAATCTACTGAGTACAAGGCACTTAGTACTCTGTTGCTATACATTCCGAATGAGCATCAGAGCAGATTTGATACTTGTAAAGATCCCAAGGTACTAATGGAGGCGATTGAGAAGAGGTTTGGTGGTAATGATAACACCAAAAAGAATAAAAGATCTCTGTTAAAGCAATAATTTGAAAATTTTAGCCATGTGAAAACTGAAACTCTAACTCAAACCTTTGATAGGTTTACTAAATTAGTTGGAGAATTGGAAAATCACAAGGTTAAGATTGACAAAGAAGATCTTAACAGAAAGTTCTTAAGATCATTAGGTGATGAATGGACAATCTATACTGTTGGATTGAGGCAGAGTTCAGACATTGAAGTTAAGGAACTAGAAGATATATACAATGATCTGAGGAACTTTGAGTCTGAGGTGGAAAGTAAGAAGCAAGCAACTGGGTATAGTCATAATGCTGCTTTTATGTCTATGGCTGGAACAAAGGTAGAATCAAGTCAATTGGGTTCTACTTATGTTTCAGGAGGAGCAGGATCATCATCAAATAGTTCTAATGATCAGATATTAGAATCTTTCTTTGCAAGTAATGAGAATTCTTCACTTACTAATGAAGATCTGGAACAATTTGATGGTGATAATCTAGAGGAGATGGATATTAAGTGGCAAATTGCATTGATTACTCAGAGAGCAAAAAGGTTCATGCAGAGGACTGGTAGAAACAATTTTGCATACAAGAGGAATGATGCAAATTGGTTTGATAAGAGCAAGATTGAGTGTTTCAACTGTCACAAGATGGGACACTTTGCTAGAGAATGCAGAAACCCTAGGCAAGAGCAGAATGGTAATGGTCAGAGAGCTGGAAACAATGGAACTCAAACCAAAAACATTCCAATTCAGGGTGCTTCAGCAAATGCATTGGTGTCTATGGATGGATGTGGATGGGACTGGAGTGATCAAGAAGAACATGTAGTGAAGAATCAATGTCTCATGGCCATTGCAGAATCTGACAAAAAGTCAGAAGTTCCTACTGAGGTACAAAATAAATTGTGTTCTGCTGTTTGTAAACAAACTGTTAAACATTACAGGGATCATAATATAAAAGTGTGTGAGGAACTAAAACAATGGGAAATCAAAAGTAAACATACCATAGCAGTCATTGAAAATCTGGAAAATCAAATAAAGGCATATGAAGTCAATGCAACACAGTTTAAATATGACATTGAATATGCTAGGTGGGAGAGAGACACTTTCAAAGATAAAGTCGAATTGTTATCTAAGAAACTTACTGAGGTCACATGTGAAAGAGATAGCATAAGACTTGATGTAAATAAATTAGAATATGCTTCTAAGAGTGTCAATAAACTTATTGATTCACATATCCATGATAAAATTAAGACTGGATTAGGGTACAATAATGTACCTCCACCTTATAATCACAACTACTTTCCTCCTAAAAGTGAAACTGATATCAATTCACTTAAAAGAGGAATGACAGATGAGGTTAAAAAGGCTGATCCAATTAAAATTTTATCAGATAATGAGCTGTTTGTAGAAGGTGAGATTAGTGATTGGACTAAGGAAGATGATCAGAGTGATAGGACATCTGATAGTGAGAAAAGTGTAAAATCTGAATCATCTAAGTCTGAGTCAACATGTGAGAATGTGAGGAGAGTAATTACTGATCTAGTTTCTAATCTTAAAACTGATAAACTAGAAGAGGGTAAGAAAATGTTTAAGGAAAAGGCTAAACTGGACTTAGAGAATGTGAGCATGAATACTAACAAATCTAAACATAGGTTAGGATATGTTAGTAATACAGTTGATTCAGTTACTAAACCTATTGTTAAATCTGTTGTGAATAACTGTGTTAATTGTAAATGTAAAGCAAGTACTTCTTCTTCACAGAATTTTCAAAATCAAAAACCCAGAGGTAATCAAAGAAATTGGAATCAAATGGTTTCACAAAAACTGGGTAATAATGTTACTGTGATTAAAGAAATGTCTTGCTTTATATGTGGAAAAATGGGTCATCTTCAATATGACTGCTATCATAATCCTGAGAATGTTCAAAGGATTAGAAAACAGTCATGGACAAAGGCAAATATGAGTAACAAACAAAATTTTCAATCAAAAGTTAATCGTACTGCCAGAGTTCAGAAGATAAACCCAAAGGCTAACATGTTAACCACTGCTATAGGTAAATTTACTGCAGCAGTAATAACAAATTTAGCCAAAAATTTAAAGACTAAAACAGTGGTAACCAAATACAAAAACAGTGTTAACAAAATTAACACTGACTCTTCGATTGGTAAAACAGTTAAAACTGTTAAGCCAAAGAACACTGTTAAGTCTAAAATAAGTTGGATTTGGACACCTATTAAGACTGATAAATTAACAGATCCAAATTCCAACAGTGCATCACAATCAATAATCTTCAAGAAAGTTGAATATGTGAATGCACATGAGAAACCCAAAGCCAAATTGGTTTGGGTTCCCAAGAGAAATTAATTCTCTTTTTGACTGTTTGTGCAGGGCAAGCCAAAAAGCTTATGGCACATCGATAGTGGATGCTCAAGGCACATGACTGGAGACAAAGGAAAGCTACAGGATTTCAAATCTTTTGATGGAGGATATGTAGCTTTTGGAAGTAATCCAAAAGGAGGAAGGATCACAGGGAAAGGAACAGTTCAGAGTGAAAAGCTAAGTTTTGATAATGTTTATTTTGTGGAACAAATGAGGTATAATTTACTAAGTGTGAGTCAAATCACAGATAAAAAGAACCCAGTTCATTTTATTGACACTAAATGCCTTATCTTGTCCAAGGAATTCAAAATACCTGAAAACATGATTTTAATGAGAATTCCAAGGCAAGATAATGTATATAAGTGTGACTTAGTAAATATGACACCTCAACCTGATTTAAACTGCCTTATTTCTAAAGCAAGTGTGAATGAATCTGAATTGTGGCATAGGAGGATGTGTCACATGAATTTCAAAACCATTAATAAACTTGTCAAAAACAAGCTTGTTAGAGGTTTGCCTGAAAAGGTCTATTCATGTGATGATCATTGTGTTTCTTGTCAAAAGGGAAAGCAACACAAATCTTCATTTAAGTCCAAATCTGTGAACACAAATAGCACGCCCTTACACTTATTGCATATGGACTTATTTGGACCAACCAGTATAAGTAGTATGGGGAAAAAGTCTTACTGCCTTGTGATTATTGATGATTACACTAGATTTACATGGGTTTTCTTTCTTAGGACAAAGGATGAGATAGGTGAAATACTTAGATCATTTATAACTAAGATGGAAAATCAATTGGATAAAAGAGTAAAGATCATCAGAAGTGATAATGGAACAGAATTTAAAAATCATGAGATGGATAAATTCTGTGAAGTTAAAGGTATTAAGAGAGAATTTAGTGCACCTAGAACTCCTCAACAAAATGGAGTAGCTGAAAGGAGGAATAGGACACTGATTGAGGCTGCTAGAACCATGCTATCTGATGCAAAGCTACCTATGTCCTTTTGGGCAGAGGCAGTTAGCACAGTTTGCTATGTTCAGAATAGAGTATTAGTTGTTAAGCCTCATAACAAGACACCATATGAACTGTTATTTAAGAGAAAGCCTTTGGTTAGTTTCTTAAAATCTTTTGGGTGTCCTTGTACTATCTTAAATACCAAAGATCACTTAGGTAAGTTTCAAAGTAAGGCAGATGAGGGGATATTTGGTGGTTACTCTATTCAAAGTAAATCATATAGAGCATTCAATCAAAGAACCAGGATCATAGAAGAATCAATGCACATCACTTTTAATGAAAACACTATTAATCCTGAAGGAAAAGGTCCTGAATCACTGTTTGATATTGATGCACTTAATACTGCTTTTAGATATACAAATGTGGATACTAGTGCAGGTACAAGTGCAGGTACAAATACAGGAACAGGTGATGGAGAAGGTAGATCAGACTCAGGAATATCAGTTGGAATGAAGAAGGATTCATTGGAATACATATTATTTCCAATTTGGTCTTCTGATCCTCCAGAAGTGTTTGAAACTGATCAACCAAAGACATCACAGAATTTGGAAACAGGAAAATCAGATGAAACATCATTTTCTCATGTTGATGATTCTGATAGACCTGTTATTGAAGACAGTGCAGAAGACAGTGATATAAGTCCAGTACAGAAGTATACAAAGGTAAGTGTGGATGTTGATCAGACACCAACAAAACATCTTGACACGGAGCAGGAACAATTGAATTATCTACATTTGATGAGCTCTACTCCTGTGTCAAAGAGAATTGCAAGAGAAGTGTCAAGTAGTGAGTCTGGACAAGAAGGAAATTTTACCAACTTGGAGGAGGGGATTCATGAAACAGCAGCATCTAAATACATTACTCATAAAGATCATCCACTTGAGAATGTAATAGGAGATATTGAATCTACTGTTAAAACAAGAAATCAAAGTCAGGTGTTTGAAGCTTCAGCAAATGAGGATGAAGTAAATCTTGATACAGAAGCTGTTAATACTTCTTTGTTTGCCTGTTTTCTGTCTCAAACAGAACCAAAGAAGGTTACTGAAGCTTTGAGAGATCCTAGTTGGATTGAAGCTATGCAAGAGGAGTTGCTTCAGTTTAATATTCAAGAAGTCTGGACATTGGTTGATTTGCCTAAAGGGAAGAGGGCAATTGGTACTAAATGGATTTTCAAAAACAAGAAGGATGAAAGAGGTATAGTGATAAAAAACAAGGCTAGATTGGTTGCACAGGGGTATTCACAAGAAGAGGGGATTGATTATGATGAGGTTTTTGCACCTGTTGCAAGAATAGAGGCAATTAGATTGTTTTTGGCTTATGCTTCATTCAAGGGATTCATTGTGTATCAGATGGATGTTAAGAGTGCTTTTCTGTATGGCACTATACAGGAAGAGGTTTATGTATGTCAACCACCAGGGTTTGAAGATTCTAAGTTTCCTGATAAAGTTTTCAAACTTGAAAAAGCTCTTTATGGATTACACCAAGCACCTAGAGCTTGGTATGATACTTTTTCAGATTATCTGTTGCAGAATGGATTCAAAAGGGGTGCAATAGATAAAACTTTGTTTACTAAAAGAATTAAGAATGATATACTACTGGTTCAAGTCTATGTAGATGATATCATTTTTGGTTCAACAAAGGATAGTCTTTGCAAGGAGTTTGAATCATTGATGCATGAAAAGTTCAAGATGAGCTCCATGGGAGAATTAACATATTTCTTGGGGCTGCAAGTGAAGCAACAGAAAGAAGGAATCTTTATTCATCAAAGTAAGTATGTTAATGATATACTGGATCGGTTTGGGTACAAAGATGCTAAAGTTGCAAGCACACCAGTTGAGACAAACAAGAAATTACATGCAGATCTTGAGGGGGAGAGTGTGGATGAACATCTTTATAGATCAATGATCGGGTCTCTTATGTATCTCACTTCATCAAGACCTGATATCATGTTTGCAGTGTGCTTATGTGCAAGATTTCAAGCTAATCCAAAGCTGTCACATCTTCTTGCAGTCAAAAGAATATTTAGATATTTGAAGGGTCAACCAAAATTGGGCCTTTGGTATCCAAAGTTTACTTCTTTTGATCTGATAGCTTACACAGATAGTGATTATGGATGAGCTAATCTGGACAGGAAATCTACATCAGGAGGTTGTCAATTTTTAGGAGATAGATTGGTTTCATGGCAATGCAAGAAACAAACCACTGTATCTACATCTACAGCAGAGGCAGAATATGTAGCAGCTGCAAGTTGCTGTGCTCAAGTGCTATGGATTCAGAATCAGATGTTAGATTATGGTTTTACCTTTCTTAATACTCCTATTTTTATTGATAATAGTTCTGCAATCAGTATTATTAATAACCCAGTGAAACATTCTAAAACAAAGCACTCTGAAATTAGATATCATTTCATTAGAGACTGTAATGAGAAACGACTTATTAAAAATTTAAAAGTTCATACTGATAATCAGTTTGCTGATCTGTTCACAAAAGCTTTTGATGTGGGCAGATTCACATTCTTGGTTACTAGTATTGGAATGATCAATTTGTCATAAGTTATTTTTCTTATCACTGCTCTCTGTGAATAATATCTACTGTGTTTTTCATTTGGGTTAATACTGATTTGTTAATTAAACACTTATTGTGTGTAATGTGTATCGTTATCACTGTTTACTACTTTTAGTATAAACAGTGGTAATAATCACTTCACCACTGTTAGTGTATAGTTAACACTGTATACTTGTATTTTTGTTTGCATTAACACTGCAGGTTATATTGCTATGTCTTGGAGTTTAACTACTGCAGGTGTTTATGGAGTTTAACTGCTTGTGAAGTTTATCTTTCGGTAAAAAAAAAAAAAAAAAAAAAAAAAAAAAAAAAAAACTGCTTTGTTTATATGGTTTTGCTAGATCTGAAGTACTACTTGTATTAAGTTAGCACTGCCTTGGTCGGTTGGTACTGCTTGTACAAGTGAGCACTGCTAGCTTTATTATGTAAATGATGCATTTGAGAAACCAAGTGTTGATTACCACTGATGGTTATTTTCACAATTATCACTGAACGTGTTATTTTACTTAATTAACACTGTTTTAGTTATAATTGGGGATCTGATCAAATTAGGGTTTACAACTGATTTAGTTTCAGTACTTAACTCTCAACACTTAGGGTTTTTCATTACGCTTTCAAAATTACACATACAAACAACTGCGCTAAGTCTTATCGATTCTCAATTCTGTAAAATCATCTTCGATTCTTCTCGATTACTTGATTTCTTATCATGGCATCGACTTCGTCTACTGTTCAACTACCAATTGGAAAAGATCACAATATGATCGCATTCTTGATGAAACCTGCTGAGGCAAACGAGTATGTGGAAATCATTGATTTCCTTCGTGCTTCACATATTCGTCATGCTCTCACTGTAGCACCCAGGATATCTCACGATCATATCAACAATTTCTGGGTGAATGCATCAATAGAAGAGGAACAGGGGATTAAAAGAATCGTTTCAGAAGTTATGGATACACGTGTTGTAGTTACAGAAGCTACTGTTAGAGCTTCATTACAACTAGATGATGAGGCAGGTATAACTTCTTTAGATGATACTGTTATGTATAATACTTTACGATTGATGGGTTATGAGGGTTCTTTTGAAGTTTTTACTTTTCAGAAAACCTTATTTTCTCATCAGTGGAGGTTTTTAATACATACGATTTTACACTGCTTATCATCTAAGAGATCATCTTTTGAGCAGTTTGGAAGCAACATTGCTTATGCAATTGCTTGTCTTGCAACTGGTCAAAGGTTTAATTTTTCAAATCTGATATTTTCTGGTATGCTTAGAAACATTGAGCAGCCAAAGATTAAATTTTTGATGTATCCACGTTTTGTGCAGTTGTTCTTAAATGAACAAATTCCTAATATAGCTGCACTTGAGAAAGTTATTGGTATTGTCTCTTTTAAACCAAAAGTTTTTGTAAATATGAAGAGAGATACTAAATTTTCTAGGAAGGTTACAGCATTATTTTCTACAATGCTTCCTGCACCTTCCAACACAGCATCAGTACCACCAACTGAAGCTGAACCAACTACTGAGAGAATGGTTCCACCCACCACTTCTCAACCCACAGTAGTTAGGGGTAATAAAAGAAAACAAGGGACCACAACAGCTAAATCTAATAGAGCCAAAAAGGCTAGAAAACAGGCATCTGAGGCTGCTGCTGCTCAGGTGTCTCAGTCAAATGATTCATCACAGCAGATGATCAATGAGGAGGAGGCTGATCATTCTGAGAGGGCTGCTTCTACTGCTTCTAGCCCACTGGCAGAGCAGGACAGAAGTAACATTAATAAGACCCCATCAGAGGCAACACATGGAAATGATTCTACACCTGTAGATGATCCTAGTGGTCCCAGTACCAAGAACCAAGGGGACTTTGATGATCATGCTAGGCATGAGTCAGAGTTTGATGATGTCAATGATTCACCAAAGGATTCACATCCTGAAGGTGTTGAGGCTAGAACTAACTTGGAATTGACGAAAATGGTTGATTATGTTTGGGCTGAATTTGTAAAGGAGGGGAAGAAGAATAAGGCTAAGGATGAAATTATCACTCAATTGCAGAGGAGAGTGCAACAGTTAGAATGGATTGTTATTAAATGTTTAAAGAAAGGAAGGAAATATGTGGTTCATGATACTTCTGAACCTGAGGATGCTTATCAATTTCCACAAAATGCTTTCAAAAAGGGGGAGAAGGTCTGGACAAATTTGGGTGATAAGAAGAATAAGAGTGACAAGGTGGTGGATGATGATGAGAAGGTTGATGAAGAAATGGAGATGGAACAAACAGAGGATGATGAGTTTGTGCATACACCTCCAACACCACCAACAGAGCCAGAAATAAATGAGTCAGTGTATGAGACAGTGGAAACAGAGATGAATGACCCAGTGGCAGATGATAATATATCTGAACATACTGAGGTCATTGGGTCAGTGGAGCAAACTGCAGAGGTTAATATGGGTGAAAAGACTGAGGAGTTACAAATTGATGGTGATGATGATGATGAGGTTAATAAACCTGAGATAGCAGTGGAAAAAGAAGAAGAAAAGACTGATGCTCAAACTGATGCTCAACAAGTTGAAAAGACTAGGAAAAAGAGCATTCCAGTTAAAACTGCCAAGATGACAGGAACAGGAAAGAAGGTTGAAAGTACAAAGAAGACATCTACACAACAACCATCTTTGCCTGGATTTCAGATTAGAGAACCTGTTGCTGCTCCTGTTCAACAAAAGAAAGACTTGCCAAAGATTGATCCAAAAGATAAGGGCAAGGGAAAACTGGTAGAAGAACCAAAGAAGAAAAAGCAAAAACCAGTGCCACCAGAAGTAACTGCTCATGATACTGAATATGCACAAAGGTTACAGGCTGAGCTAAATGCAGAGGACTTGATTGATGTTGAGATTGAGGAAGGAAAGTTTGTAAAAATGACAAAAGAGCAAGTGGCAGAATGGGATGAATATTTGTTGAAGGAACAGAGACAGGATGATATTGAATATCTTGTTGAACAGATTAAGAAAAAGAAAGCAGAAGAGGCAAGAAAGAAGAAGGCTGCAAAACCACCAACAAAAGCTCAGATGAAGAAGAACTTAATTGCAAAGCTAAAAGGTGGGTATATTCCTTTGAATGCATTGAAACAGATGAGTTTAGAGAGATTGCAGGAGTTATGGGATAAAGATGATATGAATCCTGATGTGATTGAGAAGAAAGAAAAAGAAAAGAAAGAAGCTGAAAAGAAAAAGAAGGAAGTTGAAAAGGAAAGAAAAAAGGCTGAAAAAGAAAGGAAATTGAAGGAAAAAGAAGAAAAAGAAAAAAGAGAAAAGATAGAAGCTGAGAAGAGGAAGAAAGATGAAATTGAAAGAAAGAAAAGAGAGTTAGATGAAATTCCTGATAGAGAAAGGAATGTTGATGAATTGAAGGAGTTTATTCTGTTACAACCAATGGAATCTGAGGTAATTAATGTTGAATTACCTGGTATCATTGATTGGTCTATTGAGCAATTTGTCAATCCTGTTAAGATTCACAAGATTAAAATTGAAAGAGCAGATGGAAATATATCTTGGTGGAGATCTTTTAGGGATTTGATAAAGAGGATTAGTAGGACTGATTTGGTGAGAATGTATGAGATTGGGATGGAAAAGGATTTAGATTTGAAAAGGTTTGATAATCTGGTTGAGAAAGTTACATGGCATTGGATTAAGGCTATGTTTGAGCCAGAAGAGTTTCCATTTCAATTTGCTACTTTCAGCAATGTCAGAAATTGGATTTATCATGCCAAACCTGGAGTACATCAGATCGTTATGGATGATGCAGTATTTATGTGGTTATTGACAGATAGATTTTATGATATAAATCTGAGATTTTTGATGGGCTTGAGAAATGCAAGGCTACAAGCTGCAGTTTTAGATGATGTAGCTCTGGAATTGGTATATATGGTGCTGAATCAGATTCATAAGAAGGAGGAGATAGAAAGAAGAAAGAGAAAAAATGACTAACAGTTTTGAAAGAATTTTGTGAAGCTCATAATGGAGGATTGATGCGCGTCGAGAGGTCGGTTGCGATTTGACTCGCGTCGTTGCGGGCCTTCCTCCTGGCGAGCCGATCAGTGGGCTTTTAAAATTTATGTTTTGCTGGGCCTAAGTATACTTAAAACTATGGGAGTACAGTAGTAAGTATGACCTAGGGTCGTTCTTCAAACTACAACGGGCATAGGATCTAGGTCTTTTGATTATCCTTCGTAATTTAGCTGGTTTATCAAGAGTTTGATAGGGGTTTTTGTTACTTTTCTGTTCTTAACTACTAATTTAAAAACTAAAACTAAAGATAGGGGAGGTGAGGTGGCTACGAGAACTACAGATTAACGCGAGTGCTTGCTATGACAATCTTATATGCTATTTTAGGGGTAGTTATTTTAGTTAAGGCGTTAGTTATGATGACGGAGTCAGGATTCAACAGACGTACTTGGAACAATCAATGACAGCAAAGTATTCTACCTACAGCCTTTCCTTAGCTCCCACGTATTTGTATTCAACGCTTATACCAGTATTCAGCTGTTTTACGGTATTTCCGTTACAACATTAAAAGGTCCTTGTTATCTATCCTGAGTTATATATCCTAATGAGCCATAATTACTAGCCTATTATCTATCTAACGTAGAGTTGTCCGCAATCAGATAAATAACATGTCACGAAGATAGCAATTATGAAATGTAAACTCCACCGGAAGTTTTCCCAAATGTAGCAACCAATTTAACCAACAACCATCCTCGAATCCTGTTCCCCAATCTCGGACATCCGAGATATCCGAATCATGGCATGAATTGTTGAATAAACAAAAACATGAACAGGGGTTTCCTACCGGAACAAGTTGGGATGATCTGGTCTAACGGCTGATTAAATTGTTCATCATTATTTTATATAAATCGTCATAACTATTTTACGCATGTTAAACTGGTGTATGCAATCAATTTATATTCAAAAACCTAATCATATATCCAACAGCACAGGTGATACTAGCATGCAAACCCTAAAGCAACAATCAAACAAGAACATGCAGCAGAGCAGCATACAAGGATCAGTTTTAAACGTGCAGAGTTACTGGATAATCGGTTAAGTCACAAATATTCCGAAAGTTCTCTCTAAAATATTTGTTATATGAAATGAATCTAACCTATCTGTGTCTCCCTCCGGTGTATTTCAACCAGGAGAACACCGGCCATGTCGAGTTCAACGATCATCAGACACAGAATAATAAGCGGCGTACCACTAGTTATGTACCAGCAGTAAGTTACAAACCACAGCATAAGTTGGATAGATAAACATTGGAGACTTATTTCGTAGATTCAAATATATATTAACAGCATACGGACAGAGTAACGGCGTGTTACAATTGGAATCATTATTTCCACAACGGATTGTGCCCACAACTTTCATAGCTTCCACGTTCCGTACTACACACATTCGTGATGGTTCCGGCGCTATACAAATGAAAGCCGTATAACGTTACCTTCGTTGTTTCATAATATCCCAATTGCATATTAAAGTATAACTACCCTAGCATAACGACTATCATAGCAAACACAGATTTGTTTAGCTAAGCATGGCAATAATTCTAAGCAATTCTAAATAATTATGACAGCAGCACAACATATTTAAAATAACAAGATAGATATTATAATAAAACCTGACAAAGCGTAATTACAAATCTTGCGTAATCGCAGTCTCGGAGCACCTCCGTTACAACCAAGCTAGAAGCTAATCTACTAGCTTAATTATACTAACCTAATCTAATTATTTCTAGAGAGAGAGTAGAGAGAGAAAATGAAAGAAATGTGAAGTGTGAGTTGATTAATTATGAAAATGAGGTGAAATGATCCCATATATATAGTAGTTGCTCAGCCGTATCGTCCAGCCGTATTCCTACCTCCAAATGCTCAACCGTATCGCTCAGCCGTATCAAAATCGCATCTTGTACGGGGGAGGAGGACGATACGAGGGGACCTCCCGTATTTCGGGTGGAAATGGCACGATACGGGCGAACATGGGCTGAATACGGGAGAACGAGGCCGTATACGGGGGAACACCAGCCGTATACGGCTGGACAAGGCCGTATACGGTCATGCCAGGCCGTATACGGTCAGTGCATGGCCGTATACAGCTTGTTCCGCCCGTATCCGGCTTGGTTTGCCCGTATTGGTCTTCTCCGGTTCCTTGGATTCTTCGTTCGGCCATAACTTTTGACTCGAGTGTCCGTTTTCAGCGTTCTTTATATCCACGCGATCGTATTCTCCTGACGAAGAAAATGACATAAGTTAGAGGTCATAATTCTTAGTGGATCTTAAAAAGTGCTTAAAAGCGTGAACGAGAATGCTTATGATCGTTTTCGTTACATTTATCGTGTTTTTCGACCATTTTAGTTGACTTTTGAAATGTTGTCTATATTTTAGCCCGAGTGATGAGTTTTAATGATAAAGTAGTGATTTTAGATATATTCATCATGATTTGGGCTAAAAAGGTGAGATAATGACACATAAAAACTTGACTTTTTGCGTGTCATCAAATATCCCACACTTAGACATTTGCTTGTCCTCAAGCAAACTTCAATCTTACCTGCCGAAATTTCCTGTTTAAGATTTTTATTAAAGCCATAACGAAGAAGTTATACAGAATGAAAACAAGTATTACGCTAGTTAGATAAAGAAAAGATGTTAACATGAAGTATCCAAAGATCTTTAAGATGGTTCACTTAGGAATACTTTCAATTCTCGGGATGTGGAATATACACGACTGGGCGATCTCACTGGTGGTCACTCAATTCACTCAAGTGTATCGGGTTTCCTATTATCCTAAGCCAAATGAAAAATCGCTCAAATACCAGTCGTGCAGCATTCGTCGTCATAGGCTTGCCCAAGGATCGTATCTCCATCACTTAGACGGGGACGGTACTAATTATCCCAGGACATTCAAACGGGTTTTGATGTATGGTGAGGGTTTAAAGGGTATGGATAGGGGTAAAAATGGTTTTAAGGGTTTTACTTATCTCGGGACCTTTAAAACTTATGAAAAATTCTATTTAGACATACTTTTTAATGAAAACGGAAACGGATAACTAAAAAGGCAGAAGATAGCTATTTTGCCTTCTATCTTTTGAAAACACATGAAGATTTTACGCTTTTGAAGAATCGAAGTTTTCGAGAGATTTAAGCACTTAGCTTTATTCTATTTTTGGTTTAGAATTTCTTGGCCAGGGATCTTCTAAGGGATTTTTTTCTTTTTATTTTCTTTTTCTTTTGCCCTGCAGACATCCTTTCTTTCTTTCATTTTTGCTTTTCTGACCCTTTTTTCACTTTTGAATTTTACTTGGTGTCAATTTTTCACATCATAAGGCTCTCGAATTCTTTTTAAATATTGATCATGTAAACGCACACGAGTAGCTTTAAGTAAACACTATATTTGTGACTTTGGGGTAGAAACAAAAAGCATACCTAATTAGCATTTTTCAAGAAGATTTTAAAGATTCTAAGATAAACTTTTGGTAGGTATGAGGGTAAGTGGGTTTAAAATTTGGGTTGAAAGAAACGAAAAGGCTAAGGCTCAACAGGGTTTTCTAGGCGGATCATCAACACTGAAAATGAGTGTTGGAAGGGTTTTGGGCTTGAAAGAGATATGTTGAAATGGGGTTTAATCCTAGGGAATGTCAAGGTCCTCTAATTGTACCTATGTCACGTATGACACCCGTCAATGTGATCTCGACACGCATACCCGGGGCAAGTTCTAATTCAGAAATGCATGCACCGGTCACACACAACAAACGAACAGTGAAGCATTTAAAATGAATGCTTATAAGGCTCAAAATTCCTCACCGCAAAAATAGGTTATATGTGTCCAGTCGTGCGATGCCCCTCTTAGATCCTCATCTTAAATTGTTTGGAGTCCGACATGATTCGACCTTTTTTTTACCAACTTTTGAATATTTGTAAAAAATTCTGTACTCTTTCTTACAATTGTGACTTCAAAAAGTTTAAATTTTTGAAAATTTTAGCAAAAATAAGGATTGAAAATCATTTTGAGGACTTGCGTATTTCTAAATCATCATTACGGATATTAGACGAGAGATATACTGCTATCCCACACTTAAAAATAAATATTGTCCCCAATGTTTCTGCACTAAGTTGGGAGAATCCCACACTTAGGGTTTTGTCTTTAGGAAAAATGTGAATTTAAAAGTTTTAAGTATGGAGGATCCCACACTTAGAGATTTAAGTGGGCATAAGCATATCTAAGTTACGCAGAAACTAGAAAAGTTTTAGGAGAGGTACTTCCCTACGGTTGGTGAGCACTGGAATCAGGACCAGATTCGTGAAGGAGTGGTGCTAGTGATCTGCTGGATTTGTGGACCAGACTCTGTTTAAAGCTCATCTATTCCTTACGAGGCTAAGTTCTGCAATACCATAAACATAGTCACAATCACCAGTTCAACATTTCAACATCTTAAAAGTTTAACATAAATAAAACATAAAGCAATAAAATAAACTAAAGGTCGTCTAGCAAATCATCCATGTCTGGGTCAAATGTCGCAAGTGCGTCACAATCTAGAACTGAAGTAGGTGACGTGGCAACAGTGGAACCAGGCATCATGGGGGCAATAGGGAGATCAGAGGATATCTCAGCATCAGCAGAAAGAGTGGGCTCTGTAGTAGGTGCAGCTGGGAAAAATGACCATGGTGGAAGAGGTGGTCTGGGACCCTGACCAAGTCTGAAGGACTGGTCTGGAAGTCTCGGGAGTCCAACCCTCTCCCTGATGTCAGAGTGAGAGTCATGCTGGATGGAGAGCTCTCGGAGGATCGCCCAGGTCACAGCTGGGTCGGCCGTGGTAATCCCATAGTCGAAGACTGGAGGGCTCGTCACATCTATAGCACGCTCCTCTGGAACAATGGTCAGCTTCTTCTTTCCTCTGCGGTGTCTCTTCTTCTTCTGCTGTGGAGTCTGAGCAGTGTGTCCTGAGGTCTCAGCTGAAGCGTCCATCCTGAAACATAAAGAAAAACAGGTAATGCTTAAGGTTTATAAGTTTATACAAATGCAACAGAGTCAGATGACTTTTGTGAAAGATTTTCATTTTAAAAGTTTAAATCATCTGAATGCTTGCATTCGCATAAGTCAAATAAAACTTATCTCCGATGTAAATGTAAGAGTGCGGTGCTGTCGGGTATCTAGCTTATCCTGCATTTATCATTCAGGGATGATAATACTAAGCAAAAATAAATTGAGAAATAAAATTAAAGCTATTATAAAGATAAGCAATGGGGTGCCTCCCAAGAGCGCTTGTTTAACGAGTCACTAGCTTGACTCTTTTACCTACTTTATCGGCTCAAGGTGGTTCAAAGATGTAGACCTCCTTACTGGAAGGAAAGTCTTCGATGTAGTGTTTTAAGCGGTGGCCATTGACTTTAAAATTACCGTCCGGTGCTTCTAGTTCGACTGCTCCGAAGGTAAAGACTTTTGATATCACGAATGGTCCGCTCCACCTTGATCTGAATTTGCCTGAGAATTTCTTGAAGCGCGAATTGAAGAGAAGAACTTTATCTCCAGGTTTGAACTTAGAATACTTAATTTTAGCATCGTGAATAGTCTTGGTTCGCTCCTTGAAATGTAAAGAACTATCATAGGCTTGGTCTCTCAATTCGGCTAGTTCATTCAGCTGCATCTTGCGATGTAATCCTGTTGTGGAAGGGTCTAGATTGCAATCCCTCAGCGCCCAATAAGCCTTGTATTCCAACTCTATCGGCAGATGACACGCTTTCCCATAGACTAGTCTGTAAGGCGTGGTCCCTAATGGTGACTTATATGCAGTTCTGAACGCCCACAGAGCATCGTCTAATTTATCGGCCCATCTTTCCCTATGATTCATCACTGTTCGTTCTAAGATCCTTTTGAGCGCTCTGTTCGTCACTTTGGCTTGCCCATTCGTCTGCGGGTGATAGGCCGTAGAGGTCTTATGGGTGACACCATAATACTGTAATGTCCTCATAAACTGAGCATTACAGAAGTGCGTGCCTCGATCACTGATGATCGCCTTTGGAGTTCCGAAACGAGAAAAGAGTTGCTTGAGGAACTTGGTCACTACTCGTGAGTCATTTGTAGGAAATGCTTGTGCCTCGGCCCATCTAGAGACATAGTCGACAGCTACCAGAATGTATTCTTTTCCGAAGGATTTTGGGAATGGTCCCATGAAATCTAAACCCCATATGTCAAAGATCTCGCAGGCCTGGATGTTAGTAAGTGGCATTTCACTCCTCCGTGAGACACTTCCAAACCTTTGGCAAGCATCACAACGTTTTACCAAGTCATGAGCGTCTCTGAAAATGGTCGGCCAATAGAATCCGGAATCGTATACCTTCCTTGCGGTCATGTTTGCTCCATGATGTCCTCCAGTTGGTCCATGATGGCTCTGGTGGAGAATGTTCCTTGCTTCCCTCTCGTCAACGCATCTTCTTATGATTTGGTCCGGACATACTTTGAACAAGTATGGATCGTCCCAATAGTAGTTCTTAATGTCTATGAAGAATTTGCGTTTTCTAGAGGTAGGCATTCCTTTTGGTATGATTCCTCCAACCAGATAATTAGCGTAGTCTGCGTACCAAGGGTCATAGTTGAATTGTGAACCCTTCTGGTGGTCTCCGACATTCATGAGTTGTTCTTCAGGAAATTGGTCTTGAATTTCTTTTTCATTAAGCTTTTCCATCTACGGGTTTTCCAATCGACTGAGATGATCTGCTGCGACATTTTCTGCTCCCTTTTTATCCTTGATTTCTATATCAAATTCTTGGAGAAGCAGAATCCATCGAAGTAGTCTTGGTTTAGCGTCTTGCTTTTTGAAAAGATACTTCAATGCTGAGTGATCTGTATAGACAATAGTTTTGGACAATATTAAGTAAGAACGAAATTTATCAAAAGCAAATACTACCGCAAGCAGCTCCTTTTCTGTAGTAGTGTAGTTCTCTTGAGCATCGGTGAGTGTCTTGCTGGCGTAGTATATTGGTTGAAAATGCTTATCCTTCCTTTGACCTAAGACAGCTCCAACAGCAAAGTCACTAGCGTCACACATGATTTCAAATGGAAGACTCCAGTTAGGAGCAACCATGATCAGTGCATGTGTGAGCTCATCCTTCAGAATGTTGAAAGCTTTCACACAGTCATCTGAAAAGACAAACGGAGTGTCCTTCTCAAGAAGGTGTGTCATAGGTCGAGAAATCTTAGAGAAATCCTTAATAAAGCGACGGTAGAATCCGGCGTGACCTAGAAAACTGCGAATGGCTTTAACAGAAGTAGGTGGCGGAAGTTTGGCAATGGTCTCAACTTTAGCTTTGTCAACTTCAATTCCAGACTTTGATATTCGGTGTCCTAGAACTATTCCTTCCTTCACCATAAAGTGGCACTTCTCCCAGTTCAAGACAAGATTTGATTCTTCGCATCGGGCTAACATTCGTTCAAGGTTAGAAAGACAAGAAGTGAAGGAATCTCCAAAGACTGAGAAGTCGTCCATGAATACTTCCATGCACTGTTCGATCATATCGTGGAATATCGCCACCATACACCTTTGGAATGTGGCAGGTGCGTTGCATAGCCCGAAAGGCATGCGTCGGTAAGCGAATGTTCCGTACGGACATGTGAAGGTCGTCTTTTCCTGGTCCTTAGGATCGAGAGGAATCTGAAAATAGCCAGAGAAACCATCAAGAAAATAGTAGAACTCGTTCCCAGATAATCTCTCCAACATTTGATCGATGAACGGCAGAGGGAAATGATCTTTTCGAGTGGCTTCGTTTAGCTTCCGATAGTCGATGCATACCCTCCAACCGGTGACGGTCCGTGTTGGAATAAGTTCATTATCTTCGTTTGCGATAACCGTCATTCCTCCTTTCTTGGGGACAACCTGAACAGGGCTGACCCATGGGGAATCTGAAATAGGATAGATCAAGCCAACATCCAATAATTTGATAACCTCCTTCTAGACCACGTCTTGAATCTTCGGGTTGACTCTCCTCTGTCTCTGTATGGATGGTTTGAAGTCGTTTTCCATTAGTATCTTGTGAGTGCAATAGTTTGGACTAATCCCTTGGATGTCAGAGATTTTCCATGCAATCGCCTTCTTATGTGACTTTAACACTTGGATAAGTCTTGCTTTCTCTTCGGGTGTAAGACCTTTTGCAATTATAACGGGTAAATGCGAGGTTCCTTCAAGAAAAGCATACTCCAGATGAGAGGGTAGTTCCTTTAGCTCCAATTCAGGTGGTTCTTCAATGGAAGGTTTCATTCGAGCGATCTCGTCTCTTTGTAACAAATCATACTCCGTCTGGAACTCTGGTTCATTTGGAGATGAGTCGGCTGCAGTGGCTGATGCTATTTCTACTAACTTTGTCTCATTAGGAAGTGCGTTCTTCTTCAGCTCGTATTTTCTTGTAGATGATGAGGAAGTTGCACTATCTTCAGTAAAGATGATATCGTTGTTGTCGGTGAATGCAAACTTCTGAAATTGAGCTGTTGAAGACGTACTTATGGTGATTTCTGGATTTTGTGGCGCACAACCTTCAGATAGTTGTGGCTTAGCTGAAATTTCTGATTCCATCTCCTTAAAAAATTTGAGAATTTCAGCTACTGAAGGAGATGAATCAGTTTGACCCCTTTGTAAGATTGGTAGAGGGATGCCTTCGCCTAAGGGAACAGCAGCAAAAAAGTTGTTCGTGGGAGTGCTGTCAGGCGGTGCAAGAGGATACTTCATTTCAGATAAAGGAAATAGCAGCTCCTTAGAGTGTGCTGGTTTGTCAGAGATAGCTGAGCAGAGTCCAACGTCGTCCTGGCATAGTCTTCTTGTAGTGATGACTGTGTTGGGAAGAGGATCGGGATTGCTAACTGCTAGAATCTCTTCCATATGCTCGTCATATATTTCCTGCATGGAATCCACAAGACCAAGATCTTCTCCCACAGGTTGTTTCATCAATTTATCGACATTAAAGGTGACTTCCTCCGCTCCAACCCTCAATTTTAAAGATCTTTCGTTTACGTCAATAATAGCCTTGGCAGTGTTTAGGAAAGGTCTGCCAAGGATGAGGGAAACGTGGGCGTCTTCCTCAATATCCATAATGACAAAGTCAACTGGGAAGGTAAATTTACCTACTCGGACCATAATATCTTCAGCAATCCCCCGAGGGAGTTTAACTGATCTATCAGCTAATTGGATGGTCATATGAGTGGGTAGCAGTTCTCCTAATCCTAGTTTCTTATATAGTGAGTAAGGCATAAGGTTGACACTAGCACCTAGGTCAGCTAAGGCATTACTAACTTGGATATTTTGAAGGTAACAAGGAATAGTGAAACGGCCAGTATCTCCTAGTTTCGGTGGAAGGCCATGTAACATGATTGCAGAGCATTCAGCATCTAAGGGTATATTAACTAATTGCCTTAATTTTTCTTTATTTGAAAGAAGTTCTTTGAAGAATTTTGCACAACTAGGCATTTCTACTAAAGCATCTAATAATCTAACGTTTAAGTGCAGGCTTTTAAACATCTTAAGATATTTCCCAAACTGCGCTTCTTGCTTCTCCTTCTTAAGCCTACCAGGAAAGGGAATTCGAGTACGTGGAATGATTTCTGGAACTTGAGAAGGTACTGGATCAGGTGCAGAGACAGGGGTGTCACTTGGCACTGGATCAGTAGAAGTGGAAGGTTTGTTTGAAGAATTATCTGAGGTTTGTTCAATTCTGGTTTCTTTACCTCCTCTTGTAACAACTAAGATGTCATCGTGCTCATAGGATGAGAGATAGACAGCGTTACTGATCGCGATTTTCCTTTGACTCTCCTCAACTTTTGAAAATAATTGTTTAAGACTAACTTCTATGTTTTTGATTAAATCTTCGGAAATTTTAAGTAAAGCATCAATTTTATCTTGAAAAGCTATTACTTGTCTATTTACGTTATTTTGTTCAATCATAAAGTTAATCAGAGTTTCGTTATAGTGTTGTTGAGAGTTGAAGGAGGAATCGGATAGAGTGGACGGCATAGTATTCAGAGTTTGAGCAAGAGGGGTTTTGTTTTGCCACTGAACAGAAGATGTGGATTGAAAGTTTGGTTCAGGGCTTTGGACAGTTGTTCCAAATTTCCAGACACGTTGACTAGTCGTCATGGCTGAAGAATTTGGGGTTTTGGTAGAAAATAGAGTTTTGGAAAGGAAAGGGTACTAAAAAGGAAAGAACGGAAAGGTAACTTTCGAATGATATTGATCTTCCGAAAGGATCGCTAAATAACTGAGATAACTAAATTCCTAGATCGGTCGTTGTAGTCCCCGGCAGCGGCGCCAAAAACCTGATGCGCGTCGAGAGGTCGGTTGCGATTTGACTCGCGTCGTTGCGGGCCTTCCTCCTGGCGCGCCGATCAGTGGGTTTTTAAAATTTATGTTTTGCTGGGCCTAAGTATACTTAAAACTATGGGAGTACAGTAGTAAGTATGACCTAGGGTCGTTCTTCAAACTACAACGGGCATAGGATCTAGGTCTTTTGATTATCCTTCGTAATTTAGCTGGTTTATCAAGAGTTTGATAGGGGTTTTTGTTACTTTTCTGTTCTTAACTACTAATTTAAAAACTAAAACTAAAGATAGGGGAGGTGAGGTGGCTACAAGAACTACAGATTAACGCGAGTGCTTGCTATGACAATCTTATATGCTATTTTAGGGGTAGTTATTTTAGTTAAGGCGTTAGTTATGATGACGGAGTCAGGATTCAACAGACGTACTTGGAACAATCAATGACAGCAAAGTATTCTACCTACAGCCTTTCCTTAGCTCCCACGTATTTGTATTCAACGCTTATACCAGTATTCAGCTGTTTTACGGTATTTCCGTTACAACATTAAAAGGTCCTTGTTATCTATCCTGAGTTATATATCCTAATGAGCCATAATTACTAGCCTATTATCTATCTAACGTAGAGTTGTCCGCAATCAGATAAATAACATGTCACGAAGATAGCAATTATGAAATGTAAACTCCACCGGAAGTTCTCCCAAATGTAGCAACCAATTTAACCAACAACCATCCTCGAATCCTGTTCCCCAATCTCGGACATCCGAGATATCTGAATCATGGCATGAATTGTTGAATAAACAAAAACATGAACAGGGGTTTCCTACCGGAACAAGTTGGGATGATCTGGTCTAACGGCTGATTAAATTGTTCATCATTATTTTATATAAATCGTCATAACTATTTTACGCATGTTAAACTGGTGTATGCAATCAATTTATATTCAAAAACCTAATCATATATCCAACAGCACAGGTGATACTAGCATGCAAACCCTAAAGCAACAATCAAACAAGAACATGCAGCAGAGCAGCATACAAGGATCAGTTTTAAACGTGCAGAGTTACTGGATAATCGGTTAAGTCACAAATATTCCGAAAGTTCTCTCTAAAATATTTGTTATATGAAATGAATCTAACCTATCTCTAATCCTACGCTCCGTGTCTCCCTCCGGTGTATTTCAACCAGGAGAACACCGGCCATGTCGAGTTCAACGATCATCAGACACAGAATAATAAGCGGCGTACCACTAGTTATGTACCAGCAGTAAGTTACAAACCACAGCATAAGTTGGATAGATAAACATTGGAGACTTATTTCATAGATTCAAATATATATTAACAGCATACGGACAGAGTAACGGCGTGTTACAATTGGAATCATTATTTCCACAACGGATTGTGCCCACAACTTTCATAGCTTCCACGTTCCGTACTACACACATTCGTGATGGTTCCGGCGCTATACAAATGAAAGCCGTATAACGTTACCTCCGTTGTTTCATAATATCCCAATTGCATATTAAAGTATAACTACCCTAGCATAATGACTATCATAGCAAACACAGATTTGTTTAGCTAAGCATGGCAATAATTCTAAGCAATTCTAAATAATTATGACAGCAGCACAACATATTTAAAATAACAAGATTGAGATTATAATAAAACCTGACAAAGCGTAATTACAAATCTTGCGCAATCGCAGTCTCGGAGCACCTCCGTTACAACCAAGCTAGAAGCTAATCTACTAGCTTAATTATACTAACCTAATCTAATTATTTCTAGAGAGAGAGTAGAGAGAGAAAATGAAAGAAATGTGAAGTGTGAGTTGATTAATTATGAAAATGAGGTGAAATGATCCCATATATATAGTAGTTGCTCAGCCGTATCGTCCAGCCGTATTCCTACCTCCAAATGCTCAACCGTATCGCTCAGCCGTATCAAAATCGCATCTTGTATGGGGGAGGAGGACGATACGAGGGGACCTCCCGTATTTCGGGTGGAAATGGCACGATACGGGCGAACATGGGCTGAATACGGGAGAACGAGGCCGTATACGGGGGAACACCAGCCGTATACGGCTGGACAAGGCCGTATACGGTCATGCCAGGCCGTATACGGTCAGTGCATGGCCGTATACGGCTTGTTCCGCCCGTATCCGGCTTGGTTTGCCCGTATTGGTCTTCTCCGGTTCCTTGGATTCTTCGTTCGGCCATAACTTTTGACTCAAGTGTCCGTTTTCAGCGTTCTTTATATCCACGCGATCGTATTCTCCTGACGAAGAAAATGACATAAGTTAGAGGTCATAATTCTTAGTGGATCTTAAAAAGTGCTTAAAAGCGTGAACGAGAATGCTTATGATCGTTTTCGTTACATTTATCGTGTTTTTCGACCATTTTAGATGACTTTTGAAATGTTGTCTATATTTTAACCCGAGTGATGAGTTTTAATGATAAAGTATTGATTTTAGATATATTCATCATGATTTGGGCTAAAAAGGTGAGATAATGACACATAAAAACTTGACTTTTTGCGTGTCATCAAGGATTAGAAGAAACTTAATGCTGTGAAGGACAGATTAAGTTTAGGGGGAGATTGTTGGGTCAAAACTGTTTCAGGTCTGAGTTGAAGTCTTGATGAGAAGACAGAGTACAAGTAATTAAAACTGTTTGTTTTGAAGGTTAAAACTGTCTTTACGAAGTTAGAACTGATAGAAGAAAACTGAAGAGAAGACAAGTGTTACAACTGATTGAAGATAGATTACAACTGATAGTTATGTGTCTGTAAGTAGTTAAAACTGCTTATGTATTTGTAACTGTTAGTTATATATGAAACAGTTAACACTGATTATATATTTGTACTTAGTCTTCGTTACAATTGAAGCAGTTACCACTGAATGTGTAACAGTTACAACTGTTTACTTCAGAATGGTAGTTACAACTGTTTATGATTTTGTGATAAGTTTGAGTCGGTTATGGAAGTTATTATATTCCATATATGTAGGAGATTGTATAGGACTCTATGTGTTATAAATAGAGATCCTTTAGACCTAGATAGGTTAACGTATTTATTGCGCAGCTTCAAGGTTTTCTGTAACCCTAATACATCAAGTGTATTCGTCTTATATCATTAATAAGATTGAAGCTTTCGATATATTATTGTGTTCATCATATTAATTGATATTCGTTGATCTTCTTAATATTATTGAGTGTGATTCCGCAACTTCTCAATAATATATTCAAGGCTTATTACATACGATTGTTTATTAAGTTAAACAGGGACTAACATCTGTAAGAACTTCTTCACCCTCCTAGTAATCATTTCTATATTCCAGTTAAGATCCATTTGCTCAAGATCATCATCATCCAATTGAGCATAATCCTCTTGAGCCATTTGCAATGTAGTATTTGGTTGTGAAACCAAATCCTTATAGGAACTCAGAAAAGCTGTATAAATAGCAGCTTGTTCCTCAATTGCAGGTGAAATTGGAACCTGCTGGTGTTGTGAACCTTGAGATGTACCAGAAGAATACACCCCAGTGGATTGGTGAGTTTGTATCTGACACAAAAGCCATTCCACCATATGACTTCCCAGAACTAACCTTACCCCCATAAAGAGACGGGTTTTGAACAAAACCACCCGACTTACACTCTTTTTTCTTTAACTCCATCGCATGAGCTTGGAGTATACCAATCAGGTCATCTAACTTCATCGTGTCCAACTCTTGATTTTCCTTTAAGAATTGAACTTTGATTTTCCATTCTTTCGGTAGTGCATCCAAAAGCTTCTTTTTAACCTCACTTTCAGTAAAGGTATAACCACCTTCAGTCAACTCACTGACCAACTGTAAGTATCAAGTAAACAGCCTAAGGCAGTCTCATTTGGAAGAATATCAAAAAGATCATATTGCTTTTTGATTAATTCCAACTTTGCTTGCTTGTACTTCTCATTTCCACCGCATCGGGTTTCAATAGCCTTCCAAAGATCATAGGTTATTTCATGACGCTTAAATAACCGTAAAACGTCCTGAGTTAAACACATACAAATTGCTGAATGTGCTTTTCGTTCAGTATCATACTCCTTACGTTCTTCAGGAGTCATTGCCTTGTAATTCTTAGCAGGAGGGATCCCTCTGTAATTACCCTCAGCAATGGGTTTTTCCTATCTTTCTAAAAGAGGACCCCACAATTCAGGGCAATGGAAGTCTATGTATTGCTCAAACCGTGACCTCCAGTAAGCATAATCCATGTCTGCTAAAAACATTGGAGGTTTACTACTACTCCCAACATTGTTTCCTTGTTTCAGCATATCTCTAATATTTTGAAGACTCTCTTTATCAGTAGCCATTAGAAAATACTTGAAAAGAAGCTAAAACACAAAAACAAAAATCTGATTAGTAATAAAAGGCGACACTTGATGAGTGTCGCAGAGCAGTAGCGACACTAGGTTAAGTGTCGCAAAGTCAACTTTGGTCAACGTCAAGTGACGCTAAAAGTGACGCACAAAAGAACCTTGGCGACACTAGAGGTTAGTGTCGCGTAATTAATTAAGTGTCACACTCAAGTGTCGCACTTGAGTGACGCAGCAAGCGTAAATTAAACCTGATCAAGTGACGCTGAAACCCTAATTCCAATCGAGCGAGTGTCGCTCTAAGTGTCGCAACAAGTGTCGCGATCGAGTGTCGCAGAAATGGCTGATAACACCCAAAAACCCTAAAAAATAAATTTTCGTAAACCTAACAAAAATTCTTCGATCCTCTACGAACGAAACCTGTAAATATGAGATTTAACACCAGATGTGCACCCAATCGATCAAAATAACGCTAATAATCTTGATGTTCTTCACGATTCGATCCGAAAACAATCCAATAAGTGATCAAAACTTCAATCAATCTTCCAAAGGCTCTGATACCAGTTGATAGTCCCCTATGCCTTGGATCTAGAATGATTAACACGAACGATTGCTTGGCGGAATCAAACAATCACAACAATAACAAGTAATCACAAACCGAAATCGATTAAACAACGAATAATAACTTGTTATTGATCAAAAGAACGTATTGGAAAGGTTACAGGAATGCTTTGTTGACAAATGGTGCAAGGGTTTCGTCAACCCTGGCTCAGAACCCGTATGGTTCTATTTATACTCAAAACTGACCGACTTAGTGACACTTAGCCAAGTGTCGCATACATTGGCCATAAAGTGTCGCATACTATTCTAAACACATTCTTGGTGACACTTAACAAGTGTCGCCCAAAACTAAAACTTAAGTGTCGCTAATAATACATTTTCCATATAATTCAAATAACGACACGTACAACTCGATAGACCAACTGAGTGACACACAAAATGTACCAACATTAACCATATCAGCAATATTCAACACAATCATTGCCCAATTCCACACGTGTTTGACTATTTCAAAGTCTGTGACTATATGTCAACTAACCAATTAAACTTGGCACTTTATTACATATTTACTCACATGTTTACTTTAAAAACTCTTTGTTTGGGCGAATTACACAAGTATCACCATAACGACAATTTAAAAGATGAGAGAAGCTTGTCTAACCACAAAACAAGCTTCAATCCACGCTACCTACTTGAAATCACATTATATCCAATTGGTTCAACCGAACCACTCACCTACAACATAAATCAACCGAAAGGGGTAAGCACATCGCTTAGTGAGCATATAGGCAATTAAATGAATAATCCACATAATCAATACTGAAACAACACTTATCACATATCAACCACTTAACTGCTTACACACAAAACTACTGAGCATTGTAGAGATTATTCTAAACACTATGCGGATCCGTGGCCATAGAAACAAGTACACTTGGCACCATATCACATCGATATGCATACCAAGATCAACATAACGTGAAAGCACGAATTCATAAACAACACTATACTAACCGCAGTTAGTACTCTGATTAACACTTGAATCTCTACATATGCTCATTTCACATAATTCCACATAATTCAACAACTAATCAACAATCAATAACAAACTTTAACGAAAGATACAAACACTAGATACCCACGTATGAAACAAGTATAAGAAACAACCTTAAGAAACAAGTGATACTCCACACGATTGTATGATCCTCTTTCACAGAAGCAATCCGGAAACACACACAATCGATACAAACATAAGAAACAAATATAATCCACTTGATTGTGCAAACCTCTTGCTCGGAAGCAATCCGGTACATACACAACCATTACCCATTTAACCCCCATATCACTCACCTCGATATTTGATGATTCACAACAATGATCACGAAAGCTTTCCACATCTTTCAATCCCTATCATAATACACATTCATATAATGACACTTTTAGCAAATCATATTTATCATAATCAACTACTTGTCTTTATCAATCCACCACCTCACTATTACCACTTTTATTATTTAATTAGTTGATTTCTTACTTCATTAACATACACCATATCTTAACATCTCATAATTATTCCACTAACACTAATTTGTATGAATTATCTCCATTTTACAAATATTCATCTTAATTCATCAAACCCTCAAGAACACACTAATAAATTCTTAATCTTTATCCCATTTTAATATCAGTTCATTCACTAACAAGCTTCACTAACATCATTTCAATATATTAGGTACTTAATTTCATTTGAAAATCACTAGTTTCATGAATTTCATAAAAACCCACTTTGAACACTAATAACATAATTCAAATTACTCACTTTTAGATTGTATTATGTTTATTAACCATCATAGTTACACTAATTAACACCAATTCCATCAAATTAAAATCCTAATTTCGTATTAATTTTACTAGTTATGCAAAACCCCATAAGAACCCACTTTCTAGGTTATATTCATAGAGAAAAATACTTACAAGAGGTTGAAGATGATGATAGAGAAGATTAATTGAGGATTATAAACTTGAATTAGAAGTTAAATTGAAGATTTGATGATGATAGTTAGCTTCTGCGATTTTCTTCTTCACATATATATTAGAGTTCCTGGAACTTTTTAGAAGAAAAAGGAATAAACCTGAAACTGTATGCGTACATGTATATATTAAACCTTATTCCTTTTAATCATACAACCTGGAATTGATAAACCATTTATGTTTTCTACTATTTTATATTAATTATATTCTTAACACATTATAATAATTATACCCTCGCGCACTAAAATAATACCTCAAAATTTGGGGTGTTACAACTTTGAAAAAATAATTTAGGTTTTTGAGTCAACTCAAAAGCTCATTGAGTGACACAAACATGGTCTAAGAAAATAGTAGGTTAGCGGGTTCCGGATTGATGGGCTCGCAGGTTAAAACCCTAAGACCATTCTTAACGAGTGAGGTGGCAGGTGTTTTGAAGCTCCAGAACGCCATGAACGCCGGTAACGGGCGTTCTGGCCGGGCGTTCTCGTTGGCGTCGTGTGGCGAACGACGGGCCTTCAACGGCATTCAGTGGGCCCCAGGCGTTGATATTCGTTGTTGATTTTCGTTTTTTTTGTTTTTCCCTATTTTTTGTTGTTTGTCGTTCGTTGTACAGGCTTTGGAAGAAAGCAAGAAAAAAAATGGGTGAGGGTGGTTTAGTTGCAGAGAAAAGAGAAGAAGAAGAGAAAGAGGTGGTGGGGGTGGAGTTGATATATATTATTTTAAAGGTATTAATTATTATATTTTGTATTTGTTTTAATAATTAAATAAATGAAAATTATTGCATTTTAATTCCTTATACTCATAGTGTTATATATTTGGGTTCTTTGTTCTTTTACTAAGCATTATTGAATTATTGATGATATTATACTCATTTTAACTTACTAAGCATTATTTTTGTATTTTCTTATTTTAACTATCGTAAAGTATTTTAATTTACCTCTATTTATATAATTATTGTATTGTATTTTAATTAATTAAATTTTATTTGTTTTGTTAAATAAATGAAAATTAAATTTAGTGGGTGGATCCCAGAGGGGGGAAAAAGGGGCGTTTTGGTATTAGACTACCCGCAATGGGGTCGTGAACGCCATTTTTGGGCATCGAGAACGCCCGGAACGCCCGCAATGGGGCGTTCTCTACGCGGCGTTCTGGGGCATTCGTCGTGGGAGAACGGTGCACAGGTGAGACCCACATGATTCTTTAATTATTTTTTCCCTTTTTTCATCCTTTTTTATTTAAAAAAAATGTATAGATATAGGATTGGGGTGATGACCGTTGGAGGAACAAAAAAAAAACGTTGAATTTTTTTTTTTTTTTACCGTTGGAAACCAACGGTTATATAAAAAAAAAAAAAAATTCCATTTCCTATATATATCATACACTACCATTTCATTTTTACACCACCACAAAACAATACAATTCACTACTCTACTTTTATACCAAAATACTTGTTGATTAAATTGCAAAAATGGAAGCGATTAATCTTATTTGCGATTCATCTTCGGAAGATGAAGTTATAGTTGAACTTCTCCAAGCTTACCGGGCTCAAAAAAATAGTGAGGCCGGGCAAAGTTCAAGGCCACCACGTAATCGAAGATACATTCAAAGAGATTGTGAAGGTGCCCAACAACGTTTGTGGGACGACTACTTTGCGGAGAACCCAAAGTATCCACCAAACTTGTTCAAGCGGCGTTTTCGTATGCGTCGAGAGTTATTTGTTCGAATCGTACAAGGTATATCCGATTACTCTGTTGAACCTATTCCTGAACACTTTGATTATTTTAAACCAAAACCATATGCAGTAGGTCGGCTTGGTTTTACCGCACTACAAAAGTGTACATCTGCCATACGCCAATTGGCGTATGGAACATCCCCTGATATGTTCGATGAATACTTACAAATGGGTGAAAGAACTTCAATCGACTGTCTTAACAACTTTTGTAAGTGTGTCTTCGATTTATACTCAGCGGAGTATTTGAGAAAGCCCACGGCTACAGATATTGCTCGCTTATATCCAGCACACGAGCAGAAACACGGGTTTAAAGGAATGCTTGGGAGCATTGACTGTATGCATTGGCAATGGAAAAATTGCCCCAATGCATGGAAAGGCCAATACACCAGGGGTGATCACGGACACCCGACCATTATGATTGAAGCTGTTGCTTCATACGACATGTAGATATGGCATGCTTTTTTTGGCATGGCGGGATCGAACAATGACATCAATGTTTTAAACCACTCTCCGTTGTTCGATTCAATTAAAAATGACACTGGTCCACCCGCAGCCTTTGATGTCAATGGACATCACTACACAAAAGGTTGTTATCTTGCCGACGGTATTTATCCGGATTGGTGTACTATTGTCAAAGCCTTTCACTCCCCTACTGATGACAAATGAGCCAAGTTCAAGAAATTTCAAGAAAGTGCACGAAAAGATGTAGAACGGACGTTTGGTGTATTGCAAGGAAGGTTTGCAATTTTAAAGATTGCGGGGAGAGCTATGAGTGTTAACAAGATGCGAAGACAGTTGTACACTTGTGTCATATTGCATAACATGATACAAGAAGATAACGGGTTTGCAATATCTTCAATCGAGTTGGAGATGATCGACGACCCTACTAACCGGCCTCGGCGGGATTTTAGGACTCGTGTAGAAGACAGAGCTTCAAGAATAAAAGAAATACGTGACAAACGTGTGCACGACCAACTACGAGACGATCTGACGGAGCACATTTGGGCTCTTCCACCAAATTTTCGCAGACTAAACGTTGCGATTAATGAAGAGGCTTAATTATTAAATCGTATTGTATTTTTATTATTCTAGTGTGTTGTCTTTTAATTATTAATCGTATTGTATTTTTAATTATTAATCGTATTGTAATTTAAATTATTAATCGTAATGTATTTTAGTTGTTAAATTGTATTGTATTTTAATTATTGAAATGTATTGTTTTTAATTTAATTATATTTGTATTGTTAAATAAGTGAAAATGAGGTGGAAATTAGTGGGGTCAGGAGGGGAAAAAGGGGCGTTCTGGTGTTATGACTGCATGGGTTAAAATGGTGTTGTGGTGTTATGCTGACGTGGCAGTGGGAAAACGGGCGTTCTGGTGTTATGACTGCGAGTGGTCTTATGGTTAGGAAGGTGAAAGGGGCGTTCTATTGTTATGCTGACGTAGCACCTGAAAAATGGGCATTTTGGTGTTACGACTACGAATGATCTAATAAAACCTACTTATTTTCAAGTTGATATCGTGTCAAATTTCAAATCATGTCATAAATTATCAGCACTCTTGAAATGTAAGTTAGCCAAACCGTAATACTTTAATATATACCCTCAACAGCCAAGTGTGATGGGACGTAATATATAGTGAACTTTTCGTATTTTAGCGAATATATTTATTATATATTTAATATATATTATATATTATATGTGCAGAATAATAACAAGTTGTTTTCAATGGTTTTGTGTGAGCTTGAGAGTTGAGACCTCCACCCATAACATATTATTATTATTATTATTATTATTATTATTATTATTATTATTATTATTATTATTATTATTATTATTATTATGTCATCAATCAATTTGGTATATTATCCATTTATTTTAACTCATAATAATACTATATTATCCATTAATGAATAAACTATGATTTTTTTTGAAAACTCATATCTTTCCAACTATGTATATCTTTTGATTAAACTAATTTTATAAAAGACATAGAAATACAATAACCATTTTGTAAAAAAGTTACATAAATTATTTAGTGAAAAAGAAAAAGAGGAATATTGTATCAGGTAAACATTCAGGCCAATCTTTTTTGTACATATAAAGGAAATATAAAATTGTACAAGTAATTAGCTAGTAATTTATTATGCAAAAATAACATGCAACATTTTAATTATGCAAAACAAAATACGTAACATTTTCAATTTTTATTATTTTATGTAATCTTAAATTCTACGTAATAATTGTTGGAGAATTTGGTAAAACATGTTCGATTTCAATCCGGATATTCTCTAGAATCGTGTATGGGATCACTTTCCAAAAGCAATAATTCGACCCTAATGATGTCTGGGCTCACGAATTCTACTTTGGGATAAGACTAGAGATTATTCAAAGGTTGTTGCACCAAAATCTTTGATTTGTGTGTGTAATGAATTCGAATATCTGCTAGAATGATGACAACCAAAATGTAGCGGTTTTATTAAAACAGTTTTCACTAACTGTTTTGTAGATTCATTGAATCTAGACACTTTTTAATATACTCTGTCCCTTGGGCCCCGTCAGGGGCGTTTCCCGTTGGACCTCACAAGGGGGCGCGACCCCTTGACCTCCGCAATTTTGGTTGAGCCCGGTATTTAGCAACTTAGCCGGGTATGCACTCCTCATTACTTACCCCGTGTCCACTAATCCACCAATATACTAAAATATACAACAATAATTTCGCAGCGAAGCACGGGATCCATTCCTCATTATTTTATTCATGGGTGACTTTGACCCATTCGTTGGCCAACAACATGCTCTTTACTTTTGTTCATTTTTTTTTTTAATTTTTATTAGTTTCATTTCATATATTAACTTTTTATTTTATTTTATTTACCTTTTCTTTAAGAATGAAATGGATTGACTTAAAACATATAAGATGCTATGTGAATTATAAAGCCTATTGATTAGAGTACACGAAGGAGCGGTCAAACATTCTTTTGCTTTTTATTTAATATTAGTATCTAAAAAGATACAACTTCCCTCTAATTTCATATATATCGATAATTATTAAAATTATTTCAAATAAATGTTCACTTTCATATAATAATCAAAATTTTAGTGGGTAGAGATGTAATTTAACTGGTGAAAAGTATAACTAATAGAATAGACACTTTGATTTAAAAGGAGAAAGTATTAACATCTAATCTAATTTAGAGCATCCCTAATACATTATTCAAAAGACATAACACCTATTATACGTATAACTTACTAAATCTCTAAGATTTACTAGAAAAATTATACTAGAAATTCACTGGAGATGCTCTTGTATACAGTGCTTGGTTAATTCTTATCCTCGATCATTTAGCTTGGTAAATACATGTGGAATACCACAATCTCGAATAGTATTTGCAAGTTTCAAAGTCAACCTTATATGAGGTGATGAAGTCAACCACGTTCCTTTATAACATGGCTACTTGATGTTATTTACTAATAATAATAATAATAATAATAATAATAATAATAATAATAATAATAATAATAATAAATCTATAGGAAGATATCTGTTATATTCCATCACTCGTCGTTTTGTTAAATGTCAACTTTGTTTCTAATTCTCGACATGCTTTTAAGCCATAGTACCGGTTTTATTTATTCATTAAAGAAAGGAAATATTTGTACAGCCGGTAAAGTATAATGTATCGTATTGTATTCCTCTTGCTGGTTGTGTATCTATCTCACCTTCCATTCTCGCCGGCGGCAACCACAACCGACAACAACAAGAATATAACACTTCCAGGATGCCCAATTAAATGCGGTAACCTGACCGTACCATACCCATTTGGCATCGTATCTCCAGATTCTAATTCCAGTTGCTCCATTGATCCTTGGTTCGATATCACATGTAACACATCATTCAATCCCCCAAAAGCTTTTTTATCGGCTGACAAATTTACATACACTGGATCCAGTCGTTTTTACCGGGTAGAGGTGTTGGATATTTCAGATCAACACGTGAGAGTCAAAAATACCGTGGCTTCCAAGTGCTACAATCAAACTGGTGGTGTGATAGATGACAAAGCCACCGGGCTTGTGGTGTCACACTCTTACTTCACGTTGTCCGAACTCAACAAACTTATAACCATTGGGTGTGATGAATATGCCATCATCCAACCAATTCCAGGGATCGAAGGCAAGAATTTCACTAGTGGATGTGTCACTGTTTGCTCTAACGTTCAAGATGTTCCCGTCGGTTCGTGTTCAGGTTTTAATTCTAACTCTGTAACTCTATAATCTCATACTGCAACAGGACTAATAATTAACAAGCTACGTGTTTATATGTATCTGAACTTTCAAATAGGTACAATCTGCTAATTGCATATACGTAAATGATATATATTAGATATATAGAGTAGATCGACTAGTCTTCAAACTAAACTTAGGACTAAAACGTTGTTAGCTTATACGTACTTTATTAGATTAAATCGCTAATTTTCATTCAATATATAATAATTTATAATCAAACACCTGGACGAAGACCATGTTCAGTAACCTGGAATGAAAGAAGGATCGACCAGCTGGAATAAACCATGCATTCAATTAACTTACGTGAAATGGCCGCTTTTGACAAACATTTAAATTAACTTACGTGACAAAAAACAATCTTATTCACACAAGAAAATACCCATTCTAATAAAATATACTGTAGTATCAGAATTTTATTTTATTTTTTTAATAGGCATCGGTTCTGATCATGCAATCCTGTTTTGGATACGATATATAAGCTCTTTATTGATTGTGTACAGGTATGGGATGTTGCTCAACAAGCTTGCCCACAGGTTTAACAACTTACCTAGCAAATGTCTTCACACTCAGCTATCACAAGGAGATCTGGTCTTTCGACAAATGTGGCTACGCTTTTCTTGGAGAGCAAACTGCATTTACATTTCGGGGTGCCTCAGATTTTACCGACCCTGATTTTGCCAACCGAGTTGTTGAGACTGTCCCAGTGGTACTTAACTGGGTAATTGGGAGTAGAAGTTGTAACGAGTATAAAAACACGACCGATTATTATTGTCAAGAAAATAGTGTTTGTGTAGATTTTAAGGGTGGGAATGGAGGGTATAGGTGCTCTTGCGAGAATGGTTATCAAGGAAATCCCTATCTTTCTCCTGGTTGTCATGGTTAGTAGTTATTTTCATTAGTTTCTAAAAAGATTTAAACTTAAATATAGCATTCTAATGCACGTACGTATACGGATTTTATATATCTGCGCCCTGTATTTCACTTTGTAGATATCGACGAGTGTGCTGATCCTAACAATAATCCGTGTAATGGAACTTGCACTAATCTACCTGGAAGCTTTAATTGTTCGTGCCCTCATGGATATGAAGGAGATGGGAGAAAGAATGGAAGAGGTTGCACGCCAATGAATTCCAAATCTCCGGCACTTAAGTTGTCTCTTGGTGAGGAAATTCATGTTTTTGTGAGGATAATTAAGTTGCTGGAAAAACAAAGTTAGCTTGTAGTATTTTATTGTTCTAATTCTGACAAAAGAGAAACATATACTCCGTAATAAATTATCATATATTTCTTGCAGGAATTGGGTTTGGGTTCTTGTCTATATTTATAGGAATGGGATGGTTGTATTTCAGCCAGCAGAGAAGAAAAGTTATCAAATTGCGGGAGAAGTTCTTTTTGAAAAATGGTGGCATGTTGTTGCAACAACAAATTAATTCAAATGAGGGTGGCAGTGTTAATCAGTCAACCAAAATTTTTACCACTGAAGAGCTAGAAAAAGCAACTAACAACTTTTCGGATGATAGGATTCTTGGTCGTGGTGGTTATGGGACGGTATACAGAGGGATCTTACCCGATGGAAATATTGTGGCTATAAAGAAATCAAAAGTTATGGATGAGAGTCAAATCGAACAATTTATCAATGAGGTTGTAATTCTTACTCAAATTAATCATCGCAACGTTGTAAAGCTTTTAGGTTGTTGCTTGGAGAGTGAGGTCCCGTTACTAGTCTATGAATGTGTTTCAAATGGTACTTTATTTCATCATATCCACACGGCTGGTGGAATGGCTTGGTTATCTTGGGATCATCGTTTAAGAATAGCTGTTGAGTCGGCCGGAGCACTTGCTTACCTTCACTCAGCCGCTGCAAAGCCCATAATCCATCGAGATGTGAAATCCGCCAACATTTTATTAGACGACAACCTAGTCACCAAAATTTCAGATTTTGGGGCTTCAAGATTGATACCCTTGGATCAAGCACAAGTGACTACATTGGTTCAAGGGACATTAGGATATTTGGATCCGGAATACTTTCATACAAGTCAGTTAACCGATAAGAGTGATGTATATAGTTTTGGAGTTGTACTTCTAGAGCTTCTCACAGGTAAGAAACCACTTTGCTTGGAGCGGAGTCAAATAGAAAGAAACTTAGCCACCTACTTCCTTGTTTCTTTAAGAGAAAACAACTTATTTCAAATTCTTGACCCTAGAGTAGTCAGAGAGGGTTCGCTCGAGCAACTCCAAGCAATTGCTTCACTTGTGAAACGATGTCTAAATATGAATGGTTACGACAGACCAACAATGAAGGAAGTAGTTATGGAACTAGAGCGTTTAAGGAAATTAACGAAGCAACCATGGGTTAAACAGCAAGGTAGTCATGAGGATGATAATTTTATCCACACAAGTGATCAGGGAGAAAACTCAGACCTTTATGGTAATTCAATAAACCCATATACAGACTCAATAGAGTTATCAAGCCACTACAGTTCAGATCAAATTCGTTCTTTATACCCTACCAATGAACCTAGATGATCTCCCATTGTTGCATATACAATTTTGTCAATAAGGTAAGGGTTCCATGAATGTTAGCCGATTGTATGTCATCTACTTTAATTTCATCATTTATGTTATATATTAGTTGCTTGAAGTTGTTGTATTTTCTTCTATTTGCATCATGCTTCTGGTTTAGATTTACTCTGGTTTTAATTGTTTTCGTTTCCTGATGAAATAATAAACATGGATTAGGTGAAATTAAGTTGTAGGGAAATTTGCAATTATTGTTCCCGGAATTTTGCATTTTAGTCTATTTTATCCTTTGAGAATCTTTTCTGCAATTTTAGCCTAAGCTTGTAGTTTTTTATTTTCTACAATTTTTGTCCCTACAGCTAATACTCCCTCCGTCTCAGCACAGTGTCCATTTTGACTTTGCATACAATTTTAGAATTCTCAACTAACTACAATTTTCACCAATCAAATAACATATCTACTCACTAAATTACTACATTTTTTTTCAATTGGTTGAAACATTGAACTGGACACTTATTTGAGACAACCCAAAATAATAATGTGGTCATTTGTTGGAGGAGTATATTAAATCACATAAAATGGCCAAGATACCCTTCATCTTCCTCAAAATCTAAATAAAGCCATTGTCCACACTGATGTACAAATCAAACCCAAACAATTTCAGATAAAACTTTCATAAACAAACAAAAGCAAGACCAACTTGACATAATCTACAACAAAAACACTAGATCCACACACTATTAAACATATCTAGATCTACAACAAACGGACGATGGTAGGCGTGATGGTCGGTGTCTTATAGTAGGTTAGGGTGGTGGTCATCTCTCGCCGAAATCTCTGCTCTAGTGGTGCGTCGCTGTCGCAAGTCTCAACCGTGCCTCCATTGATCAGGCCAAAAGCACCACTGACACCGCTACCAAGTGCGCCGACGAATATAGATGCCGCTACTTGATCCCGCCATCATTCCGGCCGGTAAATTGATGGTGGTGCTTAATCTCTGACCGATTAGTCTATGTTTATGTTTAATTTTTTAGTTAAAATTGATTTAGGGTTCTATAAATGGGTTCTATAAATGTGTAGTTTAAGTAACGAGATATGTATGATTTATAACACCTCTTAAATTTCCAAGCCATTTTTTTATATAATATCGGAAGCGCAAGTCCAAAATACATTTCATATATAATAGAATTGGGAATACAACAAGTTATACATACACGACCTTTATGTGTCATCAGTAATACCTAAGTTCATCTACCATAATAAGTGTTATAGGAGAACAAAATATCATTTGAGTTTATCCAAAATTATATCAGAGTACAAGTTGCCAAACATTCCTTTAATCCCCATTTCTTGCCCCAACAGTTATAACATCAACACCTGCAAGAAGTAGTGAGGTGGGATTAGCACGAAGCTAAGTGAGTAAATCAATAATCACAGCCTAACATGGCATAACAAAACAGTTTATAACCGATAAACATCACAGAACAACAATGAGGATCAGTGGTTCTTGAGAAACCCTAATGTCACGGAGGCCTCAAGAACTCTTATCATCAAACTGTATTGGCCTATACAGAATCTACCGATAGTTTGGATACTGTTACTACACTCAACACAGATTCTCATGAACAACACATGTATAAAGCTCCTGTGTTGGTCCACTAATAGTAATCCAAACCCAGTATCAACTGACCTCAATGACAACTTAAACCGTAGGATTTATATCACATAATCAACAATAGTTTATCAATAATAAACATGTTTACTTGTTGTAACCCAATATGTCACAACCAAATCAAACTGAGAGTTACAAATTCACTCACCTTTCAAATCTCAGTTCAACTTACTCAGTTGTCTTATGTCACTGAGTCTTCTGATGATCTAAGAAAGAAATTAAATCAAATATAAATTAGTAATTCGTTCTATAATCATCATTTTAGCATATTTATTCAAGCAAGTAATCCCTAAAGTCTAAGTAAACAAAAGTCCAATGCAAAATGAAATCAGGAAATCCCGAAATGACATTTAAAAACTGAAAAATACCATTTTCGACCCTTAGATGACCCCGAATGGCCAAAAACTGCCTAGGCTCTTTAAATAGAGCCTTGACCATTGGGCCATTTTCGAGTGACCATGCGAATTTCAACCCAATCGAAGTTAATGAAATTCGTCACTTATTCGCTACCCTGAAATTACTGTGCATTTTCAAAATTTGCAAAACCTATCAAAATTATTCATGCAAATGTGATCCGGGAAAGCAGTGGTGGGATCGCGTTCTCTGTAACCGATTTACACTTGGAAACGCGATCCGGAAATGGGGGCGGGATCGCGTTCGTAAGACCAAAATGCGACTGTGTCATTTTATAATTAATGAACGCGATCCAGGTCAAAAGTGGGGATCGCGTTTGAGCTTATTGCAGCTCAACCTCAGACCTGTAAACACTTAGTTCGAACCCTAACTCAATTTTAACAATTCAAACACATCAAACTCAATTTGTAAGTTACCAAGACTTCAATTATGATCATATAAGTACACTACAACATCATTCAAACTTCCAATTCACATATACATCAATAATTTACATGGTTCAATCAAAACCCATTTCTATGTATCTATAAACAAGAAATCAAGAACACTTACATAAATGAAAAGGCAAGATGATGATAACAAAATTCTGAAATTGATGATGATGAAGGCTTGAATCCAACTAGAAATCTAATCTTGCTTTTAATTTTTGATTAAAGTTTGGAGTTCCAAATGAAACAAGAGGATAATTCAACTATTTGGGAAAGTTAAAGAAAAAGGAGGTCGACTTTCCTTAAAACCGACTCTAGTACCCAATTTTATTTAATCCCCTATTAAGCCTATTGTCTGGACCTAAAAACCATTTGCGAGACAAATGTTTTATTTTACCGTCAACTATAATAATTTAAAACAAATGATATTTCACTAGTCACAATTAGACATTTAACTAAATTTCCTAAGTTTCACCATCAAACATATACATATAAATATGTTTTAACTCAATTAATACAATTTGCATTTAAAATTGGAAAAATACCTGTTACCACTAGGCCCATTTAAAGGATATTACATGATTCCAGATATTGAAATCGTTTTTTGGATGGAATCATTATTTGGAGGTAACCCAGATCTAAATTGTAACAAAGGTGAGATTTTTCTTTTTCTTTGTGATATGATGTAACAAAGGAATTGGAAATATTTGTAAAAAATTAATTGCAGAGAACAAAGAAGAACAAATGAATGAGGAAGAAGATAAAAGGTATTTTAGTCATTTTATGTAATTTAATGGAAAATTTAAATAATAGGTTGGTAAATTAGAGGGGGGAAAATGCAGAAAATAAAGTCTACAAGGTTAAAATTGCTGGAAAAAAATTCTCAAAGGACAAAATCGTCTAAAACGTAAGACCTCAAGGAAAAAAATTACAAATTTCCCAACGTGTCTAAATTTAAAATACCGTATAAGTACATTGGGATAGAGGTGAACTCAAATTAAAAATGGTAAAAAAAGTGATAAACTAGAAAGTCTATTGTATTACTCTATTTCATTCAAAACTCCACTTCCACTCGAATTCTCAAAATTGAATATCTCACAAAGAATATTGCAACAAATTATAAAAATTACATATTCAAGATAATCGTCATTTTCTCTTCAATTAGAGATATCGCAATGTAACATCCCAAAATCCAAAAGTAATATTGTGAATAAAGTAATAGTAGTTGTTTTAAAGTGTTATTACTCAAGGTGAAATAAAATAGTAATAATTGTATGTAGGTTTTAAAGTTCCAAACAATGATAATCACGGGGAATAAATTAACACATATATATCTATTACTACACACATATGTACGTATCATTTTTAAAAACCCCAGGAAGTTCCAGAAATAGAGAGATCGCGAGAAAGAAGTCCAGGAACCAAAACCCTAAACTAAAATCACTTCCAAAACATGAAATCAAAGCTAAAGAACTCGAATTCATCAAGGATTAATCATCTCTAACCTAAGGTAATCATGATTCTTGCTTAATTTTGAATTGAAACTTAGGGTTTCATGGGATTTTAAAGGGGTTTGAATGATTAACAATTTCTAGGTTGAAATTAGAATGTATTGTGATGAATTAAGGTTGTATGAATGTATATATGATGATGAGTAACATGAATTCGATTCAAAAGTGAATTAATTGATTAGTAAGATTAATGATCAAAGTGGGTTTTGATCATATGAGTATGAATTGGTGTTAATACACCTTAATTAGTGTTTAAAAAGGGTTATTGAAGTATGATTATGAGAATTGAAATATTGAATCAAGAGAATTAAGCAATTAGATTAATTATGATTATGAGAATGATTATGATTATGTTTAAAATAATCATGGAGATCATTAGTGATGATTAAAATGAAATACAAGTGATTGAATCATGAATATGATTATGGTATGAGTAATGAAATAATGAATTTAATGAAGTAATGATGAATCTTGAATTATGATATGAAATAATTATCTAAGGTGGTTATTTAAATAAGAAAATAGTGGAATAAAAAGAATCATGAAATAAGAAATATAGAGTAGCATGTATAACGCCCCTAATTTTTAAGCACATTATTTTTTATTTTTATTTTTTTTACATCGCAGAAGCAATATCCCATATATATATAACCCTGGATTAACCAAAATATACATAATCATTTACATAAGTATTTCGTTATATAACTACACAAATTAGATGGGCGTTACTTTAACAAAACATTTAAAGTAGTACAAAAGTCATCAGAGTTCTATCATTGTCGAACATTCCTTCAATTTACTCCGAGACCCGCCCTTAACAAAATATTAACCTGCAAGGAGCAAACAACGAGGGATTAGCACGAAGCTAAGTGAGTTAACTCATTAATAACACTACACTTAGTTTAACACCATGAGTCCACAACCATTAACACATTGACTCAACATCACTAGAGGATCGGTGGCCCTTGTGGCACCCTCAGCCGCGGTGGCCCACCAAGCGACACTTACACCACTGCAGGCCAATACAGTGGTTAACCGATAACGGTTTATTACATTTAGTCAACACAAGCTCTATTCACAACACATGTTCACAACTCCTGTGTTGACTAACCTGTAACAAAACGTCCAACAAGTTGACCTCCTTAACACAATTATCAATAGATCTCTTAACACTTGCTTACTAATTCACAAAACGCTTAACACACGAATGCAACAAATAACACTTGCAGTAACCACATAAGTGATCACTAAATATAGTGAGAGATCAAAGTCCACTCACCTGTATCGATCCCGTCTCCACTCAAAATTCTAACTTTATTGAGTCTTCGGCGGTTCTGAAACATACAAGAAATCCAAGTCAATCTCAAAATCATTCTATATTTACTTAATATCCACAATCAAGCATATACTAAGAAATATAAATACAATGTACAAGCTAAATTACATAATTAAGCTCAATTGAAAATTGCCCAGTCAAACCATGGGAATACGATCGTACTCAATTGAGTACGCCGTATTCCCGTGAATACGTTCCATGAGTACGCCGTACTCCCGGGAATACGACCGTATTCAAGGGAATACGCCGTATTCCCGACCATTTACAAGCTCAGTTTTTGATCAGACCTTTATTTAAGGAGTACGATTGGGAATACGATTGGGAATACGCCGTACTCCCTGGAATACGAACGTACTCCCTGGAATACGATCGTATTCCCTCGTCTTCCAGACCTGCGATTTGCACTATTCAAGTTCGAACCAAAATCACCAAATCAACCAAACTCAGTTTTATACTCGAAAATTTACCAATATTTAGCTACTACAACATCTATTAACCTCATATAACATAGTTTCATTCATCTAATCAACACAAATCATTCAAATCACATCTAACCTAAAAATTTCCATTCAAACTCAAAACTCAAGAAATCTATCATGTTTTATCATGTAATCAAGTATAAGGAGTTCAATCATCATCATCAAATCGATATACAACCACTAATTTAACTCATCAAGCTTCAAATCATAAAATCAATAAATTATCTAAAACCCATCATATACACATTAAACAAATACTTACAAGATGGAAAGATCATAAGCAAGATGGTGATGATGATTATCTTTATGTTTTCAAGCTTCAATCTTCAATCACTTTGGTATAATCTTTTGGTTTGAAAGGATTTTTAGTTTTGTTCTAGGTTTTGGTTTTTAACTAACAAAGAAATGAGGGTTGAGGAAAATATATCGGCCTCCCCATTTTATTTAAAGCCCACCTCATTTAATTACAGTACCATATAATACCCCTCTTAGCTCTATTGTCTGGAACCTAAATACCAATTGCGAGAAAATTATTTTATTTTACCGTCGTCTAAGATTATTTAAAACAAATAATATGTTACTAGTCACAATATCTCCTGAGACTTATTTACCTATTAATTTCACAATCAAACATAATCAAATAATTAAATGTACGTATTTAAATTTAAAGAAATACCTGATTCTACTGGGCCCAATTTCAGGGTGTTACAGCATGATCAATCCAAAAATGGGTGATGGATTGATAATGTTAATGTATTGATTTTAATGATATCTAGTTGTTAAATGTGTTATCTATTAGGTGATCAAGAATGATGGACTTGCTATTCAAGGATGACATCATGTAATTGCTTAAAAACAAATGTGAGTGTTATGGGGATTAAATGGATAATGATTGTATGTCCTGGATTGCTTACGAGCAAGTGGTTCATACAATCATGTAGTATTGGTTTGTATCTTATATTGTTTCTTAATTGTGGATTATTATGGTTATGTATTACTGGATTGCTTACGAGCAAGAGGTTTGCATGATCTAACGGAATATTAATGGTTTCGAATCTTGTTTCTAAATGTGGTTATTAGGATATGGATTATATGTGTGTAGTGATGTCATGTTTTGGTGTTTTGTGCTAAGATGTTTGGTTGTGATTAAGTGATAGTTAGTTGGAGTAATATGACGATTTCGTGGATTTTGTGGAATAAGCAAGTTGTAGAGATTGTATCATCACGAAATAATCAATGATTATGAAATAATCAGTGATTACGAAATAAGTGCCTAGCACTACTTGTATCCATTAAGCTTGGTATCCATTTTGATGAAAATTGGTGCCTTGCTTACTTGTATCTAATGGATCGTAGATTCATACGAAATAAATGAGAATATCTACAATTGTTTCGTAGCTTATTGTGAAATCAGATAAGTGTATTCTTAAATAACGAAATATATTGTTGTATTTATGAATTATTCATTTAATTGTTCCTAAGCTCACTAAGATTTATGTTTACTCGTTTCAGTGGTTTTATGTTGCAGGTGTTTGGTTCGTTTGAACCAATTGGACGAAATATGATTACAAGGAGGTAGCGTGGATTGGAGCTTGCAATGTGGTTAGACAAGCTTCTCTTCCTTTTGAAATGTCGTTTGAATTATCACTTGTGTAAATCGCCCAAAAAGACACCCTTGAATTATGTTGATGAATTAAAGTGTCAATTGTTTAAAAGTGTATACTTGACTAGAGAAAGTCAAATGGAATATGAAGGTGTCAAATTGGATAATGGGTATAATGTATAGTGATAGATGTGAAATAATGTGTATATTGATCATGGTCATGGTGAACTTATGATCAAGGTGTCAAATGTGGTATTTTAGTTCATTGAGTGATTATGAATTTAGAAATATGATATATTGATGAAATAAATTGAATTAAGTGTCAAAGGGTTGCAATGGGTTAAGATTGGTGAAAGTGTCCAAATGGACACCAAACGGGTCGAACGAATCAAAATGGGTTAGAGTGGGTGTATGATGTTGATGAATACGCTCACACGTGTCAAATGTATCATATAATATGTGGGTAAAAGTTGGGAATCAGAAACCAAGCCATTTGGAATATGACTTGTTGTGACACCCGGCAATTTCGGTTAACTTTTATACTTAACTAAAACCCTAATTACGTGTATTTAAATGTGATTTAGGCTAAATACTTGTAATTACTTGTAACTATTTGTATATTATTGGGAATATACACCTACGTGATTGTTTTATATTACGCTTACGTAATTAGTTGTAATTACGCGAAACAACCGGACGGAGTCCGACAAATAATACGACGTTGGTGAAAACATTTCTATAAATAAATTAATCTACTTTTAAAAGTTATTTATCATATATTATTATTTTGTTAAAATAATACGAGAAAAACCCAGACGTCTCAAACGCAACGAAAATGCGCGAATCAAATTCGGCAACCAAACGTAAGTCAATAACTAATTTGATAACTCAAATAAAGAATTCTAATTATATTTCAACGAGAAATTCATCCAAATTTATATCAATCGTTAAAACAACACGATTAACCGTTACGCAATTTAACGATTTAACGAGTAAACGACCTAAATACGTAGACACAGTCTAAAAACTGAAATTTAATCACAAACCCACCCACATGGGGCCCCCATGGCCAGCCCATGTGCAACCTCCATGCCCCCCCCCCCCCCCCTCTCATATTTCATGCATTTTAATGATTAAACTTCACCTCCTAAGTCTTACACTTCTCACACTCAACAATCATTTCTCACACTCAACAATCACTCTTTCCTCTCTATCCTTTTCTCTCAAATTACTGATTATTTCAGTCCAAAAACCTCTCTCTCAACCACCATAATCACCATACAAAACCACCACATCACCACCAACATCCACCTTGAAGACTTAACTAAAATACATAACTTTTTGTAATAATAAGGAGCTCAAGAACATCATCTTCTTCATCATCACTTGTTCTTCATCACTTTCCTTTGTAAGAACACCTACTTTTTCTTTAGATTTGATTGCATGTTAGTTATTTACATGTTTTATGGCTCTATCAACTAGAAAATGTCCAAATATCATGTTAAAATACGTTTTTAGAACATTTATATAAACATACATAATTGTTACAGAAAACTCAGTCCACAAAATCGACCATAATTTGAGTTCTAGGAGGATTTAGACAACGAATTTTTTTTAAAAAGTTGCGTATTGAAAATATCTACAAAAAGCTCTTTTATGGCTCCTTCCAGAAACCCACGGATTTTTAGCTACGAACCAATCTTTGAGACTGGTCTTACCTTGTTCGAATAATATGTTCGGTTGTTACGCGGAATTATTAGAATATCAAAATTGACACTATAATTGCTGAAAAAATTATATGTTATACTAGATATATAGTAGAACATCTAAGAATTTTTGTGAGGATTGATATGGTCTAGAAATGGTAGAAATCTAGTGGCGAACCAAACCGACATAAACCGAAAACATGAAAGTCTTAAAGTTTTGACATGCGCTTAAAAACCGATACCTCAAAATAACTCCGACACGTAACCGACAAATTATTTGAACTCTATTAACTGAAATATGGGTTGGGTAAAAGTTCCGGGTCAACCCGAGTAGGTTTGACCAAGTCAACAAAAACGGCTCGGTTTCTAAAAACGACAAAACTTACTAATTTTTGGAAAATGGTAACAAAAATGGGTTTGGGTGACTTAGTTAGTAACTTTGACCAGGTTTGACCAACTTTGACCAGGTTTGACCAACTTTGACCAGGTTTGACCAATTTTGACCAGTTTGACCAACTTTGACCAGTTTGACCAACTTTGACCAGGTTTGACTAACTTTGACCTACGGTTTGAGGTCTTTACGAACTAAATAATCTGTTAGCAACACACGATATGTACTAATGTATAGTATGCAACGAAACAAAACTAATAATAAAATCTTAATGAATTATTATTACAAACTTTACCAACGGGTCGTACGCGTTTTTGATAAACGAACTTGAACAAGTATTTGGATATAACTAGTTGAATGGACAACTAGCTTTAAGTGGACATTAACCCTCCACTTACATAGATGGTCTTTTAAGACATCTACTTACTTACAACCTTATACGTTTAGGACGTTAAAAGGTTGCACTTTGGGACACTCATTGCTTACTTATTTGATTATTTGCTAGCTGTTGCTAAACTCAGGTGAGTTTCATAGCCCCACTTTTTACTGCTTTTTACATTGGGGTGAGAATACATGCTCTGTTTTATAAACTGTTTTACATATGAACGCAAGTAACGAAAACTCTTATACTGATTGCATGAGTAACTAAACCAAACTACGATGGCCCCTAACAAATATCATAGTACGTTAATACTAAGCGCAAACATTATGGATAGATCTATCGGGACCTGACAATCCGCCATCCGGGTTAGTCGCTCTAACCACTATACGGATGCATAATATTTCGTACAGCCGAGTGTACTGGTTATACACTCACTGGGGGTAAACAACTACGGTTAAGCTTCGGACTATGAGCTCATGGCAATAGTATACTATGATTCACTTTGGCATTCGTGCTACTTTGATAACTATGAAATCTTGTGGTTCATACTATGATTTTAACTGCATAAACCTATGAACTCACCAACTTTATGTTGACCTTTTAGCATGTATTTCTCAGGTTCACAGACGCAGTAGGACTACCAACAGGAAACAAGGTAGTAGGATGCTTTAGGAAAGCATTAGCTCGAGTCGCATGTTTTCACAAACAACAAGAGATTAGATTACATTACGATATTTTGTATCAACATTTATGTATTAGAAATCTCTACACTTTTAATGCGAACTCCAATGTTTTGATATAACATTTGTAACCGTTTTATTTATGAAATGTAACTTTTTAATAAAACGTCTCATATAGAGGTCGTTTGTTGTAATCTTTGTGTGATGATATTTGATTTGGTCGTAGCCCCGTGATACCTCATACTTCCGCTGCCACGTGTCACTGGGGTGCGATACTTGTCAACCAAAATGGTCAAAAATGGCCATAAATTGGTCATGCATCTGTTTTCTTGATAAACGCGTATCTTGAAAAAGTGTGAAAGGGGAAACCTTCAATTTGATATAGTAAAGGTGTCTGCAAAATTTGGTGGTCTAACTCTTAACGAGTTAAAAGTTATGTGCGTTTGAATTTCGTATTTGTGTCAAAGATATGCAGACCTGGGCTGGGCATGAACTACCCGGCGGGTAGTCCATGTACCCGGCGGGTACTAGGGTTCAAAAGTTCACAGAAAGTGGTTCAAGATTGAGTACCCGATGGGTACTAGAGTACCCGGTGGGTATTAATGTTAGTACGCGGGGCGTACTAGAGTACCCGGTGGGTACTCCCTCTGATTTTTGAAAAGTTGATTTTTGAGGTTTTAAGCATTTATTTGGGGTATGTAAATATACTTTAACTATAGAATTAAGTTGTGGGACATTTTAAAAGGTGATTTGAAATTGAGAAAAGTATATATATATATATAATAAAAAATAAAAATTGGGGCGTTTCATGCAAGCTTTGATTTTGACATAAAAAATATAATTTCTTTTGGGTCTTAAAAAAGCACTGCATATAACCACAAGTGATTTGGTGTATAATCACGTATGATTTATGATTAACTTTTAAAAATGGTATATAATTATATATTAATGTTATATGTTAATTAACACATCATTACAACTTAATATATATTCAATTAAAGGTGAAAATGACTATCTAAATAAAGAAACTTTATTGATTCCTCCGTTATTCAAATATTTGACTTTTTACGTTGAACTTTTAGCAAATTATGAATGGCATTAATTATATTGATCTTCACATGCTTGCTCTAAAATTTTAATTATTTATTATTATTTTTTTAAAAGCTTTTATAGCGATCTTTCAGTTTAATTTTAAGTTATCATCTAAATAAAAATAAAATAGAGAATAAAAAATGAAACACAAAAATATATTTGTCAATACTATATTTTTTTTTTCTCCATAAGATAATTGCTTAATTTTTGTAAACTACATATATTTTACAAAAATAAATCGATTATGTTTATGTTCATTGAGATAGCGGTTATAAACATTATGAAAAGTTGTATTTATTGAAGTTGTGATTCAAAACTATAACAAATTTGAGTGCTAATGATGTAAAATGGCATTAAGTAATGGAAAATGATAGACTTACAAAATTTTAGAAAAGAATTTGTACAAAACAAGGTGGCATAATATGTAGAACAAGGAGTGGTCAAAGATGGCTAAATGACGCGAAGTCGTGTTGCGATGATCATTTGTTGTCGAACGGGTGAAGTTGATAAGCAATTGGGATGAGCTTGAAGACTGATTTGTTTTGTAGCAGTGTGGACTGAGCAACGGAACGATTTTTTTGTTAGGACAATTTGTTGTCGGTCAGTAGCCTTTGAGAAGTTTTGGTTTGTATTTACTATAAATATATATAATCTTCATGCATGGCTTTTAGAAAAGTACTCCCTTGTTAGTGTTGTATAGAGTGAAATTTGATCAATGATATTTCCCTTTTTCTAAAGAAAAAAAAAGGGCGCGTTTAGTTACAGAAAACTTTCTCCATTTTTCTTTTTCCATTTCCCTAGAGAATGGAAAGTGTTTTACATCTCTAGAAAAGCATGGAAAATCTAGAAAACGTGTTTAGTTGCAAGGGGTGGAGTTTTCCTTTTCCAATGAATAGTAGAGATGAAAAACTTAGAAAACCATCCAAAGTAGTTTTCAACTTTGTAGTTATAAAAGGAAAACGGGGATTTTCCTTTTCTTTAAAAAGTTTTTTAGAAAACAAGAATTTGAACACATTTTCTATTTTTCTTATTTTCTTAAGGAATTTTTCTAAAAAAGTGGAGAGTTTTCTGTAACTAAAACGCACCCTAAAGTTTTTAGAAAAGGTCTACAAAGTCAATACTCAATAATAGGGCCGAGCAAAAAACCGAATTAACCAAATCATAACCGTATCAACCGTCAAAACCGAACCGAATTAACCAAACCGCACATATAACCGCGGATTTGGTTAACATTTTTGGATTAACCAAAGTTTGCGGTTCGGTTATGAAAGTAAAGGATATCCGCCATGGTTTTAACCGCACCGCCCCACACACTTTTACACATTAAAAATATTATACTTATATTTGAATATACTGATAAATATATTTTAAATTTATTTGCAGTTAATAAAATAAATTTTTGAAACATATTTTGTTAAGGAAATGGAACGTCAATCACTAATTTTGAAGGGATAGACACTTGCATTGATGACTCTTGGATAGATGAAGATTCAAGTCAGAAGAAATTTTAGCACTTTAAAAACTCTACATGAGATTCTACTTATTTTTCTAGTTTATTTATAGTTTTCTGTATGAATTTGCAATGTAATAACTGCATGAAGTTTGCTATTGTTTTTTGCTACTCGAACATCATTGGATCTTCTATTCAAGGTTCCAAATTGCACTAAATTTGCTACATATAAGGTTGTAAAACTGTGTTGATCTACTTCAAGATTGAGTTAAAAATTGGAGAAAAAAAACTCTCTTATATTTACATGTTTATGTGCAATGTATTAGGCACAAACCCATTTAACAAACCATTTTTTTGACTATAAACGGTTAACCGAATTAACCACTTTATATCTAGAAGTTAACCAAATTAACCGAATTAACCAATCGTTTATTAACCGAACCGAATGGTTAAAATTGTTGATTAACCAAAGTTTTGGTTATGGGAGAGGTTTTCCTCCCTATCCGCACCTAACCGCCCCATGCTCACCCCTACTCAATAAGTCAATAGTAAGAGAGAACTAGAGAAGGATACATTTCATTGGACCGGGCCAAGTGTACGTTGTGTTTTTTTTTAATCGTAGCTTGGGCCTTATTGCACCGGGCTTTTTTGCCATATTCTTTTTTCCGTACCAACCGACCGACCAAAGCAGAGGCACTGAATTAAAAACGAAGTTTGGTCGACCGGCGACTATCTCCGGGATCTCTCATCTTGCGGTTTTCAGTTGAACACAAATACTACAATTTACAAATACTTGCAGCAGAAGGTGAGCAGATACCGTCTCTCATAATTTATCACTATTCGATTTCATTAATTTCACTCTATTCAAATTTATATTTCGCACTATACTTTACTTCTTCTTCTTCTTCTTCTTGTTCATGATTTCATGATTAATATTAATAGAGTAGTAGTATATTTGATTTTTCTAGTGTGATTGCTAACCGAAATATTGTTGTTTTTCCCCTTAAGAGGAAGAGGAAGAGGATGTCAGTATTATTATCATCTAGTCGTACATTTATTTATACACCCTTCAATTCAATTCAATTCAATTCAATTGTATAAACAAAACAAATCAAATCCTGTTGCCCTATCTATCTTCTATCTATATAATATGATATGATATGATATTATTGAATTGAGTTGGTTTTTCAACTCACACAAGAACTCACAAAACAACACTTGATTTTACTCATCAAAGTTGATTCCATGAATCTATTAATGCTAAACTCATACATAGCCCTATTTATAGATAGAGCATTAAAGAGCCGGCAAATACGGCCTCCACTTCACAATGAAGAAGTACTTACAAACTAACGGAAACAAATAGCAAGTCGATACTTGACCCAATCAAAGCAAAGCTGAGATATTTGTTTGTATCATATCCTTCCTCAAACTGAGAATGCCATGGCCACTTCAGTTTGCTCTTTCTACTGCTTCAACTCCAAGTCTGTCACAAAATGATATCTGCCACTTGATCTCGTCTTCCACACGAGACTTAATTAATCGAGGAAATCTTACTCTCATGTGTTTCGTCCTTCCATGAAACATAGGATTTTATGAGAGGAGCTGTTATCACAATGGATTGTCAAACCATTAGACTAATCTTCATTGAACCCTTTGAGTATTTCTTGCATCCAAATACTTTGACATGCACAAGCTGATGCCGCTACGTATTCCGCTTCAGTGGTTGACAAATTTACAATACGCTTTTTTTAGCTCCACACTACAGCTGCTCCGCTCGTCATTAAAACATAACCTGATGTGCTTCTGCTACTATCAAAGTCCCCAGCAAAATCACTATCTGTGAAGCCTTATAATCTATGATAGACATCGTTTCGTTTGTACAATAAACCCAAGTTTACAGTACCTTTGATGTAATGTACGACTCTCTTGACTGCCATCAAATGAGCCTCTTTTGGACATGCCATAAGTCTGATTGAGAAACAAACAGAGAACATAATATCGGGTCTAGTGGCAGTAAGATACATTAGACTTCCAATCAGTTGCTTATAAAATGAAGCATCTACTTCCTCTCCCCCTTCTTCCTTAGATACCTTGGTTCGCGGTACAATAGGATTGTTCTCAGGGTTGCAATCAGCCATTCTGAACCTTGTAAGCACATCTCAAGCTTATTTCTTTTGACACTGAAAGATCCGGCCTTCTGCTTGACGAACTTCAACTCAAGAAAATAATGCATTTTACCCAAATCAATCATTTCGAACTCGTGCTTCATCGATCTTTTGAAGCTTTCACATAACTTGGAGTCATTACCTGTAAAAATTAAATCATCTACATATAAACTTACAACTAGATAACTTCTTGCTTCTTCTTTCTTTATGGACAAATTATGTCATGACTGCACTTGACGAATCCTTCACGAGTAAAATACTCCTCTATTTTGCTGTACCATGCCCTTGGTGCCTGCTTCAATCCGTATAGTGCTTTCTTGAGTTTGTAAACCTTGTGCTCTTCTCCAGCTTTAACATACCACTCCGGTTGCTTCACGTAAACAGTTTTTTTTAGAATGCCATGAAGAAAGGCAATTTTTACATCGAGTTGAAAGACAACCCAGCCCTTTTGTGCAGCTAATGCCAAAAGCATTCTTATAGGATCCCACCTTGCAACTGGTGCAAACACTTCCTCATAATCGACACCTTATTTTTTTGCGTACCCCTTTGCAACAGCTTCACTCTCTTCTGGTTGGGAATGTGAACATGACCAACACACCCAAAAACTTTGAAGTAATCAATATTAGGTTTGTTGTTACTCGTTTGGTATTTTACAGCTGATGTTGGACTTCTATTTAGAATATGTACAGTCCATTTAGTTGCTTCCCACCAGAACCTCCTTGGCATGTTCAACAGACAACGAACCGTATCCATGATGGTCCTATTTTTCCTCTCCGCAATACCGTTTTGTTGTGGTGTATATGCTGCTGTAAGTTGTCTTTTGAGACCATTAAGAGCACAAAAATTATTAAACTCTTTGCTATTGGATTCCCCTCCCCGATCAGTCGATCACTTCTCAGACGAGTCAGTTTTGTACCAGCTTCATTTTCAACCATAGCTTTAAAAATCTTTAAATAGGTAAACGTTTCATTTTTTTTCTGCAAGAAAATAGACCCATGTTTTTCGGCTAAAGTTATCAATAAAGGTTAACACATACCTTTTGTCTCCTGCTGATTTCGGGTTAACTTCTGCCTCAACCACGTTCACCTCTATAACCTCCTCTGTATGAACCTCGTCCTCTTCTTCCAGTTGCCCTTTCACCACCCGATATTTTGAGAACTTGTTCTTCTTCGAAATCACTCTTCATTCGCTGTTCATGAACAAGTAGACTGCTTTGTAGTTCGTCTAGCATGAGTTTATCTACGTTATTAGCCTCCTCTATAGAACATATCACATAGTTAAATTTGGTAGTTAACGATCTCATAATTTTTTTGAGTGACGGTGCTCTCCAGGACGTTTTCTCCACAAGTCTTCTTCCTCTTTGCCACTGAAAGTACTCTAGCACGGGAGCTATTGATCGATTCTCCTTCTGTCAAACTCAGTACGCGTAGCTTGCAACTGAACCCTCTTGACCTTGGTCGATCCTTGAAATTTCTGCTTCATGCTGTCCCAGATTTGCTTACTGGTGTTGGTATTAAGGATTGTGTCAAGGACCTCCATATCAATTGATTGATACAGAAGGTTCTTGAGTTTTAGGTCTTTCAGCTTCATATCGTCAATCTCCTTTTGTTGCGTTGCCGTTGCCGCGCTCCAGTTTGCCTTGGAATCCCTTTCTCAATGAGATCCCAATATTCTTTTGAACGTATGAAGTTCTCCATTAGCCTAGCCCAATGATCATAGTGACCTTCAAACTTAGAAATTGCAGGAAGCCAGGAACTACAAAACCTTGGGACTGGTGCTTCTTTTTTCCATCTTCTTTTTCTTCCGATTATCTCTAAATCAGGCCTGCGGATGGCCTTGCTCTGATACCAATTATTGAATTGGTTTTTCAACTCACAAAAGAACACTCGATTCTACTGATCAAAGTTGATTCGATGATTTTATTAATGTTAAACAGCCCTATTTATAGATAGAGCGTTATAATAGAAGGATAACAATAAAGGGCGAACAAATAGCGAAAAATTAGTTCAACTAGCCCAATTTCTACGGCCTCCACTTCACAGTGAAGTACTTATTCAAAACAAAATAACGGAAACAAATACAAAGTGGATACTTGACCCAATCAAAGTTAAGATATTTGTATCAGATATTGTATATATGTGTCCGTACAGCCCAATTAGTAGTATGCAGGGTGACAACACTCACAATTACAAAAAAAATATAGTGCTTTAAGTTGTTGTTTTCTCTTGTGCAGATATCATTGTTTTTCATTTCAGAATTTGTTTATTTGGCTTGGTACGGATATGGGAGCACATACTATTATTTGGAACGTGTTTAAGAAGGCTATACCAATGGGCCTTGTGGGAATCACTGTAACTGACCGTTATGGTGGAGTGTGCCGTATACGAGGTTCATCTATGTCTCCAACATTTAATCCTTCCTTGGGATCATTTACTGGTAGCTTTCTTAGATCTAAATAGTTTTCATTATGCTTCCTACATGATGCTTCTTAATCACCATTTTTGCTGCTGCAGATGATTATGCTTTCTTGGAGAAATTTTGCCTTGACAAATATAAATTTTCACACGGTGATGTAGTCATTTTCAGGTATATATGTATTACATTGTCTGGTTACAATATCCTCATATGTATGTGAACTTGGCATTTGTAGACCCTCAAAAACAAATGCCTCTAGCATAATTTTTCAACTTTATAAGAAACAAGGATAAATGGTTAAATTGTAAAAGTAATCTTATAAACAGTTGATGGAATTATTATTTAAGATTTGGTGCTGAGAAGCCTCAGTGCAGTGGGTTTACCCTTGGTTTTTTGTGAGAATGTGTATGGCAACTCATTTGACCTAATTCTTTGAGGCTATTATATTACTTGACCCATTCTTAAGTAAATAGGCCAAAATTGTCATTTCTAGTGTTCAGTTTCTTTCTGAATACAAATTCCAATATGGATAATTATGTCATTTACAGAGTCCCTATTCCCCTATATTTTGCAGCGATCCAACTGATTTCAAAGAGAGATGCGTAAAAAGAATAGTGGCCATGGAAGGTGAGTATATCAGCAACGTGAATGGTGCTATAAAGGTCCCGGATGGACATTGCTGGGTCGAGGGGGACAATTCAGCTTCTAGCTGTGATTCAAGATCATTTGGACCGGTATGGTACCTGTATTCTAAATTCTGATGCTAACGTCTTCTTAATTTGTGTTGCTGCATGTATGTTGGCAACTACATATTTAACAAAGATAACCTTGTTTTCAAAGATAACTTTGAAGTAAAAGGTGTAAAGATAACTTTTTTGTTTAACAAAGATAAATACTCATTTTTCACGATTCATGAAGCCTATAATTTGTTTTGAGCCATTTTAAATTGATGGGAGAGGTTTATGTGGTCAATCATGGTAATAAACTCCTTTCCCTGTGTTTCCTTTTGGCAAATCAACTCTATACATTATAGCTGTATTTCTTCTTATAATATTTGAGGATTCTTATATAATATCGCTTCTTTATGAGACTTAAAGATGCACAAAAATGGGTGGGTCAACTCCAATTGGTTTTGATTTGTTACCCTCCCTGCCCATTTTTCTGTGAATCCATAGGTTATTAGATGGTTGTCATCTCTAGCTCTTCCTCAACATTCACCCTGCTAATCAGTTCTTATAAAGGAATAACATTATAAATAATAATTAATTTGAATCAAACTGCGGAGAAGATAAAAAAGAAATCAAAACCCTTAGGTTGGCAGAAAATAATGAATGTAACACTCCCTTTGTCATATGAATATGCCTAAGAATATAACATATCATTGGTCCAAAAGGTTGAACCAGAGGTAGTGGCCTATATTGTAAGAGAGAAAAGATTGAATAACTTGAAGAGAAGAGAGAGCTCAACTTTCATTTTTCTTCGTTTTTCGTATATCTAAATTTTAGACACAACAACACACATGGAGTACTACAATGAAAACAAGTTCATAAGTAAGAGAAAAGAGAGCATAGAGGAGCGTAAAGGCTCAAAATTCTTTTTTTATGGGCACTCCGAAAATGGTGGGTGAGATAAGGATGTCTAAGAGTCTCTTTGATAGAACATTGTAATTCAAAGCTTAATGAATCAAATTCAAAGGCTGAAAAATGACAATGTCTAAGTTTTCTGAATGGGAAGTCTGAATGACAGAAACTTAGGGGACTAGTGAATTCTCGAAAGGGTCTATGCGATTAGGGTCTGTTCATGAATCATTATTCATCTGAAGATCCTTCCTCATCTATTCGGGGTCCTGTTTTTGGAGTACATAAAGCCTTCTCTATTTGTTTAATGAACTTCCAACCGTTTCCATGATGAGATGCCTCAATCTGTGCTGTTTTGCATAGTTCAGATATTACCTAATTGCCTATCAATATCATTTCATATGGTTGATGGTAGTGATGTTTGTCATAAAGAATATATAGTTGAACTTTTGAGTAGTTGTCAAACAATTGTTCAACAGGAGAGGTACAGCGAAAATGAAAATGATCATGGTTTAAATATATTTTTATTTTCAGATTCCATTGGGTTTGATTCAGGGAAGGGTGACTCATATTGTGTGGCCGCCACAGAGAATGAGTAAGGTTGATAGAAGAATTTCTCATGAAGGAGTGGCGTTATGATCATGCATGCATACATAATACTGTATTATGGTGTTTGTATGTGCAGCATTCTCCTTATAAATCAACCAGAGAACTATAATGAATAGTAACATTTTTGTCTTTTTCAAATTTTGTCTTTTCTTACTTACATCAATATATATTTAATATTGCATTATTTGAGTTGAAGTGTAGTGTAGATGAATTGGTTAACATCTTACCTTTTAAAATTTAAATATGAGGCCCAGGTTTTTTTTTTAATCATAATACCCATTCCGTGTCATTAAAATTGTCCAATTAAGATATGTCGGGTAAATATAATTTTTGTCTTTATATTTAAGACAGATATGACTTAATTTATTTAAGAAATAAATGATTGAGTTAAGATATAAAGGATTGAGAGTAATATATATTGGTAGAATGAAAAGTTTAATGATTTTTAGTACGTAGTAGTTTTTTTTTAAAGTGAGACAATTATTTTGAGAGATATATAAATAGTAATGTCGACATGTATTTTGACAAAAGGTAATTTTTATTTAGATCATGTTTTATATATTTTTTAAAATTAGAGTATACTCGAGGGCGGAGCCATGTAGAATGTAGGGGTAACAGTTGTTATGGGTCCATCCAGTATATTTAGTGTAAATTTTATATAAAAAATGCATTTTTAGTTATATTCTTTGTTTTTGCTACGGGTTCACGAGAATAGAGATACCATTGTTACGAGTCATTTTAAATCCTGGATCCGCCACTAAGTATAGTTATTTAGATCATGTTTCAGATAGTGAATTTTTCCCGTCGCGAAGCACGGGCAGTTAAAATCTAGTTTATATCATTGTTTCTTGTTTTAATAAATAGTAGTCTGGAATTAATAGAATGCGACTACAAAGATTGGATCAGGTTGGTTGTTGCAAAAATGATTTCTGATATATTACTCGGCCATGTAGTTTGTGAGTTGTTAAACATGTAAATAATGATTAAGGAAGGTGTAGTTGTAAGCAAATTTTGCTTTGTAGATGGTGCAGACCCCGCAACTCAAGTTATTTTATGAAGTAAATTAACATGAGCTTAAGGAGCAAACTAAATGAAAGGATTATATATTATAATATGTTTGTTAGGGTCAATAATATCACGTATTAAATGAATATATGATATTTATGTTCTACATAATTACATATACTCCCTCCGTCTCATTATAAGCGTCCAGTTTTGACTTTTGAAAGTCATTTTTTTACAACTTCGACCTTAAATATTTTTGTTTGTGTTATATAATACTTGTGCAAAATATATGAATGGATTGAGTTTTTAATGTATTTTCATTGATATAATTTTTATCGGGTATTATATAACACAAACAAAAATATTTAAGGTTAAAGTTGAAAAAAAAAACTTTAAAAAGTCAAAAGTTGATACTTGTAATGGGACGGAGGTAGTATAAGCTAAAACCGATATATAAGAGAAAAAAATATTAAAAAATCGAAAGGTAGTTTTACCCTTAGTTAAACTTTTTTGTTGACTTAAATCCTTTTATAGTACGATTTGAAAATTTTGGGTCCTTTTAGAGCACCGACAAAAGTCACATTCCCTTTATCATCAAATTTAAACAATTACGTTATTTTTGAGCCATTTGCCATTAAATTAGATATGGGTTTGAAAAGAAAGAAAGGAAAGGTCGGCAGTTGGTTCACTGTATATTATATATATATTGTTGAAAAAATTAAATGAAAATGACATTGTTGAAAATTTAATGTATTCTCGTGTGGAAAGTAAGTAAGTAAAGGGTCTCTTTCATACTCTTTTAATTTTGTTAAAGTCGTACGAAATATAATTAAAGCCTAAAATCCTTGTTGGGTCACTAAAATTAATAAATACTGTAGAAATTTAGCACAAAAAATCCGTTTAAAACAACCGGACGTGGGGTAACAAATAATTAATTACTCCACTTCATCTTTTTACTTTATTTTAAAGCTGGTGGAAGACAATTATTTGCAAAAAAGTCTATCATTGCATAGTGTGCTGTATTTATTCATATTTACACTTGCATTGTCACGAATACACTTACCAAAAATCATGACTTAGACCAACTCACAAAATTTAGTGTTTAGTGCATATGTTGGATATGCCTTTACTGTATGTTTATTAGTATATGCGTTATGTTTTGTATTAAAATAGCCTTCTGGTTTAAAAAAAAAATGTTGCATTATTTGATATTCAACACAATATATATATATATATATATATATATATATATATATATATATCTTTATCTTTATCTTTATTTACCTATAATGCATATCACATTCTCTTTCTTAATACTTAAAAATTAAATATGGTAACTAACTAAACTACAAAACCAAATCTAAATATCTTCCTTTCACATTTATTATTGTATATTTTTCACCTAAAATATAGCTTAACAGCGATTAATTCAATTTTTTTTAACAATCTATAAATATTATTCCGCCGCATAGCACAGGTCAGATGCTTGTATATACTAAATCATTATGATTATATGCACAGGTAGATCGATATCCTGTTATTATGTGATGTAATTCAACAACATCGATCATCACTATCAACTCGTGTTTATATCATTACTTACTTGTTTGTCAACTTTTCTTTCCCATTTGTTTACATCAATAATTTCAACATTTAAAATTTAACAATTCAACGTACTTATAAATAATTTACAACTCATCATCATCATCATCATCATCATCACCACTAATTATCTATCTATGGCCTTCTAGCTTCTTCTTCTTCTTCCATTTTGAATCAGGAGGTATTCTCTGCACTTGTCTCCTGATTTTAGTTTCAATTGTCGTTGACTTTTGATATACAATTAATATAACAAATGAATTAAATCTGACATACCCGTGTCTAGTCATATGAGATGATACGATGCTGCCAACTAAAGATTTGGGTGGAAAATGAAATGTGCAGTGGATACATATTTTAAGTCCTTCTTCAATTCATAAATAAATAGGAATAGGAAACAGGAAGGAAGCAGAAAGAACATGGGTGGTTGTTGTTATGGTGCTTTTGATTCGTGTAAACCAACAGCTACAAATCTTCCTTCAGATGGTAATGGTAATGGTAATGGTAATTTAATATTTCCATCACATGATGTTTTTTTCTTCTTCTTTATTTTAAATATTACTAATTAAGATAACATATATAAGTTGAAATTTTGATTGGTTAGATATTGCTACAAACAACGTTAAACAATTCTCCTACAATTCATTAAGATCGGCTACAAGGAACTTTCATCCCTCAAATAGGATTGGTGGAGGTGGTTTTGGAGTTGTTTATAAGGTACGTACACTCATTCATTCGATCCAATCCAATCACATACTATACTATACTATACTATACGTATGTATGTACATATAATAATTCGGAGCTGTATTTTTATTGTCAACAAATTTACATTACAGGGTGTTCTGAGAGATGACACTCATGTTGCGGTTAAGTCTCTTTCAGCTGAATCCAAGCAAGGGACAGCTGAATTTTTGACAGAAATAAATATGATATCGACTATTAAGCATCCCAACCTCGTCCAACTCATTGGTTGTTGTGTTGAAGACGGTAACCGGATTTTGGTATATGAGTTCCTTAAGAACAACAGCCTTGCTAGTGCTTTACTTGGTATTCTCTTCTATTTCCATCTACCAACTGTATACTCATTCTTATTACAACCTCCTGCCCAATTTTTTTTAGGATTTTATTATTAAAAGAAATTCAAATTATTGCTGTAACTACTTACTTTTGGTAACTGTTAACGTACAATTGTACAAACCAAGAACGTATTAAACGATATAAAAGGTTTTATATACCATCCAGATATGTTTTCGTAGACCTTTTTAAATCTATGTTATATTAGATGTTAAAATTAACAATATAGATTAGTATGGGTCGTAATTACCATCTCTATGATAGTAAGCTTTAGCAATTAACAGTTAACTAGTTAAGTTTTCTTAATGAACCCATGATACCAAGTGCAAAGTTATTAAATTGTAGGTTCGAGAGGTAAACATGTAGACCTAAATTGGGCTACGCGAGCTAGCATATGCAAAGGAACAGCATCGGGTCTGGTATATCTTCATGAGGAAGCTGAACCTCATATTGTCCATCGAGATATAAAAGCGAGTAATGTACTTCTTGATGGAGAGTTTCATCCCAAAATAGGAGATTTTGGACTTGCAAAACTTTTTCCCGATAATGTCACTCATGTTAGTACTCGAGTTGCTGGAACACAGTAAGTAAATTTTCTCGTCTTGTTTTTGCATTGATATAGGTCGGCATGTATAATTTCTCAAGTTCTAGAGTCTGATCTATGGCAGGGGATACTTGGCTCCTGAGTATGCGATGTTAGGACAACTTACAAAGAAAGCGGACGTATATAGTTTTGGCGTACTTATGCTAGAAATTATTAGTGGTAGAAGTAGCAGTCATGCTGCTTTCGGGGAGGATCTCTTGGGTCTAGTTGAATGGGTATAATCTTTTACTACTATCAAGCAAATTCTGCACAATTACAGATGGTACTACTAATAAATAACAATGCACTACAATAACTTATCAGAAATAAAGTATAAGTGTGTTGCCATTTATAACACCTTTTTCATAGAAATAGTTAGGGGGTGTTTAGTTGTGGAAAAAATGGGGTGTTTTCTAGAAATTTTTCCAAGAAAAGTGAAAAAGTGGAAAACGCGTTCAAAATGAATTTTTCTGAGAAAATTTTCCAAGAAAATGGAAAATTCACTTTTCCAAAATATAACTTGGAGGTGGAAAACACCTCTCCTACACTTTTCCAAATTTTCCTTTATACAATTCCCCCACACTTTTCCAAATTTTCTAAGATATAACTAGTTTTCTAAAATCCACTTTTCCAACATTTGAACGCATTTTCAAATTTTTTAACACTTTTCCGGAGATTGATTTTCTTTAGAAAATTGGAAATGGAAAATTGTGGAAAATTTTCCACAACTAAACACACCCTAAAGTTTGTAGTTGGGTTCTTGATGCCATATATTTTGTCGTCATTTGTCCCAGAAACAAGTTCACTTCTGATTTCAAGGGTTGAAAACCTTTCCTTTTACAGTTTAAATTAAAAAGTTGGGCAACTAACAGAGAACATAGCATCAGTTACTTATCTAGTAGTTAACATAATGCATTCATTTTAAGTCAAAAGTTAGATCATTGGTTTTTTAATAATATCTGTAAACAACCATATGTGACAAATAAATTCTATTTAAAATTGGTCAAAAAACAAAGTTTTGGGCGATCCAACCATACCAAAAGCGAATGTAAACATGTTTCAGTATGACCCATGTTTATCTATACCCAACTCACCCATATTGCCATCTTTAATGTGAAGTCAAATACTGGACTCTATCTTTTTGCTTACATGGAGATGCATATGTAAAGAAATAGTTTGATTCTAGTTTTACGTGACAAGAAGATATTGCTGTTATCTAGGCATGGATGCTCAAAGACGAAGAAAGACTTCTGGAAGTCGTTGACCCGGACCTAACGGATTGTCCAGATGACGAGGTAATGCACTTGATTACAATTGCATTATTTTGTACGCAAGCGCTTTCAAGTCAAAGACCAAGTATGAGGCAAGTGGTCGAGATGCTCACAAGAAAAGTTAACCTAAATGTAAAACTGTTAACAGAGCCGGGGGTATACAGGCGACATTCCCACTCTAGTCGGTCTAACAGTGGTAAGTCCAAAGAAACAACGAGATCCCGAGCATTAAATGGCAAAAATCCTTTTGTAACTAGCAGTAGCTCACCACAAGTAAGTAATAGTAATTCTTACAGTATATCACAAATGTTTCCTAGATGATCCAACAAGTCAAATAGTAGGTAGATACCAGTGAACAAAAAGGTTTGTGAATTCAAGCTAGTGTTATACCAACATCCGAGAGACATTGGTTTATATTATATATAATATAATAATAATAATACTCTACTCTGTGTGTGTAATACATCATATCAAATACTCCGTATAATGATCAGTGTTTTAAGACCCGGTTCGACCGGCCCGGTCGGACCGGTCGGACCGCTTTTTTAGAGATTTCCGGGCCAAAAAAACCCGGGTTTTTCAATATGTTGACTAGTCAACGACCCGGTTGACCCTGCCGGTCGGACCGGGTTGGACCGGGACCCGGACCGGCGCGTTGACCCGGTTTCATGTTTTTTTTTTTTGTTTTTCTTTTTACAATTTCTATGTACATTTAATCATTTATAATTAGGGAATATTGACTGATTGTGTATTTCAAGAATAATGAGGGTAATGAGGGAATCTTTGACTGATGTGTCATCACCATTTATTACTCTATGGATTATATAATTATTATATTGATGTGTATTCCAAGAATAACAAGGGAATCGATGTGTAATCACCCTTTATTATTTTATGGATTATAATTATTATACATGATATAATTAATAGTTATAATTATAATTATAAAAAAATAAAAAAATCACTAAATACTACTACTGTATACTATTATTAACTCCGGTCCGACCTTCCGGCCCAACCGGTCCGGCCAGAAATTAACACTTTTCCGGGTCGACTAAAAACCCGGGTTTTAAAACATTGATAATGATTTAATTTAATGAAGCGTATAATGATGAAAAGACACTTTCATATGTTTATAGTAGCAATAATAATTTGAGTAAACTGAAGACGCAAGATAGAAAAATGAGCGTCAAAAAGATGATTGATATTTATAATTTAATTTAATTTGTGGTCACACATAAAATGGTGGTGATGGATGTTGTCATAGTTGTCGACTCGTGTATCGTATCGTGTCTCGTTTTTCTAAATTTTGACTCGTGTATCGTATCGTGTCTCGACTCGTAAGAGTCACGATTAAGCATTTTTATATATACAAATTTATAATATGTATGTACAAAACATAATATTAGTTGATAATATAAGTACATTTACTATAATATTACAATTTATAATATTTATGTATAAAACATACCTAGGTTTTTATAAAGTGTCTTAAACATGGTGGATGGTGGAGACGTGGAGTACTTATCCCACTGTAAGAAATAAGAAAAAAAAAATTGAAAGGTCTCTTGTTATTTAATTTGTCATTTACTTATATTTCCCAAGTACATTATTTAATTCACATTAAAATTTTCAATAAAAAGGTTGTTGCAAGTGTGGAACACCTACAGCCATTCATTCCTTATCATCATCATCATATATTTAATATATTTAATTTAATACTCTAGATCTTAAAAATCAATCACCTTCTCTCTTCTCTTTTCTTTAAGTACACTACTCTCTTTTTTCTTCACAACTCGTTCAACTCAAGAACCCCATCATTCTGATAGAAAGCTTTATTCATAACTCCTTTTAACTCCTATAAATCGTGATGAAGATGATATAGAGCAACAAAAGTGATGTATATAAGATGAAGATGCAAAGGGTGAAGAAAAATCGTGATAGATCATATGGAACCCTAGAATTTCTCTTTTCTTCCTTCTTTCCTTTTTATATTTATTATTTGGGTTTTTATTTTTATAAATAGTCAGGAACCGTACGATTCACGATTCTGAATCGACTCGTACGATACGGAGTCCTAGTAATCTACGATACATATTCCGAGTCGTATCTTTTTCTTCCCTTTCTGTCTCGACTCGTACGAGTTGTCTCGTGACTCGTACGAGACTAACAACTATGGATGTTGTTATTTATGTAAGAAAAACTGATGATACAAATAAGAATCGAATAGTAACATAAACCTAGAAGTAAATTAAGGTATGAATGATTAAATAGGATATTGTTAGGCATAAATAAATCAAAGTAACGGAAATGAATTTTATTAGTATCATTACTACAGTAGTTAAGGGATTGCATCACTACATCATTTGCATATGAGTGGTGATATTTTCACCGTAATGTATAACCATTTATTCATATGGTATAACTGCTTACTGTACAGATATGTTGAATCTATAAAAAAAATCATGTTTGATATCAATACCTTTTGCATATTCAAAACTTTGGGTTAAGTAGGAGTGTAGGACTTAGACCATTCGTAACCCGGCGTTTGGAGGGGTGAGAACGCCAGAACGCCCCTAATGGAACGCCCCTAATGGAGCGTTTTGGAGGGGCGTTTTTCGTGGCGTTGTGTGAGGGAAGACAAGGCGTAAACGGATATTGTGTGGGTCCCACATTTTTTTTTTCTTTTTCCTTATCTTTTGCATGTTTTAATCATTTAAAAAACATTTTTTTTATTGGGGAAAAAGGGGCGGTCTGGTGTTATGGGTTACCAGGGTGAATGGGGCATTCTGGTATTACGCTGGCGCTTAAAAAATGGACGTTTTGATATTACGGTTACTAATGGTTTAAGAGGAGAGGACAACAAGTAGAAGTAGAACTGTAGAAGTGTACTCCCTTAACTGTCACTGTTATTCTCCATCTTCAGTTTTCCCTAACAGTAGTAGTAACAGTTGAGGAGGAGTAACATGACCTGTGCTCAACGGTGGTTATTATGAATTCCACAATAACTAACCAACCGCCACCGCCACCGCCACCCCCATCATCCTTACCCTGTCACCACAACCACAACCACAACCTCACTGCTTTCTGCTCTTCGTGCCTCTCTCAGCGTCTCAACATCTTACATCATCATTCATCCCTCCTCCGCCGAACCAAATCTTCTTCTTACTCCGCCTCTAAATTCGATACTCTAAACCTTGAACCTCAACGCAAATCCTGTGATGTTCCTTCACGGAACACTCTCTTGTCATTATTCTCAATTGACCACCAAAATCACCAACAACAAGTCAGCAATGTCGATGATGAAATTAAGGTTTCAGAAGAAAACAGTAGTAGTAATTTGAACGAATTGGAGAACGACATCCTTGATATGGAGGCTAAAATTGACGCAATTGTTGAAAATCTGAAGTCCGTCAACCATCACATCAGTTTAGATTTAGGTTTAGATTCACATCCAAAGAAACCCTCTTTTTGGTCATCCGCGTCTGTTCTCACCAAAAAATGGATCAATTGGAGACCCAAACACACTAATACTAATAATAACAACACCACCCTCGACGATTATACGGCATTGCCTGTGGAGAAGCCGATTTCACAGCAGTACCGCGAAACACAGTCGGAAATCGCCGATTACGGATACGGCCGGAGATCTGCTGACATTCACCCTAGGTTCTCTTTGGATGCAGCCCGGGTTTCATTCGATGACCCACCTCGTTACTCACTTCACCAACCTAAGCCCTCATGGGATGCCTTTTTGATCGACCAGCCAGAACAAGAGCCCGGTGGATCAACCCAGACCCGTGAATATTACTTGAATTCTTCCTCTTCTTCCAAGAGAAGGAAGAGCCTTGACAGATCAACCTCCATTCACAAAATGGCTGCTCCCGATGATCAGAATGCTGCCCCTTCAGTTTCCAATGCCAAAGTGTCGCCTTGCAATCACATCCATGGCAGGTCAAAGTTTCATAGCATCAGTAGCGAAAATGAATTACAAAGGGATTCAAATTCATTAAGGGATGATGGTTCAGACTCATTCGATAAAGAGGGGAAGAAGAAATCACGGTGGTGGAATTGGAAGCAATGGGGGTTTAGCAACCCTCAGAATGCGAATCGTGGTGGTGAAAGAGTTGGAAATGGTCAATTGAGACGAGGGCTTAGTAGGAAAGTAGACACAAACAACCAAAGTGTTAGTTGGAGGAGAAGCACTTCATACAACATGAAGAAATCAAATTCAATTGAAAACAGTAAGAGTAGACAACTAGAAGGAGATGAATATGTTTTCGAGAGGAATCCAAGTGCGAGATATCCTCCACCAAACAATGCGAATAATGGGCTTCTGCGATTCTACTTAACACCATTACGAGGTAGTCGAAGAAGTGGTAACGCAAAAAGTAGGCTGGCTAGCAACTCAAATTCGATTGCTAGAAACATGCTCCGACTGTACTGAAATTCCCAAATGTTAGGTTCGTGTTGTTATGTCAATTCGGCATTTTTTCTTTAGCGTTGTTTCTATATCGGGTCAACCATGTATATAAACTGTAAAATCCATTAATTTGTTATTCAGTTTCGGTTTGGCTTGGTTCTATGGTTCAGTTGGTGGTTGGTATTTTTAGAATATGCCCGGCTAAAGCTCGAATAACCAGAGCCATATTATGAATCCAGGTATTGGAATAATCCAAATGGTTTTAGTCGGTATGTGGTTAACCGGATGACCCATTTTTAGGTTGGGTCTCAACTCTCAAGTAGATTGATGTTTGGCTGAAAAGTTGAATAGCTCACACTTATTTAAGCAGAAACCTTGGATTGAATACCCCTAAAAGTTGGGTTAGTTTATAAGCTGAATTTGTGATCTCCACACACAATAGTGTATGAATGAATGAATTTGGTGCAGCATGTCTGTCAGTTTGAGTAAATAGTACTAGCATTTCTGTACTTGGTAGCTCATTTGTGTTTCTGCATCTGCATCTACATCTACATGTTGATGATAAGAAATGTGCATATGAACAACATTGCTATAATTAGATTAGATTCTTGTTTTGATGGATAGCTAAGCTAGGTGTGGTTTCATTGTTTTCTTTCACACGTATCCACGCACCTTCTAAGTTCTAACACATGATTTTCTGTATACAAGCAAGTAATATTCAAATGTCCAAGCCCAAATACTTTGCAAACACTAACTTGTCATCTCTGCAATTATTGTATTGTATTGTGTTGTCTTTTATCTTCTGATTTCATTTCTATTCGTTTAAGATAAATGGTCGTGTTATCAAATGTTCCAACGGACCATGCTAGCTACGATTATTTATTAGAAAAAAGTAGGACGATAAACACAAACTGTTGACACCCTACTAGCTCCCTCTAAATTACTTTATGTGAAATGCAAGATGATAAACACGTACTCGGTACTCGGTATGCTATAAACCAAACCTAACATTATTTCTCCACAGTCCACAACGTACGTATATGATATATGAATGAAGAAGAATTGCTTGAAATTAAAGAAATGAATCGAGTGTTTTCTTTAGTCTAACTAACTATAACTATAGACCCAGCAGTCAGCTGCTGATGGATGCCATAGGCCCGCACCAGCATTGACCTAACCAAGCTAATTAAAATGACATCACAGCAACAAATATATAATAATCAACTATCTATATATATAAACTTGCATGCGTTGGCTAGTCAAGCATCTCTCATCTCCAGTTCAGTTCACTCCAACAACAATTAACCACATATATCTACACTAAATATATATCTCCTAATTAAACACACTTGAATGTCCTATTAACAAATTGATAATGAAGATGGAAGCTGGTTGGATTCGAGCCTTAATGGTGGGACTGGTCGGAGTCTTGTTCCCCTTGTTGGTTCAAGCTCGAATTCGTCATTACAAGTTTAATGTGAGTTCAATATAGAGTTTATTGTTTCAAAATGTATTATAAGTTGCCTCTTTTAGTATTGTATGAGACATACCTTCATTTGTTTATTGTATATAATATATATTGAGTGTCAATCCGTCCATTGTATGTACCTACGCAAATGAATAACGTCTCCATCCACTGGTACGTACCTACGCAAATGAATAAGTACTAGCTGTTTGGTCCTAAATTAACACGTAAATATAAGACTTAATTACCAAGGAGTATTTTATTTGGCAGGCATGGAATCCGACAACTACGCACAGGATGGGCAGACGGGCCAGCATACATAACACAATGCCCAATCCAGCCCGGACAGAACTACGTATATAACTTTACTATTACTGGGCAACGGGGCACACTTTTATGGCATGCTCATATTTTATGGCTAAGATCTACTGTTCATGGTGCCATTGTTATCTTGCCTAAACTAAGTGTTCCATATCCATTTCCTAAACCCCATATGGAACAACTAGTCATCTTAGGTGAGAGCTAAGAACTTCAATTCCTCCTTAAATTCGATATTTTGATATATGATCAAGCTACTATTAATGGTGAAAGGAACAATTAAGAAGAGTACTATATATCATATCCTAAATTATGTGAAACTATCTATGATCTGAGTTATATATTGTTCATATGTTGACCATGTAGCTAGCTAGCGTTAAAATAAAAGAGGATTCATTTGTGGTTGGGTTGATGATTGTAGGTGAATGGTGGAAAATCAGATACTGAAAAATTGATCAATCAAGCATTGAAATCTGGGTTGGCACCAAACGTCTCGGATGCTCATACTGTTAATGGTCATCCTGGACGAACCCATGGCTGTCAGACGCAAGGTACGCATGTATAGTAATGATCCAAGAATTAAAACTTAACTGGACCATTTTCTGACGGGCTAGACTTCATTATTAATACAATTATGTACAGTAAAAAAAATATTATTTTTTCTTTCGTCTAAATGAAATTTTGTTAATGCAGGAGGGTTTCATTTGAGTGTAGAAAACGGAAAATCTTACATGCTACATATAATCAATGCTGCACTCAACGAAAGAACTCTTCTTTAAGATTGCTGGACACAAACTCAAGGTGGTTGAAGTGGATGCCGTCTATGTCAAACCCTTCAAAACCGACACAATCGTCATTGCACCGGGCCAAACCACCAATGCCATCATCACTGCAGACAAGAAATCGGGTAAATACATGATGATCGCCTCCCCATTCATGGACTCACCTATTGCTGTCGACAACAGGACTGCCACCGCTACCATCCACTACACTGGAACCCATTCCTCATCCACAGCCATCCTAACCACCCCAGTGCCCCACCGCCACTAAATGCCACCACGGTTGCAAACAAATTTATAAATTCTCTCCGTAGTTTGAATTCCAAAAGGTTTCCTGCCAAAGTGCCTTTAAAAATTGATCATTCATTATTTTTCACAGTGGGGCTTGGCATCAACCCTTGCCCGACATGTAAAGCAGGTAATGGAAGTCGAGTTGTAGCGGGCAGAAACAATGTTACATTTTTGTTATGCCCACCACAGCTCTTCTTCAAGCAGATAATTTTAAAAATAAACAAGTCTTTACTACTGATTTCCCAGGTAACCCACCTATTGCTTTTAATTACACCGGAACCACACCCCCAAATATGGCTACAAATAATGGAACTAAACTCTATCGTCTAAAATACAACTCTACCGTTCAATTAGTACTACAAGACACAAGTATTATTGCTGCAGAGAACCACCGATTCATCTCCATGGGTTCAACTTTTTTGCAGTTGGCAAGGGAATTGGTACCCAAAAAAATTTAACCTTGTGGACCCTGTTGAGAGAAACACTATTGGTGTGCCTTCTGGTGGTTGGGTAGCTATTCGATTTCGAGCTGATAATCCAGGTGTGTGGTTCTTGCATTGTCATTTGGAAGTGCACACAACTTGGGGATTAAAATGGCGTTTTTGGTTGATAATGGAAACGGGCCAAATGAGTCGGTTTTGCCACCTCCAAAGGATCTTCCAAAATGCCAGAAGAAAAGAGAAATATATAAACAGAGATGTGTGTTGATTATAGGGATTTATTAGTTGAAAATCTACCGTTTTTTTTCTAGTGATTTGTTAGTTGTGGAATGACATATCATCAACGTTTTTTAGCAAGTTTTTTTTTTTCAAATAATAATAATAATAATAATAATAAATTAGGCCTGGCCCGTGAAATATAATGGCCCAGTGCGAAAACAAAAAATGGCCCTTTAAAAACATAATAGAACGTCTATCTTTAATAATATCCTACAATTTGGGTAGCAAGTATTACGTCAAATTCAATCTTACTATACGTTCAAGCTCTCCCCCATCGATAGTTGGAAGCAGAGCTATATCATATAATAAATCCCAAACCATACTCCTTACACGTCTACGACAACCAACAATTTACAAATTTAATATATATAACATCAGATCACTAAAAGCCAAATATATAAATTGAATAATCAAAGTAATAAAATTGAAGACTGAACTACTCCGTAATATTTAAGGGCAAAAAAAACTCAATAATTAATAAATAAAGAATCTATGGATCGATTGGAATACTAACTTTTAAGAATATAGGATGGTTGATTAGGTTTGACACAACTAAAAGCAGTCTATCGACAACCATATACATGCAACTTATATGCGATAATGTCAAACAAACACAAGATTTGTTATTACATAATAATAAAGTAAATGTTTAGTAAGCAAAACAAAATAAATAACCAATACATAACATAGATAGTCATGTCAAGTTACTTCATCTAAAGCCAAATACTTTTCGAGATTATAGTGAACAAAACAATTTGAAGCAAGTCTAGTATAAGAAAATATTTCGAGAAGATATACTTGTAAAATATTATTATTTGAAACAACTTTCATAGTCGTATGATAATCTGATACGTATTAAACTTTGATTTATCCTACTATATATATCCTGATGATGATGATGATGAAACTATTTAGCTATAATTTGTACAATTTTTTTTTCTTGTACTATGATAATATATACTAATCATCATATTTACATACGAAATGTAATGAGAATCAATAAGTTGATTTGGTGGGAGTTATTTGGTGAAAGAAGGTGAAAAAGGTAGTTTAGGGAAGTTACTTACAAGTTTATTTTTATTGGTAGATGATTCTTAGTGGGTACCTTTGTAACCGACAAAAAAAACCTCCCATAACTGAAATTATGAATGAAAGACGTTCACGATTTGAAGTCAACTTGATCGAAAGGCTGAGATTCGAAGTCAACGGAATGAAGGTTACACGACCCGGCGGCAATATATATATATATATAGAATTTTGTTTCCACTGTGATTTATAAAAACTGTACGTGCTATTAAAGATTGAAAACTCCTGCATTTACCAGGATGGTAAATGTAGAGTTCTATTATATGAATAGTAATAATATTATTATTTTTATTTATTTTACAAAGCTATATAGATTTAATATAATACTATAAGTTTAGGATGATTAAAATTAATAATTTATTTCTAAGTAAAATTTATATATATAACAATAAAAAATATTGTAGTTAAAATTTTGAATGTTTTACTCCACCAATCAAAAATAAAAATTATAGATTAATTTATATGTTATAAATAATTTTCAAAATGTACATTTTAAAAATTGTATCTACTTTAACTCGCATAAACTTTCAAACGCACGATTAATTAGTGAGTTATTTTTTAAATAATCGGTTAACTCAATATATATAACAATACGATTTCATTGTGCTTTATTTGGTATCGTGATTTATTGGAGAAGATGGAACTATGTAATCATTAGTTCGACAAACTAAAAGATTTTTAAAACAATAATTCTAATGTCATTAATTTGACACATTAACGATCTTTTTTTTAATATTGTTGAAAATTTGGTGTTATCATTTTTGATATGAATGTGAGCAACATATAGGGGTATGATATATTGTAATGAAATGCATTAAATAATGAATGGATGGGTATGGAATGTAATTATGCTTCACACAAAATGTATTGATAGTTGGACTGAGAGTTACATGGTAGGGAACACGGGAATTTTGTACAATTTTAACTTAATGTTTATGGAATTAGCTTCATATGTTAACAAGTACTACAACATATTACACATAAAAAAAAATAGCTTCCACGAATGAATTTAATTTTTTTTAAGAGTTAATTATATTATGATGCATATGAACGTTGAAAATATTATTATCAAGATCAAACTATTTTATTCATGTTAAGAATTATATTAATTAATAACTTTTATATAGCTAATGATGTTTTATTAAAAATGTAACCATTTCATTTTTCGCTGGAACGTGCGAGTTAAAAGATACTCGTTTAATCTATAAAGCAATCAAAAAGATACCGATGCTTCTGCACATAGTTGATATAAACAATGACTAAATAGCCTAGTGGTAAGGGCATCCCATGACTTCCTAGAGGTCATGGGTTCGATTCCTGCCATGGGTATTATTTATCATAAAGGTACCTACCACCAATGAAGCGCATAGCCCACAACGTTAATGCTTAGTCGGTGCGAGTTTCGGCTCGTACGTTGTGGTATATGTGATTGAGGTGATTTACCCGGCGATGTTGGACCTTGTGGGGGGTTCGTTCGTGCTCCATTGAAATATGGAGCGGCTCCAGTGGGTGGCCCAAATACCCATTTTTTAGTTGATATATGAAGCACGTAACACAAACTTAATTGAATTGGGGCTAAAGTTCAAGTATCTTGGACCTCGAGAAAAAATGTCCCATCTAAAACTTTGCCCCTCTGCAATGGCCTAGTCAGCACATTCCAAAGGTCGGGCCTAATAATAATAATAATAATATAATAATAATAATAATAATAATAATAATAATAATTTGAGAGTAAACATTTGGGACAAAGTTTTAGGTGGTGAAAAAAGAAACTTATCACATCGACTAAAAGATTTCTCTAATAGATAAATAGCCGAGTAACAATTTAATGGAAGTATGTTGCCATTAATTAGATTGCCATACGTACATTGTGTTGCTTTGATCTAATTACATCTTGTATCTTATCTTGTCTCAAACTTAACCTCCTAAGAGGATCTTCAAAATAGAATTCGTGTTTATCAATGAAGTGTTATTTCTTGTTAAAAACAAAGTTATGTAGTATTTCATTTATAAGTACAATGAAAGTGGTCTAATAACTAATTAAATTATTATAGAATGAACATCTAAAGGAAATAATTCAATTGAAATGAGAATATATTATATTACTACCAATATAAATAGATAGTGATTGTGCATAATTGCTGTCTCGTTCGTCCGTCCCTACTCCACACGAAAGGTCAAAACTCGGAGTCATACTCATTCCCATTCTTCCTTTCCTTGTAATATACTCCCTCCGTCCCAAATTAAATGTCCTGTATCAGATTTGGAAGTCTTTCTTTTTCAACTTTGACCTTAAATATTTTTGTTTGTGTTACATATTAGTTTATGAAAATTATGTAGGGAAAAATATATCATACCCGAATAAAGTTTCATTATTATAACGAATTTAATACGATACAAATCACAAACCGTATAATACAAAAGTAATTCATATACAATTACTGTAACGGAATGTAAGAAAGCAAAAGAAAGAAGTAGAAAAAGGATATCAACGAATGATAAGCCGAGTCGCGTGTTTGACACGGTTCCCTTAAAACAGATTCGCCGTCTATTTCCCAGGGTACAACGGCCGAAGCAGTAGTACTGCCGGACTTGAAGCATATGCCTGAAAATATTGTCATAGTTGTTTGTAAGCCCACCGCATGTTTGCTCCTAATTTGACCAAAAACGTTAGATCCATATGTAACAAGAACAAACTTTCAACCTTACAAAACTAATGTTAGAACTATGTGTGTGTATATATTTCTATGAAGCTAAGGTTGTTTCTATATTATTCATTAGAGAGCAAAATCTCTATGTTATATCTAATGTGAGGGAAAACAAAAAGATATATATTAATGACCATAAAATGCCATTAGTGTTTAGAGGTTTTAGAAATATGTGAAGTCATATTTAATTATAACCTTTAAACACCCATAGAATATCAATTGTCATTCACATAATTTCAATTTATTTCCAACAAATTATACCAATGAAAATATATTTAAAATCCAATCCATACATATATTTTGCATCAAGTATTATATAACACAAACAAATATATTTAAGGTCAAAGTTGAAAAGGGAAGACTCAAAAAGTCAAACCAGGACACTTAATTTGGGACAGAGGGAGTACATATCTTACATCTTACATATAATTAAACCAAAAACAACTGATTGTTTAAGATTCTAAAAGTAAAAAAAAAAATTGGAATGTATGATGTATGCATGTTTATATTTAGATTTGTATATATGACAATTTCCAATCTACAACAATGTTTAGTTGTTTACACTCATATTCAATTGAATATCTTTACTAATTTCGATTTAGTCGCTCGCGTTGTCGTGGGTCTCAAAGGGGTGATGATATTTCCACCCAGCTTTTTGATAGATTCACCACACTTATGCAATTAAAACTTGTACTATACAATCCAGAGATGCACAGTTTTTGTGGATTTATCATAATTCTTGGTGGATTTATCATCACCCGTCTCAAAGTTATACACATATGAAATTAACACTTTACATTTAACACACTAACATATATACTAATTAATTACATTAAAAAATAAAAAATAAAACTTTAAATCTATAATAATTTTCAATTTAGTTCCGCATTGTCGCGGGACTTTAAGCTAATCCTGTGGAGGAATTTGAACCCTTCAATGGGGTTTTTCAACTTCATCTAATGATCTAGATTTGATTAAAATAATTACACTTCCCCCTTTAAATATTAATTATTATTAAATATATTAATAAATTTTATTTGGCTAATAATACTATTAAATAAAATAATACAAAAAAATAAAAACCATATAACTTTCATGACATATTCTTACTATTAATGAATTTTTTCACAAATTTAAACAAAATCAATACTATCTAAAATAAAAAAAATTCATTAAATTTATTTTCTTAATTTTAATTATTTATTTCTATCCCCATATATATAATACATCATTTTCCACGTTTTCTCTCATATTGATATTAATCCACAACAATCTCAACTTCTTTCAAAAAATTATCCATCCCAAATATCAAGTGTAGTTGAACATTTCAAAAGTTCAAAAAATTAGAAGGTATGATATATGCATTTTTAAGTTTCTGTATTACTTTTTATTCGTCTTCTTTGCGGACTTTGACAGGTTATATTCTTAATATATTTATGCACACAATCACATATACATACAACTGTTTGAACAGTTTCACTTAATTAATCTGTTAACAATTTTGCAATATAGCATCTCAACATAGTTAATTTCAACAATTGATGATACTAATGTCCCCAATGATCAACTGATCAAATTCAAAGAATAGGCAGGTAATATTATTAATTATAATTTATAAATATAATTGATATAACTACATAACTAATCCTCTTTTATTATACGAATACACTTATAGAGATCCCACAAGTATCCAACTCACTATTTGGATCTCACATGATTACTACATGATAAGATTTGATCGAAAATATAATGATGGTCGGGTTCTTTCAACTTCGAAATGAACGTGCATACTTGCAACTATTATTTTTTATTCTTTAACGAAAAAAATTGACCTACATATATATTACAACTAAATTTACATTTAGCAACCGGTATGAACGTAAATACTTGCAACTATTTTAATTTTATTAGAAGTTACTTTTGATTACTACATAATATAATATGATGAAAAATATAATGGCGACCGAGTTCTTTCAACTTCAGTATGAACATGGATACTTGCACCTATTTAATTTTATTAGAAGTTAAATTTGAGTTGCCCGCGTTGTCGCAGATCTTAAATCTGGTGTGTGTGTGTGTGTGTGTGTGTGTGTGTGTGTGTGTGTGTGTGTGTGTGTGTATATATATCATATATCATATAGTATATATATAAAGAAAACCCAAACTCACCTTAGCTTGCCACATCATCCCCATTAAAATTATATTTAATTAATTAATTAATAACATTATATTGTTATTATTTATATCATATCATATCATATATAGTATATATATATAAAGAAAACCCAAACTCACCTTAGTTTGCCACATCATCCCCATTAAAATTATATTTAATTAATTAATTAATAACATTATATTGTTATTATTTATATTATCTTTATAACAATTTTTTAATTTTATTTTTATTTTTTTTTTATCATTAGATGTTTTATTTTTTATACTTCATTATTTTGCCATTTTACACATGTCCATTTGCACTTATCATAATTTTAATCTTATTTAACATTTGAGATAATTAATTAAGAAAATAAATCCAAACATATAAGCATTATTATTATTATTATTATCTTATCTTAAGTTTTATATAACTAAGAATAAATGCACTCTTAAGTTGACACATCACGATTCCCCTTTTTCTTTTCTTTTCTCTCTTTTTCTTTTATCAAATTAGTGTATAATAATAATAATCATAGTTTAAATAATTATACTACCTCCTATAGGTCTATTAATTTCATGCTTATACTTTCATAGTACATCTACATATTTGTATTTTTTTTATATCAAAAGTCAATTATCTAAAATAGAAACAGACGTTTATCTATCACAAATATCACTAATAAAAACTATGTATCAATTTATCATAATTCTATCAATGTGATATTGTGATACATGACACGTTATCATTATTTCTGAATTTCGAGGTTACATGTTGCGTTGTACCATATTGCTAGAATTATAATGAAAGTGATTTGATTTATGTTCCTACTAATTTTGATAGTTGATTTCAAAATTTCAAACTACGTTAATGGTCATTTCTATTTTAGGGAATTTTATTATATACTTTTGTTTCCTTATTAAGATAATAAGCCGTTTTAATTAAAAGAGTTACGAATAATTTTCAACGGTTAGATTTGTGATGTTGTTTCAAATTTTCAAGCTATTAGATTTAACTTTTAATCTAAGTTTTACTTTTTAGTATTTTTTTTATTTGAAAGTACTTAATTATTCAACAACGATAAAAGGTTTGTTAAGTTTTATAATTAGTTATACATTATCATCGTTATGCATGATAGTTTATTTACGTTATGATTAAACATTAACTTTGAATAAATACATAGTTGTATAGAGTTATATTAAACTTTTCGGAAGTAGGCCGTCCATCGGACGACCGTAATATTTACTAGTATATATATATATATATATATATATATATATATATATATATATATATATATATATATATATATATATATATATATATATATAGGTTAGTGATCCAAAGGGAAATGCCTTTTTTGGGGGAAGTGGGAAGCGTTATTATTCATCATGAAGCATCTTACAATTATCAATCAAAACATTAATGAAATTTTTTTTACTGGTAAATAGTAATCAAAATTGATGCTATAGATAATATATTAACAAATGAATTTAATTTTTAGTTCATAACATTATTTGATGAATATTTATTTAATAAATTGTTAACATTCATCATGATGAATGTTAACTAACATTCATTACGATGAATGAATGTTAAAACATCACATTATATAAAAAATATTTTTATTGTTAACATGCATCACAATGAATGTTAACTAACATTCACTGTAATGAATATTAAAGGATTTGGGTCTAATATTCATAAATCGATGTTACAACTTGCAGAAAAAATTTATCGGAGAAGCTTAACATTCATAGCATCGATTCTGGTTGACATTTACTAAATTTTAGTCGCTTTTTGTGAGATTTGTATGGGTGAAGGTAATGTGATTCTTGATGAATAATAATACTTCCCCCCTTCCCCTAAAAAATGTATTTTCCTCTGAATCATTCCAATATATATATATATATATATATATATATATATATATATATATATAGAAAGAGAGAGAGAGTATAATCATAATCAATAATCAATAAATAAATACTATTATAATAATAATAATAATAATAATAATAATAATAATAATAATAATAATAATAATATTCTTATTTTTTATTATTAATACACTCTCTTATTTTCATTAATTAATATATATAATTTAACATATTTATAAAACATATAAACAAAATGTAAGTATGTAACACCCCAATTTTTCAAGGTATTACTTTAGTAAATAAAAATATGTTTTAATAGCTCAGTTTTTCAGCATTATTTTAGTGTACAATAATATATACATATTTTTAATTGTAGATCTTTTAATAGTAAGATATAATAGAAAACGTAAACTAGATGTCCAGTTTTAGACTGTGTAGTGTACAAAATTAAAAGAAATAAAGACACTAGTACGTGTCTTCTCCCTGTAACACTTGAAAAACAATTCCAGAACCTCCTTCCTTCATCAGAGTAAAATCGCAGGAGACAAAGGGAGAGCAAGATTCAATATTCAAACTTAAATTCAAGCTTTAGAACTCAGAATCATCACTTGCTATCATCCTCTAATCCTTGTAAGTAGTTTTCTTTCCTCAAGAACCCTAGAAATTGGGTTTTCAAGGGTTTTAGCTAGTTGATATGAATTAATCCGAAATTAGGACTTGTAATTGATTAATTAGTGTTAATTTAGTATGTATACAATGATTAGAAGCTCAATTCCATATTACAAGTGAAAGGTAGTGATTAGGGTTTATGGGTTTTCCATGAATCCTATGAAATTTAGTATGTGACTAGTGGGGGAGAAGGGAATTAGAGGATTAGTAGTTAAAAAGTGTGATTAGTTGTTAATTTTGTGTTATGTGTATATGTATTAGGTGCTAAAGAAGAATTATCCTCACTTGATCATCTTATTACAAGTTGTGCTACTAATCAAGGTGAGTTTATGAAGTAATTAGATTATAATCATGTAACTAGTTGTGATTAGTTTGTTCTTACAATATGATTATGATGAAATTTAATGATTAGAATGGTTAATGAGTATTAGCCATGATTTGATTAGAATTGCTAACCAAGGTTAGCTAAGTTTTGATTAGTAGCTAACTTATGTTAGCTAATTATTGATTAGACTAGCTAATTGATGTTAGCTAGAAGAATGAATAGACATGTGCACATATGATTAGAATTGTGAAAGTAAATTGCAAGAAAAAGGGAAGTAATTCCTATTCTTTATTTATTATTGATTTTAATTGATAATGCATTGTATTGATTAGTTTTCATATTCTCACTAGGCAAATTGCTTAATTAGTCTAGTTATGTTGTAGGTACAAGTGAAAGCGAAAAGGGAAAAGATATTGCGAAAAGGTAGAAGTGGAGTGCTAGCTTGTTGTAAGTTACACAAGCTTTCTCTTTAAATTATCGTTTTGTAACCTTTGAAAGCCCGCCAAACAAACTTTTGACATATTGTAATTATGAAAGCAAAGACAAGAACTAGTAGAATGTAGTAGTAGAATTTGGTATGTGTTTTGAAGTGGATTAGTTGAATTAGTATAATTTGTGTATGATTAGTAGTTTGATTGTAAAAAGTGTTAAAGTTGCAAGCCATGTACATTTGCCATGGTTGGTTATGTATATATTTGAAAGGTTAAAAGAAAGTCAAAGGTCCTATTGGTCAATTATGGCTAGGGATTGGCCATTGAATGGGTCAAAATAGTCCTTTTGGGTCAGCGGGTCAAAATGGGTCAAAATGAGTCTTTAATAGTACCTATGGACCAAGTCGAGTTAGATAAAGGCTAAGAGTGTGGGGAGAAGCCTCACAACTTTGTTTTGATAGTAGAGATATGTGGTCAAAAGTTCAGCTTCTAAATCTCTATGGTTTGAGATTTAGCATGTTTACTAAATTGCTCCTTTTTAGCCGAAATTGACCCATATGTCCAAATCTAGAAATATTGTGAAAATACAAAAAGTGTAAAAAGGAAAGTCTTTATTTTGACCATAGTAAGGTGCCTGCAAAATTTCATACCTTAACTCTTTGTCGGTTGTGAGATATGCACATTTGAAATTTGGAATTTGGTAATAAATAGTGCAAGTGCTGAACAGACAGGCCATGGGCATGTCCTATAATCGCCATGGCCATGTCCTTAATCAGTAGCCTCGTTTTCCTTTCAGCACCACGCCATGGCCATGTCCTATAATCGCCATGGCCATGTCCTTTCAGTATGCTCAAAAATGATGTTTTAAGCTAAGTGTTAAGTTTATATGTATAAAATAAAAGTATGGAATAGTATAAAGGGTAATTTATATATAAAAAAAAAAATGTTCAGATTGTCAGGGCGTTTCAAGTTGGTATCAGAGCGATGGTTTAAGAGATTTAAGCAATCCACAGTAGGATTGCCTAAACTTAAACTACTTATAATTGTGTAGTAGCAAGTTATAGTCATGTTTTAGTAGCAATATTTATTTGTGATTAGTAGATTTTGATTAGAGTATCGATGATTGCTTGGATTTGATATATATTTAAGAATTTTGAATAGAAATGTGTTATCAGTTTAATATAACTACGTCTGGCCAACGGGGTTATATTTTACTGAAACATGTGGGAGATTCAAAATTGTTAAATGTATGAGAATAAAGGCAATCATCATATTAATAGTCGAATTAGAGAATTCTTATGTTATTAATTATGTTTTTATATTGTTTAGTAAATGGAATCCACACCAAATAAAGAAGCTGAGGGTTCAAATGTGCGTTCTCCCAATCAAGAGGAGAATGTTTCAGGAAGAAGTTTAGATCCTGAGGACCGGATGCTGCTGAAAGATGTTATTGGGCAAGCCCTCCAAGAATTTGCTCCTAAGGTATATACCCGAATGGAGCAGATTATTGATACTAGATTAGTAGAATTTGAAAAGAAGCATCCTGTCTTAATTAACCCTCAGCAGAATAAAGAAATGTTAAATGCTCAGCAACAGATAAATAAAGAGAAAGAACGTTTTGAATATAAAAACTTTGCAAATTGTACTCCCCCAGAATTTTATGGTGAAAGAGACCCGATTAGTAGTCATAGGTGGATTAGTAAGATAGAAGAAACTTTTCTACTTTGTGACTGTCCAGAAAGATTAAGAGTGCTCTTTGCTGCTCATCAATTGAAAGATAGTGCTCAAGATTGGTGGAGTACTCAAGTTAAAACTCATGGTGCAGAAGATGCTGCAAAGTTTTCATGGAATATGTTTAAAGAAAAATTTATAGCAGAGTTCGCTCCAATGGCGGAGGTAGAAAGATTGAAAGGAGAGTTTTTAGCAATTGACCAAGGGAAAATGTCGGTAACTGAGTATACTAATATGTTTTATGATAAGTCTCAGTTTTGTCCTGAATATACTTCAAATCTGAAGTTAATGAAGGATCATTATCACCGACACTTGAACATTGATATCAAAGAAGCAGTTGACCCGACTATTTATGATTCTATTCCAAAGATGATGAATAAAGGGTTGACTCGAGAGAAGGAATTGAAAGCAAAAGCTGAAGATAGAGCTAACAAGAGAAAAGCAGAACAATCTTCTTCTCAATCCCACCAAACCAAAAAGTTTAAATCTTTTGGAAAGCAGCAGTCATCACAACCACAACAACAGAAGCCTCAATCTCAACAATCAAATCGTCAGCCCCAAGCTCCAACTCGGGAATTTCCCAAGTGTAACAACTGTGGTAGAAAGCATCCAGGAGAGTGTCAGTTGGGGAGTACAGCTTGCTATAAATGTCTTCAGCAAGGGCATATTGCTGCAAATTGTCCTAATCCATATCGTATGTGTTTCTATTGCTATAAGGATGACCATCTACAAGCTAACTGTCCAGTCAGATTAGAAGATATGAAAAGAAATGAACAGAAGAAAGAAGCTGAAAAGAAAAGAGAAGCGGGTGGACAGAGAGCTAAAGGTCATTCTTTTCAGATTACTGCTGATGAGGCGAAGGAGTCACATGACGTGGTGACAGGTACCTTCATAATTAATACTATACCTGCCCATGTTTTATTCGACTCTGGAGCCACAAAGTCTTTTGTATCTCTTTCATTTTGTGAAAAGCTGAATACTCCTACTGTTAAATTAGAACACCATTTAGAAGTTGAAATTGCTGATAGCAAATTAGTAATTGTTAGTGATGTTTATAAAGGGTGTACCATTGAAATAGGAGGTGAAGTGTTTAAAATATACTTGATTCCCATGCAAATGGGGGAATTTCATGTGGTTATAGGAATGGATTGGATGGGAAAGAATAAAGGTATGATAAACTGTCATGAAAAGATAGTTCTCCTGAAAGCACCTAGCGGAAGGGAGATTGTCGTTTATGGTGAGCGTTTTAGTAAATCCATTCCTGTTTGTACCTTTGCTCGAGCTAAAAGATTTTTGTCACACGGATGTCAAGCCTTTTTGGCACACGTGGTTGATAATTCTAGAGCGGTACCAGAACTTTCTAGTATTCCAGTTGTGAAAGAATTTCCTGAGGTATTCCCTGACGAACTTCCAGGTACTCCACCTGATAGACAAGTGGAATTCCGAATTGATCTTATTCCTGGAGCTATTCCAATTGCCAAAACTCCTTATCGGTTAGCTCCAACTGAAATGCAAGAAATGATGAAACAATTACAAGAGCTTTTAGATAAAGGTTTTATCCGTCCTAGTAGTTCGCCTTGGGGAGCTCCAGTCCTATTTGTAAAGAAGAAAGATGGTTCCTTAAGAATGTGTATAGATTACCGGGAACTAAATAAAGTGACCATTAAGAACAGATATCCCTTACCTCGAATAGATGACTTATTTGATCAGTTGCAGGGTGCCAGTTTCTTTTCAAAGATTGATCTTCGTTCTGGCTACCATCAGTTAAAGGTAAAGGAAGAAGATATTTCAAAGACTGCTTTTCGTACTCGTTATGGTCATTTCGAATTTACAGTCATGCCATTTGGCTTAACTAATGCTCCAGCTGCATTTATGGACTTGATGAACAGAGTTTGTCGGCCCATGCTTGATATCTTTGTTATAGTTTTTATTGATGATATTCTCATCTATTCTAAAAGTGAAACTGAGCATGCAGCACATCTCAGGCAAGTTCTAGAAACACTTCGGCGGGAAAGATTATTTGCTAAATTTTCTAAATGTGAATTTTGGTTACGTGAAGTCCAATTCCTTGGTCACGTGATCAATATTCGCGGTATTCAAGTTGATCCTTCCAAGATAGTAGCAGTTATGAAGTGGGACCCTCCTACGAGTCCTACTGAAGTCAGGAGTTTTCTTGGCCTAGCTGGCTATTATCGTCGTTTTATTCAAGATTTTTCAAAGATTGCTACTCATTTGACTCAGTTGACTAGAAAGAGTGTTCAGTGGAAGTGGGGAGATGAGCAATCCAAAGCATTTCAAATATTGAAAGAAAAGCTTAGTCAAGCCCCTATTCTTGTTTTACCCGAGGGCAGCGAGGATATGGTGGTGTATTGTGATGCTTCAAAACTCGGATTAGGCTGTGTTCTTATGCAGCGTGGGAAGGTCATTGCTTATGCTTCACGCCAGTTAAAATCACATGAGCAAAACTATCCCACTCATGATCTTGAATTAGCAGCAGTGGTCTTCGCTCTTAAAATTTGGCGCCATTACCTCTATGGTGTTAAATTCACTATTTATACAGACCACAAAAGTCTTAAATATTTCTTTGATCAGCGTGATTTAAATAATCGTCAGAGAAGGTGGCTAGATTTGGTTAAAGACTATGACTGCGACATACTTTACCATCCGGGTAAGGCTAATGTTGTAGCTGACGCTCTTAGTCGAAAAGTTAGTCATTCTGCTCTTTCAGTGAAATCTCTTCAAATGATTGTGCTTCCTCAGTTATTTGATTCTATTAAAGCTGCTCAGATTGAAGTTTTAGCCTCTAATGACCCAAATAATCAACGTTTAGCGGGGCAAATTTCTGATTTAGTAGATGATTCCAGAGGGTTAAAGATTCGTTATGGTAGAATCTGGATACCAAGAACGAGTGAAGTGAAGAAAGTGTTATTAAATGAGGCTCATAAATCCAAGTATTCTATTCATCCTGGTGCTACCAAGATGTATCGTGATCTGAAACGTGACTATTGGTGGCCAGGTATGAAGCGTGATATAGTCAAACATGTTCAGAATTGTCTCACTTGTCTGCAAGTTAAAACAGAGCACCAGCAACCATACGGTAAACTTCAGCCATTAGATATACCGGTATGGAAATGGGAACACATCACCATGGATTTTGTCACTAAATTGCCAAAGACTCCTAGGCAACATGACACTATTTGGGTGATTGTGGACCGATTGACGAAAAGTGCTATTTTTCTTCCTATTCAAGAAGCTTCTTCTTCAGAGAAGTTAGCCGATCTTTATGTTAAAGAAGTTGTTGCTAGGCATGGAGTTCCACTTTCTATAGTTTCAGATCGAGATACTCGCTTTACTTCTCGATTCTGGAATAAATTTCAAGAAGATTTGGGAACTCGATTGCATATTAGTACAGCTTTTCATCCTCAGACTGATGGTCAAAGTGAACGTACCATTCAGACTCTTGAGGATATGCTTAGAGCGTGTGCCATTGACTTTGGTGGTAGTTGGGATACTCACCTTCCCTTGGTTGAGTTTTCCTATAATAATAGCTATCATTCCTCGATTAAAATGCCACATTACGAAATGCTATACGGTAGAAAATGTCGAACTCCAATTTGTTGGGGTGAGATCGGTCAGAGAGAGCTTGGAAGTACAGATATAGTGCAGTTGACTACTGAGAAGATCGATCAGATTAGAGAAAGATTAAAGATGGCACAAGATCGACAAAAGTCATATGCAGACAAGCGAAGAAGGCCTATTGAATTTCAAGTTGGCGATAAGGTGTTACTTAAAGTTTCACCTTGGAAAGGAATTATCAGATTTCGTAAGCGAGGGAAGTTAAGTCCAAGATATATTGGACCTTTTGAAATTATTGATAGAGTTGGAAAGGTTGCATATCGATTGCAGTTACCGGAAGAACTTGGTAGTATTCATGACACATTTCATGTGTCTCAGCTCAGAAAATGTTTAGTAGATGAAGCTTCTTATGTGCCACTGACAGAAATAGAAATAAATGAAAAGTTAAGCTACATAGAAGAACCAGCTAAAATTCTTGATCAGAAAGTAAAGCAACTCAGAAATAAATCAGTTTCGATAGTTAAAGTTCAGTGGCAACATAGGAAGGGTTCAGAATTTACTTGGGAACCGGAGGAGTGGATGATGATTTACTATCCTGCGGTACACCAAGAATGGTTCGTGAGGACACGAACAGAATAAGTGGGGGAGAGTTGTAACACCCCAATTTTTCAAGGTATTACTTTAGTAAATAAAAATAAGTTTTAATAGCTCAGTTTTTCAGCATTATTTTAGTGTACAATAATATATACATCTTTTTAATTGTAGATCTTTTAATAGTAAGATATAATAGAAAATGTAAACTAGATGTCCAGTTTTAGACTGTGTAGTGTACAAAATTAAAAGAAATAAAGACACTAGTACGTGTCTTCTCCCTGTAACACTTGAAAAACAATTCCAGAACCTCTTTCCTTCATCAGAGTAAAATCGCAGGAGACAAAGGGAGAGCAAGATTCAATATTCAAACTTAAATTCAAGCTTTAGAACTCAGAATCATCACTTGCTATCATCCTCTAATCCTTGTAAGTAGTTTTCTTTCCTCAAGAACCCTAGAAATTGGGTTTTCAAGGGTTTTAGCTAGTTGATATGAATTAATCCGAAATTAGGACTTGTAATTGATTAATTAGTGTTAATTTAGTATGTATACAATGATTAGAAGCTCAATTCCATATTACAAGTGAAAGGTAGTGATTAGGGTTTATGGGTTTTCCATGAATCCTATGAAATTTAGTATGTGACTAGTGGGGGAGAAGGGAATTAGAGGATTAGTAGTTAAAAAGTGTGATTAGTTGTTAATTTTGTGTTATGTGTATATGTATTAGGTGCTAAAGAAGAATTATCCTCACTTGATCATCTTATTACAAGTTGTGCTACTAATCAAGGTGAGTTTATGAAGTAATTAGATTATAATCATGTAACTAGTTGTGATTAGTTTGTTCTTACAATATGATTATGATGAAAGTTAATGATTAGAATGGTTAATGAGTATTAGCCATGATTTGATTAGAATTGCTAACCAAGGTTAGCTAAGTTTTGATTAGTAGCTAACTTATGTTAGCTAATTATTGATTAGACTAGCTAATTGATGTTAGCTAGAAGAATGAATAGACATGTGCACATATGATTAGAATTGTGAAAGTAAATTGCAAGAAAAAAGGAAGTAATTCCTATTCTTTATTTATTATTGATTTTAATTGATAATGCATTGTATTGATTAGTTTTCATATTCTCACTAGGCAAATTGCTTAATTAGTCTAGTTATGTTGTAGGTACAAGTGAAAGCGAAAAGGGAAAAGATATTGCGAAAAGGTAGAAGTGGAGTGCTAGCTTGTTGTAAGTTACACAAGCTTTCTCTTTAAATTATCGTTTTGTAACCTTTGAAAGCCCGCCAAACAAACTTTTGACATATTGTAATTATGAAAGCAAAGACAAGAACTAGTAGAATGTAGTAGTAGAATTTGGTATGTGTTTTGAAGTGGATTAGTTGAATTAGTATAATTTGTGTATGATTAGTAGTTTGATTGTAAAAAGTGTTAAAGTTGCAAGCCATGTACATTTGCCATGGTTGGTTATGTATATATTTGAAAGGTTAAAAGAAAGTCAAAGGTCCTATTGGTCAATTATGGTTAGAGATTGGCCATTGAATGGGTCAAAATAGTCATTTTGGGTCAGCGGGTCAAAATGGGTCAAAATGAGTCTTTAATAGTACCTATGGACCAAGTCGAGTTAGATAAAGGCTAAGAGTGTGGGGAGAAGCCTCACAACTTTGTTTTGATAGTAGAGATATGTGGTCAAAAGTTCAGCTTCTAAATCTCTATGGTTTGAGATTTAGCATGTTTACTAAATTGCTCCTTTTTAGCCGAAATTGACCCATATGTCCAAATCTAGAAATATTGTGAAAATACAAAAAGTGTAAAAAGGAAAGTCTTTATTTTGACCATAGTAAGGTGCCTGCAAAATTTCATACCTTAACTCTTTGTCGGTTGTGAGATATGCACATTTGAAATTTGGAATTTGGTAATAAATAGTGCAAGTGCTGAACAGACAGGCCATGGGCATGTCCTATAATCGCCATGGCCATGTCCTTAATCAGTAGCCTCGTTTTCCTTTCAGCACCACGCCATGGCCATGTCCTATAATCGCCATGGCCATGTCCTTTCAGTATGCCCAAAAATGATGTTTTAAGCTAAGTGTTAAGTTTATATGTATAAAATAAAGTATGGAACAGTATAAAGGGTAATTTATATATAAAAAAAAAAAATGTTCAGATTGTCAGGGCGTTTCAAAGTATTTTTAATTCAATCATATTCTCTTAAGTTCAAACAAGCATCGACCTATATATTGTACTATACGCGTATTAAGTAGAACTAGAATCAATTTCCATAAACCAGTTTAATTTGAAGGCTCAAAAATTTCATTCAATTTTTTCTAACAAAGTATAATCCACAAGTAATGAAATTCAATTATTTTAAAGTAGATAGTTAATTACTACTATTAGTCCTGGCAAATTCTGCCCATTTGCTTCACATTTGAGCAATTCTGGGTATAATGACATAAAGTTTGGGTTCTTATGGACCGGAGAAATTTTAGGAATGGGCTTAATTGGGTAAAACTCAAATCATGAATGGATCTAAATGTGTGACCATCATGTTATGTTTTTCAAATTATATAGTTAAAAATATATAACTTATTTTGGAAGATACTAAATTTTAGTGAATTAGAACATTTTTTTATGAAATTTTTAAAGAGCCCGTTATGACCCGAGCCCGTTTAGACCCGCGCCCGATTAGACCCGAGCCCGTTTATACCCGTGCCCGTTTTGACCCGTAGCCCATACCCGCCCAACCCGCCCATTTTGCTAGCTATAACTACTATGTTCTTAAATCGTTATGAACCTAATTTAACTCCTTAGCCTTGACTCGATTTACAAACTTAATCATTATTTAACAAGATTTGCAAAGTGGTTGAATTGAATAAAATAAAAATAGAGCGAGGTGAGGTCTGCAAGCTGTTAACAGGCCCCCACATGCAACTTTTTTGGGGAAGAAGCGAATGCCTTAAGAATCTTTCCACTTTTGGAAAGTCCCAATTATTATTACTCCGTATTATTTACTACCTCCGTCCCAAAATTATAGTCCATCTTTCCTTTTTGGGACGTCCCAAAATAATTGTCCACTTCTCATTTCAACCAATAAGAAGAGAGTTTAGTGGGTGCAGATTCTATTTGAGTGGTTGAAAACTGTTGTGGTCCCACTTTTATTAAACTGTGTGCTTTTTGTTGGTGGACAATAATTTTGGGACGGAGGGAGTATTACTATTATTATTTTGTTAATAATTGTTTTCAAATGAAATTGATACCATTCATTTTCATTTCCAACGACTTGTGCTTCAAATCAGTATCACACACATAGATAGATAAACTCGTAATAATATTATTAAGACACCAGCGTATATATTTGAACAAAAGTAAGTACATATACTTAATGATTTACATATAACACTTACAATTGTAACTCAAACTGACTGGACCACCTCAGCTTTTTACAAAACTTACAAATCACTGCTATTAATGACACCGTCACTTTAATTTTTAGATCTCATATTTTTCAATTTAAAATTAGTTATATACACACACAAAAAGGAAAAGGGGGAGAGGGGGATGGAGCGTCAGAAATCCGACGTGTTGAACCGACGGAACCAAACTAACGGCCCGTGCCATTGGCATCGGCTCCGTCGTTTGGAACCGACGGTCAACCGACAAGGTTGATGGGAGTGACCTTATAGATAAATATTTTATTTTATAACTACACTGGTTATATAAGATTTTCATCAACAACGAATCACATTATTATTGAGGTAAGTTTTGGTGTAAACCCGTTGGGAGTTGTAGAAAGTAAACCCACCCTTTAAGGATCAGAACATAACGTACATGTAACTTTTGACTTAAGCCACATAAATAATTATTTGTAGCTAGCTTTAATTTACTATTTAGTATTTACATATGTTTCTCAAGTCAATCATAATCCGTATCTCTATACTCAATAAAAAATGTAACCATTTTATCCTCTATGATATTAATTGTGACTTACTAATACTATCTACATATATCAAACTTAATTTTGTTGCATGTTAAATATAATTAATTAATATATACTTAATTAATTAATTAGAATATATGTAGGTTGTTATAATTCTCATAAAATGCAACCGACAAAGGGAACAATTGTAAGCTAGTCTTATAAATTTAACTATTATTATTAATTAATAATTAAAATTGATCTTACTCCTACTCTTACTCCTGGGGAAAGAAAGACATGGCCATTCAATCAACCACACTCACTTTGTTATTATTGAATTTAAATGGGTGTTTCTTTCCATACCATTTAAATTTACTCAGTATACCACTAATCATTTAAAAGTACATAAAATGTACAGAAAAGTACAGAATGTAAGAAAGAATGATTTAAAAAGGTACCGAAAAAGTACAGAAAAGTTAATTTAAAAATAAAGAAATGGTATGAAGAGTAGGAACCATTTAAATTACAGAAACACGCAGACGCAATTTGCAAATTTCTTCCAGGCCACCATCTTCAATTCAACTTGATTGATTGTCAACAATCAAAGCACCTTTAATTTGACTATTGACTATCACATACGGAGTATAATATAATTACATTTTAAACCCGTGTATACATACGAAGTGTTAGATTGTTTATTTGACTTTTTTAGTATGGAAAATAAAAGAAAGATAAAGGAATTTATCTGAAGGCACCAAACACTATTAGATTTAAGACCAAAATGGTCGTGGCTACACAACCGAATAATATCAAACTCGTAGCCACATATTAAAACACAAAGCAATAACTAATCTACAACACTAAATATTATTGATTGTAAATCACGTATATAATACTTTGAATGATTATCCCACCTATTATATTACTAAAAACACGCTAATGCACATTAAGAGTAAATAATTTATCGGATCAATGGTTACACTTTGTAATATCATTCCTAATTCGAATAATCCTACGTGATGTATTATATTTCTCATATGAAAGTTTCTATTAACAGATACACCTTAAACTATTAAACTCGTGTATACACACAACTATTTAAAAGTAGCATTGATATGAAGTATATAATATTTATTATAACTTCTCAAATTTTGTTTTTTAGTAGTTTTTGAGTTTTAAATTGTAATTTTGACTCTTATAATACTTCGTAAGTTGTTCACCTTTTGGAGTCCTACTTTGTTACTAACTACTCAATATCAAATTAGGATGGTAGTTAACGTTTTCACACATACATCCATATTAAAGAGGTTTTGTTTTTTAATTTAATTAAATATAGAAACCTACTTGATTAATTGAATCTAATTTTAATCAATGACATCACAAATGTGTTTCTTATATTATATTTAATAATAAGAATAAGATAAGATATATACTATCATATATCATATACATATATATCTACATATATAATATAATAATATATGCACACATAATTAAAAGTGCTCTAAAAATCAACACCAATATATTTTGAAAACCTTTGAATTAAATACTCCAACTTAACGGTACGTACGTTCATTGAACTTATTAATTGTGGATTTCATTCTTATAGTTATACAACTTACTACTACTACTTACAATGATTCATCAATAACTATTAAATTGATCTGATTTCAAACATAATCATAAATTAGTACTATTAGTATAACTAATGTTAGTTCTAGCAACCTAGCTCAAGTGGTAGAGCACTTGGTTTCCAACCAAGAGGTCATGGGTTCAATCCCATGCTAGGACATAATTAAGGCCGAAGGTCCTTCCTACTATCTCCCCATAGACCGTCCTAGACGGTATTGGGCCCTAACCCGCGGAAGGCAGTATGGGATCTTACCAGTATAACTAATGTTATTCACAATCTTCAAATATATTACTACTGCTGCTGCTGCTCAATGACGCCCATTCAAGTAGTCGATCGTGAACTAGCCAATTTTTCTCAATCACTATCCATATCTTATACCAGTATATATCAATGATGGTGATGATGATGATGATTGTTAATTAATAAGCAAATAAATAAAATTTACGAAACTTTTTTCTGCCAAAAACAAAATTTCTAATTAATCCAGACTTTGACAGTTTGACGTACACTATGTTCATCATATCATATCATATCATATATGCAACGTAAATGGTTTAATTTTGTTTCCAATCATATGCAGAGTATATGCTAAACAAAAGTACTATACATCAGTTTTAATATCAAAAGGTTTTGGTTTCCATATCACTGACTCAGGCGTGCATTCTACATGTATGTGTAAAAGGGTTGGGCCGAATCCAATAGCTTATGAATCCAATTGGATGAACAGATAGAATGGTCAGCTCATGATATAGCAGTCTAGTCACAGCTTTCTTTCTGTAATTGAAGAAACAATTAGTAAAACAATTCTAATACACTTGTTCAAATAGCCATTAAAGAAGGAAGGGCTACCCACCACCACCATTTTAGTGTAATATCAACAATATATAGTAGAAAAGGGCATGCCCAACATATATCTGTCCAACCAGGTTCAACTTTAAATATATAATATAATTGGTGATAAAAGGAAATAATCTATTAATTGATTTAATTCATATGCAAACATGTATTTTTTTTTCTTCGTATTTTAATGTGGGATATGAGTTTACACCCAACAATCATAGACTCAATTGGTTAGCTATGCCACATATGTAACTAACCACTGCACAAACTTTTAACACCTCTTCTTTGTGAAAACAAGGTCGCTTAATTAGAAGCCCGAAATAGTTTAGGATCGACAAACAACGTTAAATGGACGTATATAACTTTTGAACATAGTCATGGGTAGTACAGATTGCCTATTAGCTTCAAAACTATAGTAAAACAGATTAAATTTAAGGACACCAACTTAACCCAACCCATTTGTTGATGCAAAGAGTATAGTGGAGGACAAGTTGTGTATGGTTATGACCACAAATTGAATACCATTATATTCCTAGACTAGAAGGTGAAGGTCACAGCTAAATGTCAACACAACTGGTGCCAAACTTTTTGTATGATTAAATTACCATAAAACCCTTCCCATGTGCATCTGCTTCTGCTTCTGTTTCACCAATGACATTTTATTTGTTGTCTTCACCTTTCTCATTGGCCAGCTCTCCTCTTTCTCTGTATATATTTTAAATACCTTTTATTTTAGCAAATGACCCCACAAACACCATATCAGCCAATCATATGTAACCACCTCTTATTAATTAAAGCTCCTCCTTTTGGTATTATATAATCTGCCAATTCAGATCTCTACCCCCTCCTCTTTCAATCAAGTACAGTTTTTTCTGCTGACAGACTTGGATTCACTTCAATTACAATTCAATTCTTTAAGCTCACTCACTTACTTAGCTAACTTCTATTTATCCCCTCCTTTTTACTTCAATAAGCTTCATGGGTTGTGTCTCTTTTTTGATGTCTTAATTAAATTCTTATGCTTTATTCATTATATCTGATCTGATCTGATGATATACTTATACTAACCCTTTTAATGTCCTACCATATTTCCTCATGTATTGGAAAGGTGGTTGTTTCCTAGATTCCTCACTTCATGCTTATGTCAATAAACCATTATAAACTCTCCACTTCCATTCATTTTTCTCTATCAAATCAAACTCATCCCTTTTTTACTCTCAAATATAATATAATGAATCAAGGACCCGAAATCCTATCTTCATCATCATATTTCATGGGCTCAACCATGTTTTTCGAGGGAACTAAACAGACTAAATGGACCCCGGAAGAAAACAAACGGTTTGAGGATGCACTAGCATTATTCGATAAAGAAACACCCGATCGGTGGCACAATGTGGCCCAAATGATTCCGGGGAAAAGTGTGAGTGATGTGATGAATCAGTATCGAAAGTTGGAAGAAGATATATCTGAGATAGAGGCAGGGGGGATGTTAGTTGTACCTGGATATAATACTAGTGATATTGATCATGTGACATTGGAATGGGTGGCCAATAATCATCCACAATATTTATACAGCCCAGGAGGAGGAGGAGTAAAGAGATCATGTGCATCAAATAGGCTTCCTGATCATGAAAAGAAAAAAGGAATTCCATGGACAGAAGAAGAGCACAGGTACTTACTTATATTTACTAAAATATTCGGTTTTCCTTTATTGATGGTAGTAACTGTTGAAGGTGGCTATTTCAACCTTTTTTACTTATCAATGAGCTGATTCGGTTGATGTTTCATCTCTGTCAAACAAGTAAAATAGAAATTAAATAGCTCAAAATTAAATAGGCCTAGAATAACCAAAATAATTTTAGAAATAATATGTTTACCACCCTGTTTATTTATTAAAAAATAAAAGAAAAAAAGACAATATAATAGAACTTGTTCAAGAAGCATTTCGGGTCAATCCTACCTGACCCAGCCTGTTTTGACCCATACCAAAGTACCCATTTTCCTACCTATGCTAGCAATATATCTACATGTAAGTAGCTAGACAATACAAACTCTAGATGATGAGCACCAAATGAAATTTTAACAAAATCATTAAAACAAGTTGTGCACTGACATGATTATTATAAATATACAACTTGGCATTGCATGAAATTGTAAAGGGATCGGTCCATACAGCATTATTATGACTAATTCTTATTCCATGGTTTTATTTCAGACAATTTCTCTTGGGGCTGAAGAAGTATGGTAAAGGTGACTGGAGAAATATCTCACGGAACTTTGTAACAACCAGAACACCTACACAGGTCGCGAGTCATGCGCAAAAGTACTTCATTCGACAACTATCTGGCGGAAAGGATAAAAGGAGGTCAAGCATTCATGATATCACCACGGTCCACCTTAATGACACTACCAAAAAGACACAGTTGCCAGAAAATGATACGTGTCCAAAACCAGGTGAATGTAACTTCACCATGGCCACACCGCTGCCAAAACCACCGCACCACCACCACATGGCAAAAGATCTGTACCAATGGAGCCTCCCTAATCAGCAGGTGGCATTTAACCTACCAAATAGCAGCCTGATGATGGCACCACTTCATGGGACCTCATCATATGGACCTCAGCATGGACATCTGGGTACAGTTTTTCAAGGGAATTGTTAGGTCTCTGCAACTTTAATATAGTGATCTTTATTTCTGTTGTTGTAGTAATTTATGGAATATTTGGCTACGTAGCTAGGAGTTTTATTAAAGTTTGTAGGATAAAAGCCTTGTAGTTCATTGATTGCTTGCTTAGTTCCTAGCACCTGTTCATTATGTATCTCTTGATGACAAATTAATTTGTTAAGCAACTAATTCCAGTTCAGATGATGGTGATTACCAGAGGTGGAAACAAGTCCGGGTAGTGCGGGCTTGTTAACGGATCAGAAAAAGTCCTGTTTTGTTACAGGTTGGACCAGATCGGGTTGGCCCTAAACACATTTTGTGAAAAGGTATTTAAAAAAATAAGTAAGATCTCAAATAACATGATTTATCGTCTTCAGCTCTTTTTTATTCAACAAGTAGATAAAATATAACCCGAATCAACCCATTCAAAAGTTAATGGGTCGAAATTGCTACTTTTAGCAAGTGTGGCTCAAAATGTGACAACTTCCGCGCTTATTACTACATCAATCAAAGCAACACCATATGTGATGGAAATAGTTGAATAACAAGGATCAACCAACGGTCTTAGTCATAAGGGCATTATTATGAAGTATGTCATGCTTTGAAGAATATTTAACTGGTAGTCTACAAGATAGCAAGCTAAGTTTAACAGATTATATATTCCTCAAAGTACTTCCCAAGCAAAGAATATTCTTCTTTTATAAAGTGAAATGGGGCACTAACATCTAAATAACAAATAATTAGGCTACCTAATAATGATAAAGTTGTAATACCTAATATATATAAAGACCTAAAACCCTTTACTATAGAAATCAACACACGCTTTATTAATTTTAAATTAAATGTTTACACAACAGATTTGATGAGTTAACGGTGGTTTAGGACGATGGAAATCAAAACAAACTTACATGTTACAGTTGCAACTTGTTGGCTACTACTCTTTCATGTTATGTTTTTGTGTTTCAATTCCTCTGATACGATGAAATTGTTAGCTGGTTGGCTGGTCCCATGCATCCTAGTATCACCATCTTCTCCACCGTTCCTATAACTGTCACATAAAGTCCTAGTACGTGCCCACTGATGTTACTTTTTTGGTCCCATCCACTAATTCAAAGCAGAATAAAGAAATGTGACCAACTATTCTTTAACTACATGACACATTTCACTCTTAAAAAACAGCCACCCCCTCAAGTGCACACACAATGACACAAACCATTCTAACTACTTTCTTCATATTTGATATACCCTTCAATATCATGGGACATACATGTACTATTGTCGACAAAAGCCTTAATCAACCGTCCTAAATGATTCAAATGCTTTTCCCACCAATAATTGTATAATTAACTTAATAGTACGTTAGTTAGTTGACTCATGGGATATGTCAGTTTGTATTAGTTTAAGGAATCTCCATCATTAAAAAAGTTAACACTGACAAGCATCTTCATTTTCGCATGGCTTTTTCATTTTTTTTTCTATCAGACACACTATTAAAAGCCACTAGGAACGAAGAACGCCAAATCTATGGATGACTAAATGTCCTAATTAAAATTGTGGTTTAGCAGCTTTAAAAAAGCAGATTCATTTATAAACAGGAGACCATATGTTTTAATTAAATGAAATATGCATGCTAAAATTAAACAAGATAGCTCTGATTGGAAAATTCAACGAATAAGTTATTTGAACAAGAGACAGTGACACTACAAGTTGAAGAGATTTGGATTAGCTGACATTGAAATATGCACTATACTTGCATAATGTTTGTCAATATATTAAAAGGTATCAACTTACGTTACATTAACGAAAAAAAGGCACACAATAATATTGTCTCCTACAAACCCTGCCATCATATCCATAGTAAATCCAGTCAGACAACAAATTTAGCACCAATAAAGCTAACTTTACTGATTATAATAATTTTTATTTTTAAGAGGGCTATACTTTCATTTGCAACCCAGAACGCCCATCATCCCCTTTGGCCCCACCATTTTCTTTTTTTAAACTAAAACAAATACATTAAAAAAAAAGAAAAATACAATATAAAATAATTAAACAAACCAAACACATTTCATTAACTTAAATAAAAATAAAATATAAACTAATTAAACAAACCAAACACATTTAATTAACTTAAATAAAAATACAATACAATACTTAAACAAACCACACTAAAACTAAACTTGAAGTTCAAACTTAAATAAAAATAAAATTGTACAATACAATACAATAATCAAGCTGGAGGTAAAGGTATGCTGCGGAAGTTAGGTGGAAGCGTCCAAATGTGCTCGGTGAGATCGTACTGCAATTGGTCATGCATTTGTTTGTCACGTATTTCCTTTATTCGCGCTTCTCTATCCTTCAATCGTTGCCTAAAATCCCGACGAGGCCGGTTAGCGGGATCATCAATCATCTCTTGTTCGATAGCAGAAATTACAAAGCCGTTATCTTCTTGGATCATGTTATGCAATATGACACAAGTGTACAATTGTCTTCGCAACTTGTTCACACTCATAGCTCGTCCCGCAATCTTTAAAATTGCAAACCTGCCTTGAAGTACACCGAATGCCCTTTCGACATCTTTTCTTGCACTTTCCTGAAACCTCTTGAACTTGGCTCGTTTCTCATCAGTAGGAGAGTGATAGGCTTTGATAAGTGTACACCAATCTTGATAAATACCATCGGTTAGATAATAACCTTTTGTGTAGGGATGTCCATTGACATTAAAGGATGCGGGTGGACCGGTATCATTTTTGATGGAATCAAATAACGGAGACGCGTTCAAAACATTAATATCGTTGTTTGAACCCGCCATGCCAAAAAATGCATGCCATATCCACATGTCATATGAAGCAACCGCTTCAAGCATAATGGTCGGGTGCCCGTGATCACCCCTGGTGTACTGACCTTTCCATGCATTGGGACAATTTTTCCATTGCCAATGCATACAATCAATGGACCCAAGCATTCCCTTAAAACCATGTATCTGCTCGTGTCCTCTATAAAGCCGAGCAATATCATTGGCAGTCGGCTTCCTTAAATACTCTCGAGAGTATAAGTCGAATATACACTTACAAAAGTTGTTAACGCAGTCGTTTGATGTGCGTTCACCCATTTGTAAGTATTCATCGAACATATCGCCAGACATTCCATATGCCAATTGGCGTATGGCGGCGGTGCACTTTTGTAGCGGGGTAAAACCAAGCCTACCAAGTGCATCCGGCTTTTGTTTAAAATAAAGAAAGTGATCGGGAATCGGCTCAATAGAGTATTCGGATATACCTTGTACGATTCGGCAAAATAATTCCCGACGCATACGAAAACGACGTTTGAAAAGGTTTGCCGAGTACTTTGGGGTTTCAGAAAAATAGTCGTTCCACAAACGTTCTTGAGCACCTTCGCGATCTCTTTCAATGTAAATTCGATTCCGGGGTGGTCTCGAACAAGAACTAGACCCGGCTTCATTGTTTTCTTCTTCTTCCCAAGCTTGTAGAACTTGCAAAAGCATTTCGTCTTCCGAATCCGAATCCAAAACAAAATTTAGTGAATCCATTTTTGAATTTTTTATGAAATGAGAGAGAGTTTGATGAATTTGGTGTGTGAAAAAGTGTTAAATAGAGTATGTATATATAGAGGTGAGAAATATTAAAAACAAAAAATATATATATATATTTTTGAAAAAAAAGCCGTTGAAACGGCTAGTTTTAAAATTTTTTTTTTTTTTTTTGTTTTCTTCTCCAACGGATCAAAAAAACCATTTAAATATTCGTGGGCCCCACTTATTCACCCCATTGATGCCCCGTGCTTTCTTGCTGCACGCCCACGATTTTCATCACTTAGAACGCCCCATTGCCGGCGTCTTGGGGCGTTCTCACTCGTCAAATCAGCCAGCACGCTCCCATTGCAAGTGGTCTTATATGTGCTAAAAGTTCCGAACAAGATCAACTTGCTCTGGCAGCACTTTTGTCCCTAGCTTGGTGAATTTTTAGATAACTAATCAATTTATAAAGTTTAATATCAAAATAAGATTCTAGTAGTTGAGTAAATTAGGGAGTAATATAGAAGGTTGTAAGCGTTTGAATACACTTTGAGTCGTTTCACCATATTTGACCCATATGGCCCGTTCCCATTCCCGTTTCAGTTTTTTCCCACTATTAAAGGTGTTATATGTAGAGTTTAGACCATATATTTACTTAAACTTAGATAACTTTGTTGAAGTTGCACCCATTTTCTGAATACACTCTAACTACCAATGACTAAATAGCCTAGTGTTAAGGGCAGCCCATGACTTCCTTGAGGTCATGGGTTCGAATCCTGTCATGGGTATTATTTATCATAAAGGAACCTACCACCAATGAAGCGCATGGCCCACACCGTTAAGGCTTAGTCGGTGCGAGTTTCGGCTCGGACGTTGTGGTATATGTGATGGAGGTGTTTTACCTAGCGATGTTGGACCTTGTGGGGGTTCGGTCGTGCTCCATTGAAATATGAAGCGGCTCCAGTGGGTGGCCCAAATACCCATTTTTTTTCACTTTAACCAATATTAATTAAGACTTGTAAAGTCTCTAACACAGTGAATATCTGAATACAGAGCATTCTTGACTAAGATTATGCAGTTTGGTTGTTCAACAATTTTCAAATTTAGCCATGGTACGTAGATGCCAAAGAAATTCCTTGATTGCTTAGTGTCAGCATCATATTTTAGTAATACAAGCAGACATATGTCGTATACTCGTATATGTGTGTATATATATCCATCCATAGTAATAGTAATTAAGAGAATCCAATACAGCTTAAGCTCAACTAAATACAATAGTTTACTATACCTGTTTGATCAGTAACTAATCTGGGAATTCCACCAGATTAATTTTAGACTACACGCTAACAGGTGTATTTAAGTGGATGGGGATAAAGGAATGAGTGTTGGAATACAACTTAAACTATAGGGTTTGTTTTGTAAATTTGGTTTAGATATTTGAGTCGATTTAAAATTCGTTAGATTAGGATTAATATTGTGTTTGAGTCGAATTAGGATTAGTGGTAGGTTAGTCTATAAATAGACATTATTAGTTTAGGAACTTTGTATCTTTCGAATTTGATTTGTTTGTTTGTTTAGTTCGTTTAAATTTGATAGCTTCCGCTTCGTATTCGTCTTTGTTTGTTCTTCGTATTCGTTCATTTGGATATATATATATCTAACAATGAGTTTAACTAAAACGTTCGCCAAGTGTAAAAATAACAAGAGACAACAACAATGTCATTCACAAAATAATGAACGGATTGACCACTTGAAGCGGACGACAAAGGCATTGTTACTGAAGTGTCGGTATGGTTGTGGTTGTCACTTGCTCCTGACTGCTTTTCTTTTGCCAACCTTCTGGGACCGTTTTTATATTCTTGTCTTCTTTTACTTACTTTTTCATACCATCTGACTTGTGAGGTCGAAACATTTGTCTATGATCTCTATGTATATGTTCAGTTTGTGATTTTTCATACCGGTTGTAAGAATCATATGGCCAACTAGGATGTGTTTGACACGGAGCTTTTGAGGATTTTTAGGTCTTCAGCTTGTACTTTTAATAAGCGCCAGTCTATACTGACTTGTTTGGCGATACAATAAACTATAAGGTTCTTAAGCTCTCGGAACCCTTAAATGAAAACCTTTTTAAAAAAGCTTTTAGATAAAAGCCCAGCTTCAACCATAAGGTCCAGCCACAAACTTCAACTTCAACCTCAGCTTTCTGCCTATTGTTGTCAAACACACCTTAAACCTCACAAGATAGAGAATTATATTTACAAATAATAATAATAATAATAATAATAATAATAATAATAATAATAATAATAATAATAATAATAAAAATGAATACTATCTTATGTTTTTCATGAAGTAATGAATACAATTAAAATCAAATTATTTTAAGATCATCAGCAATGTTTCTACCAACAAATGAGCCTTGTTAATACTACATCCGTCACAAAATTATTGTAACACCCCCAAATTTAATGATTGGCGGAAGCGAGTTTTTGGGGTGCTACTAATCAATAATCACAAGCACAAAGGATATAGTGAACGATTCTACATGAGACGTTCGAAAAGTTATTACATTAATACTTAAGTAATTCAAAATACAAGCTCGAGTTCGAGTAAATTTCTAGAGATTCTAATACATAACAGCTAATACAAAAGTAATGTATAAAAAATCTCCAAGCTTGTAAATACATGCGACTCGAGCTAATAAGCATATCATGCTGGGCATCCCTACTGAAGCTGATTACCTGAGAATGCATTACTAAAAAGGTCAACCAAAAGGTTGGTAAATCTCATAGGTTTGTAAATAGTAATTTGAACACACAAGTAGTAATTGTATTTGTAAAACATTAACCAACCAATAAGTAAAGATTGCAGGTAATGCAATCGGTCGATAACCTTTGCCATGAGCCACCATAGTTGAAGCTTAACACGTCAGTAAAGGGTACAATCAAGTACCTAGTAAATTTTCCCCCGTGAATGCTAATCCAAAAACATTCATGTAAAACGAGTAAGAAACGCCCGTTTATACAGTACGATTCGTGGTAGTGCGTGCTACCCCGGGTGGGGATTGTCAATCCCATATGGATCCATATACTAAAACTCGCGCTTATCATATAACTAACAACTATGATTAGGAGGTCTTCATTGGATTGAACGAAACTCATGCAATCGGTGTATCAGTAAGTCGGTACAGTAAGTAAATAAACAAGCCAGTAAGTAAATATGTGTGTTCATGTAAAACAAGTAATGCATCTCACCCCTGTATGGAAAACAGTAAAATAGGGGCTGTGAGACTCACCTGAGTCTAACAGACGATGCAGCAATCAAGCAATGTAGTATCCTGAACTAGCAACCTTTAGCGTCCTAATACGCATAAGGTTTAGTAAGTAAATGGATAACTTGAAAAGTATCCATGCTAGTTGTTCCTCAACTAGTTAATGTCCAATAGTTTGTTTGTACATTTGTAATTGTTTGTATTTGTAGTTTGTATAAGAGTGTACGGCCCGTTGGTGACGGCGTAATCTCATTTATTATTATTATGCATTCATTTAAATTGTGTACTTGTAATGTATATTTGTATCGTTACGCGTCTCGTCCGTGCGAATGTAAGTTCGAGTGGGTGTAACCCTATGTGGGTGAAAGCCCTAAAGTGTACAAGTGTAAACTTGTACGAGTGCGAGTGTAAGCTCGTGAGTGTTCGAGTGTAAGCTCGTGTGAGTGTAATCTCCTAAGTGTGTTCGAGTGTCTCGTGTATATCCAAGTATAGAGCATACTTATATAGAATACTAAAGTTGTTTAGAAAGTGTATCGTGATCGTGTTTGAGGTTGTAAGTGTTTGCCACTTAGTATATAAATGTATTGCAACCTTTCTGTTTTCTGCGACACTTGATGCGTCACTTATTAGTTACTAGCGACACTCAAGGGAGTGTTGCATAACAGGTCTATTCAGTATTATTAGCGACACTTGATGAAGTGTCGAATAGGGTAGGGGCGACACTTGGGAAGTGTCGGGTAATTGATTTTGTGCGTCACTAGGGTAAGTGTCGGATATGGGAATAAATTAATTTGAGGCGACACTTAAGCAAGTGTTGGGCAATGTCACTATTTGATTGTATACGACACTCAGGTAAGTGTCGGATTAATTATTGGCGTCACTTGTTGAAGTGTCGCGTAGGGGGTTTTTGCGGCACTTGAGAAGTGTCGTATATTGGAGGTTTCGTGTCCTATGCGTCACTTGAAGAAGTGTCGCATAACTGGCGTGAGCCATGCGACACTTGCGTCTGATCAACATCAATTTTTGGTCGAAAATGCATTTGCCGAGTTCCATTTGGTTCGATTCTTTTACACTAGTTTTAGAATGTTTCAAAGAGTTTATAAAAATTATTAGTTGGTGTCGTTTACGTGCGAGGTGTTGTTTTCTTTAAATTGATCAAAACTGACATTAACCGACAATGTTTCGAAATCAAGTTTAAAATATATATTTGGACATTACGAAGCTAGAGGAACAACATACAAGTAAAAATTAACAAAATCGAAAGGTTTCGAGAGTCGCCGGAAACTTACGAATCGTCACGCTAGAAATCCGAAAAGATAGACGCGTAGCTCTCGTTGTCGTGAATCCTTTTCTTCAAACGAGCCTAGCTTTTCGAGATGGTTCGATGGTGGTTTTTGGAAGTGAAGGCCGGCGGTGGAGGTGGTGGTTTGAGAAAGAGATGAGAGAGTTAGAGAAAGAGAGATTGAGTGAGGGTGTGTTTTGTTTGCTTGTTTGAGTGAACCAAAGGGTGAGGGTTGGCACCCCTCACCTTTGGCCGGTTTAGGTGGGGTCACAAGGGTGTGGCCTCACCAATTTTTGTTCCCCTGCATTTGCGCTCCGTGCGGTGTTCGTTTCCCAGGTCGTTTAAACGTAAAATTAATTTCGTACGAGTTAATTAATATGTTTTAAAATATGAAATGTTATTCAATATTTTAGTCGGAGCATTTTATCAAAATACTTGTTTTTAAGTTTATAAAATGTAGCTTTGTTTTATTTGTCGGTCGGTAGCGTTTTTGTAACGATGGGTAACGTTTTAAATGAAACGTACACGTTTGTTATATTATAAACATAATATAAAGTATTAATTAGTGTTATTAAATAATTCCACATTATTCAATAATGTTTTCACCAACGTCCGTATTTGAATTATCAGATTTTTGTCCGACGCTATTTTATACGATTTGAACGAATCGTATACGTGTATATATATAACCTATATATATATATATATATATATATATATATATATATATATATATATATATATATATAAAAGTAATTATCGTACTTAGTCCTATGTTATACTAAATACACGTAATAAGCACATAATTTGCAAAATTTAATTTGGTCCAAATTTTGCGGGTGTTACATTCTCCCCTTGTAAGGAGAATTTCATCCCGAAATTTGTTCGAAGTAATAGTCGGTATTGTGTAGTAAAGTCGGTGAAGTGTATCGACCATTATGTCCACGGGACATGGTCAGTCGGTCATTCTTTATTTGATGCGTAGCTACAATGTGTACTAGCAGCCTACGGTAGTATGGTAAATTCTACAATGTTCGTAGCAAATGAGTTGTCGTGTGGTGACGTACCCGCAGTTTTGTTGACGGCTAGTAGTGGGCAATTGGCTTTGTAGTGTCCAGCATTCCCACATTTGAAGCAAAGTCTTGCATCCGGAGGGTTCGCACACGGCCCTTCGTGATGTCGAGTGCACAGGGAGCAGAAAGGCTTCTTTCCCTTATAGGTTCCTGCAGGGTTGGTTAAGGTTGTCTTCATCCTCTTGGCTGGGGGCGGTGTACAGTCGATGTCGGGAATCTCTTCTGAATTTTCCCCGGAACAGGTATCCTTTTCAGTAGGAGCACCATGCGTGATTGATGGTGGCGCAGGGTTTTCTAAGGTTGTCAGACGTAGTTCAAACTTACGCGCACGCATGTCATTCTGGAAGGCAATCTGTCGTAGGTCCATGATGTCTCCCCGTGCTTCAGTTAATTGCTTTCGCAGCAAATCAATAGTTTTGTTAAGGTGGTTGACTACTTCTGCACTCAGGTCTACATTAACGGGTGTTTTGGTAACGGCCATCGTTGCAGTAGAGATAGTGGTAGTAGGGTCACAAGTGGTAAGGTTAGGAGCGGAGTTTGCTCGAGTGAGTTTAGCAGTTCTTTGGTTGTAAAGTTCTGCAGGTGTTGTCGGTTTAGTTGGGTGTCCCACATTTTTCTCCACAGATTTCATTTCCTCAAACGTTTCTTCTAATATTTCTTCAGTACCTTCGAGATCGAGAAGATAAGGAAACATTATCGGTTCCTCGCCGAGTAGCTCATTTTCTAATGTAGTGTTGTCGATGGAGTGCGTTGTCATTTCCTACGAAGTAAATGTTCTATTTTAAGTGTGGATGTTGTATATAGATGTAATTATTTTTAAATGACATGGGTAAAACAAATGAGTTGGAATGGAACTATTGCAAGTGTTATTATACGTCGGTGATTAGTCGGTACGGTAAGGCAATAACTCCAGGGTTCCCGGTCTCAACCAGTGTGAGATATTTGGGACAGAAGATTCGTTCGCTAGGTTTAAGTGCAATGTAAGTCACACTGTTGATACTAGATAGTCGGTCGTTTCCTAATCCTATCGTGTAATTAGAATCTAAGAAAACACATAGAATACAAGACAATGGACAAGAGTTATTAAATGAGTGATTTCAGAAATAAGTCGGATTGTTTAACAATGAACGTACCCGAGTCCGCATTCGGGTCTTGTTGGGTGCCTTCGACAGTAATTATGTAGGCTCTTCCTCGAGCGTTGTTGTTTTTCGACTTCAGCTTTGGGCAGTCCTTCCTGAAGTGCCCGGTGCCGTTGCACTCATAGCAGGTCTTGGGTGTCGAAGTGTTGGTACCTGTGGTGTTGGTTTGGCAGTCTTTGGCCAGATGTCCAAATCTCTTGCATTTGGTGCAAGGACAGGAGCCATCGTAATGAAGACTACACTTGGAGTAGTAAGGCTTGCTCCCCTTGTAAGCCTTCGAGTCATCGGGATTGGCAGCATAGTGTAACACCCACTGTTTTTGAAACATTATTATAATGTAATTCGACCCGGAAGCGGAAGTCCCAAAACAAGCTTTTCATTTTTCAAACATAAAATTCCAGCTGATTTCAAACATATAAATAAATATTATAAACATATAACTTTTAAACACAATCATTGGGTGTTATTGAATCCAAAAACAACATTGATTTAGCAAAATCAATATCAGAGTAATACGCGAGGTCGTCAAACAATCCATTTCAGCCACCAACTTCTTGCCCAACAATATAAACACTCATAACCTGCAAGAAGTGGGAATGTGGGGGTTAGCTCATAGCTAAGTGAGATAGAACTGTAACCGACAGTCCAACTCAGATATAACACATCAGCTTACAATAAATAATCGTAATTACAATACAATCAATGTTTACGTTATCAAGCACTGTAAACACACAATCACTAAAGAGGACCGGTGGTCCTTGAGGAACCCTCAAGCCAAGGTGGCCCTCAAGCGACACTTATAAACCCCACTGAGCTGCAGGCCAATACAGCGGTTTACCGATAGCCTGTTACTATCATCTCACACGACTAAGATTCCCATTAACGATGTGTACAAGGAATCCTCATCGTTCAGACAATAGTAACCAATGCCCAACACTTGTTGACCTCCTTATAACACATATACGCCTCAAAGGCCATATAACACTTAACACAATTATAATCATAACAGATTAATAATTATTCAACAATAACATATACGGTTACCCGTTGTAACCAAACATGTTATAACTCAATCACACTGAAGGTACAGATCCACTCACCGATACCTAAGATTTCAACTCAGTAGTCTAATGTCACAGAGTCTTCTGTATATCTGAAATCATCACAGAATACTACAAGTTAGTAACTTGTCAACAAGGATAATCTCATGTTACAATAATATAACATATCACAATAGTTCACTTTCCAATATATCATATCATATCAATCGAACCATATTTCAATACTCCTATATTTAGTTATAATTCATCATCATTTTATATTCACATAAAAGTAGGATCTTAAAATAATACCTACCAAGTGTACTCGTGAAAATCTGTCGAGCACATAGCATCAATTAATAAACAATAACCATGTTACACTTTAATAATGATAACTAATCATCATGTTCTCATAACAATCATAAACTAACTAGTTTATAGGCATCTATCATAAGTAATCAATTTAAGTCAAAAGGCTGCTGGAACCAGTTTACCCGCCGGGTAAGGTTAGTACCCGCCGGGTACTAACCCAAACCCTTGAAGCCGCCGGTTTGGCTACAGAAGCCGCCGGCTTCACCCCCCGAACCGCCGGGTGATTTAACATTTTCATGATCAGAACTTAAACTCAATATTAAAGGCTACAGAAGCCGCCGGCTTGGGTTATTACCCGCCGGCTTCCAACAATTAAGAACAAGCCGCCGGCTTGGCATTGAAGCCGCCGGCTTCCCATGAAACAAGAACTACCCGCCGGTTAGATGTGGTACCCGCCGGGTACTTTACCCAGACCAGCGATCTGCTGCTGCTGATCCAATCCACAACCCGAATTAAAACAACCCAAATCAACAAACCAAGTATTTAATCGATTATAACAACCAACAAAGAACATATAGCATCATATATCATCATTTATATCATCTAATTCATCTAATAATCATAAACCCTAAATTGTTAATGTATATACATATATATAATGAATACTTACAACATGAAGAACAAGAAGATGATGGTGATGATCTAGTGAAGAAGATGATGCTACAAGATCACAAGCAAACCCTCTCTCTTTTCTCTCTTTTGATTTAGCATATATGTATGTATGTGTGTAAAGAGATGGAGATGAGATAAAAGATCAAGAAAGAAAGAAAATGAAATACAAGGGTCGGTTCCCCCTTTTTAACCCATTCCCAACACAGTACAAATAATATCCCTTCTAAACCTATTGTCTGGAACCCGAAAATACCCACTAGACAAAGTATTTTATTTTACCGTCAGGCTTAACTATTTAAAACAAATATTATTTTACTAGTCACAATAATACCTGTGACTCTTTTACCTATTTATTTTCAAATAAACCAACAATATAATTTCCTAACTCATTTAAATAATTATTTAAATTTGGAAAATACCATAAACGTCTAGGCCCGGTAACAGGATGTTACAAATCTTCCCTCCTTAAAAAGATTTCGTCCTCGAAATCTAATCCAACTCGAAATCCACGATTAGGTAATCACATAACATCCACAAGGATCAATTAGTACACCGGATAACATTTGAAACACAATTATCTAAATCCATAATCGATATATATATATCCAATCCAAGATAATCCGTCGATATAATGATTTCAAATCATTTCACAATTCTAAAATCTCTGAATAAACAAACAGTCAACACTCAACAGTTTCAATTAGGATCACTTCTCGAAATCTCAAACAACTGAATTCAACACAAGATTATGCAATCTTAAATCCACTAGTAATGTTCAACAACACTTTCCAATTTCATATAATAATCTATCAAGTCCTCGAGCTAGATAGTTCTCAATCAATCCATTAAGTCCGAAAAAAAATCTCAAAAGCATAGGATAACTCTTGTCGCAAATCAACAACAATTCACAATAACATCAAGTCTCACCATCAATTCTTTGATTTAATCTAACCATCACCCATATCTCCATGAGTTTAAGGTAAAACAACCATTACAAACTCCAAATCAAGGATGAAATAATTCCATCACGTAGCTTAGGCTGTCAAAGCATAAACAATAATCCAGTCTCAATATATCACAACATGATTCAATCATATGGAAGATATTATACACTTTCGAGGATCTTAAATCCATCAAATAATACAATATCAAAATCTGACATAACAACAGTTCCAATGTCAAATAAACATCCACTGTTCAATCTACAATTAATTCCAGAATAATCAATTCATCATATCCCTCAAGTCAAATTACATACATTCGAGATAAGGCCAATCATCCATTTCCCGAACCTCATCACATTAACTTTACCAATTTAATGTATAAATCAATACATGTCAAAGTCTTATTAAAACAAGATTGACACTAACACAATTCAACCGCAATATGACCCACTATCCAATATTAATTCTAGTCACCAACATGGTAACCTAGAGTAGCTAATATCAATTAATTCTATTATAAAAGAATTAACAACAACAGGGGAATCAATTCAGTTATCACACAATGCACAAACATAAGGCACAACTAACTCTAGATCACATAACCATATGATAGTACAGAGTTAATACATAAGTACCTGGAATGATGTCAGGCAACTCCACAATTTGTCAACTGTAATATGAAGAACTTGTCAGCAACTGATAACGAATTCTCCCAACTATAGCAAGAAAATGACGACCTCCCGACCAACCCCGACTCCTATCTCTCAGCCTCTGGACACTGGTTCGCTCGATGATTCTCCTTATGACAATTCCAACAAACATGACCAGGATAATCACAATCTTTTGCAACATGCCCAAACACGCCACATTTAATGCATCTGGCAGTCTGAGAATTACACCGCCCGTTATGTCTGGTTTTACATTTAAAGCACCATTTGGGTTTATCAACTGAACTCTTACGGTCACTCTGCCATTTTCGTTTACCCTTACTAGAAGAATCACACTCAGGTTGATGCAAAGCTATTTCTCTATTTTGTGCATCCCGAGCCCGCAAGTCACAATCCACTGCACGAGCTAAATCAAAAGCCCGCGAAAGTGAATCTGCTAATCTCACTGTTGCCCGATAATCAGGTGGCAATGTTCTAACAAAATGATCAATCTTAGTCCTATCAGTTGGGACCCACTGTTGAACAAATCTCAATTTCTCTGTAAACTGATTAATCAACTCATCAATAGTCATTTGGTCAGTCAGGTGAAGTTCCATAAACTCGTCTCTAATACGCGATATATCAAAATCAGAACAATATCGTTTACATATCTCGGTATAAAAATCTAACCATTTGATAGAAGCTTTCTGCTGTGGAGTCAAAACTGCTGTAAATGAATCCCACCAGTTCATTGCTTGACCCTTCAAAAGTTGAACTGCAAAAGGAACCTTATCCTCTTCTCTGCACTGACAAACTTCAAATTTCCTCTCAATATCACGCAACCAATCTAAAGTATCTGAAGGATTTGAACTGCCCTGAAATTTCGAAGGTTTACATGACATAAAAGTAGTAAAGGAACAAACTTTCTGCTGAGAAGATCCAGCCTGCCCATGTCTATCATTCTGTATTTCCAAAGAAGAAATATCCCTCCAGGTGGCACTATAAGGAGCATTGGTCGGGTTATCATATTCTGCCATATCTGTATCAAGAAAACAACAATCTCGCAACTTGTTAATGGTTAGTACATAACACGCTAACCAACTTCTCATACAACTCTAAACCCACATTATGGAATGTTTGACCAAACACAAATAGATTTGGGATTGAACGTTACCAAAGTTCAATTCGCCCAAACCTATGCTCTGATACCACTTGTAACACCCACTGTTTTCGAAACATTATTATAATGTAATTCGACCCGGAAGCGGAAGTCCCAAAACAAGCTTTTCATTTTTCAAACATAAAATTCCAGCTGATTTCAAACATATAAATAAATATTATAAACATATAACTTTTAAACACAATCATTGGGTGTTATTGAATCCAAAAACAACATTGATTTAGCAAAATCAATATCAGAGTAATACGCGAGGTCGTCAAACAATCCATTTCAGCCACCAACTTCTTGCCCAACAATATAAACACTCATAACCTGCAAGAAGTGGGAATGTGGGGGTTAGCTCATAGCTAAGTGAGATAGAACTGTAACCGACAGTCCAACTCAGATATAACACATCAGCTTACAATAAATAATCGTAATTACAATACAATCAATGTTTACGTTATCAAGCACTGTAAACACACAATCACTAAAGAGGACCGGTGGTCCTTGAGGAACCCTCAAGCCGCGGTGGCCCTCAAGCGACACTTATAAACCCCACTGAGCTGCAGGCCAATACAGCGGTTTACCGATAGCCTGTTACTATCATCTCACACGACTAAGATTCCCATTAACGATGTGTACAAGGAATCCTCATCGTCCAGACAATAGTAACCAATGCCCAACACTTGTTGACCTCCTTATAACACATATACGCCTCAAAGGCCATATAACACTTAACACAATTATAATCATAACAGATTAATAATTATTCAACAATAACATATACGGTTACCCGTTGTAACCAAACATGTTATAACTCAATCACACTGAAGGTACAGATCCACTCACCGATACCTAAGATGTCCACTCAGTAGTCTAATGTCACTGAGTCTTCTGTATATCTGAAATCATCACAGAATACTACAAGTTAGTAACTTGTCAACAAGGATAATCTCATGTTACAATAATATAACATATCACAATAGTTCACTTTCCAATATATCATATCATATCAATCGAACCATATTTCAATACTCCTATATTTAGTTATAATTCATCATCATTTTATATTCACATAAAAGTAGGATCTTAAAATAATACCTACCAAGTGTACTCATGAAAATCTGTCGAGCACATAGCATCAATTAATAAACAATAACCATGTTACACTTTAATAATGATAACTAATCATCATGTTCTCATAACAATCATAAACTAACTAGTTTATAGGCATCTATCATAAGTAATCAATTTAAGTCAAAAGGCTGCTGGAACCAGTTTACCCGCCGGGTACTAACCCAAACCCTTGAAGCCGCCGGTTTGGCTACAGAAGCCGCCGGCTTCACCCCCCGAACCGCCGGGTGATTTAACATTTTCATGATCAGAACTTAAACTCAATATTAAAGGCTACAGAAGCCGCCGGCTTGGGTTATTACCCGCCGGCTTCCAACAATTAAGAACAAGCCGCCGGCTTGGCATTGAAGCCGCCGGCTTCCCATGAAACAAGAACTACCCGCCGGTTAGATGTGGTACCCGCCGGGTACTTTACCCAGACCAGCGATCTGCTGCTGCTGATCCAATCCACAACCCGAATTAAAACAACCCAAATCAACAAACCAAGTATTTAATCGATTATAACAACCAACAAAGAACATATAGCATCATATATCATCATTTATATCATCTAATTCATCTAATAATCATAAACCCTAAATTGTTAATGTATATACATATATATAATGAATACTTACAACATGAAGAACAAGAAGATGATGGTGATGATCTAGTGAAGAAGATGATGCTACAAGATCACAAGCAAACCCTCTCTCTTTTCTCTCTTTTGATTTAGCATATATGTATGTATGTGTGTAAAGAGATGGAGATGAGATAAAAGATCAAGAAAGAAAGAAAATGAAATACAAGGGTCGGTTCCCCCTTTTTAACCCATTCCCAACACAGTACAAATAATATCCCTTCTAAACCTATTGTCTGGAACCCGAAAATACCCACTAGACAAAGTATTTTATTTTACCGTCAGGCTTAACTATTTAAAACAAATATTATTTTACTAGTCACAATAATACCTGTGACTCTTTTACCTATTTATTTTCAAATAAACCAACAATATAATTTCCTAACTCATTTAAATAATTATTTAAATTTGGAAAATACCATAAACGTCTAGGCCCGGTAACAGGATGTTACACATAGGCTTTAGCAGTAGTAGGCTTTTTGTTGAATTGGGTTTTAGGGTTTCCATCCGATTTTCTTTTGTTGTTGCCACCAGAAGATGAGACTGGTGTTTCGCCGCGAACAATCATGGCCATGAGTTCATGGGCCATACGGATAGCACTGTGGATGTTTGCAAGTTTGGACGAGACCACGTTCCCCTGGATATTCTCCGGGAGTCCGCGAATGTATTTTTAAACACGCTTTTGATTGGATTCCACCATAGCAGGGCAGAAAAGGGTAAGTTGTTGAAACCTAGTAGTATAGCCAGCGATGTCGTTTCCCTGAACGGATAAGTTCCAGAACTCTTCTTCCAGTCGTTGAAGTTCCTCGTTGGGGCAGTACTCATCTATGAGCATCTTTTTCAGGTCCTCCCAAGGGAGTTGATATGCTACATCGATGCCCGCTGCTTGGGCATGAGTGTTCCACCAAGTTAGCGCACCTTCTTGAAAGGTACAGGTGGAATACTTGACTTTGCAGTCTTCAGGGCAGTTCGGAGGACGGATTCCATTTTCTCAATCCATCGAAGTAATCCGATAGCACCTTCTGTGCCTTTGAAGTTTAAAGGGCTTGCACTTAAGGAAGTCTTTGTACGTGCAGGTTTTGGTTTGAGGAGCGTTAACGGCTGAATCCTCGCTTCCCGAGTTTGGTTGTCGTGCTGCCATAGCTTGTGCCACGCTTTGGGCAATGAGTTGAGCAAGTTCGGCGTCGTTGAACGTGTGCTTTCGGGGAGGCATGTTCCTTAATAAATAAGATAAAGGACACATGAGAGTATGAATGAAAGATATGATTACGATAATTGAGTTAATACTGAGAAAGTGTGCCAATGCATGACATGTCAATAGTTAACAAAAGTAACAGGATTGTAATCATTTAACATACGAGTTCAAAAGATTACAAGAGTTTAAGGTTTTCAAAAGTGCCGGGAATTTGTACATTCTGAAGAGTACAACAAAAGATACAAAATGTGATGTAATTTTAATATACCCATCGGATTAGAGGTCCTAACTAAGACTTATTACATACACTACTATCCGTTGTACAAGACAGTTATAGTTATCGTCAGCCTAATCTAGGTGTAGGTCATAGGGGTAGTAGCGAGCTTCCAGCATATCTTGGTATCGTCGAAGGGTAGGATGAACCAGAGCATCTCAAGTGGTTTGTAGGTACATCCACTTGATCCATTATGTTGCTCGTTGGCTTAAGTGAGTAGTTACTTCCTTCGAGTAGAGAATGTAGTCTCATATTCGCTCAGGGATGGACCTTTGCAGGATCCTTAGTTCCAGCTAGTAGACTTTCCATATTAGTTTGAGCTCCTAGTTTCGGCTGTCCAAGTCTTCAGCCTGGTCTCGTACTCTTTCGTACGCTTCGATGTTGACGAATCCGAAGTCGTGATTCTCAATTTCTTCCACTGGAACTATCTCTTCATCGAGATACGTGTACTGGACTTGTTCGTCGATAATCTGCTCGTCGTCTGACGAGTAGTTGTCTGTCGGGAGGTGTGCCATTTTCTAAACGAGTGGCTCTATAAAAATGGTAGAGAAAGGATTTCAGTTATTGAAGGTGTGTCGGTTACGTGAAATCATAAGAATTTGACTAAGGAATGGAATGACAGAAATTTGGTTGTCATTGTTCGGTGTAAGTCGAAAGGCGAATTCTTGTCTTACGTGTCGCGAGAGAGTATTACGTCGGTGTGTGAGGCCTATATATGTATACCTATACCACATAATCAGCCTAGTGTGTGTCTAGCACGAACATGTAAGAGTCCCGGTTCTCTCGGGGTCAGAGTTAGCAAGTGCATTCTTGTTCGATATAACCCCTTTCAGATTTCACATCATCTTCATTTAATTGTACATAGTTGATCAGGCTATGTTAAATTAAACTTGTATGATGTAATCACTGAACCAGTTTTACCTAATAGGGGATACTGCCTAACGGTCATAGTCTAGGCCCACTAAATGTAACCTGGTTCACTATAACCTTAGGCTCTGATACCAATCTGTAACACCCCCAAATTTAATGATTGGTGGAAGCGAGTTTTTGGGGTGCTACTAATCAATAATCACAAGCACAAAGGATATAGTGAACGACTGTACATGAGACGTTCAAAAAGTTATTACATTAATACTTAAGTAATTCAAAATACAAGCTCGAGTTCGAGTAAATTTCTAGAGATTCTAATACATAACAGCTAATACAAAAGTAATGTATAAAAAATCTCTAAGCTTGTAAATACATGCGACTCGAGCTAATAAGCATATCCTGCTGGGCATCCCTACTGAAGCTGAGTACCTGAGAATGCATTACTAAAAAGGTCAACCAAAAGGTTGGTAAATCTCACAGGTTTGTAAATAGTAATTTGAACACACAAGTAGTAATTGTATTTGTAAAACATTAACTAACTAATAAGTAAAGATTGCAGGTTTTCTGCGACACTTGATGCGTCACTTATTAGTTACTAGCGACACTCAAGGGAGTGTTGCATAACATGTCTATTCGGTATTATTAGCGACACTTGATGAAGTGTCGAATAGGGTAGGGGCGACACTTAGGAAGTGTCGGGTAATTGATTTTGTGCGTCACTAGGGTAAGTGTCAGATATGGGAATAAATTAATTTGAGGCGACACTTAAGCAAGTGTTGGGCAATGTCACAATTTGATTGTATAAGACACTCGGGTAAGTGTCGGATTAATTATTGGCGTCACTTGTTGAAGTATCGCGTAGGGGGTTTTTGCGGCACTTGAGAAGTGTCGTATATTGGAGGTTTCGTGTCCTATGCGTCACTTGACGAAGTGTCGCATAACTGGCGTGGCGTGAGCCATGCGACACTTGCATCTGATCAACATCAATTTTTGGTCGAAAACGCATTTGCCGAGTTCCATTTGGTCCGATTCTTTTACACTAGCTTAAGAATGTTTCAAAGAGTTTATAAAAAATTATTAGTTGGTGTCGTTTACGTGCGAGGTGTCGTTTTCTTTAAATTGATCATAACCGACATTTTCCGACAATGTTTCGAAATCAAGTTTAAAATATATATTTGGACATTACGAAGCTAGAGGAACAACATACAAGTAAAAATAAACAAAATCGAAAGGTTTCGAGAGTCACCGGAAACTTACGAATCGTCACGCGAGAAATCCGAAAAGATAGACGCGTAGCTCTCGTTGTCGTGAATCCTTTTCTTCAAACGAGCCTAGCTTTTCGAGATGGTCCGATGGTGGTTTTTGGAAGTGAAGGCCGGTGGTGGAGGTGGTGGTTTGAGAAAGAGATGAGAGAATTAGAGAAAGAGAGATTGAGTGAGGGTGTGTTTGGTTTGCTTGTTTGAGTGAACAAAAGGGTGAGGGTTGGCACCCCTCACCTTTGGTCGGTTTTGGTGGGGTCACAAGGGTGTGGCCTCACCAATTTTTGTTCCCCTGCATTTGCGCTCCGTGCGGTGTTCGTTTCCCCGATCGTTTAAATGTAAAATTAATTTCGTACGCGTTAATTAATATGTTTTAAAATACGATATTCAAAATTTTAGTTGGGGCATTTTATCATAATACTTGTTTTTAAGTTTATAAAATGTAGCTTTGTTTTATTTGTCGGTCGGTAGCGTTTTTGTAACGATTGGTAACGTTTTAAATGAAACGTACACGTTTGTTATATTATAAACATAATATAAAGTATTAATTAGTGTTATTAAATAATTCCACATTATTCAATAATGTTTTCACCAACGTCCGTATTTGAATTGTCAGATTTTTGTCCGACTCTATTTTATACGATTTGAACGAATCGTATACGTGTATATATATAACCTATATATATATAAAAGTGATTATCGTACTTAGTCCTATTTCATACTAAATACACGTAATAAGCACATAATTTGCAAAATTTAATTTGGTCCAAATTTTGCGGGTGTTACAATTATTGTCCAGTTTTGACTTTCTGAAATCTTTTTTTTTTCAACTTTGACCTTAAATAATTTTTTTTTTGTGTTACATAAACATGATGCAAAATATATGAATGAATTGAGTTTTAAATGTATTTCATTGTTATAACTTTTGTCATGTATCATATAACATAAACAAAAATATTTAAGGTCAAAGTTGAAAAATAAAAGCTTCATAAAGTCAAAGTTGAACAATAATTTTAGGACGGAGGTACTAGTTAATACGTGGACCATTAACTATATGGTTCTCCATTTTAGAATTTTCTCATAACCTTCTTTATATTATACAAGGTTGAAAAAGTCGGAAGTCAGGGGCGAGTCGGTCAGGACTTCCGAAGGACTAGTCGTGACTAGTCGGGGACTAGTCGGATTTGACTTTTGTTGACTTTTTATACATTTAAATAATAAATTTCAAAACTATGTATAATTGTGGATGAAAATGTTATATATTTTAAAGATAAGGGACTAAAAGTGTAAACTTCTTTTAACTTTTTGTTAAAAAGTACAATCTCTCTCCTTTATTCTTAATTTCCAGATCTGGAAATCAGATCTCCTCTCCATCCTCCCATTCATCTTACACATGCATCTTCATCTTCAACATTCCATGTTCATCATCTTATACCCCATTTTATCACTTTTTCCCTCTATTTTCTATCACATTTAACAACAAAAAGCAATGAAGAAACATATCCAAGTCAAAACCGAAGGATTCTGGCCTGTTGACCGCCATTGACCGGCGTTGACCGACTTTTTTGGGCGACTAAGGGCTGGTCGATTCGTCACCTTCACCTGAGCTGACTAATCGGCGACTAGTCGGCATGGTCGGCCGACTTTTAGACCTTGATATTATATGATGATTGATGAAGGTTGTTGAGTTAAAGCCCAAATGATTTGGGCCAAGAAATTATTGAGCGCTAAAAATAAATAGAGCATTATTGGATTTGGCCGTATTTGTTTGTGACTTAACGACTGAATAGTGAAAAATGTTTAGTTAATCAAGTAAGTAATCTCTTAATACAATACGACCTCTATCTAAGAAATTTGGACATCCATGAACATCCATTTCATATGCATTCGTACGAACAGTGTATTTGTTCACAACTTAACAAAGAAAAGAAAAAGAAAAAAACCAAATGGGTTAAAATGTTTGAATTTAACAGGCAAGGTGAGATTGTTATGATTAGCATAAGGGTGATCATTCGTACATCACCTCTTTTTAACTATACACCATCAAATGTGCTTCAGAATGTTGTACTGTACAAAACTGTAAAGAGCGTTAGTGGTATATGGCTAAAGTACAAAATTGTAAAGCGCGTTAGTGGTGTATGGCTAAAAAAAGGTGGTGTACGAATCACCACCCTTAACATAAAATTGTAAACATTGTTGTTATTCAAGTTAAACATGTGACTAAGCTATGAGGTATTAATAGCTTAATCCATGCTGACTGATGTAAGTTTCTCATTCATGGAGTAATACACATACTTAAAGGTGGAAACTTCCGGACGCTCGATCTCAATATAATCCTTTATATCAATCGACAGACTATTTGGCTTAATAATCGTGATATTTTAACGAAATTAACTTTGACTTTTTGTTGACCTAATGATACTTGATTTATTGATTCAGTTAACTTCTCACGAGAAAGTAAAAGCCACGTATAAAATTGAAAGGACACATGCATTACTTTTCAAACACGTGGAACATCAACTGTATAGAGCATATAATATCAAACCAGAAAACTAAAAAACCACTAACACAATTTTTTGGTGAGCAAAAGAGAGGAATGGATGATCGAGAGGGGATTGGTGGAGGCAATTAAGTGGGGTCATGTTTATAATGTAAAGACTGTATGTGACTGTTGTATTATTTTGATTTTAGAAGGCATAATTAGAGAAGAGTTCAATTGAGACCATTTATTTTGTGTGAGAATAGGGGAACCAATCACAATATGCCACGTGTCACTTTTTTCTCTCTCATCCACGTTTTTAAAAATTAAATATCTCACAAACGACAAGTCGAAAAATCATGAAAATTGCACCATATTTTTCAGCGTTTTATCCTCTTCGATTTGCCGTCCATCAAGGCATACTTCCGACGAACTTTTTTTTTTCATTTTTTGGTGGGTTTTACATATTAGTAACGCATGTGTTAGTGATTGATTATACATTTGATTTAAGGTTTAGGGTTAGGGTTTAGAGTTAGGGTTTAGTAGGGTTTAGTGTTAGGGTTTAGTGTTAGGCTTTAGCAGGGTTTAGGGTTTAGTATGATTTAGGGTTTAGAGTTTTATAAAGCGTTTAGGGTTTAGTGTTTGGGGTTTAGGGATCAGGGTTTAGGGTTTAGGGTTGAGAGTTTGGGGTTTCGGGATGAAACCCCAAACTCCCAACCCTAAACCCTAAACCCTAACCCCTAAACCTCAAACCCCAAACCCTAAACGGAACACTGTAACACACGTGTTAGTAATGCGAAACCCACCAAAAATAATGAAAAAAAAAGTCGTCGAAAGTATGCCTTAATGCACGGCAAATCGAAGAGGATCAAACGCTCAATCTAATGGTGCAATTTTCATAATTTTTCGATTTGTCGTTTGTGAGATATTTTACTTAAAGGGTAAATGGGTTTTGTATTCTCTTTGTACACATGGCATCATATCATTGGTTCCTTCATTCTTACACAAATTTTTAGTCTCATTTGAACCTTACCCGACATAATTAATATAGAGTTGAGTTCAATTAAGTATGAAAAATCCAAAAAGAACCAGGGAATGAATCCAAGCCGTCCATTTCCATGAGGTGGGGAGGGGCATTTTCGTCATAAATCAATTTATCATTTAATCAACATAATTAAATAAATAAAATACATCATAATAAACATAAAGCAAAGTACTGTCACCTAGGGTTCGCCATCGCCATCATCTATTCTCTCCGACGATCAACTCCTTCCATCCACTGTCAAATCCGTTCAATCTCCACCTCATCATCTTCATTCATCGCTACATCAACCTCCGCCACTGATCCTAACTCCCATACCAGAAACCCTGGCTTATTCCGTTGGATTTCCACCGTGGTTGCCGGCACCGGTGTCGGCGTCAGAATCTCTCTGTACTTGTTTTCTCCATCTGTTTCTTCAACGAATGCAGTGAAATCAACTATGAGCTTTGCTGATTGGTTGACTTCTAGTGTGGATATAATGAAGAAATTTGATGACGGTCAACCATTATTAAGTTCTAATTTCTTCAACAGAGGTAATTTCTTCAATACGTTTTAGGTTTATTTGATTCAAAATCGTGAATACAAACAACGAACTGATCGATTTGTTGTGATTCGGTTACGATTTTCATATGCGAATTGGTTAGGGTTTTTTTACGATTTTTACGATGTTTACATGTTTTTGATTTTTGTTTGCGATTTGATTTACAAAATCGCAATTTACTAGTCTGATTCGTCCGTCAGTTTTGATTTTGATTCGATCTGAATATGTGAATGTGACTCTGAATAATGATGACGATCGTCATCGTTACCACATGTGATAATTGCATAAATTTTATATGTAAGTCCCTAGTTCTAGGATCGATAACTTCGTTATCTGTAGTATTAAGGTGCGGAATCCCTCAATACAATGTTATCTTACTAATAACGAGTAAGTTCGTATTGCGTTTATGAAAGCTTAACTTTAAACGTGAAAACGTCAAAGCCTAGCCGTAGATTTAAGTTTTCTCTGGTTTATCAGATTCGCAGAATCGCAAAAGTATCAAAAAGTTATGATTTTCACGTATGAAAATCATTATATACGTCTGGTTCAGTTCCGCTCGCATGGGCCTGCGAGTCCAGCCCAACTCGCAGCCCAAGTCCACTAATAGACTCGGCTCGCCAGACTTAGTAATCTTTGGCTTTGCGAGTTCAGTCCTCATCTCGCCTCGCTATGCTTGCGACCTGAGAACTCGACTCGCACCAAATGTCTATATATTTATTTCGTATTTAACATTCGTCTAATATTAACACAATTATATATTTAACGAATATTACTAACAAAACAAATATTCATTTACAAATCAAAACCAATGTACAAACATAATAATAATTACACCAGTTCTATTTCAAGCTAGATCTGTTGTCACAATCTATGTCCCAACAGACTCCCCCTTGACAATAGCTCTAGCGTCTTTATCTTCACGCTTATCTTTGGTCTTTATTTGTAAATTTTGCTACCTGCGTAAATCTTCATCTTGATACAAGTCTTTACCATCATTTGATAATCTCTCGCTAAGTCACCCCATTCAATAGTCGTAAAAATTCTGTTCTCATTCAACTTTAACAAATCTTTTCTCGACATATTCATCAGGTGTCGATGGTAATAGACTCTGAAGATTACTTTTTCACCACCTTCAACCTCATCATCAGCTTCAACCATCACAACTTCTCCAGTCTTTGAATCCACGTGCCAACTCTTCATATTTCCAAGAATATCCTGTGGCATTGTCTTCAATGGAATCTGCTGCACACATTTAACAGCTGGATATGTCTTTTTCCTTCTTCTTCTTCTTCCAGTCCTCTGACTTCTCTCCTGTAGTTTCACAGTCTTTCCCTTTCTTGGCTTTATCATCTCAAATTTATTTATTCCAACCTCATGTCTAATAATTCGTTCATCACGATTAGCATAATCATCACGACTTGGGTTGTTGATCTCTAATCTAGCCAAGTCACGTATCTCATAACGTGGTAAGGAACTAAAAACTGCAAGCTTTTTCTCATAATATTGAACTCCGTCATATCTTTTTATCGCAAAAAGCTTCAGTTCTGAGTCAAAGTACCAGCCTATAATCCCTTTACGCGGTACACGCTTCTTCATAATATCAATCTCAGAAATTCCAATCTTCTTCTTCTGCTTTAGAAGTTTCCGATATTGCACTGCAGGATTATTTGTAAAGACTATCTCTTCTGCTTCATCCTCAGAGGTTGAGTCTTCAATATCTTCATCGATATCTACAACTGTTGGACCTTCATCATCTTCCATCACAAACTCTGTCCTTGATGGGCTCACATGGTGTTCATCAATATTCGCATCTGGATCTACACCAATGTCTTGCACATCCTCAGGTACAGCAGTCCAATCAGTAGGCGGTAGAAACTCTCCATCCTCAAGATTAAAATCAATGTCTTCATCTATCTCATCCAGAATATCATCTTCTGAATCTGATAGATCTAACATTTCCATTCCTAAGAAAACCAAAAATACAAATTAATATTAATAATTTAAATTCTTTATTAAGTTCCCTGAATTAATCCTAAGAATTTCTTTATTAACTCTTTTGTATATTTTAACCTAACATATAAACGCAATTTATATATAACTTATAAAATCCTTTTATTGATTACCCTGAACCAATCAAAGATTCTCCTAAGTCTTATAACATACTTAACAAATAATAATTAATTTTAAATTCTAATGTATTGTGAAAAATCACCAAACATTTAAATTTACTATTAATTATCTTATATAATTTCCAAGTTTAATTGATCTAATTTATTATCAACATAACTTTTAAATTATATATAATTTGTCTAGTTAAAAGAAATAAATTTTTAACTTGTCAATTTAAACAAACTCTCAAGTCTAAAATGCATATGTTATTATAAAATTTTGACCGCCGATATTAATCGGAACACTCCGCTCGACTACTTCATGTGTCGGAAGTCTTTCGATCACTATTTTATCTTAACATAAATTAAATAAACTTAAATTATTTACAAACATATTTTACTATAATAATCTTAAGTCGAATATATTATACAAAAATATTAAGTTTTACAATTTTCTAGTACAAACTATTACAGATATAATTCTACACTATGCTAATACTAAGCTATCTTACCAGCTTCAGTATCAACCGGTGCATCCTTATCCGCACTTGTACTAGCTCCAGCATCACCACCATCACCAGACTCCCCCTGAACTGTAGCCTGCTGACTTGTCTTTGAAGGACCAGCCAGCTCACTATCTTTCTGAGCTGTGGGATCATCATCTTCATCTTCACTTCTCTTCTTCGCTAGCTCATCATCTCTGCAGGAATCATCTAATATAACCACTCCCCCTTGAGATGGCTTGTCCTTCCGCAGATCAGCAACTAGACGATCAAGTCTCGCAATCTCTCTCTTATTCTCAGCATCAGTAGCAAGCAAAGTCAAGTTGGAATTTAACAACGACTTGTAAGATTCACTCTGGTTCAGTACTTGCTTCGAAAGAGTCAGATTACTCGCCACCAACTCTGGAATTTGTACACAAACCTTCTCAAGCTCCTTAACCCTAGACTCTAAGGATGTAATCCTTTCAGCATCAGTCTTGGGTGTGATCGAGATTGTCGTGGATCCAGGTGGTGTAAGAGACGCAATATGAGAAGCGTATGTGAGTGGTATGTGAGGTTGAGAGAAAGCCTTCGTAAGCAATCCCGCCGCAAATCTAGCTCCTTTGGTTGTCGGAAAATTAGCTCCCCGAACTAGATCAGTAACCTCATGCTGTATATAGTTAAACACAATTAAAATAAGTAATTGTTACAGATTACTCTGTCTCAATCTCTAATTAACTGCATAACACTTGTAGTTTGAAACTTATATCACATACCTGAAGCGGTAAAGATATCGGTTCAGTAACCACCGGTGTATCTTTCTCCACATCTCGAGCAACTGTTTACAGAATATACTGTCTCAGTTAAACCCCTGATAAACAACAAGTTAAGATTGTTTAACTATTTAATCAAATATGTACCATCTCCAATAGTCGACGTCCTCGAACGTTTACTCAATGGAGTATCAGTCTCATCAGCATCCAAATCATGAATAATAAGATCTGGACCTGGTTCATTGACCTTTCTCTTCAAGTTCTGCCTCTGAACAGGTTTACCCGTTGCCAGATCAACCATATCATCATCAGAATCACTTGAATCTTCAGTTGTGTGTCCATCATACAGACCAGATGGACCAACTGGTTCCTAAATATATTTACCATTTTTGATTAACAATCAATTACATCAAACTAGATAAATATATATTTAAGATTATTCAGCTTTAAATACCTTAGCAGGTAACACTGCCAAACTATCAACCTGTGTCTGCTCACCCCCGGGTTTTGTAACCTCTGGGTCTGTAGTCTCAGTTCCCTATATATAATGATATTTATAATTCATAATTAGAAATAATATCCAATGAACTAAATATCTATATCATTATCTTTATTTAATAATATTATACTATATGATTAATAAGATAAATCTATCAACTAAGTATAAAATATTACCTCAGTAGGTGGAACATAACTATCAATATCTCGTAGCAAGGGATCTGTAGCATCATCATTCTGCTCCAGTACCTCCTGAACAACCTGAGCAGCAACATCTGGATTCACCTATACCCCAGCATGTGCAGGTTGCTCCAAAACATCCTCCAGAAGCTCTTGTGGATCTTCAGCATGAACCACATCAGCTTCAACAGGAACAACAGCAGCAGCAGGATCAACGTCCAACCAGCCATGATTTGGCGGTGTAACGTAGTTTGGGTCAACAATATACCCAAAAAGTGGTCGTTCCTCAGGTTTCACCACTCCCTCCTTCCTGACTGTCTGCAAGAACATGGCATTATATCCCCGATGATCAATCTTATATACCACAAGATGTGGTTCAGGAATAGCCAAATCCGGTAAACGTGCACGGATAATCAACATAATGAACCTCGGGTAGACCAAAAACCTTGATCTAACAGAACCCGATATCTGTTTAGCAATCTCACCAAAAAGATAATCACAGAAACTGTATGGTTTATTATAAACCAGTGACAGTGCAGCCGATAAAATTGCAGGGCTCAGCTCATCAAAACCACCCTTCTTCGGTGCAAAAACTGTGTTCATCACGTGCCAAAGAAACCTCCACTGGCCGATTACCAGAGGTTTCTGAAACTGGCGTCCGCGCCTATCCCCCGTATATCCCATACGGCCTATAGCACCCTCAATAAAATCCATGGGATACTCGTTATCCACATTCTCTTGCTCTTCTGTCCCTAGCTGCAATACCTCACGAAGGTATCCAGCAGTAAATACAACCGGTTGTCCATTAACCGTTGCTCTAATCTCTGGTGGATTAACAGATTCGTCATACACGATATCCATCCAGAAATCGTTCAGAATCGCCTGAGAAATCGGTGGATTAGCCGTAATAGCGTATCTAATACGCGAACGTGCAAGAAAACGAAGAATATCAGCCACTCTATCAGCCCTCTTGGCCTGTAGATTCAAATCTACCAGAATATTGTGGCTCTTGTCAAATTGTCTCGCAATATCTGCAAAATAAACACAAATGACAACAACAATTTAATGCACGTTAATACAATTTAAACTATAATATATTATGAATCATAATTCATCAAATATCTTAGTTTAACTATGTAACACCCCCAAATTTACTGTTGGCGGAAGCATACTTTGGGGTGCTACTAATCAATACACAAAGCACACAAGATATATAATGAACGACCACTACATGCGTCGTTTGATAAAATACATAGATGTAATAGAAATTACATAATCATTTTCAAAAGGTGAGTTCGCATACTCTACTTGAGAGATTCTAATACATATCTAATTTAACAAAATATAGAAGTGCAGGGAAATCTCTTGATGTTTTATATAATTGCATGCGACTCGAGCTACAGTATCCTGATGGGCAGTCCAACCTACTGCTGAGTACCTGAGATAACATGCTAAAGGTCAGCTATAAAGCTGGTGAGCTCACAGGTTTGATATAACAATATATGATTTGTGAACCGCAAGATTTAATGATTTGATTTACAAAGCATGTAAATAATTGATTGATGACTATCACATGAATATTTGTAATTAAACAAATAAGTAAAGATTTATACAACCAACATGAGCACATAGTCTGAGCTTAACTGAGGGGTCAGGATCACAATAAAGTGCCTGATCGAGGGTGCCTCTATGCGTACGCCTAATCAACATACGTTTGAACAAATGATAATGCGTCCGTTTGACAGGTTAGTGCTTGCTAACTCGGACGGGGATTGTCAATCCCATATGGTACCATATAGCTATATAGTACCATACACCAACATTCACGCTATAGCCATATTAACAGAACTATGCTTCAGAGGACTTTAAAAGGATTTTGAAAACAACTCATGGCAATAGGTAGAAATGTTTTCAAAAACGGTTTCCATAAAATAGTTTGAGCATGTATCCACCCCAAAACAGTTTAAAACAAGTAAAAACAGTAAAAGAGGGGCTATGAGATCTCACCTGAGCCTAATGAATTGTTAGCCAACAATTATGATGGTTCACAATGATTTTGATGTCGTTACAACGACTGAACCTGCAGGGCGTCTTAGACGCGCAAGGTTTTGAATAATGATTAGATATTTGAAACCTGCCGGGCGTATTTAACGCGCAAGGTTTAATTGATTAGATGACTCTACGGACCATCTATGCTAGTTATTCTCTTAACTAGTTATGACCAAATACTTTGGTTAATGATTATGTTTGAGTTTGTGAAAATGTATACGGCTTATCGGCCATGATTTGTGATAATAATAATCTCTGGAAAACATTATCATTATATTCGTTACATTTTATTTCATAAGTTAATAAATTTGGTACAAGTCCTAAAAACAGTAAAATGCCATTTTCGTCCCCTAGACGACCCCGAATGGCCTAAAACTGACTAGGCTAAGGTACTTAGCCTTGACCATTGGGTTGCTTTTGAATGACCGTGCGAATTTGAGTCCAATCCGTTACAATAAATTTTTCATCGAGAAGCTCGTTTGTTTAACTTGTGAAATTGTCGAACTTTTCGAAAAAATGTTTGTTCTGTTTTAGCTAGTATTCGCCGGGTTAGTTTCTTGATCCGTAAGATCATGAAATATAAAGGGGGTTCTGCCATTTAAAGTACGCGCCGCGTACACTAGTACGCACCGTGTCCTTTGGTTTTAAGAAGAACGCGCACACTAGTACGCACCGCGTCCAAAATATTTTGTGAAGAACGCGCCGTGTACAAAAGGACGCACCGCGTACAAAAGGACGCGCCGTGTGGATCAAGTTACTGGGCGAGTCTGTTCGTTCCAAATCATACCCAAACCAATTCTAATCCGCATTTTAACTAACAATCAACTATTCTAACTTCAATACATGATAATAAATGTTATTTAAACATGAAATTACAAAGATTAGGTTAGCGATTTCCTTACAATGATTTTTGGTAAAAATGATGGAGATGGACGATGAAGATGATGATGATCCGATGATGATAATGATTATGCTTATGCTTCTGATTCTTGTTATTGTTAATGTTGTTGGTGTTTTTGAAGTGAGAAAGAGTCGAGAGAGATTGAGAAAAGAAGATGAGGAACCAAAATGAGAAGGAGGGGGTGTTTGGCCGGCTTATAGTCTACGGGCAAGATCCACATTTTGTGGATCTTGTCCAGTGCAATAATGCACGCGGAGTGGTATTGTACCCGTGTTTGTTTACCCGATCGAAAAGTAGTATAATGTTTTAAATCGGAAAATTTCTAAAAATGATATCGTTTATATTTCCAATCGAAGTATTTTATAAAAATACTGTTTTTGAGTTATAAAAATATAACTTTGTTCTAACTTTCTGAGACGGACACGATTTAAATGGTTTCGTCGCGTTTGAGTAAAATGATATAAAACGAAATATGTTTTATTTTAACTGAATGTAAATAATAATTATCATATTTAATAATAATACATTATTTATAAGTTTTGTCGCGTATGATTGATTTGTACGATACGAATACTTTGTTTATATATTATCAAAATAATATATAATAACTATAAGGGTATTAAATAATAATTCCATATTAAATAATACTTGATTTTCACCAATGCCGTATAATTGAATCGGAATTCGGCCGATTTAAAAATGAACGATTAAACTTAATTGCATATTGATATATATATTCGCCAATATATATTTTGATACACACAATTAGCCTAATACATAGCACTAACTACATGTATTACAAAGTGATCAGGAACTAAAAATCTAGTCCTAATTTGACGGGTGTCACAAACTATATATATATATAACTTGTTACAATAATAGTCTCAAGTCATACATATAGCAATATTTAACTTATAACTACAAAGTCGTAAGTCTAATAAAAAATGCAAATCCAATATATAAATGTTATTATTTTAAAGAAAATCTTAACATTTAAATTACTACTTTTTTTAAAAAAATAAACATTTTTCTAAGTTCTGGACTCGCAACAACTAGCGTGACGAGTTGAGTTCATCTCGGCTCGTTTGTCAACTCGCCAGACTAGTCAACTCGCATCTGATCTCGGTTCGCTTGGTCAACAAGTCAACATGTCAACTCGCCAAACTACTCAACTCGCTAAACTAGTCAACTCGTTAGGTCAGTTATGCGAAGCGAGGTGATATCTCAACTCGTTCGATGAACAGCCGTCGCGAGTTGATTATCAAAATCAATTAATCCGTTGATTTTAACATAATCTATTGATTAATTTACGTTTATTAGGCATCAATTAACATTAACCCTAAGGATCCATGTCTAATAACACCTCAAATCTACGTGAATCGTTCGAATTATAAACCGAAACCCTAAGGTTTTAAAAACTGTGATTTCTCGTTAATTACACGGTGAAATTCGTTGTTGTATACCTCAAAATGATAGCAATCTAGTCTTGTATATAAGCTACGGATTCAAAAACTCGTTCCCGTACTTGTAAATTCAGAAATCAAACGAAAAATAGTTTTCGCTTCGTTTCGTCGTATATGGACTCGCAGAGCTGTAGTGAACTCGCAAGTGAAGTGGATTCGGTGGAGTGTTTGACTTCGTTATCTGTAGTATTAAGGTGCGGAATCCCTCAATACAATGTTATCTTACTAATAACGAGTAAGTTCGTATTGCGTTTATGAAAGCTTAACTTTAAACGTGAAAACGTCAAAGCCTAGCCGTAGATTTAAGTTTTCTCTGGTTTATCAGATTCGCAGAATCGCAAAAGTATCAAAAAGTTATGATTTTCACGTATGAAAATCATTATATACGTCTGGTTCAGTTCCGCTCGCATGGGCCTGCGAGTCCAGCCCAACTCGCAGCCCAAGTCCACTAATAGACTCGGCTCGCCAGACTTAGTAATCTTTGGCTTTGCGAGTTCAGTCCTCATCTCGCCTCGCTATGCTTGCGACCTGAGAACTCGACTCGCACCAAATGTCTATATATTTATTTCGTATTTAACATTCGTCTAATATTAACACAATTATATATTTAACGAATATTACTAACAAAACAAATATTCATTTACAAATCAAAACCAATGTACAAACATAATAATAATTACACCAGTTCTATTTCAAGCTAGATCTGTTGTCACAATCTATGTCCCAACAGACTCCCCCTTGACAATAGCTCTAGCGTCTTTATCTTCACGCTTATCTTTGGTCTTTATTTGTAAATTTTGCTACCTGCGTAAATCTTCATCTTGATACAAGTCTTTACCATCATTTGATAATCTCTCGCTAAGTCACCCCATTCAATAGTCGTAAAAATTCTGTTCTCATTCAACTTTAACAAATCTTTTCTCGACATATTCATCAGGTGTCGATGGTAATAGACTCTGAAGATTACTTTTTCACCACCTTCAACCTCATCATCAGCTTCAACCATCACAACTTCTCCAGTCTTTGAATCCACGTGCCAACTCTTCATATTTCCAAGAATATCCTGTGGCATTGTCTTCAATGGAATCTGCTGCACACATTTAACAGCTGGATATGTCTTTTTCCTTCTTCTTCTTCTTCCAGTCCTCTGACTTCTCTCCTGTAGTTTCACAGTCTTTCCCTTTCTTGGCTTTATCATCTCAAATTTATTTATTCCAACCTCATGTCTAATAATTCGTTCATCACGATTAGCATAATCATCACGACTTGGGTTGTTGATCTCTAATCTAGCCAAGTCACGTATCTCATAACGTGGTAAGGAACTAAAAACTGCAAGCTTTTTCTCATAATATTGAACTCCGTCATATCTTTTTATCGCAAAAAGCTTCAGTTCTGAGTCAAAGTACCAGCCTATAATCCCTTTACGCGGTACACGCTTCTTCATAATATCAATCTCAGAAATTCCAATCTTCTTCTTCTGCTTTAGAAGTTTCCGATATTGCACTGCAGGATTATTTGTAAAGACTATCTCTTCTGCTTCATCCTCAGAGGTTGAGTCTTCAATATCTTCATCGATATCTACAACTGTTGGACCTTCATCATCTTCCATCACAAACTCTGTCCTTGATGGGCTCACATGGTGTTCATCAATATTCGCATCTGGATCTACACCAATGTCTTGCACATCCTCAGGTACAGCAGTCCAATCAGTAGGCGGTAGAAACTCTCCATCCTCAAGATTAAAATCAATGTCTTCATCTATCTCATCCAGAATATCATCTTCTGAATCTGATAGATCTAACATTTCCATTCCTAAGAAAACCAAAAATACAAATTAATATTAATAATTTAAATTCTTTATTAAGTTCCCTGAATTAATCCTAAGAATTTCTTTATTAACTCTTTTGTATATTTTAACCTAACATATAAACGCAATTTATATATAACTTATAAAATCCTTTTATTGATTACCCTGAACCAATCAAAGATTCTCCTAAGTCTTATAACATACTTAACAAATAATAATTAATTTTAAATTCTAATGTATTGTGAAAAATCACCAAACATTTAAATTTACTATTAATTATCTTATATAATTTCCAAGTTTAATTGATCTAATTTATTATCAACATAACTTTTAAATTATATATAATTTGTCTAGTTAAAAGAAATAAATTTTTAACTTGTCAATTTAAACAAACTCTCAAGTCTAAAATGCATATGTTATTATAAAATTTTGACCGCCGATATTAATCGGAACACTCCGCTCGACTACTTCATGTGTCGGAAGTCTTTCGATCACTATTTTATCTTAACATAAATTAAATAAACTTAAATTATTTACAAACATATTTTACTATAATAATCTTAAGTCGAATATATTATACAAAAATATTAAGTTTTACAATTTTCTAGTACAAACTATTACAGATATAATTCTACACTATGCTAATACTAAGCTATCTTACCAGCTTCAGTATCAACCGGTGCATCCTTATCCGCACTTGTACTAGCTCCAGCATCACCACCATCACCAGACTCCCCCTGAACTGTAGCCTGCTGACTTGTCTTTGAAGGACCAGCCAGCTCACTATCTTTCTGAGCTGTGGGATCATCATCTTCATCTTCACTTCTCTTCTTCGCTAGCTCATCATCTCTGCAGGAATCATCTAATATAACCACTCCCCCTTGAGATGGCTTGTCCTTCCGCAGATCAGCAACTAGACGATCAAGTCTCGCAATCTCTCTCTTATTCTCAGCATCAGTAGCAAGCAAAGTCAAGTTGGAATTTAACAACGACTTGTAAGATTCACTCTGGTTCAGTACTTGCTTCGAAAGAGTCAGATTACTCGCCACCAACTCTGGAATTTGTACACAAACCTTCTCAAGCTCCTTAACCCTAGACTCTAAGGATGTAATCCTTTCAGCATCAGTCTTGGGTGTGATCGAGATTGTCGTGGATCCAGGTGGTGTAAGAGACGCAATATGAGAAGCGTATGTGAGTGGTATGTGAGGTTGAGAGAAAGCCTTCGTAAGCAATCCCGCCGCAAATCTAGCTCCTTTGGTTGTCGGAAAATTAGCTCCCCGAACTAGATCAGTAACCTCATGCTGTATATAGTTAAACACAATTAAAATAAGTAATTGTTACAGATTACTCTGTCTCAATCTCTAATTAACTGCATAACACTTGTAGTTTGAAACTTATATCACATACCTGAAGCGGTAAAGATATCGGTTCAGTAACCACCGGTGTATCTTTCTCCACATCTCGAGCAACTGTTTACAGAATATACTGTCTCAGTTAAACCCCTGATAAACAACAAGTTAAGATTGTTTAACTATTTAATCAAATATGTACCATCTCCAATAGTCGACGTCCTCGAACGTTTACTCAATGGAGTATCAGTCTCATCAGCATCCAAATCATGAATAATAAGATCTGGACCTGGTTCATTGACCTTTCTCTTCAAGTTCTGCCTCTGAACAGGTTTACCCGTTGCCAGATCAACCATATCATCATCAGAATCACTTGAATCTTCAGTTGTGTGTCCATCATACAGACCAGATGGACCAACTGGTTCCTAAATATATTTACCATTTTTGATTAACAATCAATTACATCAAACTAGATAAATATATATTTAAGATTATTCAGCTTTAAATACCTTAGCAGGTAACACTGCCAAACTATCAACCTGTGTCTGCTCACCCCCGGGTTTTGTAACCTCTGGGTCTGTAGTCTCAGTTCCCTATATATAATGATATTTATAATTCATAATTAGAAATAATATCCAATGAACTAAATATCTATATCATTATCTTTATTTAATAATATTATACTATATGATTAATAAGATAAATCTATCAACTAAGTATAAAATATTACCTCAGTAGGTGGAACATAACTATCAATATCTCGTAGCAAGGGATCTGTAGCATCATCATTCTGCTCCAGTACCTCCTGAACAACCTGAGCAGCAACATCTGGATTCACCTATACCCCAGCATGTGCAGGTTGCTCCAAAACATCCTCCAGAAGCTCTTGTGGATCTTCAGCATGAACCACATCAGCTTCAACAGGAACAACAGCAGCAGCAGGATCAACGTCCAACCAGCCATGATTTGGCGGTGTAACGTAGTTTGGGTCAACAATATACCCAAAAAGTGGTCGTTCCTCAGGTTTCACCACTCCCTCCTTCCTGACTGTCTGCAAGAACATGGCATTATATCCCCGATGATCAATCTTATATACCACAAGATGTGGTTCAGGAATAGCCAAATCCGGTAAACGTGCACGGATAATCAACATAATGAACCTCGGGTAGACCAAAAACCTTGATCTAACAGAACCCGATATCTGTTTAGCAATCTCACCAAAAAGATAATCACAGAAACTGTATGGTTTATTATAAACCAGTGACAGTGCAGCCGATAAAATTGCAGGGCTCAGCTCATCAAAACCACCCTTCTTCGGTGCAAAAACTGTGTTCATCACGTGCCAAAGAAACCTCCACTGGCCGATTACCAGAGGTTTCTGAAACTGGCGTCCGCGCCTATCCCTCGTATATCCCATACGGCCTATAGCACCCTCAATAAAATCCATGGGATACTCGTTATCCACATTCTCTTGCTCTTCTGTCCCTAGCTGCAATACCTCACGAAGGTATCCAGCAGTAAATACAACCGGTTGTCCATTAACCGTTGCTCTAATCTCTGGTGGATTAACAGATTCGTCATACACGATATCCATCCAGAAATCGTTCAGAATCGCCTGAGAAATCGGTGGATTAGCCGTAATAGCGTATCTAATACGCGAACGTGCAAGAAAACGAAGAATATCAGCCACTCTATCAGCCCTCTTGGCCTGTAGATTCAAATCTACCAGAATATTGTGGCTCTTGTCAAATTGTCTCGCAATATCTGCAAAATAAACACAAATGACAACAACAATTTAATGCACGTTAATACAATTTAAACTATAATATATTATGAATCATAATTCATCAAATATCTTAGTTTAACTATGTAACACCCCCAAATTTACTGTTGGCGGAAGCATACTTTGGGGTGCTACTAATCAATACACAAAGCACACAAGATATATAATGAACGACCACTACATGCGTCGTTTGATAAAATACATAGATGTAATAGAAATTACATAATCATTTTCAAAAGGTGAGTTCGCATACTCTACTTGAGAGATTCTAATACATATCTAATTTAACAAAATATAAAAGTGCAGGGAAATCTCTTGATGTTTTATATAATTGCATGCGACTCGAGCTACAGTATCCTGATGGGCAGTCCAACCTACTGCTGAGTACCTGAGATAACATGCTAAAGGTCAGCTATAAAGCTGGTGAGCTCACAGGTTTGATATAACAATATATGATTTATGAACCGCAAGATTTAATGATTTGATTTACAAAGCATGTAAATAATTGATTGATGACTATCACATGAATATTTGTAATTAAACAAATAAGTAAAGATTTATGCAACCAACATGAGCACATAGTCTGAGCTTAACTGAGGGGTCAGGATCACAATAAAGTGCCTGATCGAGGGTGCCTCTATGCGTACGCCTAATCAACATACGTTTGAACAAATGATAATGCGTCCGTTTGACAGGTTAGTGCTTGCTAACTCGGACGGGGATTGTCAATCCCATATGGTACCATATAGCTATATAGTACCATACACCAACATTCACGCTATAGCCATATTAACAGAACTATGCTTCAGAGGACTTTAAAAGGATTTTGAAAACAACTCATGGCAATAGGTAGAAATGTTTTCAAAAACGGTTTCCATAAAATAGTTTGAGCATGTATCCACCCCAAAACAGTTTAAAACAAGTAAAAACAGTAAAAGAGGGGCTATGAGATCTCACCTGAGCCTAATGAATTGTTAGCCAACAATTATGATGGTTCACAATGATTTTGATGTCGTTACAACGACTGAACCTGCAGGGCGTCTTAGACGCGCAAGGTTTTGAATAATGATTAGATATTTGAAACCTGCCGGGCGTATTTAACGCGCAAGGTTTAATTGATTAGATGACTCTACGGACCATCTATGCTAGTTATTCTCTTAACTAGTTATGACCAAATACTTTGGTTAATGATTATGTTTGAGTTTGTGAAAATGTATACGGCTTATCGGCCATGATTTGTGATAATAATAATCTCTGGAAAACATTATCATTATATTCGTTACATTTTATTTCATAAGTTAATAAATTTGGTACAAGTCCTAAAAACAGTAAAATGCCATTTTCGTCCCCTAGACGACCCCGAATGGCCTAAAACTGACTAGGCTAAGGTACTTAGCCTTGACCATTGGGTTGCTTTTGAATGACCGTGCGAATTTGAGTCCAATCCGTTACAATAAATTTTTCATCGAGAAGCTCGTTTGTTTAACTTGTGAAATTGTCGAACTTTTCGAAAAAATGTTTGTTCTGTTTTAGCTAGTATTCGCCGGGTTAGTTTCTTGATCCGTAAGATCATGAAATATAAAGGGGGTTCTGCCATTTAAAGTACGCGCCGCGTACACTAGTACGCACCGTGTCCTTTGGTTTTAAGAAGAACGCGCACACTAGTACGCACCGCGTCCAAAATATTTTGTGAAGAACGCGCCGTGTACAAAAGGACGCACCGCGTACAAAAGGACGCGCCGTGTGGATCAAGTTACTGGGCGAGTCTGTTCGTTCCAAATCATACCCAAACCAATTCTAATCCGCATTTTAACTAACAATCAACTATTCTAACTTCAATACATGATAATAAATGTTATTTAAACATGAAATTACAAAGATTAGGTTAGCGATTTCCTTACAATGATTTTTGGTAAAAATGATGGAGATGGACGATGAAGATGATGATGATCCGATGATGATAATGATTATGCTTATGCTTCTGATTCTTGTTATTGTTAATGTTGTTGGTGTTTTTGAAGTGAGAAAGAGTCGAGAGAGATTGAGAAAAGAAGATGAGGAACCAAAATGAGAAGGAGGGGGTGTTTGGCCGGCTTATAGTCTACGGGCAAGATCCACATTTTGTGGATCTTGTCCAGTGCAATAATGCACGCGGAGTGGTATTGTACCCGTGTTTGTTTACCCGATCGAAAAGTAGTATAATGTTTTAAATCGGAAAATTTCTAAAAATGATATCGTTTATATTTCCAATCGAAGTATTTTATAAAAATACTGTTTTTGAGTTATAAAAATATAACTTTGTTCTAACTTTCTGAGACGGACACGATTTAAATGGTTTCGTCGCGTTTGAGTAAAATGATATAAAACGAAATATGTTTTATTTTAACTGAATGTAAATAATAATTATCATATTTAATAATAATACATTATTTATAAGTTTTGTCGCGTATGATTGATTTGTACGATACGAATACTTTGTTTATATATTATCAAAATAATATATAATAACTATAAGGGTATTAAATAATAATTCCATATTAAATAATACTTGATTTTCACCAATGCCGTATAATTGAATCGGAATTCGGCCGATTTAAAAATGAACGATTAAACTTAATTGCATATTGATATATATATTCGCCAATATATATTTTGATACACACAATTAGCCTAATACATAGCACTAACTACATGTATTACAAAGTGATCAGGAACTAAAAATCTAGTCCTAATTTGACGGGTGTCACAAACTATATATATATATAACTTGTTACAATAATAGTCTCAAGTCATACATATAGCAATATTTAACTTATAACTACAAAGTCGTAAGTCTAATAAAAAATGCAAATCCAATATATAAATGTTATTATTTTAAAGAAAATCTTAACATTTAAATTACTACTTTTTTTAAAAAAATAAACATTTTTCTAAGTTCTGGACTCGCAACAACTAGCGTGACGAGTTGAGTTCATCTCGGCTCGTTTGTCAACTCGCCAGACTAGTCAACTCGCATCTGATCTCGGTTCGCTTGGTCAACAAGTCAACATGTCAACTCGCCAAACTACTCAACTCGCTAAACTAGTCAACTCGTTAGGTCAGTTATGCGAAGCGAGGTGATATCTCAACTCGTTCGATGAACAGCCGTCGCGAGTTGATTATCAAAATCAATTAATCCGTTGATTTTAACATAATCTATTGATTAATTTACGTTTATTAGGCATCAATTAACATTAACCCTAAGGATCCATGTCTAATAACACCTCAAATCTACGTGAATCGTTCGAATTATAAACCGAAACCCTAAGGTTTTAAAAACTGTGATTTCTCGTTAATTACACGGTGAAATTCGTTGTTGTATACCTCAAAATGATAGCAATCTAGTCTTGTATATAAGCTACGGATTCAAAAACTCGTTCCCGTACTTGTAAATTCAGAAATCAAACGAAAAATAGTTTTCGCTTCGTTTCGTCGTATATGGACTCGCAGAGCTGTAGTGAACTCGCAAGTGAAGTGGATTCGGTGGAGTGTTTGACTTCGTTATCTGTAGTATTAAGGTGCGGAATCCCTCAATACAATGTTATCTTACTAATAACGAGTAAGTTCGTATTGCGTTTATGAAAGCTTAACTTTAAACGTGAAAACGTCAAAGCCTAGCCGTAGATTTAAGTTTTCTCTGGTTTATCAGATTCGCAGAATCGCAAAAGTATCAAAAAGTTATGATTTTCACGTATGAAAATCATTATATACGTCTGGTTCAGTTCCGCTCGCATGGGCCTGCGAGTCCAGCCCAACTCGCAGCCCAAGTCCACTAATAGACTCGGCTCGCCAGACTTAGTAATCTTTGGCTTTGCGAGTTCAGTCCTCATCTCGCCTCGCTATGCTTGCGACCTGAGAACTCGACTCGCACCAAATGTCTATATATTTATTTCGTATTTAACATTCGTCTAATATTAACACAATTATATATTTAACGAATATTACTAACAAAACAAATATTCATTTACAAATCAAAACAAATGTACAAACATAATAATAATTACACCAGTCCTATTTCAAGCTAGATCTGTTGTCACAATCTATGTCCCAACATTATAAAAAAAAATTACTACGTTATCACACGTGATAATAGAATACAATGAATATCAGTAGAATCTCAAATGAACACTAATATTTAAATTTATTCAGCTGTTATAATTTCAACTGTTTTCTATTGTATCACATGTGATAGTCAGACTAAGGTTCAAGTACAGAAGATGTTAAAATCTGTAGTGTCACATGTGATAAATTTGTAGCATACATTTATAAAGTGTATAGTCTCTGAATAACAGTGATAAAATTGTTAAGTTTTACAATTTTATCTGTTTTTTGTAGTATCACATGTGATAAACGGTTGATGAGTGCGAAAGAGAAGGGGCAAAAGGCTGTGGAAAAGAAGCTAAAAAAGTGTGAAAAGTGTGGAGAGATGGTAAGGGGGCATAATAAGCGCACATGTGATAAGTGGAAAGCTGGAGCTAAGGCAAAAGCAGATGCTCAGGCTAGGGATAAAGCATAAGCACCGATGAGGGAGCAACAAAAAAGAGAGAGTTTGAAACTTAAGTATCACATGTGATACTGGATTATTCAACTTGAATTTTTTTTTTCAAAGTTGTTAAATTTGAGTGACAAGGCATAATTCTTGTTAAGTACTATTTTTACATTCAGATCATGTAAATAATTTGATTTGTTATATTTTTGCAATATAGTAAATTAAAATAAAATGTGTTACTTTGTTTACAAAAATATAGTGTTTTTACATTCAGAACTATAATAATTTGATAATTGTTTATAGCATATAGTGTTTTCTTATGCATAATATGTGAAATGTGTTACTTTGTTTACAAAAATATAAGGTATCACATGTGATAGAAAGAGGTATCGCATGTGATAATAAGAGGTACAAGTGATACTAAGAGGAATATGCACTACCACATGTGGTAATATGCACTACCACATGTGGTACTATACAGTACCACATGTGGTACTAGTTGTTACCATATGTGGTAGTTGCTAACACAAATAGTACTTTACAAAAAATGAGGTATCACATGTGATAATAAGAGGTACAACAAGTGATACTAAGTTAAGAGGTATTATGCACTAAAACATGTGGTAATATGCACTACCACATGTGATACTACGCAATACCACATGTGGTACTAGTTGTTATCATATGTGGTAGTTGCTACCACAAATGGTACTTTACAAAAAATGATGTATCACATGTGATAATAAGTGGCACAACAAGTGATACTAAGTTAAGAGGTAATATGCACTACCACATGTGGTACTAGGCAATACGACACGTGGTAATGGTTGTTACCATATGTGGTAGTTGCTACCACAAATGGTACTTTACAAAAAATGATGTATCACATGTGATAATAAGAGGTACAACAAGTGATACTAAGTTAAGAGGTAGTATGCACTACCACATGTGGTACTAGGCAATACCACATGTGGTAATGGTTGTTACCATATGTGGTAGTTGCTACCACAAATGGTACTTTACAAAAAATGATGTATCACATGTGATAATAAGAGGTACAACAAGTGATACTAAGTTAAGAGGTAATATGCACTACCACAAGTGGTACTAGGCAATACCACATGTGGTACTAGTTGTTACCATATGTGGTAGTTGCTACCACAAATGGTACTTTACAAAAAATGATGTATCACATGTGATACTATAAGATACTACATGTGTTATTGAATATAAAAATATCATAGAAGTTGGTTAAAACAAGGAAAAGGCATACACATGCAAACATTTAAAAAAATTGAAAGTAAACCATAAAAATCTAAGTACATTACATAAAACTATACTTTCAGCATACAAAATGTACTTTTACCATAATACTGTACTTAAACATAACCCATATAATTGTATTTGTTCATTAAATTCATATCAACACAAACAACCACATTCAAAAATATCCGATAAAACATTAACAGACTACTTTCCCATATAACTGTACTTGATCATTAATTTGCTTCTCGATCAATTCTTGAGGGTAAGTATGCCTAAACTGCTCAGCAATGTTGCCTTGTACTTTGCATCATAATCAACTTTGATTCCACTGTTATCAAGAATATGGAACGTCTTCTTCTTCAAATGGAACAAAAGTAAGTAGTAGTGATGAGACCTATATATCGGAAAGTACACCTGTCAGATATATCATACATATAAGAAAAATGGAAAATGCATTTTTGCTCAGTTTCACATGTGGTACTACCTTAATATCACATGTGGTAATGTGTAATACCATATGTGGTAAATGCCTAATACCACATGTGGTAATGCCTATTACCACATGTGATACGGTTTAAAATCAAAATGAAGACAAGGGAATGAACAAAACAAAAAAAGTAGGTTACCATTTCAAATCACAAGTTTCCTTGTACTTTACGAACCCAATACAAATATGATTCTGGAGTAATCGCATTACGAACCTAATGTAAGATGATCACACAATCAACTATGATTACTTAAAAACGATGAAGGAAAAAAAAAACTTTAGTACCTCAATTGCACGGACAACATTCGTATTTTCCTCTCTGCTTCTTCAAACATCTTCTTCTTATTTTCTTCTTCCGCCAACTTCTTCGTTTTGTCTTCTTCATCAGCCTTGCTTTTGTTTTCCTTCTCTTCAGCCGCTTTCTTATTCTTCTCCTCTTCATCCAGCTTCTTCTTATTCTCCTCGTCCGCCATCTTATTTCTCTCCTCTTGTTGCGCCATCTTCTTTTTTTTATCCTCCTCCTCATCCTCTCTTTCCTTCTCTTCTTCAGTCATGTTCTTAGATTCTTCTTCCACCATTTGTGTTTTTTTAACAAGTTTTTTCTTCCTTGTAGCAATTGGCTGTTTTGTAGGTGATGCTCTGGAAGCGGCAACTTTCGTAAAACAAACCTTACGATCTTTTTTCGCTTGTTTCTTCTTGTTGAGCAAAATCTCAGCAATGGTACGCTTATCTACAACAGCCTCTGTCAATGCAAAAACATAATCATAATAGAACCAAAAAAACATAAGCAACAACAATAACAGAAATGGTTAATTAAAAATACAATACAGTAATTAAAAAAAAGAAAAAAATAAGCAAACAGTACAATATTACATGTGGTAATATAAGGTACCACATGTGGTAATATATGATACTATATGGTACCACATGTGATACTAAAAGTTACCACATGTGATACTATAAGTTAACATAATAGGAAATACATAAAAGTTGATAAAACACAACCCAACAAATCAACAACACCAACCAAAAAAAAGTTAGAACCAAAGCAGTAGAGGTATTATAAAAAACACAAAACAACAACAAATAGCATAATAAGTTACTTGGAAGCCACATTTTTTGTTTCTTGGTGGTTCATTTGGAGTTCTCGTAATAAGTTACTTTTCTCTTCAGAGATTCAAGCGAACGCATCATTATTTGATCTTATTGTGTCTTGGTCTTTCATTTGGTGTAATGCTAGAGCTAGAAGAAATCTTGATTGGATAGGTTGGCGAAAAAGCCCTATAATTGTTTTCTTGTAATTGTTTCCTTAATAAATCCGCCGTTAAAAAAAAAAAACAAACAGCATAAACAAAAATAAACAAAAAAAAGTTATTCAAATATCATAATTTATTAGTCACGAACATTTACCTTGACCAACATTTTCAGTTTTTTTTTCCGGTTTACCCCTTTTTTTATAAACCTTTAAGTGACTTGCATCCAAGAACGGCAATGAACTAACAACTGAAAATAAAATTAACCTTGCACATATGATTATCACAAATTTGACCTAACGAAAAAAAAAAAGAAAAAAAAATGACAAAAAGTTAAACCTTCTAGTGATTGAACAACTTCCAGATCAGATTCATAAACCGAACTACCCCCAACAGATATCAAAAACAGACATACAAATACACATTCGACATTCAAATAAATCATAAATAAACAAAAACAATCTCATTAAGATCTTACAAACTAAAACAAAAATATCACATACAAAACATTCAAAAAGAATCACATAAAAGAATCAGATACATGTACACTACTTATACTTATTATCATCATCATCATCATCATCATCATCATCATGAAATCACTCATAGTATCACATGTGGTATCACATATTCAACAGCAAATGAAATAAAATGGTTACATGTATTCTACTTAAATTCGCCATTATCGTTGACAAAACACAACTATCTACGAAAAATTCAAGTGTAATTAAGCATTCAATCAACCAAACACATAGCAATACAACCAAATATAATTATAACTCTAAATAACTAAGAAAACATGAATATAAAGTATAAAAAAATACCAGGAGGAATCATACTGAGCGGAATAGCATTAACAGGCGACCTTGAGAATTAGGTAATGCGATTTCCTTACGAATATCCATATAAAAAAAGAAAAAATCGAACGTTAGTCACTCAATTCGAAGTTCACAGCCGTTTTGAGACCTAGGGTTTTGAAAATCACAAAATCTATACAAATCGATGGTACAAATGTTTATACGAACACTCATAATCAAATAATACCTCGATCTACAAAAGTAATTTGAATTATCAGTTGTTAAATCGACAATTTCTAGGGTTTTATGAGTTAGGGTTTGTAAAAATCGTATTACAACCGTGTAAAAGATGATTCAAACAAGATTGACACAAATAATACTTCGATTTAGATATGAAATCGAAATAACATTCAATAAATCGAACATTACCTTACTTGTTTTGTGTAGATACGGATGAAAGATGATGGAATCGCGATGTTAACGGGAATGACGATTGAGAAATGTGTTTGAAAGGAAAAGAAAACCTAATTTAATTGATGTGTAAAGTTACAGAAATACCCCTCCGCCCAAACTTACGTTTCAGCATTTTAAAAAAATTAAAAACTTCATGATTAATTGTGGACCCTTGATTATGTTGATCCAACGGCTCAAATCCATTCCCCCATTCTCAACCATTTTACCCATACTCATTTGAACTTAAGTCTATATGTCAATCTAATTCACATTTTTCTATCTATAATCCTGGCCGAGGCATAATTAATATATGTCAATCTAATTCACATTTTTCTATCTATAATCGTGGCCGAGCCTTCTCAAGAGATAGTAGTCATTTACTTGGTGGTTGTGATTATAACTCAAAAAATAAAATGGTACGTGATTTCCTTTCCCTTTATTTTTTTTTTTTCGTTAAACTGTTTTTATTATATAATCATATTTGTTGGGTTAATCGGTTAGTTATACTTCACGTATGCATGCATGGATAGAGTTTGAAGATAACAAGTCTTATGTTTTATGTTTTATCATCTAGTAGATAGAAATTGGTGGTTTAATTTGACCGACTTCATTGGAGTTGTTTAGGAGAATAGGTCGGTGTTATACCAATTATTTAGGATTAGTTTACTCGTTGTTTTCTGTTTTGGCTACGTGGGTGTATGGCTATATATATGCCTTCCATTTTATTAATGAATAACATGTTTTTCTTTGGTTGATATATTTATTCATTCGTTTCATACATATAACACATAAAGCTTTGATTATCAACAATATTATCATGTTTTTCTTATTTACAGTATCATAAATTAAACATTTTCTTCAACATTCTTTCGTTATGAGGTATTAAAACAATAGTTAAAGTGCAAGTACGTACGTAACCTCTTTTTAACCATGCAAGCTACCTTATACATATACTAAAACTCTAAAAAAAAAAATCGTTGCGACTATTACGTATAAATTTACTCAAAAAATCAACAATCCACGTACCATTCTTTGATGTGTTTTTGTAAAGAAGTCAGTATTAAATATGTTTGCTTACAAAGAACTATGCATTATTGTGTGTTCAGAATCATGGACTTATAGTTGGAACATCTTTTACACATTTAGAATTGAAAAATTCATCTGATCGAACATTATGAAATGAGCAAGAATCATGCAAATCTTGAATTTATATAAATAACTTAACATGCACCTGATTAGTAGCTGAACTCGAAAGATTGATAATACAAATTTAGATAATACTGTAATTAAATTCAAATTGGATGGCAAGGAAATTTGAGTAAGAGAGAATAATGACGACAAAGTTGAATGAAAATCAATCGGAATTGAGGGTGTTTCATGCAATGTGTAAATTTCACGCACTTTGTTAAAAATAATTTTAGGAATATTAAAAGTGAACATGTAACTGTAGTCGAAAGTTGAACTAAAATACGTATACTGTGACTCTAATTTCTACGGAGTATGACTAATTTCTCTAACAACAAAACATCAAACCATCCGGCACCAAGGGCTGGGCAATCAAAAACTCGTTCATATCATTCAACATACGACTCATCGATTCATATAATCGATCGTTTACAATATCCATTAGTCACTTGTTTTTTCGTGATAATGAAACAACATATGTCATGTGTGCACACTTTAATTTGTTTCCATGTCGTGGCCCAACGGTTCCCTTCCTCAAGAATCAATCAAGATAATAGATAGATATACTTTAAAAAAATTTATTGGGTTAGTATACAAATTCGTTGTGAAAAAGTTTTAAAATATGCAATTGGATTACTGTACTTTCAAAAATATTCAATTAGGTTACCAAACTTTCGTCATATTTCAATTAGGTTACCGTACTTGTAAAAATGTACATAGAAATGTGCAATTGGGTCACTAAACTTTGAACCAAAATTGAGCAAAAATAGACGTGGTGACAGGTTATGAAAGTACAATAATCCAATTGCATATTTTAAAAGTTTAGTAACCTACATGAACTTTTTCACAAAGTACAGTAACGAATTTGTACATTACCCTTTTTTTATTACTCCGTATAAAATATTTTTCTTCCATCGTTTAGCTTCATTTAATTAAAGTTCTATACGCTTCAAGCAATCTCATGCTGTCGCACCCCCAATTTATGATGCGGAAGCGGGTCGGTTCGGGGCGCGACTAATCAATATACAAAGCACCAGATTACATAATGAACGACCACTACATGCGTCGTTTACAAATACATTGATAAAATAAAGGTTTTACACCGTTATAATATAGTTTACAAAAGCCCTTGAGTCCAAATGATAGAGATTCTATGGCATAACTAAATTATACAAAATATAGTAATGCATGACAATCTCTTGATGTCTGAATGCGACTCGAACTAATGGGCATCTTGAGTGGCAGACCTACTGCTGCTGAGTACCTGTGATACATGCTAAAATGGGTCAGCGAAACGCTGGTGAGCTCACAGGTTTGTATGTCAACACATATTTGTATGAACCGCAAGATTTAATGATAATTGAATTTAAAATGCAATTAAGCAAAATAAAAGTTATACAGCCATGAGTACATAGTTTGAGCTTAACTCGAGATGTCAGGTCCACATTTAAGGTATCCTGATCGAGGTGTCTCCTACGAGTGCCTAATCAACACTCGTCTACACAAATATTAATACATCCGTTTTACTAGTTAGTGCGTGCTAACCCGGATGAGGCTGGTCAAACCTATATGGTACCATATACTAATATTCACGCTACTACGTATTACCAAACTATGCTGATGGAGGGCTTTGAAATGATTAGTGAAAATAACTCATGTAGTATTTGATTTGATGGTACTTGCGTTCATAATGTAAAACAAAACAGAGCAATGAAATCACACCCCTAGGTAAAAGTATTTAAAAAGGGGCTATGAGACTCACCTGAGCCTAATGAGTTGCTAACACGCAATAATGATGTTGTTCAAGAGTAATGATGTCGTCTCCAACGACTAAAACCTGCCGGGCGTATTAAACGCGCAAGGTTTTAAAATGATTAGATGTCTTATCATATCATCTATGCTAGTTGTTCATCCAACTAGTAATGTCCAAATGATTTGGTTTAACTGATTAGATTTGAGTTTTTGAAAGATGTGTACGGCCCGTTAGTGAGTTTTTGGTAATAATAATCTCAACTATTATTATTATACTTTGATTGTTGTATCGTATTTAAATTGTTATAGTTAAAACTGCTAGTTATAGGTTTCTGCCGAAAGTTATGGTTTCTGCCGAATAGTTTCTACCGAAGGTTAAGGTTTCTGCCGAAGGTTATAGTTTCTGCCGAAGGTTATAGTTTCTGCCGAAGGTTATAGTTTCTGCCGAAGGTTATAGTTTCTAGATTTTGAACTCGATGAACACTCTGTTTAACCAACTTCTAGACCGATTCAAGTCTAACCAAAAATCACACTTATTCACCTAAGAATCTAGTGTAAATCTGCACTTTATGGAGATTTTATAAGCTCATTTACTATTTTTAACAAAAATAAACATGAGGAGTGGTCGGATCGGGTTCGATTATGAGTTCAGTCCAAAGACTCACGTTTTTCACCATGATCCGTGAGGATCTGGTCCGAGAGCCAAAAATGAAAGTTGTAGCTGGTATCTTAGTGAACATTTTTCGTTTAGATGTCGAGAGTTGGTTCTTCCTAGTTTTCAAGATATAGACGTTTTTGTGGGCTGTTTTTACGAAGACAGAAACTGTTACCATTTTTGAGTTTGTAAAAACGAGTTTCAAGTTTTGATTTGGTCATTTTATAGTTTGATGAGCTACAAAACAAGTAAATAAATGTATTAAAGTAGTTTTAAGGTGTCGTTAACTTACAAGTGTCGGTTTTGAAAACCGAAAAGATAGAGTCGTAGAGGATCGCGTGGTGCTCGTTTAGCTCCTAGCCGTTTTGCAAATGGAGGTGTTTTGATGGTAGTTCTTGGTGGTTTAAGGTGGCGGTTTTGGTTGTTTAGAGAGAGAGAGAGAGACGAGTTAGGGAGAGAGAGGTGGTGAAAGAGTGAAGGAACAAATTGATGCAATAATGTATGTAGTATGTGTTAGTCAAAAGCATGATCCACAAAATGTGGATCATGTTTGGCCTGATTTTTCTTAAGGTCAAAGGGGGTGGATTTTTGTTACATTTTGTCTCCAATTATTGAATGTTATACCCGTATTTGTTTACCCGATCGTTTAAACGTATAATTTAGACGTTATATATCATACGTATGTTTTTAAATAACGAATGAACTTTAGATATTTTGAGTTGAAGTATTTTATCAAAATACTTATTAATGTGTTATAAAATATAACTTTAGTTTATTTCGATTGTTGCATGCGTTTCACGTATTTTTGGTCGCGTAGACGTTATTTATACAATATGAAATACTTTTGAAATATTATCGAAATAATGTGTAATAAATAATGAGTTGTATTAAATAAAAATTCTATATTACTTAATACTTGTTTTCACCAACGCCGTATAGATAAATCGAAATTCGGTCGATTAAAAATGCACGATTAAATATAATCGCGTACTGATATATATATTCAACAATATATATTGATACATACAATTAGCCTAATACATAGAACTAATTACACGTATTTCTAAATGATTAGGAACTAAAAAAAAAACTAGTCCTAATTTTTACGGTTGTCACATTCTCCCCTTGTTAAGAGAATTTCGTCCCGAAATTCAGTTTGAAGTTGATGTGTGAGAGGAGTCTGAAAATAGATGTGGATATTTAAGTCGCATCTGATCTTCCCGTTCCCAGGTGAATTCCGGACCACGCCGCGAATTCCACCGAACCTTGACGATTGGGATACGACTTTGCTTAAGCTGTTTGACCTCACGGTCCATGACCTCCACTGGTGTCTCGACAAAATGAAGTTTGTCGTCGATTTGAATTTCCTCAAGCGGGATAATGAGTGTCTCGTCGGACAGGCATTTCTTTAGGTTAGAAACGTGAAATGTAGGATGCACGCTACTAAGCTCTGGAGGTAGCTGCAATCGATAAGCGACTGGACCAATCCTTTCAAGGATCTCAAAAGGTCCGATGTATCTAGGGTTTAACTTTCCACGTTTGCCAAAACGGATGACACCTTTCCAAGGTGATACTTTGAGCAAAACTCGATCTCCAACTTGGAACTCGAGATGCTTGCGTCTCACGTCAGCATAACTCTTCTGACGATCACGTGCGGCCTTCAGCCGTTGCTGGATACCAACGATCTTCTCAGTGGTTTCATGAATGATTTCCGGACCAGTGAGTTGGCTATCTCCAATTTCGGTCCAACAGATAGGCGACCGGCACTTTCGACCGTACAGTGCCTCGAACGGTGCAACTCCAATGCTGGTATGATAGCTGTTGTTGTAGGAGAATTCACACAATGGCAAGTGATGTTCCCAATTTGCACCGAAATCAATTACGCAGGCGCGTAACATATCTTCCAGTGTTTGAATAGTCCTTTCACTTTGGCCATCGGTTTGTGGATGATAGGCTGTACTCATATCTAAACGAGTACCCATTGACTTTTGCAATGATTGCCAAAAGTTAGATGTGAATCGGCTGTCTCTATCAGAGATAATTGAGATTGGAACGCCGTGTCGGGATACGATCTCCTTCAAATAGATTCGTGTGAGACGTTCCATTTTGTCGGTTTCCTTCATGGCAAGGAAGTGAGCAGATTTGGTTAGACGATCAACTATTACCCATATAGTATCGCAACCACTTGATGTTTTCGGGAGTTTAGTGATGAAGTCCATAGCGATTTGCTCCCATTTCCATTCTGGAATATCCGGTTGCTGTAGCAAACCGGTGGGCTTCTGATATTCAGCTTTAACTTTTGAACATGTGAGGCACTTGCTGACATACGTGGCAATCTCTGCTTTCATGTTTGGCCACCAGTATGATCCCTTGATGCCATGATACATCTTGTCAGATCCAGGATGTATAGAATATTTGGACTTGTGAGCTTCATCCATCACCAAGTCTCGAAGATTCCCAAACTTGGGTAACCAAATTCGGTTTGCGAAGTATTTGACCCCATTGGGTTTGGTTTCAAATTGATTCTCCATATTTCGCAAGGCCTCTTCCTTGATGTTTTCAGGTTTCAATGCTTCGAGTTGAGCAGTGAGAATTTGAATGATTAAATCATTATGGATGGTTATGCTAATGGCTCGGACTCGAAGTGGTTTTGTGCGCTCTTTGCGACTTAGGGCATCGGAAACCACATTTGCTTTGCCCGGATGGTACTTGATCTCGCAGTCATAGTCGGTGAGTAACTCGACCCAGCGACGTTGCCTCATATTTAGATCCTTCTGATCAAATATATGCTGGAGGCTTTTGTGATCAGTGAATATGGTACACTTTGTGCCATACAGATAGTGTCTCCAGATCTTGAGTGCGAACACTACGGCTCCTAATTCGAGATCATGAGTTGTGTAGTTCTTCTCGTGAACTTTGAGTTGTCGGGAGGCGTAGGCAATAACCTTGTCTCGTTGCATCAACACGCAACCAAGACCTTGGTGTGAGGCATCGCAGTATACCACGAAGTCTTCATTGCCTTCGGGTAATGATAGAATTGGTGCACTACAAAGCTTTTGCTTCAATAGCTGAAATGCTGACTCTTGTTTATCATTCCAATCGAACTTCTTTTCCTTCTGAGTCAGTATTGTGAGAGGTTGAGCTATTTTGGAGAAATCCTCAATGAAACGCCGATAATAACCTGCCAGTCCTAAGAATTGGCGTACTTCGGTCGGCGTCGTCGGTGCTTGCCAGCACTTGATAGCCTCAATCTTTGATGGATCTACGTGAATTCCTTGACTATCAATCACATGACCAAGGAACTGAACTGTTTTCATCCAGAACTCACACTTGGAGAATTTAGCATATAACTCTTCGTGTCTAAGAAGTTCTAGAATAACTTTGAGATGTTGCGCGTGTTCTTGCTCATTGCGCGAGTAAATGAGAATATCATCGATGAAGACAATGACAAACTTGTCAAGATATGGTTTGCACATTCGGTTCATAAGATCCATGAATACTGTCGGTGCGTTAGTTAAACCAAAGGGCATCACTTGGAACTCATAATGTCCATAGCGAGTTCGGAAAGCAGTCTTTGGGATGTCAATGTCACGAACTCGTAACTGATGATAACCTGATCTTAGATCTATCTTCGAATAGATACTTGACCCTTGAAGTTGGTCGAATAGGTCATCAATACGAGGAAGTGGGTAACGGTTCTTGACGGTCAATTTGTTCAACTCTCTATAGTCGATACACATTCTGAATGAACCGTCTTTCTTTTTCACAAACAGAACCGGGGCTCCCCATGGTGAAGAACTTGGTCTAATGAATCCCTTATCTAAGAGTTCCTGCAACTGAGTAGACAACTCCTGAAGTTCTGAAGGGGCTAAACGATATGGTGCTCGTGCAACAGGTGCTGCCCCCGGCACGAGATCGATCGAGAACTCAACTTGTCTCGGTGGTGGAAGGCCAGGTAAGTCTTCGGGAAAGACTTCTGGATAATCTCTAACAATGGGCACATCCTCAAGTCGTTTCTCTTCCGACTTTTTCTCCAAGACATGTGCGAGAATCGCCTGGTACCCTTTCCTAAGGTACTTGCGAGTTTTCATGCAGGATATGATATTCAGTCTCGTCCTACCGGTCTCCCCTTGTATGATTAGAGTACTACCGGTGACAAGAGGAATACGGACGATTTTGTCATAGCAGACAATTTCAGCTCGGTGCTTGGATAACCAATCCATTCCAATAATGACGTCGAAACTTCCAATTTCAACAGGTATAAGGTCAATAGAGAAGATTTCATCAGATAGATTTAAAGTGCAATTTGGTATTACACTGTCAGCCTCAATTAACTTGCCATTAGCTAATTCTACAATGTACTTAGCATCTAAGGCAATAGGGGCAATGTTAAGTAATTTACTAAACTCATCAGATATGAAGCTCCTATCAGCACCAGAATCAAATAGAACAGAAGCAGTAAGATTGTTGAGAAGAAACGTACCCGAGACCACATTCGGGTCTTGACGGGCCTCTCCTGAGTTCAGAACGAAAGCTCTTCCCTTCGCAGTGTTGTTACCCTTGTTCTTCAGCTTTGGGCAATCATTCCTAAAGTGCCCAGTTTCTCCACACTCATAGCAGGACTTTGGTTGGCTGGTGGTGTTGGTGTTGGCAGTGGTAGACCTACAGTCTTTGGTCAAATGTCCATACCTTTGACATTTTCCACAAGGTGTGCTGCAAGGACCATCATGATGACGGCGGCACTTTGAACAGTAGGGTTTATTTCCAGTGTAACCCTTGTTGACACCAGAACCAGTGTTGAGGGTCTTATCAGACTCAGACCTCTTTGATGATGATTGATTTTGAGTGGTGTTCCCAGACCACTTTCTCTTGTTGTTGTTACCAGAAGATGGAGCAGATGTCTCACGGCTGACAACCATGGCCATGAGTTCATGAGCAATTTCGATAGCTCTTTCCAGAGTGGTTGGTTGAGCTGAGGCGACATTCCCCTGGATATTCTCTGGAAGTCCACAGATGTACTTCTTGATACTTTTTCCTTCCGTATCAACTAAACCTGGGCACAATAGAGCGAATTGCTGGAACTTGGTGGTGTACCTAGCAATATCGTTCCCTTGTACCTCCAGATGCCAGAACTCGACTTCCAATCGGTGTAGTTCTTCCTCGCGACAGTACTTCTCCCTTAGCTTTTTCTTCAATTCAGGCCAAGGAAGTCGGTTTGCGATCTCGACGCCAATAGAGTTTGCATGAGTGTTCCACCACGTTAGTGCACCTTCTTGAAAGGTGTAAGCAGCAAACTTGACCTTACTATCTTCAGCACAGTTACAGAGACTGAAGACAGATTCAATTCTTTCAATCCATCTGATCAAGCCAATGGCACCTTCTGTGCCCTTGAAATACAATGGTTTGCAGCTAAGAAAATCCTTGTAGGAACAAGGTTTGATAACAGGAGTAGGAGTAGCATTGACTGTCTCTGCATTCCTTAGAGCTTCTTGAGCAGCCATGGCTTCGGCTACAGCTAGGGTAACCGCAGCATTGAGTTCAGCTTGACTGAAACCAGTCTTCTTTGGCGGCATGATTCTGATAAAAGCAAAGAGAGTGGATGAGTTGTTTGCACCAAAACATGATACATCACATATGCATATATATATATATATTTATGGGGTAATATACAATTACACAAGTGATAATCACATTTGACAAACAACAGAGTTGCATACTAGATGCGAGTTTGCGAGTAGGTGGGGTATGGTTTTACGTATGGAGCCTATAGTCCTTCAAACAATAAGTTCCATTTGTGATTCTAAGGAAATAGAATGATGGAGGAAATACGAAATGATATACTCCTCGTGAGAATAGGATGGTACAGTGGAATTGTGTTGTGAGAAGTTATGTGCGTATTAAAGAGATAGAAGAAAGTAATTTATACTTGTCGTCTTTGGTAGTGAGAGTGTTAACGAGTGTATTATCGTGTGTGATCTATATATATTCGATATATATAATAGCTTAGAAGATAATACGCGAGTGGGGCTTAATCATATATCTTCAATATATAATAGCCTATAAGGTAGCACATAAATGAGGCCTATGTATGTATATACACCTATATCACATAATAGCCTAATGTGTGTCTAACACTAATCAAGTATTAGTCACGGTTTCTCTCGTGGTCAGAGTCAACTAATGCATTCCTATTCAACATAACCCCTTTCAGCTTTCACATCGTATTCATTTAATTGTACATAGTTAGCTAAGCTATGTTAAATTAAACTCATATGGTGTAATCACTGAACCAGTTATATCTAATAAGAAATACTGCCTAACGGTCATAGTCTAGGCCCACTAAATGCAACCTAGTTCACTATAACCTTAGGCTCTGATACCAATCTGTCGCACCCCCAATTTATGATGCGGAAGCGGGTCGGTTCGGGGCGCGACTAATCAATATACAAAGCACCAGATTACATAATGAACGACCACTACATGCGTCGTTTACAAATACATTGATAAAATAAAGGTTTTACACCGTTATAATATAGTTTACAAAAGCCCTTGAGTCCAAATGATAGAGATTCTATGGCATAACTAAATTATACAAAATATAGTAATGCATGACAATCTCTTGATGTCTGAATGCGACTCGAACTAATGGGCATCTTGAGTGGCAGACCTACTGCTGCTGAGTACCTGTGATACATGCTAAAATGGGTCAGCGAAACGCTGGTGAGCTCACAGGTTTGTATGTCAACACATATTTGTATGAACCGCAAGATTTAATGATAATTGAATTTAAAATGCAATTAAGCAAAATAAAAGTTATACAGCCATGAGCACATAGTTTGAGCTTAACTCGAGATGTCAGGTCCACATTTAAGGTATCCTGATCGAGGTGCCTCCTACGAGTGCCTAATCAACACTCGTCTACACAAATATTAATACATCCGTTTTACTAGTTAGTGCGTGCTAACCCGGATGAGGCTGATCAAACCTATATGGTACCATATACTAATATTCACGCTACTACGTATTACCAAACTATGCTGATGGAGGGCTTTGAAATGATTAGTGAAAATAACTCATGTAGTATTTGATTTGATGGTACTTGCGTTCATAATGTAAAACAAAACAGAGCAATGAAATCACACCCCTAGGTAAAAGTATTTAAAAAGGGGCTATGAGACTCACCTGAGCCTAATGAGTTGCTAACACGCAATAATGATGTTGTTCAAGAGTAATGATGTCGTCTCCAACGACTAAAACCTGCCGGGCGTATTAAACGCGCAAGGTTTTAAAATGATTAGATGTCTTATCATATCATCTATGCTAGTTGTTCATCCAACTAGTAATGTCCAAATGATTTGGTTTAACTGATTAGATTTGAGTTTTTGAAAGATGTGTACGGCCCGTTAGTGAGTTTTTGGTAATAATAATCTCAACTATTATTATTATACTTTGATTGTTGTATCGTATTTAAATTGTTATAGTTAAAACTGCTAGTTATAGGTTTCTGCCGAAAGTTATGGTTTCTGCCGAATAGTTTCTACCGAAGGTTAAGGTTTCTGCCGAAGGTTATAGTTTCTGCCGAAGGTTATAGTTTCTGCCGAAGGTTATAGTTTCTGCCGAAGGTTATAGTTTCTAGATTTTGAACTCGATGAACACTCTGTTTAACCAACTTCTAGACCGATTCAAGTCTAACCAAAAATCACACTTATTCACCTAAGAATCTAGTGTAAATCTGCACTTTATGGAGATTTTATAAGCTCATTTACTATTTTTTAACAAAAATAAACATGAGGAGTGGTCGGATCGGGTTCGATTATGATTTCAGTCCAAAGACTCACGTTTTTCACCATGATCCGTGAGGATCTGGTCCGAGAGCCAAAAATGAAAGTTGTAGCTGGTATCTTAGTGAACATTTTTCGTTTAGATGTCGAGAGTTGGTTCTTCCTAGTTTTCAAGATATAGACGTTTTTGTGGGCTGTTTTTACCAAGACAGAAACTGTTACCATTTTTGAGTTTGTAAAAACGAGTTTCAAGTTTTGATTTGGACATTTTATAGTTTGATGAGCTACAAAACAAGTAAATAAATGTATTAAAGTAGTTTTAAGGTGTCGTTAACTTACAAGTGTCGGTTTTGAAAACCGAAAAGATAGAGTCGTAGAGGATCGCGTGGTGCTCGTTTAGCTCCTAGCCGTTTTGCAAATGGAGGTGTTTTGATGGTAGTTCTTGGTGGTTTAAGGTGGCGGTTTTGGTTGTTTAGAGAGAGAGAGAGAGACGAGTTAGGGAGAGAGAGGTGGTGAAAGAGTGAAGGAACAAATTGATGCAATAATGTATGTAGTATGTGTTAGTCAAAAGCATGATCCACAAAATGTGGATCATGTTTGGCCTGATTTTTCTTAAGGTCAAAGGGGGTGGATTTTTGTTACATTTTGTCTCCAATTATTGATGTTATACCCGTATTTGTTTACCCGATCGTTTAAACGTATAATGTAGACGTTATATATCATACGTATGTTTTTAAATAACGAATGAACTTTAGATATTTTGAGTTGAAGTATTTTATCAAAATACTTATTAATGTGTTATAAAATATAACTTTAGTTTATTTCGATTGTTGCATGCGTTTCACGTATTTTTGGTCGCGTAGACATTATTTATACAATATGAAATACTTTTGAAATATTATCGAAATAATGTGTAATAAATAATGAGTTGTATTAAATAAAAATTCTATATTACTTAATACTTGTTTTCACCAACGCCGTATAGATAAATCGGAATTCGGTCGATTAAAAATGCACGATTAAATATAATCGCGTACTGATATATATATTCAACAATATATATTGATACATACAATTAGCCTAATACATAGAACTAATTACACGTATTTCTAAATGATTAGGAACTAAAAAAAAAACTAGTCCTAATTTTTACGGTTGTCACACATGCTTTCGTAGTAAACTTTTAACTGATCGAATCTAGTCTAACTTATATGATTGTGTACATGAACATGTTGCAAAATAAAAGTATAAATAGCATATATGAACATTAAAATCTAGACTAATAAGAAACATAAATACCATGAACCTTTACTATAATAATATGTCTATGTAAGACAATTGCCCATATAAATAGCAAAGACTAGCGAATTGAAGCACCTAGGGGAGGTACTAGAAATTTTCTCATGTGGGGGCAAAGTTTGAGAGTATACTAGTCTCGGATCTTGAGTTGGAGTTCATTTTTCTAGGTCATGATGCAGGAATGTAAGTAATTTCATCTTGAATACCATGCAAACCTTGAAAGAATTGAGAGTGATATTCATACTACATAATTTTGATAGAAATCACAACAAAGCTGAATAATTTTAATAATTTAGAAAATTAATAACTTTATCAAAACCAAAAGTCTAAGAGTTTTCGTTGTGTTGTCGTCACGAGTTTTTGTCTTTACACTAGGGGTGAGCACGAAAAATCGAAACCGATCCAAAAACCAAAATAACCGAGAAACCAAAATCGAAAAAACCGAACCGAATTAAAAACCGACTGTTTGGTTTTTGATTTACGCAAAACCGAAACCATCGGTTCGGTTTTTGGTTTTCACCTCAGAAACCGAATCGAACCAAAGTCTTTATATTATATATGTTACTTTCTATTTATATAAAAGTTATGTATTTAATATGTATATAAATTTAAATATGTTCAACTCTATAAATAAAACATATGAATATACCGAGTAATATGAAGCGTTTTGTTGTTATATTCGAAATACTTACTTATTACTACATTTGTAAAACTATTAGCTACATATCGTATATTGTATACGTTTAACATTAATTCATTGTTAGTAGTTTCCTTAATATAAAGTTTAATTTTAAGTTCAAGTTCATTCTTAACATAGATATATGTATATACAATGCATATTTTTATCAAATATATTTATAAAAACGCCAGAATGGATAAACCGAACCGAAACCGAACAAAACCGAAACCGAAAAAATCGAACGGTTATGGTTTTTGATTTTCCAAAAACCAAACTTACGGTTCGGTTTTTGGTTTTAGCCAAAAACCGAACCGACCCATGCTCACCCCTTAGTTTACACATTCCTAATTCGACGTTGTTAGAAAGTAATCAATAAACTTGTTTATTTAATTTCTATATGAAAAGAATAATAAAAAATGTCATTATACTAGATTTTATTTGCCTCTCGTGTCGCGAGGGGATAAACTCTAAAGTTAAGATTTTAATTATTGGTAAATTACATGTATTTGAGAATATATAATTAAATTGTTCATATATATTATGTTTTGTTCACAAATTGTCTTATGGTGTGATTTTTAGCTACATTAAATATACTAAAAACATAAGGATAATTATTGAAAATGTAAATCTGTTTATGTAATACCCCAAAAATTTAAAAGTATTATTGTGACAAATGAATAAATAATTGATATAAGTTGATAAGGTTGTAAGAAAAATAAAATGATAGCAATCGCAAATGGTTTTTAAGTTCCAGACAATAGATAGCAAAGGCAACCGACTTAATGTGTACGTATGGATATATACTCCCTTTCCTTCTCAATTATTGTACGTAAGGAAGCTGTGAGAAAGCTAGAACAAGTTACAAACAAAATCAATTCAACACTCTAATCATTAAACTTAATTCACACAAGTGCAGATTATCATCTTCTTCAATGTGTAAGTATGATTTCTTCTTTATTTGACCTATCCTCTTGAGTATAATGAGTTGTGATGAATTAGTGATATTAAAGCGTGGGGTTCATTTTTAAATTTTTTTTTTTGTAATGTGTCAAACGGTCTTTTTTTTAAAAAAAAAAAAAAACTTTTTTTTTTGAAACGGATTAAACTCGCGAAAGAAAAGGAAAAAGGAAAAGAAATGTAACATCCCAAAATTCAAAAGTAATATTGTGAATAACGTAATAGTAAATGTTTTAAGTTATTCTTACTCTAGGTGAAATAAAATAGTAATAACTGTGAGTCGGTTTTAAAGTTCCAGACAATGATAATCACGGGAATAAAATTTCTACATATTTATCTGTTATTACACACATATGCACGTATGATAGATGATACAAAAATATTCCAGGAACTTCCCAAAGAGAGTAAATTCGTGAAAACCCTAACCCTAAACAAAGAAATCGAATTTTAAACCTGAAATCGAAGCTAGGAACTCGAATTCAACAAGGATTAATCATCTACAACCTAAGGTAATCCTTGTTCTTGATTTAGTTTAACCTAGAATCTTAGTTTCTTTGAATTTTCATGGGAATTTATGAAATTAACTAATTTAATATGAAATAAAGTATGAAATACATTGAATTGATGATAGATAAGCTTTTTAGTGATTGAATTAACACTAGAATGAATTAAAGATCAAGAATCTTGAATTGTGTTCTTGAGGGTTTTGATGGGTTTGAATGACTAATGATTTCTATGTTGAATTTAAGCTATATTATGATGAATTAGTAATGTATAAGTGTTTAAATGATGAGGAGTAACATGAATTTGATCTAAAAATGGATTAATTGAATTTGGGATATATGATCAAAGTGGGTTTTGATCATATGAATATGAATTAGTGTTAATACACCTTAATTGGTGAAATATGATTAAAGGTTTTTGAAATATGATTGTAAGAATTGAAATATTGACACAAAGGATTAAGTAATTAAATTTATTATAACTATGATGATCTTTAGTGATGATTAAAATGAAATAATGAATTCAATGAATTAAGGATGAATCTTGAATTATAATATAAAATGATCATCTAAGGTGGTTATCCAAATAAGGAAATAATGAAATAAAGAAGTAGAAGTAATATGATTAATTTAATAAGAGTAAGGGATTTATATAGTTGATGTATTGATTATGATGAATTCTAGTTATTAAATGTGTTATTGTATCTATGTATTATATGCTAGGTGATCAAGAATGATGGATTTGCTATTTTAGAGAGAAATCATGTGTTTGCTTAAAAAGGCAAAGGTGAGTGATATGAGGACTACTTGAATAATGATTGTATGTTCCGGATTGCTTACGAGCAAGAGGTTCATACAATCGTTTGGAATATTGTTTGTCTCTTCTAGTTATTCTTATTGTTTGTTTCTTATAATTGTATCTCATGTGTGCTTCTATATTGTATCATGCTTCGTATCTTGAGAAATAAGGGTTGTTGACTATAATTGTGGATTGTTGTTAATAGTTGAGTTAATTGGAAATAGTATAGTATTATGTGGATGATTGAATTATGTGGATTATGTGAACTCGTAAGATAATGTGAATTAGGAGAATTATGTGAATTAGGAGGATTATGTGAATTGATAGGACTATGTGAATTAATTGGAATATATGGAGTTAGTATTATAGAAATTGAATATCACGAAATAAGTGCTTGGCACTACTTGGTATCTATTAAGCTTGGTACCCATATGGGATTAGTGCCATGCTTACTTGTATCTATTGGATCATGGATCCATACGAAATATTGTCGAATCTTTATTGTTGTGCAATAGTTTCTATTTAAAAGAAATAAGTAGTTATTGATAAATTGTATCTTGTTTGTGAATTATTTAATTAGTTGCTTGTATACTCACTAAGCTATATGCTTACTCGTATCAGTGGTTTTATGTTGTAGGTGTTGGTTCGGTTGAACCAATTGGATGAAAGGTGATTACAAGAAGTAAGTGTGGATTGAAACTTGTTGTGTCATTATACAAGTTTCATATTCTATTGAATTGTCGTTTTGTAATACCATTGTATAAATCGCCCAAAAGATTATGATTTGATATAATGTGTCATGGTTGTATTTATTTGAATATGTAAAAATCAAATGTGGATTTCAATGGAATAGATTGTAGAATATAAAATGGGACCAAATGTGATGGAATGATATTCCTAAGCATTATGAATTTATAAATTTGAAATATACAAGTTTTCTATAAAAAAAAAAAAAAAAATATCTATTGAAATATGGGCGTTTCAAGTTGGTATCAGAGCGATGGTTTAAGAGAGTTAAGTAATCCACAATAGGATTGCCTAAGCTTAAACCTATATGAATTACTTGAATTGTTATCCTAACTATGAGTAGTAATAGAATTTATTGAATTGATATGATTCCTTGTAACGAAATATTTGATGGTTAATAAGTGTAGAATTAATAATATAAGGTTTAATGAGGTCTAGAACCTTATGTAATAGGATTTGGAATTTCATGATTGGTTAAAATAGTAATTAGCCTAGTGTTAAAAAAAAAAAAAAAAAAAAAATGTATCTTTGACTTGAAAAAGTCAATCTGGAATATAAGGGTTTCAAGTTGGTTATTAGAAATATTATATAGTGATAAATGTATTAGATGTGGAAATAAGTGAGTATTGATCATAATTATAGTGAGGATTTTGATCAATGTGTCAAATATTGTATTTTGGTCTAAATAAGTGATCATGAAATTAAGAATTGTAATATATTGTTGAAATGAATTAAATTCAAGAGTCAATTAGTTGAATTGGGTTAGATTTCGTGAAAGTGTCCAAATGGACCCCCAAATGGGTCAAGGAGTCAAAACATGATAGAATGGGTGTATGAGAGGGATGATTATGCCCACAAGTCACAAATGGATATAGGAATATGTTGGCAAAAGACCAGAATCTAAAACCAAGTGGTTTGGAATATGAGTTGTCCACTAAATTGGTCCAAAATGACCATAATTTGGTGAGACGTCCGTTTTCTCGTAAAATGTGAATTTTGAAAAAGTGTAAAAATGGAAAGTTGCATTTTGACTATATGAAGGTGCCTGCGAAATTTCAGATTCTAACTCTTCACGGTTTGGGAGATATGTGCGTTTGAATTTCAGAAAATTGTAATAAAGTTGCAGGTCTGAAAATACATAGGAACGCGATCCAGGTGTGGGATCCGGATCGCGTTAGTATGTTGAATTTGGTTACAGAATATTTTGGTCTATGGAACGCGATCCCAGTAAATTTTTCCGGATCGCGTTTTCATGTGTATTTCGTTATCAGAATTTTTGTTCTTGGAAACGCGATCCCGCTTTGTTCTTCGGATCGCGTTTGAATGCTTAATTTGGTTACAGAACTACGGAACGCGATCCTGAACACGTTCCTGGATCGCGTTAGTAAGTAGAAAAAGTTTTTTTCGATGTTCGATGTAATATTTGACGTAGAAATTTCCGTAATAAAATTTCGGTGTCCGATTAAGACGAAATTTACAAGGTCACTCGGAAACGGCCCAACGATCAAAGCTCATCGCTTCGCCATGAGCCCTGTCAGTTTTCGGCACTTCGGGGTCATTTAGGGTCCGAAAATGACATTTTATTGTTTTTCGGACCTTATTTTGAATTTTTGACTTATGTTTCGAATTAGCCTTTTGTTTCTTTAAGTCTCAGGGATCATTCTGTTGAATAAATGTATCATTAGAGCCTGTTTTTACGATGTTATGCGAATTTTGAGTATTGATTGAATTAAACGAAATACAAAAATAATTGTATAAGTATTTAAGGAATAGTTGAAAACTTTAATCAATGATTAGGAAATATGGATTGCTTCCTTAGGAAGAATATGGAATATGTGAATTGATAAATATGTATTTGTTAGTATCATTGTATATTGTGAATTTTGTATCATGATATGCTTTTATTATGAATTGTGAATTTGAGTTTTTGTGTAGAGAATCTTTGTTACGAAATATTAATTATACGAAATATGTGCTAAGCACAATGGTATCTTATGGATTGTGAGTCTATTTGAGAGTTTAATCTCTACCTAAACTCAATTGTTGTATAATTTTGATTATAGGTGTAAGTGTGAAATAAATAATGTGAAATAATGATATGATTAATATATGACATCATTATGTGATTAGTTGCTAGGTGATTAGAAATATATGTGTTTAATTGACTGATGAATGAATCAGAAGATGAATTCATCAGAGACAAGTTGGATATATGTGATCAAAATGTTATCAAATATCTTGCTTGTTATGAATAATTGAATTAAGTGTTTTGTGGAAATTATATTAAGGCTGGATGATATAAATTAGCCTAAGAAGGAAGTGTGTATAACATAATCTAAAGACGTCTGGCCAACGTAGTTATATTATGCTATTCACATGGAATTGTTGAGGCTGCTGAAAATCAAAAGGATTTAATGTAATTTTAAAAAAAAAAAAGTAGAATTGGATTGTATTGGGTAAAGACATAAACATGTAAGCCTATGCCTTATAAATGAATATAGTATCAATATGATGTGAGTTCAGTATGGAATACAAAAATAGTAAACCACTAGACAATAGTCATGATGTGGTACCTATTATAGAAGAAATAGATGTTAGTCGAAATAAAATATGTGTTTGCTATATAATAGTATCTTATTATGAATTCTGTTATTAAAAGTAGAATGATGAATCTTAAGTGGGGGAGAATCTTAGTAAGTGACATGTAATAGGTTAACAGAAATAGAATTTGATTGCGAAATAACATAGTATAGAAATATAGTTAAGGAATTATGATTGATCATTGTTAACTGCGGTTAGCACTGATCCTGTATCAAAATTGTTCACGAAATATGATAATCTTGATAATCATACTTTGCTGACGTAGCTAGTATGATAATACGAAATATGTTGTTATTAGTACTCATGTTAGTGTAACTGGTGCTTACCTGTATTGTGTCTAGTATCTATATATGTATTGTGGTTTTTATAACCACTAATGTAATAATTATAAAGATATAAATAGTATGTGTTTCCCTTATATCGAGTGATTACGTGTTTCAAAATATCTATAGAACTAATAATAACAAATGACCCAGAAAAGTGGTCAGTATGAAATAGGATATATGCACAGTACATGTGCGTGGGTAAGAATAGAAGTATGCACATTCATTGAAATGTGAATGTGGAAAGAATTCAAAACCTGTATCTATATTATAAGTTACTCAAAGGGGTGACGTATGTTATGTGTATTAGTTATGATGAAATAATTGATATTATTACATATTGTACTTTGTACTAATAAGAGAAATAGAATTAAAAGCGCAGTTAGGTGTTTAGGATTTATGGAATTAATTGAAATATACCCTGGATATGTGCAAATTAATGAAATAAAACGTATATATATAAGAGAATTATTAAGCATACATATCTTGTGTCTATTTGGATAGAAATATATGCTTATGTATCTAAGAAATATGTATAATTTATCTGTATATAATGAAAGATTATTTATGTAATGTACGTATTAAGTTGTCTGGAACTAAGATGAAATATGAATCAAAGATATCTTGTGGGTAAGTGAGTGGTGTACATTCATGTTATGAATTCATTAATTGTTTAAAGTATCATATATGAAATAAACGCTTCCGCACCTGTAGAGAAAGTATCACTGCGATTCTATACGAGTGACATTCGTGAGGACACGAATGAAATAAGTGGGGGAGACTTGTAACATCCCAAAATCCAAAAGTAATATTGTGAATAACGTAATAGTAAATGTTTTAAGTTATTCTTACTCTAGGTGAAATAAAATAGTAATAACTGTGAGTCGGTTTTAAAGTTCCAGACAATGATAATCACGGGAATAAAATTTCTACATATTTATCTGTTATTACACACATATGCACGTATGATAGATGATACAAAAATATTCCAGGAACTTCCCAAAGAGAGTAAATTCGTGAAAACCCTAACCCTAAACAAAGAAATCGAATTTTAAACCTGAAATCGAAGCTAGGAACTCGAATTCAACAAGGATTAATCATCTACAACCTAAGGTAATCCTTGTTCTTGATTTAGTTTAACCTAGAATCTTAGTTTCTTTGAATTTTCATGGGAATTTATGAAATTAACTAATTTAATATGAAATAAAGTATGAAATACATTGAATTGATGATAGATAAGCTTTTTAGTGATTGAATTAACACTAGAATGAATTAAAGATCAAGAATCTTGAATTGTGTTCTTGAGGGTTTTGATGGGTTTGAATGACTAATGATTTCTATGTTGAATTTAAGCTATATTATGATGAATTAGTAATGTATAAGTGTTTAAATGATGAGGAGTAACATGAATTTGATCTAAAAATGGATTAATTGAATTTGGGATATATGATCAAAGTGGGTTTTGATCATATGAATATGAATTAGTGTTAATACACCTTAATTGGTGAAATATGATTAAAGGTTTTTGAAATATGATTGTAAGAATTGAAATATTGACACAAAGGATTAAGTAATTAAATTTATTATAACTATGATGATCTTTAGTGATGATTAAAATGAAATAATGAATTCAATGAATTAAGGATGAATCTTGAATTATAATATAAAATGATCATCTAAGGTGGTTATCCAAATAAGGAAATAATGAAATAAAGAAGTAGAAGTAATATGATTAATTTAATAAGAGTAAGGGATTTATATAGTTGATGTATTGATTATGATGAATTCTAGTTATTAAATGTGTTATTGTATCTATGTATTATATGCTAGGTGATCAAGAATGATGGATTTGCTATTTTAGAGAGAAATCATGTGTTTGCTTAAAAAGGCAAAGGTGAGTGATATGAGGACTACTTGAATAATGATTGTATGTTCCGGATTGCTTACGAGCAAGAGGTTCATACAATCGTTTGGAATATTGTTTGTCTCTTCTAGTTATTCTTATTGTTTGTTTCTTATAATTGTATCTCATGTGTGCTTCTATATTGTATCATGCTTCGTATCTTGAGAAATAAGGGTTGTTGACTATAATTGTGGATTGTTGTTAATAGTTGAGTTAATTGGAAATAGTATAGTATTATGTGGATGATTGAATTATGTGGATTATGTGAACTCGTAAGATAATGTGAATTAGGAGAATTATGTGAATTAGGAGGATTATGTGAATTGATAGGACTATGTGAATTAATTGGAATATATGGAGTTAGTATTATAGAAATTGAATATCACGAAATAAGTGCTTGGCACTACTTGGTATCTATTAAGCTTGGTACCCATATGGGATTAGTGCCATGCTTACTTGTATCTATTGGATCATGGATCCATACGAAATATTGTCGAATCTTTATTGTTGTGCAATAGTTTCTATTTAAAAGAAATAAGTAGTTATTGATAAATTGTATCTTGTTTGTGAATTATTTAATTAGTTGCTTGTATACTCACTAAGCTATATGCTTACTCGTATCAGTGGTTTTATGTTGTAGGTGTTGGTTCGGTTGAACCAATTGGATGAAAGGTGATTACAAGAAGTAAGTGTGGATTGAAACTTGTTGTGTCATTATACAAGTTTCATATTCTATTGAATTGTCGTTTTGTAATACCATTGTATAAATCGCCCAAAAGATTATGATTTGATATAATGTGTCATGGTTGTATTTATTTGAATATGTAAAAATCAAATGTGGATTTCAATGGAATAGATTGTAGAATATAAAATGGGACCAAATGTGATGGAATGATATTCCTAAGCATTATGAATTTATAAATTTGAAATATACAAGTTTTCTATAAAAAAAAAAAAAAAAATATCTATTGAAATATGGGCGTTTCAAGAAAATAGAGCGGGTCCCACCCTGAACGCACGTTTCGTCCCCGTTCTCCCACCCTGAACGCCGCCAGAACGCCGCGTTGCTGGCGTTCTGGCGTTCTCGAGCTCCAGAACGCGTGCCACGTTAGACCGTTACGAATGGTCTAAGTAGTAAGATATATGGCAGTAGCCATGAACAAAACCGGATTTTGGCCCTACCCGACCCGGACCCGAAACCCGAACCGGGTATTGGTCAACAAACAAGAAACCGGGTATTTGACCAACCAGACCCGGGTTTTTTTTCGGGTTCAACCGGTTTTTTCCAGGTTTTTTAGCGGGTTTTATACCAGTTTTCCAACCTGACCCAGTTTCAACCCGGTTTTGAATTTTAAAAACTCAACCCGGGTTCAAAAAACCCAATTTTTCTAATAACTGATTTTGGGTTTTTTGTTCACGCCTATATGGTAGTGATCAAAAGTGAAGTGCCTTTTTTGGGGAAGGGGAAGCGTTATTATTCATCATAAAGCATCTTACAATTATCAGTCAAAACGTCAACAAAAAATTAATTTTAGTGGCAAATAGTAATCAAAATCAATGCTATACAGAATTTTTTTACCGAAAATGAATTTAATTTTTAAGTCATAACATTAGTTATGAATGTTAAAACTTCATATTATTTGAAAAATATTTTTATTGTTAACATTCATCACAATGAATGTTAACTAACATTCACCGCGATGAATATCAACTAATTTGCATCTAATATTCGTAAATCAATGTTAACTTGTAAAAAGAATTTATCAATGAAGGTTAACATTCATAACATCAATTCTGATTAACATTTACTAAATTTCAGTTTGCTTTTTTGAGATTTATATAGGTGAAGATAATATGTTTCCTAAGAAATACTAACGCTTCCATCCTTCCCTTAAAAAATGTACTTTCATCTAGAGAACCCCAATATATATATATAGGATCCGGTTCAATTGAGAACCAAAAAAATGGCGAAAACCGTGAAAACTACTAGATTGCATATTTGTTCACATGCGATTAACTTGATTCACATGTGAAGATTGATTTAGGTTAGATTGGGAAAAAAATTTTGAAAATTATGTCTTAAAACACGTTTTACCTAATTTGTTCATATTATCGTTCATATGTGAACATAAATTTGATTTTTTGCGTTTTTCGCTATAATTTTAGGATTTTTTTCAAATTTTTTTCTTCCCAATCTAACCTAAATCAATATTCACATGTGAATCAAGTTAATCGCATGTGAACAAACATACAGTCTTGTAGTTCTCACGGTTCTCGTCATTTTTTTAATTCTCAATTGAGCCGGATCCATATTGGGGTTCAAATAAGAACCAACCCCACCATGAGAACCAACTTAAGTTGTTATATATATAATAAGGGTGAGATGAATCATACACAAGAAATAATGAAAGATGGATAGCATTAGCAGCCAGGCTAGGAGTGACCGTGACATAAAAAAAAGGTTATTGGAGGGAACCTTTAACCCCGGATCCGTAGATCCACGGAGCCCCACCCGCAAGAGGCAACCCGTCCGGCTAAACACCTGGCCCCAGTGACCCCACACACGGAGCATAGGATTTTTTGTACTCCCAGAGGCTTGAACCCGGGTGGGGCGTGGAGATTTGCGGCGGCGGTACCACTGAGGCAAAGCCCCATTGGTGACGTGACATAAAGTTGCTGCGAATTAAGATCAAATCAAATGGGTTATGCAAGTATGTAACTATGTATAATATACTAAACGTCTATCCATATTTCTTAATTTTCTCTAGATCATATAACAATAACATGATGGAATATATCGAAGCTTGTTACTAGTTGCACTTTGTCAAACCAAAATTTGCATAGGGACATAAGGTCCATTCTCCAGCTGCTTGTAATTGATTGCTGACCCTACTCACATTAATCCTTTCCACCACCATCTTTCAACATACATTTCGTTCCTTGCCAACTCAATCACCCTGTCACAAACCATGCCACGTTTCGTAATTCATCTTCATAATTTCTTTCTTGTCCTCCTTATCAATTGGCACGTCACATCGACCATATAAAATTAATAATAACACAAAATGAAAATGAAAATGAAAATATATGTCCATACCTCATTAATCATCTCTCTCTTCCTTTTCAAACCTTCCTTCACTTTGTGTGTTTTCTGGTCTCTTTTCCTCTTTTCTGTGTGCTTCTTTTGAACTGATCTGCCTACCAATGAGGGTTGTTCCTTGAGTGCAAAACTTTTTGCAACGTGTCCCAAGTGAAGCTTCTTCACCATGAATATACTCTTCAGCTCCCCACGATGAGCACTGTACGCACGCACCCACGAACAGAATGCATTCTGTGCTAGCTTCTTCAACTTTGCCTAATAAATGAATTTTATCATACATGTCAAACAATACAATACCATATGACCGAGACCAAAATAATATTACACATGATGCGGATGTTCATTCTACCGAAAAAAAAATCTTGCTGTCATGAAATTTTACCTCAGTGAAGATGAAGGATTCAAGTGACTTCTGGAGAGAAAGTACCCATGGATGCATCTCTATTGAAACAAACTTTTTGGCATGATGTTTCAGACCATGTAATGGGAAACTGTCCAAAAGTTTGACAAGTGGGCATTCAGTTAACATCACACCATGTTTCTTAAGTTCTTCCAGGTAATCAGCTTCAATGGGTTGCAGAAATAACAAAGAATCTCCCCTTTCACCCAAACGGGCAGTTCTTCCAACCCTGTACATCCCACAGATTTTATTTGGTCTTTTAGTCACAACTAATTTCTGTCCGTTTATCAATATACGATCATGATCATAGTAACGCATGTAACTGAACATGCATATATACCTGTGGACATATTCAGTTGCCTCCCCAGGGGAATCATACTGTATAATGCATTGAACTTTTGGAAAGTCTAAGCCTCTAGCAGAAACATCAGTGGACAGCAGAAGAGCTGATTTTTCAGTTTTAAAAGCATTAAAAGTTTTCACTCGATCCTCATGCTTCATGTTTCCATGTAACCTCAATGTGTTACATTTCACAAACAGCTCCCTCATTTCCGCATCTGATTTCAACTTTGATAGTCCGCGGAATTGACTAATGAGTGCATGATGAAAATCTACAGCATCACATGTCGAGAAGAATACCACAATCTGACACCATAACAGACAACTTATTCTTTGTAAATCATTTAACTGCTAGCCTCACAGCAAAATTATCATGGTCAATTGGAGAAAAATTATATTCTAAGTTGATGTGCATTAGAATACACTAACCCCTTTCTGTATCTGTCTTATTTTGACTTCAATGTCAAAGTTGCATTTAACATTTTTTAAAATAATTATTACTCTGAAATTCTGACACCAAATATGTTTGTTATCATTATATTTATCATATTATTTGATTTAGATCCTCAAAAATTAATAGACCCGTACTAATCTTAATATTTAAAATTATTTGTTTGATATAGAATTATAAATCATCAAAGACAACTAATATAGAATAGATGGAGCAACTCGCCATCCCTGAAGAAGTTCATCGCACATTTTGGAAAAGAAAAACAAAAAGTGATACAAGAAATTTCCTAAGACACTAGCGAATAATTAGTGGGTAGAAGTCTAGAAGAGACATTAGGCATTTCCTGGAAACATTACCAAAAGAAGGAAATTAGAAAATGTTGGTTCACCTAACGAATATATCTGGAATATTACACACACATATACCACATGCATAAACACAACATCAGTAAGTCTTTTTAGAGAAGTTGAGCTAAAGGTGGCTTGATATTGATAAGGAAGCAAACAGGATTGTTAGTATTATCACGTTAACGGACGACTTTACCTTTTGAGATGCTTCTCCGGTGAACAGGTTCTTTAGAACAGAAAGAAGCACCGCAAGACGGGAACCACAAGGCACTGGAGTACAGCATGAGACATAAAAAAGATATGAAAACAATATCAAAGAAAATAATGAAACTATTTATCATTTTTTTTTATAATTACCCTTAACATATCTCTGATTCAGTTGAGCTGGAAGCTTATATTCCCCATTCGATGTAATCATAACTTTCCCAGAATTCTCTAATTCTTCAGTTGCATTATCAAACATAGTAACTTGCTTATTGTGCTGTTGTATCTTCTTATCATCAAGACCAATCATGACTGGATTGTCCAAACTAATATTTGCAAGATGATTGACCTTTTCATTTAAGGTAGCTGACAAGAGCAAATTTTGCCTCGCAAATACAGGATCTTTGCGTTTAGACATATCCGGCCTTGAACCCAAAATATCAAGTATCTCTTCTATCTCTTTACCAAATCCTAGTTCCAGTATCCTGTTACAGAACACATTAAATGTCTAGTGATAAAGGGATAAAGAGAAAACCAAAAAAGTAGAAATCAAAAAGCATAAGTCTGCGTATAGGAGATTGCAATTTGCAAGCAAAACCTGTCTGCCTCGTCAAATATTATCCAGCGCAAATTCTTATGTACAAAAGACGATGTGTGCTTTAAATGATCCAACAGACGTCCCGGAGTCGCAACAAGAACAGATATTCCTATTACACCAATGGTCAGGAGTTGCAAAAGACAAAATGCCTAATGGCTACAATAGAAGACGTGTTTTAGGTTAATGGCATTACTTGGGTTGTGACATATAGTTTGTACCTTTTCGCAACCTGGCTTTCTCTTTTGACCTGTTCTCCCCACCCATGATATAACCAGGAACAATCCAATGGAAGCGATGTAATAGCTTCTGTAAATTTTCATATACCTGCATGCATAGCTCATGCGTTGGTACAAGAACCAGCGCTATGAAATAGTTTTTTATATAAAGTTAGCACCTATTAACAAATGAATATCTAGGTGTTGGGAAGTAAGAAAAGAAAATTACCAAAAGTACCATCAGAGCGCTGAATTCTAGGATCGCACTTTTGCAACTGATGAATGACAGGAGCCAGGTAAGTTACAGTTTTTCCGGTGCCTGTAGCCGCATTAACAAGCCTATGAAGACGATGAATCGCTTAGTAATAATATAAGATGAGAAGGCTTTTACTAGAAATGATGACAAGATAAGTACACATGTCTTCGGGAGAGAATAACTGGAATAGCTTGTGCTTGAATTAACGTTGGAGCTTCAAATCCCATTCTATCTGGTGAATGCAGGCAGGTAAAACTCATTGTAAACTAACTAAAAATGTCAATCGTCACCGATTACTATCCTAACTGTTTGGAATATGCAAGTCGACTATATTTATTTATATTATATAATAAAAATAAATAAACAACCAATACAAAACGAATTGAAATATGGATAGCCTTATTTAATAATTAATAATAAATAATAATAATAATAATCATGAATTAAATTAAAGAAAGATGGGTATGAGGGAGGGTACCTCGCAGCTGGTCACATAATGCAGGATGAAGACCAAGACTCGAGAAATCACAAGAAGCAAAGATTTCTTTGTCTGATTCTCCTCCTCCATTATTATTACTACTCTTCTGCTTTTTATTTACTTCATCCTCCATTTCTCACCTGTCCTGTCCTCTCGCTGCTACTAGTTAAACCCTGTACTAATCTGACTAGGGTTAGGGTTTATACCATTTTTCCCAAACATGTAGAGATTACTGATTTTCGTTTCTTCTTTCTAATATGTAAATGTACTTACTAACCCACTTGTTTTTATTCAGTTACATTTTCTATCCTCTCAAACTTTGAATATTACATTACTACCCCCATACTTTCTAATATTGCTATTGTTAGCGCATACATTTAGCAGAAAGGCTAAATGGAGGAGTACTATTACATGAATAGTGCGCATTGTTGTAAAAGTAAAGTACAATAAATAAAGAAACAAGACAGAGAGAAAAGATGATAGAGAAAAATTGTATTATTCATCTCATTAAGAGGTATATATTTATAGTACAAAGATGGATTATCCTCCAAGAAACAATCTCCTAATTATACTCAAAGATCTCTAATCAGTATTATAATAGGATATGGACATCCATTCCATATATATTCATAACACTCCCCCATGGATGTCCATTGTATAAAGAGTATGCCTCATTAAAACCTTACTAGATAAAACCCGAAGGGAAAAAAATCTAGTGAAGGAAAAAGAGAACATAATTCTTTCAATACGCTCGTGGATGTTGCCTTGTTAAAAACCTTGCTAGAAAAACCCAGTGGGACAAAATCATAGTCAAGGGAAAAAGAGTGCAACACGTATTTTCCCCCCTGATGAGAACATCACTTGATCTCATCACTTGTACAAACTTGTTGACGGCTAATATAATATCATCTCATTTTACTCTTTATTAAATATTACATTACTACCCCCATAATATCATCTCATTAAATATTTTCTCCCCCTGAAGAGTGCAACGGGTTCGGGTCGAAACGGGTCAGATTTTTCAAACGGGCCGAACGGGTTGGGTCAAATCCGGGTTGGGTCGGGTCGGGTCGAGACCCATTTTTAGAAGGAAAAAAAAAACAAGAACTCAATTTTTTAGAAAGTGCAAAATATCATTACCAAATAACCAAATAAAAAGCAATTCCATGGCTAATGTCAAAACCAATCTACAAAATCCATAATAATGTATCAAAAAAGAAGCAACATCATCATAATAATCCAAGGTTTACAAAAACCAACCACAAAATCCATGAAGTAAATTGCTTAAAACAAAAACATATTAATTGACATGCTAGCAAGTAACAAAAACTATGCATACAGGACATGAGAAAACATGCTGCTAAAACGCCTTTAAACAGTTGGTAGTATACTGGTATCTATTGGATTCGAACCTACTAGCCTACAACAATGAATCCCATATGCTACACAATAATCGAAACATGTAACCTAAGACCTACTGAACTAACATGCCACTTCCAAGTACAAACGATTTCAATTTATCAGCAAAAAAAAAGTCAAGAGACAACATACCAAAAGGTTGGTTTGTGGCCTATCAGTATTTGATGGGTTGGTCAAAACTCAAAACCCACCAACCACTAGGTCTCATGTTCGAATCTTGCAAGACATGCCAAAAATAACCAAGTATGCAATAAGCCAATAATGAACAATATATTTTAGTTTACACAAACAGCAGTAGTATGTAAGATCTAGTGCAGTCCACCTAAAGCCCCTGGCTCATAAAACTTACAATCATAATGCAGATACAACCTCTCATCGTACTGAAACAGAGTGCCCAATCACGATTCACGGGTTAGTACCATTTTACATGAGTATGAAAATGAATATGACACAAATGACATGCAGCAAACAACTTCTTAGCCAAAGAACATTTCTTTTTACTACAATGCTAACCACGATTAACCATGTCGCCAAACATATTGAGCTTTAATCGCACCAAAGTCAACTTCTAGATACTGTATGATTCAATTAGAATATTAGATTGAAGTAAATTCCAAATAAGCATTCTTTATTCGATTTATTTCAGTAAACCAAAAACATTCATAACAAAAACTTTATATATGAACACAAATGAGTCACTGAGTAACTATAAGAAGCAATTCCAAATTAAAAACCTAAACTCAATTAAAACCCCTAATCAAACCTTTATGTTGTATCTCCTACGACTAGATCAGAGTACTAGACAACCTTCATTCTTGAAAGAGTTAAATGCAAATAGTGTGATGATCAAACGGCTCAAAATCACAATTGGGAACACACTTTATCTACAAAGTTTAGGTAAACCCTAGAGTAGCAATATGCATAATTGATCAATTTTATAGAAATGAAGCCTACCTGTTGAATCTGTGATGAGAAAATCGAAAAAGATGGAGTTCGCTCACAGCTTCGTACGTTTTTTTTCTCTTCGTTGCCGTCGATTTCACGTTGAAGACCCGTTCGACCCGTACATATGACCTGTTGGACCCATCTTTATGTATTGGGCTTCAGGGAAATACAAATTGGACCCATTCTTTTTTTATAATGTTTACAAGGCAAATGGACCCAACAGGTTGGAGGAATTACCCATTGGACCTGATTTAAAAGTATTGGATCTGGATTGTCATGTCTATATAGAGGTGCGAAAAAATCGTTTTTTCAGTTTTCGGTTTTTTAAAAACCGGCTTTGAAAAAACCGGTTTTTTATCGGTTTCGATTTGTCGGGTTTTTCAGAATTGGTTTTTTTCGGTTTTAAATGTTCGGAATCGGTTTTTTCGATTTTAGACCGGTTTTTGTAACATCCCCGTTCCGATAACGAAATGGAATGTCACATTTATTGTTAACAAGTCACTCTACTTACACCTATTTTTTATCTGGCGTGACATGAAAGGGTCTAGAGTATCATGTACACGAAATCTTGGTGAAACCTGTAACACCTGCTAAATTAGGATAATTAATTTTGCCTAATTACTTGTAACTAGTTGTAATTAGTATGTAATAGGACTAATTGCAGACTCTATTTGTATATATATAAGGTGAATTATATATATATGTGTGTACATACGCGATTTGGATTAATCGTACGAATTAACCGGACGGAGTCCGACACAGTTACTTGGACGTTGGTGACAGAAACTTACCTAAATAATGAGAACGTATTTTATTATATAAAATACACAGCGAACAAACATTATTTATAATACCGCGACGACAATTTAAATAATTTAACGTATATGTATTAAACGCGAGTTAAGAATTTTAATACTTCGACAAATGTTTTTATAATTAATTTCAAGGTATTTCATTAAAACATTTCCCGTCACCTTTTAAAAATATAACTGCTTGATAACGTTTAAACGACGGGGGAAACGAACACCGCACGGAGCGGAAACGCGGGCGAAATTGGGGGCTTAACCTCCCAATTTCCACCTCCTTCTTTCATTTAATTCTTCTTCCCTTTCTCTTTCTTCTCTCTTTCCTCTCAACTTCATCCTCACCACCAACTCCACATTTCTCACTAATTCACAAAATACTACCACTAAACGCACGCGAAACATACTACCCTTTTGGAAGAAAACGACCACCACATCACGATCTATCACGCTATCTTTCCGGATTTTCATTTCGGCATTTCGTAAGTTTCCGACAAAACCCGAAACTCTCCGTTTTTACTCATTTTTACGTTTTTATAGTTTATATATGCTTAAAATGTCCAAAAATGGGTTGGGTAAAAGATTTGGACCGAACGGAAGCTTTTCGACCGATTTTCCGGCCACCAAATTCCGATCAGACCGCTACGTCGCAGAGACGCTGGACTATCTGCGACGTAGCTCAAAACGTCGCATTATGTGGCCAACGTCGCGGCCTACGTCGCACAAAAATCCCAACGTCGCACTAGCGACGCAGCCTATTACGTCGCATTAACTTGCGGACGTCGCACATAGCGACGTAGACTTTTACGTCGCAAACCGAACCTACGTCGCATTGATTTGCGAAGGTCGCATCATGCGACGTACCTCCCTACGTCGCACCCTACGTCGCATGCTACGTCGCATGCTACGTCGCACAAACCAGAACCTTGAAAAGTCAGATTTTACTAAGTGTCGAACTTACACAATTTCAAATACTTATGTCATACGACTTAACAAACGTCATAGAACATACTTTCAATTACAATTACACTAAATTGCGTTATAAATGATAACGCTTTGAATCATTATTACAAACCGTCACCAACGGGCCATATTTGTTTTCAAACTACAAACGGATTACTAAACAAACACTTGGACATAATGAGTTGTGTAAACAACTAGCCTAGATGGTCTTGCGAGACATCTACTTACTTAACTTTATATGTTTAGGCATTTGAAGGTTACGGGTTCGGAGAACCTACAGTTGATATTACTTACTCGTTTATTGATATAAACGTACTTGCAAAGACTCAGGTGAGTCTTACGGCCCCACTTTTACTGTTTTATCTTATTGGGGGAGATACATGCTACTACTTTTTCCTTGAACACAAGTACTAAACTGTTTACTATATCAAACGAAATTGCATGAGTTTACTTACAAACAGAAGTCTCTCCATCATACATCGTTAGTTATGGACTTAAGCGCGAACAGTAGTTAATGGATCCATTAGGGAAATGACCCTCCCCACCCGGGGCAGTAGCGCTGCCACGTACCGATTTACACGTATAAACGGGTGACAACTTATTCGTTACTGATGCTTGCTCACTTACGAGCATGTCACGGGAGCAAACATATTATTACGGGTTAAGCTTCGATTATGAGCCTCATGGCAACGGTATAAACTTATTTATTTACATTTGCTGGATTGCGAATACTGATTTTACGATTGCTGGATTGCAATGGCTGATTTTACGCCTACGGGCACTACTAATGAAATCTCGTGTTCAAAGCCGATATTATTTACAAACCTGTGAGATTCATCAACCTTTTTGGTTGACACTTTTTAGCATGTTTTCTCAGGTAACCGGATGGAGTAGGATTACTCCAGGATTTTAGCTAGAGTCGCATGATTTCAACACAACTGCATTAACGGAGATTCTTAGCATTATCTTTTGTAGATTACGATTATGTAATAGAATCTCCCGCTATACGCGTGGACTCTAGGGGAAACTACATTTTGTATACGAAAACACTAAGTTTTCAAACATTATATCTATGGAATGTAACTAATTTACAAAACGTCTCATTTAGAGGTCGTTTGCTGTATATCTTGTGCTTTGTATATTGATTAGTAACACCCATGTATGCTTCCGCAAAACAGTGAATTTCGGGGGTGTTACAGATTGGTATCAGAGCCTAAGGTTATAGTGAACTAGGTTGCATTTAGTGGGCCTAGACTATGACCATTAGGCAGTATTTCCTTATTAGGCATGATTGGTTCAGGAATTACATCATACGACTTTAATTTAACATAGCCTGATCAACTATGTACAATTAAGGAAAGATGATGTGAGGTCTGAAATGGTTATGTCGAACAGGAATACGTTAGTAGACTCTGACCACGAGAGAACCGAGACTCTTACTTGTTATGTGCTAGACATACGCTAGGCTATTATGTGATATACGAGTATATACATACATAGGCCTCACTCGCTGACTATACTACTAGGCTATTATATATATGAATAGGCCTCGCACGTAAACACACTCGCTATAAAGATAGCCGACGTTTCTCTGGTGACACTTACGAATTTCTCTCAGCGGTTTGCACCGACCATGACCGACTTGATTTCAGTCACACCACCTTGTGGCGTACTCTAATGATTTTATGAAAATCACATCTAACACCCGGAAACAACGTACTTCCAAGGACTAAGATCCTCTCTCTGTCATTTCTATAGAACTCAAAGCCACGAATTCCCAAATGGACGACCACATGTCTGATAGTGACCAAGTCCACGAGGAACAAATCCAGTATACGTATCTCGATGAGGACATCGTACCAGAAGAAGAAATCATGCTGGAGGGAAACGAAATTCAGAATTTCGGAATGACTGGCATCGATATTGAAGAATATGAAAGAGTGCGAGATCAGGCCGTGGGACTAGACGGCCGAAATTGGGCACTTAAGCGTAAGTGCATAGACTATGAACAAAGATTGAGAATCTCAAACCGATCTGTCCCTACACGAATCAAAGATAAGATCCGTTACTGGAAGAAAGTGGCCACCAACCTAACCCGTAGGACCAAAACATGGATCAAACGTTTGGGCAGGAAATCAACGGAGGAGACTAAGTACCGCTCCACGACTCAAAGATACAGGGACATGCTCGAGGCACGCTACCACCCACACGACCTGAACCTGGAATCGGAAGACGAATCCGAAGGCCAGGAACCCTAACTAAGAATGAACCAACCGACTAGCAGAAACTGTGGACCGCCTTGGCACGCTATGGAACAAATTAATCTACATTAAGAATAGTGTAGTTTTTGTCTTGTAATCTACCTCGTAATCTAGGGACTATCTAGCACTACTCTATAAACTAGTCGGATGTAACCATTCCCGACACCTTTTGTAATATCTCTGTAAGATGTAACTTTTGAACTCACTTTATCTATCAGATATCCTTTGTTATCTCAACTCACATTAATTGTCATTTTCCATGTTGATGTTATGTATTACTGCTTTTATACATGTACATCTGTGACAATTACCAGCTCATACAAAATCTCATGTATCTTCATTTCTTTTATTGAAGAATCATGCCGCCAAAGACACGACCGTACACCGATGCCCAGATCACCTCCCTTATAACCCAGGCTGTTACTGAAGCCTTGGCTCGGAATACTCCACCAAATTCCTCGAGAAACAGCGATGCCGCTGAAACCACTACTGCTAAACCTTGTTCTTACAAGGACTTCCAGAACTGCAAACCTCTAAACTTTGCAGGTACCGAGGGAGCTATCGGTCTAGTACGCTGGATCGAGAAAGTTGAGTCTGTATTTCTTATCTGCAACTGCGCGGAGGGAGATAAGGTTAAGTTCTCCGTTAGTACTTTTACTGACACCGCACTCACCTGGTGGAACACTTATGCCCAGACTGTGAGTGTTGCTACTGCTTACCAACTCCCGTGGGAGGAGTTGAAGAAGATGTTGAGGGGCGAGTATTGCCCCAGGGATGAATTGAAACAACTAGAAGTGGAATTTTGGAACCATAAGATGCAAGGTAATGATATCACCGGCTACACCAACCGTTTCCACCAACTGGCACTTCTGTGCCCAACCATGGTCGATCCTGAGTACAAGAGGATCGAGAAATTCGTTGATGGTCTTCCTGAAAGACTCCAAGACCTGGTAACTTCTTCCAAACCGGGTACTATTCAGAGCGCCATCCGTATGGCCCATGAACTAACGGCAAATTCTGTCCGCCGTGGTACAACTTCAACCCCATCTGCAAACAACAAACGCAAGTGGGAAGGTAACCCCAACTCATCCAACCAAACCTCCAACAAAAAGCCTGAGTACATTAAGGCTTATTCATCTGGAACTTCGGAGAAGAAAGGGTACAGCGGGAGCAGACCCTACTGTCCCAAATGCAACCGCCACCATGACGGTTCTTGCCCTTGCTCCAACTGCAAGCGGTTCGGGCATCTAGCCAAGGATTGTCGAACCAACATTCCCACCCCCAACACTAATGCACCAAAGGCCTGCTTTGGGTGCGGAAATACAGGGCATTTCAAGAAAGATTGCCCAAAGCTGAAAAACAACAACAACCCTGCTCGCGGCAGATCATTCGTTATCAAGGCTGGGGAAGCCAGACAAGACCCGAACGTCGTGACGGGTACGTTCCTTCTCAACGACCTTACCGCTTCTGTGTTATTTGATACCGGTGCCGATAGAAGCTTCATTTCTGAGAAATTTAGCCCTTTACTTGATATTACTCCCACTGCCTTAGATGCTAAATACATTGTAGAATTAGCTAACGGCAAACTGATTGAAACTGATAGCATCATACATAACTGTACACTTAACCTCACGAACGAAACGTTTCCCATTGATTTAATCCCTGTCGAGATCGGCAGCTTCGATATTATTGTCGGTATGGATTGGTTATCCAAGCACCGAGCTGAAATCATCTGTCATGACAAACTCGTTCGCATACCTCTTGTCTCCGGTGGAACCTTAGTCCTACAAGGGGAGACCGGTAGACGGAATCTGAATATTGTATCCTGTCTGAAAACGAGAAAATACCTACGAAAAGGGTACCAAGCCATCCTCGCACATGTAACGGAGAAGAAGTCGGAGGAGAAGCGACTTGAGGATGTTCCGATCGTGCGGGATTTTCCGGAAGTCTTTCCTGAAGACTTGCCCGGACTTCCGCCACCTAGACAAGTTGAATTTCAAATCGAACTTGTGCCCGGAGCTGCACCCGTGGCACGAGCCCCTTACCGTTTAGCACCATCCGAAATGCAGGAGTTGTCTAACCAACTACAGGAACTCCTGGACAGAGGATTCATTCGACCAAGTTCCTCGCCTTGGGGAGCTCCGGTCTTATTCGTGAAAAAGAAAGATGGGTCTTTCCGCATGTGTATTGACTACCGAGAGCTGAATAAGCTAACCATAAAGAATCGGTACCCACTTCCTAGAATCGATGACCTATTTGATCAACTCCAGGGATCGAGTGTTTACTCAAAGATTGATCTACGGTCGGGTTATCATCAACTCCGAGTCCGTGACAATGATATCCCAAAGACAGCCTTCCGAACTCGTTATGGGCATTACGAGTTCCAAGTGATGCCATTCGGTTTAACCAACGCACCGGCCGTATTCATGGACCTTATGAATCGGGTGTGCAAACCATATCTTGACAAATTCGTCATTGTGTTCATCGACGATATTCTGATTTACTCTCGCAATGAGCAGGAACATGCTCAACATCTGAAAACCATTCTAGGACTTCTGAAACACGAAGAGTTATATGCCAAATTCTCTAAGTGTGAGTTCTGGATTCGAACCGTTCAATTCCTCGGGCACGTGATTGACAGCCAAGGAATTCATGTTGATCCCGCCAAGATTGAAGCAATCAAGGGCTGGGAGTCACCGACCACTCCAACCGAAGTGAGACAATTCTTAGGTCTTGCTGGTTATTACCGCCGATTCATCGAAAACTTTTCAAGAATAGCTGTTCCACTAACCACACTGACTCAGAAAGATAAGAAGTTCGATTGGACTGATAAACAAGAGTCAGCCTTCCAGCTATTGAAAAACAAACTTTGCAGTGCACCAATCTTGTCCTTACCCGAGGGCACCGACGATTTCGTAGTTTACTGCGACGCCTCACACCAAGGACTTGGTTGTGTGTTGATGCAACGGGAAAAAGTCATTGCCTATGCCTCACGACAACTAAAAATTCACGAGAAAAACTATACGACCCACGACCTCGAGTTAGGTGCTGTGGTCTTCGCATTGAAAATCTGGAGACATTATCTCTACGGTACGAAAAGCACTATCTTTACCGATCACAAAAGTCTCCAACACATATTCGATCAGAAAGATCTAAACATGAGACAACGTCGCTGGGTTGAGTTACTTAGTGACTACGACTGCGAGATCAAATACCATCCGGGCAAGGCTAACGTAGTTGCCGATGCCTTAAGCCGAAAAGAACGAGTGAAACCCCTTCGAGTTCGAGCACTTTCTATGACAATTCATAACGAGCTTCCTGCTCAAATCCTTACCGCTCAACTTGAAGCCCTCAACGATGAAAACTTGAAAAATGAAGCCTTGCGAGGCTTGGATAAACAATTCGAAATCAAACCCGATGGAACTCGATACTTCTCTAACCGGGTGTGGTTACCCAAATTCGGAAACTTGCGAGATTTGGTGATGGCTGAAGCTCACAAATCTCGATACTCTATACATCCTGGATCTGACAAGATGTATCATGACGTCAAAGGGTTGTATTGGTGGCCTAACATGAAAGCTGACATCGCCTTGTACGTCAGTAAATGCCTAACCTGTTCCAAAGTTAAGACCGAACACCAAAGACCCTCTGGGTTGCTTCAACAACCTGAAATTCCTCAATGGAAATGGGAACAGATTTCCATGGACTTCATTACCAAACTACCGAAAACTTCGAGTGGTTGCGATACCATTTGGGTGATCGTGGACCGTCTCACGAAATCTGCTCATTTTCTGGCCATCAAGGAAACCGACAAGATGGAGCGTCTGACTCGCATCTATGTCAAAGAAATCATCTCGCGACACGGTGTACCTATCTCGATCATCTCGGATAGGGACAGCCGTTTTACTTCTAACTTTTGGCAATCGCTACAGAAATCTCTTGGTACTCGTCTGGATATGAGTACTGCTTATCACCCGCAAACCGATGGCCAAAGCGAGCGAACTATTCAAACACTGGAGGATATGCTACGAGCCTGCGTAGTCGACTTCGGTACTTCTTGGGAAAATCACTTACCGTTGTGTGAGTTTTCGTACAACAACAGTTACCATACCAGCATAAAGGCTGCACCCTTCGAGGCACTTTACGGACGTAAGTGCCGATCACCTGTCTGTTGGACTGAGTTAGGAGAATCCCAACTCACGGGTCCAGAAATCATTCAAGAAACTACTGAGAAAATCGTTGGTATTCAAAACCGGCTGAAAGCCGCACGTGACCGTCAGAAAAGCTATGCTGACGTGAGACGCAAACACCTTGAGTTCCAGGTAGGAGACAAGGTACTTCTCAAAGTGGCACCGTGGAAAGGTGTTATTCGATTCGGGAAACGAGGCAAACTAAATCCTAGATACATCGGACCATTCGAAATCCTTGAAAGGATTGGTCCAGTGGCATATCGCCTGCAACTTCCTGCTGAACTTAGCAGCGTACACAACACATTCCACATTTCTAACTTGAAGAAATGTCTGTCTGACGAGACGCTGATTATACCGCTCGACGAAATTCAAATCGATGATAAACTTCATTTCGTCGAGAAACCTATGGAAATCATGGACCGTGAGGTCAAGCAATTGAAACAGAGTCGTATTCCCATAGTAAAAGTCAGGTGGAATTCTAGGCGCGGCCCTGAGTTCACCTGGGAACGGGAAGACCAAATGCGACAGAAATACCCACATCTCTTCCCAGACAACGCACCGTCCGTGCACTCAAGCTAATTTCGGGACGAAATTTCTTTAACAAGGGGAGAATGTAACACCTGCTAAATTAGGATAATTAATTTTGCCTAATTACTTGTAACTAGTTGTAATTAGTATGTAATAGGACTAATTGCAGACTCTATTTGTATATATATAAGGTGAATTATATATATATGTGTGTACATACGCGATTTGGATTAATCGTACGAATTAACCGGACGGAGTCCGACACAGTTACTTGGACGTTGGTGACAGAAACTTACCTAAATAATGAGAACGTATTTTATTATATAAAATACACAGCGAACAAACATTATTTATAATACCGCGACGACAATTTAAATAATTTAACGTATATGTATTAAACGCGAGTTAAGAATTTTAATACTTCGACAAATGTTTTTATAATTAATTTCAAGGTATTTCATTAAAACATTTCCCGTCACCTTTTAAAAATATAACTGCTTGATAACGTTTAAACGACGGGGGAAACGAACACCGCACGGAGCGGAAACGCGGGCGAAATTGGGGCTTAACCTCCCAATTTCCACCTCCTTCTTTCATTTAATTCTTCTTCCCTTTCTCTTTCTTCTCTCTTTCCTCTCAACTTCATCCTCACCACCAACTCCACATTTCTCACTAATTCACAAAATACTACCACTAAACGCACGCGAAACATACTACCCTTTTGGAAGAAAACGACCACCACATCACGATCTATCACGCTATCTTTCCGGATTTTCATTTCGGCATTTCGTAAGTTTCCGACAAAACCCGAAACTCTCCGTTTTTACTCATTTTTACGTTTTTATAGTTTATATATGCTTAAAATGTCCAAAAATGGGTTGGGTAAAAGATTTGGACCGAACGGAAGCTTTTCGACCGATTTTCCGGCCACCAAATTCCGATCAGACCGCTACGTCGCAGAGACGCTGGACTATCTGCGACGTAGCTCAAAACGTCGCATTATGTGGCCAACGTCGCATTTAGCGACGTCGCGGCCTACGTCGCACAAAAATCCCAACGTCGCACTAGCGACGCAGCCTATTACGTCGCATTAACTTGCGGACGTCGCACATAGCGACGTAGACTTTTACGTCGCAAACCGAACCTACGTCGCATTGATTTGCGAAGGTCGCATCATGCGACGTACCTCCCTACGTCGCACCCTACGTCGCATGCTACGTCGCATGCTACGTCGCACAAACCAGAACCTTGAAAAGTCAGATTTTACTAAGTGTCGAACTTACACAATTTCAAATACTTATGTCATACGACTTAACAAACGTCATAGAACATACTTTCAATTACAATTACACTAAATTGCGTTATAAATGATAACGCTTTGAATCATTATTACAAACCGTCACCAACGGGCCATATTTGTTTTCAAACTACAAACGGATTACTAAACAAACACTTGGACATAATGAGTTGTGTAAACAACTAGCCTAGATGGTCTTGCGAGACATCTACTTACTTAACTTTATATGTTTAGGCATTTGAAGGTTACGGGTTCGGAGAACCTACAGTTGATATTACTTACTCGTTTATTGATATAAACGTACTTGCAAAGACTCAGGTGAGTCTTACGGCCCCACTTTTACTGTTTTATCTTATTGGGGGAGATACATGCTACTACTTTTTCCTTGAACACAAGTACTAAACTGTTTACTATACCAAACGAAATTGCATGAGTTTACTTACAAACAGAAGTCTCTCCATCATACATCGTTAGTTATGGACTTAAGCGCGAACAGTAGTTAATGGATCCATTAGGGAAATGACCCTCCCCACCCGGGGCAGTAGCGCTGCCACGTACCGATTTACACGTATAAACGGGTGACAACTTATTCGTTACTGATGCTTGCTCACTTACGAGCATGTCACGGGAGCAAACATATTATTACGGGTTAAGCTTCGATTATGAGCCTCATGGCAACGGTATAAACTTATTTATTTACATTTGCTGGATTGCGAATACTGATTTTACGATTGCTGGATTGCAATGGCTGATTTTACGCCTACGGGCACTACTAATGAAATCTCGTGTTCAAAGCCGATATTATTTACAAACCTGTGAGATTCACCAACCTTTTTGGTTGACACTTTTTAGCATGTTTTCTCAGGTAACCGGATGGAGTAGGATTACTCCAGGATTTTAGCTAGAGTCGCATGATTTCAACACAACTGCATTAACGGAGATTCTTAGCATTATCTTTTGTAGATTACGATTATGTAATAGAATCTCCCGCTATACGCGTGGACTCTAGGGGAAACTACATTTTGTATACGAAAACACTAAGTTTTCAAACATTATATCTATGGAATGTAACTAATTTACAAAACGTCTTATTTAGAGGTCGTTTGCTGTATATCTTGTGCTTTGTATATTGATTAGTAACACCCATGTATGCTTCCGCAAAACAGTGAATTTCGGGGGTGTTACAAAACCCTTTCGGGTATCATTCGAGTTATCTCTATTCTTTATATTATTCCACTTTACTTAATCTTTCTTTCTTTATTTTATTCTACGCCTTTGACACATATAAGGCCCCTATTTCGTGAATGTGTCCGAAGCATCATGCAATGTCTAGTGTACTCGCAATCATGGCACAAGTACAAACAACAACAAATGTACAAATCTTTATCGTAAGCAAGCACACACGACAATGAGTAGTAGTATGAATTTAACTATCGGGGTTAGTCTCTGGGAATGCACCCAACTTGGTCTCGAAGTCTATTGTATGCATCGTACTTACCGGTTGGCTTTTAAATTGTACGAACTTTCCAAAACGGGGGTATTGATGTATTTTGTTGACGTGTCACTGACGTGTCAAGCCATCCGCAAGCCAAGTGGCATCACCACTGAGCGACACCTCAGCAAAATACATCAATACCCCCGTTTTTGAAAGTTCATACAATTAAAAAGCCAACCGGTAAGTAGGATGCATACAATAGACTTCGAGGCCAAGTTGGGTGCATTCCCAGAGACTAATCCCTTTAACTATCCATTGATATCCCGACCCACATTCAATAATATCATCCCCATATAACAACCCGAGTGCAATGACTTTGGTCGAACCTTTAAATCGCTAATTATGTTATGTTGTAAAACACTTTAGTAGTATTCAAAAGTGTAGTCATTTAATTATGCACCCGGTTTTCGCAAACATTATCTTACCTCAATTTGAATACCAAATAAATATAATGTATCCTTCTCAAGAGCTTTGATCACCTATACAATAATTAAAATGTAATGGAACTATTGTTAAAACTTTGATCATATATATATAGGTATAGGTATATGTGCAAGTACATAATACTATTATACATGATCATGAGATTATTTCACATCCTCTTGAAACCACCGTCCCATGATTGTAAATAAAGGTCCTATTATATTGGTGGTTTAATTAATTAGCAGCTCATATGTCATTAAGTAATGTAAATCGAAATCCTTTCGTATGTATGCAGACTGGAAAGTAGTATTACTAGCATTAATTAAGTCAGCAATATATAAATGGCTTTCTACATTTTTTTTGTATGTATATGAGTAACGTTACTGCATAAGAGCCAGTAAGGCCAGTGAATTTTCTGGACATTTTAACTAATGCATGAGTAAGGCTACACTACCGGCCTCTACTCCTAACCCATACTTTTATTCGCAAATCATCTTCCTGCATGCGTATCTTTTCTTTCTTTTCTTTCTTTCTGTATCCTACTTGCAATCCAATAACTCATGGCTAATTACTTTCTAAGTACAATAATAAACTTAATTGCTTTCATTAATTCAAGAATATAACTTTCATGAGGATTCAGTTTGCGTTAATATTAATAAACCCAAACCCACCATATATATATATCTATATGTATGCATTAGAATTAATAGAACACAGACTAGTAGATCAATTCATTACCTCAAGTATGCTTCAATCGTTGGCACTAACGAGTTTAGGATTCAAGTATTTAATCACCACGAAAACTAAGCACTCTTTGTTTTGGATTCAAGAAATTAGTGAAAACCTAGTTTATTTGGAACTTCCCTCTCTTTTGGGTCACAAATAATCGCAGGAAAATATGAGGGAGGTAGGGTTTCTCTAACTCTTCTAATTAAGGAGGCGATTCGTACACCGCCTGTTTTTAGCCGTACATCACTAAATATGCTTTAAGGTGTTAAATTGTACAACACTGTAAAGCACATTTGGTGGTGTGCAGCTAAAAACATGCGGCGTACGAATCATTGCCCTTCTAATTACCCTAAATTTAATCATAATAGTCCCTCAAGTTTCTAAAGTATTCATCTAGCTAAAAGCCTACAACCTTTTAACAATCTAAGTCTGAGTCTTACATTATAAGTAACTCATAATATACCAATATATTCTTAAATCTTAAATACATTATTAAAAATAATTTTAGGACTCTATGAACTTAATTATATGAGTATGTATGTATAATAAACTTTACGGACTTAAGTAAAAAAAGTTAACCACCATGAAGAACTCTTCCTCCTCATCTAAGTATATCTACGAATATCCTAAAGGGGTAAGTGCACGAAAATGTAATGAACTATGCTCTGACATTCATTGTATGTAACGAACTATTCTGACATTCATTGTATGTAACGAACTTGCTAATTTCCTCCATTGTATGTAACGAACTAGTATTTTCCTTGATTTTTCCAAGTGTTGATTATGTAGGGCGACACGTGGCGTTCTTAGGACCGTTGATCTGCCCAAAATACAAGTTCGTTACATACAATGAAGGAAATTAGAAGTTCGTTACATACAATGAATGTCAGAGTAGTTCGTTACATACAATGAATGTCAGAGCATAGTTCATTACATTTTCGCGTACTTACCCCTATCCTAAATTCTGCAAGTTCAAAATTGAGGCCCAAACTTACTAATTTTCAAAAATCATAATTCCCCCAAATTCATGACCGCCGTTGGTTCGCAACCTACACACCACTATTAGTGCCATAGTTAGCGGACTTTGGAGTGTTAAAAATCTGCTGACTTTTTCATACCGACTTACTACTTAACGTCACTAAACGCATCCCACATGTCGCTAAAGGTGTCTATAAACAGCTTTTTTTAGTAGTGGTATGCAGTGTAAAGAAAATAGGAATAGGACTAGTATGAAATATCTGTCCATATTCTATATCTATGTGTCATTTGAAACTTAATAAGCCAAATGATTATGAACACTCTTGTACGTACGTACTCTAGCTTTTTAGAGCATGAATTGAATAACATACATTTGATGCATGTACTACTTACTTGTACGTATTTCGATCACTTTCATTTTGGAGGCATACTTACTTACTTTACATACGACTATATATTCTTTTGGCCGGGTACGTATAACATCAATCGATCACATGCGTGTATGTATAGTAACTATAGTATATACATCGTATCATACTAAATAAAAAATCATAGACGTAACAACATAGATTTATTTACTAATAATACTAGATCGCAAACCCGTGTATACACACGGGGTATTGATTGATTAATTAAACTCAATGTTTTAATTTTAATTTAACTAAAATAGATGGATTTAATTGATAAATTAAGTTTGATTTAAATTGATGATGTCATAACCATATTTCATATATACTACTCCCTCCGTCCCATATTAATAGTCCACTATTCCTTTTTGGGCTGTCCCAAATTAATTGTCCACTTCCAAAAATGGATAAAAATGATGAGCTAAAATCCTTTTATACCCCTACTTTATATATGTAAGACAAAAAAGTAGGTAAAAAGTAAGGGGTATAATTGTCATCTTATCAAAAAGTAAGAGAGAAGTTGATGTTTTCTTAAACTGCTTGTTTTTAGTCTGTGGACAATTAAATTGGGACGGAGGGAGTATAATTTAAGATATGGGAGTATTTTGTTTGGGTTTTTGTATGTCAAAATGCATGTATCTAAATTTTGAAGAAGAATTTCAAGCTGATTATTATAAGTAAATGTGTATATATATTACGTACTCTAATTAACGTTTAGTATATTTAATCTTGCAGTCCGTAGATAAACTTATGAGTATATGTTAACTACTCTATCATAGATAATTAATTAATAGAGTCATGTGAAGGCAACTAAAAACTAATCCCGCACTATGGATCACTAATCTAATCCAATATCGTAATACGATATATAATTCAGCAAATTAATCATCTTATTAATATATAACATCGATATCGAATTGAATAAAATAAATAAAGACTAATATTTGTACCCGCTGTAATTTGTCTGCCATGTTAATTTATTTAAAACAAATTTCACACGCACTCACTAGTCAAGTTTAGACTAACCAAATTTACATTGTATAATTGTATAATAATTAGATAGAGAAGAATTCAATTGAGACCATTTATTTCGTGTGAGAATGGGGGAGTCAACTACAATATGCTACGTGTCACTTTTTTCTCTCTCATCCACGTTTTTAAAAATTAAATATCTGACAAACGACAAGTCGAAAAATCATGAAAATTGCACCATATTTTTCAGCGTTTTATCCTCTTCGATTTGCCGTCCATCAAGGCATACTTCCGACGAACTTTTTTTTTTTCATTTTTTTGGTGGGTTTTACATATTAGTAACACATGTGTTAGTGATTGATTATATATTTGATTTAGGGTTTAGGGTTAGGGTTTAGAGTTAAGGTTTAGCAGGGTTTAATGTTAGGGTTTAGCAGGGTTTAGTATTAGGGTTTAGGGTTTATTATGATTTAGGGTTTAGAGTTTTATAAAGCGTTTAGGGTTTAGGGTTTGGGGTTTAGGGGTTAGTGTTTAGGATTTAGGGTTGGGAGTTTGGGGTTTCGGGACGAAACCCCAAACTCCCAACCCTAACCCCTAAACCCTAAACGCAACACTGTAACACACGTGTGAGTAATGTGAAACCCACTAAAAATAATGAAAAAAAAACTCATCGAAAGTATGCCTTAATGGACGGCAAATCGAAGAGGATCAAACGCTGAATCTAATGGTGCAATTTTCATAATTTTTCGATTTGTCATTTGTGAGATATTTAACTTAAGGGGTAAATGGGTTTTGTATTCTCTTTGTACACATGTCACCGTATCATTGGTTCCTCTATTCTCACATAAATTTTTAGTCTCATTTGAACCTTACCCTAATTACATAATGAAATTAACCCCTAGTTTTAACCCTTCTCCATCACCACCATCATATGCATGCATTTAAAATTAAAAACTAATTATGAAATGAAAAATAATTTATTATACTCCCTCCGTTCTAAATTTATTGTCCCCAGACAAAAAACACGCACTATTAGAAAATATAATCATCTATCTTATTTTTTGAAAAGATGACAGTTTTACCCTCTACTTTTTAACTTCTTTTTTGTCTTATATATACACTAGGGGTAAAAAAGAACTTTATCTCATTATTCTTATCTATTTATGGAAGTGGACAATTAATTTGATACAGAAAAAAATGAAATAATGGACAATAGATTAGGGACGGAGGTAGTATATAATATAGAAATATTATTAAAAGATTAAAAGAACGTTAACTACTTTATACGGAGTGCTTTTCTAGACTAGAAGAAGAAGTTAAAATAGTACAACAACAAAAAAACTAATATAATTCAACAAATTATTTTTTTATCTTCTTAATATAGTATCGTTCATAAATCGCTTATACAATACTACGTAGTAATTAGTAGAATTTTACGTATTTGGAAATTGAATTGGACACTTGTTAATTATTCCCATCGTCCTATTTCAGTGTCTTAGTTACTATTTTGAATTGTTCCAAATAAATGTTCACTTTCATGTAACAATCAATCAAAAGAAATTTTAGTGGGTAATAATGTTATTTGATTGGTGAAAAGTGTAGTTAGTAGAGATTTCTAAAACTATGCGCATAATTAAAATGAACATTTTAACTGGAATCGAAGGAATATACAATTAGCTAGTACATAATAATTAAACACTTGCTTATAAATATAACTAGTTTATAACCCGCGAATTCGCGGGCTAGTCCATAATTTTCTTTATTTATTTTTACAGATCATATTGTTACATACTATTGTTTTGTTTGACGTTGTTGCGTTGTTTGTAATTTAATGATGTATTGAATATAATGAAATATATATTTTTTGTATTTAAAAAAAGTTTAATGTCTGATGCATCCATAGCAATGGAAGTGATAAAACCGTAAAATTATTATATATATGGTTAGGCGTTCTTGCAGCTAAATAACTATGAAATTTATTGAGCGCAAAGGCATTCAAGTATTTCAAGTATTTCTTATGTATGAATGAGCGAAATGTATTATCTATATGGATTATGTATATATAATAATTAATATTAAGATAACTTTGCAAGGAATATTCCGCCCTCTTTAACTTATAAATTTTTATTTAGTTTATACATATAGAATTGCACCTATATTTATGGCATTTATTTTACTTGAAAACTAAATACCATTAAAATATTTATATATACGCAATATATAGGTGAGTCGTAAAAACTATAAAGTGGTATATTTAAGAAGAAATACATATAAAAGAGTATACATGCAAGATTGTTAATTTAATAAAATTGATCACGCGTAATATTTGTTTGTTTGGAATATATTCATGATAATTGTTTAAGTGATATAACCTAAAAACATGTACATATACATATATCCTAAATACTAATACTATTCGATTTAAGTGTAAACATAATCGTTCAATTGTATAACAAATGGGTATATGTAACATCCTCATTACTGGCCTAGGAGAAATTAGGTAAATTACTTAATTCATTTGATTATTTAAATTAGTTTAAATAAAATAATTTGTGTTATTTGCCTAACTGAAATTAATAGGTAAATGGTCAAACGGTTTATTGTGAAACATAAGTTATTACTTGTTTTAAATAAATCTAGTTGACGGAATAATAAAATATGTTTTCACGCAAACAGTTTTTAGGTTCCAGACAATAGGTTTAGAGCGGATATAAGTTGGAACCAACTTATACCCAACTTTGGGGATGGATCGGCTCAATTTCCCCTCCCCCTATTATTTTGTCTTCCAAAAAGAAAACACACACACATACACATTCCATCTTAAAAATCAAAGAAAGTGAAGAACTAGCTAGTGAAATCCAAGCTAATAGGAGGCTTAAGGCTTTAGTTGGTTTCAAGTGATCATCATCTTCTCCTTCATCATCATCATCATCTTAAATTGTAAGTTCATACCCCAATTATGCATGTTTATGTGATTGAATGAATTAGGTTAGATTCTTGATGTCAAATAGATTTAGAAGCTTGATGATGATTATTTGTTGTTATAACATGTTGTAGGATGTTATTTGAGGTATTTTGATTGTTAAAAACATGTATTGTATCTAGATTGGTGGAATTAGGGTTTTTGGTTCGTGATAGTGTTCTTGTTGATCTGGGTTTTTGTTGCTGAAAATGTGTCGAACGCGATCCAGCCTCGTCACCCGGATCGCGTTGCTATGTATTAAATGGTTATAACATGATTTTGTTCCTTGAAACGCGATCCAGATCACCTCGCCCGGATCGCGTTGGTCAGTGAAAAGCTGAGTCACTGGGATTTTGTTCTTGGGAACGCGATCCAGCCACCTTGCCCGGATCGCGTTTGATAGTGAAAAACGGTAACAGAACTTTTTGTACATTGGAACGCGATCCAGCCTACTCTCACCCGGATCGCGTTTGCATGTTGTAAAAATGACAAATTTGTTAACTTGTGACTTATGCATTCGTGTTAATCGCATTGTAGTAATAGTATAGTAGATATTCTTATATGACACTATATACATGATTATATCATAGTGAACTTGAATGTGAGACTAATTCGGGTTGGTCGTATTTTCAGATAAAGCGAAGACTCAGTGAGACTAGATCTCTGAGTGGTGACATTGTCAGTAGGGGTGAGTGGATCATTGACTCTCTTTCTGAATTAGTTGTAACAATCCGGTTACAACGGATAAACGTGGTTTTACAGTTATATATATTGAATCAGTACATTTTGCCATGATGATTATGGAATGTGCTATCTTGTCAGGGGTCAATATGATATTGGGTTTGGATACTGTTACTTTGGACGACATGATGACTTTGTACATGTGTTGTTTATTGAAATCATGTCGTATGTAGTAATGGTACTAAACTATCGGTAAGACCACTGTTTGGCCTTCAGTGGTTATAAGTGTTACTTGGGGAACCACCGCGGCATGAGGGTACCTCAAGGACCACCGATCCTCTTTGATGTATTTGTTATGATACTTTGTGGTGATCAATTGCTATGATAGTTTAGATTGATAGTTGTGATCTATTCACTTAGCTTCGTGCTAATCCCTCTCCTCACTTCTTGCAGATTACTTTTGATGTGGGTGGGCAAGAAGTTAGTTTGAAGAATGTTTGACTGCCTACTCTGACTATACGACATGTAGTCGTTTATAAACTTATGTTTTGGAATTTAAATAACACTTAACTTAATGTTGTAGTTGATGTGATTATTGTACCAACTTATCATGCAGGCATAGATTGTGTTTTGGGAACTATGTTATACGCAATCTATAATGCATGATTTGTATTTAATCGCTTCCGATATATGTTTAAAAAAAAAAAAAAAATGTCTCTTGAAATATTGTGGTGTTATAGTATAGAAGTTAACAATTTAGTTATTTAGCTGTATTTAATTATATAAAAATGTATCAAACTATATATATATATATGTATATAAAATACGCATCGTAAATAGCATCTACTGAAACATTAAAATGTAATAAATCTTCCAATGTTTATTGATAATTATAACAATAGATATATTACATTCATAACTTCATAATTGAATCACACGAACTGTTTAGCTATATGAATTTACACTTAATGATTAAACAACTGGATTACGTACTAATTAAATATCTAGCGTAGCGTTGTCTTGACATTTATAGAATAAGGTTTGGAAGTCATCATCATGCTCTCTTTGTAGAAAATATTTCATACACATCATCATTCCATTTGTAGTTTGATTTGGGGCGTTTAAGTAGCCCTGTTTTCTTAAAAGAAACACTTTAACACGGACTTTAAAGTCATCACTCTCATTGTTAATAAGGTTCATAGGGGTAAAGCCTTGATCAACAACCATATATTTTAAAAAACAATGGGAGTCACTAACTGAAGATGATTTTGTAAACAACAATGTATTATTAATAAAGTTGCAACATTTTATAAAGTTATTCATTGTGTAGGTTGGATTCAAAATTTAAAATTTTGAATCAAATAATAATAATGATTTGGAATTGTTCAAATTCAACCACATTATTTTTATATACTTAAAAAATTATATGTATATACTAAATAGTCATGTCAACGAATTACCAATCATACTTGGAAATATGATGTATGTATATTTTTTTTTTATGATTTCACATTGAAATGATTTTGTATCCTATTAAACATTATAATTGAAATCGATTTAATATTTATCTCTACTACATATAAAGCATTTTGCTTTATATCTTAAAAATTAGACTCAATAACAAATAAGGTAATTTTAATAAGATTTGTCAAATTAATATATGGCATCAATGTATGGCAATAATAGGAAGGAACATGAAGTGATCAAAGTCAAACAAAATTTAGTGTTCAAATTTTTTGAATGTTACATGAATATTAAATAACATCTTTATGTTACATACTTTGTTCTAAATTTAAAATTAATATATTGATAATTTACTACGTGTATAAAAGTATAATGGTACTTGGTTATTATTATTATTATTATTATTATTATTATTATTATTATTATTATTATTATTATTATTATTATTATATTATTTAATCTCTCTCTCTCTATATATATATATATATATATATATATATATATATATATATATATATATATATATATATATATATATATAAATTAGATAGCCGCGTTGTATATATAAGGTACCGTCGTATTGTGCGGGTACCTTGTTAGTACATGTAAATATGAGATATGTAATTTCTAAAAAAAAAACATAGATGATGATTATGAATATGGATCATGATATGAGTATGTAAATTGTGAAATGAAAAACGCTTTAAGTAAATATTATAAGCAGTATTGTCTTTGAAATGGAATTAAAATTTTCATGTGTAACTACGATTTATGTATTTTTATCATACACATTGATTATGAATTTTGAATTATATGAAAGCACAAAAATATCATTGTTTATGAATTTAAATTAATTATATTGGAGCATAATTAACCCCTACATTACAAGAACATTAATTGTGAAAATTATTAATTATTTACTTTAATACTAATTAAACTATTAATTAAATGCTACTAATTAATTAAGGGTAAATATCCTTAATTGTTAAGGGTATTTTGGTCTTTTGCATATGATCCATTATGTTATTTAGGTAGTCAATGTTGGAGAATGAAATCAATGGACTATATTAATTGCCCTCATTCATCTAATGGTCATGATTAATTTATAATGATTTATTTTTGGAAGGGCAACATATATATGGTTTTCATTTAATATATTAAAGAGATACTTATCATGATAATTGGGTTAATTGACTTTAATATCTCATGAAAAATCACCAATTTTTGTTGTAAGCTAGAAAAATCACGATATATCATCTTAAATAGCATGATAATTTGACGATCTGATTTGAAAGTAAGGGATAATTGAATTGCATTGGAGATGCATGAATTATGCATGTGTGTTGATAAAACGAAACAACTAGGTAGCTAGTGGAATTAAGTCATGTGGAAATCATCATTAACTACTACTACTACCACTTTACTAGAAATCATGAGTCAATATACAAGTGTATAGATATAGATATTTACGCATCCAAAGTTGACGCCTTTTCAAAGACTAAAACTTGAGAATCACATCACTATCACATTTCACATTTCACAATTCACAAACTTCAATTCTTCAAACGGAAAACGCGTCCCCTGCCAAGCCCGATACGATTGTGGTTCCACGTGCAGTGTACAACATCGACTTAATGTATATATTTTGCTATAATACTAAATACTAACTAATACTAATAAGCTACAAATACTTTAAAGATTACAACACGTACTATTTATGTTGGATGGAAAACATACTACTACTATACTCCAGTTTGAAAATGAATTTCATTTTCAACAATGTCCACTAATTACACCTATTACTACTAGCTAATCAATAATCTAATTATCTCGATCTACTAGTAAATTAAAGTCTCTTTTAATTTGTTAAAACAGAGGGTACATTGTCACTTGACAATGTACAATAGAATTGTGAACACTTACTTCCTTTAGAATAGAGGGAGTACGATACTCTACGCGTATTATTTAATTTATTAACATGAATATGTGTTAAAAAATGGATCGAGTTGTGTGAATCATCATGAGTCATAGAGCAACATGCCACACCTGTATCCAATTCAAATCCAAATGTATGTATGTATGTACGAGTATTATATTACAGTATTCTGTACGGTTAGTCTTAATTTTAGCAATCTTAATATAAATATTCATGTTCTGTTTTTTTAAATACTTTATGTGTAGCCTTTTCAACATTATACTTTGATACGTATGTTAGAACAAATTAATTAATCCTCTATTAATTAAGCTCTCTGACTCTCTGTTGTTGCTAATGGGCACAGTTGTTAAACTCTTACTGTTAGGTGTGGAGTCTGATGTAGCCTTCTAGGTGGAGGGCAGTACTTCAGAGAATACTCCAAGCAGAAGAAGTCTGACAGGTTCCAGGTAGTCAGAGTTCGGGTAGGAAAAATTAGACTTCGGGGCTGTAGGTTGAGTTGAAGGAAATCTAACAACTTCGGGTCGGAAGGCTGGCAGAAAATCGACTTTTTCTCCGGGCAGATTTTTCCTCCGGGTGGAGGTTCCTCCGTGGCAGAATGTTGTTGAGGCGGTGGAAGCCCATGGGCTTGGCCCATGACGGAAAAACCCTAATTTGTTCTCTATATATACATCTCATTTGTAATTGTAAACCCTAAGTTTCAAAGGAGGCAAGTTTGCCCTAATAAGATCAATATCTCTAGTTCGGCCGTGGATTAAGCTTTGATCACATCGATCACTGCCCAACCACGTTATATCTCGTGTTCTTTATTTTATCGTTTACTATTGTCTTGTTGTCGTTTGATTGTTCGTATTATTCCGAGTGCGTTTGTTTTGATAGATTGGTGGATTAGGTTGAATCCACCCAACACTTACGATTCACGAGTCGACTCTTACGAGTCATGTCAAAAATGAAAAAAATGAGGCGACTCGAACTCCGACTTTTAAATGACTTTGACTCTTACGAGTCATTTATTGACTATTCCGAGTCGTGTGTAACTCTTACGAGTCTTGTGCGACTATTACGAGTCAGAAAAGTGTAATGTAATATAAAAGATAAAAAGACAATGACTATAATTTGTTTAAAATTAAGCATTTATGTCAACGGCTTAATTATCGACTTTTACCATGTTTTACTTCACTTAAAAAAAAAAAAAACTTAAACAATAATATACATATATACATATACATATAAAAACACATACTTATTGTAAAATAGTGACTCTTACGAGTCGAACCGAATCACGAGTCACGAGTTAAAAATCAAAATCTCGAGTTGCGAATCGAGTCACAAGTTAACAACTATGCTAATGAGACATACACAAAACTAAACTTCCCTAGAAATTCTATCCTTAAACATGGCTAACCCACCTTAATTTCTTTTCTACAACTACATGAATTGTCATGGAGTAACAATTTTCTTCAACTTAAACACATTAAAAACGTCGTTTAGAATTTCTTTTTCTTGCAAACTACTATATACTCCCTCCGTCCCAATTTAATTGTCCCCAGACCAAAAAACACGCAGCTTAAGAAAACATCAACTTCTCTCTTACTTTTTGATAAGATGACAGTTTTACCCTTTACATTTTACCTACTTTTTTGTCTTACATATATAAATTAGGGGTATAAAAGAATTTTCTCTCATCATTTTTATCAATTTATGAAAGTGGATAATTAATTTGGGACAACCTAAAATGGAATACTGGACTATAAATTTGAGACGGAAGGAGTACATTCTTACTATATTAATATCAAAACAATATTAGCAATCCGAAGACATCGAAATAGTCAATTCCGCAATTGTAATTGTTACTTTTTAAAAATATTTATACAATCAATCGATCAATAGATATAATCATATAACGCAACGGTTTCACTAGAAATTGAAACAACATTTTTATTTAAGATACATATTGCATAAATTCATGGTCACGTTCAAGACATGCCATGGTTTCGGGAGCTAAAACAACCTCAAGATCGACACTACCATCACCATCACGTCCCGGAAAAGCCGAAATCTTTCCATCAAACTTATTAGCTTTACCACTACGAACCGCCATTGGGCGGCCCCACCCGAAATCGTTATTATACATTGGAAACCTAGGAGAACTTCCCATTGTGATCATAGCACCATCAAAATTCCCCAAAGGAAACAACTTTGGATTATTCTCCCAATCCTTAACACCCCTGCGCACGGTAGCATTATCATGCGCCACCACATTTTGGTGAAGCTCATTGGCTGCCCACGACAAATCATGTGATAACAACTCCCCAACTGAAGCAACGGTCGGGATGCTTTGGATCAAGTTCCCGAAATAAAGTTTGTCGACCTTTGGGTCTAGCCTATGCCTACAATTCACCGCCATTCGAAACGTCGTCGTTTTTATAGGGTCGTTGAATTTACGCGCGCGTGTAACCGCACGCCATAACTGACCACATAAAGACTGGAAGGACGAAATTTCACTTTTGGGTTTAAACGCCCCGTTAACTTTGCCGTTAATGTCGTTACACACTTTCCCGTAAATCTCTGTATCATCCAGATCCGAATTTTGTGGTTGCCGCCATAAAGGATTATTAGCTCTGAATTTCATCTTCAGAATCGCGTCTCTACTGAAATGAATGATCCTTTCCCTCAACGGCTCATCACCTGAGAACGTCGCCGACGGGCCGCCGGAGGGAAGAGGCAAAACAACCGGAGAAATGAAAACATTTTCCCGGCTAAAATCCGGCAAGTTCGTTACTTTCTGACACCCTTTTGTGATCTCAGCAAAAGTATTAAAAAAGTTCCAAAAAGAAGTCCCGTCAACGACAGCATGATTTACCGTACACCCAATAAAGAGTCCATCAGCAAGCTCCGTGACTTGCACGGCGGCGATTGGTTGGTGGTGGCCGGCGTAACTCAGAGTTTTATCAAAAGCAAAAAAGGTTTTAAAACATGGGTGAACGTCGGAATTGAGGGGTAAGATTTGGTGGGTGTGGAGGTGGTTAGCGGTGGAGTGAACGAATTCGACGCCGGAATCGTTGCAGATGATAGAGACGTGGCCGTGAGAGTCGGTCGAAAGACGGCCGGCGAGAGGTGGGAAGTGAGAGAGGGTTTTAGAGAGAGAGAGTTTTAAGTGGGAAATGATATTGTTGGTGTGATTGGGTGGCGGTTGAGAAAGTAAGACACCTTTTTGTATGTATTGACATGAAAGCATTGGGAGATCAGAAACAGAGAGCTGCAAGGATTCTGGTGTTGAGTTTTTCATATGTGGGTAGACTGTGCATTTTGAGATTATGGTAACTGAATCAGCTGTTGAAGAAGGCGATGATGATGATGAAGGCATAGTATACAGTTTGATGATAATGGTGGTAAGCAAATGGTGTATATAACAGTGTTGGAACTTGGAAGTGAGTGGTGTTCAATTTGTGAAAGGAAATGTTAGATTTAATTAGGTATTTATAGAGATTTCAAATTATTTGGGGGTATGGACTATGCCACTATGGTATAGTCTTTTATGTGCCAGATAATAACTAGTAAACATTTATGTGCGCGAAAATGTTACATACAACTAATAATACGGATTTGTATTGCCTGGTTGATATTATAAGTTAATTTTTCGAATAAATGAACGGCTGTTACATGTAAGTTTCGTGCTGTTAGCTATAACCACAGTTTAAGATTGCCCCTTTAATTATATACGATCAACCAATGCAATTTTTACTTGATACTAGCCAGCCAGCGTGATTATTGATGAAGGAGAAAAAATCAGTATGGCCATGTTATATAGGGGTACTGTACTAGGTAGCATTTTACATGTTTTTGGTTAGAATTACTTGAGTGAGCAATCGATTGATTGAATTGGATGGGAAATGAATGTCTGCACATGGGTCTTTTTAAAGGTGAATCTTATATAAACTACTACTCCAATAACTAGGCTTATAATAAACGACAAATGACATTATTAATAGTAATGTATAGGAAATGTATGGATACTAGAAAAGTTGGTAACTTTTTGGTTGTTTAGGTTCATGAACCTTGGCAGGAACTTTCCATAGTTGGTCTTGATATGATTAAGGGAACCTTCAATTTTATCTATAACAAATTAATTAAACCACTCCATATCTTAATTAATAATATCTACACTTGTGTGTTTTCTAAAAAGAAAATGACCAAAACACTAATCATGATTTGGCCTTTTGAACGACAAACCAAAACATCATAATTCCATAATTATCTATTCTCTAAAAAGAGGAATGCCTAATAAGTTTTTCCGTAGTTAAATTTGATACTTTTGTTAAAACTTAGTATAATACCATGTTTCTGTTGTGGTCTTTTGCAATGATGCATATACAGATGATACCTGACAGCTACAATTACGATTTATATGGTCATCAAAGATGTCGATGATTTTCTATTAATATGGGTTGGGTTAGTTTTCGATAAAGAGTGCTTAACCTCCTGTTTCAATGTTCCAATTAATCATGGGAAAAGGTGTAATTGGAATGTGTTCAATTAATTAACAGCTAGTTGTGGGAGCTAGTGACCTGATATTGGAATGAAAGAGACCTGAAATATAAATAAATTTGGGACCACAGATGGATTTTGCTTAACTTCAGAATCGATACAAGAGAGTGCAGATCGATCTCCTTGAAAGATAACTTTAAATGAAATATAAAGTGCGGCATTGGTGATGTATATATGTGGATCTTCTAGCTTGTTTGGTACACATGGGTTGTCATTCAGTTGTCACCACTTAAACCAAAACCCTCTAACTTCATAAGTGGTAACTAGTGCTATATTAGTGTGTGGTCTTATATGCTGGGACCAAATAACAGATAACAACTTTAGAAAACATTTGGAAGATTGATCGATTCCATGATTTAAGTTGATGCTCCATTTTTAAGATGCAATGTTAGTTGATCGGATCTTTTTGTCATCACTTATGTAGTCAAGCATCACAAATAATAAACCACAGATTACAGTACATCTCCTTCAATACTTAAAACTGAGTTGTCTAGAGGTGCTATTTTTTATATTAATCACAGTACATGGTATGGTATGTGTTCCTAAAACATGCATATTGATCAAGTCAGTATTTAGGATAGCTCTTCAAAAGTAGAATCAATACTTGGGAGATTTAAGTAATATAATGTGATATATGGTTCCTGCTTGTTGATGACGGTTGGCCTTAAGCAACACATATATTCCGTGTGCATATCCTTCAATGCTTGATACGGAGTATACAACAAGACCTTAATTGGTTCCCAATTAAGGTAAATATGCATACTCGATCTTAAGGTTGGTTTTCGGCCACAAATCAATTAAGGACCATATATACAAATTAGGAGTCATGATCAAGTGGTAATTGAGTAGCTAGTCGATCTGGTCCAAAATGCCGAGACATAACGACCACCTCACATTCCACGTACAGTTATAACTTTTATAACACGAGAATTGAAGGTACGTACGTACACACCAATTAATTAAGTAGATTACTCAGATATTTGTTTCCATCATCGATGAAGCTAGAGTTGACACCATAAATAAATATCTATTGAACTAATTTTATATGAATTATGGTCAACTAATGACACCAAGTGTTTGTTTGTAGTGGAGAAAAGATGTGATGATATGATAGACCTTATCCAACTTAGTCACTTAGAGAGGATGGGCCGGCCATGTTTCTTTTCTACTGTTATAATATATATTCTTTAAATTTAGAATACAAAGATCCAAATCTTTTCATGTCATGCATGAAAGGTATAGACTTTGACACGTTTCTAATCTAAGCAAACACAAATCGTAGTAGTACTACTATTGCACATGTTGAATACTCCAAAATGTGACCACTAAGGATCTGTATCTTCTTTATTTTAATTAAAAAAAAAAACTACTGTATGTATTTTTGTGAGGCATTTCAGAAATAACAACTCCCACTGCACTCTATTAGCTAACCAAAGGTATTAGTGCAATTTTAGAAGAAGCTCTTCAACAGGTTTGAGGAGAAATTGTTACATGCATATTCAGTGGCGGATCCAGTATTTTGAGTGACCCGTAGCAATGGTATTCTAATTTTTATGAACCCGTAGCACAAACAAGAACAACATCTACAAAATGATATTTTTCATTAGAAATTACGCTTCGTATTGGGAATGGACCCGTAGCGACTCTCCTACTTTCTACATGGCTCCGCCCCTGTACATATTCATGTCGGCCAAATAAAGTTTGTGACACATGATGAAACCAACAGTAAGGAAAGGATGAACAAGTAGCTAGCAAATATCTGATATATGCATCGAATGACAAATTGACTGAACAAATTTTTTAAGCACATGTTTTATACATGCGTATATGTATCATCATTACTCTCTTCTTATATGCATAAGCAGACCTTTTTTATTTAACCACTTCATACAAGATACATGGGGTCTATGTCTGCTCAAAAAATTCAAAAGAGAGTATAATTCCTCCCACGGATCGTTTGTTTTCAAATTTCTTGTGCTAGAAGTAAACCAGATTGTCACGGATTTTGTAAAACTGCAAGTATGAATCATCGATCCCTTCTCAACTACTGAGTTCAAATGGTAATTAAACACATTCCATTCCATTAGTATATTATATCAGTTCAAATTGATATTAAGACTCGAGAGGGTGTCTGGAGCAGATTAACAAATATACATAATCATCATCCATGATAAGAATATATCCTAAGTATCCTAAAAACTACTCCACTAGAACTTGCATAACTGTTTTTTTTTGGATAAAAGGGTTTTTATATACAATGTAGAAATAGTCCATATCTAAAAAAATGTGTCCCAAAAGAAACTAACAATTGCACAAAAGAATACATTATGATAGTACGTACTGTTTCAATTTCAATTATACTATAAACAATACAACAATACCTAATATTCTATAAACCCCTCCCTACAACCAAATCAATTAATATAACACAATTGCAATTACATTTGAACAATGACAAACATGAAGATCATAACAATCCATATTATACAAGTCACCCATCTCCAGTCTGAACCTATGTATTAGGCGCTGAAGTTAACTTTCGGGGAGTGTCGTTAGGAAGAAAACACTGTGCAAGCCAATACAAGGGTTTCATTAGTTCTTCTTTTTTCTTTCTCCAAAACCATATCGCAGCATTATACTGTTGGTTTCTAATCACTCGTGTGGCTGCCCTCCAATCATATTTCTCCATCTCCGCTCGGGCATCCTGCCCAACTTTTTCACGTAGTTCCGTGTCGTGTAATAATGGGACTAGTTTGCTTAGGCAGTCATCAAGATCTCCAGGTGAAAAGAGGTACCCTGTTTTGCCCTCTTGATCAGAAGGGATAATATCGGGTACCCCACCGGCACGGGCAGCCACAACTGGCAGTCCTGATGACATGGCTTCCAAGACTACTTGCCCAAGGGTTTCGGATTCAGAAGGCATTAAGAATACATCTCCACTAGCATATGCTTGAGATAACTCTTCACCTTGTAACATCCCTGTGAACACTGCTGGCATGCCTTCAAATAACTTTTCAAGATCCTCCCTGCCAAAACACACATAATTTTTATTTTATTTTTTGTATTAGACCTGAAATATAACAGCTTATAGATGTGGCAAGATAGACGGCGCGAGTGGGTGGGTAACCGGTCAAAACAGGTTCCCGTTCAAATGGGTCATTTCAAGTAAAGGTCAAACAGGCCAGGCCAGGCCAGGCTGAGTAAACCTACAATCATTTGGTTTTGTCCAGTTCTCAACCAAAACTTTCATAAATAGCTGATGTTTTAATTATGCATAAAACACATCAAGATAAAGCACAACCCAAATTGACCCGTAAATCTGTATATGGAGCATATTGAAAATTCTAAAACAGTGCTTTGTTAGGTTTTGAGGATTTGTTTCCAATTTGTGGTTTCACAATTGATTCGAAGATGTTGTCTTTAATAAGTTCAACTGGTTACCTGTATGGACCATCACCAACGAAAGCTATCCTTGCCTCAGGGATCTTTTCCATGACACTGCAAAAATCAGAAATAAATTAAGAGCAACACAATAGTAATCCATAAATGCAGATGCATCATAGGTAGCAGAGGTACCTCTTAAGGAAATCCAAATTTTTCTCCACTCCAATTCGGCCAACATGTACGATTAACGGTCTCTCAGGTTCACCATTGCTGTTTAATAGAAGAATAGAGATACAAGGAAATTAAAACAGAGTGGATAATAAGAAGCAAAATCCTACAGTAATCAATTGTTAAGGTAGTGAACAACTTTCCAACCATCATATTTAGCTTTTCTTTTCTTTTTTTGAAAAAAATAAACCAGCAGTCTAGCAAGTATATATAGCGCTGCACTTTGCAAGTACAAGCAATTTTATACAAATTTACCTACTGCGATCGTTTTTTCACAATTATATCCCACATATCATGAAAACCACTCATTTTTAAGTGTCTTGATTGCATTTATTAAAGATGGATGTGTTTTCTAATAAGTTAACAAAATATAACTTAGTTAGTCAAAGGAGAAGCATACGATAATTTAACTCGCATTTCATGAGAATGAAATCTTGGATGGAAGCTATCCGAATCCACACCCTTATTCCATAGACGGATTGTGTTAGCTGAAAAGACAAAGCAAGAAATGTTGTATTTTTTAAATTCATAAACTAACCAACACTTCTGTTGATACTAAAGTAAGCAAAAAACTTATATCCCCGAGACATGGGAACGATTCACCTTTAGAAAAATCAATTATGTCAACAGAACATATAATTAATTACCTGCTGCTACTTTGTATTGTTGAAGATCCTTTGCAATAGCAGCTGATGGCACCAACGTAAGATCAGCAGCTCGGTGAAGAAACTCTGAGCACATGAGAAAAATGTATCAATTATTAGCACCAAATTATAAGTATAACAACCTCAAATTATATATAAATAAAAGCAGAGAGGAAGAATCATCACATACTTATCACTAACCACATTGGTTGGACCAGCCAGCTAGAGGTGTATCTTGGTATGTATCTGCATCAGAGGACATTTATATTCAATTTAAATCACCTAATATATACTCAAAGTTTTTGCAGGTACATATATGCATACTCATGACTTACACGGGCACATGTGTATGATATGACATCACTATAGGGACAGACAACATTTTTGCAATTGCAAGCGCTCCAAAAACCTAATAATTGACAGTAAAAATCTCAGTAATTATAAAACCAATTCCAATTTCAAAAGAATATCCACAGACATCCACGCATACCATAATACCAGGAGATGATGCATGAATGATGTCTGGCTTGAACTGTTTAACCTCATTGATGATTCTGGGGCTCAGAGCAAGGGAAAGTGGCACCTGCTGGTACCATGGGAAAGGAAAACTGCAAGAAGAAGAAGAATTAAGAAACCATTGGTATAGTAATGTATGCATTTAGCACCATGAATAATGTAAATGCAATGAACCTTCGTGAGCCGACCAATATAGCGCCATGAAATTCTTCAGGCACCCCTTCATGAGTTGTTACAACCATAACCTACAACAGCAACCAAATAGTTTATGATGAGCTATTAATACTACGTAGCAACTAAGAAGTAATATCCATATTTAGTGAAGAGAAAAAGTATACTTCATCCCCCATCTCGCGCAAATATTTAATGAAGTTTTGGAAGCGGTTCTTGTATCCAGAAACGTACCTGTGATAAACATTAGATAGTAGAAAATAAGTCTTATTTATTTCAAACTTATATGATGTATCAAAGGCATAACCTTTCTTAGTTTAGAAGAGGTCACCGATACAAAATGGACACATAAGGATCATGCCGAAAAGATAACATATATTCACCTTATTCAAGAAGGCAATGACACTATTGCGAAAAGGGTAATAAGTCTTTTCGAATATGGAATACCATCATCACTATAACAAGCCCCTAAAGATTGGTAACTAATATGAAGTGTGCAAACAGAAATACTAAGCAGGTGATCAGCGTTTTTGTTATGTAAATAGGTTACCGCAAGTACACACTAACATGTTCTTCATAAGTAGCAACGTTACTTATGTAACAAGATGCTTTTAAAGACGTAGATAAGAGATATAATGAGTGACAAAAGGCTCTTTTCATTTGCAAGGATAATACAGCGGTAGCTCTTGAAACAGATTTTTTGTGTTACCCCATACCGTTGGAAATGCTGATGTTGCCAAAAAGCAAACATCTAAAAAGAGATGAGTGGTTAAAACCAATGTTATGCCATTATAACATACACTATAAGCTATTCTTGGCAGTAACTAACAACTTGAAAATAACAAACAACTGATAACGACATCATTGGTATGATAACATGAACATCAGAATCAGAATATATATGTGTATCAAAGTAATCAATATCTGATACATCAGTTGACTTTCTACCCAACAACATTTGACAATATCTTGATACAATTATCATCATAGCATCAATCAATCAATCAAGCAAGCTCACAAATAGCTTCCTTTTGTACAAAACCAAAACAGATTGCAAGAATCACAAACATAAAGATGAGAGAGGTCGGATTATAATGGAAGAACAATTGCAAAATCTTGTTAAGCTAAGAATTATAAATGATTATACAGTAGCAGGAAATTGGGTAAATTAAAAGAAAGGGATTGAATATAAGGAAAGGAAAGACTCACGCAAAGGGAGAAGGCTCAACAAAGAGAGCAATCCGGCGTGGCTTAGTAGTAATCTCATATTCAACTTGAAAAGGAGGACCCTCTTCTTCTTCATCTTCTCTCAATTCTTCAATCGTCATGTTCTTAATTTAGTATAATTTATAAATTAAAACCAAAAAGAAAAAGAATGAAACTTGAAATGGGTTTTGTTGTAAAAACACAAAAACAATAAAATCGTGAAGCACAAGTTAGCAGGAGATGGTAGATGCAGAAACAGGGGTATATAATGCTGGCATTATGATTGGTGGTGACTTGTAAGCAAGTATAAAATATTAATAAGAATTTTAATTTTGTGGGCAAACTATAATAAAAGAAAATAGAAAAATATTATAGGAATCGAAAAGGATTATGGATATTCGATGAAGGAAACTGGGAATCAATAGAAGCATATGCTTCTTCTAGTTGTAAATGCATTGAGAGATAGATGGATGATCAAGTTGAAGATCTAATTTTGTATTGGGTGGGGTCTATTGTTGTTTTTGACAGTGAGGTTTTGGGAGGACCCAAACGTGCTCAAACCTCTTATTTAAACACATACTCCGTATTTATTTCCACATGATGATGATTCATTAACTTTTTTTTTTTAATAAAAATAAAAGTTTATACTTAACGTGTAATGCTACATTCACGTAAAATTTATAAAAAATTTTCACAAAATGATATAGCATATGAAACCAACTGATCAAAATCATTTGTTGTTTCTCTTTCCTATTTGTCACTCCTTTTTTTAATTGGTCCAATTCAGTTTGTAAATACTTTTTTTTAATATTTTGTAAACTTATCATTTCTATACTTTTACTCCTCTTCTTCTTTATTTTATCAAACTATCTTAATATAAATTATATATAGGAAGCGGGTTGTGATGTCATCAAAATTCTAATCGACCAATAGAATTACTTAATTTTGTCCCATTGACTAAAATATAGGATTTGCTTACATCATAAATCATGAATTATTTTTAAAATAATCTTTAAGTAAATCATAAAAAAAATTCATACATTCATCTATAATAGGAATCATAAATCCTAACTTATATCATCTTTCCTTTTCATCGACATATATTTTGTATAAATCATATTACATTTAATATTTATTTATATTTATTTTACCAATATCATTAGTTTCGTACATATATGAGTGTTTGATATCGTCATTATCATGGTACTAACTTTTTTAAATTAGTATGGGTTATTCATCGATTGTTAGTTAGCTTATTATGTGTTAATTAGCAGGTTAATTTGTTACTTATTATTTGAAATATAATATACAAAGCAGTTGTAACGTCCCAGATTTCAGGAATTTAATTTCGTACGCGAATATAATTTTATTATAAAGTAATATTGTGTAAATAACAAGATATAGTGAAAAACGTAAAACGAATTACCAGTTCCAGACTGTAAAATAGTGGAAATTTAAATAAGTAGACAGATATATAGGGAAAGGTCGTGGGTTTATTTCCTTTGTTCCAAAACATTCCAGTGATATCAGGGAGTTGAGAAAACACGCAGGAAACCATTCTCTCATCATCAAACTTGATCAAATCTTCAATCTTAAGCTAGTAATCTTCAATTCTTCATCTCCTTTCCATTCCAAATCATTGTAAGTTCATTTATTTTAAGATGTTAACCTAGTTCTTGGGGTTTAGAGGGGTTTATCATGGGTTATGATTAATTAGTGAAATTAAAACGAAATTAGGGTTAGGAATTGTTAGAATTGTTGTTTATAAGTGTTATTGAGCTAATATATGATGAAATTACACCTTGAATATGATTAATTTGTGATAGATGTTCTTGAGTAAACATGGGGTTTTGGTTAAATATGTATGAAATAGTGTTAATTAGTTAAAAGTGTGATCTATGATGTAATTAGAGTATGAAAACTATGATAGAACATGATTTAAGTGAAAGTGTTATAACACCCCTCCTATTATAGTTATTTAAATACAATATATCGGAAGCGTCTGTCCAAATTAAAAACATTTATAATTCACATCATTTAGTAAACATAAAAAATCCAACTAATTTAAACCATAATTTAACAAACTGGGTGTTATATGAAAACAATAATAACACTGATTTATAAAATCAGATATCAGAGTAACACTTGGTAGTCAAACATTCTTCAGTCCAGTCCAAATCATCTCAAACCTGCAAGGGGTAAATAGTGGGATTAGCACGAAGCTAAGTGAGTCAACTCATCACTATCAGTACAATTTAGCATAACAATACTGATTATCACAAATATCACTTAGACACTGACACAACATCACCAAGAGGATCGGTGGTTCTTGTAAAGCCCTCTGACCGCGGATGGCCCACCAAGCAACACTTACAATCACTGCAGGCCAATACAGTGATTTTACCGATAACTGTCTGCTACCTTTAACCAACATAAGCTCCATTCACAACACATGTTCACAATTCCTATGTTGGCTAACCTGTAGCAACCCAGTCCAACAATCGTTGACCTCCGAATCACCAAATGCCCGAAGGCGACACATCACTTATTACACGTGTATTTCACCAGTCAACAGTCACAATTACTATCACAATAACACTAAGTTCACCTGTTGTAACCAATTATGTTACAACCAAATCACATTGAGAGTACGAGTCCACTCACCGAATACCTCAGTCTCCACTCAGTAGTCTAATGTCACTGAGTCTCTTGTTTATCTGAAATCACCATAAAACATCACAAGTCAGTAACTTGGCCTCAACAACGAACTCGTTATAATAATTCAACACATGTTATAATCATATCACATTATCTCAATACACAATATATCATATCAATCATGATAATTAACACTTATGTCATCGTAATTATATTACAACTTATCTCGATTGTAACATCACACAATTATGTTATCTAATTACAATATTTATTAAGTCACTTCACTCACTAGTCACCGCTAAAACACGAAAAGATCGTTTGAAATAAGGTTTATAACGAAAAGGTTATTTTCTGCCTCGGGGCCATTTAGCCGCCAGCTAAAGGTTTTGACCGCCGGCTACCATAAAGCGGTCCCCTGACCGCCGGCCAAACAGCTTGACCGCCGGCCAAAGGCCTTCGTCCCAGTCCTGTTCTTCCTGTTCAAACTTAACTCCGAAATCAAATCACCAAACGCCTAAAACTCAGTCTCTAGCACTCCTTTACTACTAAAAACTTCATATAATCATCATGAATTAGTTACAACATGTTTTTAACATCTAATTCTCACAAATCATCAATTCACCCAATTTCAATCAAAATTCAAATTCTTAAATACTCAAGAACACTTACAAATTGAAGATCATAACGATGAAAATCTGATGATGTTGAAGCTTAACAAGAATCACAACTTCCTGATTTGATTTCTAGTTTGATTTGGAGGTTTTCTGAGAGTTTCTGTGAATTTTGAACTGAAATGAATAACTTTCCTAAATAGGAAAGTAAATATATAGTCGGTCCAACTTAAACCGCCTTCAATATACGGGTATAATTTAATACCCCTTCTCAACCTATTGTCTGGAACCCGAAAACCATTTGCGAGTCCAAACTTTTATCGTACCGTCAACTTTATTAATTTAAATCACTTAATATTTTACTAACCACAATAAGTTCTGAAACTTATTTCCTATTTATTTTCAATTAATTCAAACACTATTATTTCCAAACACGTTAATATTATTTTAAAATCACTAAATAATATAAAACAGCTAGGTCCGATTTACGGATGTTACAAATCTCTCCCCCTTAAAAGATTTCATCCCCAAAATCTGATCACACTCAGCTCGTTTAATATAACATACTCACCTACATCTTATCATACATTAATCCTCAAGAGCACTTATAACAATAATTTATTTATTTGAATTCTTTCCACATGCACATATCCCAATGCACATGTTTCTATCTTTCACCCCTGTATATTGTATATTCATCCAACAATTTCTATAAAACAAGATTACTTGAATTCTCTATCATCAATCAGATATATGTTTAAAACACATACTCACTTTAACAAATAGTCACATAATCACTTACAACCAGACACTAGTAACGTGTCAAAAATCCTTAACAATTATATTAACCAGAAATTAGCAATATGCTAAAATCTTTGATAACTTATCAACTAGAATAACAGCAATCAACAACAGCTAACATCAGTGGTTATAAAACCACAATACACCTAATAGCAAATACACTTAACAACACTGAAAATTAATTTCAGTTTATAACTAATCACCAAGCAAATTTTTCACATATCACTTCAATTACATGAAATCCTTTACTCAAAAGTAATATGGATTCATATCACCTTAATAAGCAAAGTAGATGTCACACTCAGTAGATAGCACATCATCAAGAAGTACATTGTCCAACCAGCACAAGTACTATCACACCATATTACCTACATTCACCGACCTCTACAATAACTTATTTCACAATTTATTTTATCATCAATTTTGTTCTCTCCCCCTTAAAGTTCATGTTATCACTCTTTATAATCCCATTTCCTTCAACTATGAGTTTAATAATAACTTCCACAAAGTTTATACACAATTCATCTTTAATATATATTTAAACATAACAGGATGCAATCATCCTACATAATGAAATCACTATTTTGACACACGTCAAATGCATCACAAGTATTTAACCTCACGTTGATATCACATTCACTCACACAATTTTAATTTAATAATATAATTCACAATCACCTTTGTTATTCTACAACAAAGGTTCCACAAACTCAATTAATCCCCGAGAATTTATATCACAATCAATTTCTAATAAGTTTAGTCTCTTATTCACACTATTCACTTGTTAATTAACTTAACACGAAATCAAAGTTTCATAACCTTTGATATCTCTTTTCACTCATTTGAGTTATAATAACCCATTTAACAATTTCAATACTGTTGACTATTTGTCAACTTCAGCTTAGTCAATTAATCAACAAATCACTTTGGTCACTTTTCTCAAATTTGACTCTTAGCAAAATTAATCATATTCCAATGATTTCATAATATACACTAAACTCCTTATTTACTGTTGACTTTCAAAGTCAACATATCACTATTTTAATATATTAATACTATGTTTAATCTCAAACATATATTTTCTATAATTATATTCAACAACAGTGGCCCACTCAACCAAAATGGAACCACTACACCTTTCTCTAATCAATTTCCATTTCATGACATTCTAATAACTTATTTAGCACACAATATGAGTTATTTACTTCTATCATTTATCACACATCTATATCTACCTCATTTGGTAATTATCTCAAGTTTTAGAATCAACCCATTCATAAACTTCAAAAGACTGCTTTCACTAGTTTTAATGACTCAATCACCATACAGAGTCAGTAACTCAACTCGGCTTAATACAAGCCATACACACACTAGTAATCATTTAGAACATTATATGACTCACTAATAGGTAATCCACACCCATTAGTTACACAATCACATTTCAACAATTTCAAACAATTGCAAGTACCATACACACTTGCAAGTTTCACTTACTGATTATCATAATTTTCACTAATTAACCTTTACCCTGTAAACAACAGTTAATTTGTTTAATATAACTTTAAATTGTATCTCTCTCAATCATATTCACTTTCTTAGATACTAGGTAACCTCAACAAGTTCATGTGATACAACATAATATAACAACGGTGATCAAGCGTTGCTTGATTATGTTCTTCACATTTCTTTCTCAGGTTACTTCATATCATCAATCGTTAATGTGATTTCTTTCTCTTAAATACATATTACTTAAACCTTTGTTTAAATCAATTCTGAACATTCTACATGTATCATAACCACATATACATACTAAATCATCTTATTATCTCAAGTTGTTTCACATATACCTATAACATCTTTTAGTATGTATTTATTCACATACAATTTCAATTCAACAACTGATCTAAGTCATCATTCTTGTTATCTGAAATTTTCAAGTTTTCTCAACTTTTATATATATTCATTTCACAACTGATTTATTCAATATTTCATCTTGTTTGAAACTCTAAACACCTGATAACCTATCATCACAGTTTCAGCACAACCTACCATCATAATTTCAGCACACAACAATTTGTCAAATAATAATGACACGATAATATTACGTGTAATTCCAAACACGTATCCCATGGCATTTAATTGATTATAATATCAACTAAATCAATTTGCTTCAAAACACACCATTTTCTAGGAGCAATTAATTCCACACAATCAATTCACTATATACTTTAAGTATTTTTTTTTCTTTACAGCTGTTCCCATATCAGCTAATCACTTTTAAATTTGTTATCATCTTTTCACATATGATACAATATCAATTTAACCCTAATGCCCCATAATTCCACGTATAATATCAACTATATATATTTAATATCAACAATCAGTATAAAGTACAACATCAGGTACTAAGTATTTTATCACATTACTCGGCATTATCTCATGTCTCAAGTCACATAACAACTATTCTCCTATTAATAACATTTGTTATTAATTCAACATATCCAAATCATTTACTAGTTTATACTTCTTTGACTATTTAACTCACACACAACTAATTTCACTATTAGTGTTCTATTACAATTTTAAAACACTAATTTCTCAATAAAGTCATCATATTTATATCACTTACAACAAGTTTTAACAAATACTTCTCACAACTTTTTCAACATATATAAAGGTTTATCAACTACCTTTATTTTCTTACTACATTACTATATCACTTTTTATACATAATTCATAATTCAACCCACAATAATAATCACTGTCACACATCAACATCTAGTCACTTTTATCACTTTATAGCATAACTATTACCCAAGTTAGATGCTATCACTTTCAACTCTAACTTTGCCTAATCCAGCATACATTACAACAACTATACACCCTTCCCATCTAAACAACAGCACAACTCTCAACCTAATAATTGAGATATATCACATCTCATTCATTTCACTATCAGGTGTCACATCTATTCAGTTTATCACATAACAGTAAATTCTCTAGCAAGGCTTTCCTAATCACACTTTGCATTTATCACAGGAAATCACACAACCGATTATATTTTATATCTACATAGTAGACACATTCAGGTTCAACAGTTTCACTATTAACAACTTGATCAATACAATGTCTACACAACTTAACACATAATTCACAATTCAAAGTTCTATCAGAACTACTCATATCACTGAATAATTTATCTAATACTTCTATCATCACAACAACAAGTAACACTTACCAATGACACATCACTGGGGAATCATATCAGTCTGACTCAATCACTTTACTACTAATCGTCATCATACAATAATTAATTCAACAAGGTTATCGAGAAGTACCTGTTACACTTAGGCCCACAATTGTTGAGGAATCATTGAGAATACCAGTCGGTTCCTCATATTCCTCCATCTCTGCAATCAAAACAACAACCTTGCATCTTGTTATAGGTTAGTACACTTTTAATAATCACTTTCTCATATCAATACTAATCCCACACTTTAGAATGTTTGACTCAACACAAAATAGATTTGAGATTGAACACTTACCAATGTCCAATTCACCCAAACATATGCTCTGATACCAACTTATAACACCCCTCCTATTATAGTTATTTAAATACAATATATCGGAAGCGTCTGTCCAAATTAAAAACATTTATAATTCACATCATTTAGTAAACATAAAAAATCCAACTAATTTAAACCATAATTTAACAAACTGGGTGTTATATGAAAACAATAATAACACTGATTTATAAAATCAGATATCAGAGTAACACTTGGTAGTCAAACATTCTTCAGTCCAATCCAAATCATCTCAAACCTGCAAGGGGTAAATAGTGGGATTAGCACGAAGCTAAGTGAGTCAACTCATCACTATCAGTATAATTTAGCATAACAATACTGATTATCACAAATATCACTTAGACACTGACACAACATCACCAAGAGGATCGGTGGTTCTTGTAAAGCCCTCTGACCGCGGATGGCCCACCAAGCAACACTTACAATCACTGCAGGCCAATACAGTGATTTTACCGATAACTGTCTGCTACCTTTAACCAACATAAGCTCCATTCACAACACATGTTCACAATTCCTATGTTGACTAACCTGTAGCAACCCAGTCCAACAATCGTTGACCTCCGAATCACCAAATGCCCGAAGGCGACACATCACTTATTACACGTGTATTTCACCAGTCAACAGTCACAATTACTATCACAATAACACTAAGTTCACCTGTTGTAACCAATTATGTTACAACCAAATCACATTGAGAGTACGAGTCCACTCACCGAATACCTCAGTCTCCACTCAGTAGTCTAATGTTACTGAGTCTCTTGTTTATCTGAAATCACCATAAAACATCACAAGTCAGTAACTTGGCCTCAACAACGAACTCGTTATAATAATTCAACACATGTTATAATCATATCACATTATCTCAATACACAATATATCATATCAATCATGATAATTAACACTTATGTCATCGCAATTATATTACAACTTATCTCGATTGTAACATCACACAATTATGTTATCTAATTACAATATTTATTAAGTCACTTCACTCACTAGTCACCGCTAAAACACGAAAAGATCGTTTGAAATAAGGTTTATAACGAAAAGGTTATTTTCTGCCTCGGGGCCATTTAGCCGCCGGCTAAAGGTTTTGACCGCCGGCTACCATAAAGCGGTCCCCTGACCGCCGGCCAAACAGCTTGACCGCCGGCCAAAGGCCTTCGTCCCAGTCCTGTTCTTCCTGTTCAAACTTAACTCCGAAATCAAATCACCAAACGCCTAAAACTCAGTTTCTAGCACTCCTTTACTACTAAAAACTTCATATAATCATCATGAATTAGTTACAACATGTTTTTAACATCTAATTCTCACAAATCATCAATTCACCCAATTTCAATCAAAATTCAAATTCTTAAATACTCAAGAACACTTACAAATTGAAGATCATAACGATGAAAATCTGATGATGTTGAAGCTTAACAAGAATCACAACTTCCTGATTTGATTTCTAGTTTGATTTGGAGGTTTTCTGAGAGTTTCTGTGAATTTTGAACTGAAATGAATAACTTTCCTAAATAGGAAAGTAAATATATAGTCGGTCCAACTTAAACCGCCTTCAATATACGGGTATAATTTAATACCCCTTCTCAACCTATTGTCTGGAACCCGAAAACCATTTGCGAGTCCAAACTTTTATCGTACCGTCAACTTTATTAATTTAAATCACTTAATATTTTACTAACCACAATAAGTTCTGAAACTTATTTCCTATTTATTTTTAATTAATTCAAACACTATTATTTCCAAACACGTTAATATTATTTTAAAATCACTAAATAATATAAAACAGCTAGGTCCGATTTACGGATGTTACAAGTGTTAATGAATCGATTAGGTTAACCAAAGTGGAGGAGGGTTTAAGAATGATTAATGGTTTAGAGTTATGAATTCCTTGAATTTAAACATGTTGTTATGTGATATGTGTATAGGTGATAAGAAGTTGGAAGTGTTACCTTTGGTTGTGTATTGTGAATCATCATTTCAAGACTAAGGTGAGTTATATAAGGATTTAATCAAGTAAATGGTTGTGTGTGATCATACAACCATGTGGAGTTAATTGTGATTATTTGTTTTGAATTGTTACTTGTGAAATGATGACATGAATTGATTGTACATGTTACCAGATAGCTTCCGAGCTAGAGGTGGGTATAATCAAGTGGAGATTAAGTGTGTAACATCCTCTCTTCTGGTCTGGTAATTTCTAATTTTAAATTAATATATTTTATTGTATTGGAAATTATTTGATATTATTTATTTATTTGCGAAACTTAGTTAAATAAGCCTCAGGACTTATAGTGCTTAGTAAATTATTGATTGTTTTAATTTACTATAGTCAACGGTGCAATAAAAGAAGTTTCTCGCAAATGGTTTTTAGGTTCCGGGCAATAGATTGAAAGGGGACTAGTTTTAAGCGGATACGGGTCGGGGTTAAAAGTGAGCCGACTTATATAGTTTCCTTTTTAGGAAAGTTTCTTTACTTTCCATTTTTGGAAACCATAAACCCTAAAACTTCAAAACCTTTAAAACCTTTGCAAACAAGCTTTGGAACAAGTGATTTTGAGCTGATTGATCTTGATTTTAGCTAGTAAATCATCACCACCAACTTGTTTTAGTTTTAAGTGGTAAGTTTTGATTTTTGTTAATCTATACTTTGAGTGAATACATGTGTTTGATGATCTTGATGTTATGGTATGTTATAACATGTTTAAATGATGCTATATGAGTGAATATATGCTACTGAAATCGAGTTTGTGGTTTATATGTTGTGATTTGTTTGCTGAGTTTCTGCCATAGCTGAACTGGGTATCCCCTGTACGTCGGTTGAACCCGGCGGCTAGTACCCTGAAGCCGGCGGCTTCGTTGTGTAGAAAGAGAACCCGGCGGGTAAAACCCGTACCCGGCGGCTCCTATAGCCTTTAAAACGCGATTAAGTTCTGTTACCACCCAATTTAATTCACCCGGCGGTTATAAAGTGGGACCCGGCGGGTGGCGACCGGAAGCCGGCGGCTTCCTTACCCAAGCCGGCGGCTTGGGGTGTGTTTCAGCAAATGTTTTGTTTAATTTTTAAGACTTGTTCTAACTTGTTGTTTGTAATGTAAATTGTACTTATTAGCATAATAATACATGATAGTTGTTGTATTTAGGAACTTATGATATTTGTAATGTTAATTGAGTTAAGTTCCTAATGATTTAAATTGATTTAATTCAAGTGTTACGATCTTGATTTCTAACTTCTACCTGATTGTTGATTCTCAGATAAGCAAAGAGCTCAGCGAGATAAGACAGCTGAGTAAGTGAAACGAGATAATCAGGTGAGTGGATTTGAAACTCACAGTTTGATTTGGTTGTGTCAGTTTGATTTCAATCAGTAATTATAGGATTACTATTGATAGTATGTTAACCTTGAAATGATATGCCATTTGATTGGTTGTTTGTTGAACATTGAATTGAAATGTATAATCCAGAGGTCAACTAGATTGTTGGTTGGACTTGATTGCTAATGTTGGTCAACATAGGGTTGCGTACATGTGTTGATGGAGATTAGCATTTAGTTAGCGGTTAATCACTGTTTTGGCCTGACAGTTGATTTAAGTGTTCTGATAGGGCCACCCGGCACAGGGTCCTTAGGAACCACCGTTCCTCTTGACGATATTTGTTGCATTATTGATTGTGAACAGATTGCTAGCTAAATTGAATTGTAGTTGATTATTCATTCACTTAGCTTCGTGCTAATCCCTCAAATTACTTCCTGCAGGTGATGTATATTATGTGGGTAGTCAGGAAGGATGTTTTGATGCTGGGAATGTTTGAAACTTGCAACTCTGATCCAGTTTGTAATAAATTATGTTTTATAGTATATAATGCCCCGGGTTTGTAAACATGTTAATTATGATTGTTTAGTAGTTAAACATATTGTATAAAGGGTTGCGAAAATTTCATAAAGGTTTTAATAGAATATGTAATTATAGTAGTCGCTTCCGCCAAACTTAATATTATATTGTTGTATTAAATGAGGGGCGTTATAAGTTGGTATCAGAGCAATAGTTTGGGGCAATTGAATATGATTGTATGTTCAATCCTAAACTTTGATTGTGTTGTGTCAAACATTCTTGGGAATGGGATTATGTACTGAATGTGAAGTTGTTAGTAGAATTAGGTGCTAACGACTAATGATTTGTAAGTTGTTGTGGTGTTTACAGATATGGCGGATAATGAACAAACACCTGTTAACCCTAATAATGTCTCGAGGCCGGAAGTTACTGTTGGGGTGCACGATGATCAGGCTGGTAACGCTGGAACTTCTTTCCATGCTAGAGAAGAAGCAGAAAGGGATCAGTATTTGCTTCAATTGGAAGAGGAAAACCAAGCACTTAGAATGTATAAACAACAAAAAGAGGCTGAATCTTCTCATCCTGTGTTTGGTACGATTTCACCGCCAAAGCAAAAGGTGTGTTCTTTTAAAACCTTTATGAGCAGTAATCCGTCTGTGTATTCGGGTAGTACAAATCCTTCTGTAACTATGGATTGGCTAAGAGATGTTGAGAAGAAGTTTGAAGTTTGTCAATGTGAAGAGGAATTGAAAGTTCCTTATGCATCTCAACTTTTGAAAGGAGCAGCTATGAATTGGTGGGATTCGATTACTTCTGTTTTATCTCCTTTTCAGAAAGCATCTATCCGATGGTCAGATTTTCGCAATGAAGTTTGTAAACAGTATTGTTCCAACTTTGATATGGCTCGGATTAGAAAAGAGTTTATGGATTTGCAGTTAATTGATAACATGTCAATGGATGATTTGATAAATCAGTTCACAGAGAAACTCAGGTTTGTTCAGCAGTGGGTTCCCGATGAGAGAACTCAAATAGACCAGTTTGTGGGTACTTTACCAAATCATTATCGAACTACAGTGAGGTTAGCTAATTCACTTCCTCATGCTTTCATGTTAGCTCGATCTGTTGATAGCGATTTGAGACCTCAAGAGATGCCAAGGAAAGAAGTGACTTCTCAGAAACCTAAAAGTGAACCTTCTGGTAAAGGTAAACAACGGTGGCAAGGAAATCAGCAGGGTAAGAAACAAGAAAGTCGTGGTGGTACTTCTGATCGTCCCAATTGGTGTATTAAGTGTAGAGCTAGACATTTTGGGCCGTGTACTGTGCAAACCACTAGATGTGTAAAATGTGGTGTGATTGGGCATGAAGCCAAAGATTGTGTTTTTCCTACTTATGTGTGTTGGAATTGCCATAAGGAAGGTCATCGTGCAAATCAATGTTCTGAGGCTAAGAGACAGGGTTCGGGGACAGTTGTTGGTTCATCAGCTTCTTCTGGTCAGAAGCGGAAGACTCCGCCATCTGCAGTTAGTAGGGCATTTCAAATGACAGTTGATGAAGCTGTCCATACAGATGACGTAATCACGGGTACTTTTCTTGTAAATTCTGTACCAGCTCGTGTTTTGTTTGATTCTGGTGCAAATTGTTCGTTTGTATCTGTGTACTTCTGTGATAAGTTGAAAATGATGCCTACTGTGATAACAAACCCAGTTGAAGTAGAAATAGCTAGTGGCAAATCGGTTCCTGTTACCACCTCGGTAATTGGAGCTAGTATTATGATAGATAGCCAGACTTTTCCAATTTCTTTTCTGTTGATGCCAATTGCTAGTTTTGATGTGATTATTGGTATGGATTGGTTAAGTCAGTATAAAGCAAGCATAGATTGCCACAATAAGCTGATTAGAATTCCAATCTCTGAAAAGTCATATGTCGTGGCTCGAGGAGAACGGGATAATGTTTGTATACCTTTGATTAGTATGATGAAAGCTAGGAAATCTTTGTCTAAGGGCTGTGAATCGTATCTAGCTTATGTGATTGATGCTAAGTTAGAAAAGAAGTCCCTTTCTGATGTACCGGTTGTTTCTGAGTATCCGGAAGTATTCCCTGATGAATTACCTGGTTTACCACCGGTTAGGGAAGTTGAATACCAGATTGATCTTGTTCCTGGCTCTTCACCTATAGCCAAAGCCCCTTATAGATTAGCTCCGTCTGAGATACATGAAATGATGAATCAGATACAGGAGTTGTTGGATAAAGGGTTTATTAGACCTAGTTCTTCTCCCTGGGGTGCACCAGTTCTGTTTGTGAAAAAGAAAGATGGGTCTTTTAGAATGTGCATTGACTATAGGGAATTGAATAAAAGGACAGTAAAGAATAAATATCCTCTGCCTCGGATAGATGATTTATTTGATCAGTTGCAGGGATCTTCATTTTATTCAAAGATTGATTTGAGATCAGGTTATCATCAAGTTCGTGTTAGGGATTGTGATATTCCTAAAACTGCATTTAGAACCAGATATGGTCATTTTGAATTTCTGGTTATGCCTTTTGGTTTGACGAATGCTCCAGCAGTTTTTATGGATTTGATGAACCGTGTTTGTCGACCTTTTCTTGATAAATTTGTAATTGTGTTTATCGATGACATTTTGGTATATTCTAAATCCGAATCAGAGCATGGAATGCATTTGAGGTTGGTATTGGAAACCTTAAAAAGAGAACATTTGTATGCAAAGTTTTCTAAATGTGAATTTTGGATTCGGGAAGTACAGTTTTTGGGTCATATTATTTGTAATGATGGTGTTAAAGTTGATCCTTCGAAAATTGAAGCTGTAATGAATTGGAAAGCTCCAAAGTCTGCTTCTGAAATAAAGAGTTTCCTTGGTTTGGCGGGTTATTACCGGAAATTTATTAAAGACTTTTCTAAAATTGCCGGTTCATTGACTAAACTAACCCGTAAGGATGAAAAGTTTGTATGGGCTGAACAACAGGAAGCTGCTTTTCAGACTCTGAAACAGTTGTTATGTCAGGCTCCTGTGTTAGCATTGCCAGATGGGTCCGATGATTTTGTTGTTTATTGTGATGCATCGATTGCTGGTTTGGGTTGTGTTTTAATGCAGCGAGATCGTGTGATTGCTTATGCTTCTCGTCAGCTCAAACCTCATGAAAGAAATTATCCTACCCATGATTTAGAACTTGCAGCAGTTGTGTTTGCTTTAAAAATCTGGAGGCATTACTTGTATGGTACCAAATGTGTTATTTGCACAGATCACAAGAGTCTTCAGTATATATTTTCACAGCAAGAGTTGAATATGCGGCAGAGACGATGGTTGGAATTAATCAAGGATTATGATTGTGAAATTAAATACCATCCAGGGAAAGCCAATGTGGTTGCTGATGCTTTAAGCCGCAAGGTAACTTCTGATCGAGTTTATTTTATGCGTTTAGAAGTTTCTTCTGATTTGGTGGCTCAGATAAAAGCTGCACAGTTAGAGGCTTTGTTAGATCATAATTTGAAATCTGAAATTATGTTGAATCGAAAGGAATTGTTATTGGATGATTCGAGAGGATTAAAAACCTTTCAGTCTCGTGTTTGGATACCTTTGTTTGGTGGTCTTCGGGATGTTATTCTGAATGAAGCCCATAAGTCCAGATTGTCAGTACATCCAGGAAGTACTAAAATGTATAATGACTTGAAACCTTTGTATTGGTGGCCTACAATTAAGATGGATGTAGCAAGGTTTGTTAGTTCTTGTCATATTTGTTCTCAAGTTAAAGCTGAACACCAGAAGCCGTATGGGTCGTTGAAACAGCTTGAGATTCCTGAATGGAAGTGGGAACATTTGACTATGGATTTTGTAACCAAACTGCCTAGAACTGTCCGTGGAAATGACATGGTTTGGGTCATTGTTGATCGATTGACCAAGAGTGCTCATTTTCTAGCTACTAGTGATACTACATCTCTGAGTAAGCTTGCACAGTTATATATGAATGAGATTGTTACTCGGCATGGTATTCCATTATCGATTGTATCTGATAGGGATCCAAGGTTTGTATCTCATTTCTGTCAGAGTTTGCAGCATGAATTGGGTACACGTGTGAATCTTAGTACAGCTTATCATCCTCAAACCGATGGTCAGTCAGAACGTACGATTCAAACCCTTGAGGATATGTTAAGAGCTTGTATTCTAGAGTATGGTGGTTCTTGGGATTCTCATTTGCCATTGGTTGAGTTTGCTTATAATAACTCATATCATTCTAGTATTGGCATGCCTCCATATGAAATGCTTTATGGACGCCGTTGTAGAACTCCAACTTGTTGGCTAGAGGCAGGTGAGAAGCAGTTTGCAGGTCCAGACATTGTTCAGATGACAGCTGATAAAGTAGCAGTGGCTCGTGAAAAGTTGAAAGCTGCACGTGATAGACAGAAACAATATGCAGATCCTAAACGTCGACCTGTTATTTTTGCTAAAGGTGAACTTGTTTATCTAAAAGTTTCGCCTTGGAAAGGGGTAATACGGTTTGGGAAACGTGGCAAATTGGCTCCTCGATATATTGGACCGTTTAGAATTCGTCAGATTGTTAATGATCAGTCTGTTACATTGGATCTTCCTCCAGAGCTTGCTGGTATTCATGACACGTTTAACATTTGTTATTTGCGGAAATGTAACGTTGAAGACCAGTCTCAGATTCTTCCTTTGAAAGATTTGAAAGTTGATCAAAGTCAAAAGTTAGTAGAAGAACCAGTTGAACTTCTTGACCGAAAAGTGACCAAACTTAGGAAGAAACAGATTCCCATGGTGTTAGTAAAATGGAAACATAGTTTAGGTGAAAACCTAACGTGGGAAACAGAGGATAGTATGAGATCCAGATATCCTGGATTGTTTGATCGTAATGAGATTTCGGGGACGAAATCTTCTTAAGGGGGGGAGAGTTGTAACATCCTCTCTTCTGGTCTGGTAATTTCTAATTTTAAATTAATATATTTTATTGTATTGGAAATTATTTGATATTATTTGTTTATTTGCGAAACTTAGTTAAATAAGCCTCAGGACTTATAGTGCTTAGTAAATTATTGATTGTTTTAATTTACTATAGTCAACGGTGCAATAAAAGAAGTTTCTCGCAAATGGTTTTTAGGTTCCGGGCAATAGATTGAAAGGGGACTAGTTTTAAGCGGATACGGGTCGGGGTTAAAAGTGAGCCGACTTATATAGTTTCCTTTTTAGGAAAGTTTCTTTACTTTCCATTTTTGGAAACCATAAACCCTAAAACTTCAAAACCTTTAAAACCTTTGCAAACAAGCTTTGGAACAAGTGATTTTGAGCTGATTGATCTTGATTTTAGCTAGTAAATCATCACCACCAACTTGTTTTAGTTTTAAGTGGTAAGTTTTGATTTTTGTTAATCTATACTTTGAGTGAATACATGTGTTTGATGATCTTGATGTTATGGTATGTTATAACATGTTTAAATGATGCTATATGAGTGAATATATGCTACTGAAATCGAGTTTGTGGTTTATATGTTGTGATTTGTTTGCTGAGTTTCTGCCATAGCTGAACTGGGTATCCCCTGTACGTCGGTTGAACCCGGCGGCTAGTACCCTGAAGCCGGCGGCTTCGTTGTGTAGAAAGAGAACCCGGCGGGTAAAACCCGTACCCGGCGGCTCCTATAGCCTTTAAAACGCGATTAAGTTCTGTTACCACCCAATTTAATTCACCCGGCGGTTATAAAGTGGGACCCGGCGGGTGGCGACCGGAAGCCGGCGGCTTCCTTACCCAAGCCGGCGGCTTGGGGTGTGTTTCAGCAAATGTTTTGTTTAATTTTTAAGACTTGTTCTAACTTGTTGTTTGTAATGTAAATTGTACTTATTAGCATAATAATACATGATAGTTGTTGTATTTAGGAACTTATGATATTTGTAATGTTAATTGAGTTAAGTTCCTAATGATTTAAATTGATTTAATTCAAGTGTTACGATCTTGATTTCTAACTTCTACCTGATTGTTGATTCTCAGATAAGCAAAGAGCTCAGCGAGATAAGACAGCTGAGTAAGTGAAACGAGATAATCAGGTGAGTGGATTTGAAACTCACAGTTTGATTTGGTTGTGTCAGTTTGATTTCAATCAGTAATTATAGGATTACTATTGATAGTATGTTAACCTTGAAATGATATGCCATTTGATTGGTTGTTTGTTGAACATTGAATTGAAATGTATAATCCAGAGGTCAACTAGATTGTTGGTTGGACTTGATTGCTAATGTTGGTCAACATAGGGTTGCGTACATGTGTTGATGGAGATTAGCATTTAGTTAGCGGTTAATCACTGTTTTGGCCTGACAGTTGATTTAAGTGTTCTGATAGGGCCACCCGGCACAGGGTCCTTAGGAACCACCGTTCCTCTTGACGATATTTGTTGCATTATTGATTGTGAACAGATTGCTAGCTAAATTGAATTGTAGTTGATTATTCATTCACTTAGCTTCGTGCTAATCCCTCAAATTACTTCCTGCAGGTGATGTATATTATGTGGGTAGTCAGGAAGGATGTTTTGATGCTGGGAATGTTTGAAACTTGCAACTCTGATCCAGTTTGTAATAAATTATGTTTTATAGTATATAATGCCCCGGGTTTGTAAACATGTTAATTATGATTGTTTAGTAGTTAAACATATTGTATAAAGGGTTGCGAAAATTTCATAAAGGTTTTAATAGAATATGTAATTATAGTAGTCGCTTCCGCCAAACTTAATATTATATTGTTGTATTAAATGAGGGGCGTTATAAAGTGTATTACTTGTATATGATTATAGTGATATGAATTGTGATTGTACATATTACCGGATAGCTTCCGAGCTAGAGGTGGGTACAATCATGAGTTAGTGATATGAAGCTTATGAAGTTTATGATGTTTATGATATAGAGTTGCTAGTTTTACTAGCATAGTGTTTATGAAGCCATGTTATGTATTAATTGGTTAAGTTGCTTATATGCTCACTAAGCAAGAGTGCTTAATGTTTAAGTGTTTCATGTTTTAGGTGGAAGTGGATAAGGGAAAGGGAAATCGGTTAAAGAAGATTAGCGTGGATTGCTTGATGATAGTGTATGGCAAGTTTCTCTTTTATGTCGTTTGGATATACTTGTGTAATTCGCCCGTTAAGACATGTTTTAAAAGTAAGTCATGGTGAGCCATGACTTAGGCATTTTTGAAATAGGTTGACTTTGAAAGTCAACAACGATTGTATATGATGTAAATTATGGTTTTCAAGTTTTTAAGTTAGTGATTAAATATAATTTGTGTGTTTGAAATGAGTTTATGGTTGAAAGTAGTCAAACTGTGTTTTTATTAGATATGGAGTGTTGATATGTAGTCAAGTATTCCATTAGTCAATTATGGGTTGTGATTGGCTAGTCAATGGGTCAAAATAGTCTTTGTGGGTCAGCGGGTAAAAAATGGTCGATATGGGTCATTAAATGCATTTGCGGTCTAAAATGAGTTAAAAAAGGGTTAAGGGTATGATGAAGTGTCTTGCAACTTTGTTTTGATGTATATGATGAGTGGTCAAAAGTCCAATGTCTCAGCCTTCATGATTTGAGACTTGGTATGCTCACAAAATGGTCGTTTTTGGGTCAAAAAGAGTCATACGCCAAAATCCCGTGTCATTGTGAAATTTGAAAAAGTGCAAAATGGGAAGTCTTCGTTTTGACCATATGAAGGTGCACGCAAAATTTCACGTCAAACGGAAGCACGAGTAAAAAGTTATGCTCGTTTGAAGTTGGTTAAAAGTTGACTTTTGCTGACTTCTGGATTTACACTAAGGAACGCGATCCTGACACCATTTTTCCGGATCGCGTTCGCAAGGCAAAAATGGTAACCGAAAGTTTATAACTAAGGAACGCGATCCCGCCCACTTTTCCGGATCGCGTTTGACATTGAAAAATGAAATTTTAGGTCTTAAAAAGCTTGTTTTAACTATGAATAACTATTAAGGTTAAACTATATATATGGGGTAGTCATGTGACATAATTAAGAGTGTTATAAACCGGAAAAAAAAATGGTTCTGTTTTCGGGGCGTTTCAACAGTTTGTAATGTCATCAAAATTTTAATCAACAAATAGAATTACTCAATTTTGTCCCATTAACTCAAATATAGAATTTGCTTACATCATAAATCATGAAAACAACGACACTCATCTTAATTATGTTTTAAATTAATAAAACAACAAATATATTCCTATTCTTTTTACCTCTAACGATATGTTATATATACATACTAGCTAAAATAATTTAGTTCACGACTTCATTACATATCTTTATTAACTCCTACGAAACGATATAATTTCATCTTATACACTACTCACATAATTATAAAAATAAAATACATATTTGACTCTAATTAAGTTTTAATTTGTCAATTAAGTCCTTTAATTTTAGTAAATTTTAAAATATGATCCATAACTTATTAAAGATTTTTTTTAATCAACTACTCACTTACATATATAGAGAAATCTAATTCATTAATTAACACAATATCCAAATCGATCTATAATGTACCTATTATTAATTCACCGAATATGAATAACATTAGTTGAAAAGGTTAATATATACTTTGAATAATTAACTTTTCTCACTAACTTGGTTTAAAAAACTTTTAATTTTATAATCTTTACTTATGTAAATTCATTTACATAAAGTAATATTATCATGAATCCAACTAAAATGCTTAATATACATATTAACTTACACGCTTTATTATTAGAAACAAGATACTATATACGAGATTTCATATTAAAAATCAACAGTTCGTGTGTATGCACGGGCTTAAAATATAGTTTTCTTTATATTATAAACATTGTAAAAAAAGAATAATAGTGTAATATTGATGAAAAAAATATAACTAACGAGAGTTCAACTTATATAGACGTGTTGAAAATATTTGACTGGTAAATTGGGTAATCTTATTCAATGTTTCCAAAACTAAACCTAGTTTTGTATATACGGAGTAATCGTCTCACGATCACTGAAAATCTGAAATCCAAAGCCGGCTTGATCCTCGGCCGCCGGCCTCCGGTCGCCGATCACCGGCCTCTGTCCTCCGGTCGTCGATCGCCGGCCTCTGTCCTCTGGTCGCCGTCTGATTTTCTCTTCCGTTCGTAATAAAGGAAGTAAGGAACCGAGTAAGCATATATACACATATACTACTTGATCCAAATTATTTTACTTTGTTTGTATCTAAGAAATCGATTTAAGTATCTCATCGCCGGCTATTCTCTGGTTCTTCGCACTTTTTAATATGACTAAAAAGTTATTCAATTCTTGAAGAAAGAGATAAATAGAACTTGCCGTATTAAATAAGCTGTAGGTAAAAAGTTACTATGATCCAATTAATTTTTTTCTTTTATGTAGACCCTGAAATTGCCGTATTATGAACTTGCATTTTTCCCAAATAATTTCTTGCAATTTTCAGTTTGGAATAACAGACCATCAGTTGATGACTATGTATATTATCAAACAAATTAGTTAGATATATCTAAAAAAACTGAGTACATTTGTTGGCTTAAATCGACTATTAATAGTGTATGGATTGGTAATTGGGTAGATAGGAGAACTAGTGAGTACATTAAGTGTTTGGCTTAAATCGCCTATTAATAGTGTATGGATTGGTAATAAAGATTTGATTTTTCTTATTATTACTATTGTTTGTGGGTAAAATATTAGGGCTATGGCTGAAGTAGTTCAAATGCAAGAAGTTGGACAAGGTCCAAGGAAGAGAAAAATAGGGCATAAGAAAGGTAAAGGAAAGAAGAAAATGAAGTTTCAAGGCAGTGGACCAAAGGTTAAAATGGATGCAAAAACGAAAAAACGTCTTCGAAAAAAGGCTCGAGATTATAATTCAGATGATAGTGACGACGCTAATGACGATCAAGAAGAAGAAGTAGAGGAGGAGGCTGCCTGGCCTGCCCGTTATCCGGTGAAGGTTGAAAAGAAGCAGGTGGATGATGAAAATGAGGTGGATGATGCAAATGAGGACGATGATGAAGAAATGGACGATGACAATGATGATGATAAGGATGATGATGATCTGGGAGATGATGATTCTGATGGTGAAGGTGTGGTAGTTGAACATGGGATTATGAAGTTTTCGGAAGGAAGCACGTCTTTTAAAAAAGCTTTTAAGAAAATTGTGAAAAGAAGTGGCACGGATGAGGTTTTTGGTAAGCCTCTTGATCTTATGATACTTTGTTATTACTTGTGACTATATTCTAGATTCATGTTTGTAACTATATTAATGACACCTTTAATAATAATTGTGTGTGGAGTGGCAAAATGGGCGGGTTGGGTGGATTGGATAATGAGCCCAAACAGATTAGGGTCATCGAGTCTGGTTGGATAGGCTTAAAACACATTTTGTCCAAAATAAGTTTTATGCTGTATGGAGTTCACGTGCCAAATATGAGTACAAAAGTTATATTATATGATAATCGTTTTTTTAATCAAATAATATAGGAGGTATCATACTATCATGAATTAAAATCTACTTCAGATGCCTTCTCTCGCTTGATATGTTCAACTCATTTGACGCGTTTCAGTTGCCAACTCTTTCGATGTTACCTGGTTGACCTGCTAGAGATACAATTTAACATGAATTAGGCCATTCATAGGAACAATGGGTTGAAGTTGTATTTGAAGTTCTCAGAGGGTTCTTAATCTTTATCTAGCAAATGTGTAACTATACCTACTTCCAAGATTAGTTTTGTCGTCGACCTGGCAGCTTTGTCTCAACTAACCATGTGTATCTACTAATTTTTATCCATTTTATTTTATTTTTTGGTTGCTGTAGGGACCTGTACTATCTGCTCACAAAAATCTTGTAGTAAAAAAGCTTGCCGAAGAAGCTGCTGAAAGAAAGTTAAGGGGGATGCAAGAAAGGAAAAAATCTTGGTAATTCATCCCATACGTTTCAATGATTGTATATTTTTGTATGTCTTATTGCTAACCATCTGCAATGAAATTCATTTGGATATAAAGTTAGCAGAGAAAGGACATGTAAAGCCTGATGCCTTCCCAGTCTCACATGAAAAGCTACTCATTGGAGTTGCTACAAAAGGAGGTAGTTATCTTTTATTTGATAGAATATATTCGATGTATAAACTTTTGCACTGTTGGGACCTGCAAACTAACTTGTTTACAATTTTTCATGTGTTGGCGGAACTTTCAGTCGTCAAGCTATTTAATGCTGTGAGTGTCTGATTTGTAATGTGATAGTTACTTCTTCTGATTTTGTTCAGTTATGATTAGAGGTGGTAATTTCGACCGATTTACTTACAAATGGGTCACAATTTAGGTTATATTTTTTTAAGGGGTCAAATGGAGCTAAAGGATTTAATTAAGAAAACTTTTAATCAAATTGGTTGACAGTCATCTGAAGTGTGTTTAAATGCCCGAGAATGTCCTAAATTGCTTTATTAGGAGAAATTATTATTTATTATATGATGATGTTACGATTTTTGTAGTCATATCTATCATTTTTTGTAATAAAATTCACAGTAATGTGTTTGTGGATCAATCCAATATTAGGAACCTAAAATTGACTTGTTTTGAGTTTTGACCTGCCCCATTTGTCCCTGTTATCGACCCACCCATTTTCCCACCTCTAGGTATGTGCTACTTTTCGAAATCCAACTCATGCTACTGGTTTGTTACAGGTTAACAAAGCTCAGAGCTCACAGAAAGGTTAAATCCATTAAGGTCTAAAGATGCTAAAGGTATGCAACTAATTGCTTAGTTTCTTGCCTATCAACTTCTATCCATATATAGTGAAGAATCGTTTCTGTGAGCCTTTGCTTTAGTTGTGTTGAATTGGTTCTTATCTATATATTGCTGTAAGCTTGAACCATGCTTTGCGTTTATAGGCTTGCTATGCCCATTTTCATATATGCTTTGGCCATAACTTTTGTAATATTAAAAGTAGTTTTCAAATAATAGTTCGAGTAAAGTATTTCTAGCAAATACCAGTTGATTGTTCCCAAGAGGCAAAGATGGGCTCTAACTCGAAGGACTTGACTCATATAGGTTCACTGGGTTGTTGTGCCACATCAGTTAATAAGGGTCAAATTTGCGATTAGAGCATTACCTAAAAACTAACTGTGCTTTGGTTGCTATGATTCTTTGTATTTATATTTAGTTAAAGTTTATAGATGGTTGATTTTCTTCTTTGACTTTTCAGTGATTCAGAAACGGAGAAAAGAAGCCTTCTTTTCCGAGCTGGGCAAACGTACATCTGGGTCCGATGCCAAGGTTCTCTCTCTTTGTATGCACACACATGCACCACTTTCTGTTGTGGTTATTGTAAAATGTACCTTCAGCATTGTCTTAAACTCTTAATGCACCGATTCTATTTTAGTGGTATTATTGGTGGGTTAGGTTTGGGTTAAAATGGGCTGGTTCAGCGGTCTGAGCCATTCTACAAGCACATTTTTATCCATTTATTTTTTTACAAATGGGTTATGCACAATGGGCGCCTCGACTATGTGAGGCGGTCGCCTTAACGTCTGGTGCCTCGGCCTTCGGTCCCTTGGCGCTTTTTTAAACCAAGCTAGTTATGATCGCAAAAACTGTATTATTGATACAATAATGATATAGTTCTTATAGGTATAATGGTTTAGGACAAATGTAAGCATTTGAGTACACGTTAGGCAGTGTTTATCTAGTTACCAACCAAAGAGAACTCGAAGTGACCCGTTTACATAGAACTGAGTTGCAACTGGTATTGCCACCTCTAATATATTCCCTCACATTCCTTTTCTTTTGCAATACAGCCTGGCACAAGTGGAAACGTGGATGACGGAGAAGGTCCTGCTTGGGCTCCTTTACGCGATAATTATATGCTTACAACTTCGAAGTTAAAAGATTGGGATAAGGCAGCTGTAAGAACTTCTCTCTTTAAGTATACCCTGTTTTACCCTTAAATATCATCTCAACTTGAAAAACATATCAAATAAAATAAATTGACTATTTGTTAAGTATCTTAGTCAATCTTCAAACTAAGAATGACCCAATTGAAATTCATCAATGTATTTGTACTGATCGTAGCAGTTGGATAGGAGTAGTTAATTTGTACTTTTTGTTTGAGCATACAAAATTTAGAGTTATAATTTTTTCTTGTAGGATGAACCTGAAACAAGAGATGATTTTGGAAGACAACAAGATGATAGTTCATCTGAAGATGATGATTAGTTACGCGAATATCAAAGGTTTAGGGATACATTTTTGTGTAAGTTCGCCGTTCTAAAATGCCTTAATTAATTTGGGAGTTCCTGTTGTCTAGGATTTTTACTTCAAATACTATGTTTGATTATATTGAACAATATGATTAGAGTTTAAAGAAAATGGTTATGCAAATGTTGAGTATATGAACACTTGTCCAGAATTATTGATATGATCTGATACCATTTGGTGCATCCATTGTTGTATGGTTGGGGATCGTGCTGAATTGTAGAGTAATTTTTGTCCCATTTTGATATTCGATGCATGAACCAAGTTGAAAATTAGACTCATTGGTAATTTGGTACATTGTTGACCTACCATTCCCCCTTATAATCAACTATAACGGGCAAAGGTAAAATGAATGGGTCGGGTCGGGTCTGGATCTGGATAGGCCATTTAGAAGGATGGGTTTAAACGGGTCAGGGTCAAATGGGTCTTGGGTCGGGTTGACCCATTAGGTTTTCACCAAACTTTTTTTTTATTTGAATGAAAAATGAAAAAAATGAAATGAGGTGAAAAAAACAAAATTACCCGTTGGATCCGTATAGACCCGTTGGTTAATTGTTACAAAATTAGAGATTATATTGAAAAACCCATTTATACTCATCCAAAAAATGGGGAGGAGACCCAACTAACCCATTACCTCCTAAATATTAACCAAATTGATCCATAATTAACCAATGGGTCTAAAATTGCCACCTCTATATCAATCATTGAACAACTTATGAATAGTAAAAAAAGAACATTCCTAGCTTTGTCTTATTAGGCATGATTTCAAACTACAATCGAATATGTATCATTTTTTAATGTTTATCTAGAATATGTATCATTCTTTAAATGAAATTGTATCAACTTGGCAAAGTATGTTTGAACAAGTTTAATATACGTTTCTTCATTTTGTATTGATCAACATGAACCATTTTCTTTATAGTAAATATGAAATTTAACATTGTTTATTATCCTTTTTACTTTAAATGTCTTTTTACAATAACCACACCCTATATATATATATATATATATATATATATATATATATATATATATATATATATATATATATATATTTTACATCTTTATTATTAAGTTATACTAGTTGGATGGTTCAAGGCTCATCACCATGTACAAAATATCTAGGTTAAATTCTTAGGGTTTATCTTCTTCTTTCTTTCCTTTTTCTTCTTTTCATTTTTACATTAAGCCTTTTTCTCATTTCCTACTTATTGCTTATCAGTTTATTCTTATAACATTTTTTATTACTAAAGCTTTATTACGTACTTCATCCTTTTATTTTATATTACTTATTGTTGTTATAATTCATTTTGTTGTTATTATTGTTTGTATTCATTATATATATTTAAATTGTCTACTAATAATATGTTAGTTATTTAATAAAAAATAACTTAACTATTCTATATTATAAGTAATTGGAAAAGATGCTAAAACCTACTTTGTGCCTAAGGTTACACAACAACGAAATCGAATGCGACTTAAGTTAAAATAAATATGTAAGAAAATATGTTTCAATCCCGCCGCAACGCACTGGCAACCTTACTCGTTAAACCTCAAAATGTACAGAAGGTTTGTCTATTCAAATGGATATTGTGAAGAAGCAAACATAAGAACTCGTGAAATTCTTGTAACATATTTCGATATCTTTCAAGCAAATGCATCATAATATTAGTCCGATCAATGTGCAGTATCGTAGTTGATTTAGAATCTAATTTTTTTAAGGGTTTATTGTTTCGTTATGTATTAAACTTTACACTTTTTATTATTGTATGAGTCGAACTTTGAAACTTCTACTGTATGTATTGAACTTGTATATATGATCTATTGTATGTAAAATTTTCTTTTTGGGTAAGGCCCCAATAGGAAATTTTCCTTTTTTAGTTTTACCCAAAAATGAAATAACACATACAATAGACCATATTTACAAGTTCACTACATATAATAGAACAAATGAAAGTATGTCGCATACAATAGTAGAAAGTGTAAAGTTTAAAACATAACTAAACAATAAACCTTTTTTTAATAGGGTTTGTTGGACATGAAAACTTTTGATCCACGCATAAAAAACATCCATCTAAATCTAAATATTAGATGAATCATGGGTTGTTAAACGCATTATCAAGCATATAAACATTATACTTTTCAAAAGTTTTCATTATCTCTTGTTTAGTTGTGTCAAATATTTTCACTACATTTTTACGTTAAAATTTATATCTACTAAGTTAAGCATTTTTATGTTAAATTTTTATCCCTTTCAAGTTAATCCTATCAATCCTTTCTTGTAACCTAATACTCCTTCCGTCCCGCTATAAATGTCTACATTACTATTTTGGGTTGTCTCAAATGAGTGTCTACTTCCATATTTTTAACAAATCGAAAGAGACTTCCATATTTTAACAAATCGAAAGAGACTATTATGTTAGTGCCTAGCTTCTTCTTCTTCTTTTTTCCTTACTCTTTACCTTTTATTTATGATCTTTTTCTTATAAAAGAACAAACAAGCAAAATAAGTATTTCATGTTTTTTCATCCAAGTATCTACATTATTTAATAGATGTTATCAATTCTAAAGATTTATCATGTTAAATAAATAATTATTATTACCAAGAATAAAATTTAATTCTTTAAATTAAGTGCTAAATAATTAGTTTGAAAAAGAAAACATGATAATGCTTAATATATAAATGTTAAATAGTTAAAGTGTGCAAATTAACATTAGACGTTGAACTAGATTGTTAATTAATTGATACTCAAAAAGTGACTAAGATTATCTAAACGATGTTATTAACTTAAGTAACTCATATATGTAACGGAAAGAATCGTAAAAAGATATGAGTTATGCAAGTGAATTATATATGGACATAAAAAAATAATGGATGTTATATTGGTGTTGCAACTTTATTATCTATATCTATATTATATTATAATGTGTTTGAGTTATAGTCTTAAAAGGGAGTAATAGTAAATTATTACTCTACATTTCCACCCTTTTGACTATCTACTCAGCTTTTAAACACTTAAATAAATGCAATTATTATACAATTCAATATCTCATAATTACTTTTTGATTATAAATGTAACTTTATTAATGTTTGTCTTTTTCATAACTTATATAAACATTACTCCCTCCGTCCCGATATTCCTTTTATGGATGTCTCAATTTTATTGTCCACTTCCATAAATAGATAAGAATAATGAGATATAAGTTATTTTATGCACCTAATTTAAACATCTAAGACAAAAAAGTATGTAAAAAAGTAAAGGGTAAAACTGTCATCTTACCAAAAAGTAAGAGAGATGATGATATTTTCTTAAACTGCATGTTTTTTGTCTGGGGACAATAAATTTGAGACGAAGGGAGTAATAAATATTTAAATGTATGTTAAGATTGTTTTAATATAAGTATTAATGAAAAATCATATATTATTTACGAATTATAATTCACTTTTATTTTCTATATATTTTATCAAGTATACTAATATATGAAGAATCTGTCACCATAAATTATAAAAAAAGAAATACATAAAATTTATTAAATATACTATTTAAATATGTTAGTCAACACTTAAACATTTGAAGTATATCCAACTAATTATGAGAGTTAATATACTGCTGCTATATAAAGGATTTGACCATTTAATTTGAAAGAAGTAGAAATTACTATATTAGTTTATACAACGTAAAATGCATAATTGAAAGCATTTTATAACTATATATTAGATATTTGTATATTAATTTATTTAACTTTCAAATATTATAATTAGGGATTGCGATGTGGATCGAGTTAAGTTTGCGGGTCTAAAGTTCACAATCTAAACTCAAAAAATTTTTGATAAACGGGTTAACGAGTCAAAAGTAACAAACCCATATATGATATGCATTGTGCTGGTTAGCCGGTCAACCCGTTGCCTTGAACTTTAACCCAAACCTAATAGGATAAATTAAACGAGTCGGCGGGTTGACACTTGAGAATACAACTCTTCCTCATTCATTTCCGTGTAAAAGTTCAAGTTGTGTCGAGAATTATCACCGCCGTGTAGATTCTTCTGAAATATAATGCATATAAAATAATGTACAAATTGGTATGATTTTATTGTTTTACCCTTTACTCAAGTTCGGCATGTCGTTAAACAAACCTACTATGAATAAAATCTTTTTTTGCCGCTGCATTGTGCGGGTAAAAATAGTTATCATTAAATTAGAGCAAATGGATCCGGACAAAATTGATTCTTGGAAGTGGGTGCTTGGCAAAAACGTTGGTATCACTACAAAAGTTTGGGTTTAGGTCCCCGAAATGCTACTAACTTGCACCCGATATCTATTGTGTGCACCCAACTTACGTATGCTAATTTTAATGCAACCAACTTTCGAAAATGGTGTTTTTGATGTAACTTGATGACGTGTCGCTCTCTCCATACGCCACGTGGCACGCCATACGCGCGACATGTCATCAAGTTACATCAAAAACACCATTTTGGAAAGTTGGTTGCATTAAAATTAGCATACGTAAGTTGGGTGCACACAATAGATATCGGGTGCAAGTTAGTAGCATTTCGGGGACCTTTACCCCAAAAGTTTTACCAAATATTTTGTATGAAAACTCCTTATGACTCTTTATTTAGATACAAATTTCACATGAAATAAGTGGTTTCACCACAATAAAAGTATATTTATTTGAAGAGTAGGTTTAGATCACATTCCACACTATTCCAATCATCGAAGTCGCCGGATTGATGTTGGTCCACGTATGTATCCTTTATGCCAAGGTACAATTGAAAATTTAGTGGAGATGGTTCTCGAAATTTAATCATTTGAAGAAAATTCTTGAGCTGAATCAAGATCCTCTATTCCTGCGAATGGAACTTCTCGTTCAAAGAGATGATTGACTGCTCCTTTTTCGCATTAAGCCACATCAATTATATCAGTATCATACATGGTGTTTTTTTACGTTACTTTATGAAGCATTTGTGGAGAAATGCACTTGTTCTTCGGTTATTAACTATTATTAACCCTATAAAGCATGTTTAATAAGGAGGTTAAAAAGCTTAAAAAAATTTAAGATACAAAATTACTTAAATGCCCTTGTGATTTGTGAATGTTTCTCAACTAGTTTATTGACCTGCAACTACGCGAAATTACACATAGAATCTTAAATTATATAAAGAAACAATTGATGATGTCATCAAAAATCTAATCAACCAATAGAAATTACTCAATTTTGTCCAATTAGCTAAATTATAGGATTTAGTGACATCATAAATCATTAATTATTTATTAATATAAAGAAAATTAATTATGGTAACTTTATCCAAATAGGTATTCGTAATACATCATGACTATTATCATATCACAATAGGTATTCGTAATACATTAGGACTAATATCATATCACAATTTGATTTGATGATGCATTGATGAGATTTAATCATTCGTATTAACAACTTTTAAAATCTATTTGTTTTCGTCCAACCCCGTGTAATACAAAATGTTTTTTTGGAACATCATTTTTAATGTTTTATGTCGTTTTTGTCAACCACATTTGTCATGAGATATGTGGACCCATATAAATAATTTACTCCTTTCATTTTCTTGATAATTTAGGATGGCTTAAAGCCAGTACAAGTTGCAGCAGCGAGAGGTAACCGAGATGCTGTTGAGTTGCTTCTGCATTTATCATCTCATGTTGAAACTGTTCCTAATTGGACTGTCGATGGTATAATCAAACATATGCAATCTGAAGTTACCAAGGAATAGGTAAGTGAACTTTTTGGCATGTATCAAACGATAATTTTGAGTGGCTGTATTTCTAGCTTGTCGAAGTGAATTTACAATTTATCAAGCGATATATCTGTATGTGAGATCACTTCAGTTCTGCTTATCAATCAAAACATCTTTTTGTTGTTGCCCAGGAATTCAATTGAACACAAACAATATAAAAAATTACTCTTTATTAATCAATAATAATGTTTACAATACAATCACTGTAATGTATTCAATGTTACAGTCACTGTAACTTTTTGTTGTTACAATCACTGTAACTTTTGTGTTATGTTTTCTGTTAATCTAATACATATATATACATGATGAACCGGTGCCATTCCAACCATCACAATGGTTCGGTTGGTGGTTATTGACGGTTGTATCCCTTGCCAAAAGTCACGCCCTTTCCTTGTGTCTCTTCGTTTATAACTACCCGTTTCTTTCTGTTGTGTCTAATGGCCTGCGGCCTTCTTCAAAATCAAACCAGGCTTTGGCCAGTTTGACATTACAAGTCTTCAAAATCCAAGTCTTTTCAACTTGTTGCACAAACTTTGTATTCAATAAATCTTTGATGACTTCACACCATCTTCTTCAACTTAACTTGTTCCTCACGAACTTTGCTTCTCACGAACTGTAACGCCCCAAAAATATGTAAGTTTTAAATGATTTAAAATACGTTTATGTTTCAGTTTTATATTCATTTAATATGTTAAATGTTTAAGATAACAAAAATGTTAGAATTTGGTTAGAGGACTAACCAAGTAAATGAAAGCTAGTTAGAAGGGTTTAATGTGTTAATAAAAAATAGTGAAAGGGTATAATGTGTAAAATGTCAAACTAAGTTTCCTACATCTTCTAACTAGTTCCAGCAGATGAAGAAAATACGTATGTGTGAGGTTTGAGAGGGAAATCAGTAACCAGAAGAAAAGTCAAGAATTAAGCAAGCAATTGAGTGAACTAGGGCTTGTAATTTCGTATTAAACATCTCTAAGGTATGTGGAACCTTTCTAGTTGTCCAATTCAAGTAGGGTTTTAGTTTTTATAAACCCTAGATGATAGAAAGATCATGTATGTTAGTAAATTTGTTAAATTAGTGTTCCATATATGTCTTTGAGTAGTATAGTATGTTTGTTTGATGTTAATTTGTTAAAGAATTATGTTCATATGTAATTGGGTTTTTGGTAGATTATGTACATATGAGAATTGATGAATTAAGAAGAAGTGATAATGATTATGAATAGAAAAGTAATGAATACCCAATTACATGTGATTATAAAGTTTAAGTATGGAACACTAGTGATGAATGATAGGTGTTAGTGAGTAACAGCTAGTTATGAGATTAAGTTAAGGAAGTAAAGGGCTATGTTAATTGATCATGCTATGTGTTTATATGTATAGGTGATCAAGCAAAAGAAGTTAGTTCAAGTTGTGTAAAGTTTCAAGATAAAGGTAAGTAGATGGATATAAATGTGGAGTCAAGTAATGGGTGAGCCATTAGCTTGACGGTTTTCCAAGTAGTGGATCATGACCATTAGCTTGGTATAAATGTTAACTCTTAGTAGTTAGCATGATGATGTTTAAGGATCCTTAATGTAATGATGTTTATGTTTAAGTTAAAGTTTCCATTACTTACTAAGCAATTGCTTACGTGTTATGTTTAAATGTTTCAGGTGAGCCAAGTGTCAATAGATGGGACTTGGGTAAAGGGCACGTGTGAAGCTTTTGGTGGAGCTTGTTACTTGGTTCGGTAACAAGTCTTATCTCTTTTAAATCATGCTCTGGATATATATGTACACCCCTTTTTGTAAAAGTTATGACATTAGTTTATGTTTTAAAAGAATGTTAAGTCTCACTTATGATGTGATGTTGAAAGTCAAACTTAAAGTCAAAGTTAATTTTGGTGAGACTTGTAGGTGGATGTCAAAGTTAATTTTTGGTGAGACTTGTAGGTGGATGTTAATGAATGTATGAAATGGATAATAAGGTGATGTTTAATGAGAAAATTTCTTGTAAAAAGTAAAATGTTGCAATTATGGGTAAATGTAGCTGTTAATGAGTTAATTTGACTTAGATAAGTAAATTGGGTGAGAGTTGACCAAAAGAATGGGTTGGAATGGTCAAAGACCCAATTGGGTCATTTGGTGTCCAAATGGGCGACCAATAGTATAAAGAGTCAAAATAAGTTATGCCGGGTAAAAGTCAAATTTAATTATGCCCACAAGTCTTAAATGTGATATTGGAAAAGTGGTTAAAAGCCTAAGTGTAGAAGAGGTTTCATTTGAAACTTAGTATGTTAAGATTTTGATGAAAAGTTAGCCGAAATTGAGTTAATGGGTCAAAACAAGATTTATCGCAAAATTTGAAAAAAGTGTAAAAAAAATAGAAATGTTCATATGGTCAAGGTAATGCTACCTGCAAAATTTCAGGTTACTAGGTGTTGTCGTTTAAAAGTTATGCACGTTTAAAGTTCGAGCTTTGGTCAAAAGTTGTGCAGGTTGCTGAATCTGCTGGGAAAGGGAGGAATCCGGCGGATTCATCCCAATCCGGTCGGAGTCAGGTGAATCCGGCGGATTCCCAACCGGATTCCAAAACGGATTCCTTAGATTTGGTTCTGTCCACGAGTTGAGCTGAAAATGTCCAGGAATCCGGCGGATTCCTTTTAATCCGGCGGATTCCGATGGCGGATTCCCAGAATCCGGCTGATTCATCAGTTTACAGGAAATTTCAAGTTATATTGTTAAATACAGATTGTAAAGTATAAACTAGCTATAAAATGCTAAGTAAAAGGTTGTGATGTAATAAGATCACAGTATTAAAAGATAAGTGTTTTTAAAAAAAAATGGTTACGTTTTCGGGGTGTTTCACGAACTTTGCTTCACACAAACTTTGCTTCTCACGAACTTTGCTTCACACAAACTTTGTTCCTCACGAACTTTGCTTCACACAAACTTTGCTTCACACGAATTTACTCCTGTAATCTCTACTTTGCATCACGCAGTCTTCCTTTCATAATCTATCACATATTATTTTTTACACTTTTGTTTCACACAACTTGGCATCACACCCATCTTCTTCAACTTGATCATATCACATGACCTTTCTTCTTTCTTGAATAATGAATCTTCTCTCTCTATTCGATTTTTTTGAATCGAATTTGGGTTTCTCGAACCCGTTCTGAAACGATCTAATCCCGATCGGTTCTTTTCTTTCTCTTGAAAATGATTTAATCCCGATCAATTTTCTTCTTTCTCTTGAAAACGATCTACTCCCGATCAATTTTCTTCTTTCTCTTAGTCTGTTTAATAAATCTTTGTAGTTGCCTCACACAACAAATCTTTGCGGTTGCCTCACACAACAATTGTCACTAATCTGTTCTTCACGAACCATCCTTCACGGCTTAAACTTGGTTATTTCACACAACCTCTTCATACTATTTTCACTTATTTTAATTCTCTCACAAAATTATCTCGATCCTCCACGGATTGAAACCGTATCACACGTGTTTCCTCATTCACTAAATTGACTACACCTTTCACAGGTTATTTTCCGCATCACACGGCTTTACTTTGATAGTATCACACGACTTTGCTTTGATGGTATCACACGACCAAGCCTTCTAAACTTTCTAATTGTCTTCAATTAGGCACATTAGTAGTGCCGCTTCATCATCATTCTCCATTATGAGTGCTGTATCTTCCTTCTTTTTCTTGCTTGCACATTCATAAGCATAGTGCCCAAGCTTTCCACACTTGTAACAATTTATTTGCGACTTATCACCATTTCTTCGTGGTTTGTTGTCGGTTCCTTCCGACTCACCTAACTGGTATCCTTCACCTTTATATCTATGAGAGGTTTCTCCATCCTTCCTCTCTTCCTTAAATATTTTATGGCTTTTTCTTTGTGAAAATCTATACTTTCCACGTCCATTGCCTCTAAAATACTTTCCTTTCCTTTCATGTCATGTAAACATCAACTTCTCTTGATTATCCACTTGTTTACCCTTCTTGTATTTTATTCTTTCCTCAAACATCTTGAGTCTCCCAATTGCTTCCTCTATTGTCATATCCTTTTGATTTGGTTTTTTCTTCGAAACCAATATAAATCTAACAATAGTTCAACTTAACTTTTTCTGTCTAACCACAATAATTCTCAAACAATTCTAACGTTTTTCTAACGCGAATTGTAACGGGCAAATTTTAATTTTTAATTTATTCTTCTAATAGAAAAAAAAAATAATATCCGAGGTTTTAAGGAATATAAAACCTGTATATTTAATCTCCCAGTGGATGGCCCTTTCTTTTTAAATCCTTTAAGAAAAGCAGCCCATTGTATTCTTAGGCCCAAATCACCAAATACGCTTTTTCTTTCCCTGATATCAAAAAAAAAAAAAAAGAAGCGGCTTCTCTTTTTGCAGTTTCTTGCTTTTTACAGCAACGATGGTGGTTACTTTTCCTTCTTCCTTATCCAAAATTAGGGTTAAAATCTATACCCTTCTTCCTATTACAATCGATGGTGGTTCTGATTCTTGTTTCTTTTCCGGCGACGGCTGTGGTTCTTCTTCTCTGTTTTCCTTTCAATCGGTGGTGGTTCCTCCCGAACCGTTGGAATCCCTTTGATTTCTTTCAACTTCTCTGTTAAACGGTACGTCCTCTTTCTGTTTTTCCTTTCCTTCTTCTTCGTAATCGATTCACTTAATTTATTATGATTGATTCACTTAATCGCTGATTCACAAGTCTTCTGATTGTTTGTTTATCACAAACAAAACAATCCTCTAGGCCTTCTTTCTTTGTTCCTCGCTCTATGATGCGTCCCGAAACGGTCGTTCACTCAACGGGACACATCGGTGGGATGGTAAGTTTTAAATTTATAAGAGTCGGGGGGAGCCTAATCCTCCGAACTACCTACTAATACTAGGTACGAATACCTGATATAAGTATGTGGTAAGGATGATCCAGGGTCGTTCCTCACGATGACAGAATTGAAACAGAGCTAGTTCCGACAAATCAGTAATTAAGCTAGGGTTGAGTAGATTGATAGAAAGTTGTTTTGGTTTTTATTATCTAATTATCTAATTAAACTACTAAAACTAAGAAAGCGTAAAAGTAAAAATGGAGGGTTGTGCTTGCTATGACTTCATTAGTTTATGCATGGGGTGATGTTTAAGATTTAAGTATGAAAACGTCTTTTAAAGATTTGTGTCTTGCTTTCGTCTAAGTATTCACAGTGTAAACACTAACACCCTACTGTTTGATTTCTCAGACAGTATGTCACTGAGTAGTTAGGTTATGGTGATTCTGATCAGAGGAGGCTGCTCAACTCTTCAACACTTTCCATATGGTGGAGAAGTGACCCTTCTTGGAATAGTATTCCTGGGCGCATGAGATAGAGTAACAGACCCACTAAAAGTTCTGACCGTTCTTAACACTGTGAGGATACTAACGCTAGGCAAGGCATTTAAGATTAAGACTTGGTTTGGTGACTGCTAACTTTACATTAATGGTCTTTGTTTAGTCCAGAGCTGTGTGGTTCAACCAGGATGTGACACAGTCTTCAACCTATGACAGTTTCTTAGCTTTCCCACGTATTTATACATTATACGAAGTACTGTGCCGTTTTACGGTCTTTCCGGTGCCACATACTTTATGGTCACTCTGGACTAGTTTAACTAAGTTTGTATTAACGTTTAACCATCTATGATATAAACCAGCCCTCACTACAATCCCAATAAATCCCTGATTGATTCACGGTGTACTATACGAAAGGTTTTGGCAGTATTTCCACAGCTACACAATTCAGACCATGTTGATTTGTTTGATTTGAAAACACAGATAGGTAGTGACCGGTTGATCAAGGTACATGACTCCTTGTCATACAGGTTCTAACCACGTTTATTGGAGGAAAGGCGTTTAGGTTTAGAAATTCATAAATGTAAAGTTAACAGTACGCCGGTTTTCAATATGTAACAATTGGGAACATTATTCCACAACGGATTGTGCCCACGACTTTCATAGCTTCCACGTTCCGTACTACACACATTCGTGATGTTTCCGGCGCTATACAAATGAAAGCCGTATAACGTTACCTCCGTTGTTTCATAACGATAGTATCCCAATTGTATATCTAAAGTAACATCACCCGCAATACATAAACTAACTACATCATAACAAGCACAAGCTAACTACTCCCTACTCATAACAAACAATCCTAAATCTAGCATAACAACAATAATAATAATCATCATTATGAAAGATAAGGAAAGAGATAACCGAATGTAACGCGTAGTTTGAATAATGTTGAAAGAATACATGAGCGTAACCTCCGCAATATCTTGGACAATATTACAAATAAGACCCTCGAAATATCCCAAACACTATTACAAGAGTAGCCCCTCCGTTAGTCTTGGTTTAATATTAACCAAGAACTAACTAACTAAAACCCTACTAATTCTCCTCTAACTCCTAAGAGTAGTGCTAGAGAGAGAATGTTAAACTAGAGAGAGAAAGAAAGAGTGTGTGAGAGAGAAAGTGAGAATTCTTGTTGAAGAATGGTGTGTGGAATGAGGTGAATGAGCCCTCTATTTATAGGCAAGCCTTGGATCCAAGAGTGCAAGTCCACAAGCATACGTACAAGCACACGAAGCAAGGAAGAGGCCGTGTGAGAGCAAAAGAGACCGTACACGGCCTAAACAGGGCCGTACACGGCCTGTTTAGGGCCGTACACGGCTATATCATGGCCGTACACGGCTTCATGGTGGCCGTGTGCTAGGCCGTGTGATTTCTTCGGCTTTTCTCGCAACTTCGGAAGGCCGTATCTTCTTCGTTTTGCGTCCGTTTGACTTGATTCTTTCGCCTACGGCTTCGTAATTCCGTTACGCTTCTAATGATGCCAATTTGGTAAAAATTGGATGTGTGGGGCCCAGGCGTGTCCAGAATACGTTTTGTAGCTTTCGGTTGCGCTGTAACTTGCATAACTTTTTCATCCTTGATCCGTTTTGAGCAATCCTTATATCCACGTTCTCGTAATCTTCATAGCTACAAAATAAGATAATTGTGAGGTCTTGGTATGGAGTTTACAGTAGATTTAGGGTTTGGCTCAATTCGATGCCTATTTCGGTTAGTTTTCTGACCTTTTTGCATGATTTTCACAGGACCGGCAAGTTTATACCTTTCTAACAAAAGTTAATGAATAATGATTATTTTAAGATGTATTTGTTAGAAAAGAGCTAAATATGGGACAAATAATGCATGTAAAAACGTGACTTTTTGCGCTACATCAAATATCCCACACTTAAGCTTTTGCTTGTCCTCAAGCAAACCTCATTTGGAAAATAATTTTTTGAAAATAATTTTGGATGCTTAGAGTATCTTCTGCAGAAAGTCACTTTCTTCAAATCAGATAAATATTTTCAGAAAGTAAGCATCAACAAAAATTAACTATACTTTAAACATAAAATCGATCAACCCTTTTTGGCATGCTTTGCAACTCTCGAGACGTAGATGTACATGACTGGGCGATTCTCACAAGTCGGTCACTCAATTCACTCAAAGTGTATCGGGTTACCTATAATCTATAGAAACGAAATCGCTCAATGCCAGTCATGCAGTGCTTATCGTCATAAGCTTGGTCGAGAATCGAATCTCCACCACTCCTTTGAGAACGGTGCTAATTATCCCAAGGCATTTTGATCGGGTTGTGTGATTGAGGGCAAAGTGTGTAGGGATAAGGGTAGGTTGGTGAATGGTTTTAGGGTTTTGGAACTTCAGACTCGGAGCTTTCAAAGATCAAAGCAATTTTCACTTGAGATAACTTCTAGAGTAGACTCATCTCCTAGAGGAATAATCTCTTCTCTTGATGTTTCTTTTGAGTTCTGATAGATTTTTCTTCTTTGGAGAGTAGTCTTTTTCTTCTAGGAGCTCTCCAAGGTCTGCTTTTCTTTTCTTTTCTTTTTTCTTTTTCTTTTCTTTTCTTTTTTTTTTCTTATTTTTGTGACCCTGGAGATCCTTCGTATAGTGAGACATCTTTGACTTCTCTTTTGACAAGTACCAATTTTTCGTACTGTCTTTGGCGGATAATATTTTCATGATGAGTAATAACTTCGCCTTTGTACCGTATCTTCATTTTGGATTTCTTTCTTTAAACTCTTGATAGGTACGGAGAGATGTTTGAAGATGAGACACCAGTAGAAAGATATCTCAAGTAGTCCTTAACTTATGATCCATGAAGATTCACGAGCTGGAATGGTGTTTGGCGGGAAAGTGTTTGTGTTGTGGGGAAGTGTTTTAGGGTTTATAGAAATGAAATGGCTAAGGCGCAAAGGGTTTTCTAATTGGATCATCAACAATCTTAGAAAGAAAGTTGGAAGGGTTGGCTTGAAAAGATATGAAAGAAATGGGTTAATCCTAATAAATGCCAAGATCATCTAATTGCACCTATACCGCGTACGGAACTCATTGGTATGGTCTCGAAACGCATTCAGGAGCAAGTTCTAATTCAAAGACACATGCATCGGCGCACACTCAGAAACGAAAATGAAGCATTAAAAGTGAATGCTTATTAAAGGCTCAAGTACCTCACAATCAAAGGGTCATATGCACCAAGTCATGCGATGCCTATAGGACTTCTCAATTTCAGTTTAAGATACGTTCTTATTTTTGCCTTATCTTACTTTCCAAAGCAACTTATTTATTTTGACAGAAAGTTTATTTCTTTGAAAGAATCTTCTAAGTCTAAAATCTTTAGAAAATCATTCGAAATCAACCGAATGGATGTCGGACACCGTCGAGGTTGGGTTTTCGAATGTTTTGGTAGTAAAAATCTCAACCTATTAGGTTGGTTTTGCGAAATTTTTTGAAAAAGTTTGAATGAAAATGGAGGTATTGCTTTAGACAGGCAAATATAAACTTGCGGTATTTATACCGTGTATCCCACACTTAAAACAACATTGTCCTCAATGTTCATTGCTAAGACATAGGATTTTCTTCGGGAAAAATCCCACACTTAGGGTTTGAAACAGTGAAACAATTTTAAGTGTTTTTGAAAAATGGTGGGATGAATCCTACACTTAGAATTTAGGCATATTAGGATGTATGGTAATGGAGAAAATCATAACTAGAAAGGAAAGGAACTTTCCTACGATAGAGGCAAGAGATATTTTGAAGAAAGAATCCGCAGTCTGCCGATAGTTGGGATTTCTTTAGCTGGCTTCTTGCAGAATGCGGTTTCTTCATGAACGTCCGTCATCTCTTTGCTCAATATTTCAACCTCACAGATTGCCGGCATAACGGTGAGCTGAGGATCTGAAAAGTTATACTGATTTGGCAGCAGTGTTTGCTGGATCAAAGTCAGTCTTCATGAAGTGCACTCGAGCTCACACGGGCATTCTCTTCATCCAATCAATCCACTAACTTTCCCACGAAAATAACTAAGACCAAAAGGATAGATTGTAGAAAGTGAACTGAAGTGATGTCTCCTTCTGGGTACACGCAGAATCAACCAAGATACACCATATGTTGGAGATAATGGACGAGGATTCTAATCGTCAAGAGCAGCTGATGTAGATTAACTGCTCTAGATGATCCAAGAGTGCTGACTCCAACGACCATATCATCCGAGATCTGCTCCGACAAACTGATGAAATGAATTTGATGTTGTTCTTATCGGAAGAGATCTCTAGCTTACATCCCATCTATTCTGTACTCATTCCCTGATTACATGGCGAACAAATGATCCCGGATGGTGATGGTGAATGTGAAGGGGTGGATGGATGGGCGAATGTGGGTGGATATGGTGATGTTGGATAGTGATGATTTCGGGTTCCATGTAACACCATGCTAGCAGCCAGGGAAATTGTAAGGTGTAGTTCAGGATGTGGTGAATTTTGAGGTGATCTACTCGATGACCTAGTCATAGACAACTAGAATGTGACCATCTATGTGCCAAAAAGAGCCATCTCTTCTCCTGAAAAGCAATGCTTAAAAGTTTCCTTATTTAATGATCTTGTAAGCTCCCCTTGTCGTCTTTCCATTATACTCAAAAGCTCTTTATCCATAGGCGTCACCCTGTTTAATAGAACAAACAAGCATGATCTAACAAACAAGTGATCATTCTCCAAATCACATATCACTTGTTTGCTAAAGAACTATCAAAGCGAGTACTTTGAAGAAGCAAACCAGTGTATGACTTAGAGTTTGATCTCACACAAAAAGGTGTCAGTTGCCTATAATTTCACTATAGCAAAAACAACAGATATGGGAATTAATATGAGCAATTAAATCAGGCAACCAAGTATAAAGATGTCCACAACACATATTTTTAAACGAGTTCGAGTATAATACACATATTGACATACAAATCATGTTATTTAGATAAATCATTTAAAGATCTTTTATGTATGTTCACAGAAATATATGTAAGTACCTCAAATGCTCGAAATATGTGAGTGGGTAGTGTAAGATTACTAAGGTTGCTAATCCCATGTTTGTGAGTGAAAGGATAGTTAAGAACTTTAGATAATGAAAAATAGATGTTGCAATAAAGCTCAAACAAGTGGGAGAAGGAAGTTTTGAAGGTTTTAACAAAAGTTTGAAGTCCATTTTGAAAAATCATCCTTCTTAGTTCATAAAAATGAAGAAAACCTTGAACATGCAATTTAGGGTTTTATTTTCTACTTATTCATGTTAGCATAATACTTATCCTAGATTAACTATTATTATGATTACTACTAATAAAACTACGTTAGACACGGGTTGCCTCCCGAGAAGCGCTTGTTTTTGTTCGAGTCTCTAGCTTGACTCTAGAACTATATGTCAGGAGATCCTAGCGGCTTCCTTGCATCCATCAGTAAACACAAGTGGTAATATTGGTACATACCTAAGAAATTAAGGCAGCTTAAGGCTAGGGTATGTCCAATATGAGGAGATGATTCAAAGTGAGGGACTTGTTCTACTGGAGGTATTACAAATCTCTTAACTTTGATTACCTCCGTGGGCAAAATGGGTTGGTCAAAGGTGTCCTCACCACTCCAAGACGTATACATCATTATGTTGTGGAGAGATGGTTTGTAAGACAACCATGATGCAAAACCCACCTTACTTCTTATGGTCTTTGAGTTGGTGAGAATGTTGTACTCTGGGCATGGAGGTGGGACAGTATCCGTTGAGGTCTCCAATCTTGTAGCAACATTCTCATCAACTACTTGGGCAATTGGCTGGTCTAAGGTAGCAGGTTCAACTAGATCAACGGGTGATTCATCGAGAAAGATATGTGAGATATTATCCACCACAACTAGTTGTGTGATAGCATCAACCACGTCGGTTTAAATTGGGATGAAATCACTACTCAGAGTTGGTGTGCATTCCTCCGGTCCTTCTGAAGCTGAGTCTTCTATGTAAATCTCCACCTCCGGGTTCTCCATTTCTATCTCTTCGTCTACCTCGTCATCCTCGTCACTCCGGCCAAGAGTTTCAAGTTGCAATGACTCGGAAAGCTCCTCTAGAATGAACTCCTCATCGGTTTCGGATGTAGATAGGTTGAGAATAGGTGGAAGTGAGGATTTAGAAGATTGGGTAGGTGAAGGGTTTGGAGAAGTTTTGCAACCAGGCTCATAAGATGGAAAGTCTATGTCAAGTGAAGTAGGTGTGGTGTGTGAATGCCTTTCGTCTTCCTGTAACCTATGGTCAGTTGTAACTTGATCCTTAATTCCCTTACTTCTCACTTGGACTAGTGTTTGTATTTTAGACAGCCTATCATTGCATCTTCTAAGCATGTCATCTTGTTCTTTAAGTAATTGTTCAAGTGGGTCGTAAGAGGATGAGAAAGTAGCATTACTGCTGAGATAAGCTATGGGCATATCTCTCAAGTCAGAACTTTCATACGGTTGTGGTTCATGTACAGGGTAAGATGAGTGTGGGTAGACTTTGAATGGTTTAGGATAGTAAGTTTGGTATTGCTGTTGTTGGACAGCATAAGGGTCATACTGGTATTGTGATTGAGGATCTAAATACCCTATGTTATCTGAACAATTCATACTATACCTTTGACATTCATTATCTAAGTGGGCATCATCCTACGTCTATCTTGGATTGACTTAACAAGACTATCTAATTGATCTTTTAGTTGTTGTAAAGTTGCCATTGCCAAGTTATCAGTGAAGACAGCACAAGAAGAAGGTTTTCAGAATTAAAGTTGTTGTATGGTGGGAAGTTATTCTAAGCTAATCTAAGCTAATTTAATCTAATTATGCTAATCAACGGGCATAAAGTAACTTCTGACAAGGACGGTGAATCCAAGTCAAAAAGGATCGCTTAAAAACTAATCTATCTAAACAGGCTCCGAATCGTACTACCGTCCCCGGCAGCGGTGCCAAAAACTTGATGTGTCCCGAAACGGTCGTTCACACAACGAGACACATCAGTGGGATGGTAAGTTTTAAATTTATAAGAGTCGGGGGGAGCCTAATCCTCCGAACTACCTACTAATACTAGGTACGAATACCTGATATAAGTATGTGGTAAGGATGATCCAGGGTCGTTCCTCACGACGGCAGAATTGAAACAGAGCTAGTTCCGACAAATCAGTAATTAAGCTAGGGTTGAGTAGATTGATAGAAAGTTGTTTTGGTTTTTATTATCTAATTATCTAATTAAACTACTAAAACTAAGAAAGCGTAAAAGTAAAAATGGAGGGTTGTGCTTGCTATGACTTCATTAGTTTATGCATGGGGTGATGTTTAAGATTTAAGTATGAAAACGTCTTTTAAAGATTTGTGTCTTGCTTTCGTCTAAGTATTCACAGTGTAAACACTAACACCCTACTGTTTGATTTCTCAGACAGTATGTCACTGAGTAGTTAGGTTATGGTGATTCTGATCAGAGGAGGCTGCTCAATTCTTCAACACTTTCCATATGGTGGAGAAGTGACCCTTCTTGGAATAGTATTCCTGGGCGCATGAGATAGAGTAACAGACCCACTAAAAGTTTTGACCGTTCTTAACACTGTGAGGATACTAAGGCTAGGCAAGGCATTTAAGATTAAGACTTGGTTTGGTGACTGCTAACTTTACATTAATGGTCTTTGTTTAGTCCAGAGCTGTGTGGTTCAACGAGGATGTGACACATTCTTCAGCCTATGACAGTTCCTTAGCTTTCCCACGTATTTAAACGTTATACGAAGTACTGTGCCGTTTTACGGTCTTTCCGGTGCCACATACTTTATGGTCACTCTGGACTAGTTTAACTAAGTTTGTATTAACGTTTAACCATCTATGATATAAACCAGCCCTCACTACAATCCCAATAAATCCCTGATTGATTCACGGTGTACTATACGAAAGGTTTTGGCAGTATTTCCACAGCTACACAATTCAGACCATGTTGATTTGTTTGATTTGAAAACACAGATAGGTAGTGACCGGTTGATCAAGGTACATGACTCCTTGTCATACAGGTTCTAACCACATTTATTGGAGGAAAGGCGTTTAGGTTTAGAAATTCATAAATGTAAAGTTAACAGTACGCCGGTTTTCAATATGTAACAATTGGGAACATTATTCCACAACGGATTGTGCCCACGACTTTCATAGCTTCCACGTTCCGTACTACACACATTCGTGATGTTTCCGGCGCTATACAAATGAAAGCCGTATAACGTTACCTCCGTTGTTTCATAACGATAGTATCCCAATTGTATATCTAAAGTAACATCACCCGCAATACATAAACTAACTACATCATAACAAGCACAAGGTAACTACTCCCTACTCATAACAAACAATCCTAAATCTAGCATAGCAACAATAATAATAATCATCATTATGAAAGATAAGGAAAGAGATAACCGAATGTAACGCGTAGTTTGAATAATGTTGAAAGAATACACGAGCGTAACCTCCGCAATATCTTGGACAATATTACAAATAAGACCCTCGAAATATCCCTAACACTATTACAAGAGTAGCCCCTCCGTTAGTCTTGGTTTAATATTAACCAAGAACTAACTAACTAAAACCCTACTAATTCTCCTCTAACTCCTAAGAGTAGTGCTAGAGAGAGAATGCTAAACTAGAGAGAGAAAGAAAGAGTGTGTGAGAGAGAAAGTGAGAATTCTTGTTGAAGAATGGTGTGTGGAATGAGGTGAATGAGCCCTCTATTTATAGGCAAGCCTTGGATCCAAGAGTGCAAGTCCACAAGCATACGTACAAGCACACGAAGCAAGGAAGAGGCCGTGTGAGAGCAAAAGAGGCCGTACACGGCCTAAACAGGGCCATACACGGCCTGTTTAGGGCCGTACACGACTATATCATGGCCGTACACGGCTTCATGGTGGCCGTGTGCCAGGCCGTGTGATTTCTTCGGCTTTTCTCGCAACTTCGGAAGGCCGTATCTTCTTCGTTTCGCGTCCGTTTGACTTGATTCTTTCGCCTATGGCTTCGTAATTCCGTTACGCTTCTAATGATGCCAATTTGGTAGAAATTGGATGTGTGGGGCCCAGGCGTGTCCAGAATACGTTTTGTAGCTTTCGGCTGCGCTGTAACTTGCATAACTTTTTCATCCTTGATCCGTTTTGAGCAATCCTTATATCCACGTTCTCGTAATCTCCATAGCTACAAAATAAGATAATTGTGAGGTCTTGGTATGGAGTTTACAGTAGATTTAGGGTTTGGCTCAATTCGGTGCCTATTTCGGTTAGTTTTCTGACCTTTTTGCATGATTTTCACAGGACTGGCAAGTTTATACCTTTCTAACAAAAGTTAATGAATAATGATTATTTTAAGATGTATTTGTTAGAAAAGAGCTAAATATGGGACAAATAATGCATGTAAAAACGTGACTTTTTGCGCTACATCACTCTAATACCACTGTTGCCCAGGAATTCAATTGAACACAAACAATATAAAGAATTACTCTTTATTAATCAATATCAATAATAATGTTTACAATACAATCACTGTAACTTTTGTGTTATGTTTTCTGTTAATCTAATACATATATATACATGATGAACCGGTGCCATTCCAACCATTACAATGGTTCGGTTGGTGGTTATTGGCGGTTGTATCCCTTGCCAAAAGTCACGCCCTTTCCTTGTGTCTCTTCGTTTATAACTACCCGTTTCTTTCTATTGTGTCTAATGGTCTGCGGCCTTCTTCAAAATCAAACCGTGCTTTGGCCAGTTTGACATTACAGTCCAACATTTGTTTCCTTTTTCTCGTACTAGGGCAAAAAATTTTAAAATTTTGAGACTCCTTTCATATATTTTAATTTATATCTATGTTATGCATGAATACTAGTACAAAATGTTTTGTGTTGTTTGTTCTCTCTCTTGCGTTCTTTGTATGCTGTGTACTTGTGTAGTGCTACAATAATGGTATTTTGTGGTCAACTTACAGGGACCAGAAAGAAACATAAGAGATGTTAACTTGCCAGGTGATGCAACCATTTCAACCAAAGAATTACCTGAGGTACAAGTTTGACTTATTCTCTCAAGGGAAAAGATTGTTTTATGTTTGTGTTTGCTAGTGTTCCAATATGAGTAATGTGTCATCTAGATCTTAAGGTTTCAATTGATAGTTAGGCTACTTAGGGGAGAAACTATATTATCTAAAACATAGAATCTAAGCTAGTAAAATTTGAGAAGATTGTTTTCACTTTGCAACTTTTACGTTAATGTTTTGGCCCTGTTATCAGGTGACATCGGAGGCAAAGAAAAGAGCCGCTGAAGCCAAATCAAGAGCAGATGATGCCTTCAGACGGAAGGAGTATTCCATGGCTGTAGATGCTTATACTCAGGTATGCAATATTTTCATTGTTTGTGTTCTCAAATTTTTATATAAAATGTTAGAAACATGATGAACACAAAGTTAAAACCTCTATTCGCTTTTGATTAGGGTCAGTGTAACTTCATTGGTGTATCTTGAGAATGCAAATATAGAAATTTATATCTTCTAACGTTTTCTTTATTTAGTGAAAGATGTTAATTTTTTTTATAAATCTAATCTGTACATGGTGCCGATGAAAAAGGCAATCGATAATGATCCGAGTGATGCTGCTTTGTTTTCTAATCGGAGCCTTTGTTGGATACGCCTTGGCCAAGCTGATCAGGCATTAATGTGTAACACCCCCAAATTTAATGATTTGCGAAAGCATACTTTTGGGTGTTACTAATCAATAACAAAGCACAAAGATATATAGTAAACGACTCTATATGCGTCGTTTTAACAAAAATATATTGACATTGAAATGTTTACAACATTTATAGCTTTACATAGCTCGAGTTTAAATAAAAGGAGATTCCAGTACATAAGTACTTGTACAAAATATACTAATGCAAGAAAATCTCAAATGTCTGTATGCTGACTCGAGCTAAAAGTCCTGGAGCAGAAACAACCTACTGCTTGGTACCTGCGATACATGCTAGAATGGGTCAGCTAAAGCTGGTGAGCTCACAGGTTTGAAATCAAGTAATATAATATGAACCGCAAGATTTAAATAATTGAATTGCATCCAGCAATTGATATTGTATATGTATACAGCCATGAGCACATAGTTGAGCTTAGCTCGAGGGCCGGGTCCCCTAAAGAGAATTCCGGGCGAGGTGCCTCCACGAATGCCTAATCAACATTCGTCTTCCCAAATATTAGTACGTCCGTTTACCCAGTTAGTGCTTGCTAACCCGAACGATGAGGGTCAATCCTATATGGTACCATATACTAATATTCACGCTACAACGTATTAACAACTATGCTGACGGAGGACTTTAAATGATTAATTGTGAAAAACTCATGTAGTATATGAAATGTTTGTACTTGCGTTCACATGTTAAAAATGAGCAATATATCACACCCCTGAATAAAATAGTAAAAAGAGGGGCTATGAGACTCACCTGAGTCTGAAAGCGTTTAAATAAACGTAAGTTGATTAGCCGAGTGATGAAGTCCAAAGACTTGTAACCTGAGGGTGTCCACGACACGCGATGGTTATAAACATGATTGGGTAACTCAAAAGATCACCCTTGTAGTTGTTACACAACTATATATATGTCTAAATTACTACGATTTGGTTGATTTGTTAAGTGTTTGAAAACGTGTACGGCCCGTTGGTGATTAATTGTAATAATAGTCCTGATGTTATCACATTGATTTCGAAGTGTTATACTCGAAAAGTATATTCCATTATGTTTGAAAAGTTGTATCGTATAAGCGTTTTGAAGTCATACAAGTTTGACACTTGGTGAGAAATGTGCTTACGGAATCTAAGTACGGGGGTCCGGGGGCAGCGCCCCTGACGGGGTCCAAGGGGTTGGCCCCTGGCTGGGGTCGAGATGCCAGGTCAGCTCGAAAAATTTTTATTTCTACTATATTGCTTTGGTGAAAAACGCATCTGGGATCTGAATTCGGGTAAAATTGAGTGATAAATTTCGAGTCTCGACACTTAGTAAAAATCTGAGTTTTCTGTGTTTTGCGACACAATATGCGACACAAAAGTTTGTCATGCGACACAAGGGTTGTGTCACATAGTAATGCGACACAAGAGCTTAGCGACACAAGGGTTGTGTCGCATAAGCGTTCGATGCTAAATCAATAGCGACATAAGGGTTGTGTCGTATTTGGTTTACGACACACGGTGCGACATAATGGTACGACACAAAATACGACACAATATGGTTTATGCGACACAACATGCGACACAAGCGTTGTGTCGCAAAGATGAACACCAGCCCAGAAAGTTTCGGCTGTCGAGATTTTTCGACCCAAAACGCAAATCTAACTCATTTTTAGGTAATAAAATCGTGTTTTCTTTATATATTTGGATATATAGATGTTATATAAACATTCAAACATCAAAATAATACATCAAAATGAGTAAATCTAAGTTTTTAGAAATTTTCTTACAATTGCAAATCGGGAGAGATGTAGTCCGAAAATGATGCTAGTGCTTTTGTTAATCTTGTTCCCCTTGTAATGGTGATTCCGAAAATGTGAGTTTTGTTGTCGGTTTTGCGAGATCCGAAAATTTGGAAGATTTGGTTGAGAGAGTTTGTGTGTGTGTGGGTTTTTGTTGAAATGGAAATGAAAGAGAGAAATGGGGAGGAGGTGAGGTGTAGGTGAAAGCCTCACCTTTCAGTCCCCGCTCCGTGATCCGCGCGGTGTTCGTTTTCTCCGTCATTTAACGTTTTAATAAATATTTTATATGTTTAATTATAAGTTTTAAAAATACAAATTATTACGCGTTATTTTTATTGAAATATTTCACCAACGTCCATATTTATGGAACCGAAATACATTCGATTTAAATTGCGTACGATTTAATCAAATCGCAAAGTTTGTATATATTCAACAATATATATTTCGATACATAAATTAGCCTAATACAGAACTAATTACATGTATTAACAGTGAATTAGGCACTAATTGCTAGTCCTAATTTGGCGGGTGTTACATAATAGATGCACAATCTTGTAGGGGATTGAGACCCAACTGGGTAAAAGCTTGGTATCGAGAGGGTTCAGCTTTGCGTGTGTTGCAGGCATGCTCTTTGCTTAACTTTAATAATCTATATGTGAGCTAATTTAACATGACAATTTTAGGTTAAATCATTCGGCTCCCTTGTCCATTGCAGAGGTTTGAAGAAGCAGCAAATGCATTTTATGAGGGAGTTAAGCTTGAACCTGAAAATATGGAGGTTGTACATGCTTTCAGGTAAAACTGAAAATATGGAGGTTGAAAATATGTTTTATCGGTAAAATTATAATGCCATGAGCATTGACTTAGTAGTTGCATAAGTTGTGAATTTTATTACGAAGTGGTTGAAATGTCTCATAGTCCTTGAAACTATTTGTTTAGTAATACGCAAAAATTCGTGAGTCTTGGACATATGGTTTATATTGATTTGAAAGTTTGGTGTTGAATAAAGTCATAAACTACAATGTACACGTACTACAAATATATAATTTGAGAATGGGATAGAAGGATAGAACTATAGAAAACCATTCGGGATAGGTCTTACAGTTTGTGGGTAAATTAGTGAACCGACCATTGGTATCTTCTCTAATTCCTACTTCGTTATGATGAGTGGTTAACCAATATGGTCAAGGATCTAAAATACCATGTTTTCAATAAAATTAGGTTTTGGTGGACATAGTATAATTGTATTCTGTATATAGTATCTCTCATGTTACCTTGTTCTTGACATCTCACAGGGAAGCGGTTGAAGCAGGAAGAAAATTTCATGCTGTAAACAAGGAAAACTGATTTTAGACTTGGAAAAGTGAAAACTTGAGGTATATTTACCTTCATTATTCCGATTGCATTTCGAATTCGGGTACCCTTAATATTGGTAATTATCTTGTTGACTCGAATGCTGCTTTTTAATTACTAATGTTATGTAAATGAGGATGTAGACTCCGTTAACTTCTCCAGATCTCATTGAAAAAGTTTGAACGAATTGCAGGAACGGTCTATGATCGACAACAAACTCTACAACACACATATACACACAAGGGATTCAGGACGATGTTTGTTTGTCAGATCATTGCAACTTATGAGGGTTATCTTCATGACTAAACTTTATGATAGTGGTTGTTAAAGCGTACTAGCGTGATATTATAGATATCGTACATTTGATGTGATTCGTTTTTGTTCTTCTATGTTTGGATTATGAGTTTTTTCTTTATGATTATGATTATTGGATGGATGTAAACATATATTGACCTCTTATTTTTGTTAATTCGGGTCATTAGAAATTACTGTAATGTTTTAAGACAATTTTAGATTAAAAACAGAACACAACTTTGTAATTGTTATTATCCAACTACAAGCAGATTATTAGCTTCAAGTCAAATAAATTTTAAGTTTTGCTAGGCAAATTCAAACCTTGCTCATAATTATGGTCCTGATTTAATTAGAAAGTAATCTTGTATATATCAACCACAACCAATTAATCATTAACCAGCGTGATAAATAAAATAATTAATTACAAAAATAAAATATATTGAATGACAATAACGGATGGACTCGTGGACTAAGACATACTTGAATTAAGATTAAAATCTAAGCCAAAAATAAAACATTACATGTCTCTTAAAGCATCTCAGATTACAATAATAATGATCTTACTAATTACATGATCAACTACTAATTAACATGTGATCGCATAAGCATTTGAGTTGAAGGCATGTATCGCAAGCGAGCTGTTTCGATACATTCGAATATTTGCTTCACATCCATCTTCCAGAACAACTTCCTTTAAATCGTGATTCTTCGGATCGTAAACATACATATGCTTTCCTTGTTCACCCGTAAATAACATGGCCCCTTCTTTGTTCCAACATCCAGTTACACGTATAGGCCCGTTACAATTCGGTGTTTCATCCGAAAACTCCAACAGACAACGCATCACCCATTCGTTCTCCTTCAATATCCACACATCAACACTAACACCAACATCATTATACACGTATGCAACTTCACCATTTAAATCAACCAAATATTGATTAATCCAACTGGCATCTTTTCGTTTTGGAGGATCAATCAATAGAAATTCCTCTTTTTTCACATCAAAACACACTACCTTTTTCTTTTCATCAATTGGTAGCGTGAAACTATAATAATCAACCAACCAATGTAAACATCCGTTAGCAAATACACCTTCACCGGTTATTGGATACGACTTGATTTGTGATATCTCCTTCCATGACCCCGAGCGCAAGTCGTAAACAAGGGTGTATAGTTTCTCATTGACAACATCAATGTTTGGTTTTTCACTAACAACACAAACTACCTTGAAAGTATTGGTAGAATAATCAAAACCGATACCTCCAGACCACAAGTGTAGCGGTTGAACACCAGACGAAATCTCAAGTGGGGGCAACTCATAGTATAGTTTACTAAGAGGATTGATCACCGTCAAAGAGATGCCACAATCGCTGTCTTCTGATAACTTAGCAAGGATTAGCCCATTACAAGAACCAAGAACCAATTTGCTTAGACGTTCAAAGGCAGATGAATCCTTACGCCGAAAGTCCAACACTTGGTCCTTCTTAACCTTCACAGAATCAGAAGCACCATCTTCTTCGAGGGTATGCAAAAAACTCATATTGCAACATACAGCGGAATCAGAAGCAAGAAACTGTTGCAACATTAAGGGTATGGGTTCATCTTTACGACGAATGTTTTCAAGGACAGGATCATTGTTATATTTGCAAAATTCTTTGCAAACACACGACAAACAAGACAAATCTTTGATTCGCAGTCTGGAGAAGATGTCAAAAACATTATCTTTGGGCAACTCATCCATGATTGTGGATTTTTGAAAGATGAAGTAGTGTTTAGTATGACGCTTCTAAAAAGGTGTTTAGTATTATTCGTACGTGTTTAATGAATGAATTGAGTACTAATGAGATATTTATAGATTAATAAATCCTTATGATATTAGGATTTGGTACTTGGCAGTATTCATTAAATAAGAAAGAATACTTGGGTCCCAAGGTTTTGTGTAGATAAGAAATAATTAAAAGATTTGTCGAATACTTTGTATTAAACTTGTGTTAATATTCTTTACATATGATTAAATTGTTAATTGAAATTCTAACCAGGATTCATTTGCCCGTCGCAATGCAACGAGAATGAAACTGTCATTTTTTGTCGACTTTAAATTCATACATAATGGTATTTGCCACAAACATCGAAAATGTTATTTGTAATCTTTATGGCTATAAATAACAATCACCTTCAATAAAATAACCATCAACATCCTTCAATCGCGTAAAACCGTCAATCATATGTAGTTAAATAGCATTAACAATATTATTTAATTTTTTTTAAGCATATATAATCTACCAACTACCCACGAAAAATTGGTTGTTATCCATATTCATTAGGGCAATGTTAAGCAAAATCTTTTAGAGAAAGAAGATGCAACCTTTTATCAGTTATTGTCGTTTATTTAAGAAAAATGTCCACGGTGAAAGGATATTGTTGGTTTCTCTTGTGTTTTAGTCCTCCATGAATGAATTATAGATATTGTTGCTTCTTTTATTGCTTTAATTCCGAAGATGCAAAATGCTAAATTTGTGAGTGATTATCGGCCGATTAGTTTGATTGGGAGTGTATACAAGGTTATTACAAAGATCCTTGCTAATAGACTGTCATTGGTTATTTCTGAGCTTGTCTCTGATGTTCAATCTGCGTTTGTTGCTAATCGTCAAATTTTAGATGGTCCTTTTATTATTGATGAATTGTTGTCATATTGTAAGCGAAAGAAAAAGCAAGCTATGGTTTTTAAAGTGGATTTTGCAAAAGCTTACGATTCAGTTCGGTGGGATTATCTCGATGATGTTTTACGAGCCTTTGGTTTTGGTGATAAATGGTGTAGGTGGATTCAAGGTAGTCTCTCGTCGGCTATGGCTTCTATACTGATCAATGGCAGTCCTACTTCTGAGTTTCAATTCCATTGCGGGTTGAAGCAAGGTGATCCACTTGCTCCGTATCTTTTCATTCTTATTATGGAGTCATTGCATCTTTCTGTTAACCGTGCTATGGAGAATGGTTTATTTACAGGTATAAATATTGATAATAGGTTGATCGTGTCTCACCTTTTTTATGCGGATGACGTTGTCTTTCTAGGGGAGTGGACGGAAAGGAATGTTATTAATCTCATGCAAATGCTTCATTGTTTTTACTCAGCTTCGGGATTAAAGATTAATGTTCAAAAGAGTCATATCATGGGTATTGGTGTTCCTTCTAATGTTGTAGACAGTGTTGCGTCGAACGTTGGATGTGCTACTTTAAAACCTCCTTTCCGTTATTTGGGAACTATAGTTGGGGGATCCATGTCTCGTTCTAAAGATTGGGAAGATACTGTTCGGAAAATGCATACTAGATTATCTAGGTGGAAGTCTAACACTCTTTCTATTGGAGGTCGATTAACATTGCTTAAATCTGTACTTGGATCCTCTCCGATTTATAGTATGTCTATGTTTAAAGTGCCTTCGGGAGTTCTAAAAAGTATGGAGGCATTAACGAACAGATTCTTCAATGGCTTTGATGGGGTTCATAGGAAGATCACTTGGGTTTCTTGGGCTAAAGTCTTAGCTTCAAAAAACAGTGGAGGTCTTGGTGTCTCTAGTTTCTATGCGTTAAATCGAGCCCTTCTTTTCAAATGGGTTTGGCGCTTCATTTCACAGGATCTCTCGTTATGGTATCGTGTGATTAATGCCATTCATGCTTCTAATATTGAAGAACCGGTGCCTTCTGTTACTTCCACATGGAATTCTATCTTAAAAGAAGTTCAAGTTTTGAAGTATAAAGGTATAGATCTCTTGTCTCATTGCAAGAAACGCATTGGTGATGGTAGGAATACTAGTTTTCGGTTTGATACTTGGATGGGTGATCAACCTTTGCGTTTTAAATTTCCTCGGGTTTTTGCCTTGGAGTTGGATAAGCATGTTTCTGTTGCCCAGAAGTTTCAACTGCTTTCGCTTGATCATTCGTTCAGACGAGGGGTTAGAGATGGGGCTGAACGTGCTCAGTTCGAGGAATTGATTAGTCATATTGGGCAGCTTCATTTGGCGTCCAGTTCGGACAGATGGGTTTGTGATTTAAATGGAGATGGCCGGTTTCGAGTTAGTGACGTGCGTATTCTGCTAGATGATCATATGCTGCCTAAAGATCCTTCTGCAACGAGGTGGGTTAAAGTGGTTCCCATTAAGGTAAATATTCTAGCTTGGAAAATTCGTTTGGATAGTATTCCTACTCGTTTAAATCTTCAGAGACGTGGTGTGTTACTTGAGTCTAATCTTTGCCCGATATGCAATTCGCATTATGAAGATGTTTCTCATGTTATATTTCGGTGTGATCTTTCTTCATATATCCTTAAGATGGTATGTCGGTGGTGGAACCTAGATTGGATCAATTTTCATTCTTATTCGGAGTGGCTTTCTTGGTTCAAATGTATTCGTATTGATTCGGCTCTTAAAGTGATTCTTGAAGGTGTGTTTTATACTTCATGGTGGGCTATTTGGAAATTTCGTAATGGGTTGATTTTCTCGTCTGTTAAGCCAAATAAGGAGGTTCTTTTTGATGATATTGTTCGTTATTCTTTCTTATGGTGTTCGAGTAGATGTAAAAGTAGGATAGATTGGATTTCTTGGATTCAAAATCCATTCTTAATTTTGTTGTAACTTTTGTTCTAGTTTCTAGCTAGAATTTTTTTCCTTTTATAAAAGTTGCCGTTCAAAAAAAAAATTTATAGATTTTGATTATTTTCGTTGCTTACTAACATTAATATTGTACACTTTCTTCAAAATGGTTTTTATTATGTATTTTCGATAAAAGAATACGTAAAAAATTATTGTTTATGTTTTTGTAAGACAAACTTAATCTACACACTATAAAAAATGTTATTCTACCACACTTTTTTCTTCACGTTTTTAAAAAGTATAAAACTTTTTTTGAAAAAGATACATATATAATAAAGAAAAGCTCAAGTGTGGAGAAATCACATCATTTCAACACTTAAATGTGTGAAAAAAATTTGTAGCACACGATTTTTTCACAAAAGAGAAAGTGTGAATAAATTGGGAGTTACAAATTTTTTTTCACACTTTTAAGTGTATACTTTTTTTCTCACACTTTTATACGTGGAGATTGTAATGATTTTCACACTTTTTGATGTAACAATTTTTTATACAATTATAAGTGTGGATAATTTTACATTATTGTTTGTAATGGTCCGTGTAAGAAAACTATGGTATTTCTATTAACTAATTGGACTTTAATAAATAAAATTCTCTCTTATCTCTATCTCTATATATTATAGAGTAATTATCAAAAATAATAAATTAAAATGTAAGATTATCATTAATTAAAAGTAGTATTCACAGGTATGTATAAGTTGTAAAGATAAATGACAAAGATTACGTGCGAATCATAGATTCAATGAATAATCACCGAGGATCAGTTGTTTTTGATTAATAAAGGTGTAATCACTAACCATTTGTATTTTATAAGCCGTACACACTATAGTTACAAAAATTAAATAATAAGAATTACAAAAAGTGATACTGGAGTAGAAAATAATATAACTTAATAAAAATAAAATGAAGATAGTTTGATTTTTGAAATCCCGTGTTTATACACGGGTTTAAAATCTAGTAACAGAATATATAATTAATTCATATATTTATATCATATATGTACCGGACTAAATACATTTGAAGGAACACAAATATGTCTCATGCTAATTGTAAAATTTAATCAATCCATTTATCTTTTGTTTTGGAGGCAAGAAATATAATAATTTAACGTGTTCCCATTATTTGATTTACAAAAATAGTCTCTGTACTATTTTTTTCAACGTTTTTGGTCTAATAACTTTGGTTTTGCTCGCAAATGGTCCCTTAATGAGAGACCATTTGCGAGTAAAAATCCAAAGTTAAAGGACCATTTGCGAGAAAATCGAAAGTTATTGGACTGAAAACGTTGAAAAAAGAGTACATGGACTGTTTTTGTAAATAAATAAACCACATGAACTATTTATGAAATTTACTCAAACTAAAACCTTATGTATGTGTATGTAATTTAGCAATAGACAACAATTAAACTTTTTTTTGTTTTGTTTTCTTACTTTATATATGATAAAATAAGTTAATAAATTGATTGATATCTAAAACTCTAGAAGATATCTCCAACACTACATTGAGGGAAGAAATATGGGCTTATTGTTTCGTTATGTATTATACTTTACATTTTTTACAATTGTATGCGATATGCTTTCATTTGTTCCATTGTATGTAGTGAACTTGAAAATATGGTCTATTGTATGTATTATTTCCTTTTTGGGTAGAGCCAAAAAATAAAACTTTCCTATTTGGGCCTTACCCAAAAAGGAAATTTTAGGTACAATAGACTATATTTACAAGTTCAATACATAAAATATATAGAAGTTTTCAAAGTTCGACTTATACAATAGTAAAAAGTGTAAAATTTAATACATAACAAAACAATAAACCCAAGAAATATCTCTTTCCTATCCATGATTACGTTGATAATACTTAGATTGCTAATGACATATATATCGAACATTCAACTTCAACAATAAGCCTGTAAAAGCTTGAGCTACTTTAATATTTATTTCCTTTGATAGAACCTTGATTATGACATTCGTCACCCGATCTAATAGATATCCACCCGATCCGATCCGCTAATGATGGATATGAATGATATCAATGGAAGTATAGTGGATATGGATGATTAGTGGATCGGATGTGGATGAGATAATGTCATCCACGGATTAATCCATTATCACCCGAAATGCATATATACAAGTACAAATATACCTATATATGACCATAAATACACATATATATACACTGAATGAAATGTCAATAAGCCGTTACTTAAATAAATTATGGGTTTTGATAATCACTGCCCTTAGGGCAGTGGTTAAGCATTCCGAAAATAAATTTAACCTACTAATTAAACACAAACAATCCATGTTTAGAATATAAACATTCCATAATTAGTGATATATATAATAATATTTATCAAAAACTTGTTGTATATATGGAAAGTTGATGATAAATTAATTGTTTGGATTTATTTTAGGAATGCTTAACCACTACCCTAAGGGCAGTGTTTATCAAAATCCATAAATTATAAGGTTGTTATATCTTTACATATCTAATATGTATTTAATTTTCTCTCATTATTCGAAAAAATATATTCCGTTCATCTTTATGCAAACCACCTTATATTCATATGCGTGTAGAACATTACCGGCCAATTGGATATTTGGATTGATCAATAGGTTCAATCTTTTTGGGTGTTGACTTTGTGTAATATTTGGAATAGATTGTAAATTTGGTGAAATGCATGTGTAAGGATTGAATTGTGCATCAATGTGCTTATACAAGTGTCATATTCTAGCTTATTATTATACTTTCATTTGATTTACTTGCTCCCTTTTTATTGATATAGTCGATTTTTGCTTAATTTTTTTTAGTTTGTTAGAGTACTCTCAACGCAAGCTTCAGTTTGGCGTCGCTTCCACTTCACTTTGGTTACATTATAAATGCATTGAGAGATAGATCATAGATGATCAAGTTGAAGATGTAACTGTTTTTGAGAGTGAGGTTTTGTGTTTTAATTGGTCCAACTTAGTTTGTAAATACTTTTTTTTTTTTTGAACTTATCATTAGAAGTATCTACTTTTACTCCTCTTCTTCATTATTTTATCAAACTATTTTCCTTATATTATAAACATTGTAAAAAAGAATAATAATTGTGTAATATTAATGAAAAAAAAATAACTAACGAGAGAGAGTTCAACTTATCATTTTAATTGAAGAGTTTTCAAGACCCTTTGTATAAACGTTGTTACAAGAATGAATGAATCTATGAATTAAAAATTAGTAGGTATTACAAGTCTAATTCATTTGACTCCTTTCATTTTATGACTACTGTAAATTTTTTATTTGCTAGCTATTTATCATATCTAGTTAATGAAACAGCAAAACCATATACTATAAGAATCACAATGTCTGCCTTTATACTCCCCTTTAAGTTTCTTAGTTGTCACATGGAGTACTTATTAATTAGCTAAACTTAGATTTAAAAACTTCATATCATAAAAAAATATAAACATAAAAATGATATGAAATATAATATAATACAAAGATGTATGAAAGCCCACTATTTTCCTTACCAAACCCCCAAAAAGGCCAGGACTTTAAAAGGACTCTCACATCACATGCATAATTTGGAAGCTATTAAGATTTAAACAGCAACCACCGATTCCAAACACATGGTGTAACCCACCAATAGCATCTTATAAATTTTAAATTAAATTAAACTTAATAAAAATCTTAACCTTAATCTTAAACCTTTATTATTTAGGGGAGTGATCCTTACACCACTCTTTTTTCTCTATACACCATCAATTGTGTTTTACAGAGTTGTACAGTTCAACACTGTAAAGCATAATTGGTGGTGTATGGAGAAAAAAGAGTGGTGTAAGGATCATCACCCTATTATTTATAAATTCTATCGTTTCGTAGGAGTTAATTAATATATGTAATGAAGTCGTGAACTAAATTATTTTAGGTAGTATATATATATATATATACTACCATGAGCTCATTTTTTTGAGGTGGTAGTAGTTATGGATTATATTCTTATGAAAATTATGAATTGTTTGATTTCAACATTGTTGAAAGAAAAAATTAATTTATATATGTTGAGAAAATATACATCTGCGTTGGTAAGCCCTGTCGATCAGCTGGTTGGAATTAGTCGCAGACGGACAGTAAGACGACCGTACCACAGCGATATGGGGGTGTTCCCGGAGAAGGTATGTTCAATCAACATTATAAGTTAAGATTTTCAGAAAACAAAGTTTAAATCAAATAGTTAATAATTAAATATGAATAGAGTCACAAGATTACTATCAAATCAAAGAAGTAGTTCTACTTCTGAAATCGAAGAAGAACATGATCATACAAATTCTATGGAAGTTTCTATTTCAAACATTGAAAACAATTTAAAAGATTGGAGTATACCTAAACAAAAGATTAGTAATATTTATAAGATTGGTTCTTTTGATTATTTCCAGGGATATTCTATAAAACAAACCGAAAAAACTTTACCTCTTCTACAAAATAATCAATGTATACAACTTTTTTCCAAGAATACTATTAAAGAACATATGAAAAGCTATAAATTTCTACATATAGGATTAATACAGATAGCTATTAAACCCTTGACTAGAATAGGATTAGATGTACCTACTTTAGTTATATTAAGAGATGCTAGACATTTAAATTTTAAAAATTCCTTATTAGCTATGGCAGAATCCAATATATGTAATGGCCCTATATATTTTAATTGTTATCCTAATTTCACTATATCCTTATTTGATAAAAATATATTAGATACTTTAACCTTAACAATTAAAACAAAAAATTTAGATATTAAACAAGGAACTGACCCTATACTCGTTATATATAGAGTTTTATATAAAACAATGACCACTACTGTGGAACCAAGATCAAAATTAATGTCACCAAAAGATGAAACTATAATATTTGAAGCTAATACTAGAAATTCTAGAGTTAATATACCTAAAAGATTAAAATGGAATGAAATTACTCAAAACCAAAGTTGGAAATTAGAAGATATAAGTTCACCCAAACCTTTAGAAACTATTAGCAAAATATCAGATATTACAGAACATACAGACGGAAGTATAGAAATAGATTTTGGAAAAGAACCACCTAGATATTCTACATATATTCCCGAAACCTCTACACTGTATTCTCGAGTTTTTTTTGAGTGGAAAAGAATGTGATGGAAAAGAAAAGGGTAAAAAAGAATAGAAAAGAATGTTATATAAAAAAATTATATGCATTCTCGAGTTGCAAGGAAAATAATAGAAAGGAAATGAAAGTAATTATTTATTGTATTTTTGAGTTGCATGGAAAAGAAAGGAAAATAATCAAAATAAACAATTATACAATTATACCCTTTGCCATATTTCAACCATATCAATGACTTGAACATCAACAACTTAAATGCAAAATAAGTTGGAAATAAACAAATTAGAGGTTCAATCACAAACCACAAAAAAATTCAAAAAAAAAAAAAAAACATGAACCGGTCTATTAAAACAAAAGGCAATACGATCCTAAGACATGAAATATCATAATAATAAATTTTCAGTATTCTATTCTGCTTGCATCATTTTTTGAAGCATAGAAATTCGTCTATGCATCGGACATCCAAACAGTGCTCGTGCTCTTTCAGGATGACCCACCAGGAAAAGATATGCATTATCAATATCGTCATCTTCCATACCCATTAACTCTAGTTCATTATAGATCTCTGTCTCTGAATAGACATGTGGGCGAGAGCTTTCCATTACCTTATAATTAATAAGTTTGGATGACAAAACAATAATTAAAAAAAGTAAAAGATAAAATGGTAACAATATATAATGTAAATGTATAATACCTTCGTACTACGGTCTATGGCATCGGCAACTTTGTCCATTGAGCCTAAAAATTTTGACGTAAAATCTTCCTCAGCTTCAACTTTTCTTTTTTTTCTCTTCGGTTTCAATTTGCTTGGAAGCTTCCCATGTGATGGTGTCTTAAAATCATCAACGGTATCAATATTTTCTAAACCAATCTCATTAGTTTCTACGAAATTATCAATATCATCAATGCTTTCTATGGCTGGCTCATTATTCATTTGATTTGTTCTCTCTTTAGCTGTTGCAGCAGCGTCACCTGTTGCTCTATCTCTGGCAAACAATTGCATCAATTCTTCATAATGATTAATCTCCTTTTTCCTCCACTTAGCAGCTTCAGGCTTCGCCTATTAAAAAATGAAACAATAATCATAGTGTAGAACTATTATGAATCTTACTTACAAAAAGTATTTTGAGGTAGTAAAAAATCAACCTCGATCAACGCTTCCCATACTTCATCCTCAGCTTCAACCAACTTGGTCTTGGAGTTCCATGCAAATCCACTTAATGAAGTTCCCCGAAAAAGATCATAGTATTGTGAGAAATTATCTTTGAGAGTTTTTAAACGATTTTTTAAATGGTCTTTTTTAAACCCTTTGTCCGCCATCTGCGCATTTAACGCATTCACCATATTAGTGTAAGCCTGAGTGGTGAATGCGCCATCTGGCCTGTTACCTTCATCTTGTTCCTTAAGCATAGCCTGAATAAAAGCAGCATCCATCTTCGCCGACCACTGAAAATGATCCCTCTTCGTGCTAGTTCCTTGATTTCCATCATTGCCTTTTCTGCCCATAGTTAATTTCTGCATAGTAATCAAACGCATTAAACTTTAAAAAAAAAATCAAACAAGACATACAAACATTATGTGATACATCTAGGAAGATAGAAATAATATATATGCAAAACAATATAAAAAGTTGATAAATCCAAACACATTTATTGTATTTCAAATTCAATTCGTACATAAAAATCTAAGTAACCAGATAGCATAATCAATTTCATCATCCGGATTCAACAAGTACTGATTCCACATTTCAGTTGCCATTGTGTTTCTTATTTGTTCTCCTCTGTCGTCTAAGTCTCTTGGACCATGAAGGTGTTCATCTGGCCTTGCATTTAACACCTCAAGTACAACTTTATCTTCAATTGCTTTGACACGGTCTACCTCGAGCAAAAAGTTGTGTAGGATACAACATGATAAAAATACATCTGATTGTGTCTCGCATGAGTAAAATGGTTCTGCTGTACTTCTTATTATAGGAAACCGTTTTTTTAGAACACCAAATGCTCGTTCAATTGCGTTTCTCAATGACGCATGGCGAAGATTAAACAATTCTCGTGGGTTCTCAGGTGAATGAGACGAGTACTCCTTCAAGTGATATCTAACACCTCTATATGGTGCTATGAAGGAGCTTTTAAGCGGTAGGCCACCATCAACCAAATAAAATCTACCTATAAGTATAATATAATTAATTAATATCACATGTAAATAATTTAATAAGATTTTGTATAGTTAAGGATCATTACCATCAGGAATAATTAACTTATCTTCTCTAGTAAGAGCATCTTTTAGAATTCTCGAGTCTGATGCCGTGCCCTCCCAACCACTCAAAACATATGTGAACTTTAAATCAAAAGTACATGCTACTAATGCATTAATAGTCGGATATCCCTTACGACCTCGATATCTTGGGGCATGTTTATTAGGCACTCTCACACGAATGTGCGTTCCATCAATTGCCCCTATACAATCTTTGAAAAAGGGATAAAATCTTGTTTTCCCTTGAATCTCTAGTGGAACGATATCACCTGATGGTTGTTGAATGTACTGATCTTCTAAGGACAATACTGCATTTAAAACTCTATGAAAATGTCTATTTGTGCATGATTCTGAACGACGAAAAAACCAGGCAATTAAACTAGTTTTCAGATCATTTCCTATCATAAATAAAAATCTGGCAACTTGTTCTTCAACTGACATACGCTGAGTTGGACGAAGACCGCCATCACTCTATAACTTTTGACACAATATCATAAAAGCGTTTTCACTCATGCGGATAAGTTTACGACATTTTCCACTTGATGAAAGATCATGCAATATCTCGTCTCTAACATGTTGTCTATGCAACATCTCATCTGGGCCAGGCAAACGACTTATATTACAAAATCTACGTTGTGCAATTAGAGCTGCAACTAGACACACCAATTGAATTGCTGCTAGATGTTGACTTTTCACCATAAACAAGATATTATCACCCATTGGAAGTCTAGTCATACATGACAATCATTTATTATGAAGAGAAGCAAAAAAAAAAAACAAAATAACATTACAAACATTTACATGAAAAAAACATTAAACAAATGCACAGTATTATTGCTATATAACCCAATTAATACTAATTAAAAAAAAAAACTGTGTATCCCATTACTAATATCATATGTTTATCATCTATATCATATAAGCTACGTACACGTGTTGTTGACGAATTAATAAAGTGTAGTTGGCTATACAAATTGTAAAGTGTGCACAATATACAAATTAGAATTCGTTAACGAAATCATATATAAGCTACATACACGTGTACACAATATAAGAAGAACTAAACTACATGCATATGAACCCTCAATTACTAGAACATAAAAACGGCAACGTTACCTGTTGTTGATGAAGAAAAACTGCAGCTTTGGTTGTAGTTGTGCGATAGAAAAACTAGACGAAGAAGCAGTACGTAGGGATAGGGGTTAATAGATAAACATGCCAATCTTTTCTGTTACAATCCGCTCAAATATGGGCAGAAAAAAAGCCCATCAATTTTCAGCCCTAATTCACTCCTTTACATTCCTTTCCATCCATAAAATAAACTCAAGAATGGCTTTTTTATTATTTTCAGCTCCTTTACATTCCTTTCCACCCAAAAAAAAACTCGAGAATGCAGTGCTAGTTCAAAATCTAGTGAACCCTTATTAAGAAGATCACAGTCTATGAGAGTTAAAGGAGTTGATTTTAATAGATCTATACCTAAACCACTATATGAAGATGATAATATAAGTAAAGATTTTAGTAACACTTATAACCCCTCTAAATCTGAAGTAGATTATTATAGAGAAGAACAATTATGAGTAAAATACAAATGAATAACGATCATAATAGTTTTATATCAGTTTATTTAATATTCTTATATGAAGAACGAAAACAATTAATTCAACAGATAGAAGAATTCAAAACCAAAAGAGATAGAAATTATAAATGGTTAAGCAAAGATCAAATAAAATATATAAAGAATATTACATCAAAACATATAGATACAATAAATATACTATTAAAAATAAATGCAAATAAAATAAAAACGACAAAATCTAAATTAACAATTTGTTAAAACAATGAATATGGAAGATTATAATTATTTAATGAACGAAAGACTTAATAACTATAATAAAGAAAAACTTACTTGGTATGAACTTAATTTTAAAGATAAAAAAATGTTTCATGAATTAAAATGGATTCTTTATATGCAAGACAGCAAAGAAAATATACCGTTTTTTACATGGTTTGAATTATATTGTATAGAAGAAAATATAGAATTTCCTTATAAAACCAGGATTGAAGCAACGACAAATATAAATAGATCATATACTGATTTAGCAAGTAATGAAGAAATTATAAGTATTAAGCCGCCTTGTAAAGATATAATTATAAAAAAGGAAGAAAAAGAATATATAGGAATACCCTTTTCAAAAGCTGATAAACCAGATACTGATAAAATATTAAAAAATATTGTATATCAAAATAATCATACTAATGAAATGTTAAACACTATAGGACAACAATTAGATAGAATAGAATATAAAAATGAAGAAGCAAGTACTTCAAGTACTTCAACTAATATACAAGTAGAAGAAAACCCTATATTTATACCCTACAATATAGAAACACCTATAAATCTAGGAGGACAAAGTAAACTATTAAGAGAAATTGAAGAAAAACTACAAAGATTTACTATATCAAATCATAATATAAATGCTATAAATGAAGACGAAACCTCAGATATATCTGAAATAGAAGAACAATTTCATAATATAGAGAAAATAAAATACAATCCTTATACATCCAATAAGACTTATACACCCCGACCAGAAACAAGAAATTATTATTATAGACCAACACCACCAGATTTACAATATGAAGAAAGAGATAAAATTGTACAATCTAGATACGATGGTAATTCAATATATGAATGGAATATAGATGGTCAAACAGAATATCAAATTTTAAACTTATTACAAGAAATGACTATGGCAGCAACTTCTTATAAAGCTCATAAAAATCTAGATAATAAAATAACACAAATGATAATATCAGGATTTACAGGAGTATTAAAAGGATGGTGGGATAGTTATGTAACTCAAGATGAAAAAACACATATATTAAATTCAAAAAAATTAATTATAAAAACAGAAAATGGATCAGCTGTTCAAACACAGATTGATGATTCTTTAAATACTCTAGTTTATGCTATTATAAAAAATTATGTAGGAAACCCAGCAGAATATCAAGAAAGAAATTCAACTATATTATTAAACTTAACATGTAGAAAATTACAAGATTTTAGATGGTATAAAGATGTTTTCTTAGCAAAAGTTATGACTAGACCAGATTGTAGAGAATCCTATTGGAAAGAAAGATTTATTGCCGGATTACCAAAATTATTTGCTGAAAGAATTAGAAATAAATTAAGTAATGATTATAATAATGAAATTCCTTATAAAGAATTAACTTATGGAGAAATCATAAACTATGTTAATAAAGAAGGATTAGCTATATGTTCTGATCTAAAACTAAAAGCAAAAATTAAAAAGGAAGGAATAGGTGGAAGACATGAACTAGGAAATTTTTGTGAACAATATGGTTATGAACCTCTAATATTGCCCCCTTCTAGTTCTAAGAAAATAAAATATAAAAGATATAATAAAAAACCTATAAAAAATAATCAAGAATATTATCAAAATAAAGATTATAAAAGAAAAAAGAAAGTATCATACAAAAAATACAATAGCAAATATAAAAGAGAAAATAAAAAACCAAACAACCAAAATATTATTATTTGTTATAAATGTGGCAGACCCGGACATATGTCAAAAGATTGTTATTCTAAAACTAAAATTAATGAAATTGATATAGAAGATCTTAGACAAAAAATTAGTAAATTAATCGAAGATAATGAATCAAATATATCTGATTATAGTGAAAATGATTTAAATAAAATTGAAGAAGAATCATCTAAAAATAGTAGCAACTCTGAAGATTGTGAATGTATAGGAACATGCAATTGTAACTATAAAGAAATTAATGTTATTACTAATAATGATGAACTACATTTATTAATTGATATGATAAGTAAAGTTGATAATAAAGAAATGAAAGATTTATGTATAAAACAATTAGAAGGAAAATTAAAAGATCAAAGTAATATAGAAGAAGATTATACCATATATAATTTTAATGAAATATGCAAAAGATTTAATAAAAACAAACCTATAACAATACAAGATTTACAAGAAGAACTTAATATGGTTAAAACAGAAATAAGAATTTTAAAAGAAAAAGTTAAAACTATAGAGGAAAATAAAATTGAACAGAATATAACCTCAGAAGATAAACCCTTAATTGAACCTAAAATTAATGCAATTCAATATACTAAATATCAAAGATGGCATACAAAAGTAAACATAATGATAAACGGAGAATTTAAAATAACCTAAATTGCTTTAGTTGACTCTGGAGCAGATTTAAATTGTATACAGAAAGGTTTAATTCCAACCAAATATTTTGAAAAATCTACTCAAAGATTATCCACAGCCAGTGGATCTAGACTTAGTATAGGTTATAAATTATCCAATGTCCATATATGTAAAGAAAATTATTGTTTTAAAACTCATCTTATATTAGTAAAAAATTTAACCTCTCAAATTATATTAGGATTACCCTTTATAATACAATTATATCCTATAAGTGTAGATGAAAGAGGTATTATCACGAAAGTATTAAATAAAGAAATAATTTTCGAATTTACTACACCTATTGTTACCCATGAATTACATTTAATCAAAAATAAAAGAAAACAAGCTGAATTTTTAATTAATGAAATAAATGATAAAAGAATATATAATCAATTGCTAGACAAAAATATACAGAATAAAGTAAAATTTATTGAAGAAAAATTTAAAAATAATGTGTGTTCGACTATACCCAGTGCTTTTTGGAAAAGAAAGCAACACACTGTAGGATTACCTTATATTAAAGAATTCAGTGAAAAGAATATACCTACTAAAGCAAAATCTATACACATGTCTATCGAATTAGAACTAAATTGTAAAAAAGAAATCAAAGAACTATTAGAAAAAAGACTTATTAAACCCTCTAAGTCACCATGGTCATGTTCGGCCTTTTATGTAATTAATAATGCAGAAATCGAAAGAGGTATTCCAAGATTAGTTATAAATTTTAAACACTTAAATATATTTTATGAAACTATTTACAAAAATGGATTAGCTGTTTCGCCCACAAAAATATTATTATTTCAAACGGATATAGGATTTCTAGGACATAATATTATTCAAGGAACTATAAAACCCATTAAAAGAAGTCTTGAATTTACCAGTAAATTTCCTAATGAAATAAAAGATAAAACTCAATTACAAAGATTTCTAGGATGCTTAAACTATATTCATGATTTCTTTAAAGATCTAGGAATTATATATAAACCACTATACGATCGATTAAAGAAAAATCCAAAACCTAGAACATACAAAAATTGTCAAACATATTAAAGAAAAGATAAAATTTCTTCCATGCCTAAATATACCACATTCTAATGCAAGTCTTATTGTTGAAACTGACGCCAGTGACTTAGGATTTAGAGGAATATTAAAACAAAAACTAGACAATGAAGAAGAAAAATTAGTAAGATTCTATTTTGGTTCCTGGAATGACACCCAAAAGAATTATTCTACTATTAAAAAGGAAATTTTAAGTATTGTTCTAAATATTAAATTTTTTTTGAAGATGATATGAAACCTTTTTTAGAATTGATTGTTTATCTGCTAAATATATTTTAGAAAAGGATGTTAAAAATTTAATTTCTAAACAAATTTTTGCTAGATGGCAAGCTATTTTAGGAAATTTTGATTTTACAATCGAATTTATAAAAGGAAAAGACAATTCTTTACCCGAAATTTTATCAAGAGAATTAATACAAGATAGTTTTGACAAAACACTCTATTAGCCAACCCTCTTCATCATCAACCTATACTCCAAGAGAATTCCCAGTTCTACCTATACATCCAAACCGATTTGGCCCAATAGCCCCCAGAGCAAGATCACCATATTCTGCTCTTGCACAATCTATTCCCATAAGAAACTCTATACAAATGACAGCCCCATCAAATGTTAGACCAACAGTTACACCACCAAAAAGCTCACAGACAAATAACCCAGAATATTCTATTAACCCAAACAGACAAATTGTAAAAATCCTTGAACCATTAGAAGAACAAAAGCTTGATCAGAGCTTCTTAACCCTGATCGATTATCTGTACCCAAAAGGTTCCCATTTTTATATTGATGACTATAAAGTTAGAGAGTATTATCAAGCTATTCTTGTTGACAGCGGGTCAGTCATTATTGATCATACCCTTAACCAAAAGAATTCAGAATATATTGACTGCAGCAAGGTAAAGATTCTCAAGATTATTACACCAGAAGAATGGTCAGTCAAACCCTATACTCACAAAACCCTTGCAAGTTATCCCCCAGTACCCTGTCTATAACTATTTCGATTACCAAGACGCCTGGTTCCATACCTTTTTATTAAGAAATTTTAATCATACATGGTTTTTCCATTTCGCTGAAAAATTTTCCAACAATTACCCCAAATGGTTTATTAAATGGTTCAGATATTTCGGAAGTATTCCAACTATATTTCCCACCAAGATTTTAGAAGGATTTCACAAATACAAAGATTATTTTTTAGAAGACCATATATGTTCAGAAGAGTATACTCTCCAGTTCTCTATTATATTCAAACTACCATGGATTGTCCTATTTACTTACAAAAAACAAGAAGCTCGAGAAACCTCTCCTCCACTATTATATCGACAGTTTAGTGTCAAATGGTGGAAAAGAATAGAAGATAGTCAGGCTGATGTTAAAGCTGTGACTAATTGTAACATCCTTTCTTTTGGTCCGGTAATTTCTAATTTTAAATTGATGTATTTAATTGTATTAGAAATTATTTTGGTAAAATGTGTTTGTTTGCGAAACTTAATTAAATAAGCCTTAGGACTTATTGTGCTTAGTAAATTATTGATTGTTTTAATTTACTATAGTTGACGGTGCAATAAAAGAAGTTTCTCGCAAATGTTTTTTAGGTTCCAGGCAATAGATTGAAAGGGGACTAGTTTTAAGTGGATGCGGGTCGGTGTTAAAAATATGATCTGACTTATATAATCTTTCCATTTTAGGAAAGTTAGTAACTTTCCCTTTTTAGAAAATCTTAAACCTAAAACCCTTTAAGCCTTGAAAACCATAAGAAATCATAACCCAAAAACTTGTGAATTAGTTGCTGTGATCTTTTCATAGTATAAACATCATCATCATCACTTTGAAGTTTTGAATTGGTAAGTTGTTTCATGGTTTGAGTTTATGATTATAATCATTAGAACCTTTGGAATGATAGTGATTAAATCGATGTTGAACTTATGCTTTAAACATGTTATGGTATGTATATATGATGAATTGTGAGCTGAAAACTGTTGTTATACTCGAATTTTAGTTAGTTTGGATAATTTTCGCAGCTGGGTTTTGAGTTGGGCGAAGTTTGCTGGTGCAGGGGGTGAACCCGGCGGGTTTCACCTGTACCCGGCGGGTAGTATGCCTAAACCGGAGATCCGGCGGGTAGAACCCGTACCCGGCGGCTCCTACAGCCTTTAAAACGTATTTAGGTTCTATTACCGCAACTTTTAATTCACCCGGTGGCTTATTCATGTGAACCGGCGGGTTGTAGGTGGAAGCCGGCGGGTATGTACCTCAGCCGGCGGGTTGTGTGGTATTCCAGCAAATGTTTTGTTTAAGTTTTAAGACTTGTTTTGATTAGCTAGTTGCGATGTAATATGTACTTATTGAATGTAATTACATGATAATTGATATGTGATGAATACATAATTAGGAACTTATAATTGTAATGTGAATTGTGTTAAGTTCCTAATGATTTAAATAGATGTAATTCAAGTGTTATGATTTTGATTTCTAAATTCTACTTGATTTATGATTCTCAGATAAGCAGAGAGCTCAGCGAGATAAGACAGCTGAGTAAGTGGAACGAGATAATCAGGTGAGTGGATTTGAAACTCACAGTTTGATTTGGTTGTGTCAGTTTGATTTCAATCAGTAATTATAGGATTACTATTGATAGTATGTTAACTTTGAAATGATATGCCATTTGATTGGTTGTTTGTTGAACATTGAATTGAAATGTACATTCCAGAGGTCAACTAGATTGTCGGTTGGACTTGATTGCTAATGTTGGTCAACATAGGGTTGTGTACATGTGTTGATGGAGATTAGCATTTAGTTAGCGGTTAATCACTGTTTTGGCCTGACAGTTGATTTAAGTGTTCTGATAGGGCCACCCGGCACAGGGTCCTTAGGAACCACCGTTCCTCTTGACGATATTTGTTGCATTATTGATTGTGAACAGATTGCTAGCTAAATTGAATTGTAGTTGATTATTCATTCACTTAGCTTCGTGCTAATCCCTCAATTTACCTCCTGCAGGTTATGTTTAATTATGTGGGTAGCCAGGAAGGGACGTTTTGATGCTGGGAATGTTTGAAACTTGCAACTCTGATCCAGTTTGTAATAAATAACGTTTTATAGTATATAATGCCCCGGGTTTGTAAACATGTTAACTATATTTGTTTAGTAGTTAAACATATTGTATAAAGGGTTGCGAAAATTTCTAGTAGGTTTTAATAGAATATGTATTTCAAGTAGTCGCTTCCGCCAAACTTAATATTATATTGTTGTATTAAATGAGGGGCGTTTTACTAATTATTATCAAAGCCTTATATCCAATAAAGAAAGCAGTTCCATCCCAAGTCCTATTATTCAAGACAAAGAATTTATTAAAAGATTACAAGCCTGTTCATCTCCAGAAGAAATGCAACGAATTATAAATGAAATTAAAAGTTCTCCCACACCCAGTGAAGAATTATTTCAGGACGCTCAAGATCCCTATGAAGATATAACCCTATAAAAACTGTGTCTATATTTTAAAAGGTCCCAATGAGAGTCTATATTTAAGAAAGATATTATTGTGTGAGTTTATTATATACCAGAAAATTGGATTACTTATGAACCAGAATAAATTACTTACCCTTATATTTTAAAACGTCTTTAATTGTCCATATGAACAAGAAAGTATACAGGTGACAAGTTTAAAACAAAGATAGAAGAATCTACCACTAGATGGAAGACCCTACCACCATGAAAGTGGTTATAAATTATTGAAAGCATATTTGAAGATACGACAATCAAAGAGAAAGTGGAAGACCCTACCAAAAGTAGAAGCATTCATATTTTCAAAAGCAGAATTATTAAAGAGAAGATTCCCGACAAATTCCATATAATTGAAGAAAGAAGACAAAAGACTTTATGGAAAGCTAGTTCCATTATTCAAGAAAAGGAAAAGAAGACAAAGTACTTTATAAAAGCAAGTTTTATGGCCGACAAAAGAAAAGAAGATTGAATCAATCAAAGTTTACCGAAAGATGCCAGTTAAAGCAAGAGTGATAACCGGCAAATTCATCTATAAAAGAAAGAAGATTTGAAGAATGAAGATCATCGAAAAAATAGGATCGAAAAAATAAGATCGAAAAATATTCTATGAAACCAAAACCCTCTGTAAAATTATCAACCTCACAATGTTCAAAAACCCTAGATTTTAATATATGTATATCTCCTATAGTTCAGTCAAGCTCATCCTATATAGAAGAAAGCAATCCCTGTATAGAAACGAAGTGTCCCTGTATTAATTCAGATTTTATAAATAAATGTATCATTTTATAATCTTTTATGTTCTTATTATTTCAACAACTTCCATATTCATATTATTGAATGGTCCTGTATGCATTTGGTATGTTCTTATTATTTCAACAACTTCCATATTCATATTATTGAATGGTCCTATATACATATATATATATATATATATATATATATATATATATATATATATATATATGGCATATCGTTGTTAAAAAGAATAAGAATATATTTGTTGTTTTATTAATTTAAAATATAATTAAATGAGTGTCATTGTTTTCATGATATATGATATAAGCAAATCCTATATTTGAGTTAATGGGACAAAATTGAGTAATTATATTGGTTGATTAAAATTTTGATGACATTACAAACTGATTTCTATATTGTATTTAAAATAATAAAACCTACAATTGATCCGCTAATTAACACATAATAAGCTAACTAACAATCGATGACTAACCCATGCTAATTTAACAAAAGTTAGTACCATGATAATGGCATATAGAAATAGTAGGCATGATATCAAACAATTGTATACATACGAAACTAATAAGATATTTGTAAAATAAATAAATATAAATTTTAAATGTAATATGATTTATACAAAAATATGTTGATGAAAAGGAAAGAAGATACTCCCTCTATAGTCTATCCCACTAGAAGTGTCCACTTTGACTCTGCACGTAGTTTTTAGGATTCTCCACTAACTACACTTTTCACCAATAAAATATCAACTCCACCCACTAAAATCCTTTTTGATTGGTTAAACATCAAAGTGGACACTTATAATGGGACATCTCAATATAGTAACCTGAACATTTTAAATGGGACGGAGGGAGTATAAGTTAGGACTTAGGATTCCTATTATAGATAATGTATGATATTTTTTTATGATTTATTTAATGATTATTTTTAAAATAATTCATGATTTATGATGTAAGCAAATCCTATATTTTAGTCAATTGGACAGAATTAAATAATTTTATTGGTTGATTAGAATTTTGATGACATCACACCCCGCTTCTTGTATATAATCTTTAAGATAAAGATATTTATATATGTAATAATCCACCGTCATAGCCTCATGGGCCATTAACTATATGGGCCTGCAGTGGTTTCTTTTAAACCTAGCTAATTATGGGCTTATTTCTTTCCGGGTGGACTACCCCAAAAGCCCAAATATGAACTTGTTTCTTTCCATCCATCCACTTTTATACTTTTTGAATAAAACACAATGAATGCCCTTATAAATAAAATTGAATTGAATTTGATGATTGAAAGGCACAGTACGTGTTACATCTCCAGTGAGCAGTGCTTTCATGACTTTGATTTACTAAATATGACCGACTGGTGTCACTCAATAAATTATTTTCATTCCTAAATTTTGCCACATTCTAACGTACTCACTCATCTATAATTAATTATTAAGGTCACGAATGGAGATTGGAGACACACAAATGATGAAATGAAAGTGTTCTTTTCGATCGGATAAACGTACGAAATAAGAGATATGTATCAGATCGATATCGTGTATCACCTACTTAATATTCAACATCAATCAAGATTGTTAATCAAAAGGCCGGCTGGTTAGCTACACTACGTAATCAAGGATTGAATATATATCCTATCCATGAGAAAGAATTGAAATGCTAATTAAATTGATTGAGCGAGGAATATATATATATATATGTATATCCACTAACCAAACGTACTCAATTCTGGTGTTGACCAATTGCAAATAAATCCTATTATTATTATTTATTTGTACGTACTACTAGTGTATTTGAAACAAAATGCATGTCTGCCACAACCTACCCGGCCCATTCGTGCAAACTGGTCACTTAAAACCTGCAAAACTTTCAACTTTACTTTAATTATCATATCTATCATCCTTTTTCCACTATCTCAATTCCATCCATCTCCTACTTTTCCTCTTCAACTCCAATTTCACTTTCTTTTTTTCCCCTTTAAAAGAAAAAAGAAAAAGAAAATAAAAAATAAAAATATACGTAGTAGAATGTAATCATCTTATTTCTTGTATTAATATATGAACTGACTTGGTGTTTGTATTTTAACTAATTTAGGCACGGTAGACGCCTAATCCATAACCAGCTTTATGACGGACTATATATAATTATTAATTAGCAAACTAGTCTATTTTCTAAATGTAATTACAAGTAATGTATAAAATCGATCATGAGGCAGGCATATGCATGCATGCATGCATGCATGATTAGTACGTGGTGTTAAAATTATTAATCATTCAATAATCAACAACTTGATCGGGCCTTCCGATTAGCCTTACATATTATACGTACAAAAATATAACAAATTATAATTATAAATTACTAGTAATAAATAATAATAATGGGGTATATACTACAAGAGAGTAACAGGCCAGTATATTAATTATGTATGTCCCTACAATCAATCGACAAGTAATTAAATTCCCAAACTTAAGTTTCCAAATTAAATGAGAAAGATATACGGAGTATGATTAAGTTTCCCGGATTTGGAGTAACTTGAGGCGCTTAAGGGCTCCGTACGGCTGGATTGGGCCAGTATATGAAGACTTAGCCATTGGGTCTCCCCGTTCGGAGTATCTAGGCGATTTCTGTTAGCCTTTAAAAAAAAATACAATCAATCAATTAAGACTCACTCACTCACTCCTCGTGGGTGTACGTTAATTAAGTTGAATACCACACATGACGTACGTCATACGTGGCGACCCATCACTACCAATCGGAATAATCAGCCTGTATTTTTATTTATTCATCATAATCATAATCATAATTATAATTACAGTAATTAACAATCTCAAATTAGGTAATCAACAACTAGCTTAATGTCGATCAAATATAGATCAACGTACTAGATCTTACCACTCCGTATTAGAAAGGCATACCAAAATGATACTGGTAAATTAAGATTCACTAGCCACCTACCTAGCTAGATTTTACTTTTAGCCTATACATGCGCGCGTACGTACAGTCAAAATAGCACGTGTAATCTAGAATGTAATTAATCTTAGCTTATTAAACATTCCATCGGTTTGATAATGCAAAGTTAATAAGATCGATTACTATTTTTATTAACACAATTATATGTAAGCTAATTGTTAAGCTAGAATTGCAAGCTACTGTATATATAACTGTCTAGAATCGATAATCCTATATCTAAAATTAACATATTACGGAGTATATATGAAGTAGCTAGCTACTATTATATTGTAAATGTTGTATGTATAATTAAGAATCTTTATCGTGTAGATTGTACGTGTTTGTTTTATTATACATATATTAATAATGCAGACATATACAAGGTGTACGTTGTCATATATGCATTGTACGTTTGCGATATTTTGGTTTAGAAAACCATATATATATATAGCTAGCTAGCATATGTATATATGCATTTTGGGATTCTGTACGTGACGATCGAGCTGAGCGATCGAGTTGAGGGCATTTGGGGGTCCTAGTTTGTAAAAGGAAAGGTGTGGGATGGAGCCCTTCAATTCACAGCTAAGAAATATATAATCATGAAATCGATCAGAGTCCTTCGTGTTGTGTAGGGTAGGCAACACACCATTGAATCCATAAATCCTGTTTGTAATAATCCTCACAAATCTAATCCAACTGGCCGGCATGGGTCCCTTAATTGACTGCACCAAAATACATATATATGAATTCAATTCCATGGCTCCTACCAATGTCGTCTAAACATCCATCGATATCCTCATTTGGAAATCGCTTAAGTCCTCACTCTAATTCTTTGACCGGCCATCAGTATACCAGCTAGCTGCATGGGGCCGGCCGATCACCATTTCCGGATAAATACTCCATCATTTTGAGGTTACGTAATTGAACCTTTTTTTTTATCAAGAATATTAATTTCAAGTTAAGTTATAGAGTTACAAGTTGCAGGGTACACGTTTGTGAGTGATGGTCAATGTGTGCAACTCGTGGTTCTTCTTGTTGTGACAAAACTATAGTTGTTACTAAACCGTTGATGACTAATAGACGTACGTACGTACACTTATGTTCAAGGGAAGCAATTAGAGAAGCTTTTGAAAAAGGGATACCAAAATCGTACGTAGGGGTATCGTGATCATTCACCAAAGGTCGTAACTTATCACGAATAATCACCTTGTGTATATATATACTAGACTTTAAACTCGTGTATACACACGGGGCGTTGATTTTAATATGAAATTTCGTGTTTAGTATCTTGTTTCTGATAATAAAGTGTGTAAGTTAATATGTATATTAAGCTAGCATTTAGTTGAATTCATGATAATATTACTTTATATAAATAAATTTATATAAGTAGAGATAAAAAGTTAAAAGTTTTTGGAAACCAAGTTAGTTAATTTTTTTTTGATTATTTTAAGTCTATATTAACCTTTTTATGTAATTTTATTTCTACTCGGTGAATTAATAATAGAAACATTACAAATCGATTTACATAATGTTTTAATTAATGAATTAAATTTATTTTTATATTTAAGTGAGTAGTTGATTAAATAAAATTCATTTATTAATAAGTTAGAGATTAAAGTTTACTAAAATTAAAAGACTTAATTGACAAATTGAAACTTAATTAGAATGATGATATCATAAAAATGTTTCCTATATACTGTATAATTTAAGATTTGGTACTTCACATGACGATGGTGAAAACCTCAAATTTAAAAAAAATGGTTCAATTTTATATTTTCTCTCTTGTATTTCGTTGCCTAAAACTCGAGTGTAGGTTTGTTTTATCCAATTTAAAGTTATGATCATTCATCAAGGGTTGTATGTGATTTAACTATTCAAATTTTATCTACTATTCGGAAGTTAAAAATGCCAACCCGGCCATTATGTCATTAGGTACGTAGATGAGTCAAACGTGGATAATTAATCATGGAGTACTTAAAAACTTAAGTAGAGTTTCTGATGAGCTGGACAACAAAACGATGCAATGCATAGGACATGGAAAATTATTTCTTATTTAATAATGAGTTATTAGTGATTATATATAGAAATACAGAGGGTAAATTATATATACTAGTAAAAAAAATTATAATGCGTACCAATAACAAACAAGTATATATATATATATATATATAAATAAATTGGATACGATCCGAGACAACACGTACTTTTGTTTTGTGCATATAAAACTTTATATATCACGCGAATTGAAGCCTGATTATGATTCAAATGCACTGCAATTACGGCCTTCAATTCGAACTGAGGTTAATGAAAAAAAAAAACGTGTTAAACTGACAACTTTGATTCTGGAAAATGTGAATATTGCAAATTGCCATATTACTATTTCTAACAATCGAAATTTACAATTGATACCTAAATTATCCCATGAAAAGATTAATTTCACTATTTTTATGTATTACTGTATTATTTATATTATTACTCCGTATTTATCATAAGATAAACTCATTTTGTAGCGAGTGAAAATTGCATACAAATTATTATAATTATTACTTTACTACTAGTATTATACTCCGTATTATATATGAGTAATAAAGTCAAAGGGTGCATAGCATATATTTTCATGTATTTTCTCGAAGTTGGTAAACAAAAGTTTGACTGATGATTCCAACTTAGATATAGTTAACGCTTAAACAAAACGGGGCTTGCGTGTTGCCGGTTTTGGTGGTCATGTGCTAGAGCTCAGCACCGCCGTCGTCTATGGTGTCGGAACATTTTAGCCGGAACTGGCGGCTTTTCATGCATGTGATTTACGAAATACGTACATAAATTGTACGTATTCCTCATAAACCATACATATATAATAATTAATTAATTTCTTGCGGATCTATCTATATATAAAGTTACACATTTGTATACTTTTATAATTATCTTATCTTTAATCTTGTTTATATATGTGTTTTACTTTCTTATTGTTAAGTTTTTTGGTGTACGTACAGTCAATCTCACGTCGAAATCAAAAGAAAAGCTAGATGTCTACGTATAAATTCTTGGAGTATTCATTTAATTTATCACAACATGATTTTAGTGGAAATCCTAGTTATTGATCAGAGCCACGATTGTAGCCTGGATATAAATGACGCATTGTAACGACGCAACGGTGCAAAAATCCTCAGTTTGACTTTAGTGAATGATCGATGCGTCAATGCGGAAGCCTTGTACCTGAAGTTTAGATGTCTAGCTACATATAATTAAGTTCGTGAATTCTTCTTTTTTACCATTGGTTTTACCGTGAAACATCGTTTGGATCGACAATGTTGTCATTATAATTTGTTAAAGGTTTGATTAGAGTACGTAAAGCTATGATCGATGAGATTAAAGCAAACATGTACCACCCCTCCGAATATAATGAAAAAATAACGGCTCAATACATCATAATGATGTAATAAATCTAATGTAATAATCGTGAAGATATGATGTTTGTATAATTTTCATATATTGTTCTTTCCACCTGAACATCCATCGATTAGATCTACTCTAAGAAAGTATATATATATGTGCGTTTGCATTCCGTCATCATCATCTCATCATAAGTTATATAGGTAATTAAGTACGTATATTTACATGTTGCATGCAGTTTTCTTAATTAAAAAAGCATAAAAATTAAAAATTAAAACACTATTAATATGAGACTACATTTACTGAAAATATATATATATATATATATATATATATATATATATATATATATATATATAGTGGCATGATCCAGAGGGAATTCCATTTTTTGAGGGAAGGGGGAAACGTTAGTACGCATCAGGAAGCATATTACCTTCACCTATACTAATCTCGAAAAAAGCAAACTGAAATTTAGTAAATTTTAATCAGAATCGATGTTATAAATGTTAAGCTTCCTTGATAAATTTTTTCTTCAAGTTATAGTATCGATTTATGAATATTTGATCCAAATCCGTTAAGATGCATCGCGGTGCATATTAGTTAATCTGCATTGTGATGCATCTTAACAATAAAAATATTTTTCAAATAATGTGAAGTTTTATGATGCATCGCGATATATCTTAGTTAATATGCATCACACTGCATCTTAACAATTAATTAAATAAATATTCATCAATTAATGTTATGACTTAAAAATGAAATTCATTCGTTAAAATATTCTTTATAGCATCGATTTTGATTACTATTTACCGATAAAAATAATTTTTTGTTGACGTTTTGATTGATAATTGTAATATGCTTCCTGATGCGTACTAACGCTCCCCCCTTCCCCCCAAAAAGACACTTCCCTCTTGATCACTACCCTATGTATATATATATATATATACACACGATACGAATTTGATCAAATTCAGGTTTTTAAATTATATAATGGTGTTTACTCTTTTGGACCAAGTATAAAGGATATTTAGTACAATTATTATTAGTTACATATAATATAGGGACCTTTTGATTTAATTAAATACTATAATTAAAGATGGTCGATTTCATGGGTCCAGTCCACACCATCAAAGGTTAAGAATCTCTATTATTTGACGTCGACTGATTCCAGTAGTGTTGTCATTTATTAATAGATCCATATATTCCAATTATTATTTGGATGGGGTTCAGAGGAGCAACTCCTTTATGAGGGGGCAGAAAAAGCAGGTTTTTGGCTAACCAAAAAGTGATACGTGTCATCCACGGTCCCTCTTTTTTTTTCATCAGGGACTATTTTGCAATTTCAAAAAATTTGAGGATCTACCTAAAAAATTGTCAGAAAATTTATTCAAAAAATTGCAAAAAAATTATTTATTCAAAATGCCTGATAAAGTGCAAGATTCCGTAAAAAAAATGCAGTGAAAAAACGTAAAGTGCAGTGAAAAGTATAAAATGCAGTAAACAATTACTAGTTATTTTTTGATTTCAAGTATAAAATCAAGATTTACAATTACAAAAAAATGCTAAAAAAACGTAAAATGCAGTAGAAGAAATGTAAAATACAGTGAATTTTTTTAGATCTAAAAAGCAGATATGAAAAGTACACGAAACGTAAAATGCAGTGGATTTTTTCAGATCTAAAAAGTAGAACAAACGTAAAATGCAGTTATAGAAACGTAAAACGCCATCGACATTTTCAGATCTGAAAAAGAAAACGAAACGTAAAACGCATTAGTAGAAACTTAAAATGCAGTCGTTTTTTCTAGATCTACATTTTAGATCTAGATCTAGATCTACTTTTTTAGATCTAAATCTAAAAGTAGATCTAGATCACATTTCCAAATCTAGATGGTGAAGGTGGTGGTGGATAGTGACGATGACGGTGGTTGTGAACGGTGACGTTGAAGGTGACGGCAGACGATGACGGTGGTGAATATGGAAGGTGAAGTGATGGTGAGGGTGAAGGTGGTGGCGGCGATGAAGATTGACGGTGGATGTGGTGGTGGTGGTGGCGGTGGACGGTGTGGTGGCAGTGAACGTGGTGGTGACGGTGGACGGTGTGGTGGCGGTGAACGGTGTGGTGGCGCGCGGTGAACGCGGTGGAAGCGGTGAATGTGGTGGTGGTGGTGGTGGTGAAGGTGGTGGTGGATGGTGAGGTTTTGTGTAAATTTGTGTGTGAATTTTGTTTGTTAGTTTGTGTATAGATAGATAGATAGATAGATAGATAGAGAGAGAGAGAGAGAGTTTGTGTGTTTGTTTGTGAGGGTGAAACGTTCGAATTTTTAATTTTTTTTTACATTAAACCACATAAAACAATGTCCCATAACTCCGTTGTATGTATATTAAATCCATACACAACTCAAACGATCACATTTTAATTGCAACGAAACAAAACTTTGAAAACTATACAATCTATTCATTTGAACCATTTGACACATGAGTTTTATTCATTTTAACAACGTATCATATTTCGTGATTTATAATTACTCCAATGGACCAAAATACTACATTTGACACTTTGATCATAATTTTACCATAACTATGATCAATACCCATATAATTCGACATCCAACCACACTTTCCACTATACAATATTTCCATGACCCAATCTGACACCATCATATTCCACATTGACTCTGTCAAGTCAACGACACACTTTTCACCCAATTGACACTTTACACTTTAATTTATTAACATTATTTCAAAGGTGTCTTTTAGACGATTTACACAAGTGATATTTCATAACGACAATGTAAAAAGGAAGAGAAGCTTGTCTAACCACATTGCAAGGTCCAATCCACACTACATCCTTGTATCCATATTTCATCCAATTGGTTCAACCGAACCAAGCACCTACAACATAAAATCACTGAAACGGGTAAGCATAAAGCTTAGTGAGCCTATGAGCAATTAAATAAATAATTCACAAATACAACAACATATTTCGTTAAATAAGAATCCACTTATCTGAATTCACAAATAACTACGAAACAATTGTAGAGATTCTCTTTATTTCGTAAGGATCCGCGGTCCAAGAGATACAATTAGTGCTAAGCACTTATTTCGTAATCACTGATTATTTCGTAATGATACAATCTCTACAATTTGCTCATTCCACCAAAATCATCATATTAATCCACATACCAATCACTTAATCAATAACCAAACATCTTAGCATGAAACACAAAACATAATATCACCACAACATGTATCATCAATATCCTAATAACCACTTTTAGAAACAAAATACGAAACAATTAATAATTCATAGGTTCATGCAAACCTCTTGCCCGTAGGCAATTCGGTAATACACAACCATAATAATCCACAATTTAGAAACATGATAAGATACAAATATCTACCACTCGATTGTATGCACCTCTTGCTCGTAAGCTATCCGGAACATACGTACAATCATTACCCATTCAATCCCCATAATACTCACCTTAGCCTCTTAGGTGAATAAGCAGATATGCAATTTAATATTAGTTTGATAATGCCTCTACTTGAATCTTGAATCACCTATTACACATTATATAGATACGAAAATACGTTTAGCTTCAAATTTACATCATAATCAACTAACTATAATGATTTCTTTATTCCAATATAGCTTATTTAAGCTCATTCCAAAGTCACTATTAATTCACAACTAATTTGATATAGTCGTTTACTAATAGGTTATACCTTCATTTAGTAACTTTACGAAATTTCAAGGATTCGATTATTATAAGATTTCATCTAATTCATCATCTTATAACTCATTCATTGTCTATTATTACTTCTGCCTCATCATTGCCTTATTACAGAAACAAGATGGTCAAAGAACCAAGCAAAGCCTGGCAACACAAGAATCGCGCCGCGTAAATGGGTGGATCGCTTCACCATCACGATATAATCGCATCACGATTAGTAATATTTCGCGTCGCGTTTTAATGGAAATCGCGTCGCGATTTCTTGAGTTCTCCCAGACCCATCACTTTGATTACCTGCTACTGCTCGAAGTTTAATCACAAACAGCAACAATTCCCGTTCTAACTCGATAATTTAATCATGAAAACATGACCTAATTGTCACCATAAAGTTACTTCTACCGAATTCACTAATCTATTTCAATTCCTTATCAAATCAAAATTCAATTCAAACAAAGAGAAGGATCTAAACACACTTACAATTTAATACCAATTAGGAGATGAATAAGGAAATGAAATCAGAAACAGATGATGAAGTTAAGATTGAAATTGGAATTGGAGTTTAATTTTCCATGTTTTCTCGTAACTTTTTCTCCCCTGCGACACACTCCCTTTCTTGGTTCTGTTTTCTGGAATAATTGAGAAGAAAGGGAGTACATATATCTACACGTGTACTACATTTGGTTCCCTTTAAGACCTATTGTCTGGAACTTAAAAACCATTTGCAATTATTATTATTTATTCCACCTAAAGTAATAATAATTTAAAACAATTAATATTACTTTATTCACAATATTACTTTTGGATTTTAAGGTGTTACAGAGGGTGAGGGAAAAAATGCAGCTGCCCTAAGATTTACCCTGATGTGCTCACACCGTGTCGTTGTTTTTCAATTGATGATGCAAGCGCAGCAGGGGTTTTAAATTTATATTTTGCGGGGCTTAAATTAACCGTACTACCTACTTGATTAGTAAGCGGTAAGTATAACCTAAGATCGTTCTATGAATCCAAACGTATGGGCGATTAAAGTTGACACTTTCAGTAGAGAAGTATTTAGGATGGCACAAAGTAGGTAGGTTTGGGGTTTAAAGACAGATAATTAAAATGCAGGAAAGTAAATTGCAGGAAAATAAAATGCAGGAAAGCAGATAAAGATAAAGATGTGATTGCTGACATTTCGATAATTAACATTTCAGGATGACAGAACAAATAGGGTTGATACGTAATATGGCAGTTAAACTACTAGGTGTAAACTCTAGAACCCTACCAACTTAGTTTCCCATTGGCGTGTCACTTGGAACTAGGTTATCGTGATTCTGATCGGAGCAATACGCAAACTTCCAATACTCATCTAGTTGAAAGATGAGCAACCTATTTTGGTGTTATACCGAGGTGCATGAATCAGTAGCGTATCGTCTCATAGGTCCGACCGTTCTTAACCCCTAAGGTAGTTTACTACTCTATTAGCACGAAGATTAATAGCTTTTGTATGCTTGGACCGCCGATTATGTAAGACTTAGTGTTTCATGAACTCTAGGTAACTAGGACTTTGTTCTATTCCTAAGTCTCGTCTTTGTTTAGTTAAGTTCTAATTACTTCGACTTATGACTTAAGTTCTCCTTTTCAAACAGTTATACATCTCCAGATTATCCGCAGTTTGATAAAACGTGTTTCATATGAGGACCATGCCTTTCAATAATAGACAGTGTACTTTACATAGGATTTCCACTGCTTCTTATATCCAACACGCTGTCAAGAGTAATTGACAGTGAAAGTGACACTCTAACTAATTAAACGTAAAGCAGTGCAGAAATTTAAACCTAATATATACAACGAGTGGTTTCATTGTGTCTTACTTATTGCATGTCATGGGCACAGATAACTACTTACCATAATTAAGGTTGATCAGGTCCTAATTACTAGGTTGCAGTCACGTGGATAACTGGAAAGGGTGCTCCATAAATTAAACTTAAATTCATAAAGTCCTAACAATACAAAGATTATTATCTCCTATTTTGTCTGAACGTGTTTCACGAACATTATTTTATATTGCATTGATTCTCGTAGGATACACCAGTTAGTTGTGTAGTTGTATTATCCATTCGGAGTTTCAACTTTTGAACCAGAGCTGATTCCAATGGTATAACTACCTTCGGTCGTTTGTCGGCTTCCGTACGTTTGTACTTTGCATAAAGCATTTCCAGCACTATACCGAATAAACAGTCGAATAGGGGCCGTTATATCATTTTACGATTATCGTGCATTGATTATGTAATGACATCCTTACTTATAATTATCTACATCATCAGCAATCACAATAATAAACTACTCGCAATTCATGGCAATAAATAAATCACATACCAAGCAATAACACATATTCAAAATATGAAATGAGACAAGTATAATAAAAGTTTAGATATCACCCGGAATTAAATGCGTAGCAGCGTATTATTATAATTGACAAACTCTTTCACACGTACAAAGATTGATCTCCGAATCTCTAGCGTTCGCCCTAGCTTCTACGTTAGTCCGTGGACTAATTACAATATTCCTAGAATGAAAAAGACTAAAAGACTACGAAAGATATTCTAGTGAGAAAGAAAGAGTGAAATATACTAGAATGTGTGCATATTTGGTGTGTGTTTCAAATGAACCTAAGCCTCCTATTTATAGGTGAGTTTTGGCTCACATTAGCACCAAGAGGTGCATGTTAGAAAAAGATAGCCAAAAGGGTGCACCAGGTACCGTACAACACGAAAAGTAGGCGCACCGGGTACCGTACAACACGAAAAGTAGGCGCACCAGGTACCAAAAGTTACCTAAAACGGAAACCGAGATGGGGGCAGGGTGGCCGGCGCCGCCCAAGGTGTGGCCGGCGGCGGCTGGCCTGTGGCCGCCCCGTTTCGCCGTCTTTTGCTTCGTTTCTTGATTCGTGCGTGTTTTCTTCGTTATGTGTACGTTTGCGTCAATTTCTTTTTTGTTGGATTCGTAATTCAAAAACGAAGATTTTGACATTGGATAGGTCCTGAGATGAGGTTCCTAGCTCCAGATATTGCGTGCGAATCATTTGGATCTTCCGGCGGGCGTAGAATCTTCATTCTTTATCCGTTTCAGTTGATTCTTCTTCTGTTGGATTCGTATTTTGAAAACGAACATATTGGACAGAATGGATGTTGGTGGAGGGCATTTTAGTCATGAAATCTCATTTTGATGCCTTGAATCTTCAAACGTGTGTGGAATCTTCGTTTTTCATCTGTTTTGCTTGATTTTTATCGTGCAACCTTTTTTTGACCATATTGGCATAATGTTATTGATTTGTACTGTATTTGAATTAAAATGCCAAGAATCGTTCCAGAATGAGAGAGATATCGGTAGTAAAAACATGACTTTTTACGCGATATCAAGTATCCCACACTTAGGACTTTGCTTGTCCTCAAGCTAACTCATTCATAAAAACTTCTGGAAGGATTCTAATTGCATCATTTGCTAGAAATACTATTTTCAGAAAATATAAAATTATGGTTATGAAAGAGTTTTTTACTGGAAACTAAGGGTTTATAGAACTTGATACCTTCTTCGGGCAACTTATAAGGTGATCATGACTAGGCAATCCTCACAAGTGGGTCACTCAAATCACTCAAGTGTTTAGGGTTTCCTACTTACTAGTGTCAATCACTCGGATAGCCAGTCATGCAGCATTCTCGTCATAGGCTTGATCGAGAATCAAATCTCTATCACTTTTGATGAGGATGATACTAACCTTTCGAGATATCTTAGAAGGAATCGGGTTTTTGGGTTGAAGAAGGTAAGTGGTGAGGGGTGTGATGGTTTTCCTTGTATTTTCTTGAAGCTTTTCTTTGAAATTCCTTAGGCTTTTGAAAGGACTACATAGCCTTTCTTCTTTAGATTCTTCCTTTTTCTTGGCCCTTTTCATGATTGTGTCGGCGTGATTTTTTTTTTCGATTTCTTTTCTTCTATTCTGCCGATCTTAATAATGTACTTCGTGGCCCGGAATGATTTTAATGATTTGGGTTATGTTGGCTTTTCTTTGCAAAGGTTTTAGGAATTCGGGAGTGTCTCTGAAGGTTTGCGGGTTGATGAGACTTCTGTAGGTTCAGGATAAATGACAGGAGATCTTTATTGGGTGTGAAGAGTGGGTGTTGAGTGGGTGAATGTTTGGTGGTGGAAAGGTGTTTTGGATTCCTTGGAAGCTATCAAGATAGGTTGTACCAATGCCACGTGTGGCATTCATCGATGTGATCTCGAAATGCATTACAAGAGCAAGTTCTAATTCAAATGCATACATCGGCACACACATGAAACGAAAAGTGAAGCATTAAAGATGAATGCTAATTATGGGCTCAATCCTCACGAATCGAATGTTTTGGTTAGTATGTGCCTAGCCATGTGTTACCTTTTTCGTCCGTATCTTATTCTTAAAACAGTTTCTTTTCTTTGTTAAAAACTCGTTTCTCACTGTAATTCATAGTTCTAAAAGATGGGATTTCTAAGGAGATGTTTTTGAATCCGAAAAATTTGAAATTTTTTCCATTTTTAGCCTTTTGATGAAAATATTGTTTGGCTTAAGGACAAGAGGTAAAACTTGCGGTTGTAGACCGAATATCCCACACTTAGAGGAACATTGTCCCTAATGTTCGAATCTATTTGTTGAACACCTCTTGACGAAGCATCCCACACTTAAAGATTCTACTTATCTTTGGGTTGTTTCATAAGTGTTGTGTGGTATTAAGGATCCCACACTTAGTGTTAGAATATCGGGTGAGATAATCGAAGCTTTAAACGGATAGAGAGTTTTGGAACGGTGTACCACTTTTGCTGTATGCGTTGTTTGCTGATTGCCAGGAGTTTGCTAGTCTGCGTCTTGTAGCTTATGGTTCCAGAATTCTCCACCGTGGGGGTCTGTTGCTTCCTTTGATCCGGTCTTCGATAAATAGTCGTTTGATCAAACAAACAATCCATTCAACAATCAAATACTAGCTGCTAATAAGAAAAATAAAGTGAAAGCATAATAAAATAGTAAATAGATAGATGTGATGTCGAAGCATCAATCGTGCATCAATACAGACAATAATAAAGTAGTAAATAGAGTTTTGGTAGAAAGTAGAGAGAAGTCAGAAAATGGAGCAATCCATTGCTCTGCCGATGATCATACTGCTGCAGTAGATGTGGTAGGTCCAGGGGAAGTCTCGTCTGATGAAGAGTCATCATGCTGATCGTTGGTGCCTTCGTTTGATGCATCATGGACAGCTTCTTCTTCTGGCATACCGATTGTAAAAGCTCCTTGATCTACTAGCTGATCGATTAGTGGCCCGGATGGTATTTCGAAGCTGTCGAATGGGAACATGGCTGATCCTTGGTGTGTGTTGTCTTGGAAGAGATCTGTCTGTCTGTCTGTGAGATGAGACCGGCACAGGTATAGTAGCTGAAGAGATGGTATGTCTACCAGTCCTGGGGCTCTGAATTGTGACAGTCCGTGCAGATACTCTAGATGTTCTGCTGCCTCTCGAGGTATGTACTCTAAATGACCCAACAACTGACGGAATAGTCTGTCTAGTGACTGGGACCTGTACTGGAGGTGGCTGTGGTCTAGGAATGATGATCCGAGGTGGTATAACATGCCCACGGCCTGGCGGTGGTCGAGGTGCTGGAGTAGGGACTACAGGTGGATACATGTGTGGTGGTGCTCGGGCCATCCCACTTGGTAAGTGTGGTAGTGGAGTCATGGGCATCCCAGCTGCCTGCTGTCTCATGGCTGTATAGATCCTAATCTGCATCTGCATAGACCAATACCAATAGTCTGGACCTGGAGGTGCCCGTAGTGGTAGATGTATGCGGGCACTCGCGGTCTTGGGGCAGGAATAGAAGGTCCTGTCCTAGTATGTGGTGGCATTACTGATGGTGATGGGATGTCATCATCATCATCATCATCATCATCCTTATCATCGTCATCCTCGTCATCAATATCATCGTCATCCGTATCTGAATCACTAGGTCCTTGCTGGCGTTTCCTTTTCTTTGTTTCCTTTGGCAGAATCAGGTCTGGTATCAACATGTCAACACTGCCAGGATCTGCTGCCCGTGCTTTGATGTAAACAGCACCATCTTTCGTGATCCGGAGTATTTCCATACTCCTAAGAAATTGGTAGTCGAGTGGCTTAGAGCTCCATCCTGATTTAAATTTCTCAACATCTGTTGTCCGAAGTAATCCCATTTTTCGTATCAATCTGGTGATTACTGAGCCCAAGTACGATCTTTTCTTTCCAAAGCCTTTTTCTTCTAAAAGTCGCTGAGCAACTAAATAAGCAACCTGTATGTTTCTCTTGTCGAGAATACATGCAATAAGAGCGACATCAAATCCAGAAAATCGACCGCTAGTCGTATGTTTCCCGTCAAATGAACAAGCTATGAGCTTGTGTAGGATCTGTAGGACTGGGTCTCTGAGTCGGGTTGCCTTAATACCCGAGAAGTATGGTGCAGGTGACCATTGACTCCATGCTTCAGCGTGTGTTGTCGAGATGGAAATAGAGGTGGCTCCGGTGATGAACAGAGGTGATCGTATCTCTTCTAGGGTGTATAAATCTAGATGGAGCGAGAACTGGGCGTGTGATAAAGTATGCGGGCTGCCCATGTACTGAAATGAGATCGAACATTCTTCAATTCTCTTATTCTTCTGAAATTTGAAGGTGACCATAAATTCAGTAACCATCTCCACATATACTGGCTCATCAATAGTGAATAACCTCTTGAATGATTCAAAATGCTGCCCATCAACCGTATAGGTAAGTATGCTTTCAAGTCTTTGCTTAAACCCTAATGCTTGCATAATATTCCAGTCAATGTGCCTGAGACATCCGAACTTCTTGTCTCTCCAGATACGTGCCATCTTGTCGTATGCTGGTGTGGCACTCATGTATGCTAAGGTTCCTGCAAGGGGTCGTGCAGGGTTTAATTTCTTCTTTCGTGCCATTGTACCTGAGAACATTTAAAGTAATGGATCATTTGAGAAAGATAAATTTTAAGCACGCTCCAAAGAATTTCGAAGTGAGGGCTTTAATATCTAGACAATCTAAAGATTACATTAAACATAAAATGCTCTCATGCAGCAAATAGTCAATTATTTATCAAGGCAATATCGTCACTTAGAAAAATATAGTCATGGAATGACAGTTGTCTTATTGTGAAGTACTGTTATTTACAAAGTTTGGTGCAAACCAAGTTAGAAATGACAGGAATTCACAATTCATGGTAATATCATTATTGGTAGGGTTTGACTTTTAAGAGTGCAAGCTGAAGTAAGGTTTTTAAATAAAGTAGTTTGTCTTAAAAATTCAATACTTCAGGTTAACTTTTCAGGTCAAAGCTTTCTTCAAGTGATATTTTCAAATGTTCGCATGCCATAATTTTAACCTATTTATGCATGCATGTTCTAAATCATTTTAAGCATTTCCTAATTGACAATCAAACCAGGTTGTGCATTAAAAGTTATTATGCCCATGTATTTGGTGTGGTCCAAGACTTTTTATTTAAAAGTGATGATTCTCTAGGTACATTGCCTAGTTTGACTAGTTAAGTAAGTACAAGTGTGGTCATGCAATTTTCAACCTATCATATTGTTCATGCAAGATAGCCAACTTGTTGTTATCTTTCAAAAGTCAAAATTGCAAACTCTAAGTTGTTCACATAGAGCCATTAACATAGAGTGATCATACAAAACACCGTAATTACTAAGATACTTAGCATACTAACACCTAATTAGGCAAAGTTCTAAGCTAAATCAATGGGTCAAAGTTATTCCCATTGAAAAAAAAAAAGTCAAACATATTGCTAAGTGGTAGGAACATGTAGTAACTAAGTATTTAATCAAGAAAAGCTATATTTCCTAGCTATCTTCAAGAAACAATCTTTTTCAAGTTCAAAGTGGGTTTTGTGATCATACCTTGCTTTTAGTGAATGAAATGCAAAAACGAAAATACAACCGCGAAGTATATGCAACAAGGAGCTCGAAAGGACAAGAGATTATGCAATTTGGTGGAGTTTTGATGGTGGATTCATGGTGGTCATGGCATGGCCGGTTTTTTTGAGGGAGGAGGGAGGAAGATGAAGTTTGTTAGATGATTTGAATTATGGGGAGTTAAGGAGGTTCATAGTGGTCCTTTAGGGTACATGTACTCACCCTAAGTACTATGGTACTCATATGGTCCCTAAGGTGAATTGAATGTCAAGTATTAATGTCTTGGATTAATTTCCAATGTCCCATTAATAATGATAAGGAATCTTAAACGTGTTACTTGTAACTAGTTACTTGTTAGTCTCTGGTTACGTTGTAAATAATTTAAGAAACGCGCAAATTTTTGCGGAACAATCAAAATCAATTTTAAACATTAAACTCACGCTATTTTTGGTGTTTAAAAATCTTTGTCTGACGCGGGTTTATAGAAAGTACTACTGTTTCGGCAGAATGCTAAAAAGGTGTACGTTCTTTTAGACGTGCGTGCGTTTTCAGACAATGATCAAGAAACGTATTCTATTAAAGGGAACTTTCAAAAATTTATTATATATATGTATTAAAATATACTCATTTAAAGTCGCGAGCCTTGACCGTTTTGGGAAGGAATTGCTTTAAGATTCGTTCCGTTCCCTCCATAGGGAAAGGGTCGAAATTTGCTCCCTTAATTGAACATTTTTCGGTATAAAACATTTCGATAGCTCCCAGATGACATTGTAAACTAGAAAATGACGATCCTTTAAACCTCCTAGGATCTCTCGTTCCTCATACCCTAAATTGACAAGATCATCAATCAACTTATTATACGCCTTCCTTATCTTCTTGGGATTTGATAGACCGTCGCGTTCTCCTTTGTTTTTGTAGTTCAGATTGTGAGTAAGTTTATTCACAGCTTCCATAAATGCATTCTCTTCCGGTGAATCAGGTTCTCCGGTTGTAAGTTTAACTAGCTTACAGAGTTCACTAATTCTGGATTTTTGTGTGGAAGTGAAGGGGTATTTGGTGAAGGTGAAGATTCGAACAAGCTTGACGTGAAGGTCTTTTCTTTTTTCAAAGAAGCTTGTGTCGATTCTTTCCTTTGTGGAATTAGGAAAAACTTCTCGCAATTTTGAGATTATGTAAGAAGCGGGGTCAACAAATAATGGAATTTTACCAAGAAATGTGATAGGAATCATCGGGTTTTGTTCTATCCAGAACTCAAGTTTGTTGATCATTGTGGCAACATTGTGATTTATTAATATCATAGATATTGGAAGGTAATCCATGTCGGCAAATGATTCGAAGAGAAGATCTAAATCTTCTACAAACTTCAGTTCTTGGTCCTTGAAATTTGTGGAGGGGCTTTCGCATTCTTGATTTGACAGACGAAGAAGAAGGTTTACTTGTTTTTCTAATCCCGCAATAGTTTCTCGTTGGTTGAAGGAAAACGGGAGATTGGCATAGGTCAATTGTATGACGAATGCTTTATAGACGTCCGCCCTTCGGGAAGGATCGAAAGAAGCACCAAGGTGGTGTTCTTTAAAACAAGGTTGTTCTATTTCGACGGATGGAACCTTATCCACAACTCGGTATATGGTGTATTTAGGTTCATATGAAGAGAATGGAAATATATTGTCATTGTGAGAATCGGATATAGTTTGGACATATACCGATATCTCAGGAATGAGGGTAATTTGGTCACACGTTTTCGGAGGCTTTACTTCATGATTTTCTTCGGGAAGATAATCGAAGTGGACAGAATTTGACACTTTAGGCATTTGCAAAGCTGGAGAGTGATCTTCTGGAGATGATGCCAGGTCAGGTAGCTGATCCGTGACATCAAAGTCCAGGAAATGGTTTGGAATGGAATGTGGGATCCTAAATTCTTCTAGGGAAGCATATAATTCATCCTTTGAAGTAAAAATAGAAGTAGGTTTTTTAGATGTCATGTTTAAACTAATATTATCCTAATTAGCACTAAATTAACAGCAAATTGAATTAAAACTGCTTAAAGTAACTTTCGAGAGATTTCTAAGAAGGAATCAATCGGAAGGATCTCCTAAATACTACTACTTAAGGTGGCTTGAATCTACGTTTGTGACTCCCCGGCAGCGGCGCCAAAAACCTGATGTGCTGACACCGTGTCGTTGTTTTTCAATTGATGATGCAAGCGCAGCAGGGGTTTTAAATTTATATTTTGCGGGGCTTAAATTAACCGTACTACCTACTTGATTAGTAAGTGGTAAGTATAACCTAAGATCGTTCTATGAATCCAAACGTGTGGGCGATTAAAGTTGACACTTTCAGTAGAGAAGTATTTAGGATGGCACAAAGTAGGTAGGTTTGGGGTTTAAAGACAGATAATTAAAATGCAGGAAAGTAAATTGCAGGAAAATAAAATGCAGGAAAGCAGATAAAGATAAAGATGTGATTGTTGAGATTTCGATAATTAACATTTCAGGATGACAGAACAAATAGGGTTGATACGTAATATGGCAGTTAAACTACTAGGTGTAAACTCTAGAACCCTACCAACTTAGTTTCCCATTGGCGTGTCACTTGGAACTAGGTTATCGTGATTCTGATCGGAGCAATACGCAAACTTCCAATACTCATCTAGTTGAAAGATGAGCAACCTATTTTGGTGTTATACCGAGGTGCATGAATCAGTAGCGTATCGTCTCATAGGTCATACCGTTCTTAACCCCTAAGGTAGTTTACTACTCTATTAGCACGAAGATTAATAGCTTTTGTATGCTTGGACTGCCGATTATGTAAGACTTAGTGTTTCATGAACTCTAGGTAACTAGGACTTTATTCTATTCCTAAGTCTCGTCTTTGTTTAGTTAAGTTCTAATTACTTCGACTTATGACTTAAGTTCTCCTTTTCAAACAGTTATACATCTCCAGATTATCCGCAGTTTGATAAAACGTGTTTCATATGAGGACCATGCCTTTCAATAATAGACAGTGTACTTTACGTGGGATTTCCACTGCTTCTTATATCCAACACGCGGTCAAGAGTAATTGACAGTGAAAGTGACACTTTAACTAATTAAACGTAAAGCAGTGCAGAAATGTAAACCTAATATATACAACGAGTGGTTTCATTGTGTCTTACTTATTGCATGTCATGGGCACAGATAACTACTTACCATAATTAAGGTTGATCAGAACCTAATTACTAGGTTGCAGTCACGTGGATAACTGGAAAGGGTGCTCCATAAATTAAACTTAAATTCATAAAGTCCTAACAATACAAAGATTATTATCTCCTATTTTGTCTGAACGTGTTTCACGAACATTATTTTATATTGCATTGATTCTCGTAGGATACACCAGTTAGTTGTGTAGTTGTATTATCCTTTCGGAGTTTCAACTTTTGAACTAGAGCTGATTCCAATGGTATAACTACCTTCGGTCGTTTGTCGGCTTCCGTACGTTTGTACTTTGCATAAAGCATTTTCAGCACTATACCGAATAAACAGTCGAATAGGGGCCGTTATATCATTTTACGATTATCGTGCATTGATTATGTAATGACATCCTTACTTATAATTATCTACATCATCAGCAATCACAATAATAAACTACTCGCAATTCATGGCAATAAATAAATCACATACCAAGCAATAACACATATTCAAAATATGAAATGAGACAAGTATAATAAAAGTTTAGATATCACCCGGAATTAAATGCGTAGCAGCGTATTATTATAATTGACAAACTCTTTCACACGTACAAAGATTGATCTCCGAATCTTTAGCGTTCGCCCTAGCTTCTACGTTAGTCCGTGGACTAATTACAATATTCCTAGAATGAGAAAGACTAAAAGACTACGAAAGATTTTCTAGTGAGAAAGAAAGAGTGAAATATGCTAGAATGTGTGCATATGTGGTGTGTGTTTCAAATGAACCTAAGCCTCCTATTTATAGGTGAGCTTTGGCTCACATTAGCACCAAGAGGTGCATGTTAGAAAAAGATAGCCAAAAGGGTGCACCAGGTACCGTACAACACGAAAAGTAGGCGCACCGGGTACCGTACAACACGAAAAGTAGGCGCACCAGGTACCAAAAGTTGCCAAAAATGGAAACCGAGACGGGGGCAGGGTGGCCGGCGCCGCCCAAGGTGTGGCTGGCGGCGGTGGGCCCAGGGCCGGCGGCGGCTGGCCTGTGGCGGCCCCGTTTCGCCGTCATTTGCTTCGTTTCTTTATTCGTGCGTGTTTTCTTCGTTATGCGTCCGTTTGCGTCGATTCTTTTTTTGTTGGATTCGTAATTCAAAAACGAATACCTATTTTTAGTTAACTCAATCCTTTTCCAAATCAAATTATATTATTATTATTATTATTTCTAATTCTAATAATGTAGGAGGTGTGAACGATTTTTGATATGGGAATGTATTAGCAGATAATTTACTTTCCTTTATTACAGATTCAGACTTTGTATATGTCCATAATTGTATCTCAACTTAATGAATATTTTAATGACATACAATCGTCTTTTGTTTTGCATTACAAAAAGTCTTATATTTACTAAAAAAATTAAAAAGATTATATCTTTTTAAAGTTTCTCTCTATATAAATTTCTCAGCTTCAAAATTTTTTCTTCTATATATTTCCCACATCTCTCAAACTCAATTTTTAATTTCAACCATATTAATATTTTTTCTATTCAAGGTATCTACCCACACATCTCTCTATCATCTTATTAATATTTCAATTTAATCTTTATTACATGTTATAGTTCTTCTTTTTAACGTATCTATCTTTATTTGATGTCATTTTTTAACGTGTGTGTTGTCAGTTTAACATTAATATTTTAATTTAATCTTTATTTGATGGTATTATATGATGTTATTACTCTTATTTTTAACGTGTATATCTTAATTTGATGTATTGGTATATAAAAGTCAAAGAAATAAAACCGTTTTAATGATGCCCGTATCCCACCATTCAAGGGTAGATTTAATGGCTGGATATGTCTTATGTATAAAATAATGTTACGGGATCATCATCATCATCATCATCATCATCATCATCATCATCATCATCATCATCATCATGATGTATAATGTTAATGTGTATGGCTGATGATGAGCAATGTCAATACACTTCTAGATTTTATCTACTTTACAACATATTTTCTAATGTTTGTAATGATATTTTTAATTTTCTTTCGTTTTACTAGATATCAAAATATAGGTATCAACACTATAACAAACATAAATTCGAGATTACAAACTCAATCTATCAAAGTTAGAGTTTTACAAAATTTACATTGAAAGGTAAAACTACTTTTTATACTCTTAATATATACAATCAAGAACACTTTTTAATTATAATTACTAATTCAATAAATTTTGGCGTATAGCGTTGATGCAAATGGTGTTCAAGTACTCTCCATTACTATATTGGAGCCTCCATATTCTCAAACATATATCTCTTCCAATATTGACTTTTTTGATGGAAGCCGACCTTTAACACCCCTCATTTAATACAACAATTGTATATTAATTACCACGGAATCGTATACTTACAATACATAGTTTATTTGAGTTCTGCTTGAAAATTTTCGCAAACCTTTATACATATGTTTAACTATTAAACAAACATAGTTAACTTGTTTACAAATCGGGGCATTATATACTACAAAACATTATTTATAACAGACTGGATCAGAGTTGCAAGTTTCAAACACTCCCAGCATCAAAACATCCTTCCTGACTACCCACAAAATAAACATAACCTGCAGGAAGTAAATTGAGGGATTAGCACGAAGCTAAGTGAATGAATAATCAACTACATTTCAATTTAGCTTGCAATTTGTTCACAACCAATAATGTAACAAATATCGTCAAGAGGAACGGTGGTTCCTAAGGACCCTGTTCTGGGTGGCCCCATCAGAACACTTACATCAACTGTAGGCCAAAACAGTGATTAACCGCTAACTAAATGCTAATCTCCATCAACACATGTACGCAACCCTGTGTTGACCAACATTAGCAATCAAGTCCAACTGACAATCTAGTTGACCTCTGGATTTATCAATCAAGCTCACATACTAATCAAACCACCAGTCAAATGGCATATCATTTCAAAGTTTACATTCTATCAATAGTAATCCTATAATTACTGATTGAAATCAAACTGACACAACCAAATCAAACTGTGAGTTTCAAATCCACTCACCTGATTGTTTTAGTTCACTTACTCAGCTGTCTTATCTCGCTGAGTTCTCTAGGGATCTGAGAATCAACAATCAGATATAAGTTAGTAATCAGGATTTTCAATACTAAACTTATATCAAACATAATTCAAAGAACTAGATATTATTTATACAATTATTTAGTTCCTATTCATAATATAGCATATCAACAATTACTTATCAACAATTTGAATATGCAATTGTTTAAAATCAAAAGGCCACAAAACAGGTAACTACCCGCCGGGTAGCCTCATTACCCGCCGGGTATCCTATCATACCAGCCGGGTCACTCTATGTAGCAACCGGGTAAATTAAAAGTTGGGGGAACAGAACTCATTTGTGTTTTAAAGGCTGTACAAGCCGCCGGATACGGGTCCTACCCGCCGGGTTCTCGGTTTAGGCACATTACCCGCCGGGTACGAGTTCTACCCGCCGGGTACCCACCCTGCACCAGCAACCTTCGTTCAGCTCAGAACCATACTCGATTTTTGCTATCAAATATACCAAAATCAGTTTCTATAGTGCTTAGCAATCACAATTAATAACAGCAACTATTTCTAGCATCATATACCATCATATATCATCTAATCATCATTTACTCATATGATTTCTATTTATTCAATCAAACTAAAATTGCAAAAGTAACTTACTAGTTGATCTTGAGAAGCTAAAGATGATGATGATGATGATTTTAACTTCAAAATCACAGCTCAATTTCAGTTTCAAGTCCTTGATTGAGTTCTTAGTTTAGGTTTTAGGCTTTTAGGTTTCAAAGTTTATAAAAAGGGAAAGTGATAAAACTTTCCTAAAAAGGAAACTATTTAAGTCGGTTAAGATTTTACACCGACCCGCATCCACTTAAAACTAGACCCCTTTCAACCTATTGCCTGGAACCTAAAAAAAACATTTGCGAGAAACTTATTTTATTGCACCGTTAACTATAGTAAATTAAAACAAACAATAATTTATTAAGCACAATAAGTCCTGAAGCTTATTTAATTAAGTTTCACAAATAACAAATAATATCAAATAATTTCTAATGCGATTAAATATATCAATTTAAAATTAGAATTTACCGGACCAAAAGAGAGGATGTTACAACTCTCCCCCCCTTAGAAAGATTTCGTCCCCGAAATCTCATCACGATCAAATAATCCAGGATATCTGGATCTCATACTATCCTCGGTTTCCCAGGTTAGGTTTGAACCTAAACTATGTTTCCACTTTACTAACACCATGGGAATCTGTTACTTCCTCAGTTTGGTAATTTTTCTGTCAAGAAGTTCAACTGGTTCTTCAACTAACTTCTGACTTTGATCTACTTTCAAATCTTTCAAAGGAAGAATCTGAGACTGGTCTTCAACGTTACATTTCCTCAAATAACAAATGTTAAACGTGTCATGAATACCAGCAAGCTCTGGAGGAAGATCCAATGTAACAGACTGATCATTAACAATCTGACGAATTCTAAACGGTCCAATATATCGAGGAGCCAATTTGCCACGTCTCCCAAACCGTATTACCCCTTTCCAAGGCGAAACTTTCAAGTAAACAAGTTCACCTTCAACAAAAGTAACTGGTCGACGTTTAGGATCAGCATATTGTTTCTGTCTATCACGTGCAGCTTTCAACTTTTCACGAGCCACTGCCACTTTATCAGCTGTCATTTGCACAATATCTGGACCTGCAAATTGTTTCTCACCTGCCTCTAACCAACAAGTTGGAGTTCTACAATGGCGACCATAAAGCATTTCATATGGAGGCATGCCAATACTAGAATGATAAGAATTATTATAAGCAAACTCAACCAATGGCAAATGAGAATCCCAAGAACCACCATACTCTAGAATACAAGCTCTTAACATATCCTCCAATGTCTGAATCGTACGTTCTGATTGTCCATCTGTTTGAGGATGATAAACTGTACTAAGATTCACTCTGGTGCCCAACTCGTGCTGCAAACTTTGCCAAAAATGAGATACAAACCTCGGATCTCTATCAGATACAATCGATAATGGAATACCATGCCGAGAAACAATCTCATTCACATACAACTGTGCAAGCTTACTCAAAGATGCAGTTTCACTAGTAGCTAGAAAATGAGCGCTCTTAGTTAATCGATCAACAATAACCCAAACCATATCATTTCCTCGGGCAGTTCTAGGCAACTTGATAACAAAATCCATAGTCAAATGTTCGCACTTCCATTCTGGAATTTCAAGCTGTTTTAACGACCCATACGGCTTCTGGTGTTCAGCTTTAACTTGAGAACAAATATGACAAGAACTAACAAAACTTGCTACATCCATTTTCATTGTAGGCCACCAATACAAAGGTCTCAAGTCATTATACATTTTCGTACTTCCACGATGTACAGACAATCTGGACTTATGGGCTTCATTCAGAATAACATCTCGAAGACCACCAAACAAAGGAATCCAAACACGAGACTGAAAGGTTTTTAATCCTCTCGAATCATCCAATAGCAATTCCTTTCGATTCAACATAATTTCAGATTTCAACTTTTGATCTAACAAAGCTTCTAACTGTGCAGCTTTTATCCGAGCCACCAAATCAGAGGAAACTTCTAAACGCATAAAATAAACTCGATCAGAAGTTACCTTGCGGCTCAAAGCATCAGCAACCACATTGGCTTTTCCTGGATGGTATTTAATCTCACAATCATAATCTTTGATTAATTCAAACCATCGTCTCTGCCGCATATTCAACTCTTGCTGTGAAAATATATACTGAAGACTCTTGTGATCTGTACAAATAATACATTTGGTACCATACAAGTAATGCCTCCAGATTTTCAAAGCAAACACAACCGCTGCAAGCTCTAAATCATGGGTCGGATAATTTCTTTCATGAGGTTTGAGCTGACGAGAAGCATAAGCAACCACACGATCTCGCTGCAACAAAACACATCCCAAACCAGCAATCGATGCATAACAGTAAACAACAAAATCATCGGACCCATCTGGCAATGCTAACACAGGAGCCTGACATAACAACTGTTTCAGAGTCTGAAAAGCTGTTTCCTGTTGTTCAGTCCAAACAAATTTTCCATCCTTACGGGTCAATTTAGTCAATGAACCGGCAATTTTAGAAAAGTCCTTTATGAACTTCCGGTAATAACCTTCCAAACCAAGAAAACTCTTTATTTCAGAAGCCGACTTTGGAGCTTTCCAATTCATTACAGCTTCAATCTTTGAAGGATCAACTTTAACACCATCATTACATATAATATGACCCAAAAACTGTACTTCCCGAATTCAAAATTCACATTTAGAAAACTTTGCATACAAATGTTCTCTCTTTAAGGTTTCCAATACTAACCTCAAATGCATTCCATGTTCTGATTCGGATTGAGAATATACCAAAATATCATCGATAAATATAATCACAAATTTATCAAGAAAAGGTCGACAAACACGGTTCATCAAATCCATAAAAACTGCTGGAGCATTCGTCAAACCAAAAGGCATAACCAGGAATTCAAAATGACCATACCTGGTACGAAATACAGTTTTAGGAATATCCCGTTCACAAACACGAACTTGATGATAACCCGACCTTAAATCAATTTTAGAATAAAACGAAGATCCCTGCAACTGATCAAACAAATCATTTATGCGAGGCAGAGGATATTTATTCTTTACTGTCCATTTATTCAATTCCCTATAATCAATGCACATTCTAAAAGACCCATATTTCTTTTTCACAAACAGAACTGGTGCACCTCAAGGAGAAGAACTAGGTCTAACGAACCCTTTATCCAACAACTCCTATATCTGATTCATCATTTCACGCATTTCAGAAGGAGCTAATCTATAGGGAGCTTTGGCTACAGGTGACGAGCCAAGAACAAGATCAATCTGATATTCAACTTCCCTAACTGGTAGTAATCCAGGTAATTCATCAGGGAACACTTCCGGATATTCAGAAACAACCGGGACATCAGAAAGAGATTTCTTTTCTACTTTAGTGTCAATCACATAAGCTAGGTACGATTTACAGCCTTTAGACAAAGATTTCCTAGCTTTCATCATACTAATCAAAGGTAGACAAACATTATCCCGTTCTCCTCGAGCCACGACATATGACTCTTCAGAGATTGGAATTCTAATCAGCTTATTGTGGCAATCTATACTTGCTTTACACTGACTTAACCAATCCATGCCAATAATCACATCGAAACTAGCAATCGGCATCAACAGAAAGGAAATTGGGAAAGTCTGGCCATCTATCATAATATTAGCTCCAATTACCGAGGTGGTAACAGGAACTGATTTGCCACTAGCTATTTCTACTTCAACAGGGTTTGTAATCAAAGTAGGCATCATTTTCAACTTATCACAGAAATACACAAATACAAAAGAACAATTTGCACCTGAATCAAACAAGACACGTGCTGGTACAGAGTTTACAAGAAAAGTACCAGTAATAACGTCATCTGTGTGAACAGCTTCATCCACTGTCATTTGAAAAGCCCTACTAACTGCAGATGGCAGATTCTTCCGCTTCTGACCGGAAGATGATGAACTAACAACCGACCCAACACTCTGTCTCTTGGCCTCAGAACACTGATTTGCACGATGACCTTCTTTGTGACAATTCCAGCATACATAAGTAGGAAAAACACAATCTTTGGCTTTATGTCCAATCACACCACATTTCACACATCTAGTGGTTTGCACAGTACACGGCCCAAAATGTCTAGCTCTACATTTAATACACCAATTTGGACGATCAGAAGTACCACCACGACTTTCTTGTTTCTTACCCTGTTGATTTCCTTGCCACCGCTGCTTACCTTTACTAGAAGATTCACTCCTAGATTTCTGAGAAACCATTTCTTTACTTGGTGCCTCTTGAGGTCTCAAATAACTTTCAACTGACCGAGCTAACATAAAAGCTTGGGAAAGAGATCCAGCTAACCTCACTGAAGTTCGATAATGATTAGGTAAAGTACCCACAAACGGTTCGATTCGGGTCCTCTCATCAGGAACCCACTGCTGAACAAACCTAAGTTTTTCTGAAAACTGATTAATCAAATCATCCATTGACATTTTATTAGTTAATTGCAAATCCATAAACTCCTTTCGAATCCGAGCTATATCAAAGTTTGAACAATACTGCTTACAAACTTCATTATGAAAATCAGGCCATCGGATAGATGCTTTCTGAAAAGGAGATAACACAGAAGTAATCGAATCCCACCAATTCATAGCTGCTCCTTTTAAAAGTTGAGTTGCATAAGGAACCTTTAATTCTTCTTCACATTGACATACTTCAAATTTCTTTTCAATGTCCCTCAACCAATCTAAAGTTACCGAAGGATTTGTACTACCAGAGTACACAGATGGATTACTGCTCATAAAGGTTTTAAATGAACACACCTTTTGTTTTGGCGGTGAAATCGTACTAAACACAGGATGAGAAGATTCAGCCTCTATTTGTTGTTTATACATTCTGAGTGCTTGGTTTTCCTCTTCCAATTGAAGGAGATACTCATCTCTTTCTAACTCCTCTCTAGCATGGAAAGAAGTACCAGTATGCTCAGCCCGATTATCATGAGTCTCAACAGTAACTTCCGGCCTTGAGACATTATTAGGGTTAACAGGTGGTTGCTCATTATCCGCCATGTCTGTAAACACAACAACATCTCACAAATCGTTAATCGTTAGCACCTATCCTACTAACAATTTCACATTCAGTACATAATCCCATTCCTAAGAATGTTTGATACAACACAATCAAAGTTTAGGATTGAACACCCTATCATGTTCAATTTGCCCAAACTATTGCTCTGATACCAACTTTTAACACCCCTCATTTAATACAACAATTGTATATTAATTACCACGGAAGCGTATACTTACAATACATAGTTTATTTGAGTTCTGCTTGAAAATTTTCGCAAACCTTTATACATATGTTTAACTATTAAACAAACATAGTTAACTTGTTTACAAACCGGGGCATTATATACTACAAAACATTATTTATAACAGACTGGATCAGAGTTGCAAGTTTCAAACACTCCCAGCATCAAAACATCCTTCCTGACTACCCACAAAATAAACATAACCTGCAGGAAGTAAATTGAGGGATTAGCACGAAGCTAAGTGAATGAATAATCAACTACATTTCAATTTAGCTAGCAATTTGTTCACAACCAATAATGTAACAAATATCGTCAAGAGGAACGGTGGTTCCTAAGGACCCTGTTCTGGGTGGCCCCATCAGAACACTTACATCAACTGTAGGCCAAAACAGTGATTAACCGCTAACTAAATGCTAATCTCCATCAACACATGTACGCAACCCTGTGTTGACCAACATTAGCAATCAAGTCCAACTGACAATCTAGTTGACCTCTGGATTTATCAATCAAGCTCACAGGCTAATCAAACCACCAGTCAAATGGCATATCATTTCAAAGTTTACATTCTATCAATAGTAATCCTATAATTACTGATTGAAATCAAACTGACACAACCAAATCAAACTGTGAGTTTCAAATCCACTCACCTGATTGTTTTAGTTCACTTACTCAGCTGTCTTATCTCGCTGAGTTCTCTGGGGATCTGAGAATCAACAATCAGATATAAGTTAGTAATCAGGATTTTCAATACTAAACTTATATCAAACATAATTCAAAGAACTAGATATTATTTATACAATTATTTAGTTCCTATTCATAATATAGCATATCAACAATTACTTATCAACAATTTGAATCTGCAATTGTTTAAAATCAAAAGGCCACAAAACAGGTAACTACCCGCCGGGTAGCCTCATTACCCGCCGGGTATCCTATCATACCAGCCGGGTCACTCTATGTAGCAACCGGGTAAATTAAAAGTTGGGGGAACAGAACTCATTTGTGTTTTAAAGGCTGTACAAGCCGCCGGATACGGGTCCTACCCGCCGGGTTCTCGGTTTAGGCACATTACCCGCCGGGTACGGGCTCTACCCGCCGGGTACCCACCCTGCACCAGCAACCTTCGTTCAGCTCAGAACCATACTCGATTTTTGCTATCAAATATACCAAAATCAGTTTCTATAGTGCTTAGCAATCACAATTAATAACAGCAACTATTTCTAGCATCATATACCATCATATATCATCTAATCATCATTTACTCATATGATTTCTATTTATTCAATCAAACTAAAATTGCAAAAGTAACTTACTAGTTGATCTTGAGAAGCTAAAGATGATGATGATGATTTTAACTTCAAAATCACAGCTCAATTTCAGTTTCAAGTTCTTGATTGAGTTCTTAGTTTAGGTTTTAGGCTTTTAGGTTTCAAAGTTTCTAAAAAGGGAAAGTGATAAAACTTTCCTAAAAAGGAAACTATTTAAGTCGGTTAAGATTTTACACCGACCCGCATCCACTTAAAACTAGACCCCTTTCAACCTATTGCCTGGAACTTAAAAAAAATATTTGCGAGAAACTTATTTTATTGCACCGTTAACTATAGTAAATTAAAACAAACAATAATTTACTAGGCACAATAAGTCCTGAAGCTTATTTAATTAAGTTTCGCAAATAACAAATAATATCAAATAATTTCTAATGCGATTAAATATATCAATTTAAAATTAGAATTTACCGGACCAAAAGAGAGGATGTTACACGACCAATAAAACTAGACGAGCTTAGTGATCATTTGAAGGTAAGCACTACATTCATCCTTTTATATAATAGTCCATAAAACATCATCTTTTGTATATTTTTTAAACATAAATCTTTTACTTAGAAGGTGGTATCATATCTCACATACGCCTCCATTGAAAGTATACACCGTGAAAACGATTGGTGGTTTAGATCTTGTCGAAAGTGTCGGAAAGGAGCTAAGAGTTCACAAAAGGATGAGAAAACAGAAGTTGAAAACTCAAATGCTTTCAAGTGTGATTGTCATCCTAAGTCACCTGTTATATTTCCAAAGTAATTCTCGCTACTTCGCTTTGGTAATATTCTGAGTTAAACAAATTTTATTTTTTCATTCTGAAATTGATGAATTGCATTTGTGTTATTTTTTCATTATCTTCTCATTGTTCAATTTCAAAAAATTAGTGATTACCTTGATTATCATACTTATTTATACAATATCGCTGTATTTTAATAACTTTTCTATCTCTAATACTTTTTATGAAATGTAACTCTTTTGCAATGAAAAAATCAATGAGATGCAGAGCTACATTGAAAGATGAAACGGTTTAAAGGTATTGATGCATAATTAAGACGATAAGGTTAATAATCGTACGACAAATTTTGTATTTAGGAGGTGCGTCGAGATTTATATATTATTATAAAATCCTTATAAATATCTTAACTATGTTTCTTATTTTTTTTTAATTATATGATTCTTTCATATAAGTTTTTATCGAATAAAATTATTATTTCTAGCCATCCAACGGACGGGTTTAACACTACTATATATATATATATAGTGGCATGATCCAGAGGGAAGTGGTACAATTTGGGAGAATGGAGGAAGTGTTTATCTAACCGTACATCTCATCAAACCAAATTAAGATGCACCATATTCTTGTGGTATGCATTTCATGGAAATTTAATAGAAGCATTGAAGTACCAATCAGAATACGCCACGTGTACAAAGAAAACCCATATATATATATATATATATATATATATATATATATATATATATATATATATATATATATATATATAAAATATAATATAATATAATATAATCTTATACGAGTAATTAATAGTTACGAGGATATATCACAAAAGGCTATAGACTCTCGTTGGAACAATAAAAATACTATCTCGTGGGTTTATACTAATTCATATGATCAAGTCACCACTATACAACGTAACATAAATGTGACGCTTATTAATTTATCTCTAAAATGAGCATGCATGTGACCCATATAAATTATTTGCACTTCATAATATTTGAACACGTACTGAATCTATACAACGTATGTATTATATGTATTTGTGTGGCAATCAACCTCCACTTAAAAACTATCAATCTACGTACCGACTCATGATAGTATGTTTTGTATTGTAGGACACTAGCTTGTATATATGTTTACTGGAACAACGATTGATTATGGTTTATTACTTAAAATGTCAACTAACTAATCAAGGATCGCCATATATTTGTTGGTAAATGAGTAATCACTACTACAAAAAGAGTAATAGAGACCCCCAATAGAAACCGGTTTTAGTGGACTAAGTAGGAAAACGGTTTCTAAATATTAAAGAGACCGATTATTTGGAAATAAACAGGTCTCTATTCTATGAACCCGATGCGGAAAAATGGAGACCGTTTATGTAATACAAACCGGTTCCTATACCGCGTATTAGAAACCGGTTAACTAAAACAACTGGTTTATATAAATAGAAACCAAATTATTTATAAAGAACCGGTCTCTATTCCGTCAAACGGTTTTGGATAGATACCCGACCTATATTCCGATTTCCACTCCACGTATATGATATATTTGTTTATTTGTTTATTGTCCAGATTAGTATTCCAGATTAGTATCCCTCATTCAACCAAATTATTATTCATTATTCTTCATTAAAGCTAATTTGAGCAAATAATAAGCATCAATACCATCTATTTTCATGCATCCCGGGCGATCGAATTTTTAAGGTGAAGTTTCATTACGTTATAATATTATAAAGTTATGGATTACTTCTAATGTTCTTTTCATAATGGTAATAGTAATATTAATATATTTCAATAAATTGTGTGCATGTATATCTTGATTTAAATATTGAGAAAGTATATGTAACTGGAACTGTGATCATTATGGGTACTACTTCCTTATTATTATTGTATCATGCATCATTCTTTTATAAGGTATCTATACATACTATAGTATAATTTCTATTTACTAAACTGTGCATATGCATCAATTATTTCTACAGACATATGTATGCCCAATTATATATATGTATAGTTCGATTACTAATGTGATTGGTTTCTAAATTTTATGCAGGATCATATGAAGTTCCATATCATACATAAAATTAAAAATAGTTGATAGCTAGCTTCCTGATCCGTAGACATACAAAGGTAACTCGTCTTCTTAAATATTTCAATTCATTGATGTATAATGTTTTTATTAATTAAACTCATATAGTATAGGGTCCAAAAAATATGCCTTAGGTTTATACACTTCCGAAATTAATCTAATAGAGATTAATTTCGGATTGTCCCTTTTTGGGACTGCTTTTTGAATACTATGTCTCATTAGGATGCGAATAGTGTTAATGGATTGAGTGTTTAAGGAAAAAACTGCAACATTTCCCTGTTACTCCTGGCGAGTTGCGTTTTATACGTATACTCGGGGAGTTATGGGGAAATGCTGTCCGTTTTTCCTTAAACATTCAATCAGTTAATACTTTCACATGAGACATAGTATTCAAAAAGTGGGTTAGGTGGCCGCCTGTAACAACATAACTACATTCACATATCATATCATGCATGCATTTTGATAAAATGATATTTTTCTGTATTTTCAGATGGATCGTCGTAGATGGATGTACGAGATACCACGTCATACTTCGGAATATCTGGTAGAGTTGACTAATTTTATGAAAGTTGCAGAAGTTGATCGACTAAACAAAGGGAACGAAAATATATCTTGTCCTTGTAAAAAATGTCAAAATTTTGATACTTATGTTGATAGTAATGTAATTACCCAACATCTTATAGTTGACGGATTTGTGGATGAGTATACTTGTTGGTCATGGCACGGAGAATTACTAGTTGATAGTAACATTGTTGATGAGTGTAATAACGACGAAAACGATGTTAATGACGAAAATTATGAAAATATCGATTCAGACAAGGAGGAATATCTTGATAATTTAGATGACATGTTACATGATGTGGATGATAATATTGATGAAGATAATTATGATAAATTTCAACAACTGTTCGTCGACTCCGAAAAACCATTATATACCGGGTGTTCGAAATTTAGCAAACTTTCTGCTGTTCTGAGGTTGTTAAACATAAAAACAAATAACGGTTGGAGTGATACAAGTTTCACTGACCTTTTGGAGTTATTACATGAAATGCTACCCGATGATAACGAGTTGCCCGTTTCATTATATCGAGCCAAAAAACTAACCTGTCCAATGGGCTTACAAGTCGAAATAATAAATGCGTGTCCAAATGATTGCATGTTGTATAGAAATGAATACAAAGACCTAGATGAATGTGGTATATGTGGTACATCGAGGTACAAGCCAAAAGAAGAAACGGAAGTTAGTAATGATGTGCAGAAGAATGGACCACCAGCTAAAGTCTTGTGGTATTTGCCTATTATACCAAGATTAAAACGATTATTTGCAAATGCTAAAGATGCAAAATTGTTGCGTTGGCATGCGAAAGAGCGTAAAAATGATGGAAAAATACGACATGTGGCCGATTCTCCTCAATGGAGGAATATTGATGATATTGAAGATTTTGGAGAGGAGATTAGAAATATACGGTTTGGACTTAGTTCAGATGGAATTAATCCTTTTGGAAGCTTGAGCAGTCGCCACAGCACTTGGCCAGTTCTTTTATGTATATATAATCTTCCACCTTGGTTATGTATAAAACGAAAATACATCATGATGTCATTGCTAATCCAAGGTCCAAAACAACCTGGAAACGATATTGATGTTTATTTGGCTCCGTTAATCGATGACTTAAAAACATTGTGGTGTCCGGGCGTCCAAGTTTATGATGCATATAAAAATGAGAATTTTAATTTGCGGGCCATGATTTTTTGTACTATCAGCGATTTTCCAGCATACGGAAATTTGTCGGGATATGGAACGAAAGGGAAAAAGGCATGTCCCCTTTGTGAAAATGACACATCATCGAGATACTTGAAAAATTGTAGGAAAACAGTGTACATGGGACATAGAAGATCACTTCCCATGAGTCACGCATACCGTAGAAAAAAGAATCTGTTTGACGGTAATATTGAGACAGGAATTTTACGCCCACCTTTGGATGGAGAAACTGTATTATCGATAGTCGAAAAACGCAAAAAAATCGTGTTTGGTAAAAAAAATATAAGTCGGGAAACAGAACTCTGGAAAAAAAGGTCTATTTTTTGGGATTTACCATATTGGAAAATTTTGCAGGTCCGACATTGCATTGATGTTATGCATATTGAAAAAAATGTTTGTGAAAGTTTGATAGGGTTGTTATTGAACATTCCTGGAAAATCAAAAGATGGTATTAATGTACGAAAAGACTTTGTGGATATGAACATTTGAAAAGAGCTTCATCCCGACAATAATAGAGGAAAACGAACGTTTCTTCCACCGGCTTGTTATACACTGTCGAATGATGAAATTTTTTTTTTTTTGTCAATGTTTGCATGGCATTAAGGTTCCATCCGGCTACTCAGCTAACATTAAAAGGTTGGTATCATTGAAAGATAATAGATTACTCGGAATGAAGTCTCACGATTGCCACGTTTTAATGACTCAAATGATTCCTATCGCAATTCGTGACATACTTTCAAAGGGCGTTCGACACACTATCACGAAGCTCTGTTTGTTTTTTTTAACATGATTCATTCGAAAGTGATTGTTCCAGATGTGTTGGATAGGTATCAAAGTGATATTATCATGACTCTTTGCCAACTTGAAATGTACTTTCCACCCTCATTTTTTGATATCATGGTTCACCTTGTATCTCATATTGTATATGAGATAAAGGCATGTGGTCCTGTATTCTTACGATACATGTATCCATTCGAGAGATATATGGGTTTCTTGAAAGGGTACGTGCGGAACCATTCTCGACCAGAGGGAAGTATTATTGAAGGATATGTTTCAGAGGAAGTGACTACATTTTGTACCGACTATCTGAAAGGTGCTAAAAATATTGGGCTTCCACAATCTCGACATGAAGGTAGACTACAAGGAGTTGGGACTGTTGGAAAGAAACAAGTCATTGTCGAACCAGATGAACTTCACCAAGCACATTTTACAGTTCTACAACACATGTCATGTATCGATCCATACATACATGAACACATGACATTTTTAAAGACGAAGAACCGTGGTATGAACGAAAAGTGGTTGCTTGTTGAGCATAACAAAAATTTCGCGTCATGGTTGAAAGAAAGGGTAAATGATGTAGAGGTAGATGATCAGTTAGTCAAAAAGTTGGGTTCTGGTCCTGATTTTTTGGTGACAAAATACCAAGTCTACGATATCAATGGGTATACTTTTTACACTAAACAACAAGATGCAAAGAGGACCTTGCAAAATAGTGGTGTGACGCTAATAGCCGCAACGACAGTACTTCATGGGGATAATCATGAAGTAAGGGCAACGATTGCAAAAAAATATTTTTATGGTGTCATTCAAGAAATTTGGGAATTGGATTATCATAAACTCAGTATACCATTGTTTAAGTGTAAATGGGTCGAAAACAAACATGGCGTTAAAGTTGATAGTCATGGTTTTACAATTGTCAACCTTTCCACCGATGCTTATTCATCAGAACCATTCATTCTAGCAAAACAGGCCACCCAAGTATTTTTTGTTCAAGACCCAAAGGATTCAAGATGGCACATTGTCCTGCTTGGTAAACGACGTATACTTGGAGTTGAGAATGTTGAGGACGAGGAAGAATACGACCAGTTTGATGAGCTACCTCCATTTTTTATCGGAATTCCATCGACAAATGATGTTATTGATGATACTATTTACTTAAGAACCGACCACGATGAAGGATTATGGATCGATAAACCTCGCTCTACATGAAGGTACATTTTTTATCTTGTTATTCAACATAATATAATGTAATTTTATATTATCAAGTAAATGTAGTGTTACTTTACTAAAATTTGTTTGTTTGTGTCCTTTTTTTCCCTTCAGGAATGCCAACAACAAAGAAATTATGACAAGATCTTGCAAGAATAAGTGATTGTTATTTGAAACACATATTTAAAGGTCTTTCATTGTTTTAATATTGCATTTTTTGTTTTGTTAATTATTTGTCAATTTACAATATTTTGTGTTTTTATTATTGTGATTGTAACTAAAACACTACCCGTGCAATGCAGTAAAAAAAAAAACCTTGTGGTGATATTTTTATTTAAAATCGTACTGCTTTTGCGATGAAGCGCAGCAAAAAGATTGTGTGCTTTAATATGGTTATCTAACATGTCTTCTTATAATTGAGAACAAAGTACTTTGCACTATATCAATTTCTTATAATACGCCATGACAATATCGTTACGACTTGAAACTCGATAAAAAAACCCAACAAGTTAACTTGGTAAGCCATAACCTTCATATCAATGTGTTTCACTTTTCTAGTCGGGTTGAAAATCAAGCTAGGTTCGGGTTAACGGACTCAAATATTTTATATTCAGTATAATTATAGACTTTTATTTAAGTATAATATTAATGTAACTAATTATTCAAAAAAAACTATTAGTATTCGAAATTGTTTAGGTGATGAGTATTAAAATATCTTGTGAAGTTTTCAATTATGATAACAACAATTAAAGCAGTGAAAGTTAAATAAACAAAAAATTAATGACCAAAAACGAACTTGAACACCTGACCTTTTTACAAAATAATTATAAACAACCTTTACCACTTACCCTACTATGTATCTTGTTTTGAATTTTGTTTTAGTTATATTTATCTATTATCTATACAATTTATTCTGATAGAATTAATCTTATTTTTAGCGGGAGAATAAAAATTTGGGGAAATGAAATCCCTCCAACCGTTCACCTCTATTCCCAATGTAAATGACAACCGATCATCTCTACCACTCTCTCAAAAACCCCCAAAGCTCCCACCCATCTCACCTTCATCACCACTGTAAACACTACGACTCACCACCATCATCCCACCACCATCATCCGCTCATTCCGCCATCACCACAACCGCTTGTAAACCCTACCACTCACCACTGTAAACCCTTCATCACCACTCACCACCCACAGCCGCCTGTAAACCCTACCACTCACCCCCTTCATCACCTCTGTAAACCCTACCACTAACCACCATCATCGGCTCATTCCACCATCATCGGCTCATGCCGCCATCCCGCCACCATCATCGGCTCCCACCCAATTGATTGATACAAGTAATCGAAGGTGTGTCGTTATGAATTTTGTGGTTGGTTTTGGTTCGTATAACCCTGGATTATTATGATGTTGCTTTTAATTAGAAGTTTGATTAGATATCTTTTTTCCAGTTTTGTTTCTGCTGTCAATTAATCGACACTTTCAAATGCTGTTTCATTTTATTTGCTACTGTTGCTATTGGTTTTAGGCTATAATTGTGTTTGAGAATGTGCCAAAAGCAGAGTTTTATCCAATTGCAGATTCTTTACTAGTTTTTAAGTTTTTGCTTATGTACCATAAACACCTCAATTACTAGTTGTATTGTGTGTCTATAAACTAGTATTAGCCACTGACTGCCTATTAGGTTTGAATTTCGTTTATTGATTGTGTAACTGAGAAGTTGTTTTACGCGTTAGATTCTGGGGCAGTTCCTATATATTTTGGTGCACCAAATGTGATGGATTTTGTTCCTCCACATTCTGTTATTGATGGCACTAAATTTAAGTTGATGGATGAACTAGCTGCCTATGTTAAGGCACTTGCTAATGATCCAATAGCTTATGCAGAGTATCATGCCTGGAGAAGGTGTGGTGTGTTGGGAAACTATGGGAATACTCGGGCAGCCAGCTTAGACACGTTGCCGTGTCGACTCTGTGAGGCCATTAGTCGAAGAGGTGGCAGAAATGCTACATCCTGATTGACAGGTCGGTGGGTTTGGGTGTAATATAATTCATATGAACAATATTTGGTTCAAAGATTTTGTTAAGGAAGAAAATACTAGGCAATGTCATTTTGGTAGAGTTAGATGGGAGATAATACGTGTGTGATTTCGCAAGTTTCTAGATTGATAGTTTGTTTGAACGTTCGAGCTACATGAATTCTAATGACAAATTGTTCAATCTAACAATGGTTTTGGTATCAAGCACCTCTAATTTTGATTCAATTGCTATGTTCAGATATATGATGATGTAATAGGTTAATATATACCAGAAGTCTTTCCGGAAACAATCTCTTTACGCGGGGTAGATGTATGACTATGTACATCCTATCTCTCTCATACCCCACTTATGGCGGGATTGGGGATTAGTGTTGTGTTTTTGTAGTAGTTTAAAAATATGTCACAACATGTTTGATACTCATGTAGAGCTGGACGCTGTGTAGAGGTGGCAATAGGTTGATTTGGGTTCTGTTTTATCCCAAACACGTCTAACGGGTCAAATAAATAAAAAAGGCTGAAATTGAAATTGGTTAGACGGGTTAAACGTCTTGAAAGACGCCTAAAGTGTATAATATATCTTTTGAACCCATATAATGCATTAACAAACATTAAAAATATGAAAGAGGACAACATATTGTTTACAGACCAACCCAACAAAGGCCGTTTAAACGCTTACTATAAAGTTCCATGTTTCTACCTGCATCTGTTGTGACCTGTTATTAACCACCCTGACCCACCCAATTTCGCACCTCTGTGCTTAAATTGTGGTGGTACTTGAGAGAGAGAGAGAGAGAGAGAGAGAGAGAGAGAGAGAGAGAGAGAGAGAGAGAGAGAGAGAGAGAGAGAGGTGACATGTACATACCATACAGTATGGACCATATAAATGCATCTCCAGCACCAGTTGTATCCACAAGTTCAGACTTAGGAATCTTCTCAGCAGTTCCGAGAAATAGCCTACCGCAGACAGTCCCAACTCCCCTGGCTTGCAATCTTGTAATATCCTGAACATGGAGGTTAATATGTATAATACTGATGTTGTGGTTTCCCCCCTTTTTATTTTCTTTTTTCCTTTGAGCAAGTGTTACTTTGTTGTTGTGTTGTTGTTAATATTACTATTTTAACAACAAAAATCCATGTGTTTATACATGTGTTCAACTTCACAGGTTAAACAGAGGACTCAAGTTATTATTCTTTCATCATTTTTGTTACATCCATCTCGAAACCACAACCAGCATGGTACGTTTGAATCTGCATTAATTTCTGTTAACATTTTGGTGTGTTAGGAGTTGCTTATTTCATTATGACCCAAAGTGTAACTTTAGTATGATCCTAACTTAACTATAAATATTTGGATGTAGGGATAAATTTGTACTTTTTAGTAGAATATTATGTATGAGTTTATCTCTGAAAAGTTGATTGAAACTTTGAGAAAGTTGCTGTCTAGAATTTTCTATTGATCTCTTTGACTTTTTCTCAGGATCCCGAACATGAATCCGAACATGTATATGAACCTACTGATGACGACGAAGAACAACAATCCGGACATGAATATGAATCTACTGATGACGATGAAGAACAACAACCACAAGAAAAAAAAACAAGAGGAACAACCACCTTAAAGAATTTTAAAGGAAAAAGAGAAATCGAGTTCAATAAACTTGGGCAAGCTATAGGGCCTAATCAAACTAGGTTTGGCCTTAAATGTGGAAGCTTTGCAAGGAGAGATATTTGTATCTTGCTCGATGACTGGCGCAAAGTACCAAAGACTAAAAAAGAACAATTGTGGTTAAAAATCAAGGTATAAGATATACCAGATCTTTAGTTGTACTGTTTTTATAATCTATATATGTAGTAATGCTTAATAATATTTCTTTGAAAACTACAGGATTATTGGAAAATTCCGAATGATAAAGGAAAAACTCAAGTACTTAATTACTTAATAATATTTCTTTGAAAACTACAGGATTATTGGAAAATTCCGAATGATAAAGCAAAAACTCAAGTACTTAGACAGTGCAGCGAGAGGTGGAAGGCTTTTAAAACAACACTCCGGGGAGATTATATGGACACGGGAAAGAGTCCTTTCCACATGTACAAGTTTTTAGAAAAGTCCAAATGGCTAGAATTTGTTGCAAAAGAAAATACAGAAGAAAAGAGGGTAATTTCTTCGATTTGATACTAACGTGTTATAATGTAATCTTATGTAGTATTGAATCTAATTAGTTCTCTATTTGTATGTGAAGTTGAAACGTGAACAAGGGAGGGAAATAGCAAATTTGAAGAAAAATCCACCACGATTGGGAATAAAAGGGTATCGTGGAAATGAACCTACATGGACAGCAGAGGCAAAGTAAAAAAAAAACGACGACATCAGTCCACGAGATAGACGACACTCGTTCACGTCATTATTTGTTGGGTCATACATACTTAGGCGAAGATGGTGTCCGGATAGTACCACCTGATGTGGAAGAACAAGTGAACAAATTGGTAAGATTATCTTTGTTTTTTTATAACAAACTCATTTACAACAAGCTTTATAGTCAATAGGTATTATGATTAAGTGATAAGGAAAAGTTGATGAAATTTAAAAGCCATTTTTACAATGCATTCTTGACTTTATACTAAATGTTCTTTTTGTTAGATATGATTCAATTGTAACAGCCTAACATACTAAATGCATTAAATTGACAGGCAATACTATCCCAAAAGAATCCAACATTTGCCCCGGGATCAGATTTACTAACCCTGTTAGTAGGAAAGGAGCATGGTGGGCGCACTAGGGCGGTTGGATACACCGTCGGTTTGAAGAACGGCATACCAGAGTACGATAAGAAGAAAAGGAAGAAACGAGAAACGGTAAAAGAATTACGAGAACAACTTGAGGATATGAAGAGTAAACATAAAAAATTGCAAGCACAAGTAGATGCACTGATGTCGACACAACAAGGGTCGACTTCAATGGAAGAAGACGTACCAGTTATTAACTCGAGACCTAGCATAACCAATATTGACTCAGATCCACGCCTTGATCAGTTGGAAAAATAGTGGTATTTGTGCAGGTTTAATATATTAAACTATGTATATGTTTTTACTAATAAATGTAGACTAAGTATACTCCTTATTACATATGTATGTAGGAGCCCACTAAACGCGCACCTACATAAGCAGACAAACCAGTTGTTAAATTGAGACCTACTAAAATGGATTCTTCCTTGGCCGCTTACCTCGAACGGTTAGATAAAATAAAGGTAATTGTTTGGGTTATATTCAATACACAATACAGATTTGTTTTCAGATATAAATGCACAAAAAATATTTTTCATGTTATATATGTTTTTTAGGAGCCCACCAAGTGTGCTTTGATTTGCCCAAATGTATCGGAGCAGATCTCTTGTGCGATTGGGAGAGTATTTCCAATTGTTAGTGGTCAGTTACTTCACGGAAAGCCACTGACACCAGGTTATGTAAAGGTTCAGGTCGACAAAGTGTGTAAAGGGTATGGAGATTTAGAACTTCCATCTCCAATGGAAGGTATTGAAAAGCTTATTGATGCGAGAAATACTTTTATTGAGTGGCCAAAAACCAGAATCCGATTCCTTCAGGTATGGTACAATGAACTTCTTATTTCGTGTGGTACTTTATTACACGTACTCATGTGCAACTCACAAATTTATTTCGTAGTCCTCTTCCGGAACAGTAGCAACATCATTAAAATCAGTAGAAGGAATGTCAACTAAGCCATCAAAAGAGACTACTAAGAGTGCCGGTGATCCAAATCATGTAAACTCCAAAACCTTTTAGTTACTTTGTAAACATTGTTATATCTTTGTATTTTGTGTGGTATTTTTCTAACAGGTACTCACGTGAAACTTATGAAAATTGTTCACAGGCGTCTACTGTAGCACTTGCAACATCGTTAAAATCAGTGAACAAAGAAACATCCACTAGGCCATCAAAAGAGCCTACAAAGAGTGAGCCTAACTCCTACCCGGTAAACTCCAATACATTAATGTTGCTATGTAAACATTTATATGCTATTATGGTATGTGATGCATATATAAATGTGTATATGTAAGTAGTAATATGTTTTGAATGGAATTTAATATGTTGCTACTGTTTTTGACTTAATGGGCTCAAAGAACGCTGTTTTTTTACAGTTTTTTAACCTAGTAATGTATCTATGTGTTGGTAGTTTTTAGCTAGTAGTATGTTGTTTTATTGAAGTACTCTATGTAGTTTTAAAGCTAACCAACGTTGTTTTGATGCCGTTTGTATGCTGTTTTGCATGCTATATTTATGCAGCGTTTTACTATTGTGCTGATATACAGGATCTGGAAAAGCATCGAAAAATGATCGACGAGAAAAAACCTGTGTTTATTCGTGCTTTCTATGACCGTTGGATGAAACGACCAAATCCTAATTTGGGTGTTGTGCTTCGTCCTGAGGAGGTCTTTGGGCCTAGTGTGTGTAAGGAATATATTGTTACCTCTGGTGATCTTATGTGTCTTCTAACAAATGGTTGGCTCGATATGTCAGTTTTAACTTATTACGCCACCTAAGTACTTTTTTTTGGAATTCTACAACCATGATTCGATACTCATGTTGTTTTTATTCTGAAATATATCTATATTTTAACATCTACTTAGGTGCCTACATAAGAGTATACAAAAGCCTGGAAATAGATGTGCATTGTTGAACCCGTATGAGATTCGAGGCACCCAATGTGATAACGATATGTCTAGGGTCACTGATTATCTCTTGAATGCAATCAACACACGCGAGAAGGATAAAAATTTTTTTCTCGCCCCCTACTATGAAGAGTACGTACCATAAGTAACTTTTTGTTTAACATTTACCTATGCTCTTTATGTATACTAAAAGGGTGACAATTTTATTAGTGACCATTGGGTGTTGTTCATAATTTGCCCTCACAACAACACGGGGTACATTTTGGATTCACTTATGTTACAAAGGAACATAACGAACGAAGAGAGCTACTTACTTGCAACCCCTTTGCAATTGTAAGTTTTTTATTTAATGTTATACAATTCAAATTTAGTTTGTTCCTGAAATTTTAATACATCGATATGGCAAACTTGGATAGGATACTTGGAGATATTCGTTGGATTTTGCCCCAGGTAAATCATCTCACTTTGTAGATACACACATATATATTATAGATGTATTGTTAATTGGGTCAGATTGTTTGGGTTTCTGATCAACTTGGGTATAGTACGAGGCTATGAGTTGTTTGGGTTATATGTGGTACACTCTTGCATACAAGTTTTTTTGTATTGGATTATACACTAATGAATACGCTTGTTATTTTAAATTTAGTGCCACCAACAAAAGGGTGGTTGGGAGTGTGGTTATTATGTGATGCGGTGGATGCACGAGTTTCTCAAATTTCAACAACATGATTTCCCGCAAATTGTAAGTATTTATTAAATTATTAAGATATCTAAAGACAGATTATTAATATTTTACTTTTTCCTTTATACACATCCCTTGGAAACATATGAATTCATACGAAGTAAAAGACTTAGACAATATCGTCGGTTCATGGCTGTCATATTTTGTGAAGATTTGTGATAACTAGTTTTGTGGTACCATTATCATTTGCGTGTATTATGGTATCTTTAGGTTTGCTTTTCAATGTATGTCACTGTGTACCGATGGAATTGAACTTGTATTCGGTTACTTTTTTATATATAAGATTGTGTTCTGTTGTTCTATTCATTTTCTATTTACTGGTTTTGTTGTGCTTCTTTAGTTTCAATTAATCTTTCAATGTCTGCAGTTAAAATCATTTAGGAGTGGCACTGGCATTGTTGCTGATGCTATTAAAAAATATACAAACCGGTTTTCTATATGCGAAATATGGTCTTAAAAGTATCATAGACACCGATTTGATACAAATAACCCGATCTCTATTCTAACAGTATACAAACCGGTTTGATAAAACACATAAAAACCTCCCCCTTTACAGACCGGTTTCTGAACCGGTTTCTAAAGGCATTTTCAACCGGTTTCTAAGGTGTTTTTTTGTAGTAGTGAATGTACTAGCTAGATAACACAAACACATAATGCATGTTCAAATAAATGGGTTGGAAAGGTCCATGAATGGAGTGTTTTTTTATTACAATATGGTCAGCTTGGAATTGGAGAAATCCAATTCTCTACTATACGCATCGGATCATGAGAGGAGCAAAATACAACACGAAGACATCTTTCCTGGTATTCAACGGGCTGCCCTTATATGGATGTAAAATAGAAGTTCAAAAGCTGCTGTGAATTGGAGTAATTGGATCCTCAATCCTCGAACATTCGACCCGGGCTAGACTTCATTAATTTGGTTTTTTTTCTCTCTTGTATTTGGTGTATTTCTGTCCATTTGAAGTCTCGTTGTACATATTGAGTTTTGGCTAATAAAATTCTTTGCTTTTTTTAAAAAAATGCATGTTCAAATAATGGTGTGACTCTTCAACAAGTAGTCATTTCTAAATACAGGCTGATTAACTCAACCAGCTGCCAAGAATACACCAACCAAAATGTTAAGATTTCACAATGTTAATGTTAATCAAGTTATTAGAATATAAAAAACAAATTAGACGGTCAATTCTTATAATTCTGTACAAGAAAATATCCAATGAGAGCAAGTGAAGTAGTGAACCGTCTCACATATATAGTCACATGCATATGGATGACCTCGCCCATCCAAATATTTCATAATTAATGTTGGGAATTTTATTATATAATAAAGTACCCTAATATATGGTTTTTTTTTTTTTTTTATCACATCTCTAGTCTTTTAACTTTTAGACATGCATGATGCATGCAAATACTATAAAAGTTTATTTAAAAGTTTTGGACTTTATTCTACTAATATACTCCCTCCGTCCCAATTTTATTGTCACCAGACAAAAAGACACGCAGTTTAAGAAAATATAACTATCTCTCTCTTACTTTTTGATAAAATGACTGTTTTACCCTCTACTTTTTACCTATTTTTTTGTCTTATATATATACACTAGGGGTAAAAAAGAACTTTATTTCCTTAAACTTTCTATTTATGGAAGTGGACAATTAATTTGGTACACCCCAAAATGGAAATAATGGACAATAGAAATGGGACGGAGGGAGTAGTAGTTAGTGTTAGTACCACAATTAGATCTTCTATTTGCATGTACATCGTTTACATTTCAACCCATTAATTGGTTTTAGCGCTACGTAAATAAGGGATTGGTGTCTTGTCAATTAAGATTATAGTGAAAGTTTATGAATCTATGGAAGCTTCAAAATTTTGATAGCTTTATATTTATTTTTTTAGGTATCAGCAGGCGATACATCCAACCATTTTATTGATAATGAAAACCCGTGTGCTTTACAGAGTAATATGTCGGACTCCCACTACAAAGTGAAACCAACTACTCGATCCGTATATCTTAAAGACATATATGCCTCGACCAATTTAACCTTGACCAATTTACGAACTTGTCATTCGAAAATATAGTTTTGGGACATACACCAAGGCCGATCACCCAACTAGCTAGTATTACAAAATTGCCTACATGGAGTAAAAAGAATAAATATATAACCTATTCATGGCTCGATCTGATCACGTGAGTAACTCACCAGCCTTCACATTCGGGATGGTTTCTCCACATTGATACATAAAAACAACGATCAACGGTGAAACACACACAGTTAAGAGAGTTAACAACTCACTCTCATTTTCATCTTCAATTGTCTAACTTAATAAGCTAAGCTATATAACCTCTAATTACACGTTTATACACACACTAAAAAATACACACAGTTAAGAGAGTTAACAACTCACTCTCATTTTCATCTTCAATTGTTTAACTTAATTAGTTATATAACCTCTAATTACATGTGTTTATATAAAGAACTAACTATTAACATAAAAGATACAGTTTAGTTCCCTGTACTTTACAATTGTACAGAATTGACTCTTGAACTTGAACTTTTATTGAATGACACATGAGTCCCTGTACTTCCACAGTAGTAAGGCGAGACCTAAACATTTAATTTTCATATGCACCACCTCGTATATACTTTGAAAGAGTTGATCAGGTGTTGGTGAACCTTTTTGAGGCACTCGACTATTTCTAATTTCTTGCCACACATAATAAGTTGTGACCGTCAATAACGATTTAAATGCAATTACCTTTTCTTTCGAGTTTCTAGATATTGTACTCCGTACAATATTACTCAAAGGTTATGTCCCGTTATCCTTTTAAATAAATTTGGAAAATGATAACGACAGTCCTTAGGGCTGTCAATAAGAATTTAGAACACGCATTAATACTTGTACTCATACCATAATAAACTCTCTGACCCCCTGAATTTTAGTTGACCACCATAAATATCACTTGAAGTACGTTCAACCACTTTATGCACGTTATTGACATTAACAATACCCAATAAATGTATATTTAACGCATTATTATATAAAATATAATAACGGTTAATTTTATCTATTTATTTTTATTTATTGTTCTGAGCCATTAAAAACGGTTTATGAGTGACAAGTGGTCGAGTGTCGTAATAAGAAGAAATTATTTTTTCTTTTTAAAATTCTTGTGATAACCAAAGAGTCAAACACTCCATTTGATCCAATCTGCTGTAAATGCTATACACAATTACAATTTACAAATACTGAGATACATACAGTGAATCCAACTCCTTTTCACACTGAATAAAATAATCAAACATTTCAAAGTTATTAAAAATCCCCTTAGAAAAAGTGAAAAATTGGTTTCTATATATGTCCACCTTCAAACACCTCTTCTTTTTCTTCATCTTCTTTTAATTGTATTATTATTAATTATTATTTATTCCCTCTCTCTCTCTCTCTCTCTCTTTCTTTCTTTCTTTCTAGCTACTTTTTTAGCTCATCTTTGTGCAGCTGCCTTGTGTTTGAGCAGCAGCTGCTTCTTACAGCATAATTATTTCTCCTTTTCTCTCTCTATCCCTATCTTTTGTTTGTTGTTGTTCATATACAAACATTCATATACATACAACACAAATACTAAAGGTCAAAAATTAAGTGTACCTTCTAAAAGATCCGGGTTTTGGAGATGGAGACTTGATAAGGTTAAAAAAGACTCTGTCTTTTGTTTTTGTACATGTCTTGATAAAATACTACTAGTATATAAAAAAATGTAATCCTTTTTATCATGGGCATTGATTTCTGGATCTGGGAATTCATGGGTTTTTGCTATTAATTCTTATTTACTTGTCTTTTTATGTGTTGACAGATCTGTTTAGAAAAGAGGAAATAAAAAAGGTATTAGCTAGGAGAGTATATTTTTTTATCAGCAAAAATCGAAGAAAATGTCGGGTCAGAAACAAGCAGAGGATTCGATAATTTCATCAAATTTTAATGATAATAATAATGAAAATGAAGAAGGTGGAAAACAAGTACAACAACAACAAGAAGACGAAGATCACTCAGTTTTTTCCATGAAAAATGCTTTATGGCATGGAGGCTCTGCTTGGGATGCTTGGTTTAGTTGTTCATCAAATCAAGTAATTAAACAAAATTTAATTAATTAAGACCCATTATTAGATTCCTTAATTTTGAAGAATCTTGAATGTACATGTGTTTATGCAGGTGGCACAAGTGCTATTAACACTACCATACTCTTTCTCTCAACTGGGTATGGCCTCAGGGATTGTGCTCCAGATTTTCTATGGTCTTCTTGGCAGCTGGACAGCTTATCTCATCAGTGTTCTTTACATTGAGTACAGAAGCAGAAAAGAGAAAGAAGGTGTCAACTTCAAGAATCATGTCATACAGGTTCACTTCCATCTATTTTTGGCTGAATCTAAACCCACCCTCAAAATTCTGCTCCTACCCCCTGGCCCATCATTTTCAGTCTAATTTTATTTAAGTTTGATCTAGTTCAGTACAGAATCAGTTTCAGTTTTAGACTAAACAGAAGGTAAAAAAAAAAAAAAAAAGGGGTAGGAGCAGAAAAAGAGTGGGCCAGGGGGTATGGTTAGCAGCCCCCTAAGTTTAAATTATCAATGGACTATATATACTATGACACAACAAAAATATATATATACTAAAAAAAATTGTAACTTTGAATATTATTTGATGACTTTTTATTGTTGAAAATTTTCAGTGGTTTGAAGTTCTTGATGGATTATTGGGACCTTATTGGAAAGCAATAGGACTGGCTTTCAACTGCACATTTCTTCTGTTTGGATCTGTGATACAACTCATAGCTTGTGCAAGGTTTGTTTTTGGGTCAAAAATAATAATATAGTACTAATGGGTATTGTAGAATTCATGTTAAAAATTGACACTATGTTGTGTTGTTTTGTGTAAAAATGACAGTAATATATACTACATAAATGACCATTTGGACAAAAGGACATGGACATACATATTTGGAGCATGTTGTGCAACTACAGTATTCATTCCATCTTTCCACAACTACAGAATTTGGTCTTTTCTTGGCCTTGGGATGACCACTTACACTGCCTGGTACATGACCATTGCAGCTTTAATTCATGGTCAGGTATATACACACACTCTCTCATACTATCTTTAGAAACCAAATAAATCAAGATTTTAGAAACCAGATCTCAAATGGCCGGTTTTGTGATTTAAAATTGCCAAAAAAGAAGAAGAAAGATTAACAAGAACAGGTGACCATGCATGATCTTTTGCAGGTTGATGGGGTTGAACACTCTGGTCCTAAAAAACTGGTGCTTTATTTCACCGGAGCCACGAATATATTATACACATTCGGTGGTCATGCTGTCACTGTGTAAGTATTCTTAATCAATGACTTGTACACGTTTCATTAAAAAGTGTACATAACTTTGGATGATATTTAGTATACTGTTACTGTAAATTAAAAAGTCTAGCTAGTGAACAAGTATAGAAAAATGATTTTTGTTTATAAAATGAACAACTTTTGCAATCCTGTGAAAAGATACCCTTTCTTCCATCTTCTATGCAGTTTCTCTTTTCAGCTTTTGCCGGCCACCTTTGGTTAATGAACCTGAAAACAGGACTGTATAATGCAGCAAAAAAGTTCTAGTAGGTTGATAATACGAATTAATAATTTAATCCGTTCATAAATTAACTTTAATTAGTCTTTGGTTATTCATGTAACATTAACTATTAACGTGTAACATTAACTATTAACGTGTAACACAATTTAATACTCTAAAGTTTTAGAGCAAGAGATTAATCCACAAGTTAGGTACTATCAACTTTTTGATCCGGGTCGAGTCGGTTTATGTTAGATATGTTTGTAAACACCATATATGCATCTTTATTACAATAACGTTAGAAAGTTTATAGATTCACAGTAAGTTTACTAAGATTTGTTTAATATATGACCAACTAGTACTAAATAAATCTTTGAATCAATGATGAAATGAGTTTTGATATAAAGAGGTGCACATGGAGAGCAGAGGCAGTGGACTTTGCCATCCAAGTATTTAATTATTGAATCTCATTGATCTAAAATATCTTTTATTTCTATTTATATAAATATTATGGAGGGTATCATGGTCATTTTCCTTTTTGTATGATCCAATGCCAATACTCCAAAATCCTTTCCATGTTCTTGACATCTGAATCATCAGATTTGCTTGTCCCATAAAATGTACCCTACTATACAAAGCACTCGTATACTAAAGTTCCGTTTATTTATTTACTTTTTATTTTATTGTTACTTTTTTACTTTAATGACCAAAATAAAAAAAGGACAATTAATGACTGACTAGGTTTTTAATAACAGGGAAATTATGCATGCAATGTGGAAACCCCGAAAATTCAAGCATATTTACTTAATTGCCACACTCTATGTATTTACATTGACCCTCCCATCTTCTTCTGCGGTGTATTGGGCATTTGGGGACGAGCTTCTTAACCATTCCAACGCCTTTTCTCTCCTTCCCAAGACCCGATGGCGTGATACTGCCGTCATTCTTATGCTCATTCACCAGGTTAAGCCTATATTGATATTTGCTTCAAGTTCCACACTGCACTGCACTATTATATACTGGATGGATTGTGACTAAAACATGGGGTGTTGTTTACAAAATATGAAACAGTTTATTACATTTGGATTTGCATGCACACCATTATATTTTGTGTGGGAGAAGGTAATTGGAATGCACGACACGAAGAGCATATTTTTACGGGCACTAGCAAGGCTGCCTGTGGTTATACCAATTTGGTTCTTGGCTATCATTTTCCCCTTCTTCGGACCCATAAATTCTGCAGTGGGAGCACTCTTGGTCAGTTTCACCGTATACATCATCCCTGCACTTGCTCATATGCTCACCTACAGAAAGGCCTCCGCTCGACAGGTACAAACTTTATATTGCAAAATTTCGTTTTGTTTTCTAAGGATTAATTGCAAGTAATTAAGGCCACTAATACATTATTCATCCGAGTAGCATAGAGCAGTCCCTCTATTATAGATTTCTAGGAATTATTTTGTGTGCTATGTACAGTTATGTCCGTATTTACTTTCTTTAATGGCATAGGGAATAATTATCCTAATATCAAAGGGGTATAATGGTCTAAGTAAATAAAGTGGCAATGGTAGTATAGTTTCTTTCTTGTCCATATGCTCTCTTTTAGTGACCAATATTCTGATGGAGACAGGAGTTCATATTTTTTGATTATATAATTATACTGCATGTACTATGTCTAAATTTTTTTAATTTCAAGTCTTTCCAAATTAATAAAGGTATAGAGAAACTTAGGGGTTACTACTCTTTTATTATGAAAAGCATGAAAAAGGTTGGTTGTAAGTTTATAACTTATAAAGCTAGGGACTTGTATATATTGAGAATATATGGGCATTAATAATCAACAGAATGTAAACATGTTAGGCATTATTATGATAAAAAGGACATTGTACTATTGCATTTAAGGCTAGATTTGGAAATATTGATAGAGTTGGAGTAGATAGGTAGCAAGTCCTTGTCCATTTAGTTATAAGCCATACCTTGAGTGTTGTATTATGTCCGAGATGAGCTGGCCAACTGTTGACTCACTTTTTAATCCCTCAACTATACCTGAATAACAGAATAAGCCCCTTAATTAAGTTTTGTTGCACTAGATATTTCTCATTCAAATTTATATAAATTTGAAATTTTGTTCGCAGAATGCGGCCGAGAAGCCTCCTCGGTTCCTACCGAGTTGGTCAGCCATGTACGTGTTCAACATGTTTATCGTAGTCTGGGTTCTGGTGGTCGGGTTTGGGTTTGGTGGATGGGCTAGTGTGACAAATTTTGTTAGACAAGTTGATACGTTCGGGTTATTTGCCAAGTGTTATCAGTGTAAGCCTGCAGTTCCACCTCCACAGCATCACTGAGTTGACTCGGAATCGAAGTGGCCGAGCTTTGAACACGTGATCGATAAAGTATTGTACATGGGAGCATCAAACAATATATCCCCTACAAGATGTGATGTGTGTTGCCTTGATTTTTGGTTTATATATATGTTTAATTTTTTTTGGGTTGTTGGAAAGCTAGTAGATTAAAGATAGTGTATTGAATTGTAATGATTCCTTTGCTATAAAAGCAAGAGGCTCATTGAAACCATATATGGTTAGTACTTTTATTCCACCTTAGCTTGTTGGATAGCTATATGATCAATTGAATATATTAGGGATAGGCTTTCCATACCATTAAAATGCACTCACTATACCATTTTATGATTAAAAAAATTAAAAAAGTACCAGAAAAGTACAAAATGTAAGAAATAATGATTTGAAGAAGTACAGAAAAAATGCAGAAAAGTTAATTTAAAAATAAATAAATTGTATTATTAGTAGGTCTCTATATTAAAGAGCTTGCTAGCAGTGTTGTCATGATTACTTCCCGTGTTTCCAAAGTGAACAATTAAAATTTATATCAGTTATGAGGTGGGGAGTGGGCTACTTGCATATGCACCATAAATATCTCAATCTATTAGCGAATGTATAATACTCCCTCCGTTCCTAATCTATTATCCACTATTTCATTTTGGGCTGTACCAAATTAATTGTCCACTTCCATAAATAGATAAGAATAAGGAGATAAAGTTCTTTTTTACCCTACTGTATATATATATATATAAGACAAAAAAAGTAGGTAAAAGTAGAGGTTAAAATTATCATCTTACCAAAACGTAAGAGAGATGATTATATTTTCTTAAACTGCGTGTTTTTTGTCTGGGGACAATAGAATTGGGACGGAAGGAGTATGTAACTTCATTTTATATGTAAATTTGGCAATGCTAGTTTCTCTTAGCGTTCATTAATTTGCATGTTTCATTGGTTATGTTTTACTCTGTTTAATAAGTTAATCCATTGTCTTAAACAACAACCTAATTAGATCTGATCAATTGTTTATTTTTATATAAATACATACAAGTACGTTTAAGACCACACGGAGTGCCTCCATGCTGGACGTTGTCCAGCTCGATGACGAGAAGGACACAGGGAGTGGACGGCTCAAGGTGAGATTTTCATGGTCTGGGTAACTAGGGAGGACGATAGCGTAAGCGGGCTCCACTTTTTCTTGTTTTGTTTTTTCTTTTGTTTCCGGCCTTTGTTATTATTAATAATGTAATGAGTAAAAGTCACTAATGCAATAACACAATTAAATGGTTAAGTCATGGGGCTCTCCACTCACACTAATCGTTCATGACAGTTAGTCATGACTGGCGTGACATTTAGTTGTCCTACGAACTAACCGTCAACCATTCTGTGTGATCTAATGAATCATCCTGGGGCTGGCAATCAAGCAAATCAATTAAACAAAAATATAGGAGTGGTGTGTCATGGATTGACCAAGTTAATAAATGCATGCTATATAGTCAGATGTTGACTTTTAGCTTTGAGTTTTGACTATGTATACATATTGATCGAGGAACCAATCAGGTCACATGGGTGCACGTTTCAGCAACTCATTGTCACGTGCATTGCCTTACCATTCCAGTTGCAAACTTGCAAAATATAGAGCTATTAGCTATATTGATGTAGTGTAAAAATAAGATAACAAATTTAATTTTGTTGATTCTAAGAATACCCAAGAATAATCCCTTCTAATTAACGTTGATTCACAAAGAATACCGCAATTAGGTAAAATTTCAACTTAAATGATCAACACAATTTGAGAGAAAATTTCAATTTCATAAAACTCAAAACTCCTCCCCTTTCTATTACAACTTGAAAGACTTATATAGGTTGAAAATTAAGAAGATAATAACTCTTGAATATCAAAAGTCCCTACCAATCAAGAGTTGCAAAACAATTAAATAAAACATTAAACATAATAATGGTACTAATTACCATTAAGATAAAACTTAATGATATATTGATTTATTTGTTTTTTTGTTGAAGAAATATCCCATAAAAAATTGGAATTAGTTGTTAGAATAACAAAGATTATTTTGTTATCCAAACTAATTCATTCTTGTCAATTGGTTGTTGGTAGCTCATGATTATTTCCGCATCATATATCCTGTGTTTTATATAATTAGCTACAGTAAACGAGTTTTAACCTCTTGTCATTAATTTGCTTCCCTCATTATATAGTGTATTAAATAATAAAATGTAATTGAATTGAATGAATTTGAGTAGTTGTTTCGCGTCGGCACTATTATTATTTTTTCAATTCTAGACGTATATCATAAGAAAAAGGGTGATGATTCGTACACCACTTGTTTTTAGTCATACATCACCAAACATGTTACAGGATGTTGTACTGTACAACACCATAAAGCATGTTTGATGGTGTACGGCCAAAAACAGGTGGTGTACGAATCACTCCCCAAAGAAAAAAGATCACTCATACTTACCAACAAACGAAAGCAAATAATTACGTACGTTTTACATTAAACAGACTTACAGAAATATTGAACAAGTACTGATTTTGTTTTTAAGGTCGATCGAAGCCATCTACGTGTTTGCAATTAGCTACACAGCTTAATTAATTAATTAAAGGTCCAAGTCTTCATTCTCACTCACTAATCAAGCTTAAACCATCTTCACTCATTAACCCATGATTGCTTTGTAATTTTCCTCAAACCTTCTAGTTCCATAGCTACTTCCTTCATGGTTGGTCTGTCGTAGCCATTCATACTGAGGCATCGTTTCACAAGTGAAGCAATTGTTTGGAGTTGCTCGACCGAAGCCTCTGTCACCACTTGCTTGTCAAGTATTTTAAATAAGTTGTTTGTTTTCATGGAGTTGAGAAAATAGGTTGCTAAGTTTCTTTCCACTTGACTTCGCTCAATGCATAGTGGCTTTTTACTAGTTAGAAGCTCAAGGAGCACCACACCAAAACTATAAACGTCACTCGTATTTGTCAACTGGCTTGTGTGAAAGTATTCAGGATCTAAATACCCTAACGTCCCTTGAACTAATGTAGTCACTTGTGTTTGATCCACGCGTATCAATCTTGAAGCACCAAAGTCTGAAATCTTGCTGACAAGGTTCTCGTCTAACAATATGTTGGTAGATTTCACATCTCGGTGAATAATAGGTTTTGATGCAGCAGAGTGAAGATAAGCTAGTGCTCCGGCAGACTCAACCGCTATTCTTAAACGGTTATCCCAAGATAACCAAGCCATTCCACCAGCCGTGTGGATATGATGAAATAGAGTACCATTTGAAACACATTCATAGACTAGTAATGGTACCTCACTCTCCAAGCAACAACCTAAAAGCTTTACAACATTGCGATGATTAATTTGAGTAAGAATTACAACCTCATTGATAAATTGTTCGATCTGAGTCTCATCCATAACTTTTGATTTCTTTATAGCCACAATATTTCCATCGGGAAGGATCCCTTCATATACTGTCCCATAGCCACCACGACCAAGAATCCTATCATCCGAAAAGTTGTTCGTTGCCTTTTCTAGCTCTACAGTGGTGAAAATTTTTGTGGACTGATTGACACTGCCACCTTCACTTGAATCAATTTGTTGTTTCAACAGCATACCACCATTTTTTAGGAAGAACCTTTCCCTCAATTTGATTACCTTTCTTCTCTTGTGGCTAAAATACAACCACCCTATTCCGATAAGAATAGACAAGAATCCAAACCCAATTCCTGCAGAGAATACAAGTCAATGCCTTTCAATTCGCTTGTTACAAATATTACAATTATAAGAAAAATTCCAAATTGATGAATTGAAGAAAGTATCAGCAAGAAAGCATGTATCCTCACCAAAAGACAACTTCAGGGTTGTGATTATCGAATTTTTATGGGTACAGTATATCCCATGTCTTTCATATCCGTGATGGCATGAACAACTAAAACTTCCAGGAAGATTTGTACAAGTTCCATTACAATTGTTTTTATTAGAATCAGCACACTCGTCGATATCTACCAAATGACAATAGAGAAGAGATAAAATCAAATTTTAAGACCCTTAAATGTTGGGATATTAATTAATAATATAAATGGTGAAGATATAATCATCACGTGACCTTGACTTTAAATGGAAACAAGATCTTGTATTTTATTTGGTGGACGGAAGATATCGAGTGATACAAGGTCGGTCGAGATTATCTGTTAGTTTGGAGGCTAAGCAATTAATATCCTATATATGTTAGCATAATGTAATTGTAACCTGGAGCCGTCAATAATAAAAAGTAAAAACTCTCTGGTTTGGTCCCGTGGACTAAACCAATCTTCACGTTGGAGATTGGACATAACCACGTTAAATCCTTGTGTTCTTTATTGCTTTCGATTATCTTGTTTGCTTATTATTCTTTATCCGTTTATTATTTGTGGGTGTAACGCGATTACACGTTGCGTTGTTTGGGTTGGTTAATTATCAACAGGTATTAGAGTGATCAACTAATAGTTGTTGGTTGTTTGATTCCGCTGCCAATTCCTAACAACTGGTATCAGAGCCAGGTTTGAAGATTCGGGAACAATAGCGGATGTGAGCACGATCAAGATTAGGTTTTTTGATGGTTAAGGTTTCTATTCTATTTGGAAGATATAGATCTGGGAGAGGTCTTGATCCGGAAGAAAAGAAAAATCATCGGGGAGCAATTGATAGACACGGTTTAGGATTTTGTTTTGTAACAGGTTATCAAAATTGTTAGGCTAGGCTACGACTAGTTGAAGAAAGAAAAGAAATTGCTGACGAGTTGAGAATCACGACGTGAATGGTTTAAATCGTGATGCGATGTGGGTTTTCAATTGCGACACGATTGTTGATGACCGAGACATGATCTTGTGTTGAAATCGCGATGCGATTTCTAGGATTTAGCGACGCGATTATGGGTCAGAGAGTTTCTTGTGGATTGAGACGCGACGATACGGCTGGTGGTCGGTTGCGTTTATAATGTGATTAGTTGTGGCGGTAATAGGGTCGGTAAACAGTTTTTGATAGATGGTTTGTTGCGGAGAGAGTTTTGGGATCCGGGTTATGGATTCGTGTTCTTTATTCTTTGCGATCCCGTGCAAAAGAATAAGTGAACGTTATCAGACTAGGCGTTTGATGTTGCGAGTGTGGGATGTGATTCTTGAGACTTACTTGATACAGATGGATTCTCAAAGATGTGAGGTTTGTTATGGAGCTCAAGAGGATAGTTTTCTCGATTTGGTTAGATGGGTAATAAACGGTACCACATCCGTTTGGTAATCGACAGTGGGAGTTATCGAGGGAGTTTGTTGTTGCTCGCGAGGTTGAAACGGGAGACCATATGTTTGGTCGGTTATTCCATAGGTTTGGAATGATTAGGCAGGTTAGAGCTTCTACACTTGGAGATATTGGTTGTTGAAGATGTCGGATAGAACGTGTTCGACTGGGCTCGGGTATCGATTGATGTTTGGTTCAACGATAGAGCGAAATCTTCTGGAGGAATCAATTGGGAATTTTCTTGTGGGTTAGAGGCGAATAATCTTGTAAGTCCTGTTGAGCTTTCGAGATTTTGTTGAGAGTGTCGGAAACTCTTGGGAGTTTGAAACCGAGGGAAGTGTCGAAGCTAGTGGGAGTTTGGCAACTAGTGGAAGTCTTGAGACGGTTGTGCGATTGATGGATCTCGAGTTTCCACAGGTTTAGTGTGCAGATTCCGGCAACACTAGAGCATTCGGACTTCATTGTTACTCTTCAATGGCAAAGTAATTTGCGACTGACCGGGTGTTATGAACCAGAGTCTTTTCAGAGAGCCGCGGTTATTATTTTGATTCGTACAGTGGGAGCGGGCTGAGTTCGAGAAGATGTGTTCATAGAAATCATACGTATGTTTTTGGGTCAGTGTACCAGCGGGAAATCGAATGATGAAGAAGTAGATTTCAAGGTTGTGATTGCGTTCTCACTGATAAGCCTTGATGATGATCTACGGGTTATTCTAACGGTGATTTACTGATTGCTGGGAAGAAAAATCGGATGGATGAAATTCTGTACGGATGGTCGTTGACATGTCGGTGGCAGGATCAGACATGGCTGTAATCGACGAGTTGAAGAGATAGGTGTCTCTTGGTAGAATCCTGTGGTTGGAGTTTCGCACGCTTCAACGAATCTTCTTGGGTCTAGAAGATGATGATGGTGGTTAGAGAGTGGTCCCAGTTTCATCATGTGAGTGTTCTGGTAGCTTTGTGTCGAAAGTCTTCCGACTCTGTGTGGTCGAGCGGCGTGTCCCGAATGGTATTTCGGCGGTATGAGGTTTGAACGGGTGACATTGGTGAAGGGACGAGATTGTGAAGGGTTACTGGATTTTGGGGTTGATTAATCTTCAAGTGGGAGATTGTTGGGATATTAATTAATAATATAAATGGTGAAGATATAATCATCACGTGACCTTGACTTTAAATGGAAACAAGATCTTGTATTTTATTTGGTGGACGGAAGATATCGAGTGATACAAGGTCGGTCGAGATTATCTGTTAGTTTGGAGGCTAAGCAATTAATATCCTATATATGTTAGCATAATGTAATTGTAACCTGGAGCCGTCAATAATAAAAAGTAAAAACTCTCTGGTTTGGCCCCGTGGACTAAACCAATCTCCACGTTGGAGATTGGACATAACCACGTTAAATCCTTGTGTTCTTTATTGCTTTCGATTATCTTGTTTGCTTATTATTCTTTATCCGTTTATTGTTTGTGGGTGTAACGCGATTACACGTTGCGTTGTTTGGGTTGGTTAATTATCAACAGGTATTAGAGTGATCAACTAATAGTTGTTGGTTGTTTGATTCCGCTGCCAATTCCTAACATTAAATGCACATACATCTGAATAGATATGGATTTTGAGGGCATTGGTAAAGAAAACGTTACATTTTAAAGAAAACTCAATTCGAAAACTGTTACTTACCATGACAACCAGGAGAAAGATACGGACTACCTTCATAACCATCGCTGCAAGAGCACTTATACCCTCCTCCATACCCACCCTCAAAACTCACACAAACACTATTCTCCTGGCAATAATATTGAGATGAGTTTCTCAGATCTCGTTTGTACCCTTGAGGGCAAGAACAATTAAAACTTCCAGGAAGATTAGTACAAGTACCGTTACAAGGGTTTCTTTTAGGATCTGCACATTCATCAATATCTACAAATAGAAAATGGAATGGATAAGGCAAACTTACAGACCCAAAATCAAATCCACATGTGAATAGACGAACGTCATAGTTTTCTGCTTAATCACAACATATGTACCGAAAGGTTGCATTACTTCAAATCGTGAAAAACATATATTAATGCTACTAACCATGACAACCAGGAGAAAGATAAGGATTGCCTTCATAACCGTTCTTGCATGAACATCTGTATCCTCCATTCCCACCCTCAAAGTCCATACATACAAACACTATTTTCTTGACAATAATAATCACTTGTGTTTTTGTACTCGTCACAATTTCTATTCCCAATCGCCCAATCAAGTACAACCGGAACAGTATCTATCGTCCGCTTAACAAAATTAGGATCCATGAAATCTGATGCTCCCCGAAATGTAAATGCACTTTCCTGTCCAACGAAAGCGTAGCCACATTTGTCGAAAGACGAGATTTCAACGTGGAAATTGAGTGTGAAAATGTTTGCCCGGTAAGTTTTTAAACCTGTGGGTATGGTCATATTGACACACCCGTTACCTGCGCAAACAAAACATGAGAGAAACTTGAGTGAAGTTTTCTAGACAATATATATGATTAGGGAAGGAAGCAGTTTAAATTATTCAGCTATATATTTAGTTTGAGACGTAAAAAAATAAAATGCAAAACCTGAACATAAACCGACGGGAACATCTTCAACCTTGGAGCAAACAGTGACACCTCCAGTGGTGGTATTATTGCCTACAATCCCTGCAACTGGCTGCATGATTGCGTAATCGTCACACCCAATAGCTATCAACTTGTTCACTTGTGATATCGTGAAGTAGGAGTTCGCCACCACAAGCCCGGAGTCACCACCATTAATGATATCACCGGTTTGATTGTAGCACTTGTAAGCAACGGTGTTTTTCACTTTCAAGTGCTCATCTGAAATATTCAACACCTCTACCGGATGAAAACTATCTGTTCCGGAGTAAGAATATAGATCATCCGGCAAGAAAGCTTTGGGAGGACTGAATGATGAGTTACAAGTGATGTCGAACCACGGACCGATGGAACAACCTGGATTGGATGCGAGACCAAAAGGGTAGGGTACTGTCAGGTTACCACATTTACTTGGGCATCCTGGAAGTGTTACATTGTTGTTGTTATCGGTTGTGGTTGAGGCAGGTGAGAATGGGAGGTGAGATAGATACACAACTAGGTAGAACAATTGTACAAGATGCATTTCAATTTGTTGTTTGTAATTAATGACTTATTTAACAAATGGGAAGTCGTTTAAAGTGAAAAATAATGCAAGCCTAGCTTGTATCTTAGGTTGATTAGGTGAAGAAAGTATGATATAGATCGAAGAGTGTGGTAATATATAGATGTTTGATATATCTTAAACGATATATAGCCCATCAGTTTTGTGTGTCTTTGCAAGGGATTAAGTTGTGGGTGGATTGTAATTAATGTTATTGTATCATATTGGTTAATTATTATTCTTTCCCTTTTAAAAAAATTGGAAAGTAGTTGGGGGCGAAAGTCCATAGAAATATTTTGGTTTACAATATTCGATCACTTTCATATCATACTATATATATATACTCATTGTCAACAAAAATAAAATAAAAAAATATAACTAAATTCCTCCTTTAATTTAATTTATTTAAAATTATATTTTTCTTAATAACCATTTAATCATTATTCATGCAGCACAGTACCTTTAGTTTCGGGTAATAAACTTTCTTGGTGTATAAATAAATTAAATAAGATCAGTGGAACAATATTCATGGTTTATAAGTACAGTTAATTAAGTTGATCGAAGAACGTACAATATATCTTGGGATTTTGCTGGTTTGGTAGCTAGATACGAGTACTAGACAGCCGGTGGTTATCCATATGAGTTCATACTTGATACAAATAAAATAAAAAAAGGTTGATCGTTAAAGTCAATTATATTGGCTTGGCTCCCTCGAAGGGTCATATATATTACTACTAACGAATTGCTCGATTAGATCATATCAAAAAGTCTTCAACATGGTGGTTGACTTCAGCTCCAATAATTTCATTGTCGATCTGTCATTAAATCTAAAGTAAATATATTAGTATTAGTACTATATATATACATATATATAGACTTAATTTATGTTCGTTGACATAAGGATTAGAGTGGGGTAGCCCTATACGAGGGGTATTAGAGACAAAAATAATTAACGGTTGAGATCTTCTTATTTTTTATTCGCTGCATTTTATGTCAGATTCACTACACCATATTTTATTTTAAAAATGCAGTGAATTTGGACTGTTAATTGAAGAAATGTCGTCGTCCTTTTACCAAAGTTCCTAATAATTAGAAAAATGTTACCCCCATTTTGAACCCTTGTTATTTTTAATCAAAAACATTATTATGTATATAGATCCATTGAACAATATTAATTTATAATGAATACTAACTTATATATGTTATTATATACTATTAAATATGATAACATAACATTCATCCATCAGTATATAATAATGTATACTAACATTCCAAAATGAATGTTATACTTATATTTAAATTTATACAGGTATATATGTAATCCACCACCACCATCACCTTCAACAAAATAGGCCGCGATCAACACTAATCGAGAACCTCCACTGAAAAGTGAAAACCACCACCATCGTATCAACCACAAGTCCACAACCCAAGCCCAACTAGAAAGATCTCCACCTAAATCTCAAAACCCAAGCCCAACTATAACCACAAATCACACATATAAACCACTGTCACCGTCATCAAAACCACTAAAAACCTCATAATCCTAAACACCAAAACCCTTAAACCAACCAAAAACCATTATAGCCGAATCCAAAAACCACCGTCAAACCCAAAAGCCAAACCAAAAGCCTCCATAATCGAACCGAAAACCACCAAACTCAGATTACAACCAAACACCACGATAGCCGAATCAAATACCACCGAAGTCAAAAACCACAGTGGCTAGAAACTACAAAACACCACTCGGATCCAGCCCGCTATTCCATACCGTCACCATTTTTGGTACACTTTAAACCCTTAATTTTATTGTTTTTGTAATTCTATTATTTGTATATTGTATGTAGTATAAAAAAAAACGAACCACACAAACATAGGTACAAAAAACATGGCCAAAAACAAATGCCTATAAAACAGGCCCAATAGCATAAAACATGCATAAAAACACAAACCCATAAAACATTTCCAACTGAAAAAGCCCGATAAAAAGCTCAAATAAAAAGCCTAGTAGAAAGCCTAGTACCATAGGCCCAGTAAAAAAGCCCAATAGAAAAAACACATGCCCATACATAAAGCATGCCAAATAGAAATAACCTGTAGTAAACCAAGCCCGGTAAACTACCAAGCTCAGTAAACCATTAAGCCCAGTATCTCACTAAGCTCATAAACACTAAGCCCAGTAAAGCATTAGTCCACTAAGAAACTAAGCCAAGTAAGCTAGTAGCCCACTAAGCTAGTAGCCTAACATAACCCAATACCCAGTAAACTACCATACAGTCATGCACATTAAAGTATTAAACCACAAAGCTTAGTAGCCCACATAGCTGATAGCTCAAGATATAATCCCTACGCCCAGTAAGCCAGTAGCCCACTGAGCTAGAGGTGAACAAAACCGGGTTCCGACCCTACCCGAAAACCCGAACCGGGTTTTGGTCAAAAAGTCAAAAACCGGGTTGGACCCAACCCGAACCGGGTTTTTTCGGGTTTTCAACCGGGTTTTTGACCAGGTATTTGACCGGGTATTTGACCGGGTTTCGGGTATTTGACCGGGTTTCGGGTATTTGACCGGGTTTTGACCGGGTTTCCAACCCGACCCTATTTCAACCCGGTCCCAACCCGAATTCGAATTCTAAAAACCCTACCCGGGTACGTACCCGCCGGGTATTCAAAAAACCCGAACCGGGTAGGGTCAAACCGGGTTTGACCGGGTCGGGTTTTCGGGTTTGAAACCGGGTAGGGTTGAGGAACCGGTTTTTTTGTTCAACTTTACACTGAGCTACTAAACCCAATAAGTGGCCAATAAGGCGGTAGCTCAGTAAGCATCTAAACCCAGCAAAGTATCAAGCTAAGTACACCACTAAACCCACTAAACAACTAAGCCCATTAGCCCGGTAGCCTTTGATGATTCTAAAAGAACTTGATTGATTTTCTCGTTTGTCCAAACTCCAAAGTATTAATGTATAAACTTGCATTTAAGATTAACACAACTTGCACTCTGCATTTCTCACCTCTTGATTTCGACCAACTTTGACTTTTCATGACTTTTAATCCGAAGTTATTTACTAACTCATTTGACTTGTCTACAATGATTCACCATCTTTTTATCCATTAAATCAGGAGCGGAGCCAGGAAATCCCAGTAGAGGGGGCGAAAAAAAATTATTCTTTTTTTCTTTATAGATCGTGGGGGCGAAATTTACAAAATTTTAATAATACCTTATAAAAAATTTCTTTTTTACGTGATTTGAAATTTCTTGCGGGGCCAGCTGCCTACGCTGCCCCCGCCCCGTCTCCACCCCTGCATTAAATAATAATTAAATCTTCATTTGAGAAACTAATTAATTGGGATGTTAATTACATTGAGCATGTTACTCGGATGAGTTTCGGTTCTAACACTTACCATGCATATATGTTAAAGGCATCTATATATATATAATCTCTAGTTGATTTTATTTTAACTTTGTCTAACAAGCATTCTTTTATTCTGGTTTTAAATTTCTGTTCAGTTTAAGTTTTCATGTTATGCAAAGCGAATAAGATTATCATTTAACTTCCGTCCATTTACTTAGTGAAGGTACTCATTGTCTCAAGATAATTATCATCCAATTTGTCCATTTTAACGCATTCTTCAATATCTATATAATGCGATATTAGCTCCTAAAGATCTTAAGCAAAGTTAATTAGGCCTTTAATGATTTTAGTATTTTACATGGCAAATGACACAATGCTCAGCAATCAATCTAGCCATCATGCTTCCTTCTTGTATTCTCAATTTACTACTTTTCTTGTTCCATAGGTGGACTCCGTAGCTGGACCTTCGTAGTTGACCAACCACGTCTTCCACCCTTCGGTGAATCAGATTCACTGGAGATTTATATAAGCCCCTTATAGCTATCCAATTGACCGGATAAAACACGCTTGGAGCTAAGATGGTAATATTCATCTTGTGTGTTTTAGCTTCTCTTCTCACTACTCTAGATACAAGGAAAGGCCCATTGTAACCCCATTTGTTGCCATCGAATGTTGTTGCAAATTCCTTCATGAATGTGTATAACAAAGGATGGTTCTTGTCAAATATCAATACTGCATTGTTCAATGTAATCCATCTTCCTGAACGAGTAGCACTTTGTGCACCAATTGAGTTATGTATATTGCTTAAATCTTTCAGTATGATGAAATCTGTATCCAAGTACACGCCTCCATATTTGTAAAGGATCGCCAGCCTGATCAAATTTGAGAGGTTCTGTGCTAATGGGATTCTACCAGGGTCTTGTTTCCCACTTTTGATATGCTCGAGCCATGATTGAGCCGGGGTGTTATTGAACAAGAAATCCAAATCTGGAGTGATGGCTTCAACCAAAAAGCCATGATCAGTAAATTGTTTCAACGTTCGAAACCCATAACTTGAGTCCATAGAATTTGACAGAATCATCAAACAGCAGTTAGGATTCGACTCGAACAAAGCATCTAATGCAAGGATTTCTCTATCTCCGAAAACCCTCAAAGAGAATGATATCCATGTCATAAAGATACGAACTTTGCATCCGTGTTCCAAGAATTCTTCAGCCCGTTTCTTAAACCTCCGAGTCAACTTTGTTGACTTGAGAATATTGAATTGAGGAAGCCTTTCTTTGAACCGTTTAATCCGTTGTTGTTCCTTGTTGATTTTTTTGGGTGCAACCAATTGATTGTGATAGCTACGTGGTACAGTAACGTCATCTTTGACGACGTAGATGGTTTGATTGCTTAGAATATTAGGGGGATGAAATGAAATCACGGTTAATGGTAAAGAATGAATTGAAAAGGTGGAAGAAAATGAAATTGTAGTTAATATGAGGATTAAGATAATTGCTACCAAGTAGAAGGCTGGGAATCTGAACCTCCCTTGCTCCACCTTTTTTAAAGTAAAATTATGTCTCATGGAGATCGATGATCAGACTAATATTGTTACTGTATTATGTATGGTACTGATTTTTTATGGCGTGCGTGACAAATGACGTAACAAAATTTTATATGGTTGACACATTAACGATAACAATATGAGTTCCTGATTAATGAGTTATCATATATATACATACATTGACGTAACTTAAATTTTGATGTATACATATTGTAGATCGATGTAGATACCTTTAAAGCTGGAACATATTCACACACACTAGACTAGAAGTTAATTTGGGTAAAATTTGATACATATTCACACCCTTATAGGTGTAACGTGATACGTATCGATCACGGTTTAATCATATATGTCCGTATTCTCAAAATATGAAAGATGAAGTCGTGACGTGATACAAGAATGACGATACAAATGAGGTAATTTTGGTTTTTCTTTGATTTTACCAAAACAAAAAGAAAACCAAACAAAAATGAATAAAAAACAAGTAAAGTTAGTTTCTCTTAATTCGGATGAATTACTTTGGAGAGTATATATATGCATGCATGCGTAATATGTTACTTATAAACTTTAACTTACATGTTCCTACGTTAGTTATGTGTCTAAAGATAATCCCAAAAATATAACTACGACCGGAACACACGGAATAATGATCGGTGAGAATAGAAAGAATCAAACTAATAACGTATCCACAGTTTTATTCATTTTTTATGGTCTGATTAATGTTACTCTAACTGTCTAACATATGCTGTTAAAGTATTTTGAAGGATAAGACTTAAATTTACTGCATTCTGGGATATTGTTAATTAAGTACTTGTCGCTGGCTAGCTGTAGCGTTTAGGCATTTATCAATTATTATCATGTTGATTGTTATATTAATTTGATATTGAATACCTTAAAATAACTTTTACTCATAATATTATTAAGTTAAACAAGGGGAATATCATTGATGCTGCTAGCAGTATACGTAAATTGAAAAATGTGAAATCAAAAGTTGATTTGGTCTATGTTGTTAAGAGTATGTAATGCGCTTTTCGATCATAGGGATTCGGCAATTGTGAAGAAGGTGTGAAAGGTTGCTCGAATGCTCGCAGTTTTCTTATAGAGTGTTTGTATGAACAAGGCGTACAGTACGATATCGATGTTGATATGATTAATTAATGACACACAAAGACATAGCTTGGATGTATATTACGAGTAGTAATTAAAATTTAAAATGCCATTTATCATGATGCATGAGCCACCGTACGTGTCAAATGGGTGGGCTACTAGTACACTAGTCATGAATGGCCAACATATATCCGTATGAAGCGGGTCTTGTTTATGTATGAGATCATATCATATATATGTACGAAACTCAAATTTGAATTGTTCGATTAGATCTATAAGATGCCAATTGCTAACAACTTGTTATTTGCCCATTTGATCATCATATGTCATATAAATACCAACTAATTAAGACTACTCAAAGTGAAATTTGGAATGTCACATGATAATGTTCAACTGAAATTGTGCCATGAAAGGCTGTCCTTAAATAATTAAAAACAAATCAACAGACCTTAATTATGATGAAATTAAACTCACTACCAGGGAAATTGGCAATAGTGATGAATTTGGGAGATTCAAGCGAACCCCATCACGACCACTGCCTCGTCTTCTCATATGTAGTAAAATCCGTTCAAACAAGTATAGCTGATAATATTTGTTGATGATATAATTGTTGCAAGCTAATACGTTCAACTATTCAAGTGAGAATTAATTTCATATATACACAAAATATTCGGAATGAAAATTGACTGACTATCTTAGTTGATTTAATAGTTTGAACTGAAGTAATTAATTTGTTAATTTCTTTGATGATTTAATTCTATGACTATTCTGGTCTGGGAGTACATTGTACATAGGTGTACAAGTTGTATGCATATTGCTTACTGTCTGTAGTTAATGAGTTTCGAGAATAAGAATCATTGTATACTAGAAGTTTATGAACTTATCAAAGCCCCTACAACTTTGTGGTTCAAGCTAATATCTTATTTGACAACTCTGTCCAAGGAACACATTTAGTGATCGTTTTTCATAAGCATCCTACAAAGTATGTGTGTGTGTGTGTGTGTGTGTGTGTGTGTGTGTGTGTGTGTGACTATCATAACGTACTTCTTATCTTCTTATCCAAGGATCGATCTCTAGTAACCAGAGTATACTAGAAGTTTATGAACTTATCAAAGAACCTTTACATGTTGCTTGAAAGTTCCCTTTTATTGAAAACATGCAAAGTAATCTGCTGGATATTCCAAATCAAACAGTAAAGTAATTTGATAACACCCAGTTCAACCCATTTTGACCCCTAAAATTCATATTAAATGGGTTGGCTAGCTGTGTCACCCGTTCATGATTCAAACCCGTAGCATTAACGACCCTGACCCTAACCCTAACACTTTTACATAGTACGTGTCGGGTTTGGTTTGTTTACTATTTTCGTGTATGCCTCTACTTTGAAAGGTATTTATGAAATGAAATATACAGTTTCCTAGCTTGGAGCATTAGTTTATAACATGATGTTTGAATATAATAATTAATAATTTATATATAAAATACAATAATAAATAAAGTAAAACCAGATCTGGTTGAAATCCAGTCAAAGAGTCTCACGTGGCATACCAAGAAGCATTTCAGTCTCCAACACAAACAATCTATATATTATGGTGGTGTAGCATTTGATAACGTACGCAGTCTCTAACTTAATAACTTAAAGAAAACCAAACAGTGTTTAAATTTATAGATATGACTAAAGAATTTTATGATCTCATACAAATTAATACATTTCATAGTCTATTGGTACAATAATCTTTCTATATAGTTTGTAGGTAAATAAATATTATAAAATAAAGAAGAAGAAAAAGATCCATGAAATAGTTCTGCTGATAGTTCAAAATTACGAGACAATTATTTTTTACCATACAGATCAGACCAATTTTCTCAGAACTCAACAAACCATGCATGATGTATAACTTATAATACAAGATAGTTTTGATCATCAAGTAATTCTGATATATACACACAACGAACCAAGTTTTTGGAGACCTATTGAATGCCAAAAATGTTGAGAAGTCTCTGCATAATGTTATTGCCCCAATGATTGTCGTTATGATGTGAACATTTCATTGGTTGTGTAACTTGATAATCCTGTTCTTCGCCTACGTGTTGCATATCTTGATGTTTGTTCTCACAGGAATCTTGATTTTCATGTATGGATGATATCTCGGGTCTTGGATTCAAATTTGAGGTATTTGCATCATCTTTTAAATCTAATTGAGACTGAGATGAGATTGATTGAATGGATTTATTCAGTATACAACAATAGATGTAAGAATATGACTGTTTCAAGAATGACAGGATTCTTTTCCGGACCTGCGATTTGCAAATCAAAACTAATATTTACTTACATTGCTTTAAGATACACATTATTACAGCATTGCTCTTCACTTACGAATCGTTGACACAAAAATATACATGGTAAGACATCAAGTGCATTTACTGTAACCAAACTCTATTATCTGTAATCCTGATTTAAGGACAGTAATGTCCGCTTACGTTAGTCGTTCTGAAATTGACAAAAGATATGTACTAAATAGGTTTCATGAATGTTCATTGCTTTATATAGAGAGCGAGAAAGCGACATGCTTCTGGTGTTGGCTATTCAAGCATCCTATGTTTTGGTGAGCTTTGAGATTGCAGATCTCCCAAAATGCACTTTCATTCCTACCTCTGATCAAAACCAATCAGAGATACTAATCTTACTGTAATCTGATGATTCTACAAGTAAATTTCAAGGTTTACTTCTCTACGTACTTAGGATTTGAACAAGAACTATCAAACAAATTGCTTAAAGGAAGAAAACTTGAATGATATTATTGATATCAAGAAACAAAATCAAAACAATGAAAAACTGTAAGAAATCTAAAAACATGATCTATTTTCTTATTTAAATCTTATGAAACTACCTGTAATATAACTAAAAAGAAACAAATTTAAGCATTTACCTCGGGCATTTTGAGATCTAGAGCAATATCAGTTCCTGTTGACACCAAAGCAGCTCCATTAACAGATTCTGGTTCAACAACTGGAACTTCACTGACTGACCCTTCTTGATATTGACTCAAACCAGGTACTAGAACAGGTACCCCTTCATCAGATTCCAACGCTTCCTTCATATTTGTTTCATACCCTTTTGGCTCTTCGGTGCCATTAATGCAGACCAATGGTTCTGCTGGCATCTCTTCATTGGCTGCACTCGCTTCGATTTCTTGATTCTGTGTGGGTTCTGTTTCAATGGTTGTACGCAAATCAGGGTCTTCCCAATCTTCGCATAAAGTAATAATCTTGTCTGTTTTAAAGCATTCAAGAACCCGATCAGGACCAGGCTGCCACTCGAATATCCCATCACTTTCTTGCATTATGAACTTAAATTTGATGCATTTTTCTATGGGTATGTCCTAATCAAACAGAACCAGAAGTTAGTTTTTTAGGATTAGTGTCTTGATAAAGTTGCAGATACAGTGATGACAAACTGAAAATGAATTGAACTTACAAGATCTACAGTCCATAAATGACCATCTGACCAAGTCAATGGAATAGTATTGTTGGGATCCCACAAACCCAAAACAGGATCATCTCCTGTTATTAAAAAGTTCTGTCCAAACGAGCATTCTCTCTGTAACTGGAATTTTACTCGAACTGTTTGTGCTTCTGCTTCAACTGGAACATGCTTAGAAATTAGCCATAATGTAATTTCTGAATTCTTGAAACAATTGATAATAAATTACCAAGTTTTTACATACTTGTGTGACCATTTGGCGATTCTTCTATCAGCAATTCATGGTTATCAATCTCTGTCTGCAATTTTATAAGCGTTTATAAATTGATCAACATGATTAAATTTATTAAAATACTACTCTGTATCTATTAGTATGATTTTTCTTAGAATGCAAAACAAAAAAAATATGGCTAAAAAACTTTTTGAACAGCAATCATCAAAATGGAAAAGTACTTTTTCTCCCAACTTTCTTCAAATTTACCACTTTTCTTCAGAAAGCTAACAAATTTAAAACCATTTTACGACCCCAGTATACATTAAATAATCAATTTACAGTTGTAAAGGGAAATAGGGGGACCTGAGTATGAGAGGATGAGAGATTAACAGGACGAACACCGCTACGTGTTGAGCGTACCACAATAGAGAGCTTGAAATCAACATCTTTGTTGTTGTTGTTATAACAAGAATGATGAAGGGGTGATTTGGTAAACAGGTCATCTTTTAAAGACTGAAACTTGATGTTGTTATCTCTGCAAGAAACCAGTTTCAGAGATGAAGCAGAACCCATGAGAGCTTCCATTACTCCACTTGTGACTTGGGTTTGTCCGTACCTTTCAAGTTTTAGAGATAATAATTTAAAGTTTGGAGATAAATGAGTGTGTTTGTGTATACTATAGATTATGATATGATGATAGCGATTTGTGATTGGGGAGAGGGTGTGTTTGTGTTTGTGATTGTAGGGACGGATCAAGTACCAGATGGGTGGCTCCTAATCACCATAAAGAGTTGGAATCTCAAAGCCAAAGAAGTAGGAGCTTTTGTAGCTTGAGTCCAGACTTATTTTTGGCAAGCTTATACGGTCCCTTCCCTTACATGTGCTCTGCTTTCGGAAATTGTGATTTTACTTCCTTGCTTCAACTTTAAATATATTCTTAGCTTCATCATTAAATATATCATTAATGGACTTTGTTACATTTACCAATTCTTAGATAGCTTTTAGTGTAAAATGTATGTATTGAGACTTGAGGTATAAATACCCAAGGTCCTCTTCAATGTAAGAACTTTACTTATTTGTAACTTGTATGGACAATTTCACAATCATTACATGTAGTTACATTCAATCTTCGTTACTTGATTATAATCGATCAACATGTGGTATCAGAGCTTGTGTTATCATGTATTGAAGATTTATCATCAATTGATTGAACAATGAGAGCATAATTATGAGATTTTTGAGCGTGTGGGTATTCGGTTTTTAGCGCTAAAGACTTTTATCAAATTCAAAGGATTTAGGATGAATTAGACAAATTCCACAGGTGAATATGTTCTAGAAGTGATATACGGAGTAGTATGAATAAGAATTATGATCCATGTTGAACTTCATCGTTTCGATCGATTTTAAAATTTAAGGTTGAATTAGACAATTGTGATGTAGCTCTTCTATAGACATCCATAATTCTATGGACTTTACCAAGTCCATATTAATACATCATTTTGTATGAACTCTTATACCATTCGTAACACGTCGATGTGGCGGGCGTTCATAGGCTCCAGAATGCCAGAACGCCCCTAACGCGGCGTTCTGGGCGGGCGTTCTCGGGGCGTCGTGTCGTGGAGAACGAGATCAAAACGGGCGTTTTGGTGGGCCCCACATCCGAATTTTTTTTTTCTTTTCTCTTTTCTTCTTGTGTTTAATTCAAAAGTTAAAAAAAAAAAATTTAAAACCAACGGTAACATGATTAAAAAAAATGAAATTTTAAAAAAATCCGTTGGATTCCAACGGTAAATTTTTTTTTTAATCCATATTCTATCTATATATATACACACACCAAACACTCTCATTCTTATACTATCATCTCAACCAACACATATCAAACACTCTCATTTACCATCACAATTTTACACCCATTTTCAATTTTACACTTCAAACAAAAAAACTCAAAAAATGGATTCGATAAATTTGATTTTCGAATCTTCTTCGGAAGATGAACTTGCTGTTAAACTTCTGCAACAATACAAGGCTCAACAAAATATCGACGTCGGTCAAAGTTCAAGACCACCACGCAGTCGAGGCTACATTCCTAGAGATCGTGAAGGTGCCCAACAACGTATTGTATTTTAATTATTGTATTGTATTTCATTTTAGTTATTGTATTGTATTGTATTTTGATTAAATTGTATTTGTTTTGTTAAAAAAATGAAAATTAAATTTAGTTAGTGGGTGGGTGGGTCCTAGAGGGGGAAAAAGGAACGTTCTGGTGTTATGGGTTAGACCACTCGCAGTCATAACACCAGAATGCCCTTTTTTCCCCTGCCACGTCAGCACAAAACCGCAACACCATTTTAACCCATGCAATCATAACACCAGAACGCCCCTTTTTCCCCCTCTTGGCCCCACTTATTTCCACCTCATTTCTATTTATTTAACACTACAAATACAATTAAATTAAAAACAATACATTTCAATAATTAAAAATAATACATTTCACTAATAATAAAAATAAAAACATTACATTCCTAAAAATAAAAACGTTACAATCCTAAAAATAAAAACGTTACAATCCTAAAAATAAAAATACAATAATTTAAAGTACGCGGTTATTGTCCTAAAAATAGAAAATTACAACCAATTAATAACTAAACTACGTGTCGTTCTCCGAATCTTCATCTTCGGCCTCGTAGAACTCCCGAAACTCTTGGCGAAACTTTTTCTTCATCCTCTGAACTGCTGCGCGGTCATGTGGATCCTGGATATCTGAGGTGTTGATTTGGAGAAATTGCACACCCTGCATAGCAGTTCGAAGTCGTTCCTGGCGGGTGATCGTCTCAATTGACTGTCTTTTGGCGAGTAACATGTCGGCCTTATACTTGGCCATACTCTCTATCGCCTCCTCCACCCTGTCGCTTCCTGCCGATGCTCGAGATGATGTCGCCGCGTCGGAAGAACCGGAACTTCTAGCCGCTTTTCGGGCCCTGTCCCGACCCATGGGCCTTGAAAGTGGGTCGGGCCCAAATAGCTCATTTTGTTGTGATGGAGTGTGGTTGGCAGAGAGATCAACGGAATCATCAAAAAATCTTCTTCTTCGTCGCGTAATCCGGTTCCACCAACCGACGGTGGTGCTTTCCATTTTGGGTGATTTTACACCACGTTCCAAGCCTCTTGCGTGTTCCAGTGTTTTCTAGTACGTGTCGTAGTATTCAGAAACGGACAGGTAGTACACCATTTTGTCGTCTCGCCCGCTTCCCCAAGCCTTGTATTGCGATTCGTAAATCGCGTTGATGTCTTTGCAATTATTATTAACCGTACGCCACTTGGAGGAAAGTTGGTCGGCGCCGCGTTCCCATCCACGACGGTTGTTGTTAAACTTCTCTTGCACCGTACCCCACAAAGTACCTCTCTTTTGTGAGTTTCCTCGATCCGAGTCTTCCGATGTGTCGCACCAACATGTAGCTAACCATGCTAATTCGCTAGGGTGCCATTGCCGTTTGTTGCACGTTTTCTTTCCACCGTCACCTTTTTTTTGTGGGATCTTTTGCTTGGAGATTGAGCCACTTGTTTTCCGGCTCGTTGGGAGGATTCTTGCTCGGGTTGTTCGGGTTGTTGTTGGGGTTGTTCGGGTTGTTGTTGGGGTTGTTGAGGAGGTTGAAAAAATGGTTGTTATTGTTGTTGGAAGTACGGGTTTTGATATTCGAATGGTGGTTGGTGATAGTATGGATACATTCCGTATTGTGGCATTAGTGGTGGATGGCGGATTGAGGAAGACGAATTCGGGCCGGGTGCGTTTGATGTCCCGAATAACATGAGGTTGGTGTATGATAAGTTATCTGGGTTTGGGTTAAAATTTGAGTTAGGATTTTGGTTTGAATTTGGAGATTGAGACATGATTTTGGGTGAGAATGTCACACCCCCTAATTCGGGTTGCGGAAGCGAATCGGGTCGGGGCGCGACTAATCAATAATCAAGCACATAAGATATATAATGAACGACTCTATATGCGTCGTTTACAAAATACATTGATATAACATAAGAGTTTACAAACTGTTTACATTATATTGAGTTCACATGATTACCCTGAGAGATTCTAGTACATTTCCAATTATACAAAATATAGATATGCAAGGAAATCTCTTGATGTTTAATGATTGCATGCGACTCGAGCTAAAGTATCCTGATGGGCAGTCCAACCTACTGCTGAGTACCTGAGATAACATGCTAAAAGGTCAGCTAAAAAGCTGGTGAGCTCACAGGTGTATATGAGTAAATGAGATTTATGAACCACAAGATTTATATAATGATTTGTAATCAAACAAATAATTAATGTACATGCAGCCATGAGTCCATAGTTTGAGCTTAACTGAGGGGGTCAGGATCCACATTCAAGGACCTGATCGAGGTGCCTCCCTATGAGTGCCTAATCAACACTCATACTGAACAAATGATAATGCGTCCGTTTGACAGGTTAGTGCTTGCTAACTCGGACGGGGATTGTCAATCCCATATGGTACCATACACTAACATTCACGCTAAATCATATTAACAAACTATGTGATGGAGAACTTTAAATTGATTAGATGAAATTAACTCATGTAGCATATAGCGATGTTTTGATACTTGTGTTCACATGTAAAACAAAACGAGCATGTATCTCACCCCTAGGTAAAAGCATTTAAAAATGGGCTATGAGACTCACCTGAGTCGGATGACTTGCAAAACAAGTAGTAATGATAATGCACAAGGTAATGATGTCGTTCCAACGACTGTAACCTGCCGGGTGTCCTAAACGCGTAAGGTTATAGTAATGATTAGATGTCTTAACAGACCATCTATGCTAGTTGCTCATTCAACTAGTAATGTCCAAATGATTAGTTTTGGATTGTTTATATTTTGTAAATATGTACGGCCCGTTGGTGAGTTCGAATAATAATTCCAAAGTATTATTATTATGTTATTGAAATGATATACTTATAAAGTATATTTGGAGTGTTTAAATGTTGTATTGTATAAGTATTAAAGGTTACGCGATGTTTGTACTTATTTTGAAAATGAATTATAAGTGTCGCATATCATGTGAAATTTAGTAATTTTGGTGTCACTCGAGTTAAGTGTCGTAGATATATGTCATTGTCGAAAACGTGGTCAACGGTCTCGGTTTGACCCGCAACTTTTAACCAACTCCTAAAATGGTCAAATAATTTTATAAAACTTGTCGTTATGTTTCGTGGACCTCTCGAAGTGTCGTTTCCATGATTAGACCAAAACAGTCCCTTTTTACTTAGGTTTTCCAGATTTCGACTAAACGAACCTCTCGATTTCTACACTTTTTAAGCCGAATCAAGCTCTACCAAAAATCACACATGTTCACCTATGAATATAGTCCATTTCTGAACTTTATGGTATTTTTATATGTTCGTTTACTGTTTTTAACAAAAATAAACATGAGGACTGGTCGGATCGGGTTCGATAATGAGTTCAGTCCAAAGATCCACGTTTTTCACCATGATCCGTGAGGATCTGGTCCGAGAGCCAAAAATGAAAGTTGTAGCTGGTATCTTAATGAACATTTTTCGTTTAGATGTCGAGAGTTGGTTCTTCCTAGTTTTCAAGTTATGGTCGATTCCGTGAGACGATTTTATGAAGGCAGAATCTGTTTTGGTATATGTATATATGTATAATTCATAAAAACGTATTTTGAGCTATGATTTGGACATGATATTGTTATATGAGCAACATAACATGTTATTAAACATTAAGCAAAGAAATCTAGTGAAAGACATGAGTGTTCTTACAAGATATGAAGATCTAGAGTGAGATTGAGAAAAAAAAGCTCGGTACGGTTCCTCTTCGTTCTCCTTGCTTCTCTTGCGATTTCCACCAAGTAAATATGCTAGATTATGGTGTTTTGATGGTGGAAGAAGATGATGATGATGCTGGTTCATTTGTAGAGAGAGAGGAAGAGAGAAAGTGGTGAAAATAAAAATGAAATGAAATGAATAATGAAGATATTAAGGTTTTTGGTCAAAGTGGAGTGGAACAAGATCCACAAAACATGGAGGGGGTTGGGGGCTAGTCTCAGCAGGTTTGTGGGGCCCAAATGGGATGAGAGTTTGTCTAATTTTGTTCCTTGTGTTTGCGTTCCGTGCGGTGTTCGTTTCCTCGGTCGTTTAAACGTAAATTCGTACGTTAAAGGTAATATGTATGTAAATTAGAGAACGATTTAAATTTCAATGTTTTAACTTAAAGTAATACTTATTATTACTTGAAAACATTTGTTAAAATGTTTAGAATGATGTCGGGAACGATTTACGAGGTCGTTGTGCGTTTTAAATAAATCGCGTGACGTTTTAACTAACGTTTTTGTTATCGTTTTAATATACGATATTTCAAGTAAATGTTTTCTATCAAAATAATATATTTTAAATTTATAAAATATATTTTGACTTTTGTTCAATTGTCGGGCGCGTTTTGTGCGTTTTGGTCGTGTATAACTTACTCGGTACGATACGAAATACTTAGGCCATTCCCAACCCAAAAACCAACTGACTGAAACTGACGGAGCCACGTCAGCGCCACATCAGCTTTTTTAGAAAACTGACAGAAACCGATTGAAACTGACTGACCACTCCCATCCCTACTCCGTCACTTTAATTTTTGGGTCCCGCATTTACCAATTTACCTTACATTTTATACACACAAAATAAAAAGAAAAAAGAAAAAAACAAACCGACGATGTTTGTGTCGGATATCCGAAGTAGCTCGAAGTGACGAGCCAACCGACGAACTGCTACCATCCCCGTCACTTGACTGACGCACGTCGGTTGCAAGTGACGAGCAAACCGACGGAAGGGTTGGGAACCGTCTTATGAAATATTATCGAAATAATATTTAGAATATGTTTATCAATTGATTCACTATTATTTAATAAATTTGGGTTCACCAACATCCGTATTAATGTATCGAAATTCGGCCGATATAATAAAATGCACGATTAAATCTAATCGCGTAAATGCGTATATTTATAAAATACACGTAATGATACATACAATTAGCCTAACATAGAACTAATTACATGTATTACAAAATGATTAGGCGCTAATTCCTAGCCCTAATTGACCAGGTGTCACAGAGAAGTGTAGAAAGAATTTGAGTTTGTAGTGTGTTTTTGGTGTGAAAATAGGTTAGATATATTTATGTATATATAGTGTAAAAAGGAGTTGAGTTTAAAAAATAAATTTTTTTTTTGGTCCCTGCTTTTTCTTCCTGCCGTTGCCCAACGTCTCTTTGTTTTGTTTTTTTTTTTTTCTTTTTTTTTTTAATACCGTTGGAAGTGTAAAAGGAATTAAAAATCGCATGGGGCCCACGACTCTTGCCGTTCTGCTGCCGTTCTCCCATACCACAACGCCCCGCCGAGAACGCCCGTTGCGGGCGTTCTGGGCGTTCTCGAGCTCCACAACCGGCGTTCACGTTACCATTGCAAACGGTCTTAGGAAGGTGAAAGGGGAGTTCTGGTGTTATAGGTTACGTATGGTCTTATATACTGTATCAATTTTATAGTATTGAGTACATATGTTTTAAAGGGAATTTGATTGGTGACGGAGCCGATGTGTTTCTCTCTCTTAAGTCCATATATGTAAATGCACTTCAAGCTCCTTGTATAAACCTATCATTATAGATTTAGAAGAAGTAATGTAACATCTATCAAGTCCATGTGAACTAATGCCACATCTCCTATGGACAAGACTTATGGACATGCATCACATATGATCTAAAAGTATTATGGAAATTCAATCTTGATTCTTATCTACATTTAGACAAAATACAACATTAAAGAAGAAGTTATCATGAAGAACAAAACTGATTTACTCCAATTCACGTGTAATTTTAAAAATTGTACCAAAACTTGTAATTATAAAAAATCCGATGTTGATCACTGTGATCGATTGAACCACGTAGAACCATGTGTCTTAACGTTGTGTAACAAGTTTGTTAATGTGTTACGAAAACTATTGTTCATGTGTATTTGAGTCATTGTGAAATGTTGTGTCTCATGTTCTTAACAAATATATGAAAACATGTTTGGGTTAATTGGTTTAATCTTTAGGATGATTACTAAACGAGCACCACGTCATTTGGAAAACAATTTATATGGTTATTTGGTGTATTTCTTATCCGAAATGATTAAATAATAAATAATAAATACACAAAATTGAAATAATAGCTAAAATATATATCTCATCATTTATGGTAAGCATAAAATCTCCTTTAAATTTTGTTTCAAAAAATAAGAAAACAGGAAAATACTCAATGTCTCGTTACAAGAAAACAGGAAAACAGGAAATAAGAAAACAAGTATAGATATATTTTATATATTAAATAAATAGTTTTTATGTAGGGGGTATATAGGTATAATCGGGATAGATGACGCAAAGTGTATCTAGTTATATAGATATCACAGTTAGATATGTAGGTATATAGAGATATAAAATAAATAAATAGCTTAGGTAGGGGTAGATAGATAGAATCGTTATAGATGACGTTTTTATTACTATTATTAGTATTAGTATTAGTAGTTATTATTATTATTATTATTATTATTATTATTATTATTATTATTATTATTATTATTATTATTATTATTATTATTATCTGTTGTTGCTGTTGTCTCTTGTGCTAGTTGCAGTCACTGTTTGCAGTTGATGGATGCTGGTGCGACTGCAGATGTCGATTCTGATGATGTTGATGCTGATGCTATTGCTTTTGCTGATGCTGGTGTTGGTAGCTATTGACTATAGTTGTTATTAATATTAGTTTATTCTGTATTACTTCATCTTACATTTTATTTGTACGTATTCGAGTCTACCGGAGGTCTTTCAGGAAGCAGTCTCTCTACCTTTCGGTAGGGGTAAGGCTGTCTACATCTTACCTCCCCCATACCCCGCCCTAGGCGAGATTGGGTAGTGTTGTTGTTGTTGTTGTTGTGACTCTTTCTCTCTCCTATATTATCAAAATACTCATCTGATCGACGAAATTAAAATCGGTGGTACAAGATATTTCGATGGTGTTAACTTTTTACTTTTTGTTTGAAGAAAGGTCCAACCAAATGGTGACAGCTCAACACAAAAAGTAACCATCGACATTGACCAGTGATTTATTTATATATTCGTGGACCCCATTCGATGGTTTGATGATTGGGATGTTACCACCTCACCATAGAAACATATTTCCAATGCACTTACCAACAACAGTCAAATCGGTTTCGATGGTTCTCGAAACATTTTGCCGGCGACATAAAAAATCCAATTTGTCCATCATACTTCCACACTTTTCACCTCCTTATCACCTACCAAATATTATCATCTTCTCCAACTCTTCATTTTCCATTTTAGGTTAGTTTTACTAGTGTCTAGGTTATCATAGTTGATATTGTATGGCACGCATATAGCACGTCTTTGAGAACTTAAAGGCGTATACTCATAAATATCATTAATTATCTGCCAAACACCTCCGCTACAAATAATTATGTTAGCATGCTTATTTTGAAAATTTATGTTTGTTTGTGGAGATCTATTGTTTGTGTTTTGGATTTAGTGAGGGTGAAGGAAGAACTTGTACTTGGTTGGATATGTATCTTTGCACAAAAATGGTAAACAATAGTAAAATACAGAGTGAGATTAAAAGAAAAAGAAGATCTCGAGAAAGAAAAAAGAAAAAGAGAAACAAAGACAAAGGTTGGTGAAATGAATTAGGGTTTTTCTTGTGACGTGACATTATCGATGAAAAAAGAAGCACCATCGAAATATTTAAATATTTCGATGGATGACTTAGATATTAGTACCAGTGACTTTTTATTGCACTATAGAATAATCTTTCGATGGTTGTCACTTGTCATCATTTTGTTGGACTTTTATCTAAACAAAAAGTAAAAAGTCTACACCATCAAAATATTTTGCACCATCGAATTTTATTTCACTGGTCAGATGAGTGTTTTGATAATATAGGAGAAAGAAATAGTGTTTTGATAATATAAGAGAAAGAAATAGTGTTTTGATAAGTGTGAGAGTGAAAAAGAGTATTTTAGTAATTTTTTCCTGTCCATATTATTATTTTAATTTATTTTAATTAAGTGTTCATTGTTATGTTACAATTAATCAAAAATGACTTTAATATATAGTTATAATATTTGATTGGTAAAAATTCTAATCAGCATAGCTAGGCCTGTAAACGAACCGAACGAACACGAACGAAGTCTGTTCGTGTTCGTTCATTAAGGTTTTGACGAACAAGCGAACGAACACGAACGGATAGGCGAACGGATTTTGTTGTTCATGTTCGTTCATTAAGAAAATTTGTTTGTTCACGAACACAAACGAACGTACACGAACAAACACATAATTTAATGCATTTCTTCATTAATACCTTAAACGAACCTCAACAAACATAACCGAACACATATATATATATATATATATATATATATACACACACACACACACACACACATCTACACATATATATATATATTATATAACTTGAAACTTTGCGATGCATATTTAACATTACAAAACGATCACAATATGAAGATAAATTCATTTACTTGGTCCGATCGTTGGAAAGAGCAGCACATCTGGAACTAGTGGAGGGAGAGTGTGGATGTGTTTTTGGAGTGGAGGGAAATGTGATATGAAAATATAAGGTAAAAATATCTAGATGTTTAATATTATCAAATGAAAATATCAAAATGTTAATAATATTCTATTTGATATTTAGCTTTATCAAAATAACATATACAAATATGTATTAATATAATTAAACTATTAGTTAATAAACGAACATTTAACTGAACGTTCACGAACATGTTATCGAACGTTCACGAACGTAACTGAACGAACGAGACCTGTGTTCATGTTCGTTCATATAATTAAACGAACGTAAAAATTTGTTCATGTTCGTTCATATAACGAAACGAACGAACATAAACGAACTTCCCGCCGAACGGTTCGCGAATAGTTCGCCGAACGTTCAGTTTGCTTACAGACATAAGCATATCACTTTTCTTGAAATTGTAAGTTTACATTTTATGTCCGACGGAGTACCATAGGTAAGACACAAGAAGAAAACTTTGGTGCACACCAATAATTGGTAGTTCCAAATTTCTGAGGTTCCAATTCGACCATCATCTCACCACCATAATCCACAATCACTACTACGGAGTACTATTTTATGCTACTGTTGATCATTTTATTTCCGATTAACCCAAACCCCTTTCAATCTTTATATCAAGAAAGTCAACGTAGAAACCCTACCAACAAAAAAGGTTCGGAACTTTGGGGGTTTTGCTGTTTTTAAACGATTTCTGATCTGGGTTTCTGATCTAGTTTCATAAAGATGGTGACTTTCAGGAGCATGGACGAATTCTGGCTGTTTTACATGAACCAACACTCAAAACCAGCAACAAGAAGGTGGCATTTTGCAGGGACACTTTCAAGTATCTTGTGTTTGATTTATGCAGTTCTGTTCAATTGGTGGTTCTTGTTCTTTGTGCCTTTGCTTGGGTATGGTATGGCTTGGTATAGTCATTTTTATGTGGAAGGAAACATACCTGCAACTTTTGGTCATCCAATTTGGTCCTTTTTGTGTGATTACAAGATGTTTGGTTTGATGATTACTGGTCAGATGGATAGAGAGATCAAAAGGTTAGGTAAAAGACCTGTCCTCTATTGATTTCTTAATTTGGAATTTGTTTTCCTAATCATATCATATCATCATATATACATGTAATAATAACATGTTTGGATTGATCTTATATTTGGATATAGTTTGCTTTTTGTTGTGTATTTTGTGTATATACATATAAAAGAATCTAGTGTTTTTAACTATATAATAATTGGAGTAATTGTTCACTATAGTGGATGAGGTTTACTCTGCAATTGTATTTCTTGATTGTGGGAGATCATGTGTTTTTGAATATATCTCAGTAAATAATGTCTCACAATATGATCCTTTTTAGCTCAGAACAAGTATAGTGTTTCATATAACTGAAGTTAGCAAATTGAAACAAAGTGAACTCTTTTATACGAATAATTACATATCTGTAAGTTTCATAATTCGTAAGTAGTGTTATGTTTTGAACTCACAACGATATAATTCACTTGCTTCTGTCGATGCGAATCACGCTAAATTCCATCTATCGTGTGCAAAGTAAGGGTCTTCAAGTTAAAGTAGCAACTTTATGATCATCCTATATAGTAAGCATTTAAGCACACTAGAGCACCAATTGAGCAGTCAAACAAACTTGTACAATATGATTTATCAGTCTAAATATGAGTGTATGACTCCCCTTCTCATCAGTAACAGAACAATGACGAGACTACATAATTCTTTTTACTCTTTCATGTGTTTACCTGATCAAGAGACATCGTTCCTCATTGATGAAAGATTGTGATAGAAGTTCATTTAAGTGGTCAACATATTGGCAACATATTTTACATGATATACAACTATCACAGTATCAACAATACAAAATGAGGATATTTGAGATCCCGAGTTTCAATTGCTCATTTTCGTATCTGCGAGGATCAATTCAACGAGCGTAATCCAACTAAAGAAAATATAATGTAGCTACTCGTTCTTTTCATATTGAGAAAGCTGGATCTGTAATCATTGATATGCTCACACATCCATGATCACATTAGAATCGATTTGTTTTTTGCTAAACTGTGTTTTGCATATGTCGATATACCACATGCTTCTCCAATCATAAACTTGCCTAAGGTTTACAGATGGGTCAATATCTGGTTTACATAAGGGTTTGTGACTTCAAATTGTAGTCATAATTAAAATAACACTACGTACTACAACGGGGAGCAATCACACAAGTTAACCCTTTGCGGTTCCATCTATGATGGATCATACAACCATCAAACTTCTACAAATTATTTAAGGAAAATTTAAAGATGGTTTGTAGAAAAACAATCTGTTGATGATTGTAGAAGTTTGATGGTTGTATTTAACTGGGTGATTTTAAATAATCAACCCAATCAGCTCATTTTGATGGTTGACAAATAATTCACCGACTTAAATATGACCACCTCTGATAGGGATAATAACATGGTTATTTCACTATACTCGTCTTCTTTTAACTATACTACTACTTTTTTTTAGAACAAATTGTATCTACTTTTTATAGAACAGCGGACCTGTAACCGAAATGTTACACTAAACGCCTCAATTGAGACTTGAACCCATAGCCTCGTGGTTGAATGGTTCATCTCATAGCACAACCACAAAGCCCTTTGATTACCAAAGTATTTACCGACCAAAGGTGATAAAAGATATGGATTCTTGTTAAATGGGCAAGTTAGATTTTTTAGCTAGTTATATGTTGAATGGATAGATAATTATTATCTAAAAGGTATGGTTGATCCATACAGCTTCTAACCGTTTCAAATGGTACATTTATATCACTGTAATCATTTAGTGTCCAGGTCATATTTAACTCGGTGAATTATTTTACCACCTCTAGTTTTTGAAAAGAACCGCACGTGCACCTTTTTAGTGCCATGGCATATATTATTGTAATCTGTCACAACCATCAGCTTAGCATTTTGGAAACGACACATAACTTTCAAGTTTCAACTGAGAATTTTAGGGGAGAAAATGCTCCTAGCAAGAAAAATCACAAAATTTCCCCATAAAACATCCTAAACCATAGATCCTATTTGATAGTTCCAACTTGATAATCTGATACAAAATCTTTAATGACTTTAACAATGGTTTTCATCATCGGGAATTTATTCAAAAACTGGGTAGCCATGGGTCTTCTCTAACCGATAAATATGTTTTCTTGCATTATATTCAAGGCGACTCTATGCTTTTCACGAACTTCTTAGCCTGTCCAACAAGTGAGAGTGTAACAAAATCAGTTCGTGATACATTTAGAGTCTGCATAAAAAAAAATTGTTCCTTGGATAACAATAAAAAGGTTTCAATAGTTCTCCATTAATAATAGCTAAGGCATTATGCATTCATGCCTCCATATTCTTTTTATTAGTATTAGCAATAAAACATGACAATAAGAGGTAATTGGAAATGTGCTCTTTATAAGTGATATGTGATTTTTAGTAGTCATATCATCAGCTATAATAGAACTTGCAGCAGGATATAGTTTTTGATGTGTTTCTGCTGCTTGCAGTTATATTCACCTATGATGGTGATGACTGTTTAGCAAACTTTTTATTATCTAAAGAGGTAATTGGAAAATAAAAGTAAAAAAACTTACATAAGATATTTAGATCTACCTTTTGATAGTATCATACTGATTGTCAAAATAATGAAGATAATTATAAGGAGATGATAATAAATACCTGTTCAAGAGTTAGAAACATAATCACATTCCAAGAACCCAACCGTCCAAAGTTTGGGATAAAGCCTTTGTAGAATGCCAGAGGCCCCTGTTAACATGAAATATTACACAAGTATAAGGATTGTTCGTGGTCATCAAAATAAATAAGAGATATATTTACTTGGACCTAAAAAGACTACTACATTCAGTAGAATTGGCTTGTTCTGATAAAGTTCAATTGTATGAATTCCAACCTCACACACTCGAGGTGTCTTGCATACCGTAGCCATAGATTCTATGAACAGGTGGCGTAATTTGCAGGTTAATCATTAATTTTCTTTTAGGTGTGAAGAAGTTAACTAACTTATAGTATTATACTAAAATTTTATATGGAGTAATATCCTCTATTATATATACAAATTGGGGATAGCTTACGTCATTCTTCAAAGTCTTCACAAAACAATCAATTGTGCTTGTGTAAGTTGAATCTCCCATCATTCTTGATTTGACCTACAAAAATGAACACCAAAATTTCTTATCAATGAACCTAAGTCAAGAAAAGGTTCAACCCAGAAGAGTTTTAGATCCTGTTTCACTTGAAATAACAAAAAGTGGCAGCTGGTCTATTGACAGAAGTATCTAGATAGCCTTTTATTGTATGTGAAACAAATAACTACAATTCCAAAATAAATTAATAAATCAAATGAGATCACGTGAAAAACTGATAGCCTTCTCCACTTCCATAATTGATCTAAATTTACTGATAGCCTATGAACAAATATGTTTCAGGTCGACCCAAACTGACATGTTACCGAACACGCCTAAATGAGACATTTTGTCACCTCTACCACAAATCATATAAAGTGGCGAGAGAACTATCGGATTAGTGTTATAAGATAATGACTATGTACAAAACGGATACGTAATAGTGGTTAGTATATTAAGTACCACATCAACAGGGGACCCAATGCAAACTGCAAAAAATCCAGCTCCTAAACCAGATAGTAGATGGGTGAGAACATTGTCAGTAAACCCAGGGAGCTTCAGAATTGTCTGCATTGTAATATTGAGTGTCAAAATATTAGAGATTCCACAAAACACCAGCATAAATGAATTTTAGTTATTACCTGCTTCACTTGATCATAACTGGCTAACTCAGCAGCATTTATTATAGCATTACGCGCAACATTAGGCCCAATACCGGTCCATAGAGCCTTAACACCTTCCTGAAATACAAATAACATGTTTAGAAATATAGCCTGCAAAATGGATGGGTCAGGCATATTGGACAACCAGTTGCTGCATTGCAAAAATTTAACAGATTAAAGCGATTTAAGAGGTTGTAAACCCTTGTGTACGCTTTGTGAAGCCTTTTAACTGTTTAGCGTGTTTGCCTCTTTACCTAAATTCCAGATTTTATCCTTTAGATGCGATACCAATAAAAATAAAACCGAATTGATTTATTTTAGCATTAATGAGCCGAAATTGTCCCCTTTGTTTAGAAAAACTGCATACATAAACCATAAAAAAATATCTACCTGTCTCACTATAGTCGAATACGCATTTAATGCTCCAGAGTAACGCCTTGGCACTCCTGCTGGTAGTTTTCCTTCAGCTTGTAGGCGGACCTTCACGAGATCAGTAGGATTTGCTACTGCAATTGCAAGACCACCTACAGAAAAACAAGCAATTGGTAAGTAATCCTTAATAAACGGTTGATCATTAATACGTTATTGAAGAAACTTGGTCTAAAAGATATTATCTTTTAGAAACTCATCACATAATCTCACCAGTTGTAAGCCCTGCAAGTATTTTAGTAGTCAAAGGAACGTCTCCAACAAAGTTATCACCCACATACAAGTTCTTAATCTGTTAGGCACATAAGAACAGGATTAAAACTAGAATCTCATTAAAAAAGGATTGAGCGAGTTACAAGTCGCTCAAGGAATACATTCTCTTTATACAATTCAAAAAATGTAAAACTCACCCAAGTCATTTTACAAGCCCTAATATTTTACACGTTCAAACCCGCCCAACCCGCCCATTTTGCCACCAATAAAACAAACCTACCGGTTCATACAGCCCAATTCTTAATCCTCCATACAAGCATTGACGATGTAACCCTGGTACAATGCCTTTCCACAAAGAAGCAAGACCTTCTTCCTTTGCAATCGTTGCCACCGTACCAAGCATTCCCCGATATTTGGGTAACGCCATTCCATCTCCTGCAATTCCTTTCTTTTGCAGCTGAAGCCTAACTTTTGCAGTGTCCAACGGAATTGTGCAAATCTGTATGTCATATATCCAAATCAATTCTACAAAAAGTTCACCATGCAAGAACCTTCATACACAAACATATATCAAATAGATTCAATGCAAGTCTAATCGACATCCGATCAGAAACAATAAACAAAACAAGAAAAGATACAAGAATAAACACAAAACTCAAAATTAACTTTAAACGAGGCAGGGTTTAAACAGAACTTACAAAATCAATGATAAAGTAGCAAACTTTAATCAATTAGATGTAGTAAAATTAAAATCAAGAACCATAAAAGCAGAAAATCAAGCACAATATAAGAGATCAGAGATGAAAAAACAAAAATGGTCAAAACTAGTCTATAAAAATGTTGAAATTAAAAAACCAAAAAAAAAAAAAAAAAATACCTCAGCGAAACAAGCAGCAAAGGCACTACTAGCAAAAGTACCGGCGAACGAGATGTCCGATTTTGATCCACCGCCTACCATTCTTACAATTTAAATTTCAGCTTTTTCGTTCTTCTTGTTGTTGTTGAAGGAATAAAATAGGGTTTTTCAAAAGGTGGCCAGGTGAGGTGCTATCCAATACTTACAAATAAGCATATATATATTCTTGATAATCTACAAAACAGGAAGATAATTAAATTTAATTAAATTAAATTATTATTTACATTGGAAATTATGAGGAGCAACGACACCGTGAGTCTCGTGTTTAGGACAGCCTCCGAAATTGGCGATCATATTATTTGGGTTCTAAAACAAGTTACTCACTATACCCTTATACTTTGTAACAATTGATAAAAACAACCCTACTGTCCCAATAAATTTATACGAATGTTTAAAAATATAAACATAATAAAAACTTGTCATTAAAAGGGTCCGGCTGCCGCAAACCTGTTGTCCGTCTGTCGTCTCCGACTTGCGAAATCCATCGTCATACTCCGGTGAGTCTCCGTCAGTTTACACTTTATACTTTCTTTACGATCTTTATATTTTAAAATTTTCTCGTGTGCATATCTCACAATTAGGTTATGTTTATAAAAATTTGCAATCTCAGTTTTTATTGAATTAGGGCTAGGGTTTAGTGTACAGTGTACATACTATTGCCTCTTTCTGATGAGGAATTTTCATTATTTCTATTTTATAGAGCGAATGTATAATAATCGTATTCTCACCTAATTACATACTGTTGCCACATTTGAAATCTGTTACTGTTATTTTTGTGCATTATATGCTCTCATACTTGTTCATGTACTTTAATTTATGCTAGTATTGCTAGTGTAATTACTAATCTTAAGTGGAGTTTCGTGTGCGTAATGTTTACAGAACCAAAAGTTGTTGTTGATGATCAATACTGTTATTTTTGTGCATTACATGCTCTCATACATGTTCATCATGTACTTTAATTTATGCTAGTATTGCTAGTGTAATCACTAATCTTAAGTGGAGTTCGTGTGAATGTTTACACTTACAGAACCAAAAGTTGTTGTTGATGATCAATAGAAAGTAGAAACAATATCATTATGTATTACTGTATTAATTTGATACATGTTCTCAGTAGTGTTTGCTTAGATTTAATACAACGTACCGCTGTTGGCATATGCCAGTACTTGTTCTTCTATGAATTTTTCTAATAATGATGAAGTCGGTTATCTAGTGTTTGGATCTGCATTTGGAAACTGATTATTTGAATACTGTAGCTAGAAGTTTCAATTTTCAGTTTTTATCGTTTGGACAATAAAAAAACTTCTTTTCATTATTTGATATGAGTTTCATATAATTATCATAAAAATACTACTGGTTGTGACAGTTTTCCTCTAATTTTACAAGACGACTAACCGTTTCCACACAAAAATTTCCTTTTTGACAATTTTTTAGATTGTTTTAACGCTTAAGCATCTAATTATCTTATCGTTAAACTTGAAACAGTAGAAGCACATTCAGCACTACTATTTACAACCCATTCTACAATAGGTGATTAGCAGATTCTGTTTATTTAATATCAGTTAATAACTTCCTAAACGCACCTATAACCACCCCTCTACTAATATTTGTAATGCAAGTGCCATGAATGTACTAATATAATCCATTTCAGTCAGAATTGCTCATTTTGTATTTTCATATCTTAATCTATTAACTGCAGTGGCAACGTAGTTTACCATCTCTTCTGTTAGTCAGGAAATAGTGACGCCAAAGGTGAAGGCACATAAAGATGCTTCAGATTCGGCTTAGCAACAAAGCTACAGCGTCAGAAAGCGGTGGAGGAGCAAAGCTGCCATCAGGGGAGACTGTAACAGTTGCATGCCCTGATCATCTTGTTCTTGCTGAGCTTCCTGTGGCTAAGAGCCTTGGTTCTGCTAGTGGCATTACTCTTGTGAAGACTGTTGGTCGTAGGTCCCGCCGCCCACTCGGTGAACGCGTCCATTTCTGCGTTCAATGTGATTTTCCCATAGCTATTTATGGACGTTTGGTATGTGGCCACTTTCTTTTTTCTCCTTCTTGATGCAAAGTAATATCCATTTGTATATATCTACTCTAGTTAGGGATTGTTGCTCCTTGTTTTTGTCTTGGCTGTTAGATTGTGATATAAGTGCTGTTCAAGTTTGACTTGTTTATCAACCTGCGCCTCTACTTTGTTCTAGCACTTAATGTCAAATCTATATGATAATGTCTAACGGGTAAAATGGGTAATATCAAAAGGTTTAGCTAAAACTGAAACAGGTCAAATGGATCAAACAAGTAGAATTTCGAAAGTCACCCGAACTGTTTTTTGATGCATAAAACCTGCTAATTGGACGGTATCGGGTTAACCAACCTAAGCATTTTAACCTGTACCAAAAAGTTACCTACTTTGCCTTATTACCTGATCTACCCTTAGGGAATCTCATATGATTAAATCCATGATTTATATGTTGTACACGTGAGTCATGCAACTATATCATATGATAAAATCCATGTTTAAAGTTATTATGCTTTATAAGCAGCATTTGTTTGATTTTCATCAACACCTTTCTGGTTGTTGTAGATTCCTTGTGGGCATGCCTTTTGTCTGGATTGCGCTAGGAGTGACTCTATATGCTACTTGTAAGAATATATTTAATTGTGATTATCATTTTTTTTGTTAAAGATGACTAGTAATGAGCACTTTTATGTGTTTGCCTCTGTATGTAACACAGGTGTGATGATCGTATTCAGAAAATTCAGACAATTAAAATGATGGAAGGCATCTTCATATGCGCAGCTCCACATTGTTTAAAGTCGTTCCTTAAGAAAACCGACTTTGAGGCCCATGTACATAACGTCCATGCGGATCTTGTTGACTCAAATCCTCAAAAAGATGCAAACGAGTCTGAAGCTGCAAGCACTAAGAAACCAACAACTTCTGATACAACAGTTCAAGCCCCAACACCAAGACCAGCCCAAGATGGTGAAGACCGCACTCCGCGGCCCCAACCCCAACCCCCTGTTAGACCACTCATACAGCCGAACCTGAACCAACCCCATGTTTTTGATGGGCCAAGCCCGATGCATATACAGCAACAGAATTTTGAGTACCCTATGAATGCCCTCCAGCCTTCCAATTTTGTGGTGCCGATCAACCCAAATGTAATGGGCCCTGCTTCATTTGGTCAACCACTTTATGCTGGTCAACAGGCTTCAGAAGCGGGTGTGGAACAAGGGTCGTTGTTGGGTTATCCTCAACCTTGGAATGTTGGACCAAATGGTGCACCTTTTGACCCTTCTATGATGATGAACCAAGGTGGTTTCTTTCAAGGTGTTCCACCATCCAATATTCCACCAGGTGGAAATGCTAATCCGTCACTCCCACCGCCACCACCACCTCTACCTCCGCCATTTGCTCAAATTCCAGGCAATTTCTTTGGTGGTGGTGATCCAAGTCAGCATGGACAGGGGTACGGGTGGCAACAAGACAAGCGTGACAGTTTCGGAAATGGTCAAGATTAACATAGCTAGAACTCTTTTGAGTTGATATCATGTTTACTACCTTTTGAGACCGTGTACAATTTTATATTTTTAATATAGTATAAAAGTTCTCTTCCTGGCTTTTGCATCTCGTTTAAGTATGTACTCTTTGTGGTCAAGTTTTATTCTCCTATATCGTCAAGTTATACATTCATTTTTCAAGATTATGCAGGCATGATAAACGTGTAAAGTATATATCGACAATGGTTTCTGAGCTGTTGGTGAACATGATATGGTATTTTGTTATAACTTTTCTGTGTACCTCTGTTTCAAGGGCCTTCCAAATGTGACATTTGTGGGGAAAACGATGAATTAAGCTACCTTTGTTAAAGCTTTGTTCAAATGAAATCAGGACATAGCCCATTTGAGAGTGAGTTGTGAAAATGTAAGATTATCTTTGTCCTTGAGTCACGTTGTAAATACATAATCTTTGGTGATGCTGCAGCTGATCTTTGTTGGTCAGACAAAAAATTGAAGTTTTGGACTGTCGATGTGCTATACTATTTTTTTTCTATATTCCTTTCTTCTTCCATTATCTTTTCCACACACATGAAGTACTGAACCAAATATGTATTCTAACAGTTAATATTGTCTTATAATCACTCAACGGCTAATATGGTAGCAATGAAGAAGGTTAGCCAATAACCAATTGCTAGCTAATAAATATCAAAAACATCACATCTGCTTTATTATCCAATGCATCACCGATTAGCTCACGCCAATGTCCTAATATATACTTATTCAAGATGCATATGTATCAATCTCATGGCTTAGAAGCAATCTTTTTGACTGAAACACATATATAGACTATTCTTATTGAACTCGTACACATGTTCAAATAAGCAACTTCTCTTACAGTAGTTGGTTTCTGTATATACTTCCTATGAATACATGTCTATTATCGTACGATTTTGGATTCCAAATGTCTATTATATGCACCTACAAGTCAAATGTATAACATATACACTTTTAGGCTTTTCAAAGACACTTGCTTTGTGTGTCTGCAGCTGGAGAAAAAGTAGTCCAATGAGGCAATGATACAGGTATGAGGTAACTCAGTGAGAGTCAAATCGGCTGGAAAAAAAAGCAAAAAAGATAGGGTTTGTCTGTCAGACAACCATGTAACCATGCCAGGACCCATTAGATGGGCTGACAACGATCCTCTACTGAGCCATGGTCGAGACCATAGGCTATGCTAATCACGCTCTGGTTACATGGTCGTGGTTCATCAACCAGACATGGGTTTCTGTCTTCTTAGGAATCAAGAATACAGAGGTACGAGCCTATAGAACTGATCCTATTAAGTAAGGTCGTGCCTTCCCTTCTCCCTCCTCTGTTTATATAGCGCATCTGTTTTCCATTTGGCAGCGATGTGGGACCAGGAATTGGGTCAAACTAGTCCTACTTTAACCCTTTGGGTTTGTGCCTTTTTATATAATACAGTATTAACCTATCCAAAATAATTGCAATACTATACACGACATGAAATTTAATATAAAGAATTTGAATATTATTTTAATGTCTTTAATGTCCTTAAAGTAATCACAAAAACCAAAATCGTTATTTACTTCAGTTTTTCTTTTGAGAAAGATACTTTCAAAATCATTCACTAGTGTGTCGATTAATCCTCAGTTTTTGCCTTGTTACATTTTTCGAACTGCGATTGTCATTAAGGACTTCGATTAACACCGAAATTCACTCAAATTTGTCCTTTTTGAACTCTAAAAAGCTGTTACAGAACGTTATTCATCTTGGTTAACTTTGTGCCTGTTTCTTTTTTCTTTTGGTTTGAAGTTACCAGAAACAATCTGTTTTGTGAATAACATTGGTCTGTGTGTCTAACGATTTATTAAAGTCCATTTGACCAGACAAGATATGAATTGAAAGGATGTTACTATTTCAATATTTTATTGCAACTTTGCCTTTTATAACATCTTTTTTTTCTCAAATCAAATTTCATAATCATTCATTCCTCAACTTATATTACATAACACATGACCTCCAAAACCTCTATCTCCATACAAAAAGACCATTACATATAGAAGAACACCAAAATAAGCTAAAGAATTAATCAGCTCAGTTTATTCTTCTCCAGAATCCACTTCCTTACTTTCTTTATACATTCCTCGTCAAACTTTATATACAACTGCTTCAACTTCATATTTACCTTCATTAAACTTGAATCAACATGCTCTTCATATCTCTCATATGCTACCGGAACTGTGAGAGCAACAAAAATACCTGTTTGAATATGGATCTGAGTTAACTCAATACCCGGATGATCCATGCAGACAAGTTGAGGTGGAAAACCGGTAACGGGTCCAAATTTGGTCATTTTCTATTTGGTTGGGTTACGCTGATCCGCATATCACTTTTTGTGCAAATTTGCAATTTTTTTTATGTAAAGTTACAGTGAATGACATGGCTTCTAACCCATGTTACCAAATCTTAAGTATTATAATATATAATCTAGTTTTTGGGACAACACAAAAAAATGTAAGCAATGTTACAAATAAAAAATACAGATTCTACGATCTCGGCCCATTTGATATGTTTAACTGTTAACTTAATTATTTAAATATACCCATTCGACCAGTTATAAAAAACATAACCCTTCCAAACCCATTCACAAGTAAATGGGTTGAAATCTCCACTTCACACTAAAAAGTGTTAGAAAAACTTACTTGTGTAGCATAATGTACGGAAATCGGTTAAACTTCCAATAACAGAGATCAGAACCAAATATGCAGCCACTTTAGAAAACATTTTTGGGTCTTTAGCAAGTGCAATATCACGGGATATGGATAGCACCGTGTTTATTCGGTCACGAATCAGAGCTGCAGCCTCATTGATGGTTTCTTCAGAAATCTGCAAGTGTGGTATTGGCGGTGTGGGTCTGTTGGGTATCATGTTTTCAAAGATCATATGAAATCAAATCCCCACAAAAAAAGCTTGTACTATTAATCCCACTAAATCAAGGTCAAACAGACTAATTTTCAACTCAAGCAATGATATGAATATAGCTATGGATTTCCATACAAAATTTTGTTTGTCCTTTGTAGCATTCATAATGCAGCAATAAAATATCTCTTGAGAGAACGCAAGAATCATATTAACTCAATAGTTTAAATTTGGTCCATTTTACCTGACACAAGTCAAACTGTATGATCTTTCAAGATAGGGGCTGTGACTATATTACCTGTTGAGAATTTGTGCTGATTTCGCCTAAAGGAAAAGAACTATAAGCAAGGACAACAGGCTCCAGAAGCGGGTGTGGAACAAGGGTCGTTGTTGGGTTATCCTCAACCTTGGAAGGTTGGACCAAATGGTGCACCTTTTGACCCTTCTATGATGATGAACCAAGGTGGTTTCTTTCAAGGCGTTCCACCATCCAATATTCCACAAGGTGGAAATGCTAATCCGTCACTCCCACCGCCGCCTCTACCTCCGCCATTTGCTCAAATTCCAGGCAATTTCTTTGGTGGTGGTGACCCAAGTCGGCATGGACAGGGGTATGGATGGCAACAAGACAAGCGTGACAGTTTTGGAAATGGTCAAGATTAACATATCAAGAACTCTTTTGAGCTGATATCATGTTTACTACCTTTTGAGACGGTGTAAAACTTCATATGTTTAATATAATATGAAAGTTCTCTTCCTGGCTATTGCATCTTGTTTAAGTATGTACTCTTTGTGGTCATTTTTCTATTTTTTCTATATCAGCACGTTATATATTTCATTTTTCAAGATTATGCAGGCATGATAAACCTGTAATCTGCAAGTATATATCGACAATGGTTTCTGAGCTGTTGGTGAACAATATGATAGATGGTATTTTGTTATAACTTTTCATGTACCTCTGTTTCAAGGACCTTGCAAATGTGACTTTTGTGGGGAAAACGATGAATTAAGCTACCTTTGTTAAAACTTTGTGGTCTACCAATTGCTAGCTAATAAATATCAAAAACATCACATCTGCTTTATTATCCAATGCATCACCGATTAGCTCACACCAATGTCCTTATATATACTTATTCAAGATGAATGTGTATCAACATCCTGGCTTAGAAGCAATCTTTTTGACTGAATAACAAACAGTGACTATTCTTATTGAACGCGTACACATGTTCAAGTAAGCAACTTCTGTTACAGTATTTGGTTTCTGTCTAGACTTCCTATGAATACATGTCTATTATCATATGATTTGGATTACAAATGTCGATTATATGCACCTACAATTCAAATATATAACATATACACTTTGTCTTTCAAAGACACTTGCTTTGTATGTCTGCAGCTGGAGAATAAAGTAGTCCACTGACACAGGTATTAGGTAAGTCAGTGAAAACGTCAAATCGGCTGAGAAAAAAAGCAAAAAATTTAGGGTTTGTCTGTCAGACAACCATGTAACCATGCCAGGACCCATTAGATGGGCTGGCAACGATCCTCTACTGAGCCATGGTCAAGACCATAGGCTATGTTAATCACGCTCTGGTTACATGGTCGTGGTTCATCAACCAGACATGGGTTTCTGTCTTCTTAGGAATCAAGAATACAGAGGTACGAGCCTATAGAACTGATCCTATTAAGTAAGGTCGTGCCTTCCCTTCTCCCTCCTCTGTTTATATAGCGCATCTGTTTTCCATTTGGCAGCGATGTGGGACCAGGAATTGGGTCAAACTAGTCCTACTTTAACCCTTTGGGTGTTGGCCTTTTTATATAATATTAACCTATCTAAAATAATTGCAATACTTTACACGACATGAAATTTAATATAAAGAATTTGAATATTATTCTAATGTCATGTCCTTAAAGTGAATAAAAAATCACATAAACCAAAATCGTTATTTACTTCAGTTTTTCTTTTGAGAAAGATACTTTCAAAATCATTCACTAGTGTGTCGATTAATTCTCAGTTTTTGCCTTGTTACATTTTTCGAACTTTGATTGTCATTATGGACTTTGAGTAACACTGATATTCACTCAAATTTGTCCTTTTTGAACTCTCAAAAACTGTTATAGAACGTTATTCATCGTGGGTAACTTTATGCCAGTTTTTTTTTTCCTTTCGGTTTGAAGTTACTAAAAACAGTCTGTTTTCAGAATAACAAACAGTCTATTTTGAGTATAACATTGGTCTAACGATTTATTAAAGTCCATTTGACCAGACAAGAAATGAATTGAAAGGACTATTTCAATATTTTATTGCAACTTCGCCTTTTTAAACATTTTTTTTTTCTGAAATCAAATATCATATTCATTCATTCCTCAACTTATATTACTTAACACATGACCTCCAAAACCTCTATCTCCATACAAAAAGACCATTACATATAGAAGAACACCAAAATAAGCTAAAGAATTAATCAGCTCAGTTTATTCTTCTCCAGAATCCACTTCCTTACTTTCTTTATACATTCATCGTCAAACTTTATATACAACTGCTTCAACTTCATATTTACCTTCATTAAACTTGAATCAACACGCTCTTCATATCTCTCATATGCTACTGGAATGGTGAGAATGACAAAAATACCTGTTCAAAATGGGTCAAAGTTTACTCAATACACGGAAGATCTATGCAGACAAGTTGAGTTGGGAAACTTGTTAACGGGTCCAAATTTGATCATTTTCTATGGGTTGGGTTACGCTGATCTGCATATCACTTTTTGTGCAAATTTTAACTTTTTTTATGTATAGTTAGAATGAATGACATAGTTACTAAACCATGTTACCAAATCTTAAGTATTATAAAATATAATCTAGTTTTTGGGAGAAAATAAATAAATAAATAAAGATGTAAGCAATGATACGAATAAAATATACAGATTGGACGATCTCAGCCAATTTGATATCTTTAACTGTTAACTTAATTATTTAAATATACCCATTTGACCAATTATGAGAAAATTGTAATTCTTACAAACCCATTCACAAGTGAATGGATTGAAATCTCCACTTCATACTAAAAAGTGTTAGAAAAACTTACTTGTGTAGCATAATGTACGGAAATCGGTTAAACTTCCAATAATAGAGATCAGAACCAAATATGCAGCCACTTTAGAAAACATTTTTGGGTCTTTAGCAAGTGCAATATCATGGGAAATGGATAGCACCGTGTTTATTCGGTCACGAATCAGAGCTGCAGCCTCATTTATGGTTTCTTCAGAAATCTGCAAGTGTGGTATTGGCGGTGTGGGTCTGTTGGGTATCATGTTTACAAAGATTATATGAAATCAAATACCCACAAAAAAAAGCTTGTACTATTACTCCCACTAAGTCAAGGTCAAACAGACTAATTTTCAACTCAAGCATTGATATGAATATAGCTATGGATTTCCATACAAAATTTTGCTTTTCTTTTGTAGCATTCATAATACAGCAATAAAATATCTCTTGAGACAACGCAAGAATCATATTAACTCAATAGTTTAAATATGGTCCATTTGACCTGACACAAGTCAAACTGTATGATCTTTCAAGATAGGGGCTGCGACTATATTACCTGTTGAGAATTTGTGCTGATTTCGCCCAAAGGAAAAGAACTATAAGCAGGGTTAGGAGGACATTGGAGACGTATGATAACAAAGTGTAATCAGATCTTTCGAACATCAACCAAGAAGCTGAAGTTACTAATAGTATTGCCGCCGTAACATTTTTATGTCTCCATAGAATCACATCTGCAACTGTATGAAATGCATATAAGATTTCCTGGATAGGATTAATATATATTTTGTTGTATATTTACCACTGGGACAAAATATCACATAATCACTTCCTAAACACCCCCTAACAGTTTCTGTCAACTTTGAAATGGAATTTCGTGACCAGACGACAAGTCCAACATTCTTTAGGATCGAGGTGGGAATTAGAAACAACAAAGAGGATCATAATTCATATCTAAAATTATGATCAAAATGAGATCCTACACCCTGACATTACAAAATATAATAATCATAAATAAATAAATAAAATGGATATAGATCAAGTTTGTAGATTTAGAGCAGTTGGGACATCTATGTATTGATGTCAGCTCAATTACTTGCCAAACACATATATGACATACATTTTTCTATATAACACCACCATCAACCTAAATTCATTTATTGATCCAACATTAAAGAGTGAGAAGTCCAATTGTACACTTCTTTTTCCTAGAACCAATATTGAAGATCAAAATGAGATCTTGATCCATCATCCATTAATAATAAACCACATGAAATGAAATCCTATGTTCGATAAGAACTTGAAATGAGTTGGTAAATTTAGAAATATACTTACAAAGTCCACCTCCAAGAATCTGATGAATACTTGAGTGTCTGTTGAGCAACAATTCATCTGATGAATTCATTCAGATTCTGCAAAGCAATCAAAGATCTCAAACTGAATCCTATCACAATTCACAAACAAAAACAAAAAAAGAGAGAAAAATTATCTGTAAAGGAAGTGTATTCACCTTTATGATGATGATGATGATATTGTATTGCAAATAGAATAGTGATGGTTGAAACCTGTGGGGTTCAAGTCTCTTAGTTTACAGCCTAAAAGAAAGATTAAAAAGCAGAAATGGGTTGTTTTGGCTTTTTCTTAAAATTAAAATAAAATAAATAAAAAAGAGATGAAATTTCAAGGAAAAAGACATTCCTGGAATGGAAATTCATCCCTGTACGAAGGCCCAGTCTTTTTATACCCACACCCTTTTTTCAAATATAATCAACATGTTACGGGCTGTTTTCAGACGATACTTTCTGTTTTTGTTTAAATATATATAAGGGTTTTGCTACGAACCGTTAATTTCTTTAAATAACAGAATTTGTATTAAAAATAAAATAAAATATGAATATGAATTCATGATAATAAATATCAATATGAATGCTTTTTTACCAATCACGCTTTTGACTTAAGTAATCCATCATCATCATTCCATTAAGATATCCTATTTCTCCAATACTAAGTTTTGTATCATTTTGACAAAAACAATGTAATCAATGTCAATGCATAATTCCAAGCGATTCATTAATCTTTTGTGGGTCTATATAATTGGATAAAAAGTGCAAAGGTGCATATATGTCGCACTTCTAAAATAACAGTTTAATACTTAGAAGTATACAAATGAAAATGACCAAATTGATGAATCCTGAGTTTTCACGGGGTTCATTCACACTGAAAACAGCAATCTGAAACTCTACTACAACTAATAAGTAAAAAATACCAATTTTAAGGACAAAGCATAACCCGGATAAGTTGTAATTCAACTAAAAGTTACAAACTTGTTGACTGATTAGAAACTGTAAAAATTATACAAGGAGATCGTAATGATTTCTTCCGCTGTACAAAAGTCTCACAGCTTTCTTGGCTTTTACTTTTCTTGAACCCTTCCCAAAGTCGGCTCCATACTCAGCAATCGGAATGAAACCATATCCATTGCCAGCTCTTGAGTGCTGAAATACAAGAAGCATCAGGAAGACTTTTCAATGTAACAAAGCAGATGCATTATAAAGCAAATCTTTCTACCACTCCACTATCAAATTTATGTTAACGCCTGTTGTGCATCATGTTTCGGACTTTCGATCCCCTTTTTCACATCCACACTCACCAGCAAATGAGTTTCATTTGAATTTTAATTGTTTGGTGAAAAAGCAGGAATAGCAGATTAGCAGGTAGCCAATGGTCCAAGGTCTCATATATTCATATTTAACACAATTACTTAAGAAATTTATATGACAGAAAGTGCTTCTGCTCAACCGACCTGGACTAGCTCATCTCGGAGAGTACCAAAAATTACCCGCTTTGAGTTTTTGACCCGAACCCATTTTGCCACCTCAACTTATTAGCTCTATAAGGGTATCATAAGTGCCTATATAGTACAACAGCGGAATATTACGTCCTGCTAGTTTTAGGGCCAAACAAACACTGTTTTCTACAAATGGCAATAAAGGATTAACTGAACAAATGAGTTCAAATGACCGATCCAGACTTCTTATGAACAAAAACTGGTACCTCATGTTCAGGTATATAGACCACGATTGGTTGGCGACATAACTTGGATAGTACCTGCAGATGGTATCGTAAACCCAAAATAGATAAGCACATAGAATCACAACACATGAAGTAAGAAGATGAACGAAGACAAATTTTTGTCCATAGTCATATACAAAAGGAAAATAATGAAACAAGAATAAGCAAAAGTATCATCATCCCAAGGCGAGTTCTACCTCTATCATCTTTCTAGTTGATTGCTAGAAAGCAAGTGGCGTACAAAAATTTATGTGGGTATACTTATGCAGATAGCAGTTATCACTAGCGGTAATAATGAAATGCAGTGTTCCCTAAAACTATTCTACGGAAGACTGCATTTCAAAGTTCAGATGGCTAACATACATGTATATCTTATCTAACACTTGTAACGCTTAAATATAGTTTCCTAATCACATATGTAAAATACTTGTGGTAGCATAAAAGAAAACAATTCAACGGGTTGATGTTACCCAAAGTGTATTTAATGCACAAAACCACCTCAATCATTTTATTAAAATTACATATTACTATTGAAATAATAAAAATTCCTCACAAACATTCAACACACTAACTGTAAAAATAAATAACCTAAAATTTCTAGAAAAAATAAGTGTTTCGAGTCACAGGTCAACCCAACGCAAACCTGTTTCCACTCATATCCAAAATTATGTGTCTTGACCCAAACCCATTTGACCCCTTAGCCAACCTACCTGCCCCCACCTATATAGCCACATTGTATTCGAGACTAGTGGGAAGAAAAAAAAGAGCTTAAGGGGATTTGGGTGGACCAAAAGAAACACCAAAAGGAAAACATCAACGATTATGAAGCAATTTATAAATCTACTCATACAGGAAACCAAAAACTAACTGCTAATAGCTAATGTAAATTAGAACGGGAATAACTCAAATTAACCAACTCGGATGCTCAAAACTTATTCCTTTATTTTGATAAGCCACTATACATTGCATAAACAGGGAATAAAATGATTGCCATTCATTGATAAGAAAAAATATATGCTGCCACTATATATATTGCATAAACAGGGATCATATTGACTACTATGCATTAATAAGAAAGCATATATGTTGAGATACCAACCAGTAATTCTGACTCTCCTCCCCAAAAATCTGGCCGTCCAATGCGTTGACAGTAACTACAGGCATTCAGCAAACAATATATTAACAGATTACAGATTATGAATAGCCATGAAGAATGATCAGAATCACCATATCCAAAATCTAACCGCTTTAAGGATTCGTCGACAGTAATTGCTATAATTGCTTCTTCATATTGATGTCTTTCTTTGTCGCTGTCACATAACACCTCCTTTATTGCCATCCTAAGTTCATCTGCAGTATGCATCCAACAAAGTTTGCAGAAAACATTTCAGCAAAAGTGTTATATAAAATGCAAAATAGCATCTAAGAATGGGTGGCAACATTTAACAAGTGCTTGCAAGAAAGTGATGGTACATTATAGGTAGTTAATATAAATAAAGCTTTTTCTTAGAGCACCAACAATGATAAAAGCTTTATAAAGCTTTTTTCAAGACACATCATCAATTTCTAAAAAAGCTTTTATGAGAAGATTTATACTCCAATGAGAAAAGCTTTTGAAAAGCTTTTCTTTTCAAATGTACACACACAAACTTGGAAAAAAGCTTTTACTCCAAAGCTTGAGATTTGTCAAGCTAAACCCCAAAAAAGCTTTATACTCCAATGATAAATTTTACATAAAAAAAAAAAAACTATTGAAAAAGCATTCATTGGAGATGCTCATTGATGAACATTAATTCTGTCATATGGAGATCTACATGTGAGGTTATGTTATCTTACAATTGTACGTGCGTACACACATATACATAGTTACATATATATTGTAATTTGTAAGTTTTTTGTACTATAAAATTAGTATACTTGATTTCAATTAAGTATATTAACTTCAACACCTTTTTCCTATGTACATAAAAATGGCACAAAATTGATGTTCATGATTGCAAATTTTCAACTTTCAAGAAGATATTTCAAACAAAATAGGAATGAAATACAAGAAGAACCTGCATTTTCTCTTTCTTCGCGGGGGCTAAGAGTAACACTCTTGTTCATAGCCATTCCTTTCACCTACAAAATAAAACATCTCGTTTTTCTACATACTCGTCTTAAAACAAAAACTTATTTGGCATGTTAAAAGTTCAAAGCTTATCATGTTTGTTAAATAAACATATTCAATAATTAAATAAATACGTAACACAACATGATTAGGGCATAGATAGAAATGATGATACATACGAGAGCACGAAACATACAGCGTCCATCACCGGTAACTTTATGCACCTTAAAAGTCTCCACTTTGCTTAATGCTGGTGAAACTTCCCTGATTTCAATTTTTTAGTAGATCCAAATGCAGACAATTAGCACATTATATGTGAGTCTAACAACATATCAATTGATCTGGAACAAATAGTAAGCTCAGAACATAAAATAAATTATATATTAAGAAAGAAGTTTGGAACTTTAGCTATTTCTACAAACCCTAATTAACATTAAGGACTCATCAATCAACTGTTTAAAAGTAGACTTACAATTTAGGTCCAATGCGCGCAAAGAATCTGTGAGTAGCGAAAACAGATTGTACGGAATGATTCATCCGATGATTATTGGTAGCAATTGAAGTAACTGGAGATGAGACGATTTCGAAGGTGGCTACACCATTTCTGAGCTCTTCAAGAATGTTCCATCTACTATTAACATTACTACGACTTCCTGCACCTGCACCCGCACCCGCAACCACTCTCAAATTTAATTGATGAAACGTGAATATATGATTATAAGACGTTGAAAAACAAGAAAAAGAAGAAGTGATTATTGATGACGTTACCGTTTGAGGTTTCGGCCGCCATCTTCTACCCTCGGAGTACCGGATAATACAGTGTTGATACAAAAACGGGGCAGCACCAAGACTAAGCTTAACAACCTTCCTCCGTGCGATACTTCACAAGCCGCGTCTCGTTTACCTGCACTAGATCTTTGCTACAAACATCAAAAGTAAGTTAGAACGAAGGTAATTTGACCGAAAGCTTGAGAGCTTATTGGCTGGTGATTCCCGACTGGTATCCGTATCTACGTCGAGGGTAGATACGGCTTGTACGCCACGAGGCCAAGAACCTTCGGTATGAGAATAAGTTACGGATTAGTGAGGGTGAGTATTCTTGAGAGAAAAAGTGAGTGATATGAATGAACAAGATTGTTGTGTCATTTCCTTTGACTGAGATTGCTTATTTATGTCTACTTAGAGCAGGGATTCCCTTTCCATAAATGGTTGGTCTGTTTTCTGCAGCTCAGGGCGGCGGAGCAGACCTTCCTCTTTTGGCCATAGGTTGCTCTTTGTTCCCTTTTGACATGACCTGGCCTTTTTACGTATTTTAGTGGTAATACAGAGTATCTCTGCAATAAGTCTTACCCTTGAATATTGTGTCTAAGTCAAAGATTCCTTTTGTCGTAGCTTCAGTACATTTACGTAACTCGAACGTGATTCCGTAACTTTCTATATTTCCGTAGCTTAAGTTTATGTATTTAGCTGCGGCATATGCTGTAAGATGCGGTTATCAGCATATACCCGATCATGTCCCCCCAGTCTAGTGTAAATGCGGTATGGCGCACTTGCTCTAGACTATAAACGTAACTTGCTTACCTTCGGAAAATATACACTGGGGCACGGTTGCAAGTGGTGGTTTTAGGTGCACGGTTATCTAGGGGGTTAATTAATAACTGACGCAGTAACTTTGATGTGAGGGTTTTTCAGTTTCATTACCCCTACACATTTCCCCCCAAAAACATTTAACACCTATGCTATATTAAAAAACCCTTCCTTATTCCCAATTTTCAAATAACCCCCAAAAGCAAAAAAGAAACCCTAACTTTTTATTTCGAAAATCTTTTTTTCCGATCAACAACAATAATGGCAACGGCAAACAGTGTCGCAAGCGGTGGACCATCAAATCCGTCGAACAATCCGGACAACGAAGGTAGTTCGGAGGTTGCGCTTGGGAAGGATAACCTTGCGCAAATGTATTCCGTATTAACCCAAGAAGAGGTTAATAAGTTTTGTGAAGAATGGGGAATCGATCAAGCACTCCATCCGATTGCTCCGGCGGCTGACGCTACCATTTTCGACATGCCTGTCGGAAAGATTGGTGTTTATACTCGGTGGTTCGATTTTGCAAACATCCGTTTCCCCCTTTCGCGTTTCTTACTTACTGTTCTTCAGTATTACCAGGTACACATATCTCAGATATCTCCGGTAGGTTTAGTCAAAGTTTCGTCCTTTGAGATTCATTGTCGTGCGCTGGGTGGTGTACCTACTCTGGCCCTTTTCCGAAAGTTTTACACTTTGAGTAAAAATGGTGATTGGTTGACCATCGAGAAAAGAAAGAAACCCCAGCCGTTTCACTATTTTAAGGCTCCTGACGGTTCGAAAGATTGGAAAAACAAGTTTTTCTGGGTTGACGCTCGCGTAGCTCCGATCTTAATGAAATGGAAAAGTCATACGGAGGTACGTTTAGACCCTATTCCTGCTGAAGGTTCCTTCGCTCATGATTTGTTCGAAACGCTCCGAGATCCCCTTGTGAACGTTCAAACGTATCCGGAGCACGTACTTGTGATGGCCGGAATTAGTCAAGTGTGGGATAAGCCAACTGAGATTCCGATCCTTCGGCCCGTTGATTCAGACGAAGGTATTAAGCTTCATACTATCATAGTTTTGTTATTTCTATTTACATGTTACTGTTCGTAGGTAGAAGAAGTAATTTTGGTTTATTTTGTTGTAATTTGTACAGAGTTACCACTTCTTGATTTTATGCAATTGTGGAAGTGCACCGATGCTCGCTATGAATCTCGCCCGATTCGTGAAGGTGAGGTACCATTTCCTGATCGATATCGAGATGCGGTTGTTGCTGCTAGTGATGATCATCTGCAGTTAGTGGTGGGGCCTATTGAGAATGCTCCGCAAGCTCGCCGATTCAAAGCTGCGGCTAAAGTGCGAGGTTCCTCCGCCAAGAGAGTAGCCGGATCATCTGCCACCAAAGGTTTACCTATTGGTAAACGCACTCGGAGTCAAGCAAATCAAGCAAGTGGATCAGATGCTGGAGGTTCTGTTGCTAAGAGAGTGAAGCAGTTGGGTCGCAAGCCTGCGGGGAAAGTTTCGTCCAGTCGTGGTAAGTCACACAGGGTTGAGACAGTGGAGGTTATATCCGAGAGTGACGCGGGCACTGAGTCAGATGGGGTAGGTTCTGATGACGAAGGTGATAACTTGTCCGGTCAAGAATTTGCTGCGGAATCACCCAATGCTGATGAACCTCTGGATTCCGGTGCTCGCGAACCTCGATTTGAGGTTGATCCAAAGCAAGCTAATCAGGTATTTATTCCTCCCTGGTCTGTGAAGAATGGGGACACGTTTGCAATCCATGCCGTTTGTCGTGACATGGTTGATCACTTGATTCCTCCATCGGAGGTCGTGTCTTTAGAATGCAAGTCTGATGTGAATGTCGGTGATGAGATGAATTGGCTTTCGTTGATGGTACCTAAGATTATGGGTGAGGGTAGACGTAGGTGGGAAGGCTGTTATCGTCAACTTCTTACTGAGAGGGAGAAGGTGAAGAAGCTGCGGTCGGAGATGGCCAACTGTGATGAAAGGATTGAAGAGTTGAATTAGCGGTTGGTAGATTTGACTAGTGATGAGATGACTTTTTTGAAAGATGAGTTAAAGTCAGTGAAGAAAGATCGTGATAATGCTATTGCCAAGTTGAATGACGCTGCTACCTCACATGGGTCCGAACTTGAGTTGCTTAGATCTTCCCATGCTGCTGCTCTTGAGTTGGAGGTACAAAACACTGCGGATGCAACTCGCCAAGTGCGGGAGCTTGAGGTGAGATTGTCGGAGCAAATGAAGCAGCAGCAGGAGTTGCAAAGGAAGTGGGAGATGGAAAAACAGAGTTTGACAACTGTGGCCGCGGCATCCGTGAGCCAGCTTGAAGAAGCATCTAGCCGCAGCAACGCAGTGGAAGAGAGTTTCAGCTGGTTGATAGACCGTGGGTTGAAGGAGGTGTTTGTTAAACTTGTTGAAAGTCCTGAGTACGTAGCATATAATGGAGCAGTTCAGGCTGCCCATTGTGGAGTAGGTAAGAAATGTGAAGCTATATCCATGTTAAGTAAGTTCGAATGCCAAAATGTTTATTATGAGATTGTATGTTTCAGGTATGAATGTGGGAATGCAGCTTGGTTATTCGCATGCTAAAATGGGCGTTGCAATTGACAAAATACCTGGTTATGATGTGCATGCTGCGGAGAAGGTTCAGCAAGCAGAGAGGGAATTGAAGGATGCTACTTACCCCTACTGTAACGCCCCAAATTTTGTAAGTTTAAATTATATTATATGCGTTTAGTTATTTAAATTATGTATATAATATTATGTTATGTGAAATAATTGTTATGTGTTAGAAATAGTTAGTAAACTAACTATGTAAAGAAATTGAGTTAGAGGGTAGAAATTGTCATATTTGCAAAGTTGAAGGGTTTAATGTGAATTGTGTTATTAAAACACATATTCTGAAATGTTCTACATTGTTTTACACTGCAAATCATAAATCACGTATAGAATTTCTAGAGAGAGAGACAGAAATCGATTTTTAGAGAGAGAAGCAAGAAGAAGAGGTGAATCAAGTTAGGGTTTGGTTAAATTGAAGTTCTTAATCTTCAATTCAGTCTTCTAAGGTAAAAATCAATCCTCTAGCTTGTTTAAATTGAGTTGGGGTTTAAGTTACATAAACCCTAAAGTTAGTGATTTTAATGGGTAAGTGGATAATTGAATGAAACTAAGTTCCATACATGTTATAAGTTAGAAAGAATCATTTAATTGTGTTAGTTATGTTGATAACCTTATAATCATATGTTTAGTGGGTAATTGAATTATCATGAGTATGTTTGATCACTAATTAGTGATGTTTATGATGTCTAGAAGGGTTAATGATAAGAGTTAGTTTCAATTACCCAAATACATGTGATTATGTAGTTATGTGTATGGAACTTATGTTAGAAATATGGGTGTTATGTGATTTAGCACCTAAGTATTATGTGAGAAGTAAGAAAGAGTAGTTAAATGTGTAATTGATAAGTGTTTATGTGATTATGTGAATAGGTGATCAAGTGTGAAAAAGTTCAAGTTATTGTTAGTGCAAGTGAAAAGGTAAGTATTTGGACATGTGGAACCAAGGAATGATTTATCATTTGCTTGGTGGTATCTAAGTAATGACTTTGTCATTAGCTTAGTTTGATGTCAATTCTTCGGAATTTGGCATGTTAGATGTTATGGATCCTTAACTTGTTGCAGATTTTAATTGTTAGAGTCCATTACTTACTAAGCATTTATGCTTATGTGTTATGTTTAACATGTTTCAGGAAGTTCAAGTAAGGTAAAGGAAGAATCGGGAAAGAAGGTTATGGATAGCTAGTGGTGGAGCTCATTGCTTGGTTGGTAATGAGTTTTATCCCTTTTGATCATGCTTACGATACAATAACACCCCCGTTTGTAAAGTTTAAGATTTTGGTCAATGTTTGTAAAAGTTAGTAAGTCTCACTTGATGAAGTTAATGTTTTGGTTAAAGATAGAATAGTGAGACTTGAAATGTTAAAGTCTATGTAATGTGAATGAAAAGTAGTTGTTTTGACTTTGTAAAGTCAACTGAGTAAGAGTGTATGTGATTTGATGGTCAAAGATTGAATTGGGTCAATTTGGTGCTCAAATGGGTCACTAAGTGACTAAGTGTCAAAATGGGTCAAAGGTGTCGAAAGTCCATGGTTTTGGTCTACACAAGTTCTAAAGTCCAGTTGAAAGGTGTAGTCAAAAGATGGAAGTCAGAATTGATGTAGTTTAGAACTTGACATGTTAACATTTTGGTTGAAAAATGGTCGAAATTGAGTCAACGGTTCAAAATGAGAATTAACGAGAAATTTGAAAAAGTGAAAGTTGAGTTATGTTCATTTGACCATTTGAAAGATGTCTGCAAATTTTTACGATCCCAGGTGTTGTGGTTTAAAAGTTATGCTCGTTTGAAAGTCGAGTTTTGGTCATAAAAATGCAGGTTCAGGTTTCTGCTGAAAGCAGTGGGAATACGATCGTATTCCCCTGAATACGATCGTACTCCCGTGAGTACGCCGTACTCCTGAGTCGTACTCCTTAAATTTAGTTCTGTCCATGAAATTGAGGGGGAATACGATCGTATTCCTGTGAATACGATCGTACTCCAGTGAATACGATCGTACTCCAAGGAATACGATCGTACTCAGCCAGTTTCAGGAAAAGTTGTAATTTTTGTTGCTTAACTTCAAATGTAAAGTAATAGCCAGTGTTTTGGGACCATTATAAGTAAGAGTAAGTAACTACAAGTGTTAAAAAAAAAAAAAAAATTCTGTTCACGTTTCGGGGTGTTTCAAGTTGGTATCAGAGCACGGTTTAAGGGATTCGGGTATTCACCATTAGTGGGTACTTGATCTTAGACCACTTTAATTATTGTATTGAGCATGATTTAGAACTGTTATGTGTACAGGGTTATGTGTGCTAATGATTTTGAATCAAAGTGTGTCGTGTGGACTTTGGATATGTTATATTCTAATACGGTAATTAGTGCGCCTGGCCAACGCAATGATTATCATATTACCATATGGGTATCCATGGAAATCACGAAACATTAGAGGATAAGTTATTAGCTATTGTTAGTGTTATATGTTAGAAGTATAGATCAAGTAGACTTGTAAATGTTAAGTAAGTTGAGTTAATCTTTCCATGTCTACTTTCAGTAAAGATGGATGAGCGAGAAATAGATCTTACTCTTGGGTTTAATCCGGGTAATAGAGCCCAAGATGATGAGGCAGGAGGCGGTAATGAAAGAACAAGGTCTCCTATTCCTGACACCGAATTGTCATGGGAAGGTATAAAATCCCTTGTATCTAAAGAGATTAGTCAAGCTTAGGAAGCGTCTCTTCCATTTCTAGTGACGACAATTACAGACACTGTAAGAAAGATTGTGAGTGAGGAAATGCAGAAAGGGCGAGGAGAATTAATTGTGCCCAGACCAGAGGTAATTCCTCAACAAATTATTCAAGATGAGCAGAAAAAGATCAGTTATAGAGATTTTTCAGCTTGCAACCCACCAGAGTATGATGGTGATTTAGATCCAATTAAATGTTACCGCTGGGTCTCTGAAGTAGAAGGGGCATTCGCTACTGTGGACTGTCCCAATAAATTTAAAGTAAGGTATGCAGCTAATCTTTTGAAAAATCGTGCTAAGTGGTGGTGGAATGTACAGTGTAGAACTAAGGGAGATGAAGTTATTAGTACATTAACTTGGGAAGAATTTAAAGTGATGTTTGAAAGCACGTATTCTCAAGATGCATATTTGAACAGAATTCGTCAAGAGTTTCTTGCTATGGAGCAATCAAATGAATCAGTGAATGAGTTGGTGGGAAATTTTCTGGATAGAGCTCGTTTTTGTCCAGAGTACATGGATAACCCAAGGATGCTTATGAATCATTTTCATAAGGTCTTGAGAAAGGAAATCAGAAAGTATGTACTTCCAAAGAGATGTCAGACACTTGAAGAGATGATAGATGAGGCACGATTTCAGGAACTTGAGTTAAAGAAAGATGAACAAGTGGCAGCTGCTAAAAGAAAAAGTGAGCAGAGTTCTGGTTCGTCAAAGAAGTTTAGACCGAGTGGAAGTACAAAGAGGGATGATAGACCGGTGCCAGCTGAATGTAAGAAATGTCATCGAAAACACTTTGGAGAGTGCAAGTTTGGCACCAATGCATGTTATCAGTGTGGGCAAGAAGGTCATTTTGGCCGAGATTGTCCAAACCCAATCCGTGTATGTTATGGTTGTTATCAACCAGGGCACATAAAGTCTGAGTGCCCGAATCTTGGGAATCGGCCTGCTTCTTCAACTCCAAAGAAGAACACAGAAAAGAAAACTACAGAAATTCCAAAGTCTAAAGGCCGTTCCTTTCAGATCACTGCTGAGGAAGCTCAGCGAGCCTCCGATGTCCTGACAGGTACCTTTCTTGTAAATTTAATGCCTGCACATGTATTATTCGATTCGGGAGCTTCGCGATCTTTTGTGTCAGAAAAGTTTAGTCAGAAATTCTCTATTCCCCTTAGTGAGTTAGACACTCCACTGGATGTTGAGGTTGCAGATGATAGAATAGTTTATGTTGCTAATGTGTTCCGTGGGTGTCAATTTCAGATTAGTAATGAATCTTTTATTATTAATCTCATTCCAATGCCAATGGGTGAGTTTGATGTAGTAGTGGGTATGGATTGGCTAGGTAGGTATAATGCTGTCATTCAATGTGAGAAAAAGATTATCCGTATCAATACTCCAAGTGGGGGAGTGATTGATATTTATGGGGAAAAGAAAAAGCCTTCCTTATCCATATGTACCTTTGCTCGTGCGAAACGTCATTTGTCCCGTGGTTGTCAAGCCTTTTTGGCTCACGTGATAGATTTTCAGAAAAGTGTTCCAAAACTCGCGGAGATTCCTGTTGTAAAGGAGTTTCCCGATGTTTTTCCTGACGAGCTACCGGGTATTCCACCCGATAGGCAAGTCGAGTTTCGTATAGACCTTATCCCTGGAGCTACTCCTATTGCTAAGACTCCGTATAGACTTGCCCCTTCAGAAATGCAAGAATTGATGAAACAGTTACAAGAATTGTTAGATAAGGGGTTTATTCGTCCAAGTAGTTCTCCATGGGGTGCTCCAATTTTATTTGTTAAGAAAAAGGATGGTACAATGCGTATGTGTATAGATTATCGGGAATTGAATAAAGTTACCATCAAGAATAGGTATCCCTTACCTAGGATTGATGATTTGTTTGACCAATTGCAAGGTGCCAGCTATTTTTCTAAGATTGATTTACGTTCTGGTTATCACCAACTCAAGGTTCGAGAAGAGGATGTGTCTAAAACAGCTTTTAGAACTAGATATGGTCACTATGAGTTTGTGGTGATGCCATTTGGTCTGACTAATGCACCAGCCGCTTTTATGGATCTTATGAATCGGGTATGTCGTCCAATGCTCGATAGATCTGTAATTGTGTTTATTGACGATATTCTTGTTTATTCTAAGTCTGCTGGTGAACATGAACTTCATTTGAGGCAAGTTTTGCAAATGTTACGTAATGAAAAGCTTTATGCCAAATTCTCGAAATGTGAATTTTGGCTTCGTGAAGTTCATTTTCTGGGTCATATTGTAAACGATAAGGGAATTAAGGTGGATCCTACCAAAGTCGAGGCGGTGATGAAATGGGAACCCCCAACCAATCCGACTGAGGTAAGGAGTTTTCTGGGTTTAGCCGGGTATTATAGACGGTTTATCCAGGATTTCTCCAAAATTGCTACTCCACTCACAAAGCTTACTCGTAAGAATATTAAGTATGAATGGAAAGATGAGCATGAACAGGCCTTCAGAATCCTTAAATTAAAGTTAAGTCAGGCACCTATCTTAGTACTTCCCGATGGTACTGAAGATATGGTTGTATATTGTGATGCCTCTTATAATGGATTAGGTTGTGTATTGATGCAACGTGGAAGAGTAATAGCTTATGCCTCGAGACAGTTGAAAGAACATGAAAAAGGGTATCCGGCACATGATTTAGAACTTGCAGCAGTTGTTTTTGCCCTTAAGATATGGAGGCATTATTTGTATGGAGTAAAATGTACTATTTATACCGATCATAAAAGTCTTAAGTATTTCTTTGATCAGAGAGACCTTAATATGAGACAGAGACGTTGGTTAGATTTGGTGAAGGATTATGATTGTGAAATCCTTTATCATCCTGGAAAAGCGAATGTAGTTGCAGATGCTCTCAGTAGAAAGGCAATGCATCATGCCTTGATTGTTAGATCTCTTCGAATTACAGTCTCACCAAATTTGTTCGATCAGATTAAAGAGGTGCAGCAGAAAGCTTGGCAGAAAGGTGATTGGAAAGTAGAACGTATTAAAGGTCAGATTCAGAATATTGTTGAAGATTCCCGAGGATTAAAGACTCGATATGGCAGAATCTGGATTCCAAAGTCAGCAGAGTTAAAGAAATTATTGCTTGATGAGGCGCATAGATCCAGATATTCTATTCATCCTGGTGCCACTAAGATGTATCATGATTTAAAAGCAGATTATTGGTGGCCAGGTATGAAGAGAGAGATTGTTAAATATGTTGAGCAATGTTTAACTTGTTTACAGGTAAAAGCAGAACATCAAAAGCCAATGGGAATGATGCAACCCTTGGATATTCCTGTCTGGAAGTGGGAGCATGTTACTATGGATCTAATCACCAAATTGCCAAAGACCCGACGCCAGCATGATACAATTTGGGTGATTGTGGATCGGTTAACGAAAAGTGCTATATTTCTGCCAATTAAAGAGACGTATACTTCAGAAGCACTTGCAGATTTGTATGTTCAGGAAGTGGTGGCACGTCATGGAGTACCTCTTTCCATTGTTTCTGACCGGGATAGTAGATTTACTTCCAGGTTCTGGAACAAGTTTCAAGAAGATTTAGGTACTCGTGTTAATTTAAGCACAGCTTTTCATCCGCAGACTGATGGTCAAAGTGAAAGAACTATTCAAACGTTAGAAGACATGTTAAGAGCTTGTGCTATTGATTTCGGTGGTAATTGGGATGAACATTTACCTTTGGCAGAATTTTCGTATAATAATAGTTACCACGCGAGTATAGGTATGCCACCTTATGAAATGCTTTATGGAAGAAAGTGTAGAACTCCAATTTGTTGGGGTGAGATTGGTCAGCGGGAATTGGGTAATACTGATATTGTACAGAAAACAACTGAAAAGATTGATCAAGTCAGAGAAAGGTTAAAAATGGCACAGGACCGTCAAAAATCTTATGCCGATGTTAGAAGACGCCCAATTGAATTTCAAGTTGGAGATAGAGTAATGTTAAAAGTATCTCCATGGAAAGGCATCATACGTTTCAGAAAACGAGGGAAGTTAAGTCCTCGATTTATCGGTCCTTTCAAAATTTTGGAAAGAGTAGGAAATGTAGCTTATAGACTTGAGCTACCGGAAGAGCTAGCAGGAATCCACAGCACTTTCCACGTGTCATACTTAAGAAAGTGTTTGGTGGATGAGGCGTCGTATGTACCTTTAGAAGAGATAGAGATTAATGATCAATTGAACTATGTAGAACAACCGATAATGATTCTAGAAGAAAAGGTTAAGAGATTGAGAAATAAAGAGATTAAGTTGTTTAAAGTTCAATGGAAGCACAGAAAAGGGTCAGAGTTTACATGGGAGCCGGAGCATGAAATTGTTAAGTATTATCCGGCTATGTACCAAGAATGGATTGTGAGGACACAATCTTGAATAAGTGGGGGAGAGTTGTAACGCCCCAAATTTTGTAAGTTTAAATTATATTATATGCGTTTAGTTATTTAAATTATGTATATAATATTATGTTATGTGAAATAATTGTTATGTGTTAGAAATAGTTAGTAAACTAACTATGTAAAGAAATTGAGTTAGAGGGTAGAAATTGTCATATTTGCAAAGTTGAAGGGTTTAATGTGAATTGTGTTATTAAAACACATATTCTGAAATGTTCTACATTGTTTTACACTGCAAATCATAAATCACGTATAGAATTTCTAGAGAGAGAGACAGAAATCGATTTTTAGAGAGAGAAGCAAGAAGAAGAGGTGAATCAAGTTAGGGTTTGGTTAAATTGAAGTTCTTAATCTTCAATTCAGTCTTCTAAGGTAAAAATCAATCCTCTAGCTTGTTTAAATTGAGTTGGGGTTTAAGTTACATAAACCCTAAAGTTAGTGATTTTAATGGGTAAGTGGATAATTGAATGAAACTAAGTTCCATACATGTTATAAGTTAGAAAGAATCATTTAATTGTGTTAGTTATGTTGATAACCTTATAATCATATGTTTAGTGGGTAATTGAATTATCATGAGTATGTTTGATCACTAATTAGTGATGTTTATGATGTCTAGAAGGGTTAATGATAAGAGTTAGTTTCAATTACCCAAATACATGTGATTATGTAGTTATGTGTATGGAACTTATGTTAGAAATATGGGTGTTATGTGATTTAGCACCTAAGTATTATGTGAGAAGTAAGAAAGAGTAGTTAAATGTGTAATTGATAAGTGTTTATGTGATTATGTGAATAGGTGATCAAGTGTGAAAAAGTTCAAGTTATTGTTAGTGCAAGTGAAAAGGTAAGTATTTGGACATGTGGAACCAAGGAATGATTTATCATTTGCTTGGTGGTATCTAAGTAATGACTTTGTCATTAGCTTAGTTTGATGTCAATTCTTCGGAATTTGGCATGTTAGATGTTATGGATCCTTAACTTGTTGCAGATTTTAATTGTTAGAGTCCATTACTTACTAAGCATTTATGCTTATGTGTTATGTTTAACATGTTTCAGGAAGTTCAAGTAAGGTAAAGGAAGAATCGGGAAAGAAGGTTATGGATAGCTAGTGGTGGAGCTCATTGCTTGGTTGGTAATGAGTTTTATCCCTTTTGATCATGCTTACGATACAATAACACCCCCGTTTGTAAAGTTTAAGATTTTGGTCAATGTTTGTAAAAGTTAGTAAGTCTCACTTGATGAAGTTAATGTTTTGGTTAAAGATAGAATAGTGAGACTTGAAATGTTAAAGTCTATGTAATGTGAATGAAAAGTAGTTGTTTTGACTTTGTAAAGTCAACTGAGTAAGAGTGTATGTGATTTGATGGTCAAAGATTGAATTGGGTCAATTTGGTGCTCAAATGGGTCACTAAGTGACTAAGTGTCAAAATGGGTCAAAGGTGTCGAAAGTCCATGGTTTTGGTCTACACAAGTTCTAAAGTCCAGTTGAAAGGTGTAGTCAAAAGATGGAAGTCAGAATTGATGTAGTTTAGAACTTGACATGTTAACATTTTGGTTGAAAAATGGTCGAAATTGAGTCAACGGTTCAAAATGAGAATTAACGAGAAATTTGAAAAAGTGAAAGTTGAGTTATGTTCATTTGACCATTTGAAAGATGTCTGCAAATTTTTACGATCCCAGGTGTTGTGGTTTAAAAGTTATGCTCGTTTGAAAGTCGAGTTTTGGTCATAAAAATGCAGGTTCAGGTTTCTGCTGAAAGCAGTGGGAATACGATCGTATTCCCCTGAATACGATCGTACTCCCGTGAGTACGCCGTACTCCTGAGTCGTACTCCTTAAATTTAGTTCTGTCCATGAAATTGAGGGGGAATACGATCGTATTCCTGTGAATACGATCGTACTCCAGTGAATACGATCGTACTCCAAGGAATACGATCGTACTCAGCCAGTTTCAGGAAAAGTTGTAATTTTTGTTGCTTAACTTCAAATGTAAAGTAATAGCCAGTGTTTTGGGACCATTATAAGTAAGAGTAAGTAACTACAAGTGTTAAAAAAAAAAAAAAATTTCTGTTCACGTTTCGGGGTGTTTCACCTACTTGGAACGCATTGCAGCTAGCCGCAACCTTTCTCCGGCCGAGTTCAAGAAAGTTGTTCTTGGTGTTAACTCTGTTCCTGAAGTTGCTTGATTCTTCCCCTTGTTTCTTAGTTATGTGTGTTTTGACGTAGTTGGTATTTTGGACAATCTTTTGCTAATTTGCCATTTAGGCAGATTGTTATTAGGCCATAGTGCCTTGGTTTGTAATCAACTTAACTTATTTCGTGATCTTGTTACTGTTATGTTGGAACTTCTTAACATGCTCTTGTGATTTAGATATCATCATGTTAAAGTCGCTTGTCCTTTTCGAATGGTTTTCCCTTATATTGCTGTCTCGCAACCGCGTTATTATTTGTGAGTATACTCGATGCGCCATATTGTATATACACGTATGTATAGAACGTAATGTTTTGAATGGTTGTTCAATCCATTGATACTTAGGCTTATGCCATCAGTATATTACTGCACGAAGGAATTTCGACTCCGCCAGCTTATTATCTCGTGATCAGCGAGATAAGTTGCAAATAATTTCTTGTAATGATGTCAAACATATTCTCATGAAATTGTGTTTGATATATTAGATTGCCAAAATTATCAAACCGCTACATCGTGATAAGGTTTACATGAGAATTTTACTAGCTTACAAATAACACTTGCGAAGATTAGCAACGTTCCAGGAACGTGGTAGGATACTTCCGTCAGATTTAGCAAGTTCATATGAACCATTTCCGTGACTGGCAACAATTTGATATGGACCTTCCCATTTGGGTCCCAACTTTCCTTCGGGCTGGGCTTTGCTAGCTTCGTTTTTCCGTAACACATAATCACCAGGAACAAATGATGCAGGTTTCACTTTGGAGTTGTAGTATTTCGCCATCTGCTGCTTATTTCGGCATTCTCTGATTGCTGCGATCTCTCTTCTTTCTTCCAGCAGCTCCAAGTTAATACGAAGATCCAGACTTTCACCTTCGTCCGAATTAGCTGTTCGCCAAGTGGGAACTCCAATTTCCGCAGGTAACACAGCTTCGGTACCGTACGTCAAGCTAAATGGGGTTTCGCCATTGCTCTTTTTTACCATCGTTCTATGTGCCCAGAGCACATGAGACAAATGGTCCAACCAGTCGCTTCCTTGCCCTTCCAACCTTAGCTTTATACCTTCGACGATGCTCCAATTGGCTCGTTCCACTTGTCCGTTAGCTTGTGGGTGAGCTACGGACGTAAAGATTTGATTTATCTTGAGTTCAGCACACCAAGATTTGAATACACCTCCGGCAAACTGAGCTCCGTTATCGGTCACTAACTCATGTGGCAGGCCGAACCTGCACACAATGTTTTCCCAGACGAACTTTTTTACCGCAGCTCCTGCGATTGCCTTGACGGGTTTTGCTTCTACCCACTTAGTAAAATAATCTATCGCGACGATCAAGAATTTCACTTGTCCTTGTGCCCTTGGGAATGGTCCAACGATATCCATGGCCCATTTCTGGAATGGCCATGGAGCCGTGACTGAGATCATATTAGTTTGGGGTTGCCGACATATTGGTGCGTTAACCTGACAAGAGTTGCATTTTTGTATAACAGTTAGTGCGTCACGATGCATACTTGGCCAAAAGTAACCCAGGTTCATTACTTTTGCCACCACGGACCTTGGTCCAGAGTGCATTCCACATGCACCCTCATGTACCTCTCGAATAACGTATTCGGCCTGTTGTGGACCAATACATCGTAACCAAGGTACTAAGTAATACCTTCGGTAGAGTATGCCATTAGAGTAATTGTAATTTGGTGCTTTGACACGTACCTTTCGAGCCTGCGATGGATCCTGCAGCAAGGTACCATCCACCAAGTACTGAATGATTGGAGTCATCCATGTGTTTTCATGTTCCTCAATAATGGCTAGTACCTCCTGTTCGTCTATTGACGGACGTTCAAGTACTTCAACCAATACTTTCTTTGTGAGATGAGCAAAAGCTACGGAAGCTAGCTTGCTCAATGCATCCGCTTTTTTATTTTCACTTCTTGGAACTTGTCGTATTTCAAAGCTGTCAAAGCTGGAAATTAATTCTTTTGCTTTTTCCATGTACTTTTTCATATTGGTGTCTCTAGCCTCGTAATCACCATTGATTTGACTCGACACAAGCTTCGAGTCAACACACACTTGGAGATTTCGGACCCCCATTGCCGTAGCAATGCGCAGGCCAGCTAATAGAGCTTCATATTCAGATTCATTGTTGGAGCTGTCGAAGTTGAATCGAAGGGCATAAGTGTATTCAACTCCATCTGGGTCTGTCAGGATGAGACCCGCACCTGCGCCAGACGAGCTAGATGCTCCGTCTGTGTACATCACCCACTTACTTTCGTTCATGGCTTTTGAAGCTTCGTTGGGGACCTGCGTAAGCATCAATTGATTTTGCGGCAATTTTGCAAAGAAATCAGCCAATACCTGACCTTTCACCGAAGTGCGCGGAACGTAACTGATTCCATGCTCCCCTAGCTCGATTGCCCACTTGGCCAATCGTCCTGATATCTCCGGCTTGTGTAAGACTTGACGGATAGGCTGATCCGTCAGGACATTGACTTTATGTGCCTGGAAGTAGCGTCTGAGGCGCCGCGCCGCATAGACAAGTGCCAAAGCTAGCTTTTCCATGGGAGAATAATTTTCCTCCGGACCTTGTAACACGCGGCTAACAAAATAAATGGGCATCTGACTTTTGTCTCTTTCTGCCATGAGCACGGAACTTACAACTTTATCCGTAGCTGCAAGATACATGTATAATTCTTCGCCTGCAATAGGCGTTGTTAGCATTGGTAAGCTGGTAAGATGTACCTTCAGCTCCGTAAATGCACTTTCAGCTTCTGCCGTCCATTTGAAATCCTTTTTGCTCAGACAATTCTTCAAGGTTTTGAAGAAAGGTAAAGACTTAGAGGCTGAACTTGATAAATACCTGCTCATGGCCGCTAGTTTACCATTCAGACTTTGAACTTCCTTCACGGTTTTTGGGTGCGGCATGTTGATGATTGCCGTTACCTTCTCCGGATTTGCTTTGATTCCCTTTTCCAGGATGATATGCCCCAGAAATTTACCTTCGGTAACCCCGAAGGAGCACTTCTTCGGATTCAGCTTCATGTTTATCTTCCTGAGGTTACCGAATGTTTCTTCGATGTCAGCTAAGAGTGTATCTTCCAACTTGCTTTTAATGACTGTGTCATCAACATACGCCTCCAAGTTCCTTCCTATTTGAGTGGAGAAAGCTGCGTCTACCAACCTTTGATACGTTGCACCTGCGTTTTTCAAACCAAAGGGCATCTTTTGGTAATAGAAGATACCTTTGTCCGTATGAAACGCAGTCTTGTCCTCATCTTCCAGTGCCATTTGGATCTGATGATATCCTTTATACGCATCCAAAAAACACTTGTATTTGAACCCTGTGAGTGATTCCACCTTGAGGTCCACCTCTGGAAGTGGGTATGCGTCTTTTGGGCAAGCGTTGTTCACATCTTTGAAGTCAACGCACATCCTCCAACTTCCATCACTTTTTCTAACAAGAACCGGATTTGCTATCCAAGTGCGGTAACGTACTTCACGCATGATTCCGGCTTTTACCAACTCATCAACCTCGTCCGTTACAGCTTTACTTCGGTCTGGGGCTAAGCTGCGTTTTTTCTGGACAATTGGTTCTACGCTCTTGTGTATATTCAGCTTGTGCTCCGCAATGTGCCGGGGCACCCCTGTCATATCAGAATATCTCCATGCGAAAACATCAATGTTAGCTCTTAAAAGCCTTTCTAAACGTACCTTCGTAGCCGGAGATAATGATGTTCCCACGCTCACAGGTTGTTCCGGAAATTCATCATTAATGACAAGTGGAACTTTGAGCAGAGCTTGCTCCGTGTCTTGTGAGTTGCGCCGGGAAGCATCTGCAACCCTATTACCTTCTTCTAGTGACAAACATTCCTGAACTTTTCTTCTTTCTGCTCTGAGGGTTGCAATACCGGAGCTTGTAGGAAATTTCATCATAGCATGCATGGTAGACACTACTGCCCTTAGACGACATATTGTGGGCCTACCCAGCAACACATTGTAAGGTGATGGTGTTTGCACAATAAGGAACTTCATGTCCACAGTCCTCGACAAAGGGTACTCGCCGAAGGTTACAGGAAGCCATATGTTTCCTACTGATGATATCATTGCCCCTGAGAAGCCCACTAAAGGCGTTTTGGTGTTCACCATTCGTTCTTTAATGGAATCATTCAATTTTTCGAAACAGTGGAAATACATTATATCGGAAGAGCTACCTCCGTCCACATAGATGCGGTGGATCAAGTGACCCTCAACCTCCGCCTTGATAATTAGAGGGTTTTCGGTGGGGCATACCTGGTTAGAAGGTGGAAAGCTGATCTCTTGGTGCATCCAACTTTTAACCTCATCCATAGGCCTCTTATCTTCGTTTCGTTTTGACCGGACCATCTGGATCACTCTAGGCTTGCTCTTTTGAGGAGGACCTTGTCTCCCTTGTTGTTTTGTTCCGGACTGCTTTACTTCTTTTACCAAGTGTGACAATTGTCCCGTCTGAACGGCTTCTTCTATCTGTTTCCGCAGCTGGTAACAGTCGTTAATGTTGCCCTTTATCACCATGGAACTCGCAATACCTGTCCGTATTCTTTCCTTCAGGGACACCTTTGAGAGGAGTAGGCTGTGTGAAGCTGTGTCGAACTGCTTCGGTCGCCAATATTTCACAGGGCGTCTTGGTAAGTGGTGTGAAATACGAGTTTCTTTTGGGGGCGGGTGAGTAAGGTTGCGGAACGCGCCCTCTGTTGCCGGGATAGGTATCATGGCTTCGTCTTGGGGATAGAAGGACCTGCGTCTGGGCAGGTGCAGCTGCTTTCCATGGTGTGCCTCTATTCTGCCGCGACGGGGTTCTGGACGGAGCTTCGGCGACATGCCCAATTGCTTATTTCCCCTGAATGAACGCTTTAGTTCGTTCAAAAACTTCGTTGATTGTCTTGGGAATGTTGGCATAGAACTGCTCTATCAGCTGCTTCGGTCTTATTCCATGAATGAAACCTGAGATGCGCATGATCTCGTCTGCTCCTTTAATCTCCATACTTTCCTCTTTGAACCGCTCCATGAAGTCTGACAGCGATTCATGAGGTCCTTGTACTATATTGTGAATTTCCATAGGATGTTTGGTGTACCTCCGTTGTTGCATGAAGTTCTGGAGAAAACTTTTCCGCAGCTCCTCGAAGCTGTCAATACTAGCATGAGGGAGGTCATCAAACCAAAGGCGAGCAGGTCCTGCCAGCGTTTGTGCAAACATGTGACACCAAACCGGCATGGACCACTGCTCCATCTCTGCCACTCCGGCAAACAGTCCCAAATGATTGTCCGGATCTCCGGTACCATCATACACTTTGATGTGCGCCGGAAGCCTTGCTTTCTTTGGTCTTTTGCATCCTGCTATTCTCTTGGTAAATTTCTTGATGAGTGATGGTCTGTAAGGCTCGTCTATACCCTCACCCACTTCCTCGTCCGAGCTGGAGCTCGTCGAGCTGCTACTGTCAGTAACCACTGCTTTTCTGATATGAGAATGAGAGGAGCTACGTTTCTTTACTTTTTTCTTACTTTTATCCGGGCTAGCCTTTTTCTTCGTTTTTCGAGCGTGCCTCCTCCTCCGATGAGTCTTTGTTGCCTCGGAATCTGAACTGGAACTGTCAGTTCCCTTCTCTGATTCGGTGGGGTCATCTGTGGAGGAATTGTAAGTGAGCTGCGTTCTCACACCGTCCATTTGCTTATTTTTCTCGGATTCTTGCATTAGCGTGCGAAGTGCCTCGTAGTTGCTTTCCACAAAGGCGGGAGTAAGCCGAGGGTCATTTTGCTGATCCTCTGATCCCCCAGCGTTTTCCGTTCCACTTTCGTGCCTTTCAGCGGATCGACCTACAGTCACCTTCGGCGTGGTAGTTCCAGATGAAGGGGTTTTCTCCATTCTTTCAGTTTGGTCCCACGGATGGCGCCAAATGTTGATACAAAAACCGGCAGCACCAAGACTAAGCTTAACAACCTTCCTCCGTGCGATACTTCACAAGCCGCGTCTCGTTTACCTGCACTAGATCTTTGCTACAAACATCAAAAGTAAGTTAGAACGAAGGTAATTGGACCGAAAGCTTGGGAGCTTATCGGCTGGCGATTCCCGACTGGTATCCGTATCTACGTCGAGGGTAGATACGGCTTGTACGTCACGAGGCCAAGAACCTTCGGTATGAAAATAAGTTACGGATTAGTGAGAGTGAGTATTCTTGAGAGAAAAAGTGAGTGATATGAATGAACAAGATTGTTGTGTCCTTTCCTTTGACTGAGATTGCTTATTTATGTCCACTTAGAGCAGAGATTCCCTTTCCATAAATGGTCGGTCTGCTTTCCGCAGCTCAGGGCGGCGGAGCAGACCTTCCTCTTTTGGCCATAGGTTGCTTTTTGTTCCCTTTTGACATGACCTGGCCTTTTTACGTATTTTAGTGGTAATACAGAGTATCTCTGCAATAAGTCTTACCCTTGGATATTGTGTCTAAGTCAAAAATTCCTTTTGTCGTAGCTTCCGTACATTTACGTAACTCGAACGTGATTCCGTAACTTTCTATATTTCCGTAGCTTAAGTTTATGTATTTAGCTGCGGCATATGCTGTAAGATGCGGTTATCAGCATATACCCGATCATACAGTATATTTATTCCACTTCTTCAGACGGCACCGTTTTCTGTTAACGGACCATAGAATGCGGTTAGAAAAAAGTGTAGGTCTAGAAAATGGAAAAATAGTGCTAACTATCTATTAAAATTAATTAAAATCAATAGTACTACTTTGATTATCATCGTCCATCGATCATCAATATTCAACTTTTTCCTATTACAAAGTATAAAATACTCTCAATCCCGTTATTATAAATTATTAAAAATAGATGGAGTAAATTTTGATAAATGGTTCTTGTAATTTATGTCGAGTTATAAAAAATGTTTCTATATTTTTTTTCACCGTTTTATATCAATAAGTTTACATATTTTTCGAAAATGCTCCATCACTCACTTAAAAAGACTAAAGCACGCTGCAATCGTTTAGATCCTGACTATTCGAAGATGGTGAGAGAAAATGATATTTTATTCATTTTAAGTGGAAGAAAAATCAAAATCAAGCAAAATGTAAACTTATTGAATTGAAAAAAGTTATATAAATAAAACAATATGGACAATTTTTGTAAATCGGTGTAACCACCATGACTAATTAAATATAACATATGTCATTATCACTTTTCTTGAAGATTTGAGTTTAAGAGAAATAGTAGAAAGTTAGATGTGGGAGGGGCATCTTAGAGCGTATGGAGTGGAGTTGTTTCCGTCATCGTTCAAGATCGAGAACACTGTCCGATGGCGTTTTCCCCTGAACACTAAAAAAATACTTATTCTTTTATTACTAAGAACACTGTAAAAACTCAATATTACTAAGAACACTGTAAAAACTCAATATTCTCCCCATCCTGATTCTCAGCTTCGATGTTCTCCTCATAGCACCAAAAAATTGATATCGCCACTCATATGTCAGCACTTTTTAAAACTGACTGAACACTACCAATTATGGCACATCACTCAGTTTTTTCGGACCTCACATTTACCATTATACATTTATATCTATACGGTTAACAATAACATAAAATATTTTATATTCACGCGGGCCTCACTTCCCCTTCTTTTTCACCGTCGCCAATCCGACGGCTCACTAACTGATGATGGACTGATGTCGTGGTGCCAATGGCATTATCTAGCCGAAGTTAAGTGATGCTCGAACCAAACATCCCGTTGGGAGATGTCGTGGTGCCAATGGCATCAGTCAACCGAAGTTAAGTGATGTTTGAACCGAACATCTCGTTGGGAGTCCTCTTATAGCTGTAAATTTTAATAGTAGTGTTAAATGTGCATGACTAAGACAACTAAATTCCACTTATTCTTTATTTATTTTCTTTTTCAAGCAATCATTCAAACATTTAGAACTAATCAAATTTTAAGCTTAGTTTTATAAGTTTGTATATTTAGGCATCAAACATTGTTTCTAGTTTTAAATTAACGGATCTTTTAGTTGGTCATCAAAGTCGCAACCGAAAGCTATCATAATTGCTTGATAAAGTTGCTATTACATCATTTTGGATTATTATATCGGTTTTGCAAGCTAGGTTTGTGAATTATTCCTCATGTGTACAATGATTATCGAAATAAGCATACACATATACATAAGGATATACGTAAGGATACACATATTCATGTTCACAGGCAAACTCTTAATTGAATATCTACATCTACATAAGGATATACGAATACCTTAACTTATGCATCCACTTTTACAATATTCTAGACTAGATTAAATACCCTCATCGTGATCGTAAACGTCAAAATTGATATGGCTCGTTATATACATATTTTCTATAGCCATATCGGTTCCTTTTTGTTGTAATTATAGTTAATTTTATGAACTTTCGATACTTAATCCTTTAAAATATGCTTTCAGGCTCAAATCAGAAAAGTATTGCAAAGGAAATGAAGTTCATGCTAAAAGTTACATTTTTGACGAGGCGTTAGTATTTTGGCCATAACTTTCTCATACGGAATCCGATTTAGTTGATTCAAAAGCCCAAACGACCGGAACTCCGAGGGCGACAATTTACAAAAGTTGGAAATCTGGAAAACAAAGTCCGTGCATTTGTTTTCGCGACCCATGCACGTGACTGAGTCGCTAACGACGTTTTTGAGGCCTTCGCAAATCGCAAATTTGCGGTTTGCCATTTGCTTTTGCCTGTGACCGAGTCATTTGTCGCTTGTGCCCGAGATGACGTGCACATGTCGCAAAAGCAAATTTGCGATTTGCCATTGGATAGGGCATAACGTCAAAAAAAATTTTACGGGGACAAAACGAAACATATTTTCATAAAAATGGTGAATCGATTAATTTCCCTAATATATATATATCTGGCAATACATTTTGCTCTTCAGTACGTGATCCCACAAATCTTTCAGGATCGCGTATGTCAGTGCAAATTCGTCACAGTGGGTTTTGTTCAGTGGTACGCGATCCCACCCTCAAAATCAGGATCGCGTATGAATGTATAAAATGAGTAATTTGTTTTTGAGTTCAATGTTGAGTGTGAGATATATATAATATAAATTGTGAAGTATGTTATGGTCAATGAGATGTTTGTAAGACAGTAAAAAAAATTAATGTTCACCTTTTCTGGGTGTTTCAATTACTATTTATTAAGACTATTATTTATTAATCATCAATTATACTTCATTATAATAGCCTTTAAAATTCTTATATTATATTTAATATATAACAATTTTTATCTACATTAAAAAAATTAATTTTTTTATCCATATCTTATATATTGCAATTAACAAATATTATCATCATCAACTACCGTGTTTTAAAAAAATTAGTTTTAATAAAGATATTTGAAATTGATTATTTTCTATTCATTTTAGTATATATTACTATTATATTTCAGTAATAAATTTTAAACTTTCAACAGTATTAAGATACAGTTGAAAACCTAAAAAACATATGTTTAATTTTTATATTTTTTAATTACCTTGCATTGCATAGACTCAACAAGTTACAAAGATCCAGTTAGATGATAATTATATTATGACGTCCAATTACTAAGTTTGACATCATACACATCATTCATGCTAGATTATAGAAATACTTTTTGTCGTCTTTTCATTTCAAAATTTCTCTAATAAACATGTTAGTCAACCAAAATTACCAGTTTATGTCGGAAACTATTTTAATCCATTTTAAACAAAATCAATTACACATGAATATTATAAATTATAAATTATAAATTATAAATAAAGAATATAAGAAGAGAGACTTACCAAAAGTTAAATCATATATTCATATTGATGACCAACTAATTTAAGTGGACTGATCATCCTAATGATTATTTTCATCTTTGGTTTCATTCTCCACCGGCACAATGCATACACACACGTACTATACATACGTAGAAAATGGGAGATCTGAAAGAATTATGTGCATGATATATATATTAAATTTATTTAATCCGATAATTAAGACACTAATGGGTCATACTAACCATCTTCAACGGATACGTACAAAGATAATTAATTATGGTGAGGTGAATACATTAGAAGAAAGAATTTGAATAATCTAGTTGTAAATGAGTTTGTGTTTAATTGAACCAAGGGTCAAACTTGGTCAACCCAAGGGGGTGAAGGGTTGAAGATGATGAATAGTGAATTATAATGAGTTGCACTTGCTAAATGTGTTGTTGTATTGATATTATATGTTAGGTGATCAAGGGTGGTGATATCCCTATTCAAGTGCTTAATCGTGTTCTAGCATAAGAATCAAAGGTGAGTGATACGAGGATTAAATGAGTGATGGTTGTATGTACCGGAGTACTTACGAGCAAGATGTTCATACAATCAAGTGGATTATGTTTGATTATTATACTTGTTTATCATTATTGCTCTCACATTGTATCGTATCTCGAATCTTAAGTTAATATTCGTTGTTGACCTTTGTTGTTAATTGTTGCTAGTTGTTGAGTCATTGAGAATTGATGTGGAATTATATGAATTATGTGGAATGAGTAATGTAGAGATTGATTGTTATGAAATAAGTGCTTGGCACTACTCGATATATATTAAGCTTGGTATCCATTTTGATGTGATTTGGTGTCATGCTTATTTGTATCTATTGGACCGTGAATCCGTACAAAATATGAAGAAATCTCTACAGTTGCTCAATAGTATATACTTAAGGAGACAAGTGGTTGTTTGATAATTGTTTCATGTTGGTGTTTTTGGTGAATTATTTATTTAATTGCTTGTATACTCAATAAGCTTAATGCTTACCCGTTTCAGTGGTTTTATGTTGTAGGTGCTTGGTTCGATTGAACCAATTAGATGAAATGTGATTATAAGGAACTAGCGTGGATGGGAGCTTGTAATGTGGTTAGACAAGCTTCTAATTCTTTTGAATTGTCATTTTGAATTGCCATTGTATAAATGGCCCAAAAGATTATGATATAGTGAATTGTGTCATCATTGTATTCATTTGAATTTGCAAAATTAAATGTTGATTTCAAATGGAATAGATTGTTGTTGATTATACATGGGATCAAATGTAAACGAATTTAATAGTAAAGGATATAAAAAAATTAATAAATTTTTTGGGGGCGTTTCAGTAGCCTTACAACTATGCTCATACGTGTGTTAAAGTTCTTTTGTCATGTAAATACGACACATGTGACATATGTGAAGCCTTATAACTAGCACTAAACATAGTTGATAGCTACACAACTTTAAACATTTTAATTCGACCACCCAAAAGTTTCATGGGGTAGCCAATAAATTATAAAATTTAGCATATGCATAAATATATTATTAGGTGAACAAACATCATTTTCATCTTTAACATTTTATTTAGTAAATTCATCATCAAATTGTTTCTCTTTCGCATTGAAACATTAAATTTTATAGTCCACAAACAGCTTTCACCACTCAAGGACCTTCCGTTACCCATTCATCTTATCGGATCATGGCTTTGGTGGCCACCATCCCTTAGCGTTTGCGTCCATTCTGATCATCCAAGCTTCGAAGTAAAACGGCGTTGAAAAGTGAGAACTAATTAAGCCACAAATGTATATCAAGATTGAGAAAGATGTTAGTGGAATATAAAATGTGATCAATTAGAGGAGAATACGAACCAAAGTTGATGATGAATAAAATGAGAGAAATAAAAAATTATAATTTTCCCCTAACAATGTATTTATACGTATGCTAAATTTTACAATTTGTATTTTACTCAAAAAAAGAATTTAAGGATAATTTTTTTTACATACATGGTCATTTATAACGGAGAGCTAACAATTGTTAGTGTAAAGAACTATCGACGTAACATGTTTCAAAATAAAGGATGATTTATGTAATTATATTAATTAATTGATTGCGAGTGAAATTTGAAGCCAACGGATGATTTTTGTAATTTTCTGTTTTGTCCTACGTAATCTAATAAACTGTAACACCCCAATTTTATCAGGAATTTAATTTCGTATACGGATATAATTTTATAATGAGGTAATATTGTGTAAATAACAAGATATAGTGAAAAACGTAAAACGAATTACCGGTTCTAGACTGTAAATTAGTGAGAATTTAAATAAGTGGACAGATATTTAGATAAGGGTCGTGGGTTTATTCATTTAATTCCAAAATATTCCAGAAACATTCTAGGGAGTTGAGAAAAAAACGCAGGGACCATTTTCTTCACTCAATCTTCAAGTTTAAACCTAAATCAAGCTTTAGGAACTTCAATTAATCATCTCTTTTCATCTCTAATCATTGTAAGTTGATTCTTTCTTTATGTTTTAACCTAGTTTTGGGGTTTTGAGGGGTTTTATAAAATTAGTGAAATTAGTGATCTTTAATACGAAATTAGGGTTTGTAATTGTTAGAATTGTTGTTATTTAGTGTTTATGAGCTTAATAGTAATCAAATAACATGTTAAAAGTGATTAATTAGTGATAGTGTTCTTGAATAATTTTCTAGGGTTTTATCAATTCTTTGTATTATGATGAAATGAACTCAATTATGGTATAAGAGATGTTAATATAGTATGAATAACATGTCTAGATAAAAAATTTAAGTGAAATAGAAGTGATTGTGATTATGATGGTAGAACAAATGGTTATGTTAGTGAATAATTATTTGAATTAGTTGAATCAAAGAGGGGGAGTAATTATAAGTAGATAGTAGTTTAAAATGATGAAATATGTGTTCTAAACATGTTATATATGATTATGTGTTATATTAGGTGCTAAAGAGTTGGATAAATCGTTGTGATCATACTTGTTTTTCAACATTCAAGAGAAGAGGTGAGTAGTGTAAGGATTTAATCAAGTAATTGGTTGTTTGTGTTTCCGGATTACTTATGAGTAAGAGGATCACACAATCATGTGAAGTTAATTATGTTTTATTTGTTTAAATTGTTACTTGTAAAAGTGTTATGATATGAATTGATTGTACATGTTACCGGATAGCTTCCGAGCTAGAGGTGGGTACAATCAAGTGGAGATTTAGTGTATTATTTGTATATGATAATAGTGATATGAATTGTGATTGTACATGTTACCGGATAGCTTCCGAGCTAGAGGTGGGTACAATCATAAGTTAGTGATATGAAGCTTATGAAGTTATGATATAGAGTTGCTAGTTGTTTAAGTGTTTTACGTTTTAGGTGGAAGTGGTCAAGGAAAGGGGAAAGCGGTTTAAAGGGATAGCGTGGATTGCATGATATTAGAGTATGGCAAGTTTTCTCTTTGAAGTATCGTTTGTTCTAGCTTGAGTAAATCGCCCTTTTAGACATGTTTTAAAAGATAGTCATGGTGAGCCATGACATATGAAATTTTGATATAGTTTGATCTTTGAGGTCAAGAATACTAGTAAATGATGTATATTATGGTTTTCAAGTTTTAATGTTAGTGTTTGAATATATTAGTGTTTATAAAATTGTGTTCATGGTTGAAAGTAGTCAAATTGTGTTTTATTGGTTATGGAGTGTTGACATGTAGTCAAACCTCTATTAGTCAATTATGGGTTGTGATTGGCTAGTCAATAGATCAAAGTAGTCATTGTGGGTCAGCGGGTCAAAAAGGGTCGATATGGGTCATTAAAAGCACTTACGGTCTAAAACAAGTTAGAGAAGAGTTAAGAGTGTGGTGAAGCATCTTACAACTTTGTTTTAATGTATATGAGGTGTGGTCAAAAGCTCCATGTCTCAGCCTTCATGGTTTGAGACTTGGTATGATTTCAAAATGGTCGTTTTTGAGTCAAAAAGAGTCATACGCCAAAATCCCGCGTCATTGTGAAATTTGGAAAAATGCAAAAAGGAAAGTCTTCGTTTTGATTATAGGAACGTGCCTGCAAAATTTTAGAGTCTAACTCTTTACGGTTTAGGAGATATGCATGTTTGAATTTCGTATTTTTGCAAAAAGTGGTGCAGACCTGCTATTCTAGGTCCAATCCGGCGGATTCATGTTGAATCTGGCGGATTGGGTGACCGGATTGGTTTGAAAGGGTTCTGAAAATAGAATTTTGTCGAATTTGGGGTGAATCCGGCGGATTCGTTGGGGATTCATAAGGTTGATTTTAAAATAGTCATAAAAGATGAACCGTAACTCCGTTTTTGACGTTCTTTATATCGCCGGAAACGTGAGAGAGTCTACTTTCCAATGGTAATGAATTTTTTATGAAATTTGTATTGATTAAAATAACTAAATTTTGTGTAAGTGTATTGGTACAAAGAAATTTAGAAGTTGTTGGGTTAAATGAGTTAGTAGATATGTATGGGACCTAATAGAATACGATATAGTGTATAAAATAAGTGTGTAAAAAAAATTTGATCAAGTTTCGGGGCGTTTCATAAACCTTTTAGCAATAACTTGCTTTGAATTACTATTGTGAAGTTGCGGAATAACACTCAATAATATTTAGAAGATCAAGAATTAATTGTATAAGAAAGACAAACTTGACGAACACGTATTTAATAATCAAAGCTTCAACCTTATTAATGTATAAGACGAATACACGAAATCGTATTAGGATTACAGAAACCTTAAAGCTGCGCGATTATCTTAACCTAATCTAGGTCTTAAGGATCTCTATTTATAGATTATAGAGTCCCGTACAATTACCAACTGTTATGGAATTAATCACATTCCATATAAATCTCTAACTACCTAACCGACTCATAAAATCATAAACAGTTATAACTACCAAACTAATGCTAACAGTTGAAACTGCAATCAGTAGTAACTGTTTCATTTACGATACAAGACTAAGTACTAAGCACACTATCAGTGTTAACTGCTATAAACACAACTAACAATTATAACTACATAAGCAGTTTCAACTCTTTGTCTTCTCTTCACTTTTCTTCTAACAGTTGTAACCTTGTGAAGACAGTTGTAACACTTTATACTAGCAGTTTTAATCCCTTGTACTCTTTAGTCTTTTCTTCAGTGGTAATTGTCACCCATATCAGTTTTGACCCAACATTTTCTCTTCCATATTTTTGTATGTATTGTTTGTCGTTTTATTCTAAATTTTTATTAAAAATCGTGACTAATTATTATCTGCTCGACTTTAGTTTCGTGAGCTATTGATTATACTAAAAGTTTGTTATGGTATAAATTGATTTTGTACATGTGCACAAGATAGTTATAGTAGGACCAAATGTTTTTCATCAACTCATTTCCGCAAGTACTCCGTATAACATTTTGTAAGAAAAATACACAACAAATATATAATTAAACAAAATAACAAATATTTTCAATAATATGAATGATTTGTATAGTTTGTTAAATAAACTGCGCTATTACTCTGTATAACATATTTAAACGTATTATGATTAACAAACAAGTTTATTCACCAACAAATCTCCCGCCAAAAGAACCTTGTTAAGGCGGTGATGGTTGAAGCAATCCGTCGGTTTAAAAAAACTCACACGAAAAAAAACTGACAGGTGTCAGCAATCCGTCGGTTATAAAACAAATTCACATGGATCGTCGTAATTCATTATTATATATTATCGATATGTATGTATCAAAAGAACCGCGGTGATGGTTGAAGCAATCCGTCGGTTAAAAAAAAACTCACACGAAAAAAACTGACAGGTGTCAGCAATCCGTCGGTTATAAAACAAATTCACACGGATCGTCGTAATTTCATTATGATATAAATACATATACATATACATATACATATACATATACATATACTGTAAAATCAATCAAATTCACCATCACTAATCACTAATGGCTATCTTCAATTGCCATCAAGGCCGTCTCTGAACTTTTAGAGGCCCTGGACAAAGTTGTTGTGATACGAAAATGAGACCCAATAACTAAATGTCAAGTAAGATAAATGTTCGATCCGATTTTCAAATAATTGATTTATTTCTCTGATACATATTTATTTCTCTGATACTTATTCTCTCAAATCACAGTTGTCAGGTATTAACTCGTTCAGTCAAACTCTAACACGTCAATATAAGTTTTCAATTTTGAACCATTCAGTCGACCTATATATTTGTTCAAATATATATTTAGTCTAAATCTAGTTACTAACAAATCGAAGAGGATAAAACGCTGAATTTTATTGTGCAATTTTCATAATTTTTCGATTTGGCGTTTGTGAGATTTTTAAGTTTCAAAAAAATGGGGGTAAATGGGTTTTTGTACAAATGACACAATCTCATTGGTTCTTTCATACTCCGCAAAATACTTGTACTTCCTTGATCCCATCTCATAAAATAAAATGATAGTTGACGTATTGAAGTGAACGATTGAGTTAAACCAAGGTTTGGGCCATATATCTAACCTTAAAACATAAGTAGCCCACTTTCTAAAAACCTAAAATCCACATCCCAAATAAATATGAATATAATATCATACACCCTTAATTACCCCTTATTAGTAAATAGCGCCGCAGTCCTACATCATTAACCCAAAAACTCACTCACTTTTTATCCCAAAAACTCTCGCCTTCCTCCCCTGATTCCCAATCCATTATCAATGGCCGATCGCAATTTTCCATATTTGTTTGGAAGACGTTAGAAGGAACATTGATGCTCATGTTATCGCGTGTGAGCGAGAAGAGGAACTCAGAAAGTCCAATGAAAGAGCTCAAGCACAAAAATCCAGATTGCAGAGGATTCATGCCCGTCGTTATGGATGTGGAAGCGCCGTTCGTGGCCGTGGTGATGGCGGTGGTGGTGTTGGTGGTCGTGGTGACGGCGGTGGTGTTGTTGGTGGCCATGGACACGGCGGTGGTGAAGTTTTGGTTGAAGCCGGTGGTGGAAACGGCGGTGATGGCGGTGTTGGAAATGGAGTTGAAGGTGGTGGTGCAGTTGATATTCAGGTTGCTCCGTCAGCCGCTGCTCTGCCTGGTGGTCAACTTTAATTTCCGTTGAGCTAAAGTGTTGATAATAGAAATAAGAGCGTACATGTTGATATAGAATTTGATGTATCTGATTTTGCAAATATTACTGAAATGGAAATACTATACTATTACTCGTGTTATGATTACGATAATTGTATTAAAGGACTATTTGGTGTTGATTTCCTCTTCCTTTTTTGAACGGAAAACACGCAGCCCTAACCTACATATTATTTACGCGTTTTGTCTCCAAATGAGACTTGAAATCACTACCTTTTTGGTTTACCCCGAAATGCCCTTTGGTGTGTTAATTCCCCTGCTTGCAGAAAAATGAGAAAGGAGGTTTAATTATCTACCTCTGTTCATGTATCATAATGCATAATAGGTTTTCTGAATCTCATAATTTGATGAAAGTATACATTAATCTGCAATAGAAAAGACATTTACATTTAACCAAACAACCTGAGCTACTTAAGTGGAGTTAATCACATAATAAAGATAAGTTAACGGAGTACAACATCGAGCTTGAAATCAAAGTCTCAATCAAGTTTGAGTCAAACTTCAAGCTTGAAAGTGTCGATTTGAGAACAATGTTATGAACTCCATTAAAGTGGTTTACATATTTTCAGATATAGATTGAATTGGATTCGGATTTCTCAAACTATATATGAACACTGAACCCATGATTGAGTGTCGATTATTAATGAAAACAATAAAAAAGGTACAAGTTTGACCTTTTCAAGGCATACATGGTTAGTAACCTGTTGTTAGAATCCAACATCATCTCCTTATTTAGTCACTTCTACCCAACAGCAGATGGAACAGAAACTGAGTTCATTTTACCAATAAAACACTCATTGTGTGACACCCGTCAAATTAGGATTAGTAATTAGTGCCTAATCAAGTTTTAATACATGTGATTAGTTCTGTGTTAGACTAATTAATGTATCAATATATATATTGTTGAATATATACAATTATGCGGTTTGATTAAATCGTACAAGTCTCAAATCGAATGAAATTCGGTTCAATTAAATACGGACGTTGGTGAACAATTTTATTAAATAATATATCATTATTTAATAATGCTACTATATTCAAAATATTATTTTAATTATAATGTTTCGTATACAATTCGTATCGTACAAGCAAGGATTACGCGATTAAAATATTAAACGCGCAAACAAAACAAAGCAAGTTAAAGTTATATTTTATAACTCAATTATTAAGTATTTGATGAAATACTTCAAGTAAAATATTGGATGAATATTTGTATTTTAAAACTTATAATTAAACGTATAAAATAATTATTTAACGTTTAAACAATCGGGAAAACGAACACCGCACGGAGCGCGAATGCACGGGATTAAAAAGTGGAGACCCACACATCGGTGGGCCCCCACCGAAAATCTGCCACAAAGGGGAGGGACCCCATCCCCTCACCCTCACTTTCTCATCTCACTCTCTTTCTTCTTCTCTTTTTCTCTCAAACAAACCCAAACCACAAACACCTTAAATCGCAAAATAACATCACAAAACGACCCCAAATCCTCATACTCGTTTGGAATAAAAGAACCACGGCATCACGATCTACACTCCCATCTTTTCGGATTTCTCCGGCGTTAAGTCGTAAGTTTTCCGACAAAACTCGAAACTCTCCGATTTCACTTATTTTCACTTGTTTATTGTTTCTATAAGCTTGTAATGTCCAAAAATGGGTTGGGTAAAAGATTTGGACCAAACGGGAGTCGTCCGGCCGATTTTCCGGCCACCGGAACCAGATCAGTCGCCGACGTCGCATTTGGCTTGGCCCGATTGCGACGTTAGCTACAATGTCGCAAAAACCCATCACAACGTCGCATATAGCGACGTCACCCCTAACGTCGCATTAAGTTGATAACGTCGCACATAGCAACATCGACCCCTACGTCGCAAGAATCAACAAAGTCGCATATAGCGAAGCCACCCACAACGTCGCATTAAATTGCGAAAGTCGCACATAGCGACGCCATGCTCAACGTCGCAGTCAGGACCTGCGACGTCGCACCCAACGTCGCACAAAACGGAAACTAGAAAACACAGATTTTTACTAAGTGTCGAGACCCAAAATTTTATCACTCGATTTTACCAAATTCAAATCTTAGGTGCGTTTTTCACCACAGCAATATAGTAGAAATAAATTTTTTTTTGAGCTGACCTAGCATCTCGACCCCAGCCAGGGACCAGCCCCTTGGACCCCGCCAGGGGTTGCCACCCCTGGAACCCCGCTAACCAGGGGCGCTGCCCCCGGACCCCCGTTACCTAAAGTCTGTAAATACTTTATAAGTATAACACTTCAACTTCATAATAATAATACTTTGAAATTATTATTACAAACCGTCACCAACGGGCCGTACATGTTTTCAAATACTCAAGTCAATCAACCAAATCGCAGTAATTTGGACAAGTCAATCAACCGAATCATGGTAATTTGGACATTATAGTTGAACGAACAACTACAAAGGTAGTCTTTTAAGATACCTATTCAATTAATAACCATCGCGCGTATTGGACGCCCTCAGGTTACAAGTCTTCGGACATCAATTCACAGCTAATCAATTCAAGTTTATTTCGATAAACACTCAAGGGTCAGGTGAGTCTCATGGCCCCTATTTTACTGCTTTTCAATCATGGGTGTGATATTATTGCTCGTTTTGTTTTACAAGTTGAACGCAAGTACAAATCAAATCAAATACTACATGAGTTACTTCAACTAATCAATTTAAAGCCCTCCATAGCATAGTCTGGTAATACGTAGTAGCGTGAATGTTAGTATATGATATCATATAGGATTGACAATCCTCGTCCGGGTTAGCACGCACTAACTGGTCAAACGGATGTATTAGCATTTGGGAAGACGAGTGTGGATTAGGCACTCGTAGGAGGCACCTCAGTTGGGTTTCCTTAATTAGACCTGACACTCAAGTTAAGCTCAAACTATGTGCTCATGACTGTATAACTTTTATTTTGCTTAATTGCATCTTAAATTCAATTAAATCTTGCGGTTCATACAAATATGTGTTGACATACAAACCTGTGAGCTCATCAGCGTTTCGCTGACCCATTTTAGCATGTATCACAGGTACACAGCAGTAGGTTGGACTGCCCAAGCAGTAATCATTAGCTCGAGTCAGCATTCATACAATCAGAGATTTAGCTGCATTATTATATTTTGTATAGATTAATTATGTACTTAAATCTCTCAATTTCAACCGAGCTAATGTAACAATATTTTTGATGTAAACTTTGATTTTATCAATACAAGTTGTAAAACGACGCATATAGAGTCGTTCATTATATCTTATGTGCTGTGTTTATTGATTAGTCGCGCCCCGACCCGATTCGCTTCCGCATCATAAATTTGGGGGTGCGACACATTGAAACTTTCGATCTCAATACATCATCTAAAGGGCTATTTCCTACGTATTATAATAACTAACATTTAAGGACATATAGATATACAAACTGAAACAAAAAAGCAATCCTGATACATAATCCAACTAATGATTCCATCTTTGTTGGCAGCATTAGCTACACCTGATATCTGCGTTATGGTGCACTGGTAGGACAATGGAGAAAGAATGTGGTTATTCACATCCTCAATGAAATCGTGGCCCGGTGAAATCCATATTGTAGCAGGTAAGATTGCAAGGATAAGGACAATCGATATGTTTTGATACTTTTCGGTCAAAAAACCAATAACCAACTGATTCTGCAATAGTCTATTTGACCAGAAACAAAGCGCGTAAGCACATCAATCCAATTATGCATGATAATAGTTACTTGTGGAATATGTACTTCAATAAATGAAAAACTCAACAAGGTATAGTTATACGTAATAATAATCTAAGTTTTTAACATTACCTTTGTTATTTAATTTGGGAGAATTTGGACCGTACCATGTCTCAGTCCATGTTTGGCAGTGAATATAGCAAGAATTTATAGACATTCCTGCATCCTTCATCTGCTGAAAGTCTGACAATGCCTGTAAGAGCGAATTTCGGAATCCTGTATGTATATGACCTCAGTGAGTATATAGCCTAGTTGAAGTGTTTTACCAAATTTCATACATATAATACCGTTTAGCACTTGAATCTCTCCAGGGCTACAATTGTGAATGTTGAGGTGGCATTTGTGCCAATGACCATGAGGATCTGCTGGACCAGGTACCAAAACGTTTTTTATCTGTTCAGCAAAAAAAAAAAATGCATATGAGAAAAAGCATTCGAATTATTATGACCAAAAAGCTCTAATATTACCTGCCACCAGTCATAAGTAGAAGTTAGTATGATCTTTTTCTTCTGTTTTTTAAATTTGTTTTCGGACTATTGGAATAGCTAATATTCGTTGGAACCAGAACCGGAACAAATTAAAAAAATCATTCTCAGTTCTATTTTGTTGGAGCAGTTTTATTTTTCTCTGTACATTTATTTGAATTGTGTAGTCTCCTAACTCTATAAATACCAACTAAACTGTTCAGTCAACGGCATTTATCGAATCCGACAGGTCAATCTAATCCAATTTACGATGACCGACTGTCTAGAATGATCTGCTCCCAACGTAATGCGTAGTCCATGTTTGATTAATGGAAAACACAAAGCCATTGATGAAAATTGTATATTTCAACAGGTTACTTTGGGGTGAGTTAAAACACAAAACCAGTGAATTACGTGATTCTATCTATTGTAAACATGTCACATCGGTAAAACAAAAAAATATATATTAATGTCTTGGATTATGCCTTCTTTTCTATCCTTCCACTGACTTGCACTTTTCATTTTAAAATAGAGAAACCTACCTAAAACTTCTCAATATTGTCAAATTTAAAATATACATATATCACATGATTTCTTATTTATATTGCAGGCATCTTCAAGAATATATGTGCAGTATTACTTCATGTGTTATTTACTTGGTTATCATAGATTTTTGCTAAAGAAGTAGTTAGATTAAATGCCAGTGTGGACTAATGGGTAAAGGAGCCCAAGTATATGGTAGGAAAGAGAGTACAAGTAAATCGTCGAATCAATATGCTGCTTGGGCGAAGGATGTTCAGGAATGCAAAGACAACTACCAGGTACATAGTAAGTTTGGTCTATCTGATGGTGAAGTTGAGAAGCGGTTGCACAAGTATGGGACGAATGAGTTGGAGAAACGCGAAGCACAATCTGTTTTCCGATTATTTTTGGATCAGTTTAATGATACTTTAAACAGGGTTTCACTTGCGGCAGCTGCAATTTCCTCTGTGCTTGCCTGGTATGGTGGCAAACAAGGCGGGGAGATGGAGATCATGGCATTTATTGTGCTTGTGGTACTAATCTTTAACGCCATTGTTGGTGTTTGGCAAGAGAATAATGTGGAAAAGGTTTTGGAAGCACTTAAAGAAATTCAGTTACAACAAGTGAGTGTGATCCGTAATGGCACAGTAATTAATAGCAGTCCTGCAAAACAACTTGTTCCTGGTGATATTGTGCAACTTCGGGTTGGAGATAAAATCCCTGTGGATATGAGGGTCATAAGTTTAGTTGGTTCAACACTAAGGATTGAGCAATGGTCCTTGACTGGAGAGAGTGAAGCCGTTAGTAAAACCACTAAAGCCGTCCCTGAGGATTCTGATATTAGAGGGAAGAAATGTATGGTGTTTGCTGGGACCGCAGTTGTAAACGGGAGCTGTATATGTATGGTTACAGACACAGGGATGAATACTTAAATAGGTAAAGTGCATTCGCAGATCCAGGAGGCTTCACTGAGTGAAGAAGATACACCGTTGAAGAAGAAATTAAACGAGGTTGCAAAAGTTTTGACTATAATCGTTGTGCTAATTTGTCTTCTGTTTATTGGTATTAACATGAAGTACTTCCTGTCGTGGGAATATGTTGACGGTTGGCCGAGGAACTTCACATTCTCTTTTGAGAATTGCACGCATTACCTCGAATTTGCAGTAGCGTTAGCAGTTGCTGCTATCCCAGAAGGGCTGCCTGCGGTCAAATTCTATATGTGGTTTTCTAGTGAAATCGATCACCTGCATGACAAATGTATGAAGCAAATGTGGAAATAAATGCTTCCTGATTTCTTTAATTGTCCATGTAAAATGTCCTTTTCTAATTCTTTATGAAAACAGAGGAACCTAATTAAGCCTAAACCCACTCAAAAATCACGTATTCAAAGAAGCATTAAGGAAACAAAAAGAAATAATTAATGGGTTGGAAAAAAGCCCACATTTAGAGGCTAAGAAACCTCACTTTTGGTGTTGTTTAGCTACCATCAATATTAACACATGTCATATCTATCTATCTTTTTTTATTCCATTTTATATGGTGTTCTTTTTAACGTCGATACAAAAAGTTTGTGCATTGTCTAAGGGTGATAAATCGACTATTGCAAGAGACAAGTTATGATAAGTACATAAAAAATGACTTTCCAAAACTTGAAAAGACATGTTTAAACCTTGATTAAAGTATTAAAAAACACGACGCTTGTGTCAAAGCATAATTTGAAAAGTGTGTTAAAAGTCTTGGCAACTAACTATCCGTCCCAAATTAAGTGTCATGTATCAGATTTGAAAGTCTTTCTTTTTCAACTTTGACCTTAAATATTTTTGTTTGTGTTATATATTACTTTATGAAAATTATACCAATGAAAATATATTTAAAATTCAATCCATACATATATTTTGCATCAAGTATTATATAACACAAACAAAATTATTTAAGGTCAAAGTTGAAAAGGGAAGACTCAAAAAGTCAAACCAGGACACTTAATTTGGGACGGAGGGAGTATATATATGACCAATAAGAAGTAGCATAACTTGAGACTGATGTTTCAATACATGGATTGATTAACAAACTTCTTGTTAATTTGTATTTGATTAACAAACTAGGCATTCACCGAATGCTACGTTAATTATAACGATAGATGTTTTCTAGCGGTATTTAAGAAACTCATTAATCGATAACTAGCGCGTTCAGTCACTTTACATTGTGTTAATGTATTACGGAGTATTTATATTTGGTGAACAACTGGATATATATTTCTAAAATAACATCAAGAACATAAAGATTATCTAGAAATTATCATACAAAAAATGTAAAAAAGTAGAAGAAAAAAAACCATTGTTTATTTTAAAAACTTAATTAGCTTGTGTATATAATTACAAAAAAACTTAATAATATATTTTGCAATTTTTACATGCTAAAAAAAATGTGATTACTTTAGAAAAGACTAGGGTGTAAAAGGGTCGATCATAATATATTCAAGGAGAAGGGTTCAATTGAGACCATTTATTTTGTGTGAGAATGGGGAACCAACCACAATATGCCATGTGTCACTTTTTTCTCTCTCATCCACTTTTTTAAAAATTAAATATCTCACAAACGACAAGTCGAAAAATCATGAAAATTGCACCATATTTTTCAGCGTTTTATCCTCTTCGATTTGCCGTCCATCAAGGCATACTTCCGACGAACTTTTTTTTTTCCATTTTTTTGGTGTGTTTTACATATTAGTAACACATGTGTTAAAGATTGATTATACATTGAATTTAGGGTTTAGGGTTAAGGTTTAGAGTTAAGGTTTAGCAGGGTTTAGTGTTAGGGTTTAGCAGGGTTTAGTGTTAGGATTTAACAGAGTTTAGGGTTTAGAGTTTTATAAAGCTTTTAGGGATTAGGGGTTGTGGTTTAGGGGTTAGGGTTTAGGGTTGGGAGTTTGGGGTTTCGTCCCGATGGGCTCTAAATATTGTTGACAACCCACAATTTTTGTCTTTTTGTCACCTTTGTCCACGTGGATATCTCCAATCAATCACAAACTGCCACCTCATATTTCTGCTCTTTCTTTGAAACGCACCATCACAAATGACAAACCCCATATTACACTCGCCCAAAATAGTAGCACAAACACCGCAAGATTCATCGTATATGTAAACTGGTATTCAATTAAAACCGAAAATTAGCATTTTATAAATTGTTCCATTGAATCGACAAAAACCCTAGAAACAATTTTGGGGATCTATTCATTTTCCCTTTAAAATCATCTGAAATTTTGTGACGAACTCAGAGAAATCCACGTGGATGTAAGCAAGTTTGGAGACCGGTTCAACGCGAAGCAGCAGCTGTTCCGGTCGATCTCACGGTTCCCACCATGGTATCGACATTTCCCCCTTTTGTAGCTCTTATAATTTTAGGTATATATATGTATATATTATTGTAGGTCTGCATAATGTGAAATTGGAGTATAGTTTTGGTTTAATTTGATGTAAGGATGATTAATCAATGGATCTATCTTGTACTGATTGTAATTAGGGTTAGAATTTGTAAATTTTGATTTGATGCTGTATGCTCAACCTAAATTTAAAATTAGGGTTTACTTTCTGGGATTGGTGAGCGTTAAGGATGTAAATTGCTGTTCGTACATTTGATTTTTGTTGCTGTGTGATTGTTTTTAATTTTTACTGTTTTTGAAACCACTTGCCACTAATAACCGTGTTGTTAAAGAAAGAACCGTGTTTATCTTTGTACAATCTGTTAGTTAGAAGATACGTTATTTTGCAATGTGTTATTAGATGCTTAAGCTTGAAAACTAGTCATAATATCACTTGAAAGTGGTTACATTACTTTGTTGTTTGTAGCTCGATTCACATTACTTTGTTGTTTGTAGCTTGATTGTAAGGTAGCATGATGTCAAGTGTTTTAGCAGGAAGCCCTAAAAAACCATCAGAAAGTGAGTGTTTATTGAGCATCTATTTTTGAATTGTTATCAACGATCTTATAGTAAGTAAACGGATATAACGACAGTTAGGATCACAATTTTTTTTGGTTGTTTTTTATTTATTTGTGAATTGTTGGTGCTAAAATAGTGCCAATTGCCAACCTTTCTTATGAATGTTGAAATTTTCAGGACTTATATAATCTGTCCATGGAAGGAGGAGCTTCATGGTCGGATGATGAGCCTGATATTAGCCGAAACGGAACTGGTGTATTCATTCCAAATTTGGAACTAATTGAGACTGATAGCAATCAAAAAGAGAACCCAATCTCAATTGATATCCTTCCAGAGACGACATGCATGAGAAAATTCTAGCCCGGCTCCCTTTATCAGCAATATTCAAAGCATCTTGCGTGTGTAAAAAGTGGAATGGAATCATACACTCAAAGAAATTCACTTTAAATATTATCAGATAAAACATGGTACTTCATGTTCACAAGCTCAGTTGAACCTGTGGGCTATCTTTACGACTCGGGTATGCGAAAATGGTACAACTTTGAGCTGCCAATTATGGTACACCATACGTGGAAAATTGCCCCATCGAGTGGTCTTGTATGCTTCATGGACGGTGAAACCAGCAAAGAAATGTACATTTGTAATCCCACAACTAGAGAATACGAAAGTCTTAAGGGCCCATCGAGGCCAGGTTTCCCGGTATACAGCGCGCTGTCATTCTCCGTTGACCAGTCAAACTCAAAATACACCATATCGGTCCTCCGGTCAATGCAAGCTTCTGAGGATTTCTTTTTGTGGAAAATTTCTATTCATGTTTACAACTCAAAGGAAAAGACATGGTTACCTCCCGTGATGGGAGCTATTCAAGGGTGGAGACCAAGGGATGTAAGCTTGATCTGTGATAACGTTTTACACATTTTGGTCTTTTGCACGAGGCCAAATGAGGTTCAGAATTTTCATGGGTTGGTTACTTACGATCTTGATAGTACCCAATCTTCAATTGGAACGTTGAAGGAGGAATCGGTGATTTTAGCACCTTGTGCACTTACTTGTGGGAGGCTGATGAATGTTCAAAGAAAGCTCGTACTTGTTGGGGGCATAGGGAGACCCGACAGAGCAGGGGTGATTAAGGGAATTGGCATATGGGTTCTTGATGGGAATGTGTGGACGGAAATTACTAAAATGCCTCATAAGTTTGTGCAGGGTTTTGGCGAGTTGGATGATTGTTTTGCGAGCAGTGGGGGTGGTGATCTGATATATATACAGAGTTACGGAGGAACAGCTTTGCTTGTATATGATATGGATAAAAGACAGTGGTTTTGGTCACAGAAATGCCTCATGCATAAGAAGTTTCCCCTTGAAATCTTTTCTGGATTTTGCTTTGAACCCCGACTCCAGTTCATTTAGTAATTGAGGTTTGTGTCAAAGATGATTTTTTTGTTGTTAGGTTAGAAATGGTATTGTGTTAGGTTCGGGTTTTTTTTCTTCATGAAATCTTAAATTTTGCATCCATCTGAAATTCTGAATCTATACATGATCTTATGTTCTGTGTTATGGAAAGACAAATGCGTTTTTGTTGGTTCTAATGCTATGAAACCTTTTATCATCTTTTTCTTCTGGCAGAGACTCATTTTTATATAATTCTGTGGTTGAAGTGTTGAACAAAACATTAAAATGTGGCAGGCATGTCCCAGCAGACTTGCCCTGTTCCAAGCTTTAAGACTAGTCGAACCTGATCTTTGTGGGTCAGGTCATGAGCCATTATCAACACTTTTGGTTGCTGGCTCCTGATATCCCCATGGATTCTGCTTTGCCCAGTTCCATTGATCTCTTCGATTCCATATTTTGCCCTGAAAACACAAAAAGATCTTTTAGAAAATAATCTGACAATAACTACGACACCATTATTTGTAAATTAGATATACAATGCCGTCGGGCTAGACTAAAGGTGGTAATATGGGTTGGTCAGTTGAGAATGGTTCAAAATGAGCAACTTTCCGTGATGGAAACCAGCGGTTCCCCCCAAAAGACTTATTGTCCAATCTTTTTGTTCATTAAGTGATCATCAACGTAACTTTTTGAATATAACAATCTCAAAATTTAAGCATTAATAAAACCCTTTGGGTGAGATTTGACCCGTAAGAGATACCACATAACCTGGATCTACCCATTCAGAAATAGGGGCTGAAATTTCCACCTCTAGAGTCTATATGGACATATGGTAATCTTACGGAATTATTGACAAGATACCACAGACATATAATAGTGTTAATGGGAAAATAAGCGATGCTATGGTGATATTTACCACAAAATAACAGAATAATCAGGTTTACATAGAACAGAATAGGTATGTGATAACGTACTTCCAATCAAGCTCGGCTGCAGCTTTATTAGTGGACGCATAAACTTCTGTTGCAACTCCCGGCCTTCTTGGGCAGAATTTGATGGGGATTTTCTAAAAATAGGAAGTTGTTAGTAATAATACACAATGTACAAGTCAATCACATGGTTAATAGTTGGAGACCTTTCCGGATGCTTTCTCAAACGCAGTAACCATTTCAAGCACAGAGGTCCCACGACCGGTCCCCAGGTTGCAAGCAAAACAGCCTAACAAACATGATATATATGTCAGCAAAATAAAACTTAGGATGATAAACGATTCTATGTAAATGAAAATCGTTGCTGACCTATGTCTTCTTTCGTGAAAAGCTTTTTAAGTGCTGCTACATGACCATCAGCCAGATCCATCACATGGATGTAGTCCCGTACCTGTCAGCAAATGTAAAGAATCATATACTGTCATAAATGAGGTTGTTATCCCCATTTGGCATCATGGAACCACAAAATGGATAGTATCTTACATGAATATATCCAAGATTCTAACTAGCATACCAAATGTATTTTGGAAGCCATCAAATACTTTCAATTGGTCAAATGGAGATAATTTATGCAGCAAGAAAAAACCCCTGGTGCTTTGCAACATATACTTTTAGTTGTCACTAGTCACCAAACCTAAACGGCTATCTAAATCGACATTTAGGCAGCGATCAACCAAGTGTAATAACTGCTGGTACTTTCCATTATATGAAGGCCAACCTTTGTAGTGGATAGTAAATATATATATAAATAAACAATGCACTAGCAATCCCTACATAATTTTTGTGTAAGAAGTGTTATGCAGTAGCTCTTCATTTGTTAAAGTAGAATCACGATAGATACATACCGCAGTGCCATCATTTGTAGGATACTCATCACCATATACATTCAACTCCGGTAATCTTCCAACAGCTACTTGTTGTATGTAAGGCATGAGAATGTTTGGAATGCCCTTTGGATCTTCACCAAGTTTCCCGCTCTCATGAGCTCCAACAGGGTTGAAATACCTCAGCAAAATAATCTTCCACTCTGGATCTGCAGTATGGATATCTCTAGCAATTTCCTCAAGATACAGCTAATCAACCAAAAAATATAGATAAGGAATAGAATGTCAAGATTTCAAACATAACTGCACAACAGAACACTAGTAATGAGAACATCTTGAGACAGAGCAAGGGTTTTTTTTACCTTTGTACGCCCATATGGATTCATTGCCTTAAATTCAAAGTCCTCAAAACATGGAAATTTCTTGGGCTGTCCATAAACAGTTGCAGAAGACGAGAAAACTAACTGCACAACAGAGTTTCAAACTTAAGCATGGGAACAATGGGCATCCCCCTAATTAGAAATTTAGTTCTGAGAGATTATTACAATTGATTGATTGAAAACGGACCTTTTTACAGTTGTATTTGGCCATGACCTGGTACAGGGTGATTGATCCGATCAAATTATTATCAAAGTAACGGAACGGATGGGCCATACTTTCACCCACCGCTTTGAGCCCCGCAAAGCGTACAACAGCATCAAACCTACATACCATTATCATCCAAAACAGCAGCACCAAAACTGCAAAAAACGAAAACATTAAAAATTAATCAAGATTAACACCCATTATCATCAAACTATGTAAAAAAGATATATACAACACTAACCCCTCGACGATTCTTGTTGTGTCACCAGCATGTTTGAAAATCGAATTACCTAAACTACAATTAACTACTAATTACAATTAACCTACACTACAAGTTACAATTAACGTAAACTAACTACTAATTTGAATTTGACTAGCTAAGCTAATAACCCCGGGGCCCGTTGGGGTGATTCATGGGGTGATTGTGATTCCTAACTTGCCTCGCTTCATCAAACTTTGAAAAACAGTAATGGCAGGTAATCTTGGCCTTTTCGTGAGTGCTGTCATTATGCCTATTATGCCTTTTGTGCTCTTTGGTAGAGAAAAAGAACTTATCACAGGGGGCACAGTAACCTTTGACGCTATGTAGAGCAACTTGATTCTCCATAATGCTTTTCTGCTATTACAAAATGGGCTATTCATCAAATGGGCTTAACAATGGGCTATAATCAATTCAAAATAACAATGGGCTATAATCAAATGGGCTTAACAATGAGCACTAACATACGAAATCATATACAATGATCGTGACATTCCTAAATATTATAATCAAAACTCTACATGTAGAACACTAAGAATTAAGGAGAATTCAGTTGTAATTGAGGAGAAACCGATAAATAACACACAAATTCGATTCATCATCATAATGAATACATTAAGAAAACTTAAACCGAAACTTGGAGATAAACTGTTCGAGCTAATCAATTATAATGGAACCAATCATCCTTTCAACATTCATGATGTGTGCACATTAAGAAAACGTAAACCGAAATTCAGAGACAAACTGTTTGAACTAATCGATCATAATGAAGATAATCATCCGTTGAACGTCATGATCGGTGTACATTTTACATAAACCTAAACCGAAACTCGGACATCAACAGTTCGAGCTAATCAATTATAATGGAACCAATCATCCTTTTAACATTCATGATGTGTGCACATTAAGAAAACGTAAACCGAAATTCAGAGGCAAACTGTTTGAACTAATCGATCATAATGAAGATAATCATCCGTTGAACATCATGATCGGTGTACATTTTACATAAACCTAAACCGAAACTCGGACATCAACAGTTGGAGCTAATCAATTATATTGAAACCAATCTTCCTTTCAACATTCATGATGTGTGCACATTAAGAAAACGCAAACTGTTAGAACTAATCGATCATAATGAAGATAATCATCCGTTGAACATCATGATCGGTGTACATTTTACATAAACCTAAACCGAAATCCGGAGATAAACTGTTCGAATTAATCAATTATAACGAAGATGCATGACTAATCCTTCGTTCAGCATCATGATCAGTGTACGTTTTACGAAAAACCTAAAACGAAATTCGGAGATAACCGGTTCGAATCAATCGATCATAATGAACCTATGATCGGTGTACATTTTACAAAAACGAACTGTTCAAAATTGATCGATCATAATGAAGATAATCATTCGTTCAACATTCATGATCAGTTTACATTTTACTAAAACCTAGTCCGAAATTCAGTGAAAAACTGCTTTAATCAATCGATTAGCGAAGCTAATCATCATCCGAAATTAGATTATGTTCGTTGAACATGCATACTCTGTAAATATTATACACAAACCTAACGTGAAAACTCTAAGAACGTATCCAAATCGAAGCTATAATTCATAACATTTAACATTTAGCTGATACAGAGGAATCACAGTTCAATTTACAGTAGAAAATTGAGAATCGTTACCCTTAGTTTGAGGTATTGTGCAGTGGAGATGATGATGTGCTGCTAAGGGATGGTAGAGAGAGAAACGGATTGTAGAGAGAGAAACACGGAATGTTAGATACAGAGGAATGAAAATGGAGTAAACGTCGCTCGTATCTTAAGGCGGGAAGAAGAAAGTGGAAAACTTGAAGAACACCTTAATTAATTGGGCATCCTCAGTTGCTCACCGCCTCACCCCCATTTCCTTTATTTTTTAAATACTGTCCTAATACGGATACGGAGTATAATATAGAGTAAATTACATTGCCCGTCCCTGTTGTTTGCACGTGATTACAAAGCCAGTCCCCGGGTCGGGTATTCCTCGGAGCCAGTCCCTTTGTCCGGAAATTTGTTTCACTCCCAGTCCCTAAGTCAAACGGGACGTTAAATATGTTTGTTATCTCATCCCACGTGACTTGCACATGGCCGTATAATTACATTGCCCGTCCTTGTGGTTGTTCGTATATTACGGTCCCAGTCCTCGGGTCGGGTATTGTGTGGACAACCATAGGGACGAGCAATGTAATTTACGGACAACGACAGGGATGGGCAATGTAATTTACAGACAACCACAGGGACGGGCAATGTAATTTACTCGGCCATATGCAAGTCACGTGGGATGAGATAACAAGCATATTTAACGCCCGTTTGACGTAGGGACCGGGAGTGAAACAAATTTTCGGGTCAAGGGACTGGCTCCGAGGAATACCCGACCCGGAGACTGGCTTTGTAATAACGTGCAAACCACAGGGATGGGCAATGTAATTTACTCTATAATATATAATAGATTCAATTTTAGCTAATTTTACTTTAACGTTTATTTTACCTTTCAACTATCTTTACGTTTTACAGTACAATTTTAGCTAATTAATTAGTACTAAAAGGTTACACGGGTGTCCGTATCCGAATAATCTCCCCAATCCAAAAAATATTTTTATTTTGTTACTCAACTAGTTTAAAGACCCGTGTATAAACACGGGCTAATGTAAAAAAGAATACTTATTCCAATTTATTGTACTAAGCATAGTTTTTATTTGATCAATATAAAGCTTTAGTGTCGTGCATACATATGATTAACGTAAAATGAAACTAAGCATAATATTTCTTTTATTTATACGTAGATGTTTAAACTTTAAGCATTTGTATGTACAAAAGTTGTTGAGAATACTTCATATGTTCATTTTAATTAATATATAGAGATTTAAACCCATGTATACATATGACATAGTTTATGTAAAAGTTAACCTTAAGCATATTTTTTTAATTATTAGTAATATAGAGTTTTAAACCCATAATACGTACTTCATTCATTGTAAATATGCATCTAAAGCTTGATTGTATTAAATAAATAATTTCGTATGATTCATAGATTTCTGATAATTTTAATAATAAATTTTGTAATATTTAATATATTAAATTAATTCATGAATACGTACTCACCTGTAGGTTCAATTGACCTTGCAACAAATAATATATAATTGATATTTATAAGTTTGTTATTGTTAATATATATAATAGATTATAAAGATATGGTATATAGCAGAATTATTTTTAACATGATTTTTATTAACTTAGATTTTTAAGGAAAGTAATAGATTAGATTTTTTAGGTAAACTAATTGATTTGATTGATCAATTGAATGTTTGATGATATTATATTACTGAAATATTCTGAAAAATAAAGATCTAATAACGACTTGAACAATTTGTTTTTATTAAACTTGCAATTAACCAATCAGATGCACTGATATATTAAAAAAATACATATATTAAAAAAAAAAAAACAAAAAAAACATAATCCTCTTAGTGCTAATTTTTTTTACCCAATTATTACCATTTTTACACAGACTGTCTAATGTAGATTTAAACATGTACATATACATTGGTTGTCTAATATAAATGTTATAACTCTAGTTAGTATACATATTTCATTTTCAAACATGTGCATATGTACAAAATATACTTGGCCAATGCGTGAATTTTTTCCTAAACAAACCAACTTTCATGCTAAATATATACTTCGTATAACAATAATAATTTGTTGAAATAATTAACCTGTAACCATTTGAGGATTATTAAAAACATAATGATTACATAAATATAAATCATGTGAGGTATAACTTTTTGTACTATTATGGATTATTAAGTAACTATTGTTAACCAAAATATTGATATTACATATTACAGAGTTTGACAAACTCCATTAGTTGCCTTATCTAGTTATTTCTTCTTCTATTTTTTCTTTTACTTTTCATAGATACCTTATATTCTTCGTTACTACCTACTCCATGCGTCCCAAAATAATTGTCCCCTTTTCCATTTTAGATTGTCCAAAAATAAGTATTCATTTTTCAAAATATAGTATATTAACTTTATCATCTTACCGTCAATATACATTTTCTCAAAACTTATATATGGGAGTTTGTGCTAAAAGTAATTAAGGTAATTGTGTCAACTTCACTACCAGATAATTAATGTAATTTCTTAAACTCCGTGAAAGCTGGAACATGACACTTATTTGGGGACCGGGGGAGTATTTATAAATTATAAGTGTTACGATTATTTTTATTTTTACCTTTTATCTTTCAAGAGAAAAGCATATTTATAGCTAACTTTGTTATTTGTTTTACGTAATTTGTCTCATTACAAAATGTTCTTTAAGTGTTATGAAAAAAAAAAAAAAGAAACCCATTAGAGCCCTCCCAACGGTATGCGTCGGTTGGCGTCGGTTTGAAGTGACGAAAGTGACGCCGTTGGCACGGCCTCGTCACTTTCGTCCGTCGGTTTTCTTCTTCGCTTATCCGACGAGGCGTCAGTTTGTGGCGTTTGCATGGATACGAAGTTTTCTCCTAAAAAAATGAAGTGTTCTATACATTTTAAATGGATAATCAAAGTCTCAAATACTCAATAGAAAAAATGAAAAGCTTCGTTGTGTTTAAATGGTGGAATTGGTGAAGGTACATACAGATGGGGAAGACAACCGAAGGTCCCATGAAATTTGTACAGTTATGTATATTTTATCATTTTACAACCCTTATAATTGATTAAAAGTAAATGTTAGACCCTATACAATCTCGATTTTAAGAAAAAGGTATATACTGAACGGTTATCTTGATAAATGATAAATGTTACGTTTTTTTATTATTAATGTAATGTTTTTTTTGAAGAAATTATTGTAACGTTTTCTTAAAGTATTGTATTGTAATGTTTTTTTTTAGGATTGTAATGTTTTTAATTTTAATGAAATGTGTTTTATTTTGATAATTGTGTATTTTTTAATTTGGTTATTTAGTTGTGGGGCCCTGAAAAATGAAACTAACGGATGACTGTTGGGAGGGGCCTGTCAGTTTCTGTCAGTTGGGTGAAAAAGCTGACGTGGCGCGTCAGTTTCAGTCACTTTCTGTCACCATTGGGAGAGGTCTTATCACCATTTTTTATTTTACTTTTTGCAAATGCCTTCCTATCTATTGGTATTCACAAAATACGTAATTATTTATTGATATTCTATGATTTTTGTGATAGGTTGTTAACTTTTTATTTATGCAATATTAAACTTTTGTTAATTACATATTTAGAGAGCTTGATTAGAAATTCTACTAGAGTAGCTCGAGCTCGACTCAATTTGTACTGAATTGATTTCGAATATTTTTCGAGTCGATTTCAAATAGCTCATGAGTTGATTTGTATTATTTAGACCCGTAATAACCCATACATTTAAACCATCCAAACTTCTTAAGAAGTCACTATTGTCACGAGCTTTGAAATCACAGCTTTCTTTAATGGTTTATCAAATATTTTTTAATAAACAATATGATGAATGTTTCTTTAATTACTTGTTGGAAGCTTATATGTGATTATTATTATTATTATTATTATTATTATTATATTGAAAATTATGTTGTTTACTTTGTAATGTTGCAATAGTTTTTAGGCGGTTAGTTTAGTTGTAACTCGATTTTCGGTGAAATATATTTATTGTTAATCTCTGCCCATTTATTAACCATTTCCACATTTTGGCTTAAAAGCCTTAGCAAAAGGATATGGGAAATTCCAATAATACCCCTAAGTGACAACATATAACTCTTGTTCTCGGCTCTTTCACATCTGGTATCTATTCAAAATCAAATTTCAAAACCATAACATGAATCTCCCTCCTGCTTCCATTCTTTCACATCATCCCAACTCACGAAATCCACCACCATTAAAAATTTAAAATCACAGATGTCTTTACAATTGCAGACAGATGCCTCTACAATGATAGAAATAGTACCACCGCAAAAGACACGCCACCATCTCCACCATCATAATAGATTGTTTGGTAAGCACACACCACAACACAACTGCGAAACCACCACCATAATATTAGTTAGATTTAAAAGGTTTTTCTTTTACAGTTCACAACCATTTCCGATACCGATGGCCGCCGCTGCTGAAACAAACCACTGTTGGAGCTATTAAAATCGACTCGCACTCAACGGGATCAAACCGTTTTTGCCCTTTTCTGTTAGTTAGTGTGTTTTTTTCCCGATAATCCAAATTTGTACTCCGTATTTGTTTAGTTTTCGGGTTCTGAACATTTATCTTTGCTTTGTATAGATTTGAGCACCATCAACATATGAGATACGACAACAACCGAAGCAGTGCATGACTCCACCTGTTTCCACCGCGTCAGGTCTCTGATCTATAATATGGACTTCACCACCGCCTACAAAGCAACACCGATGAAGCACTACCGCATGCACGGTGCTCCTTCTCCCTCTTTTTCTTTCCACATTAAATAATTGTCTTGGATTTTCTGTTTGATTTATTTATTTATCATTGTCTTGGATTTCCGCATTAAACGGTGGTGCGGTGGTTGAAAAGGATGCCGTTTGAGATGCCGGAATTGCGTCGGCACGGTAACACACGGCGTAGGTGGCGTGCATCGGATTTTTTTTCTGATGGTATATTAGCACCGAAATTTATTTTCTATATATATATGTATATATATATATATATGTATATAGGGTAGGGTTCAAATGAGAATAGGAATTTGAGTGAGAATGAGGGAACCAATGATATCAAGCCATGTGTACAAAGAGAATGTTTCACATGTACAAAACCCATTTACCCCCAACATCAATTATCTCACAAACGACAAATCGAAAAATTATGAAAATTGCACCATTAAATTCGTCGTTTTCTCCTCTTCGATTTGCCGTCCCTCAAGACATACTTTCGAAAAGTTTTTTTTTTTCTTCATTTTTTTGGTGGGTTTCACATTTACTAACACATGTGTTAAAGTGTTGCGTTTAGGGTTTAGGGTTTGGGGTTTAGGGTTTAGGGTTTAGGGTTTAGGGTTTGAGGTTTGGGGTTTCGGGGCGAAACCCCAAACCTCAAACCCTAAACCCTAAACCCTAACCCCTAAACCCCAAACCCTAAACCCTAAACGCTTTACAAAACGCTAAACCCTAAATCTTTCTAAACCCTAAACCTTGAACCCCTTCTAAACCCTAAACCCTTATAAACCATAAACCCTACTAAACCCTAAACCTAACCCTAAACCCTAACCTTAACCACAAATTAAATGTACAACTAATCACTAACACATGTGTTACTAATTTGTGAAACCCACCAAAAAATGAGAAAAAAAAAAAGTTGTCAAAAGTATGCCTTGAGGGACGGCAAATCGAAGAGGAGAAAACGCTGAATTTTATGGTGCAATTTTCATGATTTTTCGACTTACCGTTTGTGAGATATTTAATTTTTAAAAATGTGGAGGAGAGAGAATAAAGTGTGGAGGAGAGAGAATAAAGTGACACATGGCAGAAATCTGTTGGTTCCCTCATTCTCACTCAAAATTAGTGTACTCATTTGAACCTTACTCTATGTATATATGTGTTTATAGATGGAAAAATGATATGTTTGGTCAAGGAAATATTAGGTTGAGAACAAAGACATGTGGAGATATCTAATCAAGAACATGTGAGAAAGTGGATGGAGTCGGTGGTATAATCCAGAAATAACAAACCAGCACACGGTTTTAGTAGATGGTTTCATATTTTATTTCATTTTTTTAATACAAGTACAATGTCACAAACGAATGTATTCAATGTAAACCTTTCACTTCTACTATAATTCAGTGACTTGGTAATTTTCTTTTTTCGTGATTGGGATTTGTTCATGGAGATGAAATTGGAGGGTAGAGAAGATAAAAATTGTAAATGCAGTCAAAGGTGGTGGGGATAGTTGATGATTCTTTTTGGTGTTTGAATATTGTAATTATGATTATGATTATGATTATCATTCTCAATCATCAAATTTATTACATACGTTTCGAATGTATTCAAATTTACCAATCTTTATAATCGGATTTTGCCACAACAATGAAAATTAACATTTTATAAACATCACAAACTGATGAGGCCTAATTTCATTAAAATAATCTATAACAATGATAATAAACTTTGTACTTTTATTTGCTGTTAAAACTAATGAGAATAATCTATTTTGTTAGAATTTATAGTTTCTAAATTACGTTATAGATGTCATATATAAATATTCTTTTCCCTAATCACCATTTTTTTTGTTGGTTCATCATAGTCGCTACTACTATAGTTGTCATCAACTATCAATGTCTTTTACATATAAGAAGATTCCGTCACATTGCACGGGTCTACTACCATCCCTTATAAAACATTTAACATTTTTATTTCTTAAATACTTAAAAACCATTTTATATGCACAATGTACAAGTCACAAAACAAACACAATTATCACACATTATCTACATCTACACTTAACTTTAATGCATTCAACTCTTAACATATACAAAACAATATACTACATTAAAATAGGATCGGGCTTTTTTCTTGAAAAAACATGGGCTTTATCTCAAATAAGTATGGGCTTTCGGGATTTTTTTGAAAAAAACACTGGCTTTCGGGCTTCGGGATTTTTTTCGGGCTTTGGGCTTAGCCCGGCCGGACCGGGCTTTCGAGAATAATTTCTGGCCCCTATGGGATTGTCAGGCCGGGCCGGCCTTTTTCGGGCTATTTCGGGCTTTTTCTAGGCCCGGGCTTGGGCTAAAGCCCATTTGTACACCTCTAATATGAATATAGCATCTATAATGTACACATCTAAGACATGTGATGTTTTTTAATGTTCTATTGGTTTCTTTTCCTTTTTTCTTCAAGTGTTGTTCATCATATTACTTCATATTATTATTATTTGTTTGATTTAAGACATATATTTTATATAAATTTTTCATACGAATTTCAAATATCTTCTCCGCCGCATTGCGCGGGTTACCAGCTAGTTGTAGTTAAAGCAAGTCGATTTCATTTGAGTTTAATATTAATTTGTTTTATTGTATGGAGGTGGAAAATATAAAATTAAAACTAACACATTCAAGCAAGAAGATTAGATTGCCATATGAATTATGGAGCAACGTTTAAGTAAGAACACTTATTATGGTGGGAACGGTAGGAACGCACATTTTTACTTTTAACTTTAGGATTAACTATGTTTTTGATGAAAAATTTATATCAAAATTCTTAGAATTAAAAAAATGTGATATACATCATAATTTATTTTTTTTGTGTATCACAGTATCACACATAGAAGGTTGTGATACACAACTTTAATTTGTGTATCATTTTTTATTTTTTATTTTTTTAGCTAATATAATATTAAAGAGGATAAAATTTTAATAATTTTGGCATAACTTTTTTTTGCAAAACGTGTACATATGTAGAATTTAAAAGTGAAAGAACCTCGTTCCTACGGTTCCTACGATAATAAGTGATCCTACGATAACCTTCCCCTATGATTATGGAATGGATGTTAAATACATAATAATTACAGTGTTGTATTTGTAGTAAATCGAAATAATTACTTTTGTTGTAGTGTTGGACAACTCAATGTATGAGTTAGAAAGACCATAATAAGTTCAAAATTTTACGTTGGTAACCAACGTTAAATAGTTTAAGGGATGTGCTTCAAATTTATTTATTTATTATTAATAATAATTGGCTTCAAATTTATTTTATGTATTAATTATTATTTTATTAGATATATATTAATTATAATTATGTTACGTAGTAATATAGAGATAGTGATGAGAGAGGAACAAAATTTTTATTTAATTATTATAGTTTTATTAATACTAGGTGAGGACCCGCGACAACGCGGGTGACTAAAATAATATTGTTATGTATTTGATTTTTTTTTAATTTTTAATTCAATTAATTAGTATATATGTTAGTGTGTTACATGTAAAATGTTATAATTCATATATATGTATAGCTTTAAGACCCGCAACAACATGAGCGGCTAAATTGAAATTGTTATAAATATTCAATTAAATATGAGTGCATTTTTTTATTTTTTGTATTATTTAATTTTATTTTAGTGTTATAAGCCAATATTTTTATTACTTTATATTTAACTAACGCGGGCGACTAAATCATAACTATTAGTATAAATTTGTAGTTTTATTATTAATTTTTAAATTTAAAAATTCGTATATATGTTAGTGTATTAATTGTAAGATGTTATAATTCGTTTATGTATAGCTTTAAGAGTGTAAGACTCGCGACAACACAAGTGATTAAACTAAAATTGTTGTAGGTATTCAATTGAATGAGTGCATTTATTGTTGTAAATTGAAATTCTCATATAAAAAATATAATTTAACTATGAATACACCATACTTTCCATTTTTATTGAACTTGGGTTGAACGGCCCATTGTTTTTTATTAGATATTTAGATGGATGTTCAAGTACACTTGATTTAATATATTTAATAATTAAGGGTTTAGTAAAAGATGGTTTCTTATTTAGAAGGGGTAAAGTGTAACATCATTATTTTTAATCTTATTTAATTATATACCGTTTGATCAAATTGAAAAACTCCATCGAATGGTCCAGATTGCTCCATGGTATTCTGGTTTATTTATATTTTAGATTATTGTAGATTAGATTTTTTAGGTGAATAAAGTCATTATATTGGTTAATTGAAGTTAAGGTTAAATTGAAGGTTTTGATTGGTTAATAGGGTTCAATTTTACAATTAGATTTTTTAGAAAAAGTTTTCTTTTATTAATATTTAGATTTAGATGAATCGGATTATTCGAAATTTAAGATTTTTAAATTATCCGAATAAGAGTTAACAATTTTTTTTTTGAAAGGCAGTTTGAAATCACTGACGGACCATTTTGGCCCACCCGATCATCTCCACAAGCGGTTACTCCCGTGGAATCGAGTAACCACCCATGAGTTCGTAGCCAAGGCGACGCCCAAAAAAAAAAAATTATGTTGATGATATTAGAATTAATTAAAGGAAGAATCTAACTTGTGCTCTGAAAACATAAGTCAAAAGACATTTAATAAAGCTGATTTTTTTTATAAATAATATAAATTATATTAACACAAATGTATAATTGGAAATTACTGAGTTTAAATAAATTTTGTGATATATATATATATATATGAGATTGGTAACCACTAATAAAAACTGACGAACGCCATAAAACCGCGAATTAGGTACAAAAAAATATGGGTAAATGACAAAAGTATGCAACGAACTGCCCAAAATTGTTTCAAGTATGTAACCTACTCATTTTATTGTTTAAGTATGCAATGAAACCGGTAATTTTGTGCTAGGATCTTTACAAACTATTATTTTACCTCTTAGCATTTTAAACTGCTGACTAGATGACCATGTCAGATGCCAAGTAGACCTTTTTGCCACTTGTATATTTTACGTGGCATCCACGTCATTTAAACACCTTTCTTTCTTTTAAGTATAATAAAATACTGTTATGAATTACGGAGTAATAAAGTATCAATATCTGCTGCTACCTAATTTTTTTGTTTGATACCACACTCCAAATTATCAATTAACAGATTCAAAAATAAAATAAAAAGATGAAAATGGTTCCAACTTGAGTGCGTTTCAAAATCCTAACAAAATCGAGTGGAGGTGGAAGATTTGTGGTCCGTAATATACTTATTCAAACACATATCTTCATCTTACGTATCTTTATTTATTTTGTTCATATATTGTTTATGATTACCATTAGCTCCGCCAGTAACCACCGCCAACTGCCATCAACCGTCGTCAAAATTAACCGAGGATGTAGATTACCAACGTTACCGGATCTAGTGGTTTTCGCAAGTGGGTTTCGAAGAGCCACAACTCCAGATACCATCCCACACCATACATCGGCCTAAATTTACGTTCGAATTATGGTGGAGTTCACCGACGGCGACGGATTTGACGCGAATTTAAGCGGCGGTGATGGATCTGACTAGATCTAAAGAGGATTTTTACCGCCATCATTATCTTCACCTTCGTTGTTCTTGTATTGGACGGGATAGGGTTTTTGGGAGATGAGGAAGAAAGGAAAATGATGAATAGTTCCCTATATGTGTATTACAGTTGATTTCGTTAGGGTTAGTTTTTAGGAGTAATGATTAGTTTGTTGTTGTTAAAGTAAAGATCTTAATGTTCCATGTTATAATAGATGATGCTGATAGTTTGCTCCTGCTGTTGGATTTTGTTGATGATTATCTTGATGTTATTGATGATGATGAATTGATGCTGCTGTTGTAGTGCCGTTCTACATGATATAGACTTTCTTATTAAATTATTTGTTTTTTTTCTTTTACTTTTTACATTTTAATTCGTATTCCCACGTAAGTATAAATTATCCACATCATATTTTTAAAAAAAATGAAAAATCTTACAAAATTTAGTTTACCGGAGTAACAGGTAACCTGTTGCCAAATTACTTACATCGAGACAAAATTATCCAGTTCATTACGTACTTGAACAATAAAATGGGTAGGTTACATACTTGAAACAATTTTGGGCAGTTCGTTGCATACTTTTATCATTTACCCAAAAAATATTGAAAATTAACAAACTAAGTTGTTTATGATCCATTATTTACCAATCATTTGTAAATCTTTGGTTGTTATCCCTACCTACATTTACTAAAATTCTTAAATATCCTAAATTGTCGAACACTTATTAATAGTAAGTGGTTTCTCTTTTTGATAATAAAAGATCTACAATTAGGGGTGTTCAAAATATCCGAATCCGAATCCGATACCCGATTAACCGAAATACCTGATCCGAAAATATCCGAAAATTCGGATACCCGAAATCCGGATACCCGAAAATTCGGATTCGGATATTGGATAGTAGTTTTCAAAAAAGTCGGATATATGGATACCCGAATATCCGAAGTTTTCCATCCTTTTTTTTTAATAATATTTTTATATACATATATATAATACATGAAGAAAAGAAACCTAACCCCAAATCCCATTTTCAGTTTTTCACAGCCGACTTCCCTTCACATAATACCCTACTCGCTCGATCCACATCACACAACACCATCTCTCCACCGGTCGCCACCATCTCTCCACCGATCTCTACCATCTCTACACCGGTCGCCACCATCACAGAACACTGCTCTTTCTAGTTGTGTATATGTGTCTAGTAGCAACAAGATCAAGAATCTGTATGTTTCTAGTTTGTGTGCAAAATTAATTATCAATTAATATAAAAGCTTTATGTATATGCTGTGTATGTAGAAAGGATTTATTGTTATGTAAAAGCTTTATAGTGGGAATTGAACCAATCGGTTGTTTTGATAATCGATGATGGATACATATCGGAAGATAAGGAGCTTGAATTCTACATGAAGAAGCTTTAGAAGAAGAAAGGAAAGGGTGCTACAACTTAAAAGCATATTTGCTGTAAATTTGTATCTCGTATTTATTTTGAGGAAATGAATGACTGAGAATTTTGGTGAGCTTTGTTAGTTAGATTTGACTTCTATGAATGTTGAGGGATTAGTTCATGGTTTAAAAAAAGGGTTAATAATAGTTTAATCCCTAAAGTTTCACTTTTTTTTCGTTTTAACCACTTAACTTTTTTTTGAATGTTTTAACCACTCAACTTAGGGTCAATAATGGTTTAATCCCTGAAGTTTCATTTTTTTTTCGTTTTAACCACTCAACTTTGTTTTAAACGTTTTAACCACTCAACTTATGATTTGACCATACTTTAACCGCTAAAGTTCATTTAACCATTAAAAAAAACCCTTTCGTTAACTTATAATGAAAGTTTAGATCGGGATATATAAACTTTGAACTGATTTTTTATCGACCAAGGTTGTCAAGAGAGAGATCTTACCTAGGATCGTTTTTGTCTTCACAAGATCGAAATCGTAAGATCAAATCGGGATCGTAAGATCTTACGATTTTGATTTGAGCATAGGATCTTACGATGTCGATCCGATCCGATCTTACTTAACATGAATATAAGTTAAGAAAATATAAATTAGTTAATTTTTGTCCAATAAAAGGTTAATAGGTTTATTATTTGTTATGCAATTAATCTTTTATATGCATTATAATACACATTTATGAGATCATAATGTATGAGTAGGATTTTACGATCCCGATTTGATCTTACGATTTCGATCTTGTGAATGCAAAAACGATTCTAGGTAAGATCTCTCTTTTGACATCCTTAGTCGATAAAAAAATCAGTTCAAAGTTTATATATTCCGATCTAAACTTTCATTATAAGTTAACAAAAAGGTTTTTTTAAATGGTTAAATGAACTTTAGTGGTTAAAGTATGGTCAACTCATAAGTTAAGTGGTTAAAACGTTTAAAACAAAGTTGAGTGGTTAAAACGAAAACAAATTGAAAGTTCAGGGATTTAACCATTATTGACCCTAAGTTGAGTGGTTAAAACATTCAAAAAAAAGTTGAGTGGTTAAAACGAAAAAAAAGTGAAACTTTAGGTATTAAACCATTATTAACCCTTAAAAAAAAAAAGTCCTTATGTTTGCCTTGTTTTCCAGATCTGCATTTTTATACTTTGGGTATCGGATAATCCGATATCCGTATCCGAAATTTCGGATACCCGAAGTTCGGATATCCGAAGTTTCGGATACGGGTATTGGGTAGTGAAAATCACTATCCGAAAATATGGATATCCGAACTTCGGGTATCCGAAATTTCGGATATCCGAAAATGAACAGCCCTATCTACAATATATGTATATATATAATTAAGAAGAATTTATAAAAATAAAGATAACATAGCCTAATTGGTAGATTCCTTAGTTTGCATTGATACAACATAGGTTCAAGTCCCACTTGCCTCAATTTTTTTGTTACTTTTATCTTTTATGATTTGCTTCATCTTTTTGTTATATTTATATTTTAAGATTTTAAGATTTAAAATTGAATAGATTATTGATTAAAGCTTAATTATATAAAAGTTACAAAAAACTTTCAAAGGTATAATGTTTCCTCCGTTCCAAATTAAGTGTCATGTTTTGACTTTTTGAGTCTCCAATTTTCATCTTTGACCTTAAATATATTTGTTTGTGTTATATAATACTTGATGCAAAATATATGTATAGATTGAAATCTAAGTATATTTTCAATGGTATGATATTCATAAGGTAATATATAACACAAATAAAGATATTTAAGGTCAAAGTTGAAAAAGAAAGACTTCCAAATCTGATACATGACACTTAATCTAAGACGGATGGAGTATTACACAATAGTTCATAAACTTCTATAAGATATCTTAGATATTAATTTTATTGTTGTTACTTTGACTAGAACAAGGTGTAGTATGCCCACGCTTCACGACGGGATGAAATTACTCTTAGGTCGACTATTAATTATATGATTCACTTAAGCTTGTTATACGTAAATTTTTCAATTTTATACTATGAACATTTAATTGATTTAAGTTAAATATATATAGCTTTTCATTTGAATTGATACATAACCACTACTTTTAAATTTTTTATTAGCATGGCATAAGATATCATTCTTAGTTAAATTTATTGTTGTACATATTCAATATTTTTTGTTTTTATTTTTATAATATAAAGTATTATTCTCACTTATTTTTATAGTTGAACAATGAAATTGTTTGAAAAGGTATTATTATATATGATTTTTAAACCGATTATTTTTAAGTTATATATTATATGGTTTCATTGTAACTTATTATGGAGTATATTATTAAATGTAAAATGACTCACTGAGTTAGATAGTCTAACTATATTGATATCTAAAACATTTTTAGTTATATTAACATCTAATCTTCTTTATATCCTTTTATATATATATATATATATATATATATATATATATATATATATATGAATAATAATCCTGAATATAATTATGTATGAATTATGAAAATCTGAATCCAGAGTTGGAGTACCATGTGACTAACTTCATGTTCACACTATTCCATCGTTATTGCTAAGTGTGTAACCCACATATTCATCATATACATTGATGGAGCTCAGTGAACTGTCAATGTTGACTGGCCCATCTTATCCATCCAAAGTCCCCAGCTTTTTAATCATGGCCCTCCAAAGTCACACAGGTAGTTTTAGGTCAGTTACCTTCCTAATCAGTTTTTTTTCTCCCGTAACCTCTTCACCTCCATGATAGCCGTTTTATTCCCGTCATCTCTGGTCGTGGGTATCTTCATCCTCAATAAGAAGCATCTTCAACAATCCATATTATATTCCACGGTTTTTTTCGTCATTAATCTAATCAATACTCATATTTACGTAACCTACAAATTGCAATCAATTTCATGAACTATTTTTCTTATATCGGTTTTAGATATGTTAACCGTCAGTTGTCCTCACCCTCTGTTGTGTAATTCAATGGGAAATGTGGGGCCTTCTCCATCTTACCGTAACTACAGTTTTAGCCATATTCCCATATGAGAAAAAAAACAATTGACCGTCACTTACTTATGAATATGATTTTCTATTCATTTGTGCTATGTACCTTCATTTTTAATTGCTATGTAGTATATATAAATACGTGATTTGTATACAAAGTATAGACAAGTATAAATTCGTGACCATGTTTCATTTTTAGTAATTACTAATTACTCGAGTATTTATAAAAATTCAAGAAGTTGTTGACAAAGAGTGTTTCTTGTCAATCAGATCCAATACGCATCAAAAATATATCGAGCTTGACTCGAACCCGTTACCTGACGTGGTCATTTTTCATCTCTAGACCAACTGTTCCTTGATTAATTTTTAGTATTGTTTTCCTTCTAATATGACAAATTTGTAAGCCTTTTTTAATAAGCATCAATGACCGGCTGCTTAATGAAATTCAATGGTGAAATAATTTCATAACGTACCCTACAGTAATAATGTTATCATAGCCACAACTATCTTATAAGGAGGGTAATAATGTTATCATAGCCACAACTATCTTATAAGGAGGGTCTGGAACAAGTTGATCAACAAACCTACGATAAATTTTTGTTGAGCTTTTAGTTGTATTTGATTGCATGTCCAATTTACATTCATATTAGATTATTAGTTATAATAATGATGATAGATAGATGTGAAGCAGTAGTTGATCGTGTGTCCAATTTACATTCATATTAGATTATTAGTTATAATAAGGGGTTAGTGTTTGGAAATGCATTTAACTTGTATTCGATGTCTATTGTGTGTACCCAACTTATATTTGTTATTTTTAATGCATCAAACTTTCAAAAAGTGTGTTTTAGTGTATTTTGGTGACGTTTTGATGATTTGTCAAACTATCTGGATGCCACGTGGTACCTTAAACGGCCGACAAATCAGCAAAATACATTAAAACACCATTTTTGAAAGTCGAATGCATATATTAAACAGAGCAAACGTAAGTATGATACACACAATAGACATCGAGCAAAAGTTAGATACATTTTCAGACACTAACCCCTTATAATAATGATGATAGGTGTGAAGCAATATGCTTGCTTACACAATTTAACAGTCCACAGTTCCAAGAGGATCTTTGTGGTCTATGTTATTACACATTTGTAACTTCATTCGGGTGAGTAATATATAGTGGCTCAATGTAGTTATATTGCATCTGGTTTTTGGAATAAGTGGTTGTGCTTATGCAATAGAACACAATTGCAGCACTTATATATATATATATATATATATATATATATATATATATATATATATATATATATATATATATATATATATATCGATGGGTAAGGACGTTGGTTGGTTATATTTACAAATTAGCATGCTGGAAAGATGGTTTTCATGGTGGGCTACTATTCAATTTTAGCTAATACCAGTGAAACAATTATTGAGTTTCATAATATCTATACTCTACATGTAAACTGTACAAATTGAGCGGGTTGTATAACACCCCTCATTTATACTAATTTAAATAAAGTTAATCGGAAGCGTAAGTCCAAATAGATAATGATAATTTACATCGTTTTATCAACTTGTAAAATTCAACCTTTTCAAAACTATAATTTCTTCAACCGAGGTGTTATATAAAACATTTTAAAACATTATATTATACAAATCCATTATCAGAGTAATGTCTCGTGATCAAACATTCCTTCTAATCTAGCTTCTTGCCCACCCAAATTATATGCAAAACCTGCAAGAAGGGATAATGTGGGGGATTAGCATAACGCTAAGTGAGCAGATAACTAATCAACATCATAACTTAGCTCAACAACCTTGTGTACAACACTTAACACTAAAACAAGCAAGTACACAATACAACTCATCAACTAATCAACAACACCATAATGAGGATCGGCGGCTCTGGGGATAACCATAAACCCGGGTGGCTCCCCAAGAACACTTATCCAACCTAACCGTATGGCCATACGGACGAGACCGATAGCTAGTGATTATCTTCAACCAACACAGGAGGTGTGTTAAACTTTAGATAACCAACTAGCCCAACCAACAGTTCAACAACTCGTTGCCTCATTAACAACTGATGCCCGAAGGCCAACAACTGATGCCCGAAGGCCAATTAATTCAAGTGATCACGTAATCAACAAGTCACATATTCAACTAGTCAACATATCAACAGTATTATTACTATCCACATAATCATCAATGCAACTTATAAAGTAATAATACGTTACTTGTTGTAACCAAACTTGTTACAACCAAATTACGCTGAGGATTAGAGATCCACTCACCGAATACCTCAGTTGTCCACTCAGTAGTCTAATGTCACTGAGTCTTCTGTTTATCTGGAATTACAATAGAATAACACAAATTAGTAACTTGTCTCAAATCAATACAATATCTTACAATTGTAATTACATCAATAACTTATCACTTAGTCATGATTAATGATCATAATATTCACTTTCCAAATTCAATCATAATATGATTATTAACTTACATTACTTTAACACCGATCACACCAAGGTTATAAATAACCCTCTTATCACATTAATCCACTTTGATTATCACTAATCAACATGGTTAAACCATTACTAAGGTGATTAACCTCATTTCATGAATTCATCAAAACCACAATATTTGGTTTAATGAATACTTAACAATTAAATTCACACAATCATCTTTAATCATCAATTAAGTGTTCTTAGCTATAACCAATGCTAATTTGATCATATAATCCATGATCATCATCCGATTCATCATTAACCTCAAGAACACATAATCATTTCCTTCAATCAAATGTTAGGCTTAGATTATAATCATGTATTAAACATAAATCAACAAGCTTTACTTCATGAATAATTAACTAAACCCAAACTTTCTTCATGATCATCATTTAATTTTACCATTTCTAGCTTAGGGTTTAGATACTAATCATCATTTAAGCATCAACTAATCATTATAACATGATTACAAGCTTTAATTCATGAATTATCAACTAACCCATATCTTAACTCATGATCATCATTCATTTATATCATTTCTAGGTTAGATTTTCAACTACAAATCATGAATTAGATATCAACTAACAATTATTTCATCATTACAAGCTTCAATTTAGCATTACTCATCCTAATTTCATCATGTACACAAAACCCCATTTCATAGGTTTATGATAATCAAGTAATCAAGACTTACAAAGATGAGTATAAGGATTAGAGAGTGATAATCCATGTTCTTGAAGCTTAAATTCGGATTTGGCATCTTCAATTTTGTGTTGTGAAAGGATTTTAGGAATTGATCTAGGGTTTATATGTTTATGTATGTATGTATATGTACGTAATGTATATAGATATAGTTAGGAAAAAGAAACCGACTCAAATATGAGTTTATCACATATTTGGTTAAATTTCGTTCCCCGTACTTATCATTGTCTGGAACTTAAAAACCATTTGCGGGGAAACATTATATTATTTTACCGTCAACTGAATTAATTTAAAACCATCAATAATTTATTGGTCACAATAAATTATCCAACTCTTTTACCCATTTATTTGACTAAAATGCACCCAAAACTATTTTCTAACACATTAAATAATGATTCACAGTTAGAAAATATTTAATACTACTAGACCCAAATACTGGGTGTTACAGGTTGGGTCACGTTATGTTGACACACGGGTTGAACGGGTAAGTCGTCGAATAAGATAGGTCAGAATCATGCATGCCGGGGTGGCCAACCTATTTTTGCATATTTAGTTTCTAACTTACATGGCTTATTCAGATATGAAATGTATAGTATTTGCTCTTTTTGGTACGTTACTCTTTCTATGTTGTATCTTCTCTTCATTTCGACCAACGTACAAAAACATGTAATAACTTCGTAGGTTAACATAAACAAAAAATATAAAGTGAGTTTTACGTCCTAAAAATAATTTTTTCAGAGCACCGCCCGGGTATTACACTAGTTAATCATAATTAGTGAAAACTTCGGTTATGCACTTCTGAAATAATAATGGATAGTATTACACGAGTAATGTTAAACAGATTTAATTGGACAGACATAAAAATAGACCTATTATCTTTATTGGTTGAATTTTTTTCTCTTTTCTAATATCATCCAATCAACTGTTTCATGTCTACCAATTACATGTTTAGGTTTAGAATTAGAATTAGAATTAAAATTAGAATTAGAATGAGGTCTACCATTTATTTTCCCTATTACACAATTCATGCTCATTGCATTCCATAATTAGATAGTTGATGACACGTTGCATGTCATTAAACTTTTACCACATAAGCGTGTAATATAATGCTAGTATTGCTTTTTTTACACTGTGTAAAAAGAAATCCACAAATTCATGTGACTACATAAAGATTTTTACTCTATTGTAATATATTAAAGTATTTTATTGCTATTATTATACAAATACGAATACAATATATAAAAGTATGTAAACAACTGTCATCTGAAACATAAAGTTCCTCAAATAGTTCGAGATTTCAGAATTTATTGTGAAATAAATCAATTGTCTCTTCAAATACAACCATTTAGCCTGCTTTTTCTATCTCTTTTATATATTATAATAGACTGATATTTAGGTAGTCATTATATTAATAAACACTTATAATTTAATCCTAACCATTCAATGAATTAATCTTTTAAATTAGAACCATTGATTAGGATTATCTAAATTGACAACCTAAATAGTGGATTAGTGTTGATAAAAAGACCTAATTGTCCATGTTAAATTAATTTCAAATTATTTGAAGCAACAATTTGTAAATTTGTAACCATAATAACAAAGTAAACGTAAAAATAATAAAATCATAATGTCATATTGATTTGTATCCTTAATTATAGCAAATATAATATTGTTACTTAAAATAAGATATGGAATTTCATACTTTTTCTAAAAATACTAAAATTTGGCGTGGAATAATTATAGGAATTTCAAAATCATACAAACTCATTCCAAATATAGACAATAATATTATTATTTACTAGAACATTAAAAATATATTTTACTCCCTGGAATTTTATAATTCGTTTAGATATTGTATTTTCCTACAATAAACGTCAATTCTCTCCTCCCCCAAAGATTGACGACGATGAAGATTCGAGAAATCGGGAAGTATTAATCAATGGTATGTGTTGATTTTTGTTACTTGGGTAAACATTTAGAAGGTTGTGATAAGGTATCTTTTATTATCCTATTGCTTAGTTAATGTACACAGATGCAAGATGTAGCAGTTGAACATGGTGGCTAGCTACCTTCATGGACGAGGCGGTATCATAATCCATTTATATAGCGTTTTATTGTTATTACTTTGTAAATAATTAATTATTATTGTATTAAGTGGTTGGGATTTCCGTAAGTTTAAAATTTGCTGCCTTGGACAGTGACGATCTTCTGTATCTCAAAGAGCATATGGAAGCACAGGAGGATGCAGAACGCTTACGGTGAACATCTATGTGGTGGTATTAAGTTACCATCCCCTTTTTACTGTTTGCTATCAGTTGACCGCTCCTTTACTTTCATTATCTATCCAATCTAACATTATATATTTTTCTGTCCTGGATTTGGTGAGAATCAGACGTCAAATTTACAAGACGTTGCAACACTCGATAAAAGCATATTGTATATTGGAGTAAAAATATAAGCAATCATTGTTAGGGATCATTTTGCTATTTTTTTTTGTTTCATATTGAAAATTTGCATTACAGATATTTCATCAAATAAATTACTTATGGGACATTAATCGACACGAACTTGATTGATGCTATCCAAATATTCAAGGTACGTTTACCTATCATCATGATGTGTTATCTTAAAAAAAATAAAAAAATTTGCTTGATGCTACACAGATTTCAAGTTTTGCTTGATTTCTTTTATATGTTTTTGAATTGTGTATCTTCTATTTTCTGAAGCCAGAATTCTTATGGAGGCGGGTTTCCAGGGGCTTGGCTGCTAGAACACATCATTATGATACAAACAAGGAAATCAAGGTTAGTCCATCGGTTATTATAATCGGAGAGTTCAATTGATCTTTAGTGCATTTTCAGTTGTTAGTTCTTCTGATGTTGTTTCCGCTGCTGTTTCTACTGTTATTAAAGCTCCTAAACATTTCAAGGCTGTTAAGCAACACTTGGCTGTTATTCGTATCCGAACCTTTTTCGTGGCTTTTTGGTATATCCCGATTTCTATTCTATACGTACATATCCCAATGGCACATATCTCTTGCACCAAAAATGTAATCCATTCATTTTTTGTGAAGCGTTGTACTAGACAAATTTTTTTATTCACATATTATATCCTATATTTTAATATAAGGACGTAGTTAGAGGAAGAAATTAAACAGGTTCATGATCAATGTTAGCAATTTTTTTATATAAAATTAGTAGGTTCATGAGTAAAAGTTGCTCTAAATTTATGCTAATTTTATATTACGTTACACACGAATTTTTGGTTAAGTGGGTTCACCTTTAAATACTTGATTGATTATTACATTTATTTGATGATAACAAAGTTGCACGAGCTTGATTTTGTTTTTAGTTTTTGTATGTTTTTCGTAAGTCAATGGTGACTCAGTGTTAGATAATGAAATTGGTTCCTAGTGTGATCAATATCTTATTCCTTTTTCTTTATTGAAATGTGCAGCTCAACGGTTGTATCTACTGGCATCTTTCGTATCTCTGGCCAGGAAATAGCCACACCGCCTTTAGTAGGAACACATAGCCAATGTAAAGGATTGGTGAGCGTGAAGCATGATTCTTTGTTTTAACTGAACTGACACATTCCTAATTAAATGGGTTGTAATTTCCACCTGTGATATTTTATGTTCGCGCGGGAAGACTTATACAATAATCTGATATATATAAAATTATGTGTAGGTATTTTCCCTTGCTCTATTTTCTTGCATTGAAGAACTACTAGATTCTCTTAATGTGAAAATTCAAGTTGGGGTTAGAAGATGCCATTAAAAATAGTAGTGTGCCCTTTTCATTTCTTCTCCTTAGTACCTATAATATTTTAGTAGTGATGGCTGAATGGGTGTGTTCGGTAACATTTAAAAAGTTGAGTTTGAATGTAGGAGACTATCAAAAACCAATGGCACGTATGTGATTAAACTATATCTTTGCTAATTTATGACTACTTGCTAATTTTCAGAAACATGACTTTGTGATAACTATTAGTTTGACCAAATCCCATATACCGTGGTTGTGCATGGTAGTCAGAATAGTGATGTAAACATTGATTCATGGTCAGTACAAAGATAAGGGAGATCTGCACAAGAAGACTCAAGCTTAAAAATTGGAGTCTAATAGTCAAAAGTTTGTTGTATGCAGTTTCGATATTTGGAACATCAAGAAAGGAAAGGGCTAATCGGAATTGGGCATGAACATTATGGTTGCTTGCTTACATGGTTCTGATGAGCCAGATGAAACAAAATAGGAGTGCCATGGCTCACGGGTATTATATGTGTTTGAATAGTGCAGTGGAGAGAAATAGCAATATAGATGATATAGATATAGATCACGTATAGGCTCATAGGGAATTACATGTGCCAAAAATGTAGCTTTGTATTGGTTTATTTCATTTTTACATGTTTACCCAAAATATGTTTTAGGTTGGCAAAAATACATCAATTGGGTATGCCCAATCTCAAAATTGTAAATTTCTTGTGTTTTGGAATAAATGTTTGCTTGGGGTTTCATTCCCCTTTACCTGAAAAAAAAATTCCATAAAAGAGTGGCTTTGATTATGTTTATGTTAGTGCTTTGACTTGGGGATACATGCAAAGAAGCGTTAGTGGTTACTTAAGAAGTTTTTCTGTATTTTGATGGGCGAGTTAGGAATATATTTTTTCAAGACGTTACAACATTCTGCCATTTGAGAGCGAGTTGAGAGGCTTTTAAACAAGTAAGCATTTTTATACCTCATTTGAAGCTTTCTCTAAAGCGTACATAGAGTTGTTAAACAAGCTTGAGTATGCTGGGTCTAATCTTGCTGATAGCTGATATATCGCTCGAGGTAAAAAATGTTTTCCAGCTGATATATGCTGGATGGTGATTTTTTGATTGAAATTGGAAGGATGGGAGTAAGTTATTTGAGAGACTTTTGAGGAGAAAAAGGTGGATCTTATTCTTTCTTCATGACACAAGAATAGATTACCTAATGTGACATAAAAGCATTACTTAAAATGGATATAGCTACAATGCCTCTACTTTTTAACTACTCGTAAATTTTTTTGTTTCTTTTGTTAAAATTTTCCATCTAATCCCCCAAATAAACGTCATACCAATGGTCAATGCTACAAGATTATACGTAACAGATTAAACCTTTTACAGGGACATTTCAAAGACCCGAAAATGAATGCCACATAGGCTGAGGTTAAATCCCCATGAGCCCGAATTTATCACTCCTATTCAACAAGCTAACCACACTCTTTCAACCTGACTTTTGCCGTCACTTAGAAGATATACACAAAAGTATTAGAAGAACAAACAGTAATGATGTTGCAAGTAATCAAAACTACATATCAACCATGACCACTTGACTCGGTTTTTGAACTAAAAACGACAATGAATTTGCAATTGAAGAAACACAAGCAACTAGGACAGACATCATATTTAAGAAATTGATTTAACAAACAAGACCTTATATATATATATATATATATAGAAAACTTATATCGATTGAAGCCATATTGGAGGTGTAAGTTTGCTAAGTGATTCTCCGCCGTAGTGAGGCTCGATGGTCCCATCAGACATATGATAAATCCCCATATCTCTCCCACGTCCACCATTATCATCAGTGTAATATATGCAATTCCCCTTTATCACCCCGGTTGTGTCCTCTATCCAAAACGATGAACTATGTCCCACAAACAAAGTTTTCCTACCTAAATCCGTCACTTTCGACCATGTTTCAGTTTCTAAATCATAACCAAAAACTACAAAACCCTCTGTCATATAAGAAGTCGGCTCGCTCTCAGCTTCATCTACATCAACACAAATAAACATATTATGATCAAAATCATCATCACCATCGCCATCGCCATAACCATCACCATCACCATCACCACCACCACCACCACCACCACCACCACCACCACCACCACCAACATCAACACGAACATCATCATCACCATCAACACGATAATCATCAGCACGATCACCATAAATAACACGATAACTATCAATATCATCATCATCATCACCCCAGTTGATTTCCTTTATGATTACCAATAACCTCTTTCTACCTTCATCATCATCCAATCCAAGAATATACACTCCCAACCAAGCTTTACTATAAAGATCCCACGGCAAAATTGCAACCTTAATCATAATTGTGGGACCGTCACCATAAATATCACATGTTTGAATATTGCGATTGCCATTAAAAGTATAAACTCGGTTATTGTAATAAGTCATATCTTGTATCTGACCACACCAACCATTTAAAACAGGTGTCCACTTGTTATCTCCAGGTCGGCAAAACCCTAGCTTCCCGAAATTTCCCCACACTACAACCACTATTTCCAATGATGGGACGAGTAGCTTCCAAATGCCTTTTGCCTTTAAGCATAGATCAGGAAGGGCGACGATACTTGGAAGATTGATGGTTTCACGCGATAATGGATGAACAAGTTTAACAGCATAATCATCTCCCTCAGTTGCGAGCCACCCTCTAGAAGACGTACAAAACTTACCATATGCTTCTGGCAACCGTATCTTGCGGGCTGTCTCGTTTGAGAGAAGGAACACTTCACGAAACTCATCATCTCCTGTTCTCTCTGCAAGCAATAAAGACGGAAACCGTGAAGGAAGTCCATTGGATTTTCGGACTTTAGTTGCAACCTCTACGGCTGCAGAATGCCAAGGCTTGCACACGCCTGCAAACGAGTGATAATCTTCGTAGAAAAGGATATGTTTCTGTGCTATTCTAACGAGCAATTCGGGTAACATCTCAAACCAGTCCATAGCTATCGCAATTAACAATGGAATGTTATTAACAACACCTGCATCGAGATTAAGTTTCTCAAAATGTAGTTCATTACAAACAAAAACAGCGACATAGTCATATAAGATATAAAAGAAGATAAACAGATACAACCCAGCTCGATGACCTTTAAGACTTTTAATCTTGTTGATAACAGAAGTTTCGGCAATTTCTCTTTTTATGTAAACCACCAAATTATCCGCAAGAAAGTAATATTTGATTGTGCCATAATAGCACGTTATAAAATCGAAAACTATGGCACAAACAAACTTAGATCAGATAAAAACACTATAAATAATCTAGGTGATAACTAATCTTGAGTACGTAAACAAGAGTAGGTACTAAGATATCAAAACGAACAATCATACCAAATTTTCAAAAAAACAAACCTAAAGGCTACAGATTAATTATGACTTTAACTCCAAAATTTGGGTAGGTACTAAGATATAATCTAATGGCCAATAATCCAACATATAGAAACTCAAATTCTTACAGTAATAAATAAAACAAAAGAGACTAGATGAAAAATATTACATGAATATAAATAACATATACGATTAACTAACTGTGAATGTTTCGTATTCGTGTGGCTAGGAGAATCCGAGACTAAGATATTAGAACATCAAATAATAAAGAGGAAAAAAAACGAACTTACCGAGCGTACCCGATTCGATACAGCCGAACCCAATTCGAAATTCGTGGCAAACCTAGCGAAGAAACTTGTTTATGTGGTTTGGAAAGAAATCTTGAACGAGAAGAATTAGTGGCGACGGTTGAGTTTTCTAGAAATCAATTTTTTAGACGAATAATAGATTGAGTTTTCTAGGAATCAATTTTTTATTAATTCGGGGGGCCAGTAAGGTTCAAAAAATATTTGGGCCATAAAATATTAAAAGTGTTATAGTAATAGCCCAAAAGTTTTGGGGGCTTTGGTCCCTTCATAGTTCCGCCCATGTCTACATGCATCAATACTACGGAGTATTACTATCGCACTTATAATTTAATACTGTAATAAAAAAATTGAGCACCACAAGCGTACCTCTAAATTAAATCCTGGCGAACCGAAGAAGTTGGAGTCTACAAGCGTTTGTTTAGTTATGGGGTTTGGGTTTTATAAGAAAAACAATCACAATTTGATAATGGGCTTTCACCCGTGGGCTACAAGCCTACAAGTATTTATTTATTTATTATTGTTATTATACAGAAATAACAATTTACTAATCATGGCTAAAACAATTTATTAGTTAAAATATAAATCCATAATATAGCTATATATATATACTAGGTGAAGGACCCGCGACAACGCGGACTTCCTAATTGTGTTTATGCATTTGTTATTAATTATTTAGTATCCTCATCGTAGTTCATTAATATTAATATATGTATAATTTGAAAGATTTATTTGCTAGAATCTAAACGTTATGTTGTTGTATTGTCTTGTTTTGAAAAGGCATCAAAGAAGAAAGCGAAGATGTAAGTTTAGATTTTTTAAAATTTATAATCATTTAAGTATAATGTTTTTTAAATCAAATATAATCCATAAATTTTGAGGTTATTTAAAAAGTAAAATTTGTTCACGTGTATAGTAACTTTCTAGAGAGTTGAAGAAGGTATGTTTTAAGGATTTTATAGTTTTTTTTTTTTTTTGTTTTTTGTTTAAATCGTAGAGAATAAGTAGGGACTAAATTTTTAGGTTTAAAAAAAAAATTGAAAAAAATGGATCTTTTTAACATTTAAATGTAGAGTTTAGAAAAGGCCCATTTAATTGAGAATATAATGTTGCTATATTACTCCATTTGTTATTCTAAACTAACAAACAAATCTTGAGCCTCATGTGGAACTCAACATCAGATAATTCAGATAATAATATAATTAGATAACAAATAATTTAATTAAATTACAAACTAAAAGAAAACTAATCTTTAATTAAATTTCAAACTAAGAAATGTTGAAATAAAAAAAAAACATTGCATATGTAAATTGAAATAGAATACCAATACCAATAATGTTGGAATGACTAAACTTTATTGAAGAAGTTTGCATTAACAATGTAGTCATCGTCAATGTCATGTTCAATTGATTAGATGTGGTTAATAAGATTGTCAACCTTAACGATACTCAGCCAATATTTTTTGTATATCATCTTGCACGATTTCATCTTTGAAGAAGTTTGCTTTTAGCCAATCATTGAATCCGTTATACACATCAATAGTAAATAGTGTGAAGACATGGTAATAAAAATATTTGTATTAATTTACGTATAATATCGTTTGAACCTTGACAATTATTATGTGCCGCTTTTTATTTTTTTACCTGAAAATTTCATAAACTTGTATATAGTTGCACATGACGATTCAAATCCATATACAACAGTAGAGATAATAATTTGAATGAAAAGAATAATAAAACAAATAAACTTTTTGTGCCTCCATTATTAACGGTAGAAGAGCTGTCTTGTGTAGTAGAATGTTCTTTGTCATAATTACATAAAAATGTAAAATTTTGTTAGTAAGCATAAAAATACAAAATTTTATAAGTAAAGTGAAAACAATATGTATTTAATTTTATTTATTTTTTGTGAAATTGCATTACTAAATTTCAAACTAAGAAATGTTGAAATAAAAAAAAAAAACATTGCATATGTAAATTGAAATAGAATACCAATACCAATAATGTTGGAATGACTAAACTTTATTGAAAAAGTTTGCATTAACAATGTAGTCATCGTCAATGTCATGTTCAATTGATTAGATATGGTTAATAAGATTGTCAACCTTAACGATACTCAGCCAATATTTTTTGTATATCATCTTGCACGATTTCATCTTTGAAGAAGTTTGCTTTTAGCCAATCATTGAATCCGTTATACACATCAATAGTAAATAGTGTGAAGACATGGTAATAAAAATATTTGTATTAATTTACGTATAATATCGTTTGAACCTTGACAATTATTATGTGCCGCTTTTTATTTTTTTACCTGAAAATTTCATAAACTTGTATATAGTTGCACTTGACGATTCAAATCCATATACAACAGATATAATAATTTGAATGAAAAGAATAATAAAACAAATAAACTTTTTGTGCCTCCATTATTAACGGTAGAAGAGTTGTCTTGTGTAGTAGAATGTTCTTTGTCATAATTACATAAAAATGTAAAATTTTGTTAGTAAGCATAAAAATACAAAATTTTGTAAGTAAACTGAAAACAATATGTATTTAATTTTATTTATTTTTTGTGGAATTGCATTACTTATTTATTTATTTAAATTGTTTTTTAATTGTGAAATATAACTGCAAATTAGGTAACAAAAGCCTTTTTTGGGTCGAAAGATTCTGGGGCCAGATTCTTTTTTCCTCCGTTTCTTAAAAAAATCATTTTTTAAATATTAAAGATAATATTTAATTGAATTTGAATTCATATTAAATATTATAAAAGTAATTAATAATAATTTGAGGGGAGGAAAGTGTAACTATGGATATTAAATATACACCATTGGATCGTACGGAAGGAACCCATCGAAAGGTCCAAATTGCTCCATGGTATTCTGTTTTATATATATATATTAAAGATAAGAGAAGTTCATTTCAATCTAATGTTATTTCAATTGTTTAAAAAGATTTGGTTGATTAGTATGTCCGTTTATGTAATAATTTTTTTAATTAATTTAATAATTGTCAAGTGCTTTTATTTTTGAGTACTGTGTATGATTAATCTATTGCATGTTATAAGTTTGTGATTTTTGATTAATTTTTAAGGGGAAGGTTCATATAGGATTGGGCGTTACCGTACTAATGGTGAGATTACACCTAATAATGACACGTGTTTACATTTTAAAACAAATCAGAACTCCCTCTCGATCAAAACTCATCCACCTAGCTACTAACAAAACTCCGGCGAAGAACTTCCTCATTCCGCAACTTGCTCCACCGGCGTCTCTTTCACCTCTTCCGCCAACACCTGCGTGGCCATGACCGCCGCCGGCCCACACCACTACAGTAACATCACCGTCGGCCGGCCAATACCACAACAGTAACGGAAAGAAAATCGAGATGCGATCATTGATTTCCTCATAGTTGCCGGAAATCGAACTCGCATCGTCATTTCCAACAAGCTTTGACACCCGGTCAAAAATGACCCAAATTTCACTCCAAATTTGAACTTTTATTCCGCGTATCACATACGCGCAATAACCAAAGTATACAAGTACTAAATATATAAATGTATATTTATAACTTGAAAAGATTATTTAATAATCTCGTACATACGAACCTGACAGAACGCGTAAATCAAAATACTAAAGTTGGTACAAAACATTTTCAAACTAAATATTGTTGTCAAGAATAATATTTAATTACCCCGTTAGAAAACTGAAGATATTTTATGCACGAAAACTATCCGTATGTTTTAAGTAAAACAAAGATACGATGTTATATCTCCGTAAAAACATTTTTATAAAATATTTCAAGTAAAAACATATACGATTATATTTTTGGAAGATTTTCATTTTAAATCATTATAATACATAACGATCGGGTACACGGATACAGGGCCAGAATACCTATTAGCATCAATTATTGGAGCTGGTTTTATTCACCCAACTCCAATAATTTACACACACAGACACATCCATCGATCACTCTCATTCTCTTCTCCTTCTCTACCTCTCGGCTCCTCTCTATCTCTTCAATTTCAACAACAACAATAACAGCTACAACAATCAGCAGCAACACCACAAGCACCATCATCATCAATCGGTTATCATCATCACCATCCATCTCTTTCTCCTCCCTCTCTCTCGGTATACAATCGCCAACCACCACCATCGCCGCCATCATCAACAACAACAACACAAAAGAACAGCAGCACAGCAACATATCGGTCATCATCATTCTTCTTCTTCGTCCATCGATTTCATCATCATTTGTCTCTATCTCTCGGCACCACCTCCGAGCACCACCGGCCACCGATCATCATCTCCGACAAGAAAAACCCCATGGTCGGCAGCAGCAGGAGCAGAATAACATCGTCATCATCACCTTCATGGCATCACCACCACCATCGTGTAGCACCATCCTCCGGCTTCACCCCACCGTGAGCGATCCTTCATTTTTCTTTGATTTAATTCGAGTTAGAAAGCTTATAATCTTTATGTATTAATTAATATAATCGGTTATGATACACGAAATTAGGAATAGAACTTGGTTTTGTGGATTGATTGTTGATTTTGAAGCTGGAACCATAATAAACTGGCGGGTCGGGTGCCGGACCCGACGGGTCAAACCGAATACCCAACACAAACTGACTGTTTAATCTTGAAATCAGGCTGGAAGAACTAGTTTCAATTTAACGTAAACGGTTTAACTTTATTAACTAGCAATGAATACGACATAAATATGGTGTATGCCGATAAACTATATTTAAATTCAACCATCGTGTAGTTTTCAAAACTCAAAGTCACTGATTTAAATTTCACGCTAAAGCATAATAAATTTATGTATCGTGTTGTTTTTTAAAAACAATGAAAAATAGATCGGTTTACTATAATTGTTAATATAAAATAAAAATAGAGCGGTTCTTTAGAAATGAACTAAAACAAATAATAATAAAATAGCGCGGTTCATTATAAGCGCTCTATTTATATATTTTCATAAATAACCCTGGACTTCAATACTTATACTTTTAAACTCTCTAAGTGTAACATAAGGTCTTCAAAACACAAACCGGACGCGTTAGACATAATTAAATTAAATAAACATTAATATGGATGGTGTATTTACACATCCATTCACTTACATATAGTCTCACGTGTTTAGGACACTAGGGGATTACACTTGGTATACGCGCACACTTTAGGATTGCTTGCTCTTCAGGTGAGTCTCACAGCCCCTTTTACCGTTTTACAGTTTTGGGGGAGATGCATTGCTTGTTTTACTTGAATACATGTTTAAATGTATTAATTACTTACTTGTGCTTACTGTGTTACAAACCTACAAACAAAATACTTTACTGATTTGCAAACATACTGGTTTACTACTTTACGGAGTTACTACTCCATGAACTTACTACTTTACTGATTTACTACATTACTGTTGTACAAACTTAGCGAATCACCGTTTTACTGCGATACTGATACTACTTTACAAATGAAGTGATTCACTGTTTACTACGTTACTGATTTACTACCGTACTACTGTACGAACTTACAAACTTGCTGAATTACTATGATACAGAATTACTACTTACCGGTATATCACATTTGCATGAGTTTACGTTAATCCAATGAAGGCCTCTGAAGTCATAGTTGTTAATTATCGGATAAGCGCGAGTTTTAGTATATGGATCCATATGGGACTGACAATCCCCACCTGGGGTGGTAGCGCCACCACGAACCGTTACTCGTATAAACAGGTGTTTTCTACTCGTTACATATGAGTGTTTTTGGATTGCACTCACGAGGGGCAAATTTACGGTTAAGCTTCGACTATGATGGCTCATGGCAAGATAGACCGACCTTACTTACTTAATCACCGGTGTGTGATTGGAATTACTTACTTAATCACCGGTGTGTGATTGAAATTACTTACTTAATTACCGGTGTGTAATTGGAATTACCTACTTAATTACTTGTGCATAATTGGAAATTACTTACTTAATTACCTGTGTGTAATTGATTCTTACTCACCGAATTACCTGTTTGCAAATATTATTTACTTACTGCTGTTGTACCAATCTTTCTATTACTGTTTACTACAAACCTGTGAGATTCACCAACCTTTTGGTTGACGCTTTTAGTGATGCATTCTCAGGTACGCGTCAACAGTAGTGATGGCCCGTAGGACTGCTTGATAGCTTGAGTCGCATGCATACATACTTGGAGATTTTACTCGTATTACTTTTGAAATGTAATGTATATTCTAAAACGTCTCATTTAGAGTCGTTTACTATATATCTTGTGCTTTGTTATTAATTAGTCACGCCCCGACCCGATTCGCTTCCGCAACTCGAAATAGGGGGTGTGACACAAGCCTTCACCTTTATCTGGCGACTGCGTCTTTCTCCAACGAATTCATATTTCTCCGGCGAACTACATCGTTTTCTGGCAAAAGTTGTTATCCTCTCCGACGAACCTGCTATTCTTCTCCGGCAAACAATCATAAAGTTCTCCCTTCTATCCATGGAATTTGTGCTTTTGAGCGTATAAATCAAAATTTTTACTGACATCAAGTCTTTATGGAGCTAAAATTGTTGTCTGTACGAGTTACGAGAGAAACTTAAATGATTCAAAAATCTAATTTCTTAATGTGAACCGTTAAGTTTAGCATGTTAGAAGTACTTATCTTGTTCGACGTATTGCATGTCAATCCGAAACTATATATGAGTTCTGTGACCTATTGCATCGGCTCGTTGGTGTTCATTTGGATAGCATACCTGACTGGTTGTCTTGTAAACTTGATCCGAATGGAAAGTTTATGGTCTATCTTGTTCGACGTATGATTGATGATAAACTATCCACTGACGGTCTCATAGGTATGCGTTGGTTAAAGGCGGCTCCTTTGAAAGTTAATTGTTTCGTTTGGAGAGCTAGTTTAAATCGTCTTCCGGTTGTTAAAAATTTGATGGATAGGGGTATAGATGTGGGCTGCCCCAGGTGTAAGTTCTGCGAGTTGGATGATGAGTCAATGGATCATGTTCTCATACGCTGTCAATATGCTAGCGAGATAAGGGAAAGAATATTCAATTGGTGTAAAATACGACCCCCCACTGTAAACTCAGTTCATGATCTATTGGATTTTGAAGAACAATGGGGATTGGATGCTAAGAAAAGGAAAATTGTAATGGTCATTATTTATGGGACTCTTTGGAGCTTGTGGAAAGCAAGGAATGATTTGGTCTTCAACAAAATCGTAAAATCGCCATCAATCATATCGGATGAAATCATATCATCAGTTTATGCTTGGTTCAGGCATAGGTGCAAATTGTCTTATTCGGTAGCTAGTTGGAATTGTAATCCTCTTTTCCTTTTTTCATCTATGTAATTGTACCTTGTTGATCATTGCTTAGTTTCTTGCTAAGTATATGTTCACTTTATAATATATTTGCCGTTTCCAAAAAAAAGAAGTACTTATCTTGACTTTTGATGGTTTCAATGCCTTTCTTTTGAAGATAGTGGGATATTTTTGAATGTTATTAATAATTACTGTATTTATTTGTTTTAGCATTTACAATTTTATTAGTCACTAAACGTTAATTGTATGTATCTCGAAAATAAATGCGTATATCTTGTTATTAAGTTATGCGCCAATATAGTAATAACTCGTATGTAAATGTGTGTATCATTAAAATAAGTTTGTGTATCTTATTAATGAGTTGTACGTTATATGTTAATAACTTTATACTTTAAATGTGTGTATCACGAAAATAAACTTGTGTATCTATTACTGAGTTGTACGTTAATAAGTTACTAACGTATGCGCTAAGTGCGTGTATCACGAAAATAACGAAAATAAGTTAGTGTATCTTAAGTTTGAGTAGTACGTTTATATGTTAATAACTTTATACTTTAAGTGTGTGTATCACGAAAATAAGTTTGTGTATCTTATTACTAAGTTGTACGTTAATAAGTTATTAACGTATGCGTTAAGTGCGTGTATCACGAAAATAAGTTAGTGTATCTTAAGTTTGAGTAGTACGTTTATATGTTAATAACTTTATACTTTAAGTGTGTGTATCACGAAAATAAGTTTGTGTATCTTATTAGTGAGTTGTACATTTATATGTTAATAACTTTATACATTAAGTGTGTGTATCACGAAAATAAGTTTCTGTATCTTATTGCTGAGTTGTATGTTAATAAGTTATTAAAGTATGCGCTAAGTGCGTGTATCACGAAAATAAGTTAGTGTATCTTAAATTGAGTCGTCAATTAATATGTTTTGTAACTTTTTGCGTTAAGTGTGTGTATCAAACAATAAGTCTATATACCAAATATTGTCTCAAATATTAATCTCATATTGAAGAAATTTAAATTTAAATTTATTTTTGTATCAAATTTTTTTTAATTTTTTTTTTGATATTTAACATAGAAATAACATGTTAAAATTAAAAATAGATTTTGACTAATAATACTTGAGAACAGATAATGTTACATAAAAAAAATATTGCAACACAAATTCACTTTTTATAATATTATATATATATTGTCATTTTTTCTTTATTTATAAGACATGAAATGGAGCGTGAGGAGGAGGGGGCGCGTGCTTGGCGACTCGTTTTCGGTGCAAATTTACTATCACCCATTTTTGTCAATATTACAAAAATGCCATCGCCAGCTTGTTCAGCTCTGCCACGAAAGTTCCGCTTATTTACGATCATGCCACCGCGTTTATTTGTTTAAAAACTCTAAAATGAGTGGTCCAGATTTAATCCTACCATTACTACATTAAAACACTAAAGTACAATAACCTTCCCCTAATTTTTAAATATGCATGTTAGTTTGTGTTGTTGTATTGGGATTCTATTTTTATTTTTTTGTATTGTTTCTCTGTTTTGCGGGTTTCGACATTTAGACAATTTAATCGTTTGTCTATAATTTTGGACGTGTAAGTTTAAAAATTATAGTCTAATGTGCGGTTTTATAGTTGAGGCAATAATGTAATATTTATTTAGCCCAATGTTTTTTTTTTTAGTTTCAACAATAACGTTTTATTTTTGAGTAAATTTTTGAAAGGTTTATTTTATTTGTTTTTTATATTTCTGCATGTGTTATGTGCTTTATGTCTAATCGGCTTCAGAGTTATTATCAATATTAGTTTTGGTTTTTAATGTAGTTTTATTTTTGTAATATTAATATAGTTAAGCCTCGTTAGTTTCTTTTCAAGACAAAGAAGGCAAATATCTGAAAGAGTTGCTCTTGAAACTCGACGGTGTTTAATAAATTTTCTGTGTGATCTTCTAGAGGAGGTTCTTTCTCATCTAAAAATAAACAATATAGAGATAAATTGAAAAGTTATTACAATATAGTGCACCACATATTAATATTAATATGAATGTAAAAAGCCAAAATAATATTGTAAATACAAATCTACATCTAATTTAAAACACTAAAAAAAATTTACATCTAATTTAATACCTTCAAAACTATTAGGTGTTTCATAAATTTGGAATTTCATGTTCTTCAACACGAGCATCTTTCACAACTAAAAATCAATTGAAACGATGTTAGTAAATAATAAGCTGTGAATACAACTTCTAAATTGGATATTATCACCGTTGAAGTAAAAGTTTCAACATAAATTATTAAGCATCAAAAAACATATTAATATTGAGATTATTTCAAAAAGGAAACCATAAAGAAAAAGATACGAAAGTTTTTGTAAGTGTACTTACATAAGATTGTAGCGTCCAAAGTTTCAACATAAATTATTAAGCATCAAAAAACATATTAATATTGAGATTATTTCAAAAAGGAAACCATAAAGAAAAAGATACGAAAGTTTTTGTAAGTGTACTTACATAAGATTGTAGCGTCTCGACTAGTGTGTTCTCCTATTCTTCAACCAACCTTTACATTCCATGCTTCCATTATGCCTTCGTCGATTATGCCTTTCTGCATTTCTTAACCCACTACCAAGAATCTCATATTGCTTTTTCTTCATCGCGGATTCTATCTAAAAATAACAAAATTAAATTCATTAGTATAAGCAATGACATGCTTTCTAAATACTAATGAGAATGACTACCTATTACAAAAACAATTACAATTATAATAAATACATCCATGAATACGTGGAAAAATATAATGATATTATTAACACAAATCGAGCAGAAACTATACATGCTTAACAAAAACTAATTGAACAACATCTAAACTTAGACTTATTGAACGTTTACAAATCAAAACGAAAACAAAAACAAATCAAAATATCAAAACAGCTAAACTAATAGATAAGATAATTTATTGTAAACCCTAACCTTGCAAATCACAACAAAAGTCCTACAACAACCAAAAAACAAAAAATCCTACGAATAAAATGTAGGTGAAAATAATAATACGGTGAAAATAATAATACATAGTATCTCACTTATTGACAAATCTTAACCGATTAAATAATGTAGGGTTTTATCATCATCACCATAGCATCCGAACCTGAATATGTCGCTACATCCATATCGAAACACGATCAGTCTCGAATTCTTCCATCAACATCTCATCGCGGTAATGTCTTTGTTTTCATCATCATGTTTTCTGCATGACATGATTGGATACAAAAATAAGTACTCAAGTGGACCAGTAGGCAAACGTTAATTAGTAAAAATGTCATTAGTTCACCGTTGAAGATTTTTTTTCCCTATTTGCATAATGATGAACATAAATAAAACCGATACAATAAATACAAATAAAAAAATTGAGGCACCAAAGACTCACTGTAAACATACGAATGAAAAAAAATCAATATAATAAAAATAATCATTTGTTTCAACCAAGAATTTTACCTCATTGATCTTTGAATCGTCCCTACCCCTAATTTGTTTGTTTGCTCAAATTTTTAGATGAGATTTTGATTGAAGATCTTTAAGAATCATTGGCCGATTAAATCTGCTATTTATCTATATTCATATATAAAGCATCTTCACATTTCAATTTCAACACTACTTAAAATATTCAATCTTCCTAAAATGCCCCTATCCCATTCTCTATATTTATTTTCCACTAACTAAACTTTCATTAATACCCCTATCCCTATCCCATTATCAATTATTTTTAATTACTACTTATTCTCCATTAACTACACTTTTCATCCATCAAATATTAAATTTACATTTTTCACCCAAAATAGTAATGTCGACATATTAAATGGGACGGACGGAGTACAATATGTTTTTATTTTAAAACATTTGCTTGCTCCTCCATTCACCGTCGTCATTTTCACCGCTGCATTGCGCGGGTATTGTGCTATTTAATATAATATATGTCATATTTTAATCTTAAATTTTAGATTTTAGATGATATTAAATAAAATAATTTGAATTGAAATTTGTGTTATATATATATTTAGGGAGTATATAAAGTTCGGAGGTACCAAGATACGGTTACCGAATTTTATGGTTTTTAAGTTTACCAAAATTACTTTATGATGAATTTTTTGATTTAATTCCGATGCATTGTATTATTTAATTAATTATTTAATATTTATTATATATATTCCATTTAAATCGATTAAATAAACTATTATTTATTAATGATAAATATAAAGAGGTGGTTAAGTGTAACTATTATCAAATAAATCTACATCGTTGGATCGATTTGGTAAAAACTAATTAAGGGTCGGGATTGCCCAAAGCTATTTTGCTTTAAGTATAGTTTATTTATAGATTATCTATTAATTAATATAATATATAATCTTCTATCTTCTATTTTATTTTTATTTTATAACTAAGAGAGGAGTCTTTTAGCTTATTTGGCAGTTAATTAACAATGCTAATTAGACATTATCTTACGTGTCGTTAATTTGCTCAATTTGGTGCTTCAAACAATGTATGCATGTCCTACGTGTCCTTGCCATTATAACTAATAATTAATATTAAGTTAATAATATAGATAATAGAAGCTGTCAAATTCTAATCACTTATACCATTGACATAATTATCGGTTAAATATTTAATGAAAAATATTTTCTCATTAATGTATGGAATTTTGGATATTTATTTTCATAGCCATCACTTATCACCTTACCATTTTAAACGGGCCCTATTATGGAAATGATTTTCTAACGTATATTTTCTATCGTATCAATTAAAATATAATTAATTTCTTCAATTTTAATTATCAAAACAGAGTTGATACTATGGTAGATGTTCAATTCGATGGGCACAGACAATCTTATGTTTGTGTTTGAATCTTTTTGTATCATATGCTTAAATATAAAAGTCAATACTTTTAATGTTCCACTAATTTCATCTCATTTTGTACGTGAAGAGTATAGGATTTAACTATATGCAAGTGACACACATGGTCATTGAATGAAAAGGTTTGATCGCACCAGTTTTTTGAATATATATGTACAATTTTTGTTTGAGAATGCCATTGTTTTTGTATCATCAAGCTTAGTCAATATGTATATTCTTTATGGTCTTTTATATATATTTTGATTTGATGTTGCATGATATTGATTTTCACATTGTTATTGTGGATTTATTATACATATACTCAAAAATCTGGATTAGATGAAAAATCTCTACGTAGTACCATACATCAAATACAACGTAACTATTGAAACTTTAGAAAAGTTTTGTTATACGTCTCTTTGACTTTGAATTTTATTTGTATTATCAATTTCCTTAGTTGAGATCTATCCAGTTGATACTAGATCATTTTTGAAAAGGTAAACTAATGATTAACTTTCTCGATCAATTCAATTGAAAACCATTCATCAGATATGATGGCAACATTCAGTATTATTTTATGGAATTAACACAATAGTCAGCCGTTTTTTAGTTCCTATTGACCGAACATTATGTCCCTGCCGAACCTGAAATCTTAAGTTTGATCACGCTTTGCATCCTTCTCTAGAATCACTTCTTATATAATGCATGCTTACCCTGGTTTTTGGCACTGAAATTCGATATATTTATATGAAAATCTATGCTATTTACAGTATGGTAAATGCTTCAAAGATTGTCAAAAGGATGTTGAGAGAGAAACAAATCTGCATTCGGAGATGGTTGCAAGGGCTTTGACAAGAGAATAAGTCTTTGGTTAAGATGGCCAAACATCAAAAAGATTTTGAACTTGAAAACAAGACTTTCCAAGAAGCTCTATACATTGACGAAACTCAATGACGTCGAGATAGTATAGAACAAACTGGAGCAACTATGTAAGTCACTTTAAGCGTTTTTATTCCTTCTGAAATCCTATTTATGTTGCTCAAATTTATATATGATCAATTGTATGGGATTGCAGCTCAGATTTGAAGAACATAAATGAGTTGATTCACTGATGGGATCTTGCAGCTCATGGGATCTCAAAGGGAAGCCATGCTAAGGTATGTGTTTGTTACCTGCCTCTAAATCTATAATAATGTGAAGTTGTTTATTAAATGCAATTGCGATTGACCATTCTATCTTGACCTTCTTTATAACTTGTAAGTTGAAGGTTCACTTATAAAATAGTCGATGTTAGCTGTGTTTAAAACCTTGACAAGAGTGGCAACTATGACCCATTTGAATTTTGCTTATGAACGGATCATATTTGGGTAAAAAATAATTATTATAAATGTATATTATTACTGATATAGATTTTAATTTGTAGTTTAATGTAACACTTCGATTAGTAATCATCTACGTCGTAGTAATCTGTTTCATCGACTTGGAATTGTTGACAAGAAATCTATTGGTTTTTAAAATATTATCATAATTATACAACAAAGAGGTGCAATGTGCTTACCTCATATTCTTGACTTATATGCAACCTATGTAGCCTTTTGTTGAACTTGGTTTTATTGCAAGATATATTTCTTGGTATGAATGATAACTGATTTGTTATAGTATAGTGTTATCAACTATCAAGTATGTATTTGGAGATGCAAATAGTTACCTGAAAGAGTTTACACCTGTAAATTATTGTCATTTGCAGGGTACATGATTTAGGTTTGCGACAATCACAAAATACCACCATTTTTTCTGGACGAAATCGATGAAGAAAGAGTGAGAGAGAACGAATGTATTTTGCGTCTAGGTATGTGTAAGTATAAATGAGGGGGAAAAGGAAAAGGGTATTAATAAAGGGAATTAAAAGAGAGGGAAATAAAGGCACCAACATTAGCGACGTCGTGAGCAAATCCTCATGTGTACAATGATTATCGAAATAAGCTAACGTAAACATATATCTGTAACACCCCCAAATTCGACAGTTTGCGGAAGCATACTTTGGGTGTTACTAATCAATATACAAAGCGCAAGATATACAGCAAACGACCTCTAAATGAGACGTTTTGTAAAATAATTACATTTCATAATTTAATCGTTTGAAAACATATAGTTTTCTTTACATCAAAAATATATAAGCCTAGAGTCCGCGTAAGTGGCAGGAGATTCTATTACATAATCATAGCTACAAAAGATAATGCCAAAGAATCTCCGTTAGATGCAGTTTGGAAATCATGCGACTCTAGCTAGTAATCCTGGAGTGATCCTACTCCGTAAGTGTACCTGAGAATACATGCTAAAAAGGTCAACCAAAAGGTTGGTGAATCTCACAGGTTTATCAGTAAATAAATAATCAGTTTGAACACAAGATTTCATCAGTAGTGCCCGTAGGCGTATATCAAGTATTTGCGAATCCAGCAAAAGTAAAGTAATCAAGTTATACCGTTGCCATGAGGCTCATAATCGAAGCTTAACCCGTAAATATTCAGTTGCTCCCGTGACATGCTCGAAATTGAGCAAGCATAAGTAAACGAAATAATAGTCGCCCGTTTATACATAACGGTTCGTGGTAGCGCTACTACCCCGGGCGGGGAGGGTCATTTCCCTAATGGATCCATTAACTACTGTTCGCGCTTAAGTACATAACTAACGATATATGATGGAGAGACTTCAGTAAATAGTAAGTAACTCATGCAATTCCGTGTGGTATAGTAAACAGTTTAGTACTTGTGTTCAGGAAAAATCAGTAGCATGCATCTCCCCCAATAAGTTAAAACAGTAAAAGTGGGGCCGTAAGACTCACCTGAGCCTTTGCAAGTACGTTTATATCAATAAACGAGTAAGTAATGTCAACAGTTGGTTCTCCGAACCCGTAACCTCCGAATGCCTAAACACGTAATGTCAAGTAAGTAGATGTCTCGCAAGACCATCTAGGCTAGTTGTTTACACAACTCATTATGTCCAAGTGTTTGTTTAGTAATCCGTTTGTAGTTTGAAAACCAATATGGCCCGTTGGTGACGGTTTGTAATAATGATTCAAAGTGTTAACATTATATGTATCGTTGAATCAGATTTCGTTATTTGTAAGTGTTCGACACTTAGTGTGAAAAGTATTTACAACATTTAATGACGGGGGTCCGGGGGCAGCGCCCCTGGTAGCGGGGTCCAAGGGGCGGCAGCCCCTGGCGGGGTCCAAGGGGCAGAGCCCCTGGCTGGGGTCGAGCTGCCAGGTCAGCTTGGAAAATTTTTATTTCTACTATATTGCTTTGACGAAAAACGCATCTGGATCCGAATTTGGGTGAAATCAGGTGTTAAAATCTTGGTTCCGACACTTAGTAAAAATCTGAGTTTTCAAGGTTCTGGTTTGTGCGACGTAGCATGCGACGTAGGGTGCGACGTCGGGTGCGACGTCGGGTGCGACGTGGGCATGTACGTCGCATGATGCGACCTTCGCAATTTAATGCGACGTAAGGGGCTGCGTCGCTAGTGCGACGTCGGGATTTTTGTGCGACGTAGGTCGCGACGTCGCTAAGTGCGACGTTGGTCACTTAATGCGACGTTTTGAGCTACGTCGCAGATAGCCCAGCGTATCTGCGACGTAGCGGTCTGATCGGAATTTGGTGGCCGGAAAATCGGTCGAAAAACTTCCGTTAGGTCCAAATCTTTTACCCAACCCATTTTTGGACATTTTAAGCATATATAAACCATAAAAACGTACAAATGAGTAAAAACGGAGAGTTTCGGGTTTTGTCGGGAACTTACAATTTGCCGAAATGAAATTCCGGAAAGATAGGATTGTAGATCGGGAGATGGTGATGCTTTTATTCCAAAGGAGACGTGTGATCCAAGCTCGTTTAGTAGTAGTATTTGGCGTTTTTAATGGGTTTGTGGTGGTGAACTTTTAGAGAGAAAAGGGAGGAGAAAGAGAAAAAGAAAGATATGAAATGAAAGAAAAGAGGAGGTGGAGGTGGGGTTATCCCCACTTTCTCAGTCTTCGTCCCGCGTTCCGTGTGGTGTTCGTTTGCTCCGTCGTTTAAACGTTAAATAATTATTTTAAATGTTAATGGTGCGTTTTAAAATACAAATTATTACGCGATATTATTTAAATGTTTTACTAATCAATTTATATATTGAATTATAAAATGTAAGTTTGTTTATTTAATTTGCGCGTTTTAATGTCTAAATTTGTGTACGTTTTGTTTGTACGATACAAATGAATACAAAATATTATTATAATAATATTTTTGACATAACAATGTTATTTAATAAAATTTGTCACCAACGTCCGTATTTATTTGAATCGAAATACATTCGATTTAAATTGCGTACGATTTAACCAAATCGCATTTTCGTATATATATATTCTACAATATATAAAATTCGATACATAAATTAGCCTAACACAGAGCTAATTACATGTATTAACAAAGAATTAGGCACTAATTCTAGTCCTAATTTGCCGGTTGTTACATTCTCCCCCTGTTAAAAGAATTTCGTCCCGAAATTTAAGTCGAAGTCGCGTTAGGGGCAGAATCGGTGAATAAGTGAGGATACTTGAGTCGTATTTGATCTTCCCGTTCCCAAGTGAATTCCGGACCGCGCCGCGAATTCCACCTGACTTTGACAATTGGAATACGACTTTGTTTCAGTTGTTTGACCTCACGGTCCATAATTTCGATGGGTTCCTCAACGAAATGTAGTTTGTCATCGATGCGAATCTCGTCAAGGGGTATAATAAGTGTCTCGTCGGACAAACATTTCTTTAAGTTAGAAATGTGAAAAGTAGGGTGCACGCTGCTGAGTTCAGAGGGCAGCTGCAATCGATATGCCACTGGACCTATCTTCTCGAGGATTTCAAAAGGTCCAATGTACCTGGGGTTTAATTTTCCGCGTTTGCCGAATCGGATTATGCCTTTCCAAGGCGATACTTTTAAGAGTACTCGATCCCCAACTTGGAATTCGAGTGGCTTGCGTCTCACGTCAGCATAGCTTTTCTGACGATCACGCGCGGCTTTGAGTCGGTTTTGGATTTCAACGATTTTCTCCGTGGTTTCATGTATGAGTTCAGGACCAGTGAGTTGACTCTCTCCCACTTCAGTCCAACAGATAGGTGATCGGCACTTACGACCGTACAGTGCCTCAAAGGGTGCCGTTTTAATACTGGCGTGATAGCTGTTGTTGTACGAGAACTCGCACAACGGTAAGTGTCTTTCCCAATTTGTACCAGAATCAACTACGCAAGCTCGTAGCATGTCTTCCAGTGTCTGAATAGTACGTTCGCTCTGGCCATCGGTCTGAGGATGGTACGCGGTACTCATATCGAGACGGGTACCCAGTGATTTTTGGAGTGATTGCCAGAAGCGAGATGTGAAACGGGCATCCCTGTCAGAGATAATCGAGATAGGGACACCATGTTGGCAAACGATTTCCTTGATGTAAATTTGTGTAAGGCGTTCCATTTTGTCGGTTTCTCTGATTGCCAAGAAATGAGCCGATTTGGTGAGACGATCGATGATCACCCAAATGGTATCGCAACCGCTCGCCGATTTAGGTAGTTTGGTTATGAAATCCATGGTAATTTGCTCCCATTTCCATTGAGGAATTTCAGGTTGTTGAAGCAATCCAGAAGGTCTTTGATGCTCGGCCTTGACCTTGGAACAAGTTAAGCATTTGCTGACGTACAAAGCAATGTCAGCTTTCATATTCGGCCACCAATAAAACTCCTTGATGCCGTGGTACATTTTGTCAGACCCCGGGTGGATAGAATATTTGGACTTGTGAGCCTCATCCATCACCAAGTCCCGAAGGTTTCCGAAATTAGGCAACCAGATTCGGTTTGAAAAGTACCTAATCCCGTTGGGTCTGATCTCGAATTGTTTATCCATGCCTCGCAAGGCCTCGTTCTTGAAGTTATCGGGTTTCAGGGCTTCGAGTTGGGCAAGATGTATTTGGGTGGTGAGATCGTTATAAATGGTAATACTGAGTGCCCGGACTCGAAGGGGTTTTGTTCGTTCCTTACGGCTGAGAGCATCAGCAACCACGTTTGCTTTGCCCGGATGATATTTGATCTCGCAGTCGTAATCGGTGAGTAATTCAACCCATCTACGTTGCCTCATGTTAAGATCTTTTTGGTTGAAAATGTGTTGGAGGCTTTTGTGGTCGGTGAATACAGTGCTGCGGGTACCATAAAGATAATGTCTCCAGATTTTTAAAGCGAACACCACGGCCCCTAACTCGAGGTCGTGAGTTGTGTAGTTTTTCTCGTGAACTTTAAGTTGTCTGGAGGCGTAAGCAATGACCTTGTCTCGTTGCATCAGCACGCAACCGAGACCTTGGTGAGAAGCATCGCAGTATACCACGAAGTCATCAGTGCCTTCGGGTAGAGATAGAATGGGTGCACTGCAAAGCTTGGATTTCAACAGTTGAAATGCCGACTCTTGTTTATCGGTCCAATCAAATTTCTTTTCCTTCTGAGTCAGCACGGTGAGGGGTTTGGCAATTGTTGAAAAGTTTTCAATGAAGCGGCGATAGTAACCGGCCAATCCCAAAAATTGGCGTACTTCGGTGGGAGTGGTTGGTGCTTGCCAATTCTTGATTGCCTCGATTTTCGACGGGTCTACATGAATTCCCTGACTGTCGATAACGTGTCCAAGGAATTGAACGGTGTTTATCCAGAACTCACACTTAGAGAATTTGGCGTAAAGCTCCTCGTGTCTAAGTAGTTCTAGGATGGTTCTGAGGTGTTGTGCGTGTTCCTGTTCGTTTCGCGAATAGATAAGGATGTCATCGATAAAAACAATGACAAACTTGTCGAGGTACGGTTTGCACACCCGATTCATAAGGTCCATGAATACAGCCGGTGCGTTGGTTAGGCCAAAGGGCATTACTTGAAATTCATAGTGCCCGTAACGGGTTCTGAATGCGGTCTTTGGAATGTCAGCATCGCGAACACGCAACTGATGATAGCCTGATCGAAGATCAATCTTTGAATAACAGCTTGATCCTTGAAGTTGATCAAATAGATCATCGATTCGAGGGAGTGGGTACCGGTTCTTGACGGTTAGTTTGTTCAACTCTCGGTAGTCAATGCACATCCTGAATGAACCGTCTTTCTTTTTGACAAATAAAATTGGAGCTCCCCAAGGTGAAGAACTCGGTCTAATGAATCCTCTATCCAGGAGTTCCTGTAACTGAGTGGATAACTCCTGAAGTTCGGATGGGGCTAGGCGGTACGGTGCTCGGGCCACCGGTGCGGCACCCGGCACAAGATCAATAGAGAACTCAACCTGTCTAGGTGGAGGTAAACCAGGTAGTTCTTCTGGAAAGACTTCGGGAAAGTCTCTAACGATTGGCACATCTTCAAGTCGCTTCTCCTCCGACTTTTTCTCCGTGATGTGCGCGAGTATTGCTGGGTAACCCTTTCTCAGAAATTTTCGGGTTTTTAAACAGGAGATTAAGTTTAGCCTCGACCCACCGGTCTCCCCCTGTATGATTAAGGTACTACCGGCGGCGAGAGGGATTCGGACGATTTTATCATGGCAAACTATTTCGGCCCGGTGCTTGGACAACCAGTCCATTCCCACGATGACGTCAAAACTTCCTAGTTCAACAGGCATTAGATCAATTGAGAAGGTTTCGTTGGCGAGGTTTAAAGTGCAATTAGGTATTACACTATTGGTTTCTATGAGTTTACCATTTGCGAGCTCTATAGTATACTTAACATCTAAGGCCGAAGGGGTAATATCAAGTAGTGGACAAAACTCATCAGATATGAAACTTTTATCAGCACCGGTATCAAATAATACTGAAGCAGTAAGATCGTTGAGAAGAAACGTACCCGTTACAACATTCGGGTCTTCCCTAGCTTCCCCAGCTTTGATGACAAATGCTCTGCTACGAGCAGGGTTGTTGTTCCGTTTGTTGTTGTTGTTGTTGTTGTTGTTGTTGTTGTTGTTGTTGTTGTTGTTTTTCTGCTTAGGGCAATTATTCTGAAAATGCCCAGTACTTCCGCACCCGTAACAAGTCTTCGGTGTACTGGTGTTTCGACAATCTTTGGCCAGATGCCCAAAACGTTTGCAGTTTGTGCATGGGCAGGAACCGTCGTGGTGACGATTGCATTTGGGACAGTAGGGCCTGTTTCCACTGTACCCTTTCTTTTCTGAAGAGCCCGATGAATAAGCTCTAATAGGTTCGGGTCTTCGGTTGGTGATTTGGTTGGATGAGTTGGGGTTTCCTTCCCATTTTCGTTTGTTGGTGGCAGGTGGGGCTGAGATTGTGTTACGGCGGACAGCGTTTGCCGTGAGTTCATGTGCCATACGGATGGCGTTCTGGATAGTACCTGGTTTGGATGAAGTCACCAGGTCCTGAAGTTTCTCGGGCAGTCCATCAATGTATTTCTCGATCCTCTTGTATTCAGGATCGACCATGGTTGGGCACAGAAGTGCCAGTTGGTGGAAACGGTTGGTATAACCAGTGATATCATCACCTTGCATCTTATGGTTCCAGAATTCCAGCTCTAACTGTTTCAGTTCATCCCTGGGGCAATACTCGCCCCTCAACATTTCCTTTAACTCCTCCCACGGGAGTTGGTAAGCAGTAGCAACACTCACTGTCTGGGCATAAGTGTTCCACCAGGTGAGTGCGGTGTCAGTAAAAGTACTAACGGAGAACTTAACCTTATCTCCCTCCGCACAGTTGCAGATTAGAAACACAGACTCAACTTTCTCGATCCAGCGTACTAGACCGATAGCTCCCTCAGTACCTGCAAAGTTTAGAGGTTTGCAGTTCTGGAAGTCCTTGTAAGAACAAGGTTTAGCAGCAGAGGTTCCAGCGGTATCGCTGGTTCTTGTGGAATTTGGTGGAGTATTCCGAGCCAAGGCTTCTGTAACAGCCTGGGTTATAAGGGAGGTAATCTGGGCGTCGGTGTATGGTCGTGTCTTTGGCGGCATAATGCTGAACAATAAAAAGGACAAGGAAAACGGAATAAGATAATTGCATGAAATTATGATATGTCACAAGTGTAAATGCTGAGATTCACGATAACAGTATGAGGTGACAATCGTATTTCATTTAGATAAACAAGTCGAATACAAGGTACGGTTTTCAAAAGATTACAGAGTAGTAGTAGTACAAAAGTACCGGGAATTGTTACATCCGGTTGAATTACATAGGCCCTACTTAAGTAGTTAACTGGTTACTAGATACAGACTGATCTAATCCTGGTGTAGATTAATCTGCTCCATCAGCGTGACAAGGCGGTCCACTGTTTCTGCTAGTCGGTTGGTTTGCCTGGCGTTGTCTTCCACCAAGGCCAGTCGTTGTGTTAGTGTTCGAGAGTGATCCGCAGTCTCCTGTGAACGATGTTCACATTCTGCTAGTCGGTCTCTTACAAGTTCATCCGCACCCAGTTCGGCGGTCATGGAATCCTGAATTATGCTCACAGAGAGGTTGGTGTCTTCTTGTTCTCGCTGTAGTTGTGATATGCGGTCAAGAGCTTGACGAAGCAGGTAGGTCATTCGGTGTTGTTCCAGTTCCAGGTTTTCGAGTCTTTGCTCCTGACGGCGGAATTGGGTAGCCAATACTGGCAACGTGAGATGTGCCGAGTTCTGAGAATTTTGTACAGGATAAGGGCTGTTTCGAGGTGACCTTGTGTTCCTCCTGGCTACTCGTGGGTTCCGTGACCCATGTGAGTGCGAGTGTGTCGGATTAGGTGGTGTGTTTGCCATTCCTGTGGCAGAGTGTGAGTAAGACAAGACTAATACATATGTACATATATCATATCCAGCCTAGTGTCTAGCACGTATCAAGTAGTGGTCCGGTTCTCTCGTGGTCAGAGTCAACTAACGTATTCCTGTTCAACATAACCATTTCAGACCTCACATCATCTTTCTTTAATTGTACATAGTTGATCAGGCTATGTTAAATTAAAGTCGTATGATGTAATTCCTGAACCAATCATGCCTAGTAAGGGGATACTGCCTAATGGTCATAGTCTAGGCCCACTAAATGCAACCTAGTTCACTATAACCTTAGGCTCTGATACCAATCTGTAACACCCCCAAATTCGACAGTTTGCGGAAGCATACTTTGGGTGTTACTAATCAATATACAAAGCGCAAGATATACAGCAAACGACCTCTAAATGAGACGTTTTGTAAAATAATTACATTTCATAATTTAATCGTTTGAAAACATATAGTTTTCTTTACATCAAAAATATATAAGCCTAGAGTCCGCGTAAGTGGCAGGAGATTCTATTACATAATCATAGCTACAAAAGATAATGCCAAAGAATCTCCGTTAGATGCAGTTTGGAAATCATGCGACTCTAGCTAGTAATCCTGGAGTGATCCTACTCCGTAAGTGTACCTGAGAATACATGCTAAAAAGGTCAACCAAAAGGTTGGTGAATCTCACAGGTTTATCAGTAAATAAATAATCAGTTTGAACACAAGATTTCATCAGTAGTGCCCGTAGGCGTATATCAAGTATTTGCGAATCCAGCAAAAGTAAAGTAATCAAGTTATACCGTTGCCATGAGGCTCATAATCGAAGCTTAACCCGTAAATATTCAGTTGCTCCCGTGACATGCTCGAAATTGAGCAAGCATAAGTAAACGAAATAATAGTCGCCCGTTTATACATAACGGTTCGTGGTAGCGCTACTACCCCGGGCGGGGAGGGTCATTTCCCTAATGGATCCATTAGCTACTGTTCGCGCTTAAGTACATAACTAACGATATATGATGGAGAGACTTCAGTAAATAGTAAGTAACTCATGCAATTCCGTGTGGTATAGTAAACAGTTTAGTACTTGTGTTCAGGAAAAATCAGTAGCATGCATCTCCCCCAATAAGTTAAAACAGTAAAAGTGGGGCCGTAAGACTCACCTGAGCCTTTGCAAGTACGTTTATATCAATAAACGAGTAAGTAATGTCAACAGTTGGTTCTCCGAACCCGTAACCTCCGAATGCCTAAACACGTAATGTCAAGTAAGTAGATGTCTCGCAAGACCATCTAGGCTAGTTGTTTACACAACTCATTATGTCCAAGTGTTTGTTTAGTAATCCGTTTGTAGTTTGAAAACCAATATGGCCCGTTGGTGACGGTTTGTAATAATGATTCAAAGTGTTAACATTATATGTATCGTTGAATCAGATTTCGTTATTTGTAAGTGTTCGACACTTAGTGTGAAAAGTATTTACAACATTTAATGACGGGGGTCCGGGGGCAGCGCCCCTGGTAGCGGGGTCCAAGGGGCGGCAGCCCCTGGCGGGGTCCAAGGGGCAGAGCCCCTGGCTGGGGTCGAGCTGCCAGGTCAGCTTGGAAAATTTTTATTTCTACTATATTGCTTTGACGAAAAACGCATCTGGATCCGAATTTGGGTGAAATCAGGTGTTAAAATCTTGGTTCCGACACTTAGTAAAAATCTGAGTTTTCAAGGTTCTGGTTTGTGCGACGTAGCATGCGACGTAGGGTGCGACGTCGGGTGCGACGTCGGGTGCGACGTGGGCATGTACGTCGCATGATGCGACCTTCGCAATTTAATGCGACGTAAGGGGCTGCGTCGCTAGTGCGACGTCGGGATTTTTGTGCGACGTAGGTCGCGACGTCGCTAAGTGCGACGTTGGTCACTTAATGCGACGTTTTGAGCTACGTCGCAGATAGCCCAGCGTATCTGCGACGTAGCGGTCTGATCGGAATTTGGTGGCCGGAAAATCGGTCGAAAAACTTCCGTTAGGTCCAAATCTTTTACCCAACCCATTTTTGGACATTTTAAGCATATATAAACCATAAAAACGTACAAATGAGTAAAAACGGAGAGTTTCGGGTTTTGTCGGGAACTTACAATTTGCCGAAATGAAATTCCGGAAAGATAGGATTGTAGATCGGGAGATGGTGATGCTTTTATTCCAAAGGAGACGTGTGATCCAAGCTCGTTTAGTAGTAGTATTTGGCGTTTTTAATGGGTTTGTGGTGGTGAACTTTTAGAGAGAAAAGGGAGGAGAAAGAGAAAAAGAAAGATATGAAATGAAAGAAAAGAGGAGGTGGAGGTGGGGTTATCCCCACTTTCTCAGTCTTCGTCCCGCGTTCCGTGTGGTGTTCGTTTGCTCCGTCGTTTAAACGTTAAATAATTATTTTAAATGTTAATGGTGCGTTTTAAAATACAAATTATTACGCGATATTATTTAAATGTTTTACTAATCAATTTATATATTGAATTATAAAATGTAAGTTTGTTTATTTAATTTGCGCGTTTTAATGTCTAAATTTGTGTACGTTTTGTTTGTACGATACAAATGAATACAAAATATTATTATAATAATATTTTTGACATAACAATGTTATTTAATAAAATTTGTCACCAACGTCCGTATTTATTTGAATCGAAATACATTCGATTTAAATTGCGTACGATTTAACCAAATCGCATTTTCGTATATATATATTCTACAATATATAAAATTCGATACATAAATTAGCCTAACACAGAGCTAATTACATGTATTAACAAAGAATTAGGCACTAATTCTAGTCCTAATTTGCCGGTTGTTACAATATCCATTCATGTTCACAGGCAAACTGTTAATTGAATATCTACATCTACATAAGGATATACGAATACCTTAACTTATGCATCCACATTTACAATATTCTAGACTAGACTAAACACCCTCATCGTGATCGCAAACGTCAAAATAAAGTCGGAATTTTCCACGGAAGCCGGCCTGAAATATTAAACTTATTTTATATCCTTTCATTATAGGGCCTTAACTTATGTTTCTAGCATAAGATACAACCGAATGAGGTCATTTACAGCCATCGCCGGATGAACCTAGCTAAGCACTAATAACATATATACCCACACGCTACTTATAGCGGATATTGAATATTATTGCAATCGATGACGATTACAAGTGTAGTAATGGATACAGTGTTTTAGGCTACGTGCAATGAAAAGGTCGATGATCGCATACATAATTCTCAATTTATTAGTAGCAATTTATTTTTTTCTCCATTTCATATTTATATTTGTTTTTCTTATATAAAAAAATACAATTTCAACCGACAACATATTTCAAAATTAATGCTTATTAATAGCTTCATAAAAACAAATTCGATATCAAAAACTTTCCATAAGTATCAAAATGGGACTTGTTTTCAAAGTTGTTGACATGATTCAATCAACGTGAGATTTTTCAATGTTCAACGATCGTTTTGAAATCCCACTTTAACATAATCGATGAAATCAATGTTTAGGATTGTCTTGCTTTAAACAGCGAGCCAATCTAAACTTTCCATAATTGTTTTGAAATCCGTATATTACATCGATCAATGACGACTAACACATAAGATTGAGTTAATTAAGAGGACATAATCGACTTACTATATCGAGATCGTTTTGAAACCCTAAGTATTCATTGACGGATTAAAATCGATGCCAAGGTTTAACCATTTCGAGCCACACACACCCTGCGTGGACCGTTGATCTTGTTAAAAGTTTAAAACAACCCACAATTTTTGTCTACCAATTACATGTTTAGGTTTAGAATTAGAATTATAAGTAAAATTAGAATTAGAATGAGGTCTACCATTCATTTTCCCTATTACACAATTCATGCTCATTGCATTCCATAATTAGATAGTTGATGACATGTTGCATGTCATTAAACTTTTACCACATAAGCGTGTAATATAATGCTAGTATTGCTTTTTTTACACTGTGTAAAAAGAAATCCACAAATTCATGTGACTACATAAAGATTTTTACTCTATTGTAATATATTAAAGTATTTTATTGCTATTATTATACAAATTCGAATACAATATATAAAAGTATGTAAACAACTGTCATTTGAAACATAAAGTTCCTCAAATAGTTCGAGATTTCAGGATTTATTAGTTCGAGATTTCAGAATTTATTGTGAAATAAATCCATTGTCTCTTCAAATACAACCATTTAGCCTGCTTTTTCTATATATAATAATATAATATACGTAATCTCTTTTATGTTAATTTAGATATCAAATAAGCACCGTTCTTATCATGAATCATTCAAGGAGACCAAAATGCAAGGTATGTACATTTTTGTTGTGCTTATACATGTCTCGAATTCTTATTGCAATCCATACTTATGTTTACATATGTTCTTCGATTTACAACCGAATTCTACCACGGTCGCATTTTCAACCGACAACATATTTCAAAATTAATGTTTATTAATAGCTTCATAAAAACAAATTCGATATCAAACACTTTCCATAAGTATCAAAATGAGACTTGTTTTCAAAGTTGTTGACATGATTCAATCAACGTGAGATTTTTCAATGTTCAACGATCGTTTTGAAATCCCACTGTAACATAATCGATGAAATCAATGTCTAGGATTGTCTTGCTTTAAACAGCGAGCCAATCTAAACTTTCCATAATCGTATTGAAATCCGTATATTACATCGATCAATGACGACTAACACATAAGATTGAGTTAATTAAGAGGACATAATCGACTTACTATATCGAGATCGTTTTGAAACCCTAATTATTCATTGACGGATTAAAATCGATGCCAAGGTTTAACCATTTCGAGCCTCACACACCCTGCGTGGACCGTTGATCTTGTTAAAAGTTTAAAACAACCCACAATTTTTGTCTTTTTGTCAACTTTGTCCACGTGGATATCTCCAATCAATCACAAACTGCCACCTCATATTTCTGCTCTTTCTTTGAAACGCACCATCACAAATGACAAACCCCATATTACACTCGCCCAAAATAGTAGTACAAACACCGCAAGATTCATCGTATATGTAAACTGGTATTCAATTAAAACCGAAAATTAGCATTTTATAAATTGTTCCATTGAATCGACAAAAACCCTAGAAACAATTTTGGGGATCTATTCATTTTCCCTTTAAAATCATCTGAAATTTTGTGACGAACTCAGAGAAATCCACGTGGATGTAAGCAAGTTTGGAGACCGGTTCAACGCGAAGCAGCAGCTGTTCCGGTCGATCTCACGGTTCCCACCATGGTATCGACATTTCTCCCTTTTGTAGCTCTTATAATTTTAGGTATATATATGTATATATTATTGTAGGTCTGCATAATGTGAAATTGGAGTATAGTTTTGGTTTAATTTGATGTAAGGATGATTAATCAATGGATCTATCTTGTACTGATTGTAATTAGGGTTAGAATTTGTAAATTTTGATTTGATGCTGTATGCTCAACCTAATTTTAAAATTAGGGTTTACTTTCTGGGATTGGTGAGCGTTAAGGATGTAAATTGCTGTTCGTACATTTGATTTTTGTTGCTGTGTGATTGTTTTTAATTTTTACTGTTTTTGAAACCACTTGCCACTAATAACCGTGTTGTTAAAGAAAGAACCCCGTTTATCTTTGTACAATCTGTTAGTTAGAAGATACGTTATTTTGCAATGTGTTATTAGATGCTTAAGCTTGAAAACTAGTCATAATATCACTTGAAAGTGGTTACATTACTTTGTTGTTTGTAGCTTGATTGTAAGGTAGCATGATGTCAAGTGTTTTAGCAGGAAGCCCTAAAAAACCATCAGAAAGTGAGTGTTTATTGAGCATCTATTTTTGAATTGTTATCAACGATCTTATAGTAAGTAAACGGATATAACGACAGTTAGGATCACAATTTTTTTTGGTTGTTTTTTATTTATTTGTGAATTGTTGGTGCTAAAATAGTGCCAATTGCCAACCTTTCTTTTCAATGTTGAAATTTTCAGGACTTATATAATCTGTCCATGGAAGGAGGAGCTTCATGGTCGGATGATGAGCCTGATATTAGCCGAAACGGAACTGGTGTATTCATTCCAAATTTGGAACTAATTGAGACTGATAGCAATCAAGAAGAGAACCCAATCTCAATTGATATCCTTCCAGAGACGACATGCATGAGAAAATTCTAGCCCGGCTCCCTTTATCAGCAATATTCAAAGCATCTTGCGTGTGTAAAAAGTGGAATGGAATCATACACTCAAAGAAATTCACTTTAAATATTATCAGATAAAACATGGTACTTCATGTTCACAAGCTCAGTTGAACCTGTGGGCTATCTTTACGACTCGGGTATGCGAAAATGGTACAACTTTGAGCTGCCAATTATGGTACACCATACGTGGAAAATTGCCCCATCGAGTGGTCTTGTATGCTTCATGGACGGTGAAACCAGCAAAGAAATGTACATTTGTAATCCCACAACTAGAGAATACGAAAGTCTTAAGGGCCCATCGAGGCCAGGTTTCCCGGTATACAGCGCGCTGTCATTCTCCGTTGACCAGTCAAACTCAAAATACACCATATCGGTCCTCCGGTCAATGCAAGCTTCTGAGGATTTCTTTTTGTGGAAAATTTCTATTCATGTTTACAACTCAAAGGAAAAGACATGGTTACCTCCCGTGATGGGAGCTATTCAAGGGTGGAGACCAGGGGATGTAAGCTTGATCTGTGATAACGTTTTACACATTTTGGTCTTTTGCACGAGGCCAAATGAGGTTCAGAATTTTCATGGGTTGGTTACTTACGATCTTGATAGTACCCAATCTTCAATTGGAATGTTGAAGGAGGAATCGGTGATTTTAGCACCTTGTGCACTTACTTGTGGGAGGCTGATGAATGTTCAAAGAAAGCTCGTACTTGTTGGGGGCATAGGGAGACCCGACAGAGCAGGGGTGATTAAGGGAATTGGCATATGGGTTCTTGATGGGAATGTGTGGACGGAAATTACTAAAATGCCTCATAAGTTTGTGCAGGGTTTTGGCGAGTTGGATGATGTTTTTGCGAGCAGTGGGGGTGGTGATCTGATATATATACAGAGTTACGGAGGAACAGCTTTGCTTGTATATGATATGGATAAAAGACAGTGGTTTTGGTCACAGAAATGCCTCATGCATAAGAAGTTTCCCCTTGAAATCTTTTCTGGATTTTGCTTTGAACCCCGACTCCAGTTCATTTAGTAATTGAGGTTTGTGTCAAAGATGATTTTTTTGTTGTTAGGTTAGAAATGGTATTGTGTTAGGTTCGGTTTTTTTTTCTTCATGAAATCTTAAATTTTGCATCCATCTGAAATTCTGAATCTATACATGATCTTATGTTCTGTGTTATGGAAAGACAAATGCGTTTTTGTTGGTTCTAATGCTATGAAACCTTTTATCATCTTTTTCTTCTGGCAGAGACTCATTTTTATATAATTCTGTGGTTGAAGTGTTGAACAAAACATTAAAATGTGGCAGGCATGTCCCAGCAGACTTGCCCTGTTCCAAGCTTTAAGACTAGTCGAACCTGATCTTTGTGGGTCAGGTCATGAGCCATTGGCATGGTCCTTGTAAGCTAAAAGTGAGACCCACCCAAGCCTTTCAAAACCAACTTAATGTGTATATGTACTTGGATGCATATGTTGGCAATTGGGATAACAAGTTTTGTTTGCATACCAACTTAAAAAAAAAAAATAATAATAATAATAATAATAACAACACATGTGTGTTATGATAGTTATGATTCCACTTGGTAAAGAACGTTATTTCATGCCTCAAAAAAAAAAAGAACGTTATTTCATGCCTCAACTCGCACATCCTATTTGAAAAATCAGCGACTATAAAAAGGTTTTGATTGAAGTTCAAACACACCAAAATCAAATAATTCATGACTCTTCTCCTTATCTATCTGGCAAGACTTACAAAGTTAGTTTCAGTCTGTATATATTTTTTTCATATATCTTTCGCCACCTAATTATATAAGTTGTCTCGACCTTCGACTTAAATATGGGTCCACCATTTCATTGTATGTTCTTATTTCTTGAAGCTACTATTCTCCGCTTTTTGACTTTGGATTGTGTTCAACTTTAAAACGGCTAGCTAGAGATCGAAGTTTCATTAATAAATTTACATTCTTATTGGAAACTCGTGTTCAAATGATTATCTAGAACTACATTGTTTAATCATAAATATTATTACATCACTAGTACACCGGTAAACTAAGAACATCATACAAATCTAAGATAATTACATTGGTTTAATTTTTAGCTAATTTTAAGAGCTGCCGGGTGCAAATCTATTGCTCGATTAATTTCTAGTGTTCTTCTTACTTAAGCTATAAACACGTACCGTAACAGACTCTGATAATTTTATAGCTCAAATTGGTGGTACACGGTGGTTTTGGATGGTGATTTTTTGATTGAAATTGGAAGGATGGGAGTAAGTTATTTGAGAGACTTTTGAGGAGAAAAAGGTGGATCTTATTCTTTCTTCATGACACAAGAATAGATTACCTAATGTGATTATTGACATAAAAGCATTACTCAAAATGGATATAGCTATAAATCTATAATGCCTCTACTTTTTAACTACTCGGAAATTTTTTTGTTTCTTTTGTTAAAATTTTCCATCTAATCCCCCAAATAAACGTCATACCAATGGTCAATGCTACAAGATTATACGTAACAGATTAAACCTTTTACAGGGACATTTCAAAGACCCGAAAATGAATGCCACATAGGCTGAGGTTAAATCCCCATGAGCCCGAATTTATCACTCCTATTCAACAAGCTAACCACACTCTTTCAACCTGACTTTTGCCGTCACTTAGAAGATATACACAAAAGTATTAGAAGAACAAACAGTAATGATGTTGCAAGTAATCAAAACTACATATCAACCATGACCACTTGACTCGGTTTTTGAACTAAAAACGACAATGAATTTGCAATTGAAGAAACACAAGCAACTAGGACAGACATCATATTTGAGTATCAACACTTTTGGTTGCTGGCTCCTGATATCCCCATGGATTCTGCTTTGCCCAGTTCCATTGATCTCTTCGATTCCATATTTTGCCCTGAAAACACAAAAAAGATCTTTTAGAAAATAATCTGACAATAACTACGACACCATTATTTGTAAATTAGATATACAATGCCGTCGGGCTAGACTAAAGGTGGTAATATGGGTTGGTCAGTTGAGAATGGTTCAAAATGAGCAACTTTCCGTGATGGAAACCAGCGGTTCCCCCAAAAGACTTATTGTCCAATCTTTTTGTTCATTAGGTGATCATCAACGTAACTTTTTGAATATAACAATCTCAAAATTTAAGCATTAATAAAACCCTTTGGGTGAGATTTGACCCGTAAGAGATACCACATAACCTGGATCTACCCATTCAGAAATAGGGGCTGAAATTTCCACCTCTAGAGTCTATATGGACATATGGTAATCTTACGGAATTATTGACAAGATACCACAGACATATAATAGTGTTAATGGGAAAATAAGCGATGCTATGGTGATATTTACCACAAAATAACAGAATAATCAGGTTTACATAGAACAGAATAGGTATGTGATAACGTACTTCCAATCAAGCTCGGCTGCAGCTTTATCAGTGGACGCATAAACTTCTGTTGCAACTCCTGGCCTTCTTGGGCAGAATTTGATGGGGATTTTCTAAAAATAGGAAGTTGTTAGTAATAATACACAATGTACAAGTCAATCACATGGTTAATAGTTGGAGACCTTTCCGGATGCTTTCTCAAACGCAGTAACCATTTCAAGCACAGAGCTCCCACGACCGGTCCCCAGGTTGCAAGCAAAACAGCCTAACAAACATGATATATATGTCAGCAAAATAAAACTTAGGATGATAAACGATTCTATGTAAATGAAAATCGTTGCTGACCTATGTCTTCTTTCGTGAAAAGCTTTTTAAGTGCTGCTACATGACCATCAGCCAGATCCATCACATGGATGTAGTCCCGTACCTGTCAGCAAATGTAAAGAATCATATACTGTCATAAATGAGGTTGTTATCCCCATTTGGCATCATGGAACCACAAAATGGATAGTATCTTACATGAATATATCCAAGATTCTAACTAGCATACCAAATGTATTTTGGAAGCCATCAAATACTTTCAATTGGTAAAATGGAGATAATTTATGCAGCAAGAAAAAACCCCTGGTGCTTTGCAACATATACTTTTAGTTGTCACTAGTCACCAAACCTAAACGGCTATCTAAATCGATATTTAGGCAGCGATCAACCAAGTGTAATAACTGCTGGTACTTTCCATTATATGAAGGCCAACCTTTGTAGTGGATAGTAAATATATATATATATAAATAAACAATGCACTAGCAATCCCTACATAATTTTTGTGTAAGAAGTGTTATGCAGTAGCTCTTCATTTGTTAAAGTAGAATCAGGATAGATACATACCGCAGTGCCATCATTTGTAGGATACTCATCACCATATACATTCAACTCCGGTAATCTTCCAACAGCTACTTGTTGTATGTAAGGCATGAGAATGTTTGGAATGCCCTTTGGATCTTCACCAAGTTTTCCGCTCTCATGAGCTCCAACAGGGTTGAAATACCTCAGCAAAATAATCTTCCACTCTGGATCTGCAGTATGGATATCTCTAGCAATTTCCTCAAGATACAGCTAATCAACCAAAAAATATAGATAAGGAATAGAATGTCAAGATTTCAAACATAACTGCACAACAGAACACTAGTAATGAGAACATCTTGAGACAGAGCAAGGGTTTTTTTTACCTTTGTACGCCCATATGGATTCATTGCTTTTAATTCAAAGTCCTCAAAACATGGAAATTTCTTGGGCTGTCCATAAACAGTTGCAGAAGACGAGAAAACTAACTGCACAACGGAGTTTCAAACTTAAGCATGGGAACAATGGGCATCCCCCTAATTAGAAATTTAGTTCTGAGAGATTATTACAATTGATTGATTGAAAACGGACCTTTTTACAGTTGTATTTGGCCATGACCTGGTACAGGGTGATTGATCCGATCAAATTATTATCAAAGTAACGGAGCGGATGGGCCATACTTTCACCCACCGCTTTGAGCCCCGCAAAGCGTACAACAGCATCAAACCTACATACCATTATCATCCAAAACAGCAGCACCAAAACTGCAAAAAACGAAAACATTAAAAATTAATCAAGATTAACACCCATTATCATCAAACTATGTAAAAAGATATATACAACACTAACCCCTCGACGATTCTTGTTGTGTCACCAGCATGTTTGAAAATCGAATTACCTAAACTACAATTAACTACTAATTACAATTAACCTACACTACAAGTTACAATTAACGTAAACTAACTACTAATTTGAATTTGACTAGCTAAGCTAATAACCCCGGGGCCCGTTGGGGTGATTCATGGGGTGATTGTGATTCCTAACTTGCCTCGCTTCATCAAACTTTGAAAAACAGTAATGGCAGGTAATCTTGGCCTTTTCGTGAGTGCTGTCATTATGCCTTTTGTGCTCTTTGGTAGAGAAAAAGAACTTATCACAGGGGGCACAGTAACCTTTGACGGTATGTAGAGCAACTTGATCCTCCATAATGCTTTTCTGCTATTACAAAATGGGCTATTCATCAAATGGGCTTAACAATGGGCTATAACCAATTCAAAATAACAATGGGCTATAATCAAATGGGCTTAACAATGAGCACTAACATACGAAATCATATACAATGATCGTGACATTCCTAAATATTATAATCAAAACTCTACATGTAGAACACTAAGAGTTAAGGAGAATTCAGTTGTAATTGAGGAGAAACCGATAAATAACACACAAATTCGATTCATCATCATAATGAAACTAATCATCCTTTCAACATTCATGATGTGTATACATTAAGAAAACTTAAACCGAAACCTGGAGATAAACTGTTCGAGCTAATCAATTATAATGGAACCAATCATCCTTTCAACATTCATGATGTGTGCACATTAAGAAAACGTAAACCGAAATTCAGAGACAAACTGTTTGAACTAATCGATCATAATGAAGATAATCATCCGTTGAACATCATGATCGGTGTACATTTTACATAAACCTAAACCGAAACTCGGACATCAACAGTTGGAGCTAATCAATTATATTGAAACCAATCTTCCTTTCAACATTCATGATGTGTGCACATTAAGAAAACGCAAACTGTTAGAACTAATCGATCATAATGAAGATAATCATCCGTTGAACATCATGATCGGTGTACATTTTACATAAACCTAAACCGAAATCCGGAGATAAACTGTTCGAATTAATCAATTATAACGAAGATGCATGACTAATCCTTCGTTCAGCATCATGATCAGTGTACGTTTTACGAAAAACCTAAAACGAAATTCGGAGATAACCGGTTCGAATCAATCGATCATAATGAACCTATGATCGGTGTACATTTTACAAAAACGAACTGTTCAAAATTGATCGATCATAATGAAGATAATCATTCGTTCAACATTCATGATCAGTTTACATTTTACTAAAACCTAGTCCGAAATTCAGTGAAAAACTGCTTTAATCAATCGATTAGCGAAGCTAATCATCATCCGAAATTAGATTATGTTCGTTGAACATGCATACTCTGTAAATATTATACACAAACCTAACGTGAAAACTCTAAGAACGTATCCAAATCGAAGCTATAATTCATAACATTTAACATTTAGCTGATACAGAGGAATCACAGTTCAATTTACAGTAGAAAATTGAGAATCGTTACCCTTAGTTTGAGGTATTGTGCAGTGGAGATGATGATGTGCTGCTAAGGGATGGTAGAGAGAGAAACGGATTGTAGAGAGAGAAACACGGAATGTTAGATACAGAGGAATGAAAATGGAGTAAACGTCGCTCGTATCTTAAGGCGGGAAGAAGAAAGTGGAAAACTTGAAGAACACCTTAATTAATTGGGCATCCTCAGTTGCTCACCGCCTCACCCCCATTTCCTTTATTTTTTAAATACTGTCCTAATACGGATACGGATATGGAGTATAATATATAATAGATTCAATTTTAGCTAATTTTACTTTAACGTTTATTTTACCTTTCAACTATCTTTACGTTTTACAGTACAATTTTAGCTAATTAATTAGTACTAAAAGGTTACACGGGTGTCCGTATCCGAATAATCTCCCCAATCCAAAAAATATTTTATTTTGTTACTCAACTAGTTTAAAGACCCGTGTATAAACACGGGCTAATGTAAAAAAGAATACTTATTCCAATTTATTGTACTAAGCATAGTTTTTATTTGATCAATATAAAGCTTTAGTGTCATGCATACATATGATTAACGTAAAATGAAACTAAGCATAATATTTCTTTTATTTATACGTAGATGTTTAAACTTTAAGCATTTGTATGTACAAAAGTTGTTGAGAATACTTCATATGTTCATTTTAATTAATATATAGAGATTTAAACCCATGTATACATATGACATAGTTTATGTAAAATTAAACTTAAGCATATTTTTTTAATTATTAGTAATATAGAGTTTTAAACCCATAATACGTACTTCATTCATTGTAAATATGCATCTAAAGTTTGATTGTATTAAATAAATATTTTCGTATGATTCATAGATTTCTGATAATTTTAATAATAAATTTTGTAATATTTAATATATTAAATTAATTCATGAATACGTACTCACCCGTAGGTTCAACTGACCTTGCAACAAATAATATATAATTGATATTTATAAGTTTGTTATTGTTAATATATATAATAGATTATAAAGATATGGTATATAGCAGAATTATTTTTAACATGATTTTTATTAAATTAGATTTTTAAGGAAAGTAATAGATTAGATTTTTTAGGTAAACTAATTGATTTGATTGATCAATTGAATGTTTGATGATATTATATTACTGAAATATTCTGAAAAATAAAGATCTAATAACGACTTGAACAATTTGTTTTTATTAAACTTTCAATTAACCAATCAGATGCACTGATATATTAAAAAAATACATATATTAAAAAAAAAAAAAACATAATCCCCTTAGTGCTAATTTTTTTTACCCAATTATTACCATTTTTACACAGACTGTCTAATGTAGATTTAAACATGTACATATACATTGGTTGTCTAATATAAATGTTATAACTCTAGTTAGTATACATATTTCATTTTCAAACATGTGCATATGTACAAAATATACTTGGCCAATGCGTGAATTTTTTCCTAAACAAACCAACTTTCATGCTAAATATATACTTCGTATAACAATAATAATTTGTTGAAATAATTAACATGTAACCATTTGAGGATTATTAAAAACATAATGATTACATAAATATAAATCATGTGAGGTATAACTTTTTGTACTATTATGGATTATTAAGTAACTATTGTTAACCAAAATATTGATATTACATATTACAGAGTTTGACAAACTCCATTAGTTGCCTTATCTAGTTATTTCTTCTTCTATTTTTTCTTTTACTTTTCATAGATACCTTATATTCTTCGTTACTACCTACTCCATGCGTCCCAAAATAATTGTCCCCTTTTCCATTTTAGATTGTCCAAAAATAAGTATTCATTTTTCAAAATATAGTATATTAACTTTATCATCTTACCGTCAATATACATTTTCTCAAAACTTATATATGGGAGTTTGTGCTAAAAGTAATTAAGGTAATTGTGTCAACTTCACTACCAGATAATTAATGTAATTTCTTAAACTCCGTGAAAGCTGGAACATGATACTTATTTGGGGACCGGGGGAGTATTTATAAATTATAAGTGTTACGATTATTTTTATTTTTACCTTTTATCTTTCAAGAGAAAAGCATATTTATAGCTAACTTTGTTATTTGTTTTACGTAATTTGTCTCATTACAAAATGTTCTTTAAGTGTTATGAAAAAAAAAAAAAGAAACCCATTAGAGCCCTCCCAACGGTATGCGTCGGTTGGCGTCGGTTTGAAGTGACGAAAGTGATGCCGTTGGCACAGCCTCGTCACTTTCGTCCGTCGGTTTTCTTCTTCGCTTATCCGACGAGGCGTCAGTTTGTGGCGTTTGCATGGATACGAAGTTTTCTCCTAAAAAAATGAAGTGTTCTATACATTTTAAATGGATAATCAAAGTCTCAAATACTCAATAGAAAAAATGAAAAGCTTCGTTGTGTTTAAATGGTGGAATTGGTGAAGGTACATACAGATGGGGAAGACAACCGTAGGTCCCATGAAATTTGTACAGTTATGTATATTTTATCATTTTACAACCCTTATAATTGATTAAAAGTAAATGTTAGACCCTATACAATCTCGATTTTAAGAAAAAGGTATATACTGAACGGTTATCTTGATAAATGATAAATGTTACGTTTTTTTATTATTAATGTAATGTTTTTTTTGAAGAAATTATTGTAACGTTTTCTTAAAGTATTGTATTGTAATGTTTATTTTTTAGGATTGTAATGTTTTTAATTTTAATGAAATGTGTTTTATTTTGATAATTGTGTATTTTTTAATTTGGTTATTTAGTTGTGGGGCCCTGAAAAATGAAACTGACGGATGACTGTTGGGAGGGGCCTGTCAGTTTCTGTCAGTTGGGTGAAAAAGCTGACGTGGCGCGTCAGTTTCAGTCACTTTCTGTCACCATTGGGAGAGGTCTTATCACCATTTTTTATTTTACTTTTTGCAAATGCCTTCCTATCTATTGGTATTCACAAAATACGTAATTATTTATTGATATTCTATGATTTTTGTGATAGGTTGTTAACTTTTTATTTATGCAATATTAAACTTTTGTTAATTACATATTTAGAGAGCTTGATTAGAAATTCAACTCGAGTAGCTCGAGCTCGACTCAATTTGTACTGAATTGATTTCGAATATTTTTCGAGTCGATTTCAAATAGCTCATGAGTTGATTTGTATTATTTAGACCCGTAATAACCCACATTTAAACCATCCAAACTTCTTAAGAAGTCACTATTGTCACGAGCTTTGAAATCACAGCTTTCTTTAATGGTTTATCAAATATTTTTTAATAAACAATATGATGAATGTTTCTTTAATTACTTGTTGGAAGCTTATATGTGATTATTATTATTATTATTATTATTATGGGTAAGGTTCATGGGGGATGGGATGTTTAGAGGAGCATAAAAGGCAGATGACATCTTGACCATCCATTCCATTTCAACGGCCTAGATCACCTCAGCCAACAAGGACTTAACTGCAAAAACTATAGTCAAGGGACAAAATGTGTAAAAATGTTTCACACTACCTGTATCACTCGGTCAGACCGGTCACAGATCTCATTTACTTTCCCCCTCTCTCTCTCTCTACTGAAACACGAAAACACCATCTTCAACTAATCAAATCACCTTCTCCGATCAGATCACCTTCTCCGATCATCTAATCCATCCAAAAACATCGCTGCCGATCATCTTCGTTAAAGTTTTTCTTAAAAAAATCATGAAAAAATTATATAGATCTACTCCGTTATCTGATACACCGGATGCTTGTTTAAAAATAGCAAAAACGATGCAACTCGTAAGTTTTTGTGATCATAATATGTTTATTCTTCATTTTTGTAACTATTTTCTACTATCTTTCTACTAATAATACTGTATTTTCTCTAACAGCTACACGTAGGAGCCAAAGAAGAACACGTTACAGATTCGAAGAGGAAAAAAAAGAGGAGACGATGCATATAAACTTAACATCTGAAGGTAGCGACGAAGCGGAATTGATTGCAATAGGTATATACTTGTTTTATATATAAATCTGTTTTTATATCTGAACGATGTTAGATCTGTAAAAAATGTGAAAAATCAAAGCTTAACTTACATGATGTTGATGTGTTTATAACAGTCGATTTTGTAGATTATACTTGAAAAATGGAATACTTAATAATATTAAATATTTTACTGCATCTTGAATATGGATAACTGCATTTTATAACTCTTGAAGACTGCATCTTGAAAGCTGTCTATTACACTAAAACACTAGGAAAAAAATTTTAAAAAAATAATGAGGTTGTCTTACTGTATGTTTTATGCTGCAAACTGCATTTTAGTAATTTAACTATTTTACTTCATTTTAATGTCTTGGTACCGCATTTTATGTCTTGTGAGTAATATTTTTATCTGATATTGTTCATGTAGTACACTTCGTAAATAAATCAGTGAAAGAAAGTGCATACAAAAAGTCCACTAAATTAAAAAGCGTAAAGTTTGAGGTTGAGAAGAAGAGATCAACAAGCAAAAGAAAAAAACTTGCAAAAAAGGTTGTTTTAGGTGAGATCTGACATAGGATTCGGAACGTTGCTTGACTGTTTTAACTACGATACAGTGCCTTTAAAATTAGGTTTATTTGTTGTTCAAAGTTTCGATCCAGAAACACGTAGATTGAACTTCCCGGATGGTAGATCAATCAAAGTGACAAAGGAGCTGATTCATGATGTTGTTGGCTTGCCAATTACAAATTACAACATTAATGCATATAATCCACAAAGAGGAGTTTCAGATGTAATTGATGAATTCAGAGAACATTTTGAAGTTGAAGCGAATGAAAAAATCATTGTCAATCGACTTCATGACTGGATGGTGGATTAGATTGATGGTGATAGATGGTACAAGATTAGTTTTATTGCATTTGTAACAACTTTAATAATCGAGTGTGGGCCAAATGGATCAATCAATGAATCAATTATACCTTTTGTTGACTGCAACAATGTAGACATACTACATTACGACTCGTGTGGGTATATTTTGGATGCCATTGTAAGGATGACCACGATTTTAAAACCGACCAACCATTTTGATGGGCCCTTATTAATCCTTGTTGTAAGCATAAGTTTTTTATAATATATTATAAAGTTTCCATTGTATGTCAGATTTCTGAAAATTAATGTTTACTGAATTTCTAACTTTGTAGCTGATTTGCGTGCACTGTACAACCATTGGAAATGTGGAAGCTGCTAGAATGTATACAGGCATCAGGAATTGGAATTCTGTTACTTTAACAGCTCGTGAAAATGAAAAGATAGAAACTGGAGGTTTTGGTTTAGAGAATGTGAGAATTCTTGAAGGCTATGAAGAAGATTTAGTGAAATCTACACAAGAAATAAGTGATTCTTCTCGAAAGAAGAGAAAGAGAAGTGAAGAAATGGGTAAATTATTTCCTATTTATATAACATTGTTGTCTATTTTGAAAAAAATTTCCTAATTGATTTTTTTAAAACAGAATTCAGTGCAAGACAGCTAGACCACATGGATGACACTCCTGTTGACTATGCGTTTGAGATTTGAGATGAACATTTGAAAGTATGTAACTTTCTTGCATTGTATATTCATTCATATGCACAAAAGTTCTTTGTAACGATTTAATATCAGAAAAAAATATAAAAACTTACTGATTACTACATTACAGGATTCAAAGATGATCATCAAATGAAGTTTTGTTCAAGTTCGGAAATATAAAGAGTACATTGATAACTCTATAGCGAGTTTGATCCAATCTAATCCATTTGATCCGGAACTTTTTGATTTGGCTATCGAAAGAAACAAAATTTTTGATGTTACAAGGGTTATAAAAAAGCAATCTCTGAACATAGGTTTGCAATATGCAGCTAAGTCTGATGATGAGATTTTTTCACCGACGTCTCATCATGTCAAAGAAATTGGGCAGTCATCCAAGATGCCAGAATCATCAATACTGATTGTTGACCCGTTATGTGCAGTAAAAACAACATCTAAAGAAAATCCAGGTGAGTGTACTTATGAAAAACAAAACGTGATTGAAACTACGCCTAAAGAGTCTGCATTAGATGAAGTGGAGGAAGAAAAGACAGAAGACCTCAACATTTAAAGATGCTATGGTAACCTTCCAAACTTGTTGGTAAGTTGGTTTCATAAATCCACTATTACTTTGCAGTAGAATATATTAAAATGCAGTAGATTGTAATAAAAATGCAATAAGAGGTAATGTAATGAAGTAGGATGTATTAAAATGCAGTAGGATGTATTAAAATGCACTAGAATGTATTAAAATGCAGTAGAAGATAATAAGAATGTACCCTAAGTTAAATGCAATTGTAAAAAAAGTAAAATGTAATAAGAGGTAATACAATGCAGTATAATGTATTAAAATGCAGTAGAATATATCAAAATGCAGTAGAATGTAATAAAAATGCAATAAGAGGTAATGTAATGCAGTAGAATGTATTAAAATGCAGTAGAATATATTAAAATGCATTAAATTGTAATAAAAATGTAATAAGAGGTAATGTAATGCAGTAGAATGTATTAAAATGCAGTAGAATATATTAAAATGCATTAAATTGTAATAAAAATGTAATAAGAGGTAATGTAATGCAGTAGAATGTATTAAAATGCAGTAAAATGTATTAAAATGCAGTAGAATATAATAAGAATGCACGTTAAGTTAAATGTAATTGTAAAAAAATAAAATGCAATAAGAGGTAAAATAATGCAGTATAATGTATTAAAATGCAGTAGAATGTATCAAAATGCAGTAGATTGTAATAAAAATGCACATTAACTTAAATGCAATTGAAAAAAGATTTTTTACCTGTTAGACTTGAATGTAGAGTCAAATGACACAACATCTTCATATATTTTGAAATTTCGATGAGCTTCTGGATCTGCCCAGAAGACTCCAGCCAATTATCATCTAGAAAATAATCAACATAGAAATCTTTTATAAACTGCATTCTTCCAAGGAGTTTCTCAACCGCCATTTGTGCATCTTCGGTTCCAACAAAAACGTTCACATCTCTTCTAAAATTCTTGCAATCAACTTTAGTGACTCCCATTTCTTCAAAACCACCGTAAAGTTCTTTCAAAAGTCTGAATCCCTTCACCGGTCCAATATTAAGAGTAGACACTTGAAACAACAACTGTTCTTTCATGTATCCTAAATTGCTTGTTCTCTTGGCAAACTTCATTTCATCTTTTTCAAGAAGTTGATGGTTATGTCCCTCAACAAGTTTAACAAGTTTGTATTTCCCATTTGGAATCTTACTTAGTGTAAATCTTGCATCACAACCAACCCTAAAAGTACTTGTTTTCCTTGGACGTGGTTTGTTTTTCAAGATATCTTGTTCTAAAATACCTACAGCTTGGGCGCCAGGATCTGGTTTTGGTTTTTTTTACATACTTTGACCCTTCTTTATGTAACACCCGGTCAAAAAGGCCAATTTTCGCGCCTATTTTAAACTTTAAAACAATCGTATTTAGTACGTATTACTTTTAAATAATGTGTTATTATTTTTAATAAACGTTATTTACACGGGAAATATTAAACTATTTCAGAATATAAAACGTTTTGTTTAAAACGTATTTTTACCGGACGAAACTTAAATACATTCGTATCGTTTAAAAATGATATATATAAAAACTAAAATAACTCGTACAACTTAAATTTAAACATTTTATTTTTATAAAATGTTCCAACTCGAAACCATTATTAATTATACGAGTAAATATTTCGAAATTAAAAAGTTTATTTATTTTACGAACGGGTACGAAAACACGGGTATTTTATACCGCGAATTGGGGGAAACCAACCCACCATAAAAGTGAGCCGGCCTTCCCCCTTCCCCATTTATTTTCTTTTTTCTTTTTCTTCATCCCTCATCTCTATCTCTTTCTCTCTATCATTATACAACAACAACAACAAACCACCATCATCATCACCACCATCATTTTCGGATTTCACCAAGGAAAAGGAAGCAAACGGGAACAACAACAAACATCATCACCATCGTCTTCACCATCGATTTCATCTTCATCATCAAAATCACCATTATCATCTTCAAACTTGAATCTTCAAATCGTAAGCATTTCTTCCGTTTTTCTTTGATATTTATTGATAAAAACACTTAAGATAACATGTATTAGCTATACAACAACAAGATTTGGCATAAAAACGGTTTAGATTGTGTTTTTGGTGAAAACCCGTCGAGCAGATAGAAGTGTCGCCCACAGACCAAAAACAGTACATGCGTCACTTAGTGTCGCTATGCCTCTCTGCCGCCTTATAGCGTCACTACCTAAGTGCCGCTATCACACACACACCGTCACTTCCTAAGTGACGCTATCTCTATCAGTCGCCCTTATAGCGACACTACCCGAGTGCCGCTAAAACATGTATACCGTCACTTCTATAGTGACGCACTCACACAACTTTCGGTAGAAACGAACTGCGTCACTATGCCCTCTGCGTCACTTCCTAAGTGACGCTATATGCGTCACTAACCCTATAACGACACTCTTGAAGTGTCGCTAAAATACTGAATTTTCCCAACTTTTGAGTCACTAGCCTAGTGACGCTATAAACCCCATAGTGACGCATGAAGTGTCGCTATTATCAGTTTTTGAACTAAAAACTCACTTTTAAAATGTCAAACTTATCCGGAAACGTATACGCAACTTATATATGAACCGAGACACGTTTATATACACTTTTATACGAAAACAACTTAATTATATTTTCTAAATATAATTTCAATACGAGACAAACGACACGCAATTTCTTTACGAAATTCAAACGCAAATATATAACAAACACATTGAGTACAATTTAACCGAACGAACAACAAATTGGATTGTTTTACTTAAACGTCCACTCACTCATACGAAATCTCACGTGTTTAGGACACTAGGAGATTCTCATTGGTACGACTCGCTACATTAGGACGCTAGCTCTCCAGGTGAGTTCATAGCCCCTCCTTTTTACTGTTTTCACTGATTTTGGGGGAGATACATACTTATGATTTATTTACTTTTCGTTGATAAACGAACTGACAACTGCTTTACAAACGTTTGCAAATGACATGTTAGACTCCAACACACTTGAGACAACCGTACACAATAGGCAAACTAAGTGTGCCTTGACTAGACAACAACAAAAACTATACAAGTAACACTATTTAAATACTCGTCACATCGGCGAAGCATTATCACTAGACTTGGCTAGTTACTTGTGAAACACAACCTAGAGACCATACTCACTAGTCGTGAGACGATTTATGAAACCAAATGATAGCATACATTATTATGTACTACTCAGAACAGCTAGGTGGCATTTATACGCATCTAGACATGACATACTACACCCATCATCTAGGTGATGATTAGTCACACTTAGATACATTGTGAACATTAAACTTTAATCATAGGTGTAGATTGTTAGATTACACCTTCAGTATTACCGTGGGGTAATAAATACACATAAATTGAGTGTAGTGTTTATCTGTAGATAGCTTACACTAATTTATGCATACATAAACTGCTTAGCACGTTGTGCTACTACTGAGCCCGTGGGGCCATTACTGGGCGCGTTGCGCTACTTCCGGGCACGTTGTGCTACTTCCGGGTTCGTTGAACCACTACTTGGCACGTTGTGCTACTACTGGGTTCGTTGAACCACTACTTGGCATGTTGTGCTACTACAGATTACATGTACATGATGATGTACACACGATTACACTAACAAGCACGCGGTGCTTCGCTTATATATATGGTTATATGTACACACCCTATTTACACTATTAAGCACGTGGTGCTTCATTAACGTTAAACAAGCATGTAATGCTTCATTTGATCACACAGTAGGCATGTTATGCTACTGCCGAGCCTGTAGGGCCATCACTGGCGCGTTGCGCTACTTCCGGGCACGTTGTGCTACTTCCGGGCACGTTGTGCTACTTCCGGGCGCGTTGCGCTACTTCCGGGCACGTTGTGCTACTTCCGGGTTCGCTGAACCACTACTTGGCACGTGGTGCTACTTACGATTACTTATACATGTTGATGTATACATACTATCACATTACTAAGCACGCGGTGCTTCATATCTATGCATACATATTACGTACATCAGGCACGGAGTGCCTCACTATATTTGACCATAAGCACGTGGTGCTTCATTTGTTTATCCAGTTAAGCACGTGGTGCTCTCGAACATAAAGTATGCACGTAGTGCTACTTTCATTACTTATATACTTGCAGAATAATCCGATGGATTATTGGGACTCGGGATACTTACTAAATAAACAACATATGTTGTGGTTCCTACATGGGTAGATGACCTAAATCTAGGAACCTGTACCCCTACGTAAAGACTAATAACCGATGCATACTAAACTCCACTATCTAGTAAATCATATGGTTAGGGTAACCTACACCCCGAAGTATAACTTTTATAATGTCTTTGCAAACTCATTTAATCTAAATACACGGTGGATAACTACTTTTTATAATACGGATGGTATTATTACATGATTTCATATTAAATACTCTGTGAACTCACCAGCTTTATAGCTGACCTGTTTTAGTATGTATTCTCAGGTGGCCAGCAGGATTAGGACCACTACAAGCTATGCTAGCTCGAGTCGCATGTTTTCAAACTTTGGGACAACTCTGCATTTACTATTGTATTTCAAATTATGTATTTGAAAACCACTATCAACTTTGTTAACGTTTTATCTGGTAAATGTATAACTATTTTCAACGTCTCATTTAGAGTCGTTCATTATATATCTTTGTGCTTGTGATATTTGATTTAGTAACACCCGACCCGATCGCTTCCGCAAACCGAAATTTGAGGGTGTTACAGATTGGTATCAGAGCCTAAGGTTATAGTGAACTAGGTTGCATTTAGTGGGCCTAGACTATGACCGTTAGGCTGTATTCCTCATTAGGTATGACTGGTTCAGGAATTACATCATACGAGTTTAATTTAACATAGCGTAGCTAACTATGTACAATTAAATAAAGATGATGTAAGATCTGAAAGGGGTTATACTGAAACAGGAATGCGTAGTTGACTCTGATTGTTATTTGCTAGACACTCTAGGCTATTATATGTACTGTAGGTATATATGAATAGGCCTTACGTATATATTATTCCTACATATCTGTATACATGTAGGTACGATTGCATCTGACATGATTACGCTGTAGTACTGATATGTACTTTCGAAGTGGCATATCGCCAGCTTCCCAACCTTTACGACTTGACCTCAAATTTTGACCAGGTTGGTCACGACTGATTAGTATTGCGAGGGATGCTCGTAATGACTAAGTCCACGAATTACCTTCAAACTTACTGACGGCCCGAGGGCTATGCTTGTGTAACACAACGGCACGTGATGCCACGATTTCACGGTATGTTAATACCACGATTTGAGCACGTTAGTGCAAACCCCATAGTATGTCTATACTACAAATCATAGCATGTTGATGCTACACTCACAGTACATGGGTACTGCAATTACGGTGCCGCGGGCACTACATTACGGCACATGGTGCTGCGTTTCATGGTACTTTTGTACTACAATCTGAATACATTACGGTGCTTCGGGCACTACATTTTAGCACGCTGTGCTACACCCGGGCTCGATGAGCTACTATTCATTATACATGTGGACTTGTTATAGTTGCATGTACGACTTACATATATACATCTGCATTTACAATACGTAGTTTTGCAAGTACGGTGTTTCGGACACTGTACTCATGATATGTTGACTTCGCATTCAGTACAAATAGTACTGCATTTATGGTACAGTTAGTACTACACTTATAGCACATGGTGCTACACACACGGTAGGTCAAAACTGCAAAATGATCGGTAGGATCATCACCATAGCATAACCTTGAACGACTATTAGGAATAATACTACTTAGTCATGATTATGACTACCAATCAAAACTACTTAACTAACTCCCATCATTAGGGAAAGTGAACAAATAAACACAACGATATGATAACTTGATAGGAACAAAAATCGTCACTTCAAAAATCACGTAACGCGGGACGATGTCCGCCACATACAAAACTGGAAACCTCAACTCAGATACGGATTTTGAATCCTATCTCACTCTTATAAAATACTTGGAGAAATAAACACTATCACGACAACTTACACACGTTTGCCTTTTCTTAAAGGAACATGTCTTCAAGGCAACTGACTTTCGATGAAGCTGATCTCGCCCGATACATTGCTCAAGGAGTGACCGATGCGTTACTCTCCCGAAACCTACGAACTGACGGCGAGGCCACACTAAATAACCCACTCCAAACGAGACCCTGCACTTATAAAGAATTTATGAGGTGCAAACCACTACACTTCTCTGGAACCGAAGGAGCTATTGGCTTAACTCGGTGGATTGAGAAAATGGAATCCATATTCTGTCTCTGCGAATGCCCTGACGACCGCAAGGTCAGACTCTCTACCTGCACTTTTGAGGAAGGTGCACTTACCTGGTGGAACACCCAAGTTCATTCCATGAACACCGACGCTGCTTACAGGATGCATTGGGAGGAACTGAAACAAATGCTCAAGGAAGAGTACTGCCCTAACGAGGAAATACATCAACTTGAGGTTGAACTCTGGAACCTCGCTGTAAAAGGGAATGACATCACCGCGTACACCACTCGATTCCAACAATTGGCACCTTTATGCCCAAACATAGTAAACTCAGAGTCCACGCGTATCAGAAAGTACATTCTAGGTCTTCCTGAACCTATCCGAGGGAACGTCATCTCATCCGCACCTACAACCATTCGAAAAGCCATACGTTTAGCTCATGAACTAATGGCGATAAAAACCGACTATGAGACACTCCCTCGATCTCCTAATCCCAACAGCAAGAGGAAATGGGGTGGAAATTCCAGCAATAACCACCAGCTAACCTTAAGACCTGAACCCGTACCACTCAATATAATCAAACCCGGAGAAAAGAAATACAAGGGAAACAAACCCTTCTGCCCCAAATGCGAAAGCCATCATACGGGGGCATATGGCACGCCATGCAATAGGTGCAAAAGCTATGGACACCCAACTAAGAACTGCAGAGTCCCTACTACTATCTCAAACCCTAACGGCCCGAAGGTCTGTTTCGAATGCGGAGACCCTGGACACCTCAAAAGAGACTGCCCGAGACTCTACGACAACGCCTAGCGGGATCTCTAAGGTAGGAAGGTTACGCCCTTTCTCAACAACTTAATCCTTTAACTCTTTAAACATCTAGATGTCATCCCTCACACCATTTTGAAAAATTCAAACGCTTAAGGCATCCTCGGAAAGACACGACTAGGCCAACATAAACGTTTCGAGTTTGCTTTCAGCAGACTAGCTAATTTATTATCTACTAGATATTTGGTCCTGATAGGACAATTCATAAAACGGTCACTATGTGACAACTATCTAGTCCTGAATGGACTACGACGTAAACGGTTAACTAGTAACCACAAATTAATCATACTTCGAACAAACAATATAGTCAGAATGTGACTACCACGATAAACATCGACACAGTCATGGATTGACTGCTCCTCAACCCGTCATCATACGAACATTGCTCCCCAGACCCCACGCGACACGACTCCACTTTTAAATTTCGGGACGAAATTTCATTAACAGGGGGAGAATGTAACACCCGGTCAAAAAGGCCAATTTTCGCGCCTATTTTAAACTTTAAAACAATCGTATTTAGTACGTATTACTTTTAAATAATGTGTTATTATTTTTAATAAACATTATTTACACGGGAAATATTAAACTATTTCAGAATATAAAACGTTTTGTTTAAAACGTATTTTTACCGGACGAAACTTAAATACATTCGTATCGTTTAAAAATGATATATATAAAAACTAAAATAACTCGTACAACTTAAATTTAAACATTTTATTTTTATAAAATGTTCCAACTCGAAACCATTATTAATTATACGAGTAAATATTTCGAAATTAAAAAGTTTATTTATTTTACGAACGGGTACGAAAACACGGGTATTTTATACCGCGAATTGGGGGAAACCAACCCACCATAAAAGTGAGCCGGCCTTCCCCCTTCCCCATTTATTTTCTTTTTTCTTTTTCTTCATCCCTCATCTCTATCTCTTTCTCTCTATCATTATACAACAACAACAACAAACCACCATCATCATCACCACCATCATTTTCGGATTTCACCAAGGAAAAGGAAGCAAACGGGAACAACAACAAACATCATCACCATCGTCTTCACCATCGATTTCATCTTCATCATCAAAATCACCATTATCATCTTCAAACTTGAATCTTCAAATCGTAAGCATTTCTTCCGTTTTTCTTTGATATTTCTTGATAAAAACACTTAAGATAACATGTATTAGCTATACAACAACAAGATTTGGCATAAAAACGGTTTAGATTGTGTTTTTGGTGAAAACCCGTCGAGCAGATAGAAGTGTCGCCCACAGACCAAAAACAGTACATGCGTCACTTAGTGTCGCTATGCCTCTCTGCCGCCTTATAGCGTCACTACCTAAGTGCCGCTATCACACACACACCGTCACTTCCTAAGTGACGCTATGTCTATCAGTCGCCCTTATAGCGACACTACCCGAGTGCCGCTAAAACATGTATACCGTCACTTCTATAGTGACGCACTCACACAACTTTCGGTAGAAACGAACTGCGTCACTATGCCCTCTGCGTCACTTCCTAAGTGACGCTATATGCGTCACTAACCCTATAACGACACTCTTGAAGTGTCGCTAAAATACTGAATTTTCCCAACTTTTGAGTCACTAGCCTAGTGACGCTATAAACCCCATAGTGACGCATGAAGTGTCGCTATTATCAGTTTTTGAACTAAAAACTCACTTTTAAAATGTCAAACTTATCCGGAAACGTATACGCAACTTATATATGAACCGAGACACGTTTATATACACTTTTATACGAAAACAACTTAATTATATTTTCTAAATATAATTTCAATACGAGACAAACGACACGCAATTTCTTTACGAAATTCAAACGCAAATATATAACAAACACATTGAGTACAATTTAACCGAACGAACAACAAATTGGATTGTTTTACTTAAACGTCCACTCACTCATACGAAATCTCACGTGTTTAGGACACTAGGAGATTCTCATTGGTATGACTCGCTACATTAGGACGCTAGCTCTCCAGGTGAGTTCATAGCCCCTCCTTTTTACTGTTTTCACTGATTTTGGGGGAGATACATACTTATGATTTATTTACTTTTCGTTGATAAACGAACTGACAACTGCTTTACAAACGTTTGCAAATGACATGTTAGACTCCAACACACTTGAGACAACCGTACACAATAGGCAAACTAAGTGTGCCTTGACTAGACAACAACAAAAACTATACAAGTAACACTATTTAAATACTCGTCACATCGGCGAAGCATTATCACTAGACTTGGCTAGTTACTTGTGAAACACAACCTAGAGACCATACTCACTAGTCGTGAGACGATTTATGAAACCAAATGATAGCATACATTATTATGTACTACTCAGAACAGCTAGGTGGCATTTATACGCATCTAGACATGACATACTACACCCATCATCTAGGTGATGATTAGTCACACTTAGATACATTGTGAACATTAAACTTTAATCATAGGTGTAGATTGTTAGATTACACCTTCAGTATTACCGTGGGGTAATAAATACACATAAATTGAGTGTAGTGTTTATCTGTAGATAGCTTACACTAATTTATGCATACATAAACTGCTTAGCACGTTGTGCTACTACTGAGCCCGTGGGGCCATTACTGGGCGCGTTGCGCTACTTCCGGGCACGTTGTGCTACTTCCGGGTTCGTTGAACCACTACTTGGCATGTTGTGCTACTACTGGGTTCGTTGAACCACTACTTGGCATGTTGTGCTACTACAGATTACATGTACATGATGATGTACACACGATTACACTAACAAGCACGCGGTGCTTCGCTTATATATATGGTTATATGTACACACCCTATTTACACTATTAAGCACGTGGTGCTTCATTAACGTTAAACAAGCATGTAATGCTTCATTTGATCACACAGTAGGCATGTTATGCTACTGCCGAGCCTGTAGGGCCATCACTGGCGCGTTGCGCTACTTCCGGGCACGTTGTGCTACTTCCGGGCACGTTGTGCTACTTCCGGGCGCGTTGCGCTACTTCCGGGCACGTTGTGCTACTTCCGGGTTCGCTGAACCACTACTTGGCACGTGGTGCTACTTACGATTACTTATACATGTTGATGTATACATACTATCACATTACTAAGCACGCGGTGCTTCATATCTATGCATACATATTACGTACATCAGGCACGGAGTGCCTCACTATATTTGACCATAAGCACGTGGTGCTTCATTTGTTTATCCAGTTAAGCACGTGGTGCTCTCGAACATAAAGTATGCACGTAGTGCTACTTTCATTACTTATATACTTGCAGAATAATCCGATGGATTATTGGGACTCGGGATACTTACTAAATAAACAACATATGTTGTGGTTCCTACATGGGTAGATGACCTAAATCTAGGAACCTGTACCCCTACGTAAAGACTAATAGCCGATGCATACTAAACTCCACTATCTAGTAAATCATATGGTTAGGGTAACCTACACCCCGAAGTATAACTTTTATAATGTCTTTGCAAACTCATTTAATCTAAATACACGGTGGATAACTACTTTTTATAATACGGATGGTATTATTACATGATTTCATATTAAATACTCTGTGAACTCACCAGCTTTATAGCTGACCTGTTTTAGTATGTATTCTCAGGTGGCCAGTAGGATTAGGACCACTACAAGCTATGCTAGCTCGAGTCGCATGTTTTCAAACTTTGGGACAACTCTGCATTTACTATTGTATTTCAAATTATGTATTTGAAAACCACTATCAACTTTGTTAACGTTTTATCTGGTAAATGTATAACTATTTTCAACGTCTCATTTAGAGTCGTTCATTATATATCTTTGTGCTTGTGATATTTGATTTAGTAACACCCGACCCGATCGCTTCCGCAAACCGAAATTTGAGGGTGTTACACTTTATTACATCTAAACAACTTGCTTTTAGGATTTACCAACTTACTTGGCCTCCATGATGAACTTTTCTTTATTATGCTGTTCTACTGCATCAAAGTTCATTTACTGCATTTTAAAAGATAATCTACTGCATTTTAAAAATAATCTAATGCATTTTAAACATTATCTACTGCATTTTAAACATAATCTACTGCATTTTAAATATTCTACTCTATTTCAAAATATTACATCACAAATGATAAATAAGGAATGGGATATCAAAAATTAACTGCATTTTAGGAACACAAAATACTGCATTATATATTGCTCTATTATAATTGAAGTTAATTTTCTGCATTTTTTAAAAACATACTCATTTGCATTTTATTTTTTCTACTGTATTTCTTAAAAAGACGCAATATAAAATGTTATTGATGACTTTTCTTACAGGATTCAAAGATGATCATCAAACGAAGTCTTGTGCACGTCAGAAAATATAAAAAGTTATTGATAATACTCTATCAAGTGTGATGTCATCTGATCCTTTTGATTCGGAACTTCTTCAGTTAGCTTTGGAAAGAAACTCACTTTTTGACGGTACTATAGTTTCAAATAAAGAGTGCACGGACATTGGTATGGATTATGTATCCGAGTCTGACAAAGAGAATTCATCCCAACCTTGTTGTCATGTTCCAGAATTGGGACAGTCATCCAAGTTGACTGAATCAACGATCATGATTGCTGAGCACTTGCGTGCTCAATTAACATCAGTAACGTGTTTTGTTCCGGCATTTGATGGATTAAAGGCTTCCACGACATTATCTAAATCTTCATCTGTTGTTGTTTCTTCACCTTTTAGAAGAAGTTTGACTATCAAGTCAACTCATGGTTTAGTGGTTAAAGCTGCTACTACTGTTGCTCCAAAGGTTTAATTTTTGTACCAATTTTTATCTTGTTAGACAACTGCTTACATTTTCTGTACCTATTATAATTTTGATATATTACCTTAAAAATGAGTTGTTAGGTTATCTTAAGTTTGTTGTTATTGATAAAATTTGTTTTGGTGGTATGTTTTACAATGGCAGACTTGTTATCATAGCTTTTTAGATTGTGTTTGAATATCGGTTTATCAAAAAGAATAAGAAGTAGGTAGTTAGCCTATTTGATAATTATTTGATTAACGAATAAGTTGATAGTTGATTTTGACATTTATTCTTAACAATATGCGACTTCTTAACATTGTTTTTAATATGCATTTTTAAACAAGAAAAGTATATCACAATTGATCAAACATCGAAATTAACAAAGTAAGTACAGATGTACATGATGAAAGCAAACATAAGTATAACTACATTACTAGGTATCTAATACAATATGTGTCTATTCAATAACGTATAGGCTGATTTCTAGGGCAGGTGGTAGGGCGTTATATGGAGGCAACACTCGTACTTCAACAAGCTGGAGGTGTTGGAGATGTGCACCAACAGAGTGCTATAACAATAGGAGCACTCGAAGCTACTGCAAGGACAGCCGGAAACAAGCTAGTGGAGCATAGCGATGCTGCCGCGATACAAGCGCTAGAGGTCAGGGCTACAGGCAGTAATGTAACGATTCCAGGAGTACTTGCTGCACAAGCTCAATCAACTGCTACACTGAACACATCTACACGAGAACAAGATAAAGTCACTATAGAAGCGATGAGGTGGATTACTTATATGGAGTCCATATTTGATATTTGACATGAATTATGAAGTGCATGACAAGGCCAAATTAGCAGTATACAGATCATATGCTCGATTTGGTGGGACACAGTTAAGGATACAAGTGGGCTCGAGACAAGGAGTTAATTCAAAGAAGTGTTCACAGAGGAGTTTTGTACCAAATTATAGAGATGGCATTAGTGAAAGAGCACATGAATCTCAAACAAGGAAGAAATGAAGCGTTGGAAGACTATATATATTACTGCATTTTAACTAGATCCAGATCTAGATCTAAACAGTAGATTTGAAAAGTATCTGAAAAACTCTAATGCATTTTATATTTCTTCCACCACACTCTACATTTCTTATACTGCATTTTATGCTATTGCAATTGATGTAAATTATGCTACTGCTTTTTTAATGTAGTAGGTTCATTAAATGCAGTAAAATGCGATTTTTCTTTGTAAAATACAATAAAATCCAATTAAAAATAATAAAATTCATCAATAAGGGATAAAATGCAGTAGATTAGATAAAATGCAGTAGAATGTGGTAAAATTCAGTGGATTCAACAGCACTACATATTGTTCTACTGCAGTCAAGTAAATTTACTGCATTTAAATATATAATGTATGGACACCAATAGCATTCTCTTCATTTTAAGTAAAAACACAAAAATCCAGTACTATTAAATTGCAGTCAATTTATATTTCTATAAAAATGAGGTTTTTCTTTGTAAAATGCAGTCAAATGCACTAAAATCCAGTAAAAAGCAATAAAATGCAGTAACATGGGTTAAAATGTAGTAGATTCATTAAATGCAGTAAAATGTGGTTTTTCTTTGTAAAATGCACTAAAATCCAATTAAAAACAATAAAATTCAGTAATGAGGGATAAAATGCAGTAGAATCGATAAAATGCAGTAGAATGTGGTAAAAATACAGTGGATTCAACAGCACTACATATTGTTCTACTGCAGTCAAGTAAATTTACTTCTTTTTAAGTTTTCGATATCTACTTTATTTAGATAAGTTTTTCACCACCTTAGACATAAAATGCAGTAACATAAATGTAGAATACAGTGATTTTTTAATCTATTCTTTCATACCAGTTTAAAACTGATAGATTTACATGAGCATAAAAAATGTAAAATGCAGTAATTTAAATGTAAAATGTAATAGTTTAAACATAAAATTCAGTGATTATTTTTAAAAAAAAATCTATTATTCATATTAGTTTTCCACCACATTAAACTTAAAATGCAGTAACTTAAACTATAATTCGGTAACTTAAACGTAAAAAGAAGTAAGTTTTCAAGATCTACTTTTCATATCAGTTTTCAAACTCCTTAAACATAAAATGCAGTAACATACACGTAAAATGCAGTAAATGTTTTCTCATATCTACTCATTCAAATCAGTTTTCCACTACATTAAAATGTAAGTGCAGTAATATAAACATAAAATGCAGTGATTTATCCGAGATCTAGTGTGCATATCAGGTTTACACCACCTTAAAACTTAAAATGCAGTAAGTTAAACGTAAAATGCAGTAAGTTTTCATATTACCCCAAAACTTTGGTACAATAAAGTTCGTATAACACAAAACTCTTTGGTACAATAAAGCTCGTATAAGGGGATGTTGCAAGATATCCACAACTGCTATTAGATGGGAGTGCGTGAATTATGTCCAAAGCACACGTGCCCATACTTGCTTCTCGCATACACAAATTAACTGCAAATAAATATCAATGATGAACAGAAAGAGGAGAAAAACCAACAATATCCAAATTGACATTTTGAAGCAGCATCCAGATTAACTGCTATTAACGTCTCTGATACAAACAAGATGTAATATTTTGGAGCTAAATATAGACACATTCAAAACATCTTCAATTAAACTGGTAAACCTGGGTTCGGAGCTAAATATAGACACATTCGATACCAAAAACACAATTTCGTCATTTTCTTGATCCATGAACCATCTCCTTTACATTCTTCTGCTGCTCAAGTCTCTCGTTGTTTCTTTAAAAACTTTATACAGCATAACATGAAAGGAGTGGCATGGTTTAATTGTTGATTCACCACCCACTTTTTCATCCCTAAAATCACCACACATTATCTGCAAGAGAAAGAAGACATAGAACAATAATAAGAAACTGATTTGAAGATTGATTAAACTATGTCATATTATACAATCAAAGTCAGATACACAAAATTTAAGAAAATAATTTTGGTGTCTATTGAAGAGGATATAAAGTACAACGAGAGATGTTACTATTGGACCACAAGGGGATCTAACCTCGGGAAACTATAGTCAGTCAAAATAACACAACAATTATATCTTTGTAGACATCAAGAACTTATTTTCCTTCGCAGCTGGCTTAAGGATCTAAAATGAACACATCAAATTCTCATCAAGAATTAAGATTTTCAAATACCCAAGTAAGTATAAGTACTAGAGGATAGGTGTTAAACCCAACCCAAACATCCAATGAATCTTTCCACTACCATTACGATGAGAATGGTCCAAAATGATAGAACAAACTAATATCAAAACCACACTGCAATACATTTCCAGAAAGTTGGGTTCATATAAAGAGCAAAGATAAAAAAAAGCTGTTTATGAATCCAAATATTCCCAAAAAAGATAAGTTCTCGTTACTAAGTAATCAATCCATCACTCAAAGATTGTTCTTCTTTCGCTATACATAATATAGTAATCCAGATATTTTTTATCGTCAACTGAAGCAAATAAAAGCATAAATTAAAATAATGAACCAGAATAAAGGCAAGAGTTAGACATGCTTGTAGTGATAGCAGAGGTGACGAATAGATACGGTGATTATGAAAGAAGTATCGGCGAGAAGTATCATACAGTAGCTTCTTAGAAAACGGCGTCATTAATTCACAACTATACCACTTGAAAATTGCTACAAATCAAAGTTGGGTCAGTTTCACAGTATGGGATAAAGCACAGTGATTTACCATATCTGTAACTGAAGGAAATAGTGCCTTTGAGATCACCAACGAATTACAGTTGGATGGACTTCCTGCAAAATATAATTACATCTTAATCATCAAATTAATATGATATATTTAAAATGTGGGAGATCAGATAACTGATAAGGGCATTCTTCATTAGTGAATAAACTACTCTTGGTTATATGTCTACCAGTTATGAAAACATCTCTAGGAGCTCATACAAGTTCTAATTCTCCCAATGGAAACAAAAGATGCAAAAGTTGTATTAATTATCAATATGATAGCAACGTAGCATAAAAAGCATAAAAAATATCAATTTGTAAGGTATCATACAGTAGGATACATACTTTTATATAATTTAACATTAGGAAACAAATTGAATTTCTTATGGAACAACATTGTTGAGATTGATGAGGTTTCAAAGCTCTTAAATTCTTCAATATGATATCATAATCTAAAACAGGAAAAACCTTAATTCGAGAAATCTCATAGTGAAGAAGCACCGTCGAGTCTGCGACATATAATTATACTACAGAGGAGGAGTCGACAGCGGTTGAGAAACGCGGTGGCGGGGGAACAACCGGAGGAGGATCGTCCAAATCACAGCTAGGGTTTTCAGAGATGTTTATTAGGTGAGGAGCAAGGAATGTGCAAGGCACATGATTTTACAATTCGTACTATTTTACTCCGTTTTGCGGTCAGCTCCAAAAGTATGTAAAATATACAAGAATAGTCCCTGGTTGGTAGCTGTAGGGGGACAGCAATAGACACTTGGACAACTCCTATTGGTATAAGCGCTGCCCTTCCTGCTCCTATATATTACCCTGCTCCTCCGATCCATTTCTTATTATTATTATTATTATTATTATTATTATTATTATTATTATTATTATTATTATTATTATATTGAAAATTATGTTGTTTACTTTGTAATGTTGCAATAGTTTTTAGGCGGTTAGTTTAGTTGTAACTCGATTTTCGGTGAAATATATTTATTGTTAATTGTAGTTAAAGCAAGTCGATTTCATTTGAGTTTAATATTAATTTGTTTTATTGTATGGAGGTGGAAAATATAAAATTAAAACTAACACATTCAAGCAAGAAGATTAGATTGCCATATGAATTATGGAGCAACGTTCAAGTAAGAACACTTATTATGGTGGGAACGGTAGGAACACACATTTTTACTTTTAACTTTAGGTTTAACTATGTTTTTGATGAAAAATTTATATCAAAATTCTTAGAATTAAAAAAATGTGATATACATCATAATTTATTTTTTTTGTGTATCACAGTATCACACATAGAAGGTTGTGATACACAACTTTAATTTGTGTATCATTTTTTATTTTTTATTTTTTTAGCTAATATAATATTAAAGAGGATAAAATTTAATAATTTTGGCATAACTTTTTTTGCAAAACGTGTACATATGTAGTTTTTAAAAGTGAAAGAACCTCGTTCCTACGGTTCCTACGATAATAAGTGATCCTACGATAACCTTCCCCTATGATTATGGAATGGATGTTAAATACATAATAATTACAGTGTTGTATTTGTAGTAAATCGAAATAATTACTTTTGTTGTAGTGTTGGACAACTCAATGTATGAGTTAGAAAGACCATAATAAGTTCAAAATTTTACGTTGGTAACCAACGTTAAATAGTTTAAGGGATGTGCTTCAAATTTATTTATTTATTATTAATAATAATTGGCTTCAAATTTATTTTATGTATTAATTATTATTTTATTAGATATATATTAATTATAATTATGTTACGTAGTAATATAGAGATAGTGATGAGAGAGGAACAAAATTTTTATTTAATTATTATAGTTTTATTAATACTAGGTGAGGACCCGCGACAACGCGGGTGACTAAAATAATACTCGTATTGTTATGTATTTGATTTTTTTTTTAATTTTTAATTCAATTAATTAGTATATATGTTAGTGTGTTACATGTAAAATGTTATAATTCATATATATGTATAGCTTTAAGACCCACAACAACACGAGCGGCTAAATTGAAATTGTTATAAATATTCAATTAAATATGAGTGCATTTTTTTATTTTTTGTATTATTTAATTTTATTTTAGTGTTATAAGCCAATATTTTTATTACTTTATATTTAACTAACGCGGGCGACTAAATCATAACTATTAGTATAAATTTGTAGTTTTATTATTAATTTTTAAATTTAAAAATTAGTATATATGTTAGTGTATTAATTGTAAGATGTTATAATTCGTTTATGTATAGCTTTAAGAGTGTAAGACTCGCGACAACACAAGTGATTAAACTAAAATTGTTGTAGGTATTCAATTGAATGAGTGCATTTATTGTTGTAAATTGAAATTCTCATATAAAAAATATAATTTAACTATGAATACACCATACTTTCCATTTTTATTGAACTTGGGTTGAACGGCCCGAACTTGGGTTGAACGGCCCATTGTTTTTTATTAGATATTTAGATGGATGTTCAAGTACACTTGATTTAATATATTTAATAATTAAGGGTTTAGTAAAAGATGGTTTCTTATTTAGAAGGGGTAAAGTGTAACATCATTATTTTTAATCTTATTTAATTATATACCGTTTGATCAAATTGAAAAACTCCATCGAATGGTCCAGATTGCTCCATGGTATTCTGGTTTATTTATATTTTAGATTATTGTAGATTAGATTTTTTAGGTGAATAAAGTCATTCTATTGGTTAATTGAAGTTAAGGTTAAATTGAAGGTTTTGATTGGTTAATAGGGTTCAATTTTACAATTAGATTTTTTAGGAAAAGTTTTCTTTTATTAATATTTAGATTTAGATGAATCGGATTATTCGAAATTTAAGATTTTTAAATTATCCGAATAAGAGTTAACAATTTTTTTTTTTGAAAGGCAGTTTGGAATCACTGACGGACCATTTTGGCCCATCCGATCATCTCCACAAGTGTTACTCCCATGGAATCGAGTAACCACCCATGAGTTCGTAGCCAAGGCGACGCCCAAAAAAAAAATTTATGTTGATGATATTAGAATTAATTAAAGGAAGAATCTAACTTGTGCTCTGAAAACATAAGTCAAAAGACATTTAATAAAGCTGATTTTTTTTATAAATAATATAAATTATATTAACACAAATATATAATTGGAAATTACTGAGTTTAAATAAATTTTGTGATATATATATATATATATATATATATATATATATATATATGAGATTGGTAACCACTAATAAAAACTGACGAACGCCATAAAACCGCGAATTAGGTACAAAAAAATATTGAAAATTAACAAACTAAGTTGTTTATGATCCATTATTTACCAATCATTTGTAAATCTTTGGTTGTTATCCCTACCTACATTTACTAAAATTCTTAAATATCCTAAATTGTCGAACACTTATTAATAGTAAGTGGTTTCTCTTTTTGATAATAAAAGATCTACAATATATGTATATATATAATTAAGAAGAATTTATAAAAATAAAGATAACATAGCCTAATTGGTAGATTCCTTAGGTTGCATTGATACAACATAGGTTCAAGTCCCACTTGCTTCAATTTTTTTGTTACTTTTATCTTTTATGATTTGCTTCATCTTTTTGTTATATTTATATTTTAAGATTTTAAGATTTAAAATTGAATAGATTATTGATTGAAGCTTAATTATATAAAAGTTACAAAAAACTTTGAAAGGTATAATGTTTCCTCCGTTCCAAATTAAGTGTCATGTTTTGACTTTTTGAGTCTCCAATTTTCAACTTTGACCTTAAATATATTTGTTTGTGTTATATAATACTTGATGCAAAATATATGTATGGATTGAAATCTAAGTATATTTTCAATGGTATGATATTCATAAGGTAATATATAACACAAATAAAGATATTTAAGGTCAAAGTTGAAAAAGAAAGACTTCCAAATCTGATACATGACACTTAATCTAAGACGGATGGAGTATTACACAATAGTTCATAAACTTCTATAAGATATCTTAGATATTAATTTTATTGTTGTTACTTTGACTAGAACAAGGTGTAGTATGCCCACGCTTCACGACGGGATGAAATTACTCTTAGGTCGACTATTAATTATATGATTCACTTAAGCTTGTTATACGTAAATTTTTCAATTTTATACTATGAACATTTATTTGATTTAAGTTAAATATATATAGCTTTTCATTTGAATTGATACATAACCACTACTTTTAAATTTTTTATTAGCATGGCATAAGATATCATTCTTACTTAAATTTATTGTTGTACATATTCAATATTTTTTGTTTTTATTTTTATAATATAAACTATTATTCTCACTTATTTTTATAGTTGAACAATGAAATTGTTTGAAAAGGTATTATTATATATGATTTTTAAACCGATTATTTTTAAGTTATATATTATATGGTTTCATTGTAACTTATTATGGAGTATATTATTAAATGCAAAATGACTCACTGAGTTAGATAGTCTAACTATATTGATATCTAAAACATTTTTAGTTATATTAACATCTAATCTTCTTTATATCCTTATATATATATATATATATATATATATATATATATATATATATATATATATATATATATATATATATATGAATAATAATCCTGAATATAATTATGTATGAATTATGAAAATCTGAATCCAGAGTTGGAGTACCATGTGACTAACTTCATGTTCACACTATTCCATCGTTATTGCTAAGTGTGTAACCCACATATTCATCATATACATTGATGGAGCTCAGTGAACTGTCAATGTTGACTGGCCCATCTTATCCATCCAAAGTCCCCAGCTTTTTAATCATGGCCCTCCAAAGTCACACATGTAGTTTTAGGTCAGTTACCTTCCTAATCAGTTTTTTTTCTCCCGTAACCTCTTCACCTCCATGATAGCCGTTTTATTCCCGTCATCTCTGGTCGTGGGTATCTTCATCCTCAATAAGAAGCATCTTCAACAATCCATATTATATTCCACGGTTTTTTTCGTCATTAATCTAATCAAAACTCATATTTACGTAACCTACAAATTGCAATCAATTTCATGAACTATTTTTCTTATATCGGTTTTAGATATGTTAACCGTCAGTTGTCCTCACCCTTTGTTGTGTAATTCAATGGGAAATGTGGGGCCTTCTCCATCTTACCGTAACTACAGTTTTAGCCATATTCCCATATGAGAAAAAAAATCAATTGACCGTCACTTACTTATGAATATGATTTTCTATTCATTTGTGCTATGTATCTTCATTTTTAATTGCTATGTAGTATATATAAATACGTGATTTGTATACAAAGTATAGACAAGTATAAATTCGTGACCATGTTTCATTTTTAGTAATTACTAATTACTCGAGTATTTATAAAAATTCAAGAAGTTGTTGACAAAGAGTGTTTCTTGTCAATCAGATCCAATACGCATCAAAAATATATCGAGCTTGACTCGAACCCGTTACCTGACGTGGTCATTTTTCATCTCTAGACCAACTGTTCCTTGATTAATTTTTAGTATTGTTTTCCTTCTAATATGACAAATTTGTAAGCCTTTTTTAATAAGCATCAATGACCGGCTGCTTAATGAAATTCAATGGTGAAATAATTTCATAACGTACCCTACAGTAATAATGTTATCATAGCCACAACTATCTTATAAGGAGGGTAATAATGTTATCATAGCCACAACTATCTTATAAGGAGGGTCTGGAACAAGTTGATCAACAAACCTACGATAAATTTTTGTTGAGCTTTTAGTTGTATTTGATTGCATGTCCAATTTACATTCATATTAGATTATTAGTTATAATAATGATGATAGATAGATGTGAAGCAGTAGTTGATCGTGTGTCCAATTTACATTCATATTAGATTATTAGTTATAATAAGGGGTTAGTGTTTGGAAATGCATTTAACTTGTATTCGATGTCTATTGTGTGTACCCAACTTATATTTGTTATTTTTAATGCATCAAACTTTCAAAAAGTGTGTTTTAGTGTATTTTGGTGACGTTTTGATGATTTGTCAAACTATCTGGATGCCACGTGGTACCTTAAACGGCCGACAAATCAGCAAAATACATTAAAACACCATTTTTGAAAGTCGAATGCATATATTAAACAGAGCAAACGTAAGTATGATACACACAATAGACATCGAGCAAAAGTTAGATGCATTTTCAGACACTAACCCCTTATAATAATGATGATAGGTGTGAAGCAATATGCTTGCTTACACAATTTAACAGTCCACAGTTCCAAGAGGATCTTTGCGGTCTATGTTATTACACATTTGTAACTTCATTCGGGTGAGTAATATATAGTGGCTCAATGTAGTTATATTGCATCTGGTTTTTGGAATAAGTGGTTGTGCTTATGCAATAGAACACAATTGCAGCACTTATATATATATATATATATATATATATATATATATATATATATATATCGATGGGTAAGGACGTTGGTTGGTTATATTTACAAATTAGCATGCTGGAAAGATGGTTTTCATGGTGGGCTACTATTCAATTTTAGCTAATACCAGTGAAACAATTATTGAGTTTCATAATATCTATACTCTACATGTAAACTGTACAAATTGAGCGGGTTGGGTCACGTTATGTTGACACACGGGTTGAACGGGTAAGTCGTCGAATAAGATAGGTCAGAATCATGCATGCCGGGGTGGCCAACCTATTTTTGCATATTTAGTTTCTAACTTACATGGCTTATTCAGATATGAAATGTATAGTATTTGCTCTTTTTGGTACGTTACTCTTTCTATGTTGTATCTTCTCTTCATTTCGACCAACGTACAAAAACATGTAATAACTTCGTAGGTTAACATAAACAAAAAATATAAAGTGAGTTTTACGTCCTAAAAATAATTTTTTCAGAGCACCGCCCGGGTATTACACTAGTTAATCATAATTAGTGAAAACTTCGGTTATGCACTTCTGAAATAATAATGGATAGTATTACACGAGTAATGTTAAACAGATTTAATTGGACAGACATAAAAATAGACCTATTATCTTTATTGGTTGAATTTTTTTCTCTTTTCTAATATCATCCAATCAACTGTTTCATGTCTACCAATTACATGTTTAGGTTTAGAATTAGAATTATAATTAAAATTAGAATTAGAATGAGGTCTACCATTTATTTTCCCTATTACACAATTCATGCTCATTGCATTCCATAATTAGATAGTTGATGACACGTTGCATGTCATTAAACTTTTACCACATAAGCGTGTAATATAATGCTAGTATTGCTTTTTTTACACTGTGTAAAAAGAAATCCACAAATTCATGTGACTACATAAAGATTTTTACTCTATTGTAATATATTAAAGTATTTTATTGCTATTATTATACAAATACGAATACAATATATAAAAGTATGTAAACAACTGTCATCTGAAACATAAAGTTCCTCAAATCGTTCAATGAATTAATCTTTTAAATTAGAACCATTGATTAGGATTATCTAAATTGACAACCTAAATAGTGGATTAGTGTTGATAAAAAGACCTAATTGTCCATGTTAAATTAATTTCAAATTATTTGAAGCAACAATTTGTAAATTTGTAACCATAATAACAAAGTAAACGTTAAAATAATAAAATCATAATGTCATATTGATTTGTATCCTTAATTATAGCAAATATAATATTGTTACTTAAAATAAGATATGGAATTTCATACTTTTTCTAAAAATACTAAAATTTGGCGTGGAATAATTATAGGAATTTCAAAATCATACAAACTCATTCCAAATATAGACAATAATATTATTATTTACTAGAACATTAAAAATATATTTTACTCCCTGGAATTTTATAATTCGTTTAGATATTGTATTTTCCTACAATAAACGTCAATTCTCTCCTCCCCCAAAGATTGACGACGATGAAGATTCGAGAAATCGGGAAGTATTAATCAATGGTATGTGTTGATTTTTGTTACTTGGGTAAACATTTAGAAGGTTGTGATAAGGTATCTTTTATTATCCTATTGCTTAGTTAATGTACACAGATGCAAGATGTAGCAGTTGAACATGGTGGCTAGCTACCTTCATGGACGAGGCGGTATCATAATCCATTTATATAGCGTTTTATTGTTATTACTTTGTAAATAATTAATTATTATTGTATTAAGTGGTTGGGATTTCCGTAAGTTTAAAATTTGCTGCCTTGGACAGTGACGATCTTCTGTATCTCAAAGAGCATATGGAAGCACAGGAGGATGCAGAACGCTTACGGTGAACATCTATGTGGTGGTATTAAGTTACCATCCCCTTTTTACTGTTTGCTATCAGTTGACCGCTCCTTTACTTTCATTATCTATCCAATCTAACATTATATATTTTTCTGTCCTGGATTTGGTGAGAATTAGACGTCAAATTTACAAGACGTTGCAACACTCGATAAAAGCATATTGTATATTGGAGTAAAAATATAAGCAATCATTGTTAGGGATCATTTTGCTATTTTTTTTTGTTTCATATTGAAAATTTGCATTACAGATATTTCATCAAATAAATTACTTATGGGACATTAATTGACACGAACTTGATTGATGCTATCCAAATATTCAAGGTACGTTTACCTATCATCATGATGTGTTATCTTAAAAAAAATAAAAAAATTTGCTTGATGCTACACAGATTTCAAGTTTTGCTTGATTTCTTTTATATGTTTTTGAATTGTGTATCTTCTATTTTCTGAAGCCAGAATTCTTATGGAGGCTGGTTTCCAGGGGTTTGGCTGCTAGAACACATCATTATGATACAAACAAGGAAATCAAGGTTAGTCCATCGGTTATTATAATCGGAGAGTTCAATTGATCTTTAGTGCATTTTCAGTTGTTAGTTCTTCTGATGTTGTTTCCGCTGCTGTTTCTACTGTTATTAAAGCTCCTAAACATTTCAAGGCTGTTAAGCAACACTTGGCTGTTATTCGTATCCGAACCTTTTTCGTGGCTTTTTGGTATATCCCGATTTCTATTCTATACGTACATATCCCAATGGCACATATCTCTTGCACCAAAAATGTAATCCATTCATTTTTTGTGAAGCGTTGTACTAGACAAATTTTTTTATTCACATATTATATCCTATATTTTAATATAAGGACGTAGTTAGAGGAAGAAATTAAACAGGTTCATGATCAATGTTAGCAATTTTTTTATATAAAATTAGTAGGTTCATGAGTAAAAGTTGCTCTAAATTTATGCTAATTTTATATTACGTTACACACGAATTTTTGGTTAAGTGGGTTCACCTTTAAATACTTGATTGATTATTACATTTATTTGATGATAACAAAGTTGCACGAGCTTGATTTTGTTTTTAGTTTTTGTATGTTTTTCGTAAGTCAATGGTGACTCAGTGTTAGATAATGAAATTGGTTCCTAGTGTGATCAATATCTTATTCCTTTTTCTTTATTGAAATGTGCAGCTCAACGGTTGTATCTACTGGCATCTTTCGTATCTCTGGCCAGGAAATAGCCACACCGCCTTTAGTAGGAACACATAGCCAATGTAAAGGATTGGTGAGCGTGAAGCATGATTCTTTGTTTTAACTGAACTGACACATTCCTAATTAAATGGGTTGTAATTTCCACCTGTGATATTTTATGTTCGCGCGGGAAGACTTATACAATAATCTGATATATATAAAATTATGTGTAGGTATTTTCCCTTGCTCTATTTTCTTGCATTGAAGAACTACTAGATTCTCTTAATGTGAAAATTCAAGTTGGGGTTAGAAGATGCCATTAAAAATAGTAGTGTGCCCTTTTCATTTCTTCTCCTTAGTACCTATAATATTTTAGTAGTGATGGCTGAATGGGTGTGTTCGGTAACATTTAAAAAGTTGAGTTTGAATGTAGGAGACTATCAAAAACCAATGGCACGTATGTGATTAAACTATATCTTTGCTAATTTATGACTACTTGCTAATTTTCAGAAACATGACTTTGTGATAACTATTAGTTTGACCAAATCCCATATACCGTGGTTGTGCATGGTAGTCAGAATAGTGATGTAAACATTGATTCATGGTCAGTACAAAGATAAGGGACATCTGCACAAGAAGACTCAAGCTTAAAAATTGGAGTCTAATAGTCAAAAGTTTGTTGTATGCAGTTTCGATATTTGGAACATCAAGAAAGGAAAGGGCTAATCGGAATTGGGCATGAACATTATGGTTGCTTGCTTACATGGTTCTGATGAGCCAGATGAAACAAAATAGGAGTGCCATGGCTCACGGGTATTATATGTGTTTGAATAGTGCAGTGGAGAGAAATAGCAATATAGATGATATAGATATAGATCACGTATAGGCTCATAGGGAATTACATGTGCCAAAAATGTAGCTTTGTATTGGTTTATTTCATTTTTACATGTTTACCCAAAATATGTTTTAGGTTGGCAAAAATACATCAATTGGGTATGCCCAATCTCAAAATTGTAAATTTCTTGTGTTTTGGAATAAATGTTTGCTTGGGGTTTCATTCCCCTTTACCTGAAAAAAAAATTCCATAAAAGAGTGGCTTTGATTATGTTTATGTTAGTGCTTTGACTTGGGGATACATGCAAAGAAGCGTTAGTGGTTACTTAAGAAGTTTTTCTGTATTTTGATGGGCGAGTTAGGAATATATTTTTTCAAGACGTTACAACATTCTGCCATTTGAGAGCGAGTTGAGAGGCTTTTAAACAAGTAAGCATTTTTATACCTCATTTGAAGCTTTCTCTAAAGCGTACATAGAGTTGTTAAACAAGCTTGAGTATGCTGGGTCTAATCTTGCTGATAGCTGATATATCGCTCGAGGTAAAAAATGTTTTCCAGCTGATATATGCTGGATGGTGATTTTTTGATTGAAATTGGAAGGATGGGAGTAAGTTATTTGAGAGACTTTTGAGGAGAAAAAGGTGGATCTTATTCTTTCTTCATGACACAAGAATAGATTACCTAATGTGACATAAAAGCATTACTTAAAATGGATATAGCTACAATGCCTCTACTTTTTAACTACTCGTAAATTTTTTTGTTTCTTTTGTTAAAATTTTCCATCTAATCCCCCAAATAAACGTCATACCAATGGTCAATGCTACAAGATTATACGTAACAGATTAAACCTTTTACAGGGACATTTCAAAGACCCGAAAATGAATGCCACATAGGCTGAGGTTAAATCCCCATGAGCCCGAATTTATCACTCCTATTCAACAAGCTAACCACACTCTTTCAACCTGACTTTTGCCGTCACTTAGAAGATATACACAAAAGTATTAGAAGAACAAACAGTAATGATGTTGCAAGTAATCAAAACTACATATCAACCATGACCACTTGACTCGGTTTTTGAACTAAAAACGACAATGAATTTGCAATTGAAGAAACACAAGCAACTAGGACAGACATCATATTTAAGAAATTGATTTAACAAACAAGACCTTATATATATATATATATATATAGAAAACTTATATCGATTGAAGCCATATTGGAGGTGTAAGTTTGCTAAGTGATTCTCCGCCGTAGTGAGGCTCGATGGTCCCATCAGACATATGATAAATCCCCATATCTCTCCCACGTCCACCATTATCATCAGTGTAATATATGCAATTCCCCTTTATCACCCCGGTTGTGTCCTCTATCCAAAACGATGAACTATGTCCCACAAACAAAGTTTTCCTACCTAAATCCGTCACTTTCGACCATGTTTCAGTTTCTAAATCATAACCAAAAACTACAAAACCCTCTGTCATATAAGAAGTCGGCTCGCTCTCAGCTTCATCTACATCAACACAAATAAACATATTATGATCAAAATCATCATCACCATTGCCATCGCCATAACCATCACCATCACCATCACCACCACCACCACCACCACCACCACCACCACCACCACCACCACCACCAACATCAACACGAACATCATCATCACCATCAACACGATAATCATCAGCACGATCACCATAAATAACACGATAACTATCAATATCATCATCATCATCACCCCAGTTGATTTCCTTTATGATTACCAATAACCTCTTTCTACCTTCATCATCATCCAATCCAAGAATATACACTCCCAACCAAGCTTTACTATAAAGATCCCACGGCAAAATTGCAACCTTAATCATAATTGTGGGACCGTCACCATAAATATCACATGTTTGAATATTGCGATTGCCATTAAAAGTATAAACTCGGTTATTGTAATAAGTCATATCTTGTATCTGACCACACCAACCATTTAAAACAGGTGTCCACTTGTTATCTCCAGGTCGGCAAAACCCTAGCTTCCCGAAATTTCCCCACACTACAACCACTATTTCCAATGATGGGACGAGTAGCTTCCAAATGCCTTTTGCCTTTAAGCATAGATCAGGAAGGGCGACGATACTTGGAAGATTGATGGTTTCACGCGATAATGGATGAACAAGTTTAACAGCATAATCATCTCCCTCAGTTGCGAGCCACCCTCTAGAAGACGTACAAAACTTACCATATGCTTCTGGCAACCGTATCTTGCGGGCTGTCTCGTTTGAGAGAAGGAACACTTCACGAAACTCATCATCTCCTGTTCTCTCTGCAAGCAATAAAGACGGAAACCGTGAAGGAAGTCCATTGGATTTTCGGACTTTAGTTGCAACCTCTACGGCTGCAGAATGCCAAGGCTTGCACACGCCTGCAAACGAGTGATAATCTTCGTAGAAAAGGATATGTTTCTGTGCTATTCTAACGAGCAATTCGGGTAACATCTCAAACCAGTCCATAGCTATCGCAATTAACAATGGAATGTTATTAACAACACCTGCATCGAGATTAAGTTTCTCAAAATGTAGTTCATTACAAACAAAAACAGCGACATAGTCATATAAGATATAAAAGAAGATAAACAGATACAACCCAGCTCGATGACCTTTAAGACTTTTAATCTTGTTGATAACAGAAGTTTCGGCAATTTCTCTTTTTATGTAAACCACCAAATTATCCGCAAGAAAGTAATATTTGATTGTGCCATAATAGCACGTTATAAAATCGAAAACTATGGCACAAACAAACTTAGATCAGATAAAAACACTATAAATAATCTAGGTGATAACTAATCTTGAGTACGTAAACAAGAGTAGGTACTAAGATATCAAAACGAACAATCATACCAAATTTTCAAAAAAACAAACCTAAAGGCTACAGATTAATTATGACTTTAACTCCAAAATTTGGGTAGGTACTAAGATATAATCTAATGGCCAATAATCCAACATATAGAAACTCAAATTCTTACAGTAATAAATAAAACAAAAGAGACTAGATGAAAAATATTACATGAATATAAATAACATATACGATTAACTAACTGTGAATGTTTCGTATTCGTGTGGCTAGGAGAATCCGAGACTAAGATATTAGAACATCAAATAATAAAGAGGAAAAAAAACGAACTTACCGAGCGTACCCGATTCGATACAGCCGAACCCAATTCGAAATTCGTGGCAAACCTAGCGAAGAAACTTGTTTATGTGGTTTGGAAAGAAATCTTGAACGAGAAGAATTAGTGGCGACGGTTGAGTTTTCTAGAAATCAATTTTTTAGACGAATAATAGATTGAGTTTTCTAGGAATCAATTTTTTATTAATTCGGGGGGCCAGTAAGGTTCAAAAAATATTTGGGCCATAAAATATTAAAAGTGTTATAGTAATAGCCCAAAAGTTTTGGGGGCTTTGGTCCCTTCATAGTTCCGCCCATGTCTACATGCATCAATACTACGGAGTATTACTATCGCACTTATAATTTAATACTGTAATAAAAAAATTGAGCACCACAAGCGTACCTCTAAATTAAATCCTGGCGAACCGAAGAAGTTGGAGTCTACAAGCGTTTGTTTAGTTATGGGGTTTGGGTTTTATAAGAAAAACAATCACAATTTGATAATGGGCTTTCACCCGTGGGCTACAAGCCTACAAGTATTTATTTATTTATTATTGTTATTATACAGAAATAACAATTTACTAATCATGGCTAAAACAATTTATTAGTTAAAATATAAATCCATAATATAGCTATATATATATACTAGGTGAAGGACCCGCGACAACGCGGACTTCCTAATTGTGTTTATGCATTTGTTATTAATTATTTAGTATCCTCATCGTAGTTCATTAATATTAATATATGTATAATTTGAAAGATTTATTTGCTAGAATCTAAACGTTATGTTGTTGTATTGTCTTGTTTTGAAAAGGCATCAAAGAAGAAAGCGAAGATGTAAGTTTAGATTTTTTAAAATTTATAATCATTTAAGTATAATGTTTTTTAAATCAAATATAATCCATAAATTTTGAGGTTATTTAAAAAGTAAAATTTGTTCACGTGTATAGTAACTTTCTAGAGAGTTGAAGAAGGTATGTTTTAAGGATTTTATAGTTTTTTTTTTTTTTTGTTTTTTGTTTAAATCGTAGAGAATAAGTAGGGACTAAATTTTTAGGTTTAAAAAAAAAATTGAAAAAAATGGATCTTTTTAACATTTAAATGTAGAGTTTAGAAAAGGCCCATTTAATTGAGAATATAATGTTGCTATATTACTCCATTTGTTATTCTAAACTAACAAACAAATCTTGAGCCTCATGTGGAACTCAACATCAGATAATTCAGATAATAATATAATTAGATAACAAATAATTTAATTAAATTACAAACTAAAAGAAAACTAATCTTTAATTAAATTTCAAACTAAGAAATGTTGAAATAAAAAAAAAACATTGCATATGTAAATTGAAATAGAATACCAATACCAATAATGTTGGAATGACTAAACTTTATTGAAGAAGTTTGCATTAACAATGTAGTCATCGTCAATGTCATGTTCAATTGATTAGATGTGGTTAATAAGATTGTCAACCTTAACGATACTCAGCCAATATTTTTTGTATATCATCTTGCACGATTTCATCTTTGAAGAAGTTTGCTTTTAGCCAATCATTGAATCCGTTATACACATCAATAGTAAATAGTGTGAAGACATGGTAATAAAAATATTTGTATTAATTTACGTATAATATCGTTTGAACCTTGACAATTATTATGTGCCGCTTTTTATTTTTTTACCTGAAAATTTCATAAACTTGTATATAGTTGCACATGACGATTCAAATCCATATACAACAGTAGAGATAATAATTTGAATGAAAAGAATAATAAAACAAATAAACTTTTTGTGCCTCCATTATTAACGGTAGAAGAGCTGTCTTGTGTAGTAGAATGTTCTTTGTCATAATTACATAAAAATGTAAAATTTTGTTAGTAAGCATAAAAATACAAAATTTTATAAGTAAAGTGAAAACAATATGTATTTAATTTTATTTATTTTTTGTGAAATTGCATTACTAAATTTCAAACTAAGAAATGTTGAAATAAAAAAAAAAAACATTGCATATGTAAATTGAAATAGAATACCAATACCAATAATGTTGGAATGACTAAACTTTATTGAAAAAGTTTGCATTAACAATGTAGTCATCGTCAATGTCATGTTCAATTGATTAGATATGGTTAATAAGATTGTCAACCTTAACGATACTCAGCCAATATTTTTTGTATATCATCTTGCACGATTTCATCTTTGAAGAAGTTTGCTTTTAGCCAATCATTGAATCCGTTATACACATCAATAGTAAATAGTGTGAAGACATGGTAATAAAAATATTTGTATTAATTTACGTATAATATCGTTTGAACCTTGACAATTATTATGTGCCGCTTTTTATTTTTTTACCTGAAAATTTCATAAACTTGTATATAGTTGCACTTGACGATTCAAATCCATATACAACAGATATAATAATTTGAATGAAAAGAATAATAAAACAAATAAACTTTTTGTGCCTCCATTATTAACGGTAGAAGAGTTGTCTTGTGTAGTAGAATGTTCTTTGTCATAATTACATAAAAATGTAAAATTTTGTTAGTAAGCATAAAAATACAAAATTTTGTAAGTAAACTGAAAACAATATGTATTTAATTTTATTTATTTTTTGTGGAATTGCATTACTAAATTTCAAACTAAGAAATGTTGAAATAAAAAAAAAAAACATTGCATATGTAAATTGAAATAGAATACCAATACCAATAATATTGGAATGACTAAACTTTATTGAAAAAGTTTGCATTAACAATGTAGTCATCGTCAATGTCATGTTCAATTGATTAGATGTGGTTAATAAGATTGTCAACCTTAACGATACTCAGCCAATATTTTTTGTATATCATCTTGCACGATTTCATCTTTGAAGAAGTTTGCTTTTAGCCAATCATTGAATCCGTTATACACATCAATAGTAAATAGTGTGAAGACATGGTAATAAAAATATTTGTATTAATTTACGTATAATATCGTTTGAACCTTGACAATTATTATGTGCCGCTTTTTATTTTTTTACCTGAAAATTTCATAAACTTGTATATAGTTGCACTTGACGATTCAAATCCATATACAACAGAGATAATAATTTGAATGAAAAGAATAATAAAACAAATAAACTTTTTGTGCCTCCATTATTAACGGTAGAAGAGTTGTCTTGTGTAGTAGAATGTTCTTTGTCATAATTACATAAAAATGTAAAATTTTGTTAGTAAGCATAAAAATACAAAATTTTGTAAGTAAACTGAAAACAATATGTATTTAATTTTATTTATTTTTTGTGGAATTGCATTACTTATTTATTTATTTAAATTGTTTTTTAATTGTGAAATATAACTACAAATTAGGTAACAAAAGCCTTTTTTGGGTCGAAAGATTCTGGGGCCAGATTCTTTTTTCCTCCGTTTCTTAAAAAAATCATTTTTTAAATATTAAAGATAATATTTAATTGAATTTGAATTCATATTAAATATTATAAAAGTAATTAATAATAATTTGAGGGGAGGAAAGTGTTATAACACCCTCGGTTTTCGAAACATTATAATAATGTAATTCAACCCGGAAGCGGAAGTCCCAAAACAAAAATTTCCATTTAATACATAAAAGTCCAGCTTATTTCAAACGTTTAAATAAATATTATAAACATATAACTTTTAAACACAATCATTGGGTGTTATTGAATCCAAAAACAACATTGATTTAGCAAAATCAATATCAGAGTAATACGCAAGGTCGTCAAACAATCCATTCCAGCCAAAAGCTTCTTGCCCAACAATTTAAACAATCATAATCTGCAAGAAGTGGGAATGTGGGGGTTAGCTCAAAGCTAAGTGAGAAAGAACTGTAACCGACAGTCCAACTCAGATATAACACATCAGTTTACAATAAATAATCGTAATCACAACACAATCAAGGTTTACATCATCAAGCACTGTAAACACACAAGCACTAAAGAGGACCGGTGGTCCTTGAGGAACCCTCAAGCCGCGGTGGCCCTCAAGCGACACTTATTAAGCCCCACTGAGCTGCAGGCCAATACAGCGGTTTACCGATAGCCTGTTACTATTATCTCACACGATTTAGATTCCCATTAACGATGTGTACAAGAAATCCTCATCGTCCAAATAATAGTAACCAATGCCCAACACATGTCGACCTCTTTATTAACACATATACGCCTCAAAGGCCATATAGCACTTAACACAATTATAATCATAATAGATTAATAATTATTCAACAATAACATATACAGTTACCCGTTGTAACCAAACATGTTATAACTCAATCACACTGAAGGTACAGGTCCACTCACCGATACCTCAGATGTCCACGTACTCAGTAGTCTAATGTCACTGAGTCTTCTGCGTATCTGAAACATCACAGAATACCACAAGTTAATAACTTGTCAACAGTGATGATCTCATGTTATAATAGTATAACATATCACAATTATAATATATCTTAACATAATGTATCAGATCGACACAATAATCATGATCAATCACTAAAATGATATTTAATACTTATGTCCCTATATTATTATATTCATAAGTATAACCACACTCAAGATTATAATATATATTAACAAACCAGATTATCATATCATATTATATTCACATAGAAGTGGAATCTTAAAATAATATATACAAGATGTACCCATGATAATCTGTCGAGCACATGGCATCTTTTGACAACAATAACTATGTTATATTAATAATGATAACTAATCATCATGTTCATTCAATATATCATATTATATCACATGATTATATAACACATTCAGCACACTATTCAATTATACAAGCTATTATACCAATATGGTATTTTCTACTCAAATAGTCACTTCACACGTATGATAATATTGTTTCAGCCATAAGCTATAACTTATTTCATAACGTCTCCACATACAACATACCATTTATCTTTCAATATAACACAATTACTTATTTTACATTTATAAGTCACAAGTATTTAACTCAATGTATAATCCAAGAACACAAGAATCAAAAGCTGAATAACAAGCATGAAACAGTGGGAATACGTTCGTACTCCATGAATACGTTCGTACTCCCTGAGTACGACCGTACTCCCCAATTTACCCTGAATACGATCGTATTCCCCGAATACGATCGTACTCCCCAAATTATCTGAATACGATCGTATTCCCTGAATACGATCGTATTCCCATGTTCGTCAGACCCTGTACCTGCTGTTCTAACTCAAAACCCGAATCAAAACCCACAAATCAACAAACCAAGGTATCTAATCAATTATAACCAACAACAAAAAGCATATAGCATCATATATCACCATTTGTATCATCAAATCATCTACTAATCATAAACCCTATGATTTTGCATAAATATATATATATATGAAGATCACTTACAATTTCAAAGATGGTGATGATGATGTTAAACTGATGATGATGATTAAGCAACAAGATCACAAGCAATCACTCTCTCCTTTTCTCTTTGATTTCAATAATATGTATGTATATGTATGTGTGTGTAAAGAGATAGAGAAAAAAGATCAGAAAGGGAAAAATAAAGAAAAGGATCGGCCTCCACCTTTTAACCCACTCCCAACACAGTACAAATTATACCCCTTCTAAGCCTATTGTCTGGAACCCGAAAATACCCGCGAGAAAAAGTATTTTATTTTACCGTCAGGTTCCACTATTTAAAACAAATACTATTTTATTAGTCACAATAATTCCTGTGATTCTTTCACCTATTTATTTTCACAATCAAACACAAATAATTTCCTAACTCTTTTAAATAATCATTTAAATTCGGAATATACCATAAACGTCTAGGCCCAGTAACAGGATGTTACAAGTGTAACTATGGATATTAAATATACACCATTGGATCGTATGGAAGGAACCCATCGAAAGGTCCAAATTGCTCCATGGTATTCTGTTTTATATATATATTAAAGATAAGAGAAGTTCATTTCAATCTAATGTTATTTCAATTGTTTAAAAAGATTTGGTTGATTAGTATGTCCGTTTATGTAATAATTTTTTTAATTAATTTAATAATTGTCAAGTGCTTTTATTTTTGAGTACTGTGTATGATTAATCTATTGCATGTTATAAGTTTGTGATTTTTGATTAATTTTTAAGGGGAAGGTTCATATAGGATTGGGCGTTACCGTACTAATGGTGAGATTACACCTAATAATGACACGTGTTTACATTTTAAAACAAATCAGAACTCCCTCTCGATCAAAACTCATCCACCTAGCTACTAACAAAACTCCGGCGAAGAACTTCCTCATTCCGCAACTTGCTCCACCGGCGTCTCTTTCACCTCTTCCGCCAACACCTGCGTCGCCATGACCGCCGCCGGCCCACACCACTACAGTAACATCACCGTCGGCCGGCCAATACCACAACAGTAACAGAAAGAAAATCGAGATGCGATCATTGATTTCCACATAGTTGCCGGAAATCGAACTCGCATCGTCATTTCCAACAAGCCTTGACGTGTGAAAACAAGTTATAAAATAAACTAATAATTACTGACACTGAACTATTACACACTAAGGCAAGTATACCTTATCATGTATAGTATAGTTACAATAAGTACTGGTTCGTTCCACAGGGACTTTGTAAATGAGAATTGTAATCAAAATGCAACTAATTTAAACAAGTAATTAAACGTGGATTTGTGTGACCGAGTTGTCACGTTGCTTATCAACTAATGTATTAAACTAGAGCAAGTGGACTCAGGAAGAGTCAGATTAATTTTGTTAAACTTAAACACTAGAAAACGACACTTGTTTGGATTACTTTACTAATAACTTCGAGGTATTTGATCTTAACACTTTAAGCAATTCATGTTTATCTTAATTAGGTCAAGTTCAGCATTCGCCATCAAACTAGATCCTAACATCAATTCATCAACTTCCAATTCAATATATGAAAGACATTCGCCATATTCATGAACTTACAATATTAAGGTTAATTTTCTAAATCACAATCTTAATGCATTCGCAATCAAACTCAATTACTCATAGACAAATAATTGATAATGAACATATAAATAATAAACATCCGCTATAATCATTTATTCATTCATCAAGCGATTCAGATTTAACAATAAACCCTAACTCATAATAATTCGATTAAACGAAAGTTGAGTAAACATGAAACCAAAAAGTAAACACCTCTAATCACTAGTAATTTCATCCAAACAAGTGTTTTATTAAATTAGCTACTCATAATTGCACCAAAAGAAACAAGAGAAACTATTGAAATCGAAACAAACATGATTATAAATAAATAAAGATGTAAGACGAGTGATTACAATGATTAATCGAAGATCCGTAGTCCCCTAATGATTAAAGCAAAGTAATCTCTTCAAAAGTGATGAAAAGTTTCAAAAGTTGAGAGCAAATTTCGTGACTAGTGTTTTTTTTCCTCTGGAAGTTATCCCTTTTAATGAAATTAAAATGTATTTTAAATCCTTCAAACTGCTGCAAAACCGCTCATGAACGCGATCCAGAGAATACCAACGCGATCCAGAAATTCAGAAAATACAAAGACAAACGCGATCCAGCTTATGTGTTGGGATCGCGTTCTTCTTCTTGAAAATTTTCTGATTACGAATTGCACTAGCGAACGCGATCCGTATGAACAACCCGGATCGCGTTGCTCTTTGGAAAAACGTACATGCCAGATTAAACCTTTGAAACGCGATCCTGGTCATTGGGTCCGGATCGCGTTCTTCAGTATAAAAGCAGATCCAAATTGCAACTTTGACATTTCAGCTTCAAGACTCAACCAAATCTTTTCCAACTTTCAGAACTTCAACCTTTTTACCTGAGAATTTAATTTTTTTACCAATTAAGTACCACAAGTTCTAAAAGTTCACTAAAAATAAACTTAAAACAATGATATCGCGTGAAATATATATGTACAAAATGAGCGATATCAAACATCCCCACACTTGAGCTTTGCTTGTCCTCAAGCAAATCATTTTCTACCAGATATAAACCATTACATCCCTCTTGCATTTTCAAAAATGGAGATCAAGCTTTTCAAAATAAACTAACAATAATCACCTAAGCAATTATGCTAGCCACATGTATATAGTTACCAAAACTTGAGATGATAATTTGTCAAGCCCGAAATGCACGACCTAGCACCTCACAATAGGATAAGTGTATCAATCACTCACTCTCAACCTATAAACTACAAGGTAAGGGAATGAATAATATAACACTCAATTAAGCCAAGTCGTGATGCATTGTTACCATAGGCTTGCAAAAGGATCAAATCTCCACCGTCTTGGCGTGAGCACCAAGTGAAATCTCAGAGAAGGTATTCTAACCACGTTGTTTATACAGTATGGGCGAGAATGGAATAGGTGGGCTAGACTCAAGCAATTGGCGAAAAATAGTAGTCAAAATCCCATGAAAAAGTAAAGAAAATGTTGCCTAATCGATTCTTAATGTGACAGAAATAAAACTCAGGATTCTCTTGCTAAATCAATTAGAATTATCCTCATGTACAACTTATATTTACAATTCTCAACTTGCAATTCTCATTGATTTACATTTATGATTGGATTGATTAACTGCATTCTACGACTTTCTATGAATCCTGTGTAGCGAACTTTCGAACCAGCCATCCTAGGCCGAAAAAGACCTTCAGTGGCTAGGTGTAGAACACCCCTCGGGAACTACTTGTTCAGGAATTCAAAGGCCGTTTAGTTGACTACAATTAACCAATCCTTAACTTTAAGCTTTAACAGTTATCTTCATAACTTTTATTGTTTTCAACTTCAATTACTTAAACTTTCACATTCAGCACTTCAATTGATTACAACTCAGATTATAGAAATTTAACATTAGAATCCCTATTAAAACGATTTAAATCACATTTTACACAAAAATCTATTAAAATTTCAAATTAGACAATATTTTTGGAAAATAAATGATTTGGGAATTGACTACACAAAAATAGGCTGAATAATGTAGTGATCATGAATGCATGTGGAATTGTCTACGGGTTTCTTAGCACTAAAAGTAAGTGCTAACGACCTGGGTGGACTAGATATAATTGGTTTAAACGAAAATAAGATCCTAAACAATTAAGATTCCTTGGCCGATTATTGAGATTAGTATTAAACATCTAAATGATCCATACGGTCCCGATAATTGGCTAGAAAGTCAGAATTTCTAGGATTAAGCTCCAATCCTAAGAATACCTCCTCATCATACGATCTCACCTATATCACAATTTGTGATCTCACAGCGGCCTCGAAATGCATCACTAGGGCAAGTTCTAGAACAAACTACAATCACCGGCACACTCATAGCAATAGCAATGTAAATGTAACACCCACTTTTTGGGCCTAGTAGTAATGTGGTATTTTTCCTAGGCTTTAAATTATTATTTAATATATTATGAAATAATTTCAATTTGTTTATTTGAAATTTAATGGGCATTATAATATATATAGTTTATTTTGAATGCTTCAATATTAAAAATGACTACGTATATGAGGTCAAAAATATATCAATATTATACTAGTTCTGATCGTATTCGAAAGATCTATACAAATAAAATATATGTTTGTATTAATCTTTGATAAAAATTGAAGTTTAAACGAAAAAGAGGAATTAATTGAATATAAAAGAAATAATGAATTGTAATATTGAAATAGTATAAGGTTAAAAAGTAATACTTTATAGATATACAGGGGGCATTATTGAAAATTTCATTCAATAATTCATATTAATCATATATTGAATCACTCGATGAATCATTCATTCTGTTTATCAATCATTCACACAAAGGAAAAAAAAATAAAGAGAAAGAGAAGAGAGAACGGGGAAAAACAAGAAAAGAAATCGATCCGTGGTTTTGATTATGTATCAACATCATCTTATCTCCTTCTGCTATAAATTGTAAGTTTGATTCTTGAATTGATTATTTCCAAAATTATGATTATAATAGAAATTATATGGGTTATTGATTTTGTATGAAATTAATACTTGAAAGGTTGTTATTTGATGTTATTAGATGTTATATGAAGTTAATATAAGTTTCTAATAGCTATAATTGTGTTTATAGTAGTATGATTATGATTTTGGGATTTTAATCATCGTCCCTGGGTTTTGTTTTGAAGATGTTGCACAGTACAGCATAGTGCATAGTGAATAGTGCATAGTAAATAGTAAATAGTGAATAGTGCATAGTAAAATACCAAATAGTAAATACGGTATAATGAATAGTAAATACGGTATAGTGAATAGTAAATACCGAATAGTAAATACGGTATAATGAATAATAAATATGGTATAGTGAATAGTAAATACGGAATAGTAAATACTGTGAATAGTAAATACTGTGAATAGTAAAACTGTGAATAGTAAATACCGTGAATAGTAAATATTGTGAATAGTAAATACTGATATGATATTATCCGGGTCTGTGAGACATGCTGTAATATTGTTTATTATGTATTTGATATAAGTTATTTATTTATGAGACAAGTTACTAACTTATATTCGATTGTTATTCTCAGATCCTCCAAAGACTCAGTGATATAAGACTACTGAGTGTGGAACGACAGAGGTATCGGTGAGTGGATTTGTAACTCACCTTTTGATTTAGTTGTAACTGTTTGGTTGCAACAAGTAAACGTAGATATCAATGTTAATCTGGATGCTTATAGATTATTGTTTATTGAATCTACGTGCAATGTGAAAGTAAATTGGGGTCTACAATGATGTTGGGCTAATGGGTTACTACTGGTAATGCACAGTGTCTTGGTACATGTGTTGTTGGTGACATCTGTGTTGTTTGTAGTAACTATTAGCTATCGGTCTCGTCCGTATGTACATGCGGTTAGTCTTGATAAGTGTTCTTGGCGAATCCCGCGGTATTATGATATCCCAAGAACCACCGGTCCCCATATGATCATTATGTGTTTGTTTACGGGTATTTGGGGTAAACAGATGGTTATGCTAAGTTGAATTGTGTGTGACTTATTCATTCACTTAGCTTTGTGCTAATCCCCCACATCAAATACTTCTTGCAGGTTATAAGCTATGATTTAGTGGGTTAGCAAGAAGTGGAATCAAGGAATGTTTGACAGCTGGATAAATACTCTGATATGGAATGTTTAAATATAAGAGTTTTGAAATTAAATAACATCCCAATCACGTTGTTTTGAAATGTTGTGATTTTTATATATATTTATATTGTGAAATGTTCATTTTAAACCTACGCTTCTGAAGTAAATTATACTTTAAATGGTATGTAAATGAGGGGTGTTATAAGTTGGTATCAGAGCATAGGTTTTGGTGAATTGAGCATTGGTAAGTGTTCAATCCCAAATCTATTTTGTGTGAAGTCAAACATTCCTGGTGTGGGATTAGTTGTGATATGAGAATTAGTTAGTGTGATATATACTAACGCTTAACAACTTGTGAGATTGTTGTTTTGAATACAGAGATGGTAACACATGAGTACTGACCAGTACTCTCAGCAATTCTGCTATATCAGGTAATCCTCGATAAGTTTACTTGGATTTACCCTAATTTGAATTGCTTGCTTTACGATGATAATTAGTAGTAAAGTAAATTGATTCAGACTGATATGATTCCCCAGTTATGAGTTATTTGATAACTGTGTTATGTGTTGGGGGTAATGATTAGAATACTAAATGAAACATTTAGTGATATGAGTAGTTCTGACTGAACTTTGAATTTCAAAATGTGTGTTAAACTGTGTAGACACATTGTTGACTAAGATATAACAGTAAAACTGTTTGAATTTGAGTGTATCTACTACACAGAAATAAAGTATAAAATCAATGGTATGATTTTGATATACTAAATGCAAGGTGGTTATAAATCCTTGTTAATGCATTATGTGATAGTTATGTAAAGTATAATTGCTCCTTCGGGAGAATACTTGAAAATGTGGCTAGAAAGATTATGTTGGCCATGATCATATGAGAGAATGAAATATATATGAATATGTTGATAAAATACACAGATCTTAATGTGTGTTTGATGATTATTTAGCTATTAAGCTATTTGAGTAAATAAAGAAAATTACAGTGAAGAATGTGAGAATATTCTTGAAGTATGTTTACTGTAATTTTGTGTTTATTTGAGAGAAAGAAATAATATGTTTTCTTGGTTAAATGAAAACTAGTAATTAACATGAGAACGTTGAAATAATGACGTAGGGAATGACTTGATTAAAATGTCATTGATATGTGTTTAGTTGCTATGTGAATTGAGGCATATGAAAATGCCGAAATGTTGACATGATCTGTTATGATATTAACATGCAACTACCTGTTATAGGAACCATGGCGAGTAGAAATGTTTATAACATACTGTTAAAGGATGTGACACCCCCAAATTTAATGATTTGCGGAAGCTCGATTTGGGTGTCACTAATCAATATACAAAGCACATAAGATATAATGAACGACCACTATATGTGTCGTTTTAAACTTGTATAGATAAAGTAAATGTTTACATCAAAATATAGTTACATTAGCTCGGTTTCCTGAAATTGAGAGATTACATAGCATAATTACTTTTACAAAATATAATAATGCAATCCAATCTCTAGTTGTATGAATGCTGACTCGAGCTAATAATTCCTGCTTGTGTAGCCAACCTACTGCTGGGTACCTGTGATAAATACTAAAATGGGTCAGCGAAAACGCTGGTGAGCTCACAGGTTTGTATGTCAATGTATAGTTGTAAGAACCGCAAGATTTATATTGAATTTAAAATGCAATTAAGCAAAATAAAAGTTATACTGTCCATGAGCACATAGTCTGAGCTTAACTTGATTTGTCAGGCCCAATTAAGGAAACCTAACTTGAAATGCCTCCTACGAGTGCCTAATCAACACTCGTCTTCCCAAATGCTAATACATCCGTTTGACCGGTTAGTGCGTGCTAACCCGGATGAGGATTGTCAATCCCATATGATATCATATACTAACATTCACGCTAAAATATTAGAGACTATGCTTATGGAGGACTTTAAATTGATTAGCTTGAAACTCATGTAGTATTTGAAGTTTGGCACTTGCGTTCTACTTGTAAAACAAAATCGAGTAGTAATATCACACCCCTAGTTGTAAAGCAGTGAAAATGGGGCTATGAAACTCACCTGAGTCTTGAAGTGTTTAATTTAATAAACTTGAAGTAATTAGCTGTGGATTGATGTCCAAAGACTTGAAACCTGAATGTGTTCACGACACTTGATTGTTATTAATTGTACCGGTATCTCGAAAGACTACCTTTGTAGTTGTTATACAACTTTATATATATGTCCAAATTACTACGATTTGGTTGATTGAATTGATACAAGTTACATCGATTTGTTTGATTGAATTGATACAAGTTACAACGACTTGTTTGAATGAATTGATACAAGTTACAACGACTTGTTTGATTCTGAAATATGTTTGAAAACATGTACGGCCCGTTGGTGATTAATTGTAACAATAGTCTTGATGTTACCACATTGATTTCAAAGCGTTATACTTGAAAAACAAATTCCATTATGTTTGAAAAGTTGTATCGTATAAGTGTTTTGAAGTTGTACAAGTTTGACACTTGGTGAAAAATGGGCTTACGGAAACTAAGTACGGGGGTCCGGGGGCAGCGCCCCTGGTAGCCGCCCCTGGCGGGGTCCAAGGGGCAGAGCCCCTGGCTGGGGTCGAGCTGCCAGGTCAGCTTGGAAAATTTTTATTTCTACTATATTGCTTTAAGGAAAAACGCATCTGGACTTGAAATTGGGTGAAATCAAGTGATAAAATTTTGGTCTCGACACTTAGTAAAAAGTTGTAAATATTCTGTTTTCTGCGACACAATATGCGACACAAAATTTGTCATGCGACACAAGGGTTGTGTCGCAGACGTCATGCGACACAAGGATACGACACAAGGATTGTGTCGCATCAGATACGAAATGCTAATTTAATAGCGACATAGTGGTTGTGTCGTATGAAAATACGACATAATATGCGACATAGAGTGTGACACAATATTGTGTCGCATGAGTTACGACACTAAAGATTTGGTACGACACAAGGTGCGACATAACAGGTTTTATGCGACACAGTATGCGACACAAGGCTTGTGTCGCACTGAAGAACACCAGCCCAGAAACATCGGCTGTTCGTGATTTTTCCGGCCAAAACTCAAATCAAACTCATTTTTAGACTATAAAACCTTGTTATCTTCCTAGTATTGGACATATATAAGTTGTGTAAACATCAAAACATCATAAGGTTACATCAAAATAAACAAATCTAAGTTTTTAGAATTTTTCTTACAAATGCAAATCGAAGACGATGGAGGCCGAAAATGATGGTAGAGCTTTTGTAATTCTTGTTCCCCTTGAAATGGTGATTCCGAAAATATGGTTTTTGTTGTCGGTTTTGCGAGATCCGAAAATTTGGTGATTTTTGGTTGAGAGGTTTTTGGGTGTAAGTGTGTGTTTTGTGGAGATGGAAATGAAAGAAAGAGGAAAAGGAGAGGTGGGGTGTAGGTACGCCTCACCTCGCAGTCTACGTCCCGTGCTCCGTGTGGTGTTCGTTTTCTCCGTCATTTAATATTAAATATTTATTTTATTCGTTTAAATATACATTTTAAAGCACGAATTTTTATTAGATAAATCTTATTGAAGTATTTCGCTAAATATCTAATGATGGTGTTAAAACTAAATTTGTTTTGTTTGTTTGCACGTTTACGTTTTTAGTTGCGTAAAGCTTACTTGTATAACTCAAACTGGACACAAAATATTATGGCAATAATATTTTTAAATGAAATTTTGTCATCGCTTAATATTCGTATTACTTTAATAAATTCCTCACCAACGTCCGTATTAATTGTGTCAAATTCCATTCAATTTGAGATTAAAAATATATTATAAGAAAATGAATGTGATGGGCTACGTGTTTGGAATTACACGTAAATTGATTATGATAATGGTACCTGACATTGTGCCGTGTGTTGAAACTATGAAAATAGATTACCATATGTTTAGAATTTCAGAAAAATTGGATACTGACTTGTGTCAGTGGTTAAAATGAAATTCTAAGAGATAGATACATGTAAAAGATTGAGATGTATAGTTATGACTGTAACTTGCTTATGTTGAGTTAAGTTCAAATGTAGCAAGTTGATTGTTAATTATGTATCTATTATCAAAAGTTATCCAGTATGTTTTAATTGCTCTTGTGCCATGAAATAATATGGTAGATGTTAATTAAATGAAGTCATATTAAGTATATTTAATATGAAATAGCCAAACAAGGGAAAGGGGAAAAACATAATCCAGCAACGCCTGATCACCGTTGTTATATTATGCTATGTCGTCTGAAATTGTTGGGGCTATCAAGTAACAAAGAGATTTGATATAATTGCGAAAATGTGTATGAACTTGGGTAAAAGTACTTGTTGGTAGAATGATGCCACCTAGTAAAATTGAAAAGTACAAGTTATATTATACTTGCAATTGTGATGAATATGTTGAAATACATAAGTAACAAATTAAATTTTGTTGAAAGATAATTGTTTGAATTTGTTAAAATGTGGTTGTGTGACTAATGGGAGTGGATTTCCTATTAGTGAGTCATATAATATCCTAAAGGATTATTGATATGTGGAGGGCTTGTATTAAGCCAAGTTGTGTTAATGACTATGTGTGATGATTAAGTCATTAATAATTGTGAAAACATTGAGTTGAAGTTTATGATTTAGTTAAATCTAAAACTTATAATAATTACCAGATGATAGATGTATATATGATAAATGACATGAGTAAATAACTCATAAGGTGTTGTAATGAGTTGTTAGTTGGTCATTGAATGGTAATTGACTAGAGTTATAATGTAGTGATTCCACTTTGGTTGAATGGGCCACTGTTGTTGAATGTAATTATGCAAAATATATATTTGAGGTTAAACATAGTATTAATGCTTTAATATTATGGTAAATTGATTTTGAAAGTCAACCATGAATAAATAGTCTAGGGTATAATATGAAATCATTAGAATATAATTGAATTTGGTTGCGAGTCAAAACTGAGAAAAGTGGTTAAACTAATTGCTGATTAAATTGAAGTTGACAAATAGTCAACAGTGTTGAAAAAGTCAATTATGGGTGGAATTCTAGTGGTATTTGTTTAAAATGTGATTGAATTCCCTAAACGGGTTGATAAGTGTTAAATGGGTTGTTTATAATCCAAATGAGTTAAAAGGGTTGATAAAAGTTATAAAACCTTGAGTAATTGTGTTAAGTTATTTAACTTGTGAACATGTGAATAAAAGATTGAACTTATTAGAAAGTGATTGTGATATAAGTTCTCAGAGGTTAACCGAGTCACACACCTAAACCAGGTGATGTTATAAACACTGGAATTGTGTAAAAGGAAGAATCTTTGTTATGAAACAGCGAATGTGTCTATGAATTATATTATAAAGTTAAAGTTGTGCGTTTGCAAATGTTGTATATTAAAACTGTTTTAACAGTCTGTACAGATATGGGGTTGTAATGTGATCTATATAAGATCTCTAATTGAATTAAAATAAGTGCAACGCGATGTTGGATAATCGTGAAGCATTTTGTTATGTGTCGAAATATTAAATTCATTGGGTAGAATGATTTATATTATGTGATAATTAATGATGCTAAGGTTGAATTGCACATTAATTGGTGCAAGTTTTATTGTTAAAACCATGGTTGAAAGAATGTGGTTTGTAAACAAGAATGGTAATGTGAACCCCGAGGGGGAGAGAACTAAAATATCAAGAAATGATAATTATGATATAAATAGATAGTTGGAACTGGTAATGGTTTTAATAACCATTGATATAAATATGTGTTGTGATGTTAAAGGCTTAATAAAGGCTATGACAGCCTAAATAGCCTATTGTAGAGAAATGAATTAATAATAATCACATTGAGGTGAATGTGATAATATAAAATTAATGGTTAAATCTGATAAATTGAAAATTTTGTGCCATTAATTGAGAACTGTGTTATACTATGAAAGTAATAGTTGAAATTATGAAAATGATGATTATATTTCCATTATTATAGGAGTATGTGAAATCAGGTAAGTTGTTATATACCTGATGACAAAAGAAAATGATAAGTAATGACGTAAAAGAAATTACAAATTGAAATAAGTCAATATAGAGGTCGGTTGAATGTAGGTGATACGATGTTGTAGTACGTATGCTGATTTAGCAAAGTACCTCTTGATTTTGACTTGGCATTATCCAATGGAATTTGGCGCTAAGTAATCATGGAATTGTGGTTATACCTACTGAGTTTGATCTCTACATTGCTTATTAAGGTGATATGAATCCGGATTACTTTTAAGTAAAGGATTTCATATGATTAAAGTGATATGTGATTACTAGCCTAGTTGCTAATCATGAACTGAATTTGAATTTTCAGTGTAGACATGTACATTGTGGTTTATAATCACTGTTGTTGTTACTGTTTTGTTGTGAAAAGAATTAAGTAGTTATATTGGATTAGAAATTTTAGCATGTTGCTAATTTCTGGTTGCAAAGACCTGGTAAGTGACTTTAGGTTTCACTTGTTATTCTTTAGATGATTATGTGTTATAAGTGCTCAAGGGGAGCAGTGTGTGCTAAAATTTAAGTTATTTTAGTGTGATTAGATTTCGAGGATGAAATCTTTTTAAGGGGGAGAGATTTGTAACACCCACTTTTTGGGCCTAGTAGTAATGTGGTATTTTTCCTAGGCTTTAAATTATTATTTAATATATTATGAAATAATTTCAATTTGTTTATTTGAAATTTAATGGGCATTATAATATATATAGTTTATTTTGAATGCTTCAATATTAAAAATGACTACGTATATGAGGTCAAAAATATATCAATATTATACTAGTTCTGATCGTATTCGAAAGATCTATACAAATAAAATATATGTTTGTATTAATCTTTGATAAAAATTGAAGTGTAAACGAAAAAGAGGAATTAATTGAATATAAAAGAAATAATGAATTGTAATATTGAAATAGTATAAGGTTAAAAAGTAATACTTTATAGATATACAGGGGGCATTATTGAAAATTTCATTCAATAATTCATATTAATCATATATTGAATCACTCGATGAATCATTCATTCTGTTTATCAATCATTCACACAAAGAAAAAAAAAATAAAGAGAAAGAGAAGAGAGAACGGGGAAAAACAAGAAAAGAAATCGATCCGTGGTTTTGATTATGTATCAACATCATCTTATCTCCTTCTGCTATAAATTGTAAGTTTGATTCTTGAATTGATTATTTCCAAAATTATGATTATAATAGAAATTATATGGGTTATTGATTTTGTATGAAATTAATACTTGAAAGGTTGTTATTTGATGTTATTATATGTTATATGAAGTTAATATAAGTTTCTAATAGCTATAATTGTGTTTATAGTAGTATGATTATGATTTTGGGATTTTAATCATCGTCCCTGGGTTTTGTTTTGAAGATGTTGCACAGTACAGCATAGTGCATAGTGAATAGTGCATAGTAAATAGTAAATAGTGAATAGTGCATAGTAAAATACCAAATAGTAAATACGGTATAATGAATAGTAAATACGGTATAGTGAATAGTAAATACCGAATAGTAAATACGGTATAATGAATAATAAATACGGTATAGTGAATAGTAAATACGGAATAGTAAATACTGTGAATAGTAAATACCGTGAATAGTAAATACTGTGAATAGTAAATACCGTGAATAGTAAATACTGTGAATAGTAAATACTGATATGATATTATCCGGGTCTGTGAGACATGCTGTAATATTGTTTATTATGTATTTGATATAAGTTATTTATTTATGAGACAAGTTACTAACTTATATTCGATTGTTATTCTCAGATCCTCCAAAGACTCAGTGATATAAGACTACTGAGTGTGGAACGACAGAGGTATCGGTGAGTGGATTTGTAACTCACCTTTTGATTTAGTTGTAACTGTTTGGTTTCAACAAGTAAACGTAGATATCAATGTTAATCTGGATGCTTATAGATTATTGTTTATTGAATCTACGTGCAATGTGAAAGTAAATTTGGGTCAACAATGATGTTGGGCTAATGGGTTACTACTGGTAATGCACAGTGTCTTGGTACATGTGTTGTTGGTGACATCTGTGTTGTTTGTAGTAACTATTAGCTATCGGTCTCGTCCGTATGTACATGCGGTTAGTCTTGATAAGTGTTCTTGGCGAATCCCGCGGTATTATGATATCCCAAGAACCACCGGTCCCCATATGATCATTATGTGTTTGTTTACGGGTATTTGGGGTAAACAGATGGTTATGCTAAGTTGAATTGTGTGTGACTTATTCATTCACTTAGCTTTGTGCTAATCCCCCACATCAAATACTTCTTGCAGGTTATAAGCTATGATTTAGTGGGTTAGCAAGAAGTGGAATCAAGGAATGTTTGACAGCTGGATAAATACTCTGATATGGAATGTTTAAATATAAGAGTTTTGAAATTAAATAACATCCCAATCACGTTGTTTTGAAATGTTGTGATTTTTATATATATTTATATTGTGAAATGTTCATTTTAAACCTACGCTTCCGAAGTAAATTATACTTTAAATGGTATGTAAATGAGGGGTGTTATAGTAAACACTAAGAATAAGTGTTTTTCTCAATTAAGGCTCTAATATCTCACAATTTAATAGTGGAGCTACAAGTGTACTAGTCATGCAATTCACCCAATGAGGTTGCTCATATGACACATCTCTAAAATTTATGCAAGAGGGAAGATTTAATTACTTTAACTAGATATTTCATAAAGGAAGTTTTCAAGTAATTAATCATATTAGGACAAGCACAATCCCAACAAACTGCCATTCCTAATCTCTTATCAGAATTTGCTAAAATCTATTGGACTCAAGATCAATAACAGACCCATTAAGTGACCCAAAGGCCCGTTAATAGAATTCGTAAAGTTCGATTGAGAACCCCAACAGATTCTAACAAACCTAACAAGACGCAAGAACAACAATTTGCTAAGAATGAAGTTCAAGCAAATTACCTCCCCACACTTAAATTGTGCAATGCCCTCAATGCACAAAACAAACATAATCAATAAGGACAAATGAGGAAGTAAAATGAAACGAAACTACCCGGGGGATAATAGCAGAAAAATGTTGTAAATGCCATGCTCATGTGTCACTGAACTTACTGCCAGCATATGCAATTGATTCCACATCGACAAGGCCTTCTATCACACCAAAAACAAATACAAGGCATAACTTATAATACAACTGAGTAGGATGAGATGGCATTGTACAAATCGTACCCAAATGCCACTCATAAAGAAGTTTATGCCAACAATCCTAGATACTTAAATAAGAAGTCTTAAACACACATAAAGAAATAAAAATTAGTTCAAAACACAACTAAATTGTTCAAACACCACCACAATATGATTCAAATGGAATTTAATCCCTAAAAAGCCAATGTCCGGATGAACCCTGCTGTGTATGCTCCTCCACCTCTCCTCGTTGGTGCCTCTCAAGTGCCTCCAAAGCAGTCTGCCTATCATAATCAGGAACGGGGTTCCTAGCTCCAGGTTGTCCCCACCTCGGGAATTGGTAATATGGGGTTGGGGTAATATCTTCTTCATCGGAGTAGATACGCTGAGTATTGTGCCTTTGCCAATCATTGAAGAATCTTTGCACACCCCACTCATACCTCGACTCCTCCCGAAATTCCTCCTGTTGAATCCTGAAGTTTTCAAATCTGGTGTTAAACCCTTGAAACCACCCGGGTGCGTCTGGGCATTGTTGAACCATTTCCGGTTGACGAACATCCTCCATATGGTGATCCTGAACAACTTGCTCCATTGTTGGCTGTGGTGGTTGTGATGATGTACCATCTCGAAGACTCTTCTTTGTCGGCCTCCAAGGGATGAACTTTTTCTTTTCTTGCGAAACGGCCCTAGCAGCTGAAAACATCTCAATGGATAAAGGCAGCGAATTATCTTCCACTACAGTCAAAGGGTTTTTCTTTGCCACCAATCTCACCTCAAAGTGTTTAGCAATTAAGGTCACATAATGGCCTCCAGCAATTTTGGAAGAATCCTTTCTTCCCTTCCCATAAGTTGCCAGAAATTCTGCAACACAATATGGTATAGAAACCCGAATTCTTCTTTTGATTCTGGTCAAGTACCACATATCTGGAGCTGTTACCTTTTCTGTATTCTTCCCTCTACAAGCAATAGAATGGGCAATAAACTTTTGGATTAAGCGATGCTCCACATCTCTGAGACTGCTAGACGCGTTGTTTCCCGATGAGTCGTATGGGGCGTCACTTAATTCACGCCACATAGTTTCCAAAGGTACTGCTGATTCATCCAACCATTCACCCATAAAGATGTAATCCGCAAAATACGGTGCTTCAAGCACATCAGCATCATATATATCCAAACACTCAGCAACATCCATCAAACTCATTTCCCGGTCTGCACCCCCTAGTCGGAACGACAACAATGGATCTTTCACAGTTTTGATCCTATGTATTTCCACCGTTGAGAAGAACTCTAAACACAATTCTGCATAGATTGGCTCTTGAATAGCAAACAATCTTTCCCAATCTTGGACATCATAAGTGTTACCTGTCCATTTGCATTTAACCGATTGAGTGAGGGTGTGTCTCAAAGACCTTGCTAGCCCCGCCTCTTCCAATGGCTGCCAATTTATCACTCTTGGATGTACAATGTCTTTTTCTCTTAAAGCCAACAAATTATCATTGTACGTCGCAAATTTCCCCCCACAATTTTTCTTTGTAAACTGCAAATTTGGGTGTAATCTCTCCGGATCCAAAAGATATCCTAACAATAAAGTCTGTGCTTTCCCTTTTCCCTTAGAACTAGATTCTTGTTCTTTGCCTTTACTTCGCATTCTCTGAAACATCAAATACCAACACAAAATATGTTTCCAGGAATGTTAGCGTTAGCATAAACCACAATTAGTCATCGAGTCACAAAATGAGCGATTAATGTCTAAACTATATCCCCTAACAACCAAAGCATATAGGCCAACCAAAACTGAACATTGAACACAGTTGAGCATAACATTTGTTACACAACTAGTAACCAAATTGCCTATACACACACTCTTAACCATTTTATGGAACACTCAAACCACTCAAACATAACATGTAATCTAATATCAAACAAAGTCATGGCAATGGACATCACAATTCAAAGCCAAACAAGTCTTACAATCAAGATTACATGAATTTCAAATAATACACCTTCATCTTCATCAACTAAACCAACTTCACAAGTTTCATAACTCTAATATCAAACATATACTTGAAATTCGCATAATAATCGCACAATGATAACAAGTAATGCATTACAATCAAAAGTCAATGAAAACAAGTCAAACGTTGACCCAGAAAGTCAACTTCATCTTCATCCCCAAAATCTCATGAACCCTAATTTCTCAAACTTCTCAAAAAAAAAAATGAAATTAATCAACTAATGAGCAATAAAACATGTAGCATACTAGGATTTCATGAAATCAACACAAAAATTACCATCAACAACTTCCCAAATTCGGATTTTCATTATCTAGCATAAACCCTAATTTATGAATCATCACATCAAGCGAGTAACACCATAATTCATGCATACTACAAGTTAAGAACATTAAAGAAGCATGAATCATCAAGAAAGACAAACAATTGCAAGACCCCCACACTTATTTTATGCAAATCCGAATTTGTAAAGAAATCCCCAAAAAGTATGAATTAAACATAATGTGGGTGTTGATAATACCTTAAGTAAGTTTGCCATTAGAGATTTGAAGAAGAAATTAAAAGAAAGCTTAGTATTTTGATGATGAGATCGATTTAGGGTTTCTTTGGTTTATGTTGAGAGAGCAAAAAGAAGGGTTGGTGGGTTTAATTTTTACCGAGTCCCGTGTTATATAACCCTGGAATCGATTAAAATTTTTTTGAACGCGATCCTGAAAACTAACCCGGATCGCGTTTATCAGTTGAAATCGCCTAGCGTGAATAATAAACTATCAAACGCGATCCCAATAAGCCTAGCCGGATCGCGTTGCTCGAAGGGAAAAAATTCTGTGACCAAAATGTACTAGTGAACGCGATCCTAATAATACACCCGGATCGCGTTTATCAACTTGAGAAAGTTCTGTAACCAAAAACCAAAGGTGAACGCGATCCTGATGGATTTCCTGGATCGCGTTTCTAAGCTTTTAACCGGATTTTTTTTTTTTTTTTTTTAACAATAACAATAACAATAATAATAATAATAATTAATATATATAAATAGATATATATATAAATAAATAAATGATGTACCCTTCCGTGCTTAGTTTATTTACGAGTCCAAAGCAATAGACTCGACCCCGAATTCACTTGTCCTTGGGGTAAATGGCAAGTGGCTCCCACTCGCAATCAGCATCCTCCTCGTGATACAATTTCAACCTGTGACCATTGACAATGAACGATCCGCCATCTGATTTCAACAATTCCACATAACCTGAAGGATATCCGTGTTTCACTATGTATGGACCGGTCCACCTCGGTTTTAGTTTTGGTTGTTTCAACTTAAACCGAGATTGAAACAACAACACTTTATCCCGAGCTCTGAATTCTTTCCTCATCTTGAGCTTCTTATCATGCAATGCCTTGGTTCTTTCCTTATACAACTTGGAGTTCTCATAAGCTTGCAACCTCAATTCGTCTAACTCATGTAATTGAAGCATTCTCTTTTCACCGGCTTCAACCAAATCAGTGTTACAATTCTTTAGAGCCCAATAAGCCTTATGCTCCACTTCAACTGGCAAATGGCATGTTTTACCATATAGTAACATGTAAGGTGTGGTACCAATCGGTGTCTTGTAAGCGGTTCTAAACGCCCACAAAGCATCATCCAATTTCTTCGACCAAATAGCTCGGTTATCTTTGACTGTTTTCTCGAGAATTCTCTTTAAAGCTCTATTGGTATTCTCCATTTGACCACTAGTTTGTGGGTGGTAAGAGGTAGAAAACCGATGTTGAACTCCATACTTCTTCATTACTTTCTCGAGTTGCTGGTTCGCAAAGTGACTTCCACGATCACTTATTAAGGCTTTAGGAACACCGAATCGGCAAAACAAACTCTTTAAGAAATCAATCACTACTCGGGCATCATTCTTTGAAACGGCCTTTGCTTCTGCCCATTTTGACACATAATCCACAGCTACCAAGATGTATTCACACTTATTTGATTTTGGAAATGGACCCATGAAATCTATGCCCCAAATGTCAAACACCTCGCAAACTTGAATACTCGTTTGAGGCATCTCATCTCTGTTTGAGATGTTGCCAACCCTTTGACATGAATCACAAGTTTGGCATAGAGTTTGTGCCTCTTTAAAGATCGTAGGCCAATAAAATCCAGCATCATAGACTTTCTTAGCTGTAACAGACGGCCCATAGTGCCCACCGGTTGGTCCATGGTGGCACTCATCCAAAATTCTTCTCGTTTCTCCTCCAGATATACATCTCCTTATCATTCCATCAGCACACACCCTAAACAAATACGGGTCTTCCCAATAATAATATTTCAAATCAGCAAAGAATTTCCCTTTTTGTTGATGGGTCATGCCTTTTCTCAAAACACCTCCAACCAAATAATTTGCAAAATCAGCATACCATGGTGTTTCTTCCCCATTTTCAGCTTCATCATCTACCTGCAAAAGAAACTCCTCCGGAAAGCAATCATTAATGTCAGTATCGCCTAACTTGTCTAGGTTTGGATGTTCCAACCTTGACAAGTGATCGGTGGCAAGATTTTCAGCCCCCTTTTTGTCCTTGATCTCAATGTCAAACTCTTGCAAAAGAAGAATCCAACGAATGAGTCTAGGTTTAGCATCTTGTTTGGAAAACAAGTACTTTAGGGCTGAATGGTCGGTGAATACAACAGTTTTGGACAATACAAGATAAGGCCTAAACTTATCGAAAGCAAACACAACCGCAAGTAACTCTTTTTCAGTTGTTGTATAATTCTGTTGAGCTCCATTTGGTGTTTTACTCGCAAAGTAAATTGGCCTAAAATGATTTTCCTCACGTTGTCCTAAAACTGCACCTAAGGCATAGTCACTCGCATCGCACATCAATTCAAATGGTTTAGACCAGTCTGGTGAAACCATAATGGGTGCATTGGTCAACCTATCCTTTAAAGTCTCAAAAGCTTTCACACATTCAGCATCAAACACAAAAGTAACATCTTTCTCAAGCAATTTGGTCATAGGTCTAGTGATCTTAGAAAAGTCTTTGATAAACCTACGATAAAAACCCGCATGACCCAAAAAGCTTCTAACTCCTTTTACATTTGCGGGTGGAGGTAACTTGGCAATGACATCAATCTTTGCCTTGTCAACCTCGATTCCCACACTTGACACCTTGTGCCCCAAAACAATTCCTTCATTAACCATGAAATGACACTTTTCCCAATTAAGAACTAAATGTGCCTTCTCGCATCTTTCAAGCATTTTGTCTAAGTTAGACAAACATGATTCAAACGAATTACCAAAAACAGAAAAATCGTCCATGAAAACCTCCATGGAAGTCTCAATCATGTCCTGAAAGATAGCGATCATACACCTTTGAAAGGTGGCTGGGGCATTACAAAGCCCAACTGGCATTCTCCTATATGCATACGTACCAAAGGGACAAGTAAAAGTCGTTTTCTCTTGATCTTTAGGGTCTATGGGGATTTGGAAATATCCCGAAAACCCGTCAAGAAAACAAAAGAATTCGTTTCCGGCTAGTCTCTCCAACATTTGGTCAATGAAAGGTAAAGGGAAATGGTCTTTCCGGGTAGCATCATTGAGTCTTCTATAGTCAATACAAACACGCCAACCCGTGACTGTCCTAGTTGGAACTAATTCATTCTGATCATTTTTCACAACAGTCATACCACCCTTTTTGGGCACACAATGGACAGGGCTCACCCAAGGGCTATCAGAAATGGGGTAAATAATACCCGCATCGAGTAATTTAACTACCTCCTTTTTGACAACATCCTTGATATTTGGGTTAAGCCTCCGTTGTCTTTGAACAACGGGTTTTGCCTCATCTAAAAGATTTATTTTGTGTTTACAAAAGGATGGGCTTATCCCAGGTATGTCGGAAGTACGCCAAGCGAAGGCGCCCTTATGAGCTCTCAAAACATCAAGTAACATGCATTTTTCAGAATTAATAAGTTTAGAGGAAATTACAACCGGTAAAAGATTTTCCTCTTCCAGAAATGCATACTCCAAATGACTTGGAAGTTGTTTCAACTCCAAGTCTCTCGGTGGATCCTCCAGTGAAGTCTTTATCCTCAACCGATCCTCACTCTTTAGCTCCTCAAAGCTTTCCTCAGCTAATTGCTCTTCATCATCTTCTTTAACTTCAACTGCTTCAAGCAACTCTTCCTCAGTCATTTTCTCATCAACAGATTCCAACAACTCAGCAATTTCAGCATCCAATCCAAGTAATCCCTGTAACTCCTCATCCAAAGCCTCATCTATGACATCAATACTAAAACAAGTATCGTCAGTAGAATAAGGATGCTTTATGGCCTTATCAACCGTGAAAGCAATCCTTTCCTGGCCCACTCCTAAGGTTAACTGCTTATTTTTCACATGAATAATAGCATCAGCAGTATGTAAGAAGGGACGTCCTAGAATGAGTGAGACTTTACTATCTTCCTCCATTTCGAGGATCACAAAATCAACAGGGAATGTAAAAGGTCCAACATCAATCAACATATTTTCCGCAATCCCCACAGGATATTGGAATGATCTATCGGCCAGTCGGATGCTCATACGTGTGGGTTTAAGGGATCCTAAAGACAATTTTGCATAAAGGGAGTAAGGCATCAAGTTTATACTAGCACCTAAGTCAGCTAGGGCATCACAAGTCATAAACTTTCCTAATGTACATGAAACAATAAAACTCCCCGGGTCCCCCAATTTGGGTGGAATCTGATTTTGAACGATAGCAGAACACTCATCATTCAGAAATGTAGCCGATGCCTCCGAAAGCTTTTCCTTGTTGCTCACTAAGTCTTTGATAAACTTGGCATAGTTCGGCATCCCAGCTAAAATATCCACCAACGGTACATTGATCCTTATGCTCTTGATCATATCAACAAACTTTCCATACTGAGCAGCAATCTTTTCCTTTCTCAAACGTTGAGGATATGGAATTTTCGGTTTGTAAGCCTTCACTACCGGTTGTGTAACCGGAGGTGTTGGTGAAACCGGAATAGAAGTAGGTTGAGCAATCTTCTCTTCTTCATTATTCTCTTCTATCTCATCATTATCCTGCAAATCAAAGTTAGAAACTTTGGCCTTTTTGGCCGGAGGTGGTGGTAGCTCTTTCCCGCTACGAGTGGTAATCGCATTAGCATGCTCATTTCGGGCAGGTGGTGGTTGATATGGCTTTGGACCACCGCTAGAAGATGCTTGTCTTGGGTTCGGTTGGGTATTGCTCGGTAAACCACCGGGTGGTCTACTACTTTGGCCTTCAGAAAGTCTATCCATTTTCCTCTCCAAATCCTGAATTGAGGCTTGCTGATTTTTCTGATTTTGATCCACACTTAACCTCAAATTCATCATTTGGGTTTTCAATCTCTCAGTCGAAACATCCTGTTTAGAAATGAACTCCTTCATCATCTTCTCTAAAGCAGATTCGGATGTTGCTTGTTGTTGAACAGGTGGTGGTGTTGATGGTGTTGATGGTGGAACATTATCTCTTTGGAATTGATTGTAATAGTTCTGACCCTGTCGAGAATATCTATTTCCTTGATAATTACCTTGAAAATTTCCTGAATTCCGGTTCTGATAACCGCTTCTTTGATAATTATTTCCGCCTTGGTAATTACTTTGTTGCATGTAATTAACATCTTCATCCGCCATCCTCATAGGTTGGTCATCACTATCACATTCATTTGTTGCATGATCTCCACCACAGTTACCACATCCTTCACGAAGCTCCTTTATCTCTCCCTTGAGAACCTTGAACTGATTATCAAACTTTGTAGACATAGCTTTCAGTTCTTTCATCATTTCAGAATCCTTGGAGCCACTTCCACTTCCTTCAGCAAAAGCAACGGTCTTTCGGGCTGGTTTTCTACTATCTTTTGCCCAATTTAGACTTTGCAAAACTTTGTCCTCCATAATCTTCCAAGCTTCATTTGGAGTTTTGTACATGAACAATCCTCCTCCAGCAGAATCAAGTACAGCAGCTGATGTAATATCAAGACCATTATAGAAGAGTTCTATGATTTCGGCTTTTGACAAACCATGTCCGTGGCAATTTCTCAACAAATCTTTCATTCTCAACCATGCTTCCACTAACGTTTCACCTTCAGCTTGCTTGAATCCCCGAATCTCATTTAATAACCTTTCTGCTAAAGCTGGTGGAAAATATCGGCTAACAAAAGCCTCCCTCATTTGATTCCAAGTCTGGATAGTATTTGGTTCCAACTCTTGATACCAAATCTTTGCTTCCCCACGTAGAGACATTGGGAAAGTTCTCAATCTGACTGCTTCTTCTGTATTAGGACCATACTTAAAATACTCTCCAATTTCCAAGAATTCAGCAATATGTTTATGCGGATCGGCCCGCACTCTTCCATCAAACTGAGTATCTCTAAGCATTTGCATATGATTCCCTTTCAGTGAAAAATTGTTGTCGATTGGTGGTCTCCGAATAGCTGATGCCGGAGTAGGAGCAACAGTTCTAGTACGGTTAAACATGGGTGTATCATTCTCGTCAGCCATTTGTTCTTCTTCGGCTTCAGACCTAACTTCCTCTTCGTATCTAGATTCAAGTTCTTCTTCAAAAACTTCTTCCTCAATGACTACTTTTGATGAAGTTGATCCACTTTCGGTTTGACTTGAAGTTGATTCCATCGGCTTATTCTTTGATTTCTTCTTTCTTTTCTTCTTTGTGGTTTTCTCTGGATCAGACAAAGGACTAAGAATTTCGTTACCAGACTTCCTAGTGCTCATCCACTACCTAAGTAAACCTGCAAAAGCAAAGAAAATAAATCCGTCAAACGCACCGGCGCAATACAATTTAACTAAAAATAACTTTCTAAGAATTTTAATTCAAAGAAAGGATCAATTAACTACACTTAAATTAAATTCTCAAATTCACACAAGTCCCCGGCAGCGGCGCCAAAAACTTGACGTGTGAAAACAAGTTATAAAATAAACTAATAATTACTGACACTGAACTATTACACACTAAGGCAAGTATACCTTATGTATAGTATAGTTACAATAAGTACTGGTTCGTTCCATAGGGACTTTGTAAATGAGAATTGTAATCAAAATGCAACTAATTTAAACAAGTAATTAAACGTGGATTTGTGTGACCGAGTTGTCACGTTGCTTATCAACTAATGTATTAAACTAGAGCAAGTGGACTCAGGAAGAGTCAGATTAATTTTGTTAAACTTAAACACTAGAAAACGACACTTGTTTGGATTACTTTACTAATAACTTCGAGGTATTTGATCTTAACACTTTAAGCAATTCATGTTTATCTTAATTAGGTCAAGTTCAGCATTCGCCATCAAACTAGATCCTAACATCAATTCATCAACTTCCAATTCAATATATGAAAGACATTCGCCATATTCATGAACTTACAATATTAAGGTTAATTTTCTAAATCACAATCTTAATGCATTCGCAATCAAACTCAATTACTCATAGACAAATAATTGATAATGAACATATAAATAATAAACATCCGCTATAATCATTTATTCATTCATCAAGCGATTCAGATTTAACAATAAACCCTAACTCATAATAATTCGATTAAACGAAAGTTGAGTAAACATGAAACCAAAAAGTAAACACCTCTAATCACTAGTAATTTCATCCAAACAAGTGTTTTATTAAATTAGCTACTCATAATTGCACCAAAAGAAACAAGAGAAACTATTGAAATCGAAACAAACATGATTATAAATAAATAAAGATGTAAGACGAGTGATTACAATGATTAATCGAAGATCCGTAGTCCCCTAATGATTAAAGCAAAGTAATCTCTTCAAAAGTGATGAAAAGTTTCAAAAGTTGAGAGCAAATTTCGTGACTAGTGTTTTTTTCCTCTGGAAGTTATCCCTTTTAATGAAATAAAAACGTATTTTAAATCCTTCAAACTGCTGCAAAACCGCTCATGAACGCGATCCAGAGAATACCAACGCGATCCAGAAATTCAGAAAATACAAAGACAAACGCGATCTAGCTTATGTGTTGGGATCGCGTTCTTCTTCTTGAAAATTTTCTGATTACGAATTGCACTAGCGAACGCGATCCGTATGAACAACCCGGATCGCGTTGCTCTTTGGAAAAACGTACATGCCAGATTAAACCTTTGAAACGCGATCCTGGTCATTGGGTCCGGATCGCGTTCTTCAGTATAAAAGCAGATCCAAATTGCAACTTTGACATTTCAGCTTCAAGACTCAACCAAATCTTTTCCAACTTTCAGAACTTCAACCTTTTTACCTGAGAATTTAATTTTTTTACCAATTAAGTACCACAAGTTCTAAAAGTTCACTAAAAATAAACTTAAAACAATGATATCGCGTGAAATATATATGTACAAAATGAGCGATATCAAGCCTTCACCTTTATCTGGCGACTGCGTCTTTCTCCAACGAATTCATATTTCTCCGGCGAACTACATCGTTTTCTGGCAAAAGTTGTTATCCTCTCCGACGAACCTGCTATTCTTCTCCGGCAAACAATCATAAAATCTCCCTTCTATCCATGGAATTTGTGCTTTTGAGCGTATAAATCAAAATTTTTACTGACATCAAGTCTTTATGGAGCTAAAATTGTTGTCTGTACGAGTTACGAGAGAAACTTAAATGATTCAAAAATCTAATTTCTTAATGTGAACCGTTAAGTTTAGCATGTTAGAAGTACTTATCTTGTTCGACGTATTGCATGTCAATCCGAAACTATATATGAGTTATGTGACCTATTGCATCGGCTCGTTGGTGTTCATTTGGATAGCATACCTGACTGGTTGTCTTGTAAACTTGATCCGAATGGAAAGTTTATGGTCTATCTTGTTCGACGTATGATTGATGATAAACTATCCACTGACGGTCTCATAGGTATGCGTTGGTTAAAGGCGGCTCCTTTGAAAGTTAATTGTTTCGTTTGGAGAGCTAGTTTAAATCGTCTTCCGGTTGTTAAAAATTTGATGGATAGGGGTATAGATGTGGGCTGCCCCAGGTGTAAGTTCTGTGAGTTGGATGATGAGTCAATGGATCATGTTCTCATACGCTGTCAATATGCTAGCGAGATAAGGGAAAGAATATTCAATTGGTGTAAAATACGACCCCCCACTGTAAACTCAGTTCATGATCTATTGGATTTTGAAGAACAATGGGGATTGGATGCTAAGAAAAGGAAAATTGTAATGGTCATTATTTATGGGACTCTTTGGAGCTTGTGGAAAGCAAGGAATGATTTGGTCTTCAACAAAATCGTAAAATCGCCATCAATCATATCGGATGAAATCATATCATCAGTTTATGCTTGGTTCAGGCATAGGTGCAAATTGTCTTATTCGGTAGCTAGTTGGAATTGTAATCCTCTTTTCCTTTTTTCATCTATGTAATTGTACCTTGTTGATCATTGCTTAGTTTCTTGCTAAGTATATGTTCACTTTATAATATATTTGCCGTTTCCAAAAAAAAGAAGTACTTATCTTGACTTTTGATGGTTTCAATGCCTTTCTTTTGAAGATAGTGGGATATTTTTGAATGTTATTAATAATTACTGTATTTATTTGTTTTAGCATTTACAATTTTATTAGTCACTAAACGTTAATTGTATGTATCTCGAAAATAAATGCGTATATCTTGTTATTAAGTTATGCGCCAATATAGTAATAACTCGTATGTAAATGTGTGTATCATTAAAATAAGTTTGTGTATCTTATTAATGAGTTGTACGTTATATGTTAATAACTTTATACTTTAAATGTGTGTATCACGAAAATAAACTTGTGTATCTATTACTGAGTTGTACGTTAATAAGTTACTAACGTATGCGCTAAGTGCGTGTATCACGAAAATAACGAAAATAAGTTAGTGTATCTTAAGTTTGAGTAGTACGTTTATATGTTAATAACTTTATACTTTAAGTGTGTGTATCACGAAAATAAGTTTGTGTATCTTATTACTAAGTTGTACGTTAATAAGTTATTAACGTATGCGTTAAGTGCGTGTATCACGAAAATAAGTTAGTGTATCTTAAGTTTGAGTAGTACGTTTATATGTTAATAACTTTATACTTTAAGTGTGTGTATCACGAAAATAAGTTTGTGTATCTTATTAGTGAGTTGTACATTTATATGTTAATAACTTTATACATTAAGTGTGTGTATCACGAAAATAAGTTTCTGTATCTTATTGCTGAGTTGTATGTTAATAAGTTATTAAAGTATGCGCTAAGTGCGTGTATCACGAAAATAAGTTAGTGTATCTTAAATTGAGTCGTCAATTAATATGTTTTGTAACTTTTTGCGTTAAGTGTGTGTATCAAACAATAAGTCTATATACCAAATATTGTCTCAAATATTAATCTCATATTGAAGAAATTTAAATTTAAATTTATTTTTGTATCAAATTTTTTTATAATTTTTTTTTATATTTAACATAGAAATAACATGTTAAAATTAAAAATAGATTTTGACTAATAATACTTGAGAACAGATAATGTTACATAAAAAAAATATTGCAACACAAATTCACTTTTTATAATATTATATATATATTGTCATTTTTTCTTTATTTATAAGACATGAAATGGAGCGTGAGGAGGAGGGGGCGCGTGCTTGGCGACTCGTTTTCGGTGCAAATTTACTATCACCCATTTTTGTCAATATTATGAAAACGCCATCGCCAGCTTGTTCAGCTCTGCCACGAAAGTTCCGCTTATTTACGATCATGCCACCGCGTTTATTTGTTTAAAAACTCTAAAATGAGTGGTCCAGATTTAATCCTACCATTACTACATTAAAACACTAAAGTACAATAACCTTCCCCTAATTTTTAAATATACATGTTAGTTTGTGTTGTTGTGTTGGGATTTTATTTTTATTTTTTTGTATTGTTTCTCTGTTTTGCGGGTTTCGACATTTAGACAATTTAATCGTTTGTCAATAATTTTGGACGTGTAAGTTTAAAAATTATAGTCTAATGTGCGGTTTTATAGTTGAGGCAATAATGTAATATTTATTTAGCCCAATGTTTTTTTTTTAGTTTCAACAATAACGTTTTATTTTTGAGTAAATTTTTGAAAGGTTTATTTTATTTGTTTTTTATATTTCTGCATGTGTTATGTGCTTTATGTCTAATCGGCTTCAGAGTTATTATCAATATTAGTTTTGGTTTTTAATGTAGTTTTATTTTTGTAATATTAATATAGTTAAGCCTCGTTAGTTTCTTTTCAAGACAAAGAAGGCAAATATCTGAAAGAGTTGCTCTTGAAACTCGACGGTGTTTAATAAATTTTCTGAGTGATCTTCTAGAGGAGGCTCTTTCTCATCTAAAAATAAACAATATAGAGATAAATTGAAAAGTTATTACAATATAGTGCACCACATATTAATATTAATATGAATGTAAAAAGCCAAAATAATATTGTAAATACAAATCTACATCTAATTTAAAACACTAAAAAAATTTACATCTAATTTAATACCTTCAAAACTATTAGGTGTTTCATAAATTTGGAATTTCATGTTCTTCAACACGAGCATCTTTCACAACTAAAAATCAATTGAAACGATGTTAGTAAATAATAAGCTGTGAATACAACTTCTAAATTGGATATTATCACCGTTGAAGTAAAAGTTTCAACATAAATTATTAAGCATCAAAAAACATATTAATATTGAGATTATTTCAAAAAGGAAACCATAAAGAAAAAGATACGAAAGTTTTTGTAAGTGTACTTACATAAGATTGTAGCGTCAGTTTCAACATAAATTATTAAGCATCAAAAAACATATTAATATTGAGATTATTTCAAAAAGGAAACCATAAAGAAAAAGATACGAAAGTTTTTGTAAGTGTACTTACATAAGATTGTAGCGTCTCGACTAGTGTGTTCTCCTATTCTTCAACCAACCTTTACATTCCATGCTTCCATTATGCCTTCGTCGATTATGCCTTTCTGCATTTCTTAACCCACTACCAAGAATCTCATATTGCTTTTTCTTCATCGCGGATTCTATCTAAAAATAACAAAATTAAATTCATTAGTATAAGCAATGACATGCTTTCTAAATACTAATGAGAATGACTACCTATTACAAAAACAATTACAATTATAATAAATACATCCATGAATACGTGGAAAAATATAATGATATTATTAACACAAATCGAGCAGAAACTATACATGCTTAACAAAAACTAATTGAACAACATCTAAACTTAGACTTATTGAACGTTTACAAATCAAAACGAAAACAAAAACAAATCAAAATATCAAAACAGCTAAACTAATAGATAAGATAATTTATTGTAAACCCTAACCTTGCAAATCACAACAAAAGTCCTACAACAACCAAAAAACAAAAAATCCTACGAATAAAATGTAGGTGAAAATAATAATACGGTGAAAATAATAATACATAGTATCTCACTTATTGACAAATCTTAACCGATTAAATAATGTAGGGTTTTATCATCATCACCATAGCATCCGAACCTGAATATGTCGCTACATCCATATCGAAACACGATCAGTCTCGAATTCTTCCATCAACATCTCATCGCGGTAATGTCTTTGTTTTCATCATCATGTTTTCTGCATGACATGATTGGATACAAAAATAAGTACTCAAGTGGACCAGTAGGCAAACGTTAATTAGTAAAAATGTCATTAGTTCACCGTTGAAGATTTTTTTCCCTATTTGCATAATGATGAACATAAATAAAACCGATACAATAAATACAAATAAAAAAATTGGGGCACCAAAGACTCACTGTAAACATACGAATGAAAAAAAATCAATATAATAAAAATAATCATTTGTTTCAACCAAGAATTTTACCTCATTGATCTTTGAATCGTCCCTACCCCTAATTTGTTTGTTTGCTCAAATTTTTAGATGAGATTTTGATTGAAGATCTTTAAGAATCATTGGCCGATTAAATCTGCTATTTATCTATATTCATATATAAAGCATCTTCACATTTCAATTTCAACACTACTTAAAATATTCAATCTTCCTAAAATGCCCCTATCCCATTCTCTATATTTATTTTCCACTAACTAAACTTTCATTAATACCCCTATCCCTATCTCATTATCAATTATTTTTAATTACTACTTATTCTCCATTAACTACACTTTTCATCCATCAAATATTAAATTTACATTTTTCACCCAAAATAGTAATGTCGACATATTAAATGGGACGGACGGAGTACAATATGTTTTTATTTTAAAACATTTGCTTGCTCCTCCATTCACCGTCGTCATTTTCACCGCTGCATTGCGCGGGTATTGTGCTATTTAATATAATATATGTCATATTTTAATCTTAAATTTTAGATTTTAGATGATATTAAATAAAATAATTTGAATTGAAATTTGTGTTATATATATATTTAGGGAGTATATAAAGTTCGGAGGTACCAAGATACGGTTACCGAATTTTATGGTTTTTAAGTTTACCAAAATTACTTTATGATGAATTTTTTGATTTAATTCCGATGCATTGTATTATTTAATTAATTATTTAATATTTATTATATATATTCCATTTAAATCGATTAAATAAACTATTATTTATTAATGATAAATATAAAGAGGTGGTTAAGTGTAACTATTATCAAATAAATCTACATCGTTGGATCGATTTGGTAAAAACTAATTAAGGGTCGGGATTGCTCAAAGCTATTTTGCTTTAAGTATAGTTTATAGATTATCTATTAATTAATATAATATATAATCTTCTATCTTCTATTTTATTTTTATTTTATAACTAAGAGAGGAGTCTTTTAGCTTATTTGGCAGTTAATTAACAATGCTAATTAGACATTATCTTACGTGTCGTTAATTTGCTCAATTTGGTGCTTCAAACAATGTATGCATGTCCTACGTGTCCTTGCCATTATAACTAATAATTAATATTAAGTTAATAATATAGATAATAGAAGCTGTCAAATTCTAATCACTTATACCATTGACATAATTATCGGTTAAATATTTAATGAAAAATATTTTCTCATTAACGTATGGAATTTTGGATATTTATTTTCATAGCCATCACTTATCACCTTACCATTTTAAACGGGCCCTATTATGGAAATGATTTTCTAACGTATATTTTCCATCGTATCAATTAAAATATAATTAATTTCTTCAATTTTAATTATCAAAACAGAGTTGATACTATGGTAGATGTTCAATTCGATGGGCACAGACAATCTTATGTTTGTGTTTGAATCTTTTTGTATCATATGCTTAAATATAAAAGTCAATACTTTTAATGTTCCACTAATTTCATCTCATTTTGTACGTGAAGAGTATAGGATTTAACTATATGCAAGTGACACATGAAACGCCCTGAAAATCTGAACACTTTTTTTTTTTTTAACAGTTACTAACTTATAACGGTCCCAATACTCTAATTATTATATACTATTGCATTGTCAAACAAATAAGCTCAAACAAAAATTTTGACTTTCCTGAAAAACTGGGAATACGATCGTATTCTGGGGAATACGATCGTATTCCTCCACCCTTTATGCACAAATTCGGGACAGAACCATTTTAAGGGAATACGGTCTCGGAATACGCCGTATTCCCGGGAATCCGATCGTATTCATGGGAATACGATCGTATTCCCATGACCTGCAGATAAAACCTGAACCTGCACCATTTTATAGCAAAACCGAACTTTGAACGAGCATATCTTTCAAACGACACAACCAATGACTATGAAATTTTTGCAGGCACCTTTCTATGGTCAAAATGAAACTTTCCTTTCTTACACTTTTTCAAAATACGCGTTAACTAAAAATCTGGACCGTGATTCATTTGTAGGCCATTTCGACACTTTTTCTCGGCATGTCAAAACACAAACCACACGGTTTCTGACCTTCACACTTTACCCACACTTTCTACTATACACTTGACACTTAAATCAAAAGCAACAAGTGTCATATCTATACTATGGCTTGTTTTGACTCATTAACCCAAAATGCGCCCATTTGGACACCTTTGACCCATTTCTTCTTTCAAAGCTATTTTAACTCTTTCACTTACATCTTTCACTCATATTTGACCAATTCAACATAGTTGACTATAGGTCAACACTAAAATCAACCCAAACACATTTTCAATACTTTACACTATTCCAATTCTTTATAAATTATGACACATTTATGATTACTACTCATTTCTTCTTTTCTTTTCATTTTGACTTTACCAAGTCAAAAACTTACATAATACGTGTCACAAAACTCTTTTGGGCGATTTACACAATGGCTAATCATAACGATAATTCAAAAGAATAAGAAGCTCATCTAACCATAATTCAAGCTCCTTATCCACGCTATCTTCTTGCAATCCAAAAGCTACTCCTTCTATCATTTGGTTCAATCAAACCAAGTACCTACAACATAAAAACACTAAACGAGTTAAGCATAAAGCTTAGTGAGCATATAATTACCTAATCAATTTAACTACTAATCAAACCAATGCATTATTATAATAACAACATATATAATAAACAAAGTATGGGATTTTCTTCCCTTTCTTGAATTCCCTTTCACTTTCACTTGAGCTTTCACTTTCACTTTCACATTCACATTCACATTCACATGTGCACATATGCCTTGATTATACTAGCTAATATCTAACTAGCTAGTTTAATTACATTCTAGCTAATATCTAATTAGCTAGCCTAATCATATTCTAGCTAACATAAGTTAGCTACTAATCAAAATATGGCTAACCTTGGTCAACCATTCTAATCATCACATGAATCTTTATCGAAATCTTTTCATATTAATTAAAACTAATCATTTACTCTTTACACAATTAGGTGAATCTCTTGCTTGAAAGCAATCCAATTCACTTAATAAGCATCTAATCACTTTCATATAACTCACCTGGACTTGTTGAATAACTTGAAGTTAGATGATCAATTGATAATATTTCTTCTTGAACACCTAACACATACATATAACACATATATTAACAATTAATCATACTTTTTAACTACTAATCCATCTAATCTTTTCTCTTCTACTAGGTGTTTACTAATTTCACTTTAGGTAACTACTAATTAATCATTTACTAATGATTCTAACACTACTTTAAACAATAGATAGCTATTTCATAAGAATTAAGCATGATTCATGAACTTTTCTATGAACCTTAATCATAATCTATCACTTTTAACATGAACTAATATATAATTCATGATCAATTAACACTTTTCAAACTAATCCATATGATTAAATGAGAATTTCACATGATTCATAAAAACCCATAACCCTAATCACAACTTTTCACTTTTATATTATGAAATTGAGCCTCTAATCATCATTCATAATCTAAACTAACACTAACTACTCAATTACAAGCCCTAATTTCGTATTTAACTAACCCAATTTACTAAAACCCTTGAAAACCCATTTTCTAGGGTTCTTGAAAGAAATTAAGATACTTACAAGATTATAAGATGATAGAAGGTGATGATTCTGAATTCTAAGACTTGAATTTGAAGATTAAAACTTAAGTTGAAGATTGGTTCTTGGCTCCTCTTTACTTCCTGCGAATTTACTCTGTTTATTTGTTGTTCTGGAAGTGTTTGGAATGAGCTCAGAAAAAAGGCACGTAAATGTGTCTATTAATTCTTTAATTTCTTGTACTACACAGTCTGGAACTGAACACCTATTTGCGTTTTCTAATATATCTTATTATTAAAAGATCTATAATTAAAAGGATGTATATATTATTGTACACTAAAATAATACCTTGAAAACTGGGGTGTTACAACACACATGGTCATTGAATGAAAAGGTTTGATCGCACCAGTTTTTTGAATATATATGTACAATTTTTGTTTGAGAATGCCATTGTTTTTGTATCATCAAGCTTAGTCAATATGTATATTCTTTATGGTCTTTTATATATATTTTGATTTGATGTTGCATGATATTGATTTTCACATTGTTATTGTGGATTTATTATACATATACTCAAAAATCTGGATTAGATGAAAAATCTCTACGTAGTACCATACATCAAATACAACGTAACTATTGAAACTTTAGAAAAGTTTTGTTATACGTCTCTTTGACTTTGAATTTTATTTGTATTATCAATTTCCTTAGTTGAGATCTATCCAGTTGATACTCGATCATTTTTGAAAAGGTAAACTAATGATTAACTTTCTCGATCAATTCAATTGAAAACCATTCATCAGATATGATGTCAACATTCAGTATTATTTTATGGAATTAACACAATAGTCAGCCGTTTTTTAGTTCCTATTGACCGAACATTATGTCCCTGCCGAACCTGAAATCTTAAGTTTGATCACGCTTTGCATCCTTCTCTAGAATCACCTCTTATATAATGCATGCTTACCCTGGTTTTTGGCACCGAAATTCGATATATTTATATGAAAATCTATGCTATTTACAGTATGGTAAATGCTTCAAAGATTGTCAAAAGGATGTTGAGAGAGAAACAAATCTGCATTCGGAGATGGTTGCAAGGGCTTTGACAAGAGAATAAGTCTTTGGTTAAGATGGCCAAACATCAAAAAGATTTTGAACTTGAAAACAAGACTTTCCAAGAAGCTCTATACATTGACGAAACTCAATGACGTCGAGATAGTATAGAACAAACTGGAGCAACTATGTAAGTCACTTTAAGCGTTTTTATTCCTTCTGAAATCCTATTTATGTTGCTCAAATTTATATATGATCAATTGTATGGGATTTCAGCTCAGATTTGAAGAACATAAATGAGTTGATTCACTGATGGGATCTTGCAGCTCATGGGATCTCAAAGGGAAGCCATGCTAAGGTATGTGTTTGTTACCTGCCTCTAAATCTATAATAATGTGAAGTTGTTTATTAAATGCAATTGCGATTGACCATTCTATCTTGACCTTCTTTATAACTTGTAAGTTGAAGGTTCACTTATAAAATAGTCGATGTTAGCTGTGTTTAAAACCTTGACAAGAGTGGCAACTATGACCCATTTGAATTTTGCTTATGAACGGATCATATTTGGGTAAAAAATAATTATTATAAATGTATATTATTACTGATATAGATTTTAATTTGTAGTTTAATGTAACACTTCGATTAGTAATCATCTACGTCGTAGTAATCTGTTTCGTCGACTTGGAATTGTTGACAAGAAATCTATTGGTTTTTAAAATATTATCATAATTATACAACAAAGAGGTGCAATGTGATTACCTCATATTCTTGACTTATATGCAACCTATGTAGCCTTTTGTTGAACTTGGTTTTATTGCAAGATATATTTCTTGGTATGAATGATAACTGATTTGTTATAGTATAGTGTTATCAACTATCAAGTATGTATTTGGAGATGCAAATAGTTAGAAAACCTGAAAGAGTTTACACCTGTAAATTATTGTCATTTGCAGGGTACATGATTTAGGTTTGCGACAATCACAAAATACCACCATTTTTTCTGGACGAAATCGATGAAGAAAGAGTGAGAGAGAACGAATGTATTTTGCGTCTAGGTATGTGTAAGTATAAATGAGGGTGAAAAGGAAAAGGGTATTAATAAAGGGAATTAAAAGAGAGGGAAATAAAGGCACCAACATTAGCGACGTCGTGAGCAAATCCTCATGTGTACAATGATTATCGAAATAAGCTAACGTAAACATATATCCATTCATGTTCACAGGCAAACTGTTAATTGAATATCTACATCTACATAAGGATATACGAATACCTTAACTTATGCATCCACATTTACAATATTCTAGACTAGACTAAACACCCTCATCGTGATCGCAAACGTCAAAATAAAGTCGGAATTTTCCACGGAAGCCGGCCTGAAATATTAAACTTATTTTATATCCTTTCATTATAGGGCCTTAACTTATGTTTCTAGCATAAGATACAACCGAATTAGGTCATTTACAGCCATGGCCGGATGAACCTAGCTAAGCACTAATAACATATATACCCACACGCTACTTATAGAGGATATTGAATATTATTGCAATCGATGACGATTACAAGTGTAGTAATGGATACAGTGTTTTAGGCTACGTGCAATGAAAAGGTCGATGATCGCATACATAATTCTCAATTTATTAGTAGCAATTTATTTTTTTCTCCATTTCATATTTATATTTGTTTTTCTTATATAAAAAAATACAATTTCAACCGACAACATATTTCAAAATTAATGCTTATTAATAGCTTCATAAAAACAAATTCGATATCAAAAACTTTCCATAAGTATCAAAATGGGACTTGTTTTCAAAGTTGTTGACATGATTCAATCAACGTGAGATTTTTCAATGTTCAACGATCGTTTTGAATTTCAATGTTCAACGATCGTTTTGAAATCCCACTTTAACATAATCGATGAAATCAATGTTTAGGATTGTCTTGCTTTAAACAGCGAGCCAATCTAAACTTTCCATAATTGTTTTGAAATCCGTATATTACATCGATCAATGACGACTAACACATAAGATTGAGTTAATTAAGAGGACATAATCGACTTACTATATCGAGATCGTTTTGAAACCCTAATTATTCATTGACGGATTAAAATCGATGCCAAGGTTTAACCATTTCGAGCCACACACACCCTGCGTGGACCGTTGATCTTGTTAAAAGTTTAAAACAACCCACAATTTTTGTCTACCAATTACATGTTTAGGTTTAGAATTAGAATTATAAGTAAAATTAGAATTAGAATGAGGTCTACCATTCATTTTCCCTATTACACAATTCATGCTCATTGCATTCCATAATTAGATAGTTGATGACATGTTGCATGTCATTAAACTTTTACCACATAAGCGTGTAATATAATGCTAGTATTGCTTTTTTTACACTGTGTAAAAAGAAATCCACAAATTCATGTGACTACATAAAGATTTTTACTCTATTGTAATATATTAAAGTATTTTATTGCTATTATTATACAAATTCGAATACAATATATAAAAGTATGTAAACAACTGTCATTTGAAACATAAAGTTCCTCAAATAGTTCGAGATTTCAGGATTTATTAGTTCGAGATTTCAGAATTTATTGTGAAATAAATCCATTGTCTCTTCAAATACAACCATTTAGCCTGCTTTTTCTATATATAATAATATAATATACGTAATCTCTTGTAAATGTCATCAATCTTTTATGTTAATTTAGATATCAAATAAGCACCGTTCTTATCATGAATCATTCAAGGAGACCAAAATGCAAGGTATGTACATTTTTGTTGTGCTTATACATGTCTCGAATTCTTATTGCAATCCATACTTATGTTTACATATGTTCTTCGATTTACAACCGAATTCTACCACGGTCGCATTTTCAACCGACAACATATTTCAAAATTAATGTTTATTAATAGCTTCATAAAAACAAATTCGATATCAAACACTTTCCATAAGTATCAAAATGAGACTTGTTTTCAAAGTTGTTGACATGATTCAATCAACGTGAGATTTTTCAATGTTCAACGATCGTTTTGAAATCCCACTGTAACATAATCGATGAAATCAATGTCTAGGATTGTCTTGCTTTAAACAGCGAGCCAATCTAAACTTTCCATAATCGTATTGAAATCCGTATATTACATCGATCAATGACGACTAACACATAAGATTGAGTTAATTAAGAGGACATAATCGACTTACTATATCGAGATCGTTTTGAAACCCTAATTATTCATTGACGGATTAAAATCGATGCCAAGGTTTAACCATTTCGAGCCTCACACACCCTGCGTGGACCGTTGATCTTGTTAAAAGTTTAAAACAACCCACAATTTTTGTCTTTTTGTCAACTTTGTCCACGTGGATATCTCCAATCAATCACAAACTGCCACCTCATATTTCTGCTCTTTCTTTGAAACGCACCATCACAAATGACAAACCCCATATTACACTCGCCCAAAATAGTAGTACAAACACCGCAAGATTCATCGTATATGTAAACTGGTATTCAATTAAAACCGAAAATTAGCATTTTATAAATTGTTCCATTGAATCGACAAAAACCCTAGAAACAATTTTGGGGATCTATTCATTTTCCCTTTAAAATCATCTGAAATTTTGTGACGAACTCAGAGAAATCCACGTGGATGTAAGCAAGTTTGGAGACCGGTTCAACGCGAAGCAGCAGCTGTTCCGGTCGATCTCACGGTTCCCACCATGGTATCGACATTTCTCCCTTTTGTAGCTCTTATAATTTTAGGTATATATATGTATATATTATTGTAGGTCTGCATAATGTGAAATTGGAGTATAGTTTTGGTTTAATTTGATGTAAGGATGATTAATCAATGGATCTATCTTGTACTGATTGTAATTAGGGTTAGAATTTGTAAATTTTGATTTGATGCTGTATGCTCAACCTAATTTTAAAATTAGGGTTTACTTTCTGGGATTGGTGAGCGTTAAGGATGTAAATTGCTGTTCGTACATTTGATTTTTGTTGCTGTGTGATTGTTTTTAATTTTTACTGTTTTTGAAACCACTTGCCACTAATAACCGTGTTGTTAAAGAAAGAACCCCGTTTATCTTTGTACAATCTGTTAGTTAGAAGATACGTTATTTTGCAATGTGTTATTAGATGCTTAAGCTTGAAAACTAGTCATAATATCACTTGAAAGTGGTTACATTACTTTGTTGTTTGTAGCTTGATTGTAAGGTAGCATGATGTCAAGTGTTTTAGCAGGAAGCCCTAAAAAACCATCAGAAAGTGAGTGTTTATTGAGCATCTATTTTTGAATTGTTATCAACGATCTTATAGTAAGTAAACGGATATAACGACAGTTAGGATCACAATTTTTTTTGGTTGTTTTTTATTTATTTGTGAATTGTTGGTGCTAAAATAGTGCCAATTGCCAACCTTTCTTTTCAATGTTGAAATTTTCAGGACTTATATAATCTGTCCATGGAAGGAGGAGCTTCATGGTCGGATGATGAGCCTGATATTAGCCGAAACGGAACTGGTGTATTCATTCCAAATTTGGAACTAATTGAGACTGATAGCAATCAAGAAGAGAACCCAATCTCAATTGATATCCTTCCAGAGACGACATGCATGAGAAAATTCTAGCCCGGCTCCCTTTATCAGCAATATTCAAAGCATCTTGCGTGTGTAAAAAGTGGAATGGAATCATACACTCAAAGAAATTCACTTTAAATATTATCAGATAAAACATGGTACTTCATGTTCACAAGCTCAGTTGAACCTGTGGGCTATCTTTACGACTCGGGTATGCGAAAATGGTACAACTTTGAGCTGCCAATTATGGTACACCATACGTGGAAAATTGCCCCATCGAGTGGTCTTGTATGCTTCATGGACGGTGAAACCAGCAAAGAAATGTACATTTGTAATCCCACAACTAGAGAATACGAAAGTCTTAAGGGCCCATCGAGGCCAGGTTTCCCGGTATACAGCGCGCTGTCATTCTCCGTTGACCAGTCAAACTCAAAATACACCATATCGGTCCTCCGGTCAATGCAAGCTTCTGAGGATTTCTTTTTGTGGAAAATTTCTATTCATGTTTACAACTCAAAGGAAAAGACATGGTTACCTCCCGTGATGGGAGCTATTCAAGGGTGGAGACCAGGGGATGTAAGCTTGATCTGTGATAACGTTTTACACATTTTGGTCTTTTGCACGAGGCCAAATGAGGTTCAGAATTTTCATGGGTTGGTTACTTACGATCTTGATAGTACCCAATCTTCAATTGGAATGTTGAAGGAGGAATCGGTGATTTTAGCACCTTGTGCACTTACTTGTGGGAGGCTGATGAATGTTCAAAGAAAGCTCGTACTTGTTGGGGGCATAGGGAGACCCGACAGAGCAGGGGTGATTAAGGGAATTGGCATATGGGTTCTTGATGGGAATGTGTGGACGGAAATTACTAAAATGCCTCATAAGTTTGTGCAGGGTTTTGGCGAGTTGGATGATGTTTTTGCGAGCAGTGGGGGTGGTGATCTGATATATATACAGAGTTACGGAGGAACAGCTTTGCTTGTATATGATATGGATAAAAGACAGTGGTTTTGGTCACAGAAATGCCTCATGCATAAGAAGTTTCCCCTTGAAATCTTTTCTGGATTTTGCTTTGAACCCCGACTCCAGTTCATTTAGTAATTGAGGTTTGTGTCAAAGATGATTTTTTTGTTGTTAGGTTAGAAATGGTATTGTGTTAGGTTCGGTTTTTTTTTCTTCATGAAATCTTAAATTTTGCATCCATCTGAAATTCTGAATCTATACATGATCTTATGTTCTGTGTTATGGAAATGTGTTATGGAAAGACAAATGCGTTTTTGTTGGTTCTAATGCTATGAAACCTTTTATCATCTTTTTCTTCTGGCAGAGACTCATTTTTATATAATTCTGTGGTTGAAGTGTTGAACAAAACATTAAAATGTGGCAGGCATGTCCCAGCAGACTTGCCCTGTTCCAAGCTTTAAGACTAGTCGAACCTGATCTTTGTGGGTCAGGTCATGAGCCATTGGCAAGCCTTTCAAAACCAACTTAATGTGTATATGTACTTGGATGCTATATGTTGGCAATTGGGATAACAAGTTTTGTTTGCATACCAACTTAAAAAAAATAAATAATAATAATAATAACAACACATGTGTGTTATGATAGTTATGATTCCACTTGGTAAAGAACGTTATTTCATGCCTCAAAAAAAAAAAAGAATGTTATTTCATGCCTCAACTCGCACATCCTATTTGAAAAATCAGCGACTATAAAAAGGTTTTGATTGAAGTTCAAACACACCAAAATCAAATAATTCATGACTCTTCTTCTTATCTATTTGGCAAGACTTACAAAGTTAGTTTCAGTCTGTATATATTTTTTTCATATATCTTTCGCCACCTAATTATATAAGTTGTCTCGACCTTCGACTTAAATATGGGTCCACCATTTCATTGTATGTTCTTATTTCTTGAAGCTACTATTCTCCGCTTTTTGACTTTGGATTGTGTTCAACTTTAAAACGGCTAGCTAGAGATCGAAGTTTCATTAATAAATTTACATTCTTATTGGAAACTCGTGTTCAAATGATTATCTAGAACTACATTGTTTAATCATAAATATTATTACATCACTAGTACACCGGTAAACTAAGAACATCATACAAATCTAAGATAATTACATTGGTTTAATTTTTAGCTAATTTTAAGAGCTGTCGGGTGCAAATCTATTGCTCGATTAATTTCTAGTGTTCTTCTTACTTAAGCTATAAACACGTACCGTAACAGACTCTGATAATTTTATAGCTCAAATTGGTGGTACACGGTGGTTTTGGATGGTGATTTTTTGATTGAAATTGGAAGGATGGGAGTAAGTTATTTGAGAGACTTTTGAGGAGAAAAAGGTGGATCTTATTCTTTCTTCATGACACAAGAATAGATTACCTAATGTGATTATTGACATAAAAGCATTACTCAAAATGGATATAGCTATAAATCTATAATGCCTCTACTTTTTAACTACTCGGAAATTTTTTTGTTTCTTTTGTTAAAATTTTCCATCTAATCCCCCAAATAAACGTCATACCAATGGTCAATGCTACAAGATTATACGTAACAGATTAAACCTTTTACAGGAACATTTCAAAGACCCGAAAATGAATGCCACATAGGCTGAGGTTAAATCCCCATGAGCCCGAATTTATCACTCCTATTCAACAAGCTAACCACACTCTTTCAACCTGACTTTTGCCGTCACTTAGAAGATATACACAAAAGTATTAGAAGAACAAACAGTAATGATGTTGCAAGTAATCAAAACTACATATCAACCATGACCACTTGACTCGGTTTTTGAACTAAAAACGACAATGAATTTGCAATTGAAGAAACACAAGCAACTAGGACAGACATCATATTTGAGTATCAACACTTTTGGTTGCTGGCTCCTGATATCCCCATGGATTCTGCTTTGCCCAGTTCCATTGATCTCTTCGATTCCATATTTTGCCCTGAAAACACAAAAAAGATCTTTTAGAAAATAATCTGACAATAACTACGACACCATTATTTGTAAATTAGATATACAATGCCGTCGGGCTAGACTAAAGGTGGTAATATGGGTTGGTCAGTTGAGAATGGTTCAAAATGAGCAACTTTCCGTGATGGAAACCAGCGGTTCCCCCAAAAGACTTATTGTCCAATCTTTTTGTTCATTAGGTGATCATCAACGTAACTTTTTGAATATAACAATCTCAAAATTTAAGCATTAATAAAACCCTTTGGGTGAGATTTGACCCGTAAGAGATACCACATAACCTGGATCTACCCATTCAGAAATAGGGGCTAAAATTTCCACCTCTAGAGTCTATATGGACATATGGTAATCTTACGGAATTATTGACAAGATACCACAGACATATAATAGTGTTAATGGGAAAATAAGCGATGCTATGGTGATATTTACCACAAAATAACAGAATAATCAGGTTTACATAGAACAGAATAGGTATGTGATAACGTACTTCCAATCAAGCTCGGCTGCAGCTTTATCAGTGGACGCATAAACTTCTGTTGCAACTCCTGGCCTTCTTGGGCAGAATTTGATGGGGATTTTCTAAAAATAGGAAGTTGTTAGTAATAATACACAATGTACAAGTCAATCACATGGTTAATAGTTGGAGACCTTTCCGGATGCTTTCTCAAACGCAGTAACCATTTCAAGCACAGAGCTCCCACGACCGGTCCCCAGGTTGCAAGCAAAACAGCCTAACAAACATGATATATATGTCAGCAAAATAAAACTTAGGATGATAAACGATTCTATGTAAATGAAAATCGTTGCTGACCTATGTCTTCTTTCGTGAAAAGCTTTTTAAGTGCTGCTACATGACCATCAGCCAGATCCATCACATGGATGTAGTCCCGTACCTGTCAGCAAATGTAAAGAATCATATACTGTCATAAATGAGGTTGTTATCCCCATTTGGCATCATGGAACCACAAAATGGATAGTATCTTACATGAATATATCCAAGATTCTAACTAGCATACCAAATGTATTTTGGAAGCCATCAAATACTTTCAATTGGTAAAATGGAGATAATTTATGCAGCAAGAAAAAACCCCTGGTGCTTTGCAACATTTTAGTTGTCACTAGTCACCAAACCTAAACGGCTATCTAAATCGATATTTAGGCAGCGATCAACCAAGTGTAATAACTGCTGGTACTTTCCATTATATGAAGGCCAACCTTTGTAGTGGATAGTAAATATATATATATATAAATAAACAATGCACTAGCAATCCCTACATAATTTTTGTGTAAGAAGTGTTATGCAGTAGCTCTTCATTTGTTAAAGTAGAATCAGGATAGATACATACCGCAGTGCCATCATTTGTAGGATACTCATCACCATATACATTCAACTCCGGTAATCTTCCAACAGCTACTTGTTGTATGTAAGGCATGAGAATGTTTGGAATGCCCTTTGGATCTTCACCAAGTTTCCCGCTCTCATGAGCTCCAACAGGGTTGAAATACCTCAGCAAAATAATCTTCCACTCTGGATCTGCAGTATGGATATCTCTAGCAATTTCCTCAAGATACAGCTAATCAACCAAAAAATATAGATAAGGAATAGAATGTCAAGATTTCAAACATAACTGCACAATAGAACACTAGTAATGAGAACATCTTGAGACAGAGCAAGGGTTTTTTTTACCTTTGTACGCCCATATGGATTCATTGCTTTTAATTCAAAGTCCTTAAAACATGGAAATTTCTTGGGCTGTCCATAAACAGTTGCAGAAGACGAGAAAACTAACTGCACAACGGAGTTTCAAACTTAAGCATGGGAACAATGGGCATCCCCCTAATTAGAAATTTAGTTCTGAGAGATTATTACAATTGATTGATTGAAAACGGACCTTTTTACAGTTGTATTTGGCCATGACCTGGTACAGGGTGATTGATCCGATCAAATTATTATCAAAGTAACGGAGCGGATGGGCCATACTTTCACCCACCGCTTTGAGCCCCGCAAAGCGTACAACAGCATCAAACCTACATACCATTATCATCCAAAACAGCAGCACCAAAACTGCAAAAAACGAAAACATTAAAAATTAATCAAGATTAACACCCATTATCATCAAACTATGTAAAAAGATATATACAACACTAACCCCTCGACGATTCTTGTTGTGTCACCAGCATGTTTGAAAATCGAATTACCTAAACTACAATTAACTACTAATTACAATTAACCTACACTACAAGTTACAATTAACGTAAACTAACTACTAATTTGAATTTGACTAGCTAAGCTAATAACCCCGGGGCCCGTTGGGGTGATTCATGGGGTGATTGTGATTCCTAACTTGCCTCGCTTCATCAAACTTTGAAAAACAGTAATGGCAGGTAATCTTGGCCTTTTCGTGAGTGCTGTCATTATGCCTTTTGTGCTCTTTGGTAGAGAAAAAGAACTTATCACAGGGGGCACAGTAACCTTTGACGGTATGTAGAGCAACTTGATCCTCCATAATGCTTTTCTGCTATTACAAAATGGGCTATTCATCAAATGGGCTTAACAATGGGCTATAACCAATTCAAAATAACAATGGGCTATAATCAAATGGGCTTAACAATGAGCACTAACATACGAAATCATATACAATGATCGTGACATTCCTAAATATTATAATCAAAACTCTACATGTAGAACACTAAGAGTTAAGGAGAATTCAGTTGTAATTGAGGAGAAACCGATAAATAACACACAAATTCGATTCATCATCATAATGAAACTAATCATCCTTTCAACATTCATGATGTGTATACATTAAGAAAACTTAAACCGAAACCTGGAGATAAACTGTTCGAGCTAATCAATTATAATGGAACCAATCATCCTTTCAACATTCATGATGTGTGCACATTAAGAAAACGTAAACCGAAATTCAGAGACAAACTGTTTGAACTAATCGATCATAATGAAGATAATCATCCGTTGAACATCATGATCGGTGTACATTTTACATAAACCTAAACCGAAACTCGGACATCAACAGTTGGAGCTAATCAATTATATTGAAACCAATCTTCCTTTCAACATTCATGATGTGTGCACATTAAGAAAACGCAAACTGTTAGAACTAATCGATCATAATGAAGATAATCATCCGTTGAACATCATGATCGGTGTACATTTTACATAAACCTAAACCGAAATCCGGAGATAAACTGTTCGAATTAATCAATTATAACGAAGATGCATGACTAATCCTTCGTTCAGCATCATGATCAGTGTACGTTTTACGAAAAACCTAAAACGAAATTCGGAGATAACCGGTTCGAATCAATCGATCATAATGAACCTATGATCGGTGTACATTTTACAAAAACGAACTGTTCAAAATTGATCGATCATAATGAAGATAATCATTCGTTCAACATTCATGATCAGTTTACATTTTACTAAAACCTAGTCCGAAATTCAGTGAAAAACTGCTTTAATCAATCGATTAGCGAAGCTAATCATCATCCGAAATTAGATTATGTTCGTTGAACATGCATACTCTGTAAATATTATACACAAACCTTACGTGAAAACTCTAAGAACGTATCCAAATCGAAGCTATAATTCATAACATTTAACATTTAGCTGATACAGAGGAATCACAGTTCAATTTACAGTAGAAAATTGAGAATCGTTACCCTTAGTTTGAGGTATTGTGCAGTGGAGATGATGATGTGCTGCTAAGGGATGGTAGAGAGAGAAACGGATTGTAGAGAGAGAAACACGGAATGTTAGATACAGAGGAATGAAAATGGAGTAAACGTCGCTCGTATCTTAAGGCGGGAAGAAGAAAGTGGAAAACTTGAAGAACACCTTAATTAATTGGGCATCCTCAGTTGCTCACCGCCTCACCCCCATTTCCTTTATTTTTTAAATACTGTCCTAATACGGATACGGATATGGAGTATAATATATAATAGATTCAATTTTAGCTAATTTTACTTTAACGTTTATTTTACCTTTCAACTATCTTTACGTTTTACAGTACAATTTTAGCTAATTAATTAGTACTAAAAGGTTACACGGGTGTCCGTATCCGAATAATCTCCCCAATCCAAAAAATATTTTATTTTGTTACTCAACTAGTTTAAAGACCCGTGTATAAACACGGGCTAATGTAAAAAAGAATACTTATTCCAATTTATTGTACTAAGCATAGTTTTTATTTGATCAATATAAAGCTTTAGTGTCATGCATACATATGATTAACGTAAAATGAAACTAAGCATAATATTTCTTTTATTTATACGTAGATGTTTAAACTTTAAGCATTTGTATGTACAAAAGTTGTTGAGAATACTTCATATGTTCATTTTAATTAATATATAGAGATTTAAACCCATGTATACATATGACATAGTTTATGTAAAATTAAACTTAAGCATATTTTTTTAATTATTAGTAATATAGAGTTTTAAACCCATAATACGTACTTCATTCATTGTAAATATGCATCTAAAGTTTGATTGTATTAAATAAATATTTTCGTATGATTCATAGATTTCTGATAATTTTAATAATAAATTTTGTAATATTTAATATATTAAATTAATTCATGAATACGTACTCACCCGTAGGTTCAACTGACCTTGCAACAAATAATATATAATTGATATTTATAAGTTTGTTATTGTTAATATATATAATAGATTATAAAGATATGGTATATAGCAGAATTATTTTTAACATGATTTTTATTAAATTAGATTTTTAAGGAAAGTAATAGATTAGATTTTTTAGGTAAACTAATTGATTTGATTGATCAATTGAATGTTTGATGATATTATATTACTGAAATATTCTGAAAAATAAAGATCTAATAACGACTTGAACAATTTTTTTTATTAAACTTTCAATTAACCAATCAGATGCACTGATATATTAAAAAAATACATATATTAAAAAAAAAAAAAAACATAATCCCCTTAGTGCTAATTTTTTTTACCCAATTATTACCATTTTTACACAGACTGTCTAATGTAGATTTAAACATGTACATATACATTGGTTGTCTAATATAAATGTTATAACTCTAGTTAGTATACATATTTCATTTTCAAACATGTGCATATGTACAAAATATACTTGGCCAATGCGTGAATTTTTTCCTAAACAAACCAACTTTCATGCTAAATATATACTTCGTATAACAATAATAATTTGTTGAAATAATTAACCTGTAACCATTTGAGGATTATTAAAAACATAATGATTACATAAATATAAATCATGTGAGGTATAACTTTTTGTACTATTATGGATTATTAAGTAACTATTGTTAACCAAAATATTGATATTACATATTACAGAGTTTGACAAACTCCATTAGTTGCCTTATCTAGTTATTTCTTCTTCTATTTTTTCTTTTACTTTTCATAGATACCTTATATTCTTCGTTACTACCTACTCCATGCGTCCCAAAATAATTGTCCCCTTTTCCATTTTAGATTGTCCAAAAATAAGTATTCATTTTTCAAAATATAGTATATTAACTTTATCATCTTACCGTCAATATACATTTTCTCAAAACTTATATATGGGAGTTTGTGCTAAAAGTAATTAAGGTAATTGTGTCAACTTCACTACCAGATAATTAATGTAATTTCTTAAACTCCGTGAAAGCTGGAACATGACACTAATTTGGGGACCGGGGGAGTATTTATAAATTATAAGTGTTACGATTATTTTTATTTTTACCTTTTATCTTTCAAGAGAAAAGCATATTTATAGCTAACTTTGTTATTTGTTTTACGTAATTTGTCTCATTACAAAATGTTCTTTAAGTGTTATGAAAAAAAAAAAAGAAACCCATTAGAGCCCTCCCAACGGTATGCGTCGGTTGGCGTCGGTTTGAAGTGACGAAAGTGACGCCGTTGGCACGGCCTCGTCACTTTCGTCCGTCGGTTTTCTTCTTCGCTTATCCGACGAGGCGTCAGTTTGTGGCGTTTGCATGGATACGAAGTTTTCTCCTAAAAAAATGAAGTGTTCTATACATTTTAAATGGATAATCAAAGTCTCAAATACTCAATAGAAAAAATGAAAAGCTTCGTTGTGTTTAAATGGTGGAATTGGTGAAGGTACATACAGACGGGGAAGACAACCGTAGGTCCCATGAAATTTGTACAGTTATGTATATTTTATCATTTTACAACCCTTATAATTGATTAAAAGTAAATGTTAGACCCTATACAATCTCGATTTTAAGAAAAAGGTATATACTGAACGGTTATCTTGATAAATGATAAATGTTACGTTTTTTTATTATTAATGTAATGTTTTTTTTGAAGAAATTATTGTAACGTTTTCTTAAAGTATTGTATTGTAATGTTTTTTTTTTTAGGATTGTAATGTTTTTAATTTTAATGAAATGTGTTTTATTTTGATAATTGTGTATTTTTTAATTTGGTTATTTAGTTGTGGGGCCCTGAAAAATGAAACTGACGGATGACTGTTGGGAGGGGCCTGTCAGTTTCTGTCAGTTGGGTGAAAAAACTGACGTGGCGCGTCAGTTTCAGTCACTTTCTGTCACCATTGGGAGAGGTCTTATCACCATTTTTTATTTTACTTTTTGCAAATGCCTTCCTATCTATTGGTATTCACAAAATACATAATTATTTATTGATATTCTATGATTTTTGTGATAGGTTGTTAACTTTTTATTTATGCAATATTAAACTTTTGTTAATTACATATTTAGAGAGCTTGATTAGAAATTCTACTCGAGTAGCTCGAGCTCGACTCAATTTGTACTGAATTGATTTTGAATATTTTTCGAGTCGATTTCAAATAGCTCATGAGTTGATTTGTATTATTTAGACCCGTAATAACCCATACATTTAAACCATCCAAACTTCTTAAGAAGTCACTATTGTCACGAGCTTTGAAATCACAGCTTTCTTTAATGGTTTATCAAATATTTTTTAATAAACAATATGATGAATGTTTCTTTAATTACTTGTTGGAAGCTTATATGTGATTATTATTATTATTATTATTATTATTATTATTATTATTATTATTATTATTATTATTATATTGAAAATTATGTTGTTTACTTTGTAATGTTGCAATAGTTTTTAGGCGGTTAGTTTAGTTGTAACTCGATTTTCGGTGAAATATATTTATTGTTAATTGTAGTTAAAGCAAGTCGATTTCATTTGAGTTTAATATTAATTTGTTTTATTGTATGGAGGTGGAAAATATAAAATTAAAACTAACACATTCAAGCAAGAAGATTAGATTGCCATATGAATTATGGAGCAACGTTCAAGTAAGAACACTTATTATGGTGGGAACGGTAGGAACGCACATTTTTACTTTTAACTTTAGGATTAACTATGTTTTTGATGAAAAATTTATATCAAAATTCTTAGAATTAAAAAAATGTGATATACATCATAATTTATTTTTTTTTGTGTATCACAGTATCACACATAGAAGGTTGTGATACACAACTTTAATTTGTGTATCATTTTTTATTTTTTATTTTTTTAGCTAATATAATATTAAAGAGGATAAAATTTTAATAATTTTGGCATAACTTTTTTTGCAAAACGTGTACATATGTAGAATTTAAAAGTGAAAGAACCTCGTTCCTACGGTTCCTACGATAATAAGTGATCCTACGATAACCTTCCCCTATGATTATGGAATGGATGTTAAATACATAATAATTACAGTGTTGTATTTGTAGTAAATCGAAATAATTACTTTTGTTGTAGTGTTGGACAACTCAATGTATGAGTTAGAAAGACCATAATAAGTTCAAAATTTTACGTTGGTAACCAACGTTAAATAGTTTAAGGGATGTGCTTCAAATTTATTTATTTATTATTAATAATAATTGGCTTCAAATTTATTTTATGTATTAATTATTATTTTATTAGATATATATTAAATATAATTATGTTACGTAGTAATATAGAGATAGTGATGAGAGAGGAACAAAATTTTTATTTAATTATTATAGTTTTATTAATACTAGGTGAGGACCCGCGACAACGCGGGTGACTAAAATAATATTGTTATGTATTTGATTTTTTTTTAATTTTTAATTCAATTAATTAGTATATATGTTAGTGTGTTACATGTAAAATGTTATAATTCATATATATGTATAGCTTTAAGACCCGCAACAACACGAGCGGCTAAATTGAAATTGTTATAAATATTCAATTAAATATGAGTGCATTTTTTTATTTTTTGTATTATTTAATTTTATTTTAGTGTTATAAGCCAATATTTTTATTACTTTATATTTAACTAACGCGGGCGACTAAATCATAACTATTAGTATAAATTTGTAGTTTTATTATTAATTTTTAAATTTAAAAATTAGTATATATGTTAGTGTATTAATTGTAAGATGTTATAATTCGTTTATGTATAGCTTTAAGAGTGTAAGACTCGCGACAACACAAGTGATTAAACTAAAATTGTTGTAGGTATTCAATTGAATGAGTGCATTTATTGTTGTAAATTGAAATTCTCATATAAAAAATATAATTTAACTATGAATACACCATACTTTCCATTTTTATTGAACTTGGGTTGAACGGCCCATTGTTTTTTATTAGATATTCAGATGGATGTTCAAGTACACTTGATTTAATATATTTAATAATTAAGGGTTTAGTAAAAGATGGTTTCTTATTTAGAAGGGGTAAAGTGTAACATCATTATTTTTAATCTTATTTAATTATATACCATTTGATCAAATTGAAAAACTCCATCGAATGGTCCAGATTGCTCCATGGTATTCTGGTTTATTTATATTTTAGATTATTGTAGATTAGATTTTTTAGGTGAATAAAGTCATTCTATTGGTTAATTGAAGTTAAGGTTAAATTGAAGGTTTTGATTGGTTAATAGGGTTCAATTTTACAATTAGATTTTTTAGGAAAAGTTTTCTTTTATTAATATTTAGATTTAGATTAATCGGATTATTCGAAATTTAAGATTTTTAAATTATCCGAATAAGAGTTAACAATTATTTTTTTTTTTGAAAGGCAGTTTGGAATCACTGACGGACCATTTTGGCCCACCCGATCATCTCCGCAAGCGGTTACTCCCGTGGAATCGAGTAACCACCCATGAGTTCGTAGCCAAGGCGACGTCCAAAAAAAAAATTTATGTTGATGATATTAGAATTAATTAAAGGAAGAATCTAACTTGTGCTCTGAAAACATAAGTCAAAAGACATTTAATAAAGCTGATTTTTTTTATAAATAATATAAATTATATTAACACAAATGTATAATTGGAAATTACTGAGTTTAAATAAATTTTGTGATATATATATATATATATATATATATATATATATATATATATATATATATATATATAGTAACAGGATCTAAAAAGAAGAAAAATTTGTTGGAGAAGAGGGAGAAGCATTCTGGACCAATCATCTTTTCAAATCAAATAGGGGTATGATTGGAATTTTACATCAACAATTAAATACTTCAAAAACTAAATATTAATTGTTGCATAATCTGAGGTGGAGGATTTTTTAAAATTTGAAAATTTCCATCCTACGTAATCATTAAATCGCAAGTATCAAAGCAAATTTTTATAGTATGCTTTAACCGTCAAAGCGATTTATCAAATTGTTAATATTTTTCATCAATTCATTTTTTGTTTTTTCATGTATTAATAGCAATAGTGTTTTTTTTCTTCTTTTTCTCAATTTATTTATTATCACAAAGTAACAAATCAAATTTCATCAAAAAAATAAATAATAAATAAAATAAAAAATTCTTCTTGTTGTTTTTTCCGTCAATAAAACTAATTAAGTCTGAAAATGTTATATATATATATATATATATATATATATATATATATATATATATATATATATATAAAAGGATATAAAGAAGATTAGATGTTAATATAACTAAAAATGTTTTAGATATCAATATAGTTAGACTATCTAACTCAGTGAGTCATTTTGCATTTAATAATATACTCCATAATAAGTTACAATGAAACCATATAATATATAACTTAAAAATAATCGGTTTAAAAATCATATATAATAATACCTTTTCAAACAATTTCATTGTTCAACTATAAAAATAAGTGAGAATAATAGTTTATATTATAAAAATAAAAACAAAAAATATTGAATATGTACAACAATAAATTTAAGTAAGAATGATATCTTATGCCATGCTAATAAAAAATTTAAAAGTAGTGGTTATGTATCAATTCAAATGAAAAGCTATATATATTTAACTTAAATCAAATAAATGTTCATAGTATAAAATTGAAAAATTTACGTATAACAAGCTTAAGTGAATCATATAATTAATAGTCGACCTAAGAGTAATTTCATCCCGTCGTGAAGCGTGGGCATACTACACCTTGTTCTAGTCAAAGTAACAACAATAAAATTAATATCTAAGATATCTTATAGAAGTTTATGAACTATTGTGTAATACTCCATCCGTCTTAGATTAAGTGTCATGTATCAGATTTGGAAGTCTTTCTTTTTCAACTTTGACCTTAAATATCTTTATTTGTGTTATATATTACCTTATGAATATCATACCATTGAAAATATACTTAGATTTCAATCCATACATATATTTTGCATCAAGTATTATATAACACAAACAAATATATTTAAGGTCAAAGTTGAAAATTGGAGACTCAAAAAGTCAAAACATGACACTTAATTTGGAACGGAGGAAACATTATACCTTTCAAAGTTTTTTGTAACTTTTATATAATTAAGCTTCAATCAATAATCTATTCAATTTTAAATCTTAAAATCTTAAAATATAAATATAACAAAAAGATGAAGCAAATCATAAAAGATAAAAGTAACAAAAAAATTGAAGCAAGTGGGACTTGAACCTATGTTGTATCAATGCAACCTAAGGAATCTACCAATTAGGCTATGTTATCTTTATTTTTATAAATTCTTCTTAATTATATATATACATATATTGTAGATCTTTTATTATCAAAAAGAGAAACCACTTACTATTAATAAGTGTTCGACAATTTAGGATATTTAAGAATTTTAGTAAATGTAGGTAGGGATAACAACCAAAGATTTACAAATGATTGGTAAATAATGGATCATAAACAACTTAGTTTGTTAATTTTCAATATTTTTTTGTACCTAATTCGCGGTTTTATGGCGTTCGTCAGTTTTTATTAGTGGTTACCAATCTCATATATATATATATATATATATATATATATATATATATATATATATATATATATATATATATCACAAAATTTATATATATATATATATATATATATATATATATCACAAAATTTATTAAGAGTTTTTAATAAGAGAAGCCAGAGAAATGATCCAGACCATTAAAATTAGCAATCAATGACTCACAACATTTGATGGCAAAGTTGTAATTTGTGATAAATTTAGTGTGAATAAATAAGGGGTGGAGGGGCATAATTGTACTTTTAAACACAAATATAGATGAAACCGTCGTAGGCGTGGCCGGAATTTTAGGAATTTTTTCCTGAAAATAGATAGCTTTAATATTATTATAATAAATGTTTTCATTTTACTGTTAATCATCACTGAATCATATTTTATATTTAACCAAAGGAAATGATGGTGCCTATAATCTATGACTAGTTAACGTATATAGAGTCTACGTACCGGAAAGAATTAATTTAAAAATTAATGAATCATTGGTATAAAAAGAAAATGATATTAAGTGGTTTCATTTATATTTATATAGTCACTAAAAGTATTGAATCATCATATATTAATTTTGAATCACTCGTATAAATATCTGAATCGTTGTTTTCAATAAGAAATACTCCGTATAATTAATAACTTGATTCCGAGTTTGGTGATTCGGTATCTGTATTTTATTGATCAAGTAGTTTCAGATGTTTAATTAAAGATGAAATATTTTAGAGATTGTAGATAAGTCTTTTAGTAAGACGCCAACAAGTTGAGGTCGAACTTTACACATCTTCAACTATCATAATTATTAGTCGATGAATCACAATATAAAAATATCGAATTGCAGTAAAAATTTGACGAATCATGTTATAGTAGGAATATAATATGATTCACAATATGAATCACCTTAATTATAGTATCAATATGCTATCTAAGGTGTTTAATAATGTACATATTGTATCATTTCGTTTCATTGCACATTGATAAATCTTAGAATGTAAGTTCTGTATTATGGGTTATAGTAAGTGCTTGCTAAAAAAAGATTGAATCAAATTCAATTTTGCTGTTTTATTTAATTACTGAATCATCGTATGCATGTGAATCATGTGACAAAATTTTTTAATTCAAAACAAATACAAGTTCAAGTTACGTACTCCAACTTGGTGTATTCAATCAACCATGTTTATAACTTGTTGTGAAATATAAAGTACCTAACGTACTTGAATACATTAGAATTAATGAATCAGCTTTAAATACTGAATCGTTTTCATAAAATTTAGTGAATCATTTTGGTAAAAAATAATGTTTTAATAATTGAGTAAAACTGTAAAAGTTAAAACCCATGGTAACTCCACGTCTCCCCATATTATTTGACCTCTTTGTAACGTGAAAACGACCAAAATTAAAGCGATATTGGTTTGAAAATTGTAACATATACTCGCTTTTTTTCTAAACAAATAAGAAAAATTAAGTGATTCAGACTTAATTAGTTTTATTGACGGAAAAAACAACAAGAAGAATTTTTTATTTTATTTATTATTTATTTTTTTGATGAAATTTGATTTGTTACTTTGTGATAATAAATAAATTGAGAAAAAGAAGAAAAAAAACACTATTGCTATTAATACATGAAAAAACAAAAAATGAATTGATGAAAAATATTAACAATTTGATAAATCGCTTTGACGGTTAAAGCATACTATAAAAATTTGCTTTGATACTTGCGATTTAATGATTACGTAGGATGGAAAATTTCAAATTTTAAAAAATCCTCCACCTCAGATTATGCAACAATTAATATTTAGTTTTTGAAGTATTTAATTGTTGATGTAAAATTCCAATCATACCCCTATTTGATTTGAAAAGATGATTGGTCCAGAATGCTTCTCCCTCTTCTCCAACAAATTTTTCTTCTTTTTAGATCCTGTTACTATATATATATATATATATATATATATATATATATATGAATAATAATCCTGAATATAATTATGTATGAATTATGAAAATCTGAATCCAGAGTTGGAGTACCATGTGACTAACTTCATGTTCACACTATTCCATCGTTATTGCTAAGTGTGTAACCCACATATTCATCATATACATTGATGGAGCTCAGTGAACTGTCAATGTTGACTGGCCCATCTTATCCATCCAAAGTCCCCAGCTTTTTAATCATGGCCCTCCAAAGTCACACAGGTAGTTTTAGGTCAGTTACCTTCCTAATCAGTTTTTTTTCTCCCGTAACCTCTTCTTCTCCATGATAGCCGTTTTATTCCCGTCATCTCTGGTCGTGGGTATCTTCATCCTCAATAAGAAGCATCTTCAACAATCCATATTATATTCCACGGTTTTTTTCGTCATTAATCTAATCAATACTCATATTTACGTAACCTACAAATTGCAATCAATTTCATGAACTATTTTTCTTATATCGGTTTTAGATATGTTAACCGTCAGTTGTCCTCACCCTCTGTTGTGTAATTCAATGGGAAATGTGGGGCCTTCTCCATCTTACCGTAACTACAGTTTTAGCCATATTCCCATATGAGAAAAAAAATCAATTGACCGTCACTTACTTATGAATATGATTTTCTATTCATTTGTGCTATGTATCTTCATTTTTAATTGCTATGTAGTATATATAAATACGTGATTTGTATACAAAGTATAGACAAGTATAAATTCGTGACCATGTTTCATTTTTAGTAATTACTAATTACTCGAGTATTTATCAAAATTCAAGAAGTTGTTGACAAAGAGTGTTTCTTGTCAATCAGATTCAATACGCATCAAAAATATATCGAGCTTGACTCGAACCCGTTACCTGACGTGGTCATTTTTCATCTCTAGACCAACTGTTCCTTGATTAATTTTTAGTATTGTTTTCCTTCTAATATGACAAATTTGTAAGCCTTTTTTAATAAGCATCAATGACCGGCTGCTTAATGAAATTCAATGGTGAAATAATTTCATAACGTACCCTACAGTAATAATGTTATCATAGCCACAACTATCTTATAAGGAGGGTAATAATGTTATCATAGCCACAACTATCTTATAAGGAGGGTCTGGAACAAGTTGATCAACAAACCTACGATAAATTTTTGTTGAGCTTTTAGTTGTATTTGATTGCATGTCCAATTTACATTCATATTAGATTATTAGTTATAATAATGATGATAGATAGATGTGAAGCAGTAGTTGATCGTGTGTCCAATTTACATTCATATTAGATTATTAGTTATAATAAGGGGTTAGTGTTTGGAAATGCATTTAACTTGTATTCGATGTCTATTGTGTGTACCCAACTTATATTTGTTATTTTTAATGCATCAAACTTTCAAAAAGTGTGTTTTAGTGTATTTTGGTGACGTTTTGATGATTTGTCAAACTATCTGGATGCCACGTGGTACCTTAAACGGCCGACAAATCAGCAAAATACATTAAAACACCATTTTTGAAAGTCGAATGCATATATTAAACAGAGCAAACGTAAGTATGATACACACAATAGACATCGAGCAAAAGTTATATGCATTTTCAGACACTAACCCCTTATAATAATGATGATAGGTGTGAAGCAATATGCTTGCTTACACAATTTAACAGTCCACAGTTCCAAGAGGATCTTTGCGGTCTATGTTATTACACATTTGTAACTTCATTCGGGTGAGTAATATATAGTGGCTCAATGTAGTTATATTGCATCTGGTTTTTGGAATAAGTGGTTGTGCTTATGCAATAGAACACAATTGCAACACTTATATATATATATATATATATATATATATCGATGGGTAAGGACGTTGGTTGGTTATATTTACAAATTAGCATGCTGGAAAGATGGTTTTCATGGTGGGCTACTATTCAATTTTAGCTAATACCAGTGAAACCAATTATTGAGTTTCATAATATCTATACTCTACATGTAAACTGTACAAATTGAGCGGGTTGGGTCACGTTATGTTGACACACGGGTTGAACGGGTAAGTCGTCGAATAAGATAGGTCAGAATCATGCATGCCGGGGTGGCCAACCTATTTTTGCATATTTAGTTTCTAACTTACATGGCTTATTCAGATATGAAATGTATAGTATTTGCTCTTTTTGGTACGTTACTCTTTCTATGTTGTATCTTCTCTTCATTTCGACCAACGTACAAAAACATGTAATAACTTCGTAGGTTAACATAAACAAAAAATATAAAGTGAGTTTTACGTCCTAAAAATAATTTTTTCAGAGCACCGCCCGGGTATTACACTAGTTAATCATAATTAGTGAAAACTTCGGTTATGCACTTCTGAAATAATAATGGATAGTATTACACGAGTAATGTTAAACAGATTTAATTGGACAGACATAAAAATAGACCTATTATCTTTATTGGTTGAATTTTTTTTTCTTTTCTAATATCATCCAATCAACTGTTTCATGTCTACCAATTACATGTTTAGGTTTAGAATTAGAATTATAATTAAAATTAGAATTAGAATGAGGTCTACCATTTATTTTCCATATTACACAATTCATGCTCATTGCATTCCATAATTAGATAGTTGATGACACGTTGCATGTCATTAAACTTTTACCACATAAGCGTGTAATATAATGCTAGTATTGCTTTTTTTACACTGTGTAAAAAGAAATCCACAAATTCATGTGACTACATAAAGATTTTTACTCTATTGTAATATAATAAAGTATTTTATTGCTATTATTATACAAATACGAATACAATATATAAAAGTATGTAAACAACTGTCATCTGAAACATAAAGTTCCTCAAATAGTTCGAGATTTCAGGATTTATTAGTTCGAGATTTCAGAATTTATTGTGAAATAAATCAATTGTCTCTTCAAATACAACCATTTAGCCTGCTTTTTCTATCTCTTTTATATATTATAATAGAGTGGTATTTAGGTAGTCATTATATTAATAAACACTTATAATTTAATCCTAACCATTCAAGGAATTAATCTTTTAAATTAGAACCATTGATTAGGATTATCTAAATTGACAACCTAAATAGTGGATTAGTGTTGATAAAAAGACCTAATTGTCCATGTTAAATTAATTTCAAATTATTTGAAGCAACAATTTGTAAATTTGTAACCATAATAACAAAGTAAACGTAAAAATAATAAAATCATAATGTCATATTGATTTGTATCCTTAATTATAGCAAATATAATATTGTTACTTAAAATAAGATATGGAATTTCATACTTTTTCTAAAAATACTAAAATTTGGCGTGGAATAATTATAGGAATTTCAAAATCATACAAACTCATTCCAAATATAGACAATAATATTATTATTTACTAGAACATTAAAAATATATTTTACTCCCTGGAATTTTATAATTCGTTTAGATATTGTATTTTCCTACAATAAACGTCAATTCTCTCCTCCCCCAAAGATTGACGACGATGAAGATTCGAGAAATCGGGAAGTATTAATCAATGGTATGTGTTGATTTTTGTTACTTGGGTAAACATTTAGAAGGTTGTGATAAGGTATCTTTTATTATCCTATTGCTTAGTTAATGTACACAGATGCAAGATGTAGCAGTTGAACATGGTGGCTAGCTACCTTCATGGACGAGGCGGTATCATAATCCATTTATATAGCGTTTTATTGTTATTACTTTGTAAATAATTAATTATTATTGTATTAAGTGGTTGGGATTTCCGTAAGTTTAAAATTTGCTGCCTTGGACAGTGACGATCTTCTGTATCTCAAAGAGCATATGGAAGCACAGGAGGATGCAGAACGCTTACGGTGAACATCTATGTGGTGGTATTAAGTTACCATCCCCTTTTTACTGTTTGCTATCAGTTGACCGCTCCTTTACTTTCATTATCTATCCAATCTAACATTATATATTTTTCTGTCCTGGATTTGGTGAGAATCAGACGTCAAATTTACAAGACGTTGCAACACTCGATAAAAGCATATTGTATATTGGAGTAAAAATATAAGCAATCATTGTTAGGGATCATTTTGCTTTTTTTTTTTGTTTCATATTGAAAATTTGCATTACAGATATTTCATCAAATAAATTACTTATGGGACATTAATCGACACGAACTTGATTGATGCTATCCAAATATTCAAGGTACGTTTACCTATCATCATGATGTGTTATCTTAAAAAAAATAAAAAAATTTGCTTGATGCTACACAGATTTCAAGTTTTGCTTGATTTCTTTTATATGTTTTTGAATTGTGTATCTTCTATTTTCTGAAGCCAGAATTCTTATGGAGGCTGGTTTCCAGGGGCTTGGCTGCTAGAACACATCATTATGATACAAACAAGGAAATCAAGGTTAGTCCATCGGTTATTATAATCGGAGAGTTCAATTGATCTTTAGTGCATTTTCAGTTGTTAGTTCTTCTGATGTTGTTTCCGCTGCTGTTTCTACTGTTATTAAAGCTCCTAAACATTTCAAGGCTGTTAAGCAACACTTGGCTGTTATTCGTATCCGAACCTTTTTCGTGGCTTTTTGGTATATCCCGATTTCTATTCTATACGTACATATCCCAATGGCACATATCTCTTGCACCAAAAATGTAATCCATTCATTTTTTGTGAAGCGTTGTACTAGACAAATTTTTTTATTCACATATTATATCCTATATTTTAATATAAGGACGTAGTTAGAGGAAGAAATTAAACAGGTTCATGATCAATGTTAGCAATTTTTTTATATAAAATTAGTAGGTTCATGAGTAAAAGTTGCTCTAAATTTATGCTAATTTTATATTACGTTACACACGAATTTTTGGTTAAGTGGGTTCACCTTTAAATACTTGATTGATTATTACATTTATTTGATGATAACAAAGTTGCACGAGCTTGATTTTGTTTTTAGTTTTTGTATGTTTTTCGTAAGTCAATGGTGACTCAGTGTTAGATAATGAAATTGGTTCCTAGTGTGATCAATATCTTATTCCTTTTTCTTTATTGAAATGTGCAGCTCAACGGTTGTATCTACTGGCATCTTTCGTATCTCTGGCCAGGAAATAGCCACACCGCCTTTAGTAGGAACACATAGCCAATGTAAAGGATTGGTGAGCGTGAAGCATGATTCTTTGTTTTAACTGAACTGACACATTCCTAATTAAATGGGTTGTAATTTCCACCTGTGATATTTTATGTTCGCGCGGGAAGACTTATACAATAATCTGATATATATAAAATTATGTGTAGGTATTTTCCCTTGCTCTATTTTCTTGCATTGAAGAACTACTAGATTCTCTTAATGTGAAAATTCAAGTTGGGGTTAGAAGATGCCATTAAAAATAGTAGTGTGCCCTTTTCATTTCTTCTCCTTAGTACCTATAATATTTTAGTAGTGATGGCTGAATGGGTGTGTTCGGTAACATTTAAAAAGTTGAGTTTGAATGTAGGAGACTATCAAAAACCAATGGCACGTATGTGATTAAACTATATCTTTGCTAATTTATGACTACTTGCTAATTTTCAGAAACATGACTTTGTGATAACTATTAGTTTGACCAAATCCCATATACCGTGGTTGTGCATGGTAGTCAGAATAGTGATGTAAACATTGATTCATGGTCAGTACAAAGATAAGGGAGATCTGCACAAGAAGACTCAAGCTTAAAAATTGGAGTCTAATAGTCAAAAGTTTGTTGTATGCAGTTTCGATATTTGGAACATCAAGAAAGGAAAGGGCTAATCGGAATTGGGCATGAACATTATGGTTGCTTGCTTACATGGTTCTGATGAGCCAGATGAAACAAAATAGGAGTGCCATGGCTCACGGGTATTATATGTGTTTGAATAGTGCAGTGGAGAGAAATAGCAATATAGATGATATAGATATAGATCACGTATAGGCTCATAGGGAATTACATGTGCCAAAAATGTAGCTTTGTATTGGTTTATTTCATTTTTACATGTTTACCCAAAATATGTTTTAGGTTGGCAAAAATACATCAATTGGGTATGCCCAATCTCAAAATTGTAAATTTCTTGTGTTTTGGAATAAATGTTTGCTTGGGGTTTCATTCCCCTTTACCTGAAAAAAAAATTCCATAAAAGAGTGGCTTTGATTATGTTTATGTTAGTGCTTTGACTTGGGGATACATGCAAAGAAGCGTTAGTGGTTACTTAAGAAGTTTTTCTGTATTTTGATGGGCGAGTTAGGAATATATTTTTTCAAGACGTTACAACATTCTGCCATTTGAGAGCGAGTTGAGAGGCTTTTAAACAAGTAAGCATTTTTATACCTCATTTGAAGCTTTCTCTAAAGCGTACATAGAGTTGTTAAACAAGCTTGAGTATGCTGGGTCTAATCTTGCTGATAGCTGATATATCGCTCGAGGTAAAAAATGTTTTCCAGCTGATATATGCTGGATGGTGATTTTTTGATTGAAATTGGAAGGATGGGAGTAAGTTATTTGAGAGACTTTTGAGGAGAAAAAGGTGGATCTTATTCTTTCTTCATGACACAAGAATAGATTACCTAATGTGACATAAAAGCATTACTTAAAATGGATATAGCTACAATGCCTCTACTTTTTAACTACTCGTAAATTTTTTTGTTTCTTTTGTTAAAATTTTCCATCTAATCCCCCAAATAAACGTCATACCAATGGTCAATGCTACAAGATTATACGTAACAGATTAAACCTTTTACAGGGACATTTCAAAGACCCGAAAATGAATGCCACATAGGCTGAGGTTAAATCCCCATGAGCCCGAATTTATCACTCCTATTCAACAAGCTAACCACACTCTTTCAACCTGACTTTTGCCGTCACTTAGAAGATATACACAAAAGTATTAGAAGAACAAACAGTAATGATGTTGCAAGTAATCAAAACTACATATCAACCATGACCACTTGACTCGGTTTTTGAACTAAAAACGACAATGAATTTGCAATTGAAGAAACACAAGCAACTAGGACAGACATCATATTTAAGAAATTGATTTAACAAACAAGACCTTATATATATATATATATATATAGAAAACTTATATCGATTGAAGCCATATTGGAGGTGTAAGTTTGCTAAGTGATTCTCCGCCGTAGTGAGGCTCGATGGTCCCATCAGACATATGATAAATCCCCATATCTCTCCCACGTCCACCATTATCATCAGTGTAATATATGCAATTCCCCTTTATCACCCCGGTTGTGTCCTCTATCCAAAACGATGAACTATGTCCCACAAACAAAGTTTTCCTACCTAAATCCGTCACTTTCGACCATGTTTCAGTTTCTAAATCATAACCAAAAACTACAAAACCCTCTGTCATATAAGAAGTCGGCTCGCTCTCAGCTTCATCTACATCAACACAAATAAACATATTATGATCAAAATCATCATCACCATCGCCATCGCCATAACCATCACCATCACCATCACCACCACCACCACCACCACCACCACCACCACCACCACCACCAACATCAACACGAACATCATCATCACCATCAACACGATAATCATCAGCACGATCACCATAAATAACACGATAACTATCAATATCATCATCATCATCACCCCAGTTGATTTCCTTTATGATTACCAATAACCTCTTTCTACCTTCATCATCATCCAATCCAAGAATATACACTCCCAACCAAGCTTTACTATAAAGATCCCACGGCAAAATTGCAACCTTAATCATAATTGTGGGACCGTCACCATAAATATCACATGTTTGAATATTGCGATTGCCATTAAAAGTATAAACTCGGTTATTGTAATAAGTCATATCTTGTATCTGACCACACCAACCATTTAAAACAGGTGTCCACTTGTTATCTCCAGGTCGGCAAAACCCTAGCTTCCCGAAATTTCCCCACACTACAACCACTATTTCCAATGATGGGACGAGTAGCTTCCAAATGCCTTTTGCCTTTAAGCATAGATCAGGAAGGGCGACGATACTTGGAAGATTGATGGTTTCACGCGATAATGGATGAACAAGTTTAACAGCATAATCATCTCCCTCAGTTGCGAGCCACCCTCTAGAAGACGTACAAAACTTACCATATGCTTCTGGCAACCGTATCTTGCGGGCTGTCTCGTTTGAGAGAAGGAACACTTCACGAAACTCATCATCTCCTGTTCTCTCTGCAAGCAATAAAGACGGAAACCGTGAAGGAAGTCCATTGGATTTTCGGACTTTAGTTGCAACCTCTACGGCTGCAGAATGCCAAGGCTTGCACACGCCTGCAAACGAGTGATAATCTTCGTAGAAAAGGATATGTTTCTGTGCTATTCTAACGAGCAATTCGGGTAACATCTCAAACCAGTCCATAGCTATCGCAATTAACAATGGAATGTTATTAACAACACCTGCATCGAGATTAAGTTTCTCAAAATGTAGTTCATTACAAACAAAAACAGCGACATAGTCATATAAGATATAAAAGAAGATAAACAGATACAACCCAGCTCGATGACCTTTAAGACTTTTAATCTTGTTGATAACAGAAGTTTCGGCAATTTCTCTTTTTATGTAAACCACCAAATTATCCGCAAGAAAGTAATATTTGATTGTGCCATAATAGCACGTTATAAAATCGAAAACTATGGCACAAACAAACTTAGATCAGATAAAAACACTATAAATAATCTAGGTGATAACTAATCTTGAGTACGTAAACAAGAGTAGGTACTAAGATATCAAAACGAACAATCATACCAAATTTTCAAAAAAACAAACCTAAAGGCTACAGATTAATTATGACTTTAACTCCAAAATTTGGGTAGGTACTAAGATATAATCTAATGGCCAATAATCCAACATATAGAAACTCAAATTCTTACAGTAATAAATAAAACAAAAGAGACTAGATGAAAAATATTACATGAATATAAATAACATATACGATTAACTAACTGTGAATGTTTCGTATTCGTGTGGCTAGGAGAATCCGAGACTAAGATATTAGAACATCAAATAATAAAGAGGAAAAAAAACGAACTTACCGAGCGTACCCGATTCGATACAGCCGAACCCAATTCGAAATTCGTGGCAAACCTAGCGAAGAAACTTGTTTATGTGGTTTGGAAAGAAATCTTGAACGAGAAGAATTAGTGGCGACGGTTGAGTTTTCTAGAAATCAATTTTTTAGACGAATAATAGATTGAGTTTTCTAGGAATCAATTTTTTATTAATTCGGGGGGCCAGTAAGGTTCAAAAAATATTTGGGCCATAAAATATTAAAAGTGTTATAGTAATAGCCCAAAAGTTTTGGGGGCTTTGGTCCCTTCATAGTTCCGCCCATGTCTACATGCATCAATACTACGGAGTATTACTATCGCACTTATAATTTAATACTGTAATAAAAAAATTGAGCACCACAAGCGTACCTCTAAATTAAATCCTGGCGAACCGAAGAAGTTGGAGTCTACAAGCGTTTGTTTAGTTATGGGGTTTGGGTTTTATAAGAAAAACAATCACAATTTGATAATGGGCTTTCACCCGTGGGCTACAAGCCTACAAGTATTTATTTATTTATTATTGTTATTATACAGAAATAACAATTTACTAATCATGGCTAAAACAATTTATTAGTTAAAATATAAATCCATAATATAGCTATATATATATACTAGGTGAAGGACCCGCGACAACGCGGACTTCCTAATTGTGTTTATGCATTTGTTATTAATTATTTAGTATCCTCATCGTAGTTCATTAATATTAATATATGTATAATTTGAAAGATTTATTTGCTAGAATCTAAACGTTATGTTGTTGTATTGTCTTGTTTTGAAAAGGCATCAAAGAAGAAAGCGAAGATGTAAGTTTAGATTTTTTAAAATTTATAATCATTTAAGTATAATGTTTTTTAAATCAAATATAATCCATAAATTTTGAGGTTATTTAAAAAGTAAAATTTGTTCACGTGTATAGTAACTTTCTAGAGAGTTGAAGAAGGTATGTTTTAAGGATTTTATAGTTTTTTTTTTTTTTTGTTTTTTGTTTAAATCGTAGAGAATAAGTAGGGACTAAATTTTTAGGTTTAAAAAAAAAATTGAAAAAAATGGATCTTTTTAACATTTAAATGTAGAGTTTAGAAAAGGCCCATTTAATTGAGAATATAATGTTGCTATATTACTCCATTTGTTATTCTAAACTAACAAACAAATCTTGAGCCTCATGTGGAACTCAACATCAGATAATTCAGATAATAATATAATTAGATAACAAATAATTTAATTAAATTACAAACTAAAAGAAAACTAATCTTTAATTAAATTTCAAACTAAGAAATGTTGAAATAAAAAAAAAACATTGCATATGTAAATTGAAATAGAATACCAATACCAATAATGTTGGAATGACTAAACTTTATTGAAGAAGTTTGCATTAACAATGTAGTCATCGTCAATGTCATGTTCAATTGATTAGATGTGGTTAATAAGATTGTCAACCTTAACGATACTCAGCCAATATTTTTTGTATATCATCTTGCACGATTTCATCTTTGAAGAAGTTTGCTTTTAGCCAATCATTGAATCCGTTATACACATCAATAGTAAATAGTGTGAAGACATGGTAATAAAAATATTTGTATTAATTTACGTATAATATCGTTTGAACCTTGACAATTATTATGTGCCGCTTTTTATTTTTTTACCTGAAAATTTCATAAACTTGTATATAGTTGCACATGACGATTCAAATCCATATACAACAGTAGAGATAATAATTTGAATGAAAAGAATAATAAAACAAATAAACTTTTTGTGCCTCCATTATTAACGGTAGAAGAGCTGTCTTGTGTAGTAGAATGTTCTTTGTCATAATTACATAAAAATGTAAAATTTTGTTAGTAAGCATAAAAATACAAAATTTTATAAGTAAAGTGAAAACAATATGTATTTAATTTTATTTATTTTTTGTGAAATTGCATTACTAAATTTCAAACTAAGAAATGTTGAAATAAAAAAAAAAAACATTGCATATGTAAATTGAAATAGAATACCAATACCAATAATGTTGGAATGACTAAACTTTATTGAAAAAGTTTGCATTAACAATGTAGTCATCGTCAATGTCATGTTCAATTGATTAGATATGGTTAATAAGATTGTCAACCTTAACGATACTCAGCCAATATTTTTTGTATATCATCTTGCACGATTTCATCTTTGAAGAAGTTTGCTTTTAGCCAATCATTGAATCCGTTATACACATCAATAGTAAATAGTGTGAAGACATGGTAATAAAAATATTTGTATTAATTTACGTATAATATCGTTTGAACCTTGACAATTATTATGTGCCGCTTTTTATTTTTTTACCTGAAAATTTCATAAACTTGTATATAGTTGCACTTGACGATTCAAATCCATATACAACAGATATAATAATTTGAATGAAAAGAATAATAAAACAAATAAACTTTTTGTGCCTCCATTATTAACGGTAGAAGAGTTGTCTTGTGTAGTAGAATGTTCTTTGTCATAATTACATAAAAATGTAAAATTTTGTTAGTAAGCATAAAAATACAAAATTTTGTAAGTAAACTGAAAACAATATGTATTTAATTTTATTTATTTTTTGTGGAATTGCATTACTTATTTATTTATTTAAATTGTTTTTTAATTGTGAAATATAACTGCAAATTAGGTAACAAAAGCCTTTTTTGGGTCGAAAGATTCTGGGGCCAGATTCTTTTTTCCTCCGTTTCTTAAAAAAATCATTTTTTAAATATTAAAGATAATATTTAATTGAATTTGAATTCATATTAAATATTATAAAAGTAATTAATAATAATTTGAGGGGAGGAAAGTGTAACTATGGATATTAAATATACACCATTGGATCGTACGGAAGGAACCCATCGAAAGGTCCAAATTGCTCCATGGTATTCTGTTTTATATATATATATTAAAGATAAGAGAAGTTCATTTCAATCTAATGTTATTTCAATTGTTTAAAAAGATTTGGTTGATTAGTATGTCCGTTTATGTAATAATTTTTTTAATTAATTTAATAATTGTCAAGTGCTTTTATTTTTGAGTACTGTGTATGATTAATCTATTGCATGTTATAAGTTTGTGATTTTTGATTAATTTTTAAGGGGAAGGTTCATATAGGATTGGGCGTTACCGTACTAATGGTGAGATTACACCTAATAATGACACGTGTTTACATTTTAAAACAAATCAGAACTCCCTCTCGATCAAAACTCATCCACCTAGCTACTAACAAAACTCCGGCGAAGAACTTCCTCATTCCGCAACTTGCTCCACCGGCGTCTCTTTCACCTCTTCCGCCAACACCTGCGTGGCCATGACCGCCGCCGGCCCACACCACTACAGTAACATCACCGTCGGCCGGCCAATACCACAACAGTAACGGAAAGAAAATCGAGATGCGATCATTGATTTCCTCATAGTTGCCGGAAATCGAACTCGCATCGTCATTTCCAACAAGCTTTGACACCCGGTCAAAAATGACCCAAATTTCACTCCAAATTTGAACTTTTATTCCGCGTATCACATACGCGCAATAACCAAAGTATACAAGTACTAAATATATAAATGTATATTTATAACTTGAAAAGATTATTTAATAATCTCGTACATACGAACCTGACAGAACGCGTAAATCAAAATACTAAAGTTGGTACAAAACATTTTCAAACTAAATATTGTTGTCAAGAATAATATTTAATTACCCCGTTAGAAAACTGAAGATATTTTATGCACGAAAACTATCCGTATGTTTTAAGTAAAACAAAGATACGATGTTATATCTCCGTAAAAACATTTTTATAAAATATTTCAAGTAAAAACATATACGATTATATTTTTGGAAGATTTTCATTTTAAATCATTATAATACATAACGATCGGGTACACGGATACAGGGCCAGAATACCTATTAGCATCAATTATTGGAGCTGGTTTTATTCACCCAACTCCAATAATTTACACACACAGACACATCCATCGATCACTCTCATTCTCTTCTCCTTCTCTACCTCTCGGCTCCTCTCTATCTCTTCAATTTCAACAACAACAATAACAGCTACAACAATCAGCAGCAACACCACAAGCACCATCATCATCAATCGGTTATCATCATCACCATCCATCTCTTTCTCCTCCCTCTCTCTCGGTATACAATCGCCAACCACCACCATCGCCGCCATCATCAACAACAACAACACAAAAGAACAGCAGCACAGCAACACATCGGTCATCATCATTCTTCTTCTTCGTCCATCGATTTCATCATCATTTGTCTCTATCTCTCGGCACCACCTCCGAGCACCACCGGCCACCGATCATCATCTCCGACAAGAAAAACCCCATGGTCGGCAGCAGCAGGAGCAGAATAACATCGTCATCATCACCTTCATGGCATCACCACCACCATCGTGTAGCACCATCCTCCGGCTTCACCCCACCGTGAGCGATCCTTCATTTTTCTTTGATTTAATTCGAGTTAGAAAGCTTATAATCTTTATGTATTAATTAATATAATCGGTTATGATACACGAAATTAGGAATAGAACTTGGTTTTGTGGATTGATTGTTGATTTTGAAGCTGGAACCATAATAAACTGGCGGGTCGGGTGCCGGACCCGACGGGTCAAACCGAATACCCAACACAAACTGACTGTTTAATCTTGAAATCAGGCTGGAAGAACTAGTTTCAATTTAACGTAAACGGTTTAACTTTATTAACTAGCAATGAATACGACATAAATATGGTGTATGCCGATAAACTATATTTAAATTCAACCATCGTGTAGTTTTCAAAACTCAAAGTCACTGATTTAAATTTCACGCTAAAGCATAATAAATTTATGTATCGTGTTGTTTTTTAAAAACAATGAAAAATAGATCGGTTTACTATAATTGTTAATATAAAATAAAAATAGAGCGGTTCTTTAGAAATGAACTAAAACAAATAATAATAAAATAGCGCGGTTCATTATAAGCGCTCTATTTATATATTTTCATAAATAACCCTGGACTTCAATACTTATACTTTTAAACTCTCTAAGTGTAACATAAGGTCTTCAAAACACAAACCGGACGCGTTAGACATAATTAAATTAAATAAACATTAATATGGATGGTGTATTTACACATCCATTCACTTACATATAGTCTCACGTGTTTAGGACACTAGGGGATTACACTTGGTATACGCGCACACTTTAGGATTGCTTGCTCTTCAGGTGAGTCTCACAGCCCCTTTTACCGTTTTACAGTTTTGGGGGAGATGCATTGCTTGTTTTACTTGAATACATGTTTAAATGTATTAATTACTTACTTGTGCTTACTGTGTTACAAACCTACAAACAAAATACTTTACTGATTTGCAAACATACTGGTTTACTACTTTACGGAGTTACTACTCCATGAACTTACTACTTTACTGATTTACTACATTACTGTTGTACAAACTTAGCGAATCACCGTTTTACTGCGATACTGATACTACTTTACAAATGAAGTGATTCACTGTTTACTACGTTACTGATTTACTACCGTACTACTGTACGAACTTACAAACTTGCTGAATTACTATGATACAGAATTACTACTTACCGGTATATCACATTTGCATGAGTTTACGTTAATCCAATGAAGGCCTCTGAAGTCATAGTTGTTAATTATCGGATAAGCGCGAGTTTTAGTATATGGATCCATATGGGACTGACAATCCCCACCTGGGGTGGTAGCGCCACCACGAACCGTTACTCGTATAAACAGGTGTTTTCTACTCGTTACATATGAGTGTTTTTGGATTGCACTCACGAGGGGCAAATTTACGGTTAAGCTTCGACTATGATGGCTCATGGCAAGATAGACCGACCTTACTTACTTAATCACCGGTGTGTGATTGGAATTACTTACTTAATCACCGGTGTGTGATTGAAATTACTTACTTAATTACCGGTGTGTAATTGGAATTACCTACTTAATTACTTGTGCATAATTGGAAATTACTTACTTAATTACCTGTGTGTAATTGATTCTTACTCACCGAATTACCTGTTTGCAAATATTATTTACTTACTGCTGTTGTACCAATCTTTCTATTACTGTTTACTACAAACCTGTGAGATTCACCAACCTTTTGGTTGACGCTTTTAGTGATGCATTCTCAGGTACGCGTCAACAGTAGTGATGGCCCGTAGGACTGCTTGATAGCTTGAGTCGCATGCATACATACTTGGAGATTTTACTCGTATTACTTTTGAAATGTAATGTATATTCTAAAACGTCTCATTTAGAGTCGTTTACTATATATCTTGTGCTTTGTTATTAATTAGTCACGCCCCGACCCGATTCGCTTCCGCAACTCGAAATAGGGGGTGTGACACAAGCCTTCACCTTTATCTGGCGACTGCGTCTTTCTCCAACGAATTCATATTTCTCCGGCGAACTACATCGTTTTCTGGCAAAAGTTGTTATCCTCTCCGACGAACCTGCTATTCTTCTCCGGCAAACAATCATAAAGTTCTCCCTTCTATCCATGGAATTTGTGCTTTTGAGCGTATAAATCAAAATTTTTACTGACATCAAGTCTTTATGGAGCTAAAATTGTTGTCTGTACGAGTTACGAGAGAAACTTAAATGATTCAAAAATCTAATTTCTTAATGTGAACCGTTAAGTTTAGCATGTTAGAAGTACTTATCTTGTTCGACGTATTGCATGTCAATCCGAAACTATATATGAGTTCTGTGACCTATTGCATCGGCTCGTTGGTGTTCATTTGGATAGCATACCTGACTGGTTGTCTTGTAAACTTGATCCGAATGGAAAGTTTATGGTCTATCTTGTTCGACGTATGATTGATGATAAACTATCCACTGACGGTCTCATAGGTATGCGTTGGTTAAAGGCGGCTCCTTTGAAAGTTAATTGTTTCGTTTGGAGAGCTAGTTTAAATCGTCTTCCGGTTGTTAAAAATTTGATGGATAGGGGTATAGATGTGGGCTGCCCCAGGTGTAAGTTCTGCGAGTTGGATGATGAGTCAATGGATCATGTTCTCATATGCTGTCAATATGCTAGCGAGATAAGGGAAAGAATATTCAATTGGTGTAAAATACGACCCCCCACTGTAAACTCAGTTCATGATCTATTGGATTTTGAAGAACAATGGGGATTGGATGCTAAGAAAAGGAAAATTGTAATGGTCATTATTTATGGGACTCTTTGGAGCTTGTGGAAAGCAAGGAATGATTTGGTCTTCAACAAAATCGTAAAATCGCCATCAATCATATCGGATGAAATCATATCATCAGTTTATGCTTGGTTCAGGCATAGGTGCAAATTGTCTTATTCGGTAGCTAGTTGGAATTGTAATCCTCTTTTCCTTTTTTCATCTATGTAATTGTACCTTGTTGATCATTGCTTAGTTTCTTGCTAAGTATATGTTCACTTTATAATATATTTGCCGTTTCCAAAAAAAAGAAGTACTTATCTTGACTTTTGATGGTTTCAATGCCTTTCTTTTGAAGATAGTGGGATATTTTTGAATGTTATTAATAATTACTGTATTTATTTGTTTTAGCATTTACAATTTTATTAGTCACTAAACGTTAATTGTATGTATCTCGAAAATAAATGCGTATATCTTGTTATTAAGTTATGCGCCAATATAGTAATAACTCGTATGTAAATGTGTGTATCATTAAAATAAGTTTGTGTATCTTATTAATGAGTTGTACGTTATATGTTAATAACTTTATACTTTAAATGTGTGTATCACGAAAATAAACTTGTGTATCTATTACTGAGTTGTACGTTAATAAGTTACTAACGTATGCGCTAAGTGCGTGTATCACGAAAATAACGAAAATAAGTTAGTGTATCTTAAGTTTGAGTAGTACGTTTATATGTTAATAACTTTATACTTTAAGTGTGTGTATCACGAAAATAAGTTTGTGTATCTTATTACTAAGTTGTACGTTAATAAGTTATTAACGTATGCGTTAAGTGCGTGTATCACGAAAATAAGTTAGTGTATCTTAAGTTTGAGTAGTACGTTTATATGTTAATAACTTTATACTTTAAGTGTGTGTATCACGAAAATAAGTTTGTGTATCTTATTAGTGAGTTGTACATTTATATGTTAATAACTTTATACATTAAGTGTGTGTATCACGAAAATAAGTTTCTGTATCTTATTGCTGAGTTGTATGTTAATAAGTTATTAAAGTATGCGCTAAGTGCGTGTATCACGAAAATAAGTTAGTGTATCTTAAATTGAGTCGTCAATTAATATGTTTTGTAACTTTTTGCGTTAAGTGTGTGTATCAAACAATAAGTCTATATACCAAATATTGTCTCAAATATTAATCTCATATTGAAGAAATTTAAATTTAAATTTATTTTTGTATCAAAATTTTTTTAATTTTTTTTTTGATATTTAACATAGAAATAACATGTTAAAATTAAAAATAGATTTTGACTAATAATACTTGAGAACAGATAATGTTACATAAAAAAAATATTGCAACACAAATTCACTTTTTATAATATTATATATATATTGTCATTTTTTCTTTATTTATAAGACATGAAATGGAGCGTGAGGAGGAGGGGGCGCGTGCTTGGCGACTCGTTTTCGGTGCAAATTTACTATCACCCATTTTTGTCAATATTACAAAAATGCCATCGCCAGCTTGTTCAGCTCTGCCACGAAAGTTCCGCTTATTTACGATCATGCCACCGCGTTTATTTGTTTAAAAACTCTAAAATGAGTGGTCCAGATTTAATCCTACCATTACTACATTAAAACACTAAAGTACAATAACCTTCCCCTAATTTTTAAATATGCATGTTAGTTTGTGTTGTTGTATTGGGATTCTATTTTTATTTTTTTGTATTGTTTCTCTGTTTTGCGGGTTTCGACATTTAGACAATTTAATCGTTTGTCTATAATTTTGGACGTGTAAGTTTAAAAATTATAGTCTAATGTGCGGTTTTATAGTTGAGGCAATAATGTAATATTTATTTAGCCCAATGTTTTTTTTTTTAGTTTCAACAATAACGTTTTATTTTTGAGTAAATTTTTGAAAGGTTTATTTTATTTGTTTTTTATATTTCTGCATGTGTTATGTGCTTTATGTCTAATCGGCTTCAGAGTTATTATCAATATTAGTTTTGGTTTTTAATGTAGTTTTATTTTTGTAATATTAATATAGTTAAGCCTCGTTAGTTTCTTTTCAAGACAAAGAAGGCAAATATCTGAAAGAGTTGCTCTTGAAACTCGACGGTGTTTAATAAATTTTCTGTGTGATCTTCTAGAGGAGGTTCTTTCTCATCTAAAAATAAACAATATAGAGATAAATTGAAAAGTTATTACAATATAGTGCACCACATATTAATATTAATATGAATGTAAAAAGCCAAAATAATATTGTAAATACAAATCTACATCTAATTTAAAACACTAAAAAAAATTTACATCTAATTTAATACCTTCAAAACTATTAGGTGTTTCATAAATTTGGAATTTCATGTTCTTCAACACGAGCATCTTTCACAACTAAAAATCAATTGAAACGATGTTAGTAAATAATAAGCTGTGAATACAACTTCTAAATTGGATATTATCACCGTTGAAGTAAAAGTTTCAACATAAATTATTAAGCATCAAAAAACATATTAATATTGAGATTATTTCAAAAAGGAAACCATAAAGAAAAAGATACGAAAGTTTTTGTAAGTGTACTTACATAAGATTGTAGCGTCCAAAGTTTCAACATAAATTATTAAGCATCAAAAAACATATTAATATTGAGATTATTTCAAAAAGGAAACCATAAAGAAAAAGATACGAAAGTTTTTGTAAGTGTACTTACATAAGATTGTAGCGTCTCGACTAGTGTGTTCTCCTATTCTTCAACCAACCTTTACATTCCATGCTTCCATTATGCCTTCGTCGATTATGCCTTTCTGCATTTCTTAACCCACTACCAAGAATCTCATATTGCTTTTTCTTCATCGCGGATTCTATCTAAAAATAACAAAATTAAATTCATTAGTATAAGCAATGACATGCTTTCTAAATACTAATGAGAATGACTACCTATTACAAAAACAATTACAATTATAATAAATACATCCATGAATACGTGGAAAAATATAATGATATTATTAACACAAATCGAGCAGAAACTATACATGCTTAACAAAAACTAATTGAACAACATCTAAACTTAGACTTATTGAACGTTTACAAATCAAAACGAAAACAAAAACAAATCAAAATATCAAAACAGCTAAACTAATAGATAAGATAATTTATTGTAAACCCTAACCTTGCAAATCACAACAAAAGTCCTACAACAACCAAAAAACAAAAAATCCTACGAATAAAATGTAGGTGAAAATAATAATACGATGAAAATAATAATACATAGTATCTCACTTATTGACAAATCTTAACCGATTAAATAATGTAGGGTTTTATCATCATCACCATAGCATCCGAACCTGAATATGTCGCTACATCCATATCGAAACACGATCAGTCTCGAATTCTTCCATCAACATCTCATCGCGGTAATGTCTTTGTTTTCATCATCATGTTTTCTGCATGACATGATTGGATACAAAAATAAGTACTCAAGTGGACCAGTAGGCAAACGTTAATTAGTAAAAATGTCATTAGTTCACCGTTGAAGATTTTTTTCCCTATTTGCATAATGATGAACATAAATAAAACCGATACAATAAATACAAATAAAAAAATTGAGGCACCAAAGACTCACTGTAAACATACGAATGAAAAAAAATCAATATAATAAAAATAATCATTTGTTTCAACCAAGAATTTTACCTCATTGATCTTTGAATCGTCCCTACCCCTAATTTGTTTGTTTGCTCAAATTTTTAGATGAGATTTTGATTGAAGATCTTTAAGAATCATTGGCCGATTAAATCTGCTATTTATCTATATTCATATATAAAGCATCTTCACATTTCAATTTCAACACTACTTAAAATATTCAATCTTCCTAAAATGCCCCTATCCCATTCTCTATATTTATTTTCCACTAACTAAACTTTCATTAATACCCCTATCCCTATCCCATTATCAATTATTTTTAATTACTACTTATTCTCCATTAACTACACTTTTCATCCATCAAATATTAAATTCACATTTTTCACCCAAAATAGTAATGTCGACATATTAAATGGGACGGACGGAGTACAATATGTTTTTATTTTAAAACATTTGCTTGCTCCTCCATTCACCGTCGTCATTTTCACCGCTGCATTGCGCGGGTATTGTGCTATTTAATATAATATATGTCATATTTTAATCTTAAATTTTAGATTTTAGATGATATTAAATAAAATAATTTGAATTGAAATTTGTGTTATATATATATTTAGGGAGTATATAAAGTTCGGAGTATGTCATATTTTAATCTTAAATTTTAGATTTTAGATGATATTAAATAAAATAATTTGAATTGAAATTTGTGTTATATATATATTTAGGGAGTATATAAAGTTCGGAGGTACCAAGATACGGTTACCGAATTTTATGGTTTTTAAGTTTACCAAAATTACTTTATGATGAATTTTTTGATTTAATTCCGATGCATTGTATTATTTAATTAATTATTTAATATTTATTATATATATTCCATTTAAATCGATTAAATAAACTATTATTTATTAATGATAAATATAAAGAGGTGGTTAAGTGTAACTATTATCAAATAAATCTACATCGTTGGATCGATTTGGTAAAAACTAATTAAGGGTCGGGATTGCCCAAAGCTATTTTGCTTTAAGTATAGTTTATTTATAGATTATCTATTAATTAATATAATATATAATCTTCTATCTTCTATTTTATTTTTATTTTATAACTAAGAGAGGAGTCTTTTAGCTTATTTGGCAGTTAATTAACAATGCTAATTAGACATTATCTTACGTGTCGTTAATTTGCTCAATTTGGTGCTTCAAACAATGTATGCATGTCCTACGTGTCCTTGCCATTATAACTAATAATTAATATTAAGTTAATAATATAGATAATAGAAGCTGTCAAATTCTAATCACTTATACCATTGACATAATTATCGGTTAAATATTTAATGAAAAATATTTTCTCATTAATGTATGGAATTTTGGATATTTATTTTCATAGCCATCACTTATCACCTTACCATTTTAAACGGGCCCTATTATGGAAATGATTTTCTAACGTATATTTTCTATCGTATCAATTAAAATATAATTAATTTCTTCAATTTTAATTATCAAAACAGAGTTGATACTATGGTAGATGTTCAATTCGATGGGCACAGACAATCTTATGTTTGTGTTTGAATCTTTTTGTATCATATGCTTAAATATAAAAGTCAATACTTTTAATGTTCCACTAATTTCATCTCATTTTGTACGTGAAGAGTATAGGATTTAACTATATGCAAGTGACACACATGGTCATTGAATGAAAAGGTTTGATCGCACCAGTTTTTTGAATATATATGTACAATTTTTGTTTGAGAATGCCATTGTTTTTGTATCATCAAGCTTAGTCAATATGTATATTCTTTATGGTCTTTTATATATATTTTGATTTGATGTTGCATGATATTGATTTTCACATTGTTATTGTGGATTTATTATACATATACTCAAAAATCTGGATTAGATGAAAAATCTCTACGTAGTACCATACATCAAATACAACGTAACTATTGAAACTTTAGAAAAGTTTTGTTATACGTCTCTTTGACTTTGAATTTTATTTGTATTATCAATTTCCTTAGTTGAGATCTATCCAGTTGATACTAGATCATTTTTGAAAAGGTAAACTAATGATTAACTTTCTCGATCAATTCAATTGAAAACCATTCATCAGATATGATGGCAACATTCAGTATTATTTTATGGAATTAACACAATAGTCAGCCGTTTTTTAGTTCCTATTGACCGAACATTATGTCCCTGCCGAACCTGAAATCTTAAGTTTGATCACGCTTTGCATCCTTCTCTAGAATCACTTCTTATATAATGCATGCTTACCCTGGTTTTTGGCACTGAAATTCGATATATTTATATGAAAATCTATGCTATTTACAGTATGGTAAATGCTTCAAAGATTGTCAAAAGGATGTTGAGAGAGAAACAAATCTGCATTCGGAGATGGTTGCAAGGGCTTTGACAAGAGAATAAGTCTTTGGTTAAGATGGCCAAACATCAAAAAGATTTTGAACTTGAAAACAAGACTTTCCAAGAAGCTCTATACATTGACGAAACTCAATGACGTCGAGATAGTATAGAACAAACTGGAGCAACTATGTAAGTCACTTTAAGCGTTTTTATTCCTTCTGAAATCCTATTTATGTTGCTCAAATTTATATATGATCAATTGTATGGGATTTCAGCTCAGATTTGAAGAACATAAATGAGTTGATTCACTGATGGGATCTTGCAGCTCATGGGATCTCAAAGGGAAGCCATGCTAAGGTATGTGTTTGTTACCTGCCTCTAAATCTATAATAATGTGAAGTTGTTTATTAAATGCAATTGCGATTGACCATTCTATCTTGACCTTCTTTATAACTTGTAAGTTGAAGGTTCACTTATAAAATAGTCGATGTTAGCTGTGTTTAAAACCTTGACAAGAGTGGCAACTATGACCCATTTGAATTTTGCTTATGAACGGATCATATTTGGGTAAAAAATAATTATTATAAATGTATATTATTACTGATATAGATTTTAATTTGTAGTTTAATGTAACACTTCGATTAGTAATCATCTACGTCGTAGTAATCTGTTTCATCGACTTGGAATTGTTGACAAGAAATCTATTGGTTTTTAAAATATTATCATAATTATACAACAAAGAGGTGCAATGTGCTTACCTCATATTCTTGACTTATATGCAACCTATGTAGCCTTTTGTTGAACTTGGTTTTATTGCAAGATATATTTCTTGGTATGAATGATAACTGATTTGTTATAGTATAGTGTTATCAACTATCAAGTATGTATTTGGAGATGCAAATAGTTACCTGAAAGAGTTTACACCTGTAAATTATTGTCATTTGCAGGGTACATGATTTAGGTTTGCGACAATCACAAAATACCACCATTTTTTCTGGACGAAATCGATGAAGAAAGAGTGAGAGAGAACGAATGTATTTTGCGTCTAGGTATGTGTAAGTATAAATGAGGGGGAAAAGGAAAAGGGTATTAATAAAGGGAATTAAAAGAGAGGGAAATAAAGGCACCAACATTAGCGACGTCGTGAGCAAATCCTCATGTGTACAATGATTATCGAAATAAGCTAACGTAAACATATATCCATTCATGTTCACAGGCAAACTGTTAATTGAATATCTACATCTACATAAGGATATACGAATACCTTAACTTATGCATCCACATTTACAATATTCTAGACTAGACTAAACACCCTCATCGTGATCGCAAACGTCAAAATAAAGTCGGAATTTTCCACGGAAGCCGGCCTGAAATATTAAACTTATTTTATATCCTTTCATTATAGGGCCTTAACTTATGTTTCTAGCATAAGATACAACCGAATGAGGTCATTTACAGCCATGGCCGGATGAACCTAGCTAAGCACTAATAACATATATACCCACACGCTACTTATAGCGGATATTGAATATTATTGCAATCGATGACGATTACAAGTGTAGTAATGGATACAGTGTTTTAGGCTACGTGCAATGAAAAGGTCGATGATCGCATACATAATTCTCAATTTATTAGTAGCAATTTATTTTTTTCTCCATTTCATATTTATATTTGTTTTTCTTATATAAAAAAATACAATTTCAACCGACAACATATTTCAAAATTAATGCTTATTAATAGCTTCATAAAAACAAATTCGATATCAAAAACTTTCCATAAGTATCAAAATGGGACTTGTTTTCAAAGTTGTTGACATGATTCAATCAACGTGAGATTTTTCAATGTTCAACGATCGTTTTGAAATCCCACTTTAACATAATCGATGAAATCAATGTTTAGGATTGTCTTGCTTTAAACAGCGAGCCAATCTAAACTTTCCATAATTGTTTTGAAATCCGTATATTACATCGATCAATGACGACTAACACATAAGATTGAGTTAATTAAGAGGACATAATCGACTTACTATATCGAGATCGTTTTGAAACCCTAAGTATTCATTGACGGATTAAAATCGATGCCAAGGTTTAACCATTTCGAGCCACACACACCCTGCGTGGACCGTTGATCTTGTTAAAAGTTTAAAACAACCCACAATTTTTGTCTACCAATTACATGTTTAGGTTTAGAATTAGAATTATAAGTAAAATTAGAATTAGAATGAGGTCTACCATTCATTTTCCCTATTACACAATTCATGCTCATTGCATTCCATAATTAGATAGTTGATGACATGTTGCATGTCATTAAACTTTTACCACATAAGCGTGTAATATAATGCTAGTATTGCTTTTTTTACACTGTGTAAAAAGAAATCCACAAATTCATGTGACTACATAAAGATTTTTACTCTATTGTAATATATTAAAGTATTTTATTGCTATTATTATACAAATTCGAATACAATATATAAAAGTATGTAAACAACTGTCATTTGAAACATAAAGTTCCTCAAATAGTTCGAGATTTCAGGATTTATTAGTTCGAGATTTCAGAATTTATTGTGAAATAAATCCATTGTCTCTTCAAATACAACCATTTAGCCTGCTTTTTCTATATATAATAATATAATATACGTAATCTCTTGTAAATGTCATCAATCTTTTATGTTAATTTAGATATCAAATAAGCACCGTTCTTATCATGAATCATTCAAGGAGACCAAAATGCAAGGTATGTACATTTTTGTTGTGCTTATACATGTCTCGAATTCTTATTGCAATCCATACTTATGTTTACATATGTTCTTCGATTTACAACCGAATTCTACCACGGTCGCATTTTCAACCGACAACATATTTCAAAATTAATGTTTATTAATAGCTTCATAAAAACAAATTCGATATCAAACACTTTCCATAAGTATCAAAATGAGACTTGTTTTCAAAGTTGTTGACATGATTCAATCAACGTGAGATTTTTCAATGTTCAACGATCGTTTTGAAATCCCACTTTAACATAATCGATGAAATCAATGTCTAGGATTGTCTTGCTTTAAACAGCGAGCCAATCTAAACTTTCCATAATCGTATTGAAATCCGTATATTACATCGATCAATGACGACTAACACATAAGATTGAGTTAGTTAAGAGGACATAATCGACTTACTATATCGAGATCGTTTTGAAACCCTAATTATTCATTGACGGATTAAAATCGATGCCAAGGTTTAACCATTTCGAGCCACACACACCCTGCGTGGACCGTTGATCTTGTTAAAAGTTTAAAACAACCCACAATTTTTGTCTTTTTGTCAACTTTGTCCACTTGGATATCTCCAATCAATCACAAACTGCCACCTCATATTTCTGCTCTTTCTTTGAAACGCACCATCACAAATGACAAACCCCATATTACACTCGCCCAAAATAGTAGTACAAACACCGCAAGATTCATCGTATATGTAAACTGGTATTCAATTAAAACCGAAAATTAGCATTTTATAAATTGTTCCATTGAATCGACAAAAACCCTAGAAACAATTTTGGGGATCTATTCATTTTCCCTTTAAAATCATCTGAAATTTTGTGATGAACTCAGAGAAATCCACGTGGATGTAAGCAAGTTTGGAGACCGGTTCAACGCGAAGCAGCAGCTGTTCCGGTCGATCTCACGGTTCCCACCATGGTATCGACATTTCTCCCTTTTGTAGCTCTTATAATTTTAGGTATATATATGTATATATTATTGTAGGTCTGCATAATGTGAAATTGGAGTATAGTTTTGGTTTAATTTGATGTAAGGATGATTAATCAATGGATCTATCTTGTACTGATTGTAATTAGGGTTAGAATTTGTAAATTTTGATTTGATGCTGTATGCTCAACCTAATTTTAAAATTAGGGTTTACTTTCTGGGATTGGTGAGCGTTAAGGATGTAAATTGCTGTTCGTACATTTGATTTTTGTTGCTGTGTGATTGTTTTTAATTTTTACTGTTTTTGAAACCACTTGCCACTAATAACCGTGTTGTTAAAGAAAGAACCGCGTTTATCTTTGTACAATCTGTTAGTTAGAAGATACGTTATTTTGCAATGTGTTATTAGATGCTTAAGCTTGAAAACTAGTCATAATATCACTTGAAAGTGGTTACATTACTTTGTTGTTTGTAGCTCGATTCACATTACTTTGTTGTTTGTAGCTTGATTGTAAGGTAGCATGATGTCAAGTGTTTTAGCAGGAAGCCCTAAAAAACCATCAGAAAGTGAGTGTTTATTGAGCATCTATTTTTGAATTGTTATCAACGATCTTATAGTAAGTAAACGGATATAACGACAGTTAGGATCACAATTTTTTTTGGTTGTTTTTTATTTATTTGTGAATTGTTGGTGCTAAAATAGTGCCAATTGCCAACCTTTCTTTTCAATGTTGAAATTTTCAGGACTTATATAATCTGTCCATGGAAGGAGGAGCTTCATGGTCGGATGATGAGCCTGATATTAGCCGAAACGGAACTGGTGTATTCATTCCAAATTTGGAACTAATTGAGACTGATAGCAATCAAGAAGAGAACCCAATCTCAATTGATATCCTTCCAGAGACGACATGCATGAGAAAATTCTAGCCCGGCTCCCTTTATCAGCAATATTCAAAGCATCTTGCGTGTGTAAAAAGTGGAATGGAATCATACACTCAAAGAAATTCACTTTAAATATTATCAGATAAAACAAGACCTTTTATATATATATATATATATATATATATATATATATATATATATATATATATATATATATATAGGATTAGGCTCAATGGAGAAGAGTTTAAAATGAGAGAAGACGGAGAAATAATCTGAACCATCTATTATTTTAATCAACTATCCCAATTAAAAGTGGCAATATTATACTATTACAATGAATTAGTCCCATGTGTTTACGGATAGAAGGTCAAAAAAGTCATTTGATCAACCTTTATCTTTTGAAACCGCCATTAAGATTACAACTGATCCTATTTAATTGCAAAAAATTTCGAAAAAGCATTTCTTTTTAGTTTTCTTTTTCTTTTGTTGATTTCTCTTTTTTTTCTTTTTTGTTTTGCTAGATACAATTTACACAAAAAAATAAATAAGTAAAATAATAGCAACAACTTTTTCGTTGAATCAATAAATACTAGAGTTTAAATTTATATGTATTTTACAAAAAAAAATTAGTCAATTAATGAAATGCTATAAAATTTTCTTTTAAATCAATATGAAACATTTATGAATTAATATGATAAAACTCTAAATCAGTGCGATAGAATTTGTGAATCAAACTAACATAATTTGTGAATCAATATTGTAAATCTTTTGAATCAATATTGTAAGTTTTTTGAATCATTAATTACATGCATAAATTAATTTAGTTGAATCATAGTAATATTATGAATTATCTGATTTATATTTAAAAACTTCCATTGCCATCATTACGACTTTCAAAAAGCACACATGAAGTAAAATTGATATTTTCTATCCTATTATATGAATTTTGAAACAAACGCTTCATAGTGCTTAATTAATGTGAATATTTAAATTGTATAATTGGCACTAAAAATGTTGTTGGATTATTGTTTGATTCAGTCAATTCATGCTATAAAATATCAATCATCTGTGGGGAAAAAAATTGAATCATAGAAGTTAGTTATAAGTGAATCAATGTTAAATCTAATTATTTTCATCCATTTGGCATAGTTGCTTCATATATCGAAAAATAAATTCCAAATAAAACATGATTAGATATATACCTCTTATTAATGGATGATTAGCCAATTACCAAATAATAAAATTAAAATTATACTAAGAATTAACAAGGGAAAACCATTTACACGAATTCCAATTGAAGGGGAAAAAACGGAACGCATCATCTACAAAAAATGACGGCAAATAAAAAAGTGGTGCAATAATGAATCAATTTCATCACGATTCATGGAGAGAAATGTAACCCCCTTTCTTCACGATTCATGGAGAGAAAAAACTGCCATATAAACATTAATTACTTTTCATTATTGATTAATCATAAAGTTAATTGGTTGAATACCTATAATACCCTTATACCCTAATTTTAAATGATTGGTCCATATTATTTCTCCTCCTTCTCCCCTTAATTTTCCTTCTTTTTAGATCCTCTTACTATATATATATATATATATATATATATATATATATATATATATATATATATATATATATATATAACTTATATCGATTGAAGCCATATTGGAGGTGTAAGTTTGCTAAGTGATTCTCCGCCGTAGTGAGGCTCGATGGTCCCATCAGACATATGATAAATCCCCATATCTCTCCCACGTCCACCATTATCATCAGTGTAATATATGCAATTCCCCTTTATCACCCCGGTTGTGTCCTCTATCCAAAACGATGAACTATGTCCCACAAACAAAGTTTTCCTACCTAAATCCGTCACTTTCGACCATGTTTCAGTTTCTAAATCATAACCAAAAACTACAAAACCCTCTGTCATATAAGAAGTCGGCTCGCTCTCAGCTTCATCTACATCAACACAAATAAACATATTATGATCAAAATCATCATCAACAACGCCATCGCCATCACCACCACCACCACCACCACCACCACCACCACCAACATCAACACGAACATCATCATCACCATCAACACGATAATCATCAGCACGATCACCATAAATAACACGATAACTATCAATATCATCATCATCATCACCCCAGTTGATTTCCTTTATGATTACCAATAACCTCTTTCTACCTTCATCATCATCCAATCCAAGAATATACACTCCCAACCAAGCTTTACTATAAAGATCCCACGGCAAAATTGCAACCTTAATCATAATTGTGGGACCGTCACCATAAATATCACATGTTTGAATATTGCGATTGCCATTAAAAGTATAAACTCGGTTATTGTAATAAGTCATATCTTGTATCTGACCACACCAACCATTTAAAACAGGTGTCCACTTGTTATCTCCAGGTCGGCAAAACCCTAGCTTCCCGAAATTTCCCCACACTACAACCACTATTTCCAATGATGGGACGAGTAGCTTCCAAATACCTTTTGCCTTTAAGCATAGATCAGGAAGGGTGACGATACTTGGAAGATTGATGGTTTCACGCGATAATGGATGAACAAGTTTAACAGCATAATCATCTCCCTCAGTTGCGAGCCACCCTCTAGAAGACGTACAAAACTTACCATATGCTTCTGGCAACCGTATCTTGCGGGCTGTCTCGTTTGAGAGAAGAAACACTTCACGAAACTCATCATCTCCTGTTCTCTCTGCAAGCAATAAAGACGGAAACCGTGAAGGAAGTCCATTGGATTTTCGGACTTTAGTTGCAACCTCTACGGCTGCAGAATGCCAAGACTTGCACACGCCTGCAAACGAGTGATAATCTTCGTAGAAAAGGATATGTTTCTGTGCTATTCTAACGAGCAATTCGGGTAACATCTCAAACCAGTCCATAGCTATCGCAATTAACAATGGAATGTTATTAACAACACCTGCATCGAGATTAAGTTTCTCAAAATGTAGTTCATTACAAACAAAAACAGCGACATAGTCATATAAGATATAAAAGAAGATAAACAGATACAACCCAGCTCGATGACCTTTAAGACTTTTAATCTTGTCGATAACAGAAGTTTCGGCAATTTCTCTTTTTATGTAAACCACCAAATTATCCGCAAGAAAGTAATATTTGATTGTGCCATAATAGCACGTTATAAAATCGAAAACTATGGCACAAACAAACTTAGATCAGATAAAAACACTATAAATAATCTAGGTGATAACTAATCTTGAGTAAACAAGAGTAGGTACTAAGATATCAAAACGAACAATCATACCAAATTTTCAAAAAAACAAACCTAAAGGCTACAGATTAATTATGACTTTAACTCCAAAATTTGGGTAGGTACTAAGATATAATCTAATGGCCAATAATCCAACATATAGAAACTCAAATTCTTACAGTAATAAATAAAACAAAAGAGACTAGATGAAAAATATTACATGAATATAAATAACATATACGATTAACTAACTGTGAATGTTTCGTATTCGTGTGGCTAGGAGAATCCGAGACTAAGATATTAGAACATCAAATAATAAAGAGGAAAAAAAACGAACTTACCGAGCGTACCCGATTCGATACAGCCGAACCCAATTCGAAATTCGTGGCAAACCTAGCGAAGAAACTTGTTTATGTGGTTTGGAAAGAAATCTTGAACGAGAAGAATTAGTGGCGACGGTTGAGTTTTCTAGAAATCAATTTTTTAGACGAATAATAGATTGAGTTTTCTAGGAATCAATTTTTTATTAATTCGGGGGGCCAGTAAGGTTCAAAAAATATTTGGGCCATAAAATATTAAAAGTGTTATAGTAATAGCCCAAAAGTTTTGGGGGCTTTGGTCCCTTCATAGTTCCGCCCATGTCTACATGCATCAATACTACGGAGTATTACTATCGCACTTATAATTTAATACTGTAATAAAAAAATTGAGCACCACAAGCGTACCTCTAAATTAAATCCTGGCGAACCGAAGAAGTTGGAGTCTACAAGCGTTTGTTTAGTTATGGGGTTTGGGTTTTATAAGAAAAACAATCACAATTTGATAATGGGCTTTCACCCGTGGGCTACAAGCCTACAAGTATTTATTTATTTATTATTGTTATTATACAGAAATAACAATTTACTAATCATGGCTAAAACAATTTATTAGTTAAAATATAAATCCATAATATAGCTATATATATATACTAGGTGAAGGACCCGCGACAACGCGGACTTCCTAATTGTGTTTATGCATTTGTTATTAATTATTTAGTATCCTCATCGTAGTTCATTAATATTAATATATGTATAATTTGAAAGATTTATTTGCTAGAATCTAAACGTTATGTTGTTGTATTGTCTTGTTTTGAAAAGGCATCAAAGAAGAAAGCGAAGATGTAAGTTTAGATTTTTTAAAATTTATAATCATTTAAGTATAATGTTTTTTAAATCAAATATAATCCATAAATTTTGAGGTTATTTAAAAAGTAAAATTTGTTCACGTGTATAGTAACTTTCTAGAGAGTTGAAGAAGGTATGTTTTAAGGATTTTATAGTTTTTTTTTTTTTTTGTTTTTTGTTTAAATCGTAGAGAATAAGTAGGGACTAAATTTTTAGGTTTAAAAAAAAAATTGAAAAAAATGGATCTTTTTAACATTTAAATGTAGAGTTTAGAAAAGGCCCATTTAATTGAGAATATAATGTTGCTATATTACTCCATTTGTTATTCTAAACTAACAAACAAATCTTGAGCCTCATGTGGAACTCAACATCAGATAATTCAGATAATAATATAATTAGATAACAAATAATTTAATTAAATTACAAACTAAAAGAAAACTAATCTTTAATTAAATTTCAAACTAAGAAATGTTGAAATAAAAAAAAAACATTGCATATGTAAATTGAAATAGAATACCAATACCAATAATGTTGGAATGACTAAACTTTATTGAAGAAGTTTGCATTAACAATGTAGTCATCGTCAATGTCATGTTCAATTGATTAGATGTGGTTAATAAGATTGTCAACCTTAACGATACTCAGCCAATATTTTTTGTATATCATCTTGCACGATTTCATCTTTGAAGAAGTTTGCTTTTAGCCAATCATTGAATCCGTTATACACATCAATAGTAAATAGTGTGAAGACATGGTAATAAAAATATTTGTATTAATTTACGTATAATATCGTTTGAACCTTGACAATTATTATGTGCCGCTTTTTATTTTTTTACCTGAAAATTTCATAAACTTGTATATAGTTGCACATGACGATTCAAATCCATATACAACAGTAGAGATAATAATTTGAATGAAAAGAATAATAAAACAAATAAACTTTTTGTGCCTCCATTATTAACGGTAGAAGAGCTGTCTTGTGTAGTAGAATGTTCTTTGTCATAATTACATAAAAATGTAAAATTTTGTTAGTAAGCATAAAAATACAAAATTTTATAAGTAAAGTGAAAACAATATGTATTTAATTTTATTTATTTTTTGTGGAATTGCATTACTAAATTTCAAACTAAGAAATGTTGAAATAAAAAAAAAACATTGCATATGTAAATTGAAATAGAATACCAATACCAATAATGTTGGAATGACTAAACTTTATTGAAAAAGTTTGCATTAACAATGTAGTCATCGTCAATGTCATGTTCAATTGATTAGATGTGGTTAATAAGATTGTCAACCTTAACGATACTCAGCCAATATTTTTTGTATATCATCTTGCACGATTTCATCTTTGAAGAAGTTTGCTTTTAGCCAATCATTGAATCCGTTATACACATCAATAGTAAATAGTGTGAAGACATGGTAATAAAAATATTTGTATTAATTTACGTATAATATCGTTTGAACCTTGACAATTATTATGTGCCGCTTTTTATTTTTTTACCTGAAAATTTCATAAACTTGTATATAGTTGCACTTGACGATTCAAATCCATATACAACAGAGATAATAATTTGAATGAAAAGAATAATAAAACAAATAAACTTTTTGTGCCTCCATTATTAACGGTAGAAGAGTTGTCTTGTGTAGTAGAATGTTCTTTGTCGTAATTACATAAAAATGTAAAATTTTGTTAGTAAGCATAAAAATACAAAATTTTGTAAGTAAACTGAAAACAATATGTATTTAATTTTATTTATTTTTTGTGGAATTGCATTACTTATTTATTTATTTAAATTGTTTTTTAATTGTGAAATATAACTACAAATTAGGTAACAAAAGCCTTTTTTGGGTCGAAAGATTCTGGGGCCAGATTCTTTTTTCCTCTGTTTCTTAAAAAAATCATTTTTTAAATATTAAAGATAATATTTAATTGAATTTGAATTCATATTAAATATTATAAAAGTAATTAATAATAATTTGAGGGGAGGAAAGTGTTATAACACCCTCGGTTTTCGAAACATTATAATAATGTAATTCAACCCGGAAGCGGAAGTCCCAAAACAAAAATTTCCATTTAATACATAAAAGTCCAGCTTATTTCAAACGTTTAAATAAATATTATAAACATATAACTTTTAAACACAATCATTGGGTGTTATTGAATCCAAAAACAACATTGATTTAGCAAAATCAATATCAGAGTAATACGCAAGGTCGTCAAACAATCCATTCCAGCCAAAAGCTTCTTGCCCAACAATTTAAACAATCATAATCTGCAAGAAGTGGGAATGTGGGGTTAGCTCAAAGCTAAGTGAGAAAGAACTGTAACCGACAGTCCAACTCAGATATAACACATTAGTTTACAATAAATAATCGTAATCACAACACAATCAAGGTTTACATCATCAAGCACTGTAAACACACAAGCACTAAAGAGGACCGGTGGTCCTTGAGGAACCCTCAAGCCGCGGTGGCCCTCAAGCGACACTTATTAAACCCCACTGAGCTGCAGGCCAATACAGCGGTTTACCGATAGCCTGTTACTATTATCTCACACGATTTAGATTCCCACTAACGATGTGTACAAGAAATCCTCATCGTCCAAATAATAGTAACCAATGCCCAACACATGTCGACCTCTTTATTAACACATATACGCCTCAAAGGCCATATAGCACTTAACACAATTATAATCATAATAGATTAATAATTATTCAACAATAACATATACAGTTACCCGTTGTAACCAAACATGTTATAACTCAATCACACTGAAGGTACAGGTCCACTCACCGATACCTCAGATGTCCACGTACTCAGTAGTCTAATGTCACTGAGTCTTCTGCGTATCTGAAACATCACAGAATACCACAAGTTAATAACTTGTCAACAGTGATGATCTCATGTTATAATAGTATAACATATCACAATTATAATATATCTTAACATAATGTATCAGATCGACACAATAATCATGATCAATCACTAAAATGATATTTAATACTTATGTCCCTATATTATTATATTCATAAGTATAACCACACTCAAGATTATAATATATATTAACAAACCAGATTATCATATCATATTATATTCACATAGAAGTGGAATCTTAAAATAATATATACAAGATGTACCCATGATAATCTGTCGAGCACATGGCATCTTTTGACAACAATAACTATGTTATATTAATAATGATAACTAATCATCATGTTCATTCAATATATCATATTATATCACATGATTATATAACACATTCAGCACACTATTCAATTATACAAGCTAGTATACCAATATGGTATTTTCTACTCAAATAGTCACTTCACACGTATGATAATATTGTTTCAGCCATAAGCTATAACTTATTTCATAACGTCTCCACATACAACATACCATTTATCTTTCAATATAACACAAATTACTTATTTTACATTTATAAGTCACAAGTATTTAACTCAATGTATAATCCAAGAACACAAGAATCAAAAGCTGAATAACAAGCATGAAACAGTGGGAATATGTTCGTACTCCATGAATACGTTCGTACTCCCTGAGTACGACCGTACTCCCCAATTTACCCTGAATACGATCGTATTCCCCGAATACGATCGTACTCCCCAAATTATCTGAATACGATCGTATTCCCATGTTCGTCAGACCCTGTACCTGCTGTTCTAACTCAAAACCCGAATCAAAACCCACAAATCAACAAACCAAGGTATCTAATCAATTATAACCAACAACAAAAAGCATATAGCATCATATATCACCATTTGTATCATCAAATCATCTACTAATCATAAACCCTATGATTTTGCATAAATATATATATATATGAAGATCACTTACAATTTCAAAGATGGTGATGATGATGTTAAACTGATGATGATGATTAAGCAACAAGATCACAAGCAATCACTCTCTCCTTTTCTCTTTGATTTCAATAATATGTATGTATATGTATGTGTGTGTAAAGAGATAGAGAAAAAAGATCAGAAAGGGAAAAATAAAGAAAAGGATCGGCCTCCACCTTTTAACCCACTCCCAACACAGTACAAATTATACCCCTTCTAAGCCTATTGTCTGGAACCCGAAAATACCCGCGAGAAAAAGTATTTTATTTTACCGTCAGGTTCCACTATTTAAAACAAATACTATTTTATTAGTCACAATAATTCCTGTGACTCTTTCACCTATTTATTTTCACAATCAAACACAAATAATTTCCTAACTCTTTAAAATAATCATTTAAATTCGGAATATACCATAAACGTCTAGGCCCAGTAACAGGATGTTACAAGTGTAACTATGGATATTAAATATACACCATTGGATCGTATGGAAGGAACCCATCGAAAGGTCCAAATTGCTCCATGGTATTCTGTTTTATATATATATTAAAGATAAGAGAAGTTCATTTCAATCTAATGTTATTTCAATTGTTTAAAAAGATTTGGTTGATTAGTATGTCCGTTTATGTAATAATTTTTTAATTAATTTAATAATTGTCAAGTGCTTTTATTTTTGAGTACTGTGTATGATTAATCTATTGCATGTTATAAGTTTGTGATTTTTGATTAATTTTTAAGGGGAAGGTTCATATAGGATTGGGCGTTACCGTACTAATGGTGAGATTACACCTAATAATGACACGTGTTTACATTTTAAAACAAATCAGAACTCCCTCTCGATCAAAACTCATCCACCTAGCTACTAACAAAACTCCGGCGAAGAACTTCCTCATTCCGCAACTTGCTCCACCGGCGTCTCTTTCACCTCTTCCGCCAACACCTGCGTGGCCATGACCGCCGCCGGCCCACACCACTACAGTAACATCACCGTCGGCCGGCCAATACCACAACAGTAACGGAAAGAAAATCGAGATGCGATCATTGATTTCCTCATAGTTGCCGGAAATCGAACTCGCATCGTCATTTCCAACAAGCCTTGACGTGTGAAAACAAGTTATAAAATAAACTAATAATTACTGACACTGAACTATTACACACTAAGGCAAGTATACCTTATCATGTATAGTATAGTTACAATAAGTACTGGTTCGTTCCACAGGGACTTTGTAAATGAGAATTGTAATCAAAATGCAACTAATTTAAACAAGTAATTAAACGTGAATTTGTATGACCGAGTTGTCACGTTGCTTATCAACTAATGTATTAAACTAGAGCAAGTGGACTCAGGAAGAGTCAGATTAATTTTGTTAAACTTAAACACTAGAAAACGACACTTGTTTGGATTACTTTACTAATAACTTCGAGGTATTTGATCTTAACACTTTAAGCAATTCATGTTTATCTTAATTAGGTCAAGTTCAGCATTCGCCATCAAACTAGATCCTAACATCAATTCATCAACTTCCAATTCAATATATGAAAGACATTCGCCATATTCATGAACTTACAATATTAAGGTTAATTTTCTAAATCACAATCTTAATGCATTCGCAATCAAACTCAATTACTCATAGACAAATAATTGATAATGAACATATAAATAATAAACATCCGCTATAATCATTTATTCATTCATCAAGCGATTCAGATTTAACAATAAACCCTAACTCATAATAATTCGATTAAACGAAAGTTGAGTAAACATGAAACCAAAAAGTAAACACCTCTAATCACTAGTAATTTCATCCAAACAAGTGTTTTATTAAATTAGCTACTCATAATTGCACCAAAAGAAACAAGAGAAACTATTGAAATCGAAACAAACATGATTATAAATAAATAAAGATGTAAGACGAGTGATTACAATGATTAATCGAAGATCCGTAGTCCCCTAATGATTAAAGCAAAGTAATCTCTTCAAAAGTGATGAAAAGTTTCAAAAGTTGAGAGCAAATTTCGTGACTAGTGTTTTTTTCCTCTGGAAGTTATCCCTTTTAATGAAATAAAAACGTATTTTAAATCCTTCAAACTGCTGCAAAACCGCTCATGAACGCGATCCAGAGAATACCAACGCGATCCAGAAATTCAGAAAATACAAAGACAAACGCGATCCAGCTTATGTGTTGGGATCGCGTTCTTCTTCTTGAAAATTTTCTGATTACGAATTGCACTAGCGAACGCGATCCGTATGAACAACCCGGATCGCGTTGCTCTTTGGAAAAACGTACATGCCAGATTAAACCTTTGAAACGCGATCCTGGTCATTGGGTCCGGATCGCGTTCTTCAGTATAAAAGCAGATCCAAATTGCAACTTTGACATTTCAGCTTCAAGACTCAACCAAATCTTTTTCAACTTTCAGAACTTCAACCTTTTTACCTGAGAATTTAATTTTTTTACCAATTAAGTACCACAAGTTCTAAAAGTTCACTAAAAATAAACTTAAAACAATGATATCGCGTGAAATATATATGTACAAAATGAGCGATATCAAACATCCCCACACTTGAGCTTTGCTTGTCCTCAAGCAAATCATTTTCTACCAGATATAAACCATTACATCCCTCTTGCATTTTCAAAAATGGAGATCAAGCTTTTCAAAATAAACTAACAATAATCACCTAAGCAATTATGCTAGCCACATGTATATAGTTACCAAAACTTGAGATGATAATTTGTCAAGCCTGAAATGCACGACCTAGCACCTCACAATAGGATAAGTGTATCAATCACTCACTCTCAACCTATAAACTACAAGGTAAGGGAATGAATAATATAACACTCAATTAAGCCAAGTCGTGATGCATTGTTACCATAGGCTTGCAAAAGGATCAAATCTCCACCGTCTTGGCGTGAGCACCAAGTGAAATCTCAGAGAAGGTATTCTAACCACGTTGTGTATACAGTATGGGCGAGAATGGAATAGGTGGGCTAGACTCAAGCAATTGGCGAAAAATAGTAGTCAAAATCCCATGAAAAAGTAAAGAAAATGTTGCCTAATCGATTCTTAATGTGACAGAAATAAAACTCAGGATTCTCTTGCTAAATCAATTAGAATTATCCTCATGTACAACTTATATTTACAATTCTCAACTTGCAATTCTCATTGATTTACATTTATGATTGGATTGATTAACTGCATTCTACGACTTTCTATGAATCCTGTGTAGCGAACTTTCGAACCAGCCATCCTAGGCTGAAAAAGACCTTCAGTGGCTAGGTGTAGAACACCCCTCGGGAACTACTTGTTCAGGAATTCAAAGGCCGTTTAGTTGACTACAATTAACCAATCCTTAACTTTAAGCTTTAACAGTTATCTTCATAACTTTTATTGTTTTCAACTTCAATTACTTAAACTTTCACATTCAGCACTTCAATTGATTACAACTCAGATTATAGAAATTTAACATTAGAATCCCTATTAAAACGATTTAAATCACATTTTACACAAAAATCTATTAAAATTTCAAATTAGACAATATTTTTGGAAAATAAATGATTTGGGAATTGACTACACAAAAATAGGCTGAATAATGTAGTGATCATGAATGCATGTGGAATTGTCTACGTGTTTCTTAGCACTAAAAGTAAGTGCTAACGACCTGGGTGGACTAGATATAATTGGTTTAAACGAAAATAAGATCCTAAACAATTAAGATTCCTTGGCCGATTATTGAGATTAGTATTAATCATCTAAATGATCCATACGGTCCCGATAATTGGCTAGAAAGTCAGAATTTCTAGGATTAAGCTCCAATCCTAAGAATACCTCCTCATCATACGATCTCACCTATATCACAATTTGTGATCTCACAGCGGCCTCGAAATGCATCACTAGGGCAAGTTCTAGAACAAACTACAATCACCGGCACACTCATAGCAATAGCAATGTAAACACTAAGAATAAGTGTTTTTCTCAATTAAGGCTCTAATATCTCACAATTTAATAGTGGAGCTACAAGTGTACTAGTCATGCAATTCACCCAATGAGGTTGCTCATATGACACATCTCTAAAATTTATGCAAGAGGGAAGATTTAATTACTTTAACTAGATATTTCATAAAGGAAGTTTTCAAGTAATTAATCATATTAGGACAAGCACAATCCCAACAAACTGCCATTCCTAACCTCTTATCAGAATTTGCTAAAATCTATTGGACTCAAGATCAATAACAGACCCATTAAGTGACCCAAAGGCCCGTTAATAGAATTCGTAAAGTTCGATTGAGAACCCCAACAGATTCTAACAAACCTAACAAGACGCAAGAACAACAATTTGCTAAGAATGAAGTTCAAGCAAATTACCTCCCCACACTTAAATTGTGCAATGCCCTCAATGCACAAAACAAACATAATCAATAAGGACAAATGAGGAAGTAAAATGAAACGAAACTACCCGGGGGATAATAGTAGAAAAATGTTGTAAATGCCATGCTCATGTGTCGCTGAACTTACTGCCAGCATATGCAATTGATTCCACATCAACAAGGCCTTCTATCACACCAAAAACAAATACAAGGCATAACTTATAATACAACTGAGTAGGATGAGATGGCATTGTACAAATCGTACCCAAATGCCACTCATAAAGAAGTTTATGCCAACAATCCTAGATACTTAAATAAGAAGTCTTAAACACACATAAAGAAATAAAAATTAGTTCAAAACACAACTAAATTGTTCAAACACCACCACAATATGATTCAAATGGAATTTAATCCCCAAAAAGCCAATGTCCGGATGAACCCTGCTGTGTATGCTCCTCCACCTCTCCTCATTGGTGCCTCTCAAGTGCCTCCAAAGCAGCCTGCCTATCATAATCATGAACGGGGTTCCTAGCTCCAGGTTGTCCCCACCTCGGGAATTGGTAATATGGGGTTGGGGTAATATCTTCTTCATCGGAGTAGATACGCTGAGTATTGTGCCTTTGCCAATCATTGAAGAATCTTTGCACACCCCACTCATACCTCGACTCCTCCCGAAATTCCTCCTGTTGAATCCTGAAGTTTTCAAATCTGGTGTTAAACCCTTGAAACCACCCGGGTGCGTCTGGGCATTGTTGAACCATTTCCGGTTGACGAACATCCTCCATATGGTGATCCTGAACAACTTGCTCCATTGTTGGCTGTGGTGGTTGTGATGATGTACCATCTCGAAGACTCTTCTTTGTCGGCCTCCAAGGGATGAACTTTTTCTTTTCTTGCGAAACGGCCCTAGCAGCTGAAAACATCTCAATGGATAAAGGCAGCGAATTATCTTCCACTACAGTCAAAGGGTTTTTCTTTGCCACCAATCTCACCTCAAAGTGTTTAGCAATTAAGGTCACATAATGGCCTCCAGCAATTTTGGAAGAATCCTTTCTTCCCTTCCCATAAGTTGCCAGAAATTCTGCAACACAATATGGTATAGAAACCCGAATTCTTCTTTTGATTATGGTCAAGTACCACATATCTGGAGCTGTTACCTTTTCTGTATTCTTCCCTCTACAAGCAATAGAATGGGCAATAAACTTTTGGATTAAGCGATGCTCCACATCTCTGAGACTGCTAGACGCGTTGTTTCCCGATGAGTCGTATGGGGCGTCACTTAATTCACGCCACATAGTTTCCAAAGGTACTGCTGATTCATCCAACCATTCACCCATAAAGATGTAATCCGCAAAATACGGTGCTTCAAGCACATCAGCATCATATATATCCAAACACTCAGCAACATCCATCAAACTCATTTCCCGGTCTGCACCCCCTAGTCGGAACGACAACAATGGATCTTTCACAGTTTTGATCCTATGTATTTCCACCGTTGAGAAGAACTCTAAACACAATTCTGCATAGATTGGCTCTTGAATAGCAAACAATCTTTCTCAATCTTGGACATCATAAGTGTTACCTGTCCATTTGCATTTAACCGATTGAGTGAGGGTGTGTCTCAAAGACCTTGCTAGCCCCGCCTCTTCCAATGGCTGCCAATTTATCACTCTTGGATGTACAATGTCTTTTTCTCTTAAAGCCAACAAATTATCATTGTACGTCGCAAATTTCCCCCCACAATTTTTCTTTGTAAACTGCAAATTTGGGTGTAATCTCTCCGGATCCAAAAGATATCCTAACGATAAAGTCTGTGCTTTCCCTTTTCCCTTAGAACTAGATTCTTGTTCTTTGCCTTTACTTCGCATTCTCTGAAACATCAAATACCAACACAAAATATGTTTCCAGGAATGTTAGCGTTAGCATAAACCGCAATTAGTCATCGAGTCACAAAATGAGCGATTAATGTCTAAACTATATCCCCTAACAACCAAAGCATATAGGCCAACCAAAACTGAACATTGAACACAGTTGAGCATAACATTTGTTACACAACTAGTAACCAAATTGCCTATACACACACTCTTAACCATTTTATGGAACACTCAAACCACTCAAACATAACATGTAATCTAATATCAAACAAAGTCATGGCAATGGACATCACAATTCAAAGCCAAACAAGTCTTACAATCAAGATTACATGAATTTCAAATAATACACCTTCATCTTCATCAACTAAACCAACTTCACAAGTTTCATAACTCTAATATCAAACATATACTTGAAATTCGCATAATAATCGCACAATGATAACAAGTAATGCATTACAATCAAAAGTCAATGAAAACAAGTCAAACGTTGACCCAGAAAGTCAACTTCATCTTCATCCCCAAAATCTCATGAACCCTAATTTCTCAAACTACTCAAAAAAAATGAAATTAATCAACTAATGAGCAATAAAACATGTAGCATACTAGGATTTCATGAAATCAACACAAAAATTACCATCAACAACTTCCCAAATTCGGATTTTCATTATCTAGCATAAACCCTAATTTATGAATCATCACATCAAGCGAGTAACACCATAATTCATGCATACTACAAGTTAAGAACATTAAAGAAGCATGAATCATCAAGAAAGACAAACAATTGCAAGACCCCCACACTTATTTTATGCAAATCCGAATTTGTGAAGAAATCCCCAAAAAGTATGAATTAAACATAATGTGGGTGTTGATAATACCTTAAGTAAGTTTGCCATTAGAGATTTGAAGAAGAAATTAAAAGAAAGCTTAGTACTTTGATGATGAGATCGATTTAGGGTTTCTTTGGTTTATGTTGAGAGAGCAAAAAGAAGGGTTGGTGGGTTTAATTTTTACCGAGTCCCGTGTTATATAACCCTGGAATCGATTAAAAAATTTTTGAACGCGATCCTGAAAACTAACCCGGATCGCGTTTATCAGTTGAAATCGCCTAGCGTGAATAATAAACTATCAAACGCGATCCCAATAAGCCTAGCCGGATCGCGTTGCTCGAAGGGAAAAAATTCTGTGACCAAAATGCACTAGTGAACGCGATCCTAATAATACACCCGGATCGCGTTTATCAACTTGAGAAAGTTCTGTAACCAAAAACCAAAGGTGAACGCGATCCTGATGGATTTCTTGGATCGCGTTTCTAAGCTTTTAACCGGATTTTTTTTTTAACAATAACAATAACAATAATAATAATAATAATTAATATATATAAATAGATATATATATAAATAAATAAATGATGTACCCTTCCGTGCTTAGTTTATTTACGAGTCCAAAGCAATAGACTCGACCCCGAATTCACTTGTCCTTGGGGTAAATGGCAAGTGGCTCCCACTCGCAATCAGCATCCTCCTCGTGATACAATTTCAACCTGTGACCATTGACAATGAACGATCCGCCATCTGATTTCAACAATTCCACATAACCTGAAGGATATCCGTGTTTCACTATGTATGGACCGGTCCACCTCGGTTTTAGTTTTGGTTGTTTCAACTTAAACCGAGATTGAAACAACAACACTTTATCCCCAGCTCTGAATTCTTTCCTCATCTTGAGCTTCTTATCATGCAATGCCTTGGTTCTTTCCTTATACAACTTGGAGTTCTCATAAGCTTGCAACCTCAATTCGTCTAACTCATGTAATTGAAGCATTCTCTTTTCACCGGCTTCAACCAAATCAGTGTTACAATTCTTTAGAGCCCAATAAGCCTTATGCTCCACTTCAACCGGCAAATGGCATGTTTTACCATATAGTAACCTGTAAGGTGTGGTACCAATCGGTGTCTTGTAAGCGGTTCTAAAAGCCCACAAAGCATCATCCAATTTCTTCGACCAAATAGCTCGGTTATCTTTGACTGTTTTCTCGAGAATTCTCTTTAAAGCTCTATTGGTATTCTCCATTTGACCACTAGTTTGTGGGTGGTAAGAGGTAGAAAACCGATGTTGAACTCCATACTTCTTCATTACTTTCTCGAGTTGCTGGTTCGCAAAGTGACTTCCACGATCACTTATTAAGGCTTTAGGAACACCGAATCGGCAAAACAAACTCTTTAAGAAATCAATCACTACTCGGGCATCATTCTTTGAAACGGCCTTTGCTTCTGCCCATTTTGACACATAATCCACAGCTACCAAGATGTATTCACACTTATTTGATTTTGGAAATGGACCCATGAAATCTATGCCCTAAATGTCAAACACCTCGCAAACTTGAATACTCGTTTGAGGCATCTCATCTCTGTTTGAGATGTTGCCAACCCTTTGACATGAATCACAAGTTTGGCATAGAGTTTGTGCCTCTTTAAAGATCGTAGGCCAATAAAATCCAGCATCATAGACTTTCTTAGCTGTAACAGACGGCCCATAGTGCCCACCGGTTGGTCCATGGTGGCACTCATCCAAAATTCTTCTCGTTTCTCCTCCAGATATACATCTCCTTATCATTCCATCAGCACACACCCTAAACAAATACGGGTCTTCCCAATAATAATATTTCAAATCAGTAAAGAATTTCCCTTTTTGTTGATGGGTCATGCCTTTTCTCAAAACACCTCCAACCAAATAATTTGCAAAATCAGCATACCATGGTGTTTCTTCCCCATTTTCAGCTTCATCATCTACCTGCAAAAGAAACTCCTCCGGAAAGCAATCATTAATGTCAGTATCGCCTAACTTGTCTAGGTTTGGATGTTCCAACCTTGACAAGTGATCGGCGGCAAGATTTTCAGCCCCCTTTTTATCCTTGATCTCAATGTCAAACTCTTGCAAAAGAAGAATCCAACGAATGAGTCTAGGTTTAGCATCTTGTTTGGAAAACAAGTACTTTAGGGCTGAATGGTCGATGAATACAACAGTTTTGGACAATACAAGATAAGGCCTAAACTTATCGAAAGCAAACACAACCGCAAGTAACTCTTTTTCAGTTGTTGTATAATTCTGTTGAGCTCCATTTAGTGTTTTACTCGCAAAGTAAATTGGCCTAAAATGATTTTCCTCACGTTGTCCTAAAACTGCACCTAAGGCATAGTCACTCGCATCGCACATCAATTCAAATGGTTTAGACCAGTCTGGTGAAACCATAATGGGTGCATTGGTCAACCTATCCTTTAAAGTCTCAAAAGCTTTCACACATTCAGCATCAAACACAAAAGTAACATCTTTCTCAAGCAATTTGGTCATAGGTCTAGTGATCTTAGAAAAGTCTTTGATAAACCTACGATAAAAACCCGCATGACCCAAAAAGCTTCTAACTCCTTTTACATTTGCGGGTGGAGGTAACTTGGCAATGACATCAATCTTTGCCTTGTCAACCTCGATTCCCACACTTGACACCTTGTGCCCCAAAACAATTCCTTCCTTAACCATGAAATGACACTTTTCCCAATTAAGAACTAAATGTGCCTTCTCGCATCTTTCAAGCATTTTGTCTAAGTTAGACAAACATGATTCAAACGAATTACCAAAAACAGAAAAATCGTCCATGAAAACCTCCATGGAAGTCTCAATCATGTCCTGAAAGATAGCGATCATACACCTTTGAAAGGTGGCTGGGGCATTACAAAGCCCAAATGGCATTCTCCTATATGCATACGTACCAAAGGGACAAGTAAAAGTCGTTTTCTCTTGATCTTTAGGGTCTATGGGGATTTGGAAATATCCCGAAAACTCGTCAAGAAAACAAAAGAATTCGTTTCCGGCTAGTCTCTCCAACATTTGGTCAATGAAAGGTAAAGGGAAATGGTCTTTCCGGGTAGCATCATAGAGTCTTCTATAGTCAATACAAACACGCCAACCCGTGACTGTCCTAGTTGGAACTAATTCGTTCTGATCATTTTTCACAACAGTCATACCACCCTTTTTGGGCACACAATGGACAGGGCTCACCCAAGGGCTATCAGAAATGGGGTAAATAATACCCGCATCGAGTAATTTAACTACCTCCTTTTTGACAACATCCTTCATATTTGGGTTAAGCCTCCGTTGTCTTTGAACAACGGGTTTTGCCTCATCTAAAAGATTTATTTTGTGTTTACAAAAGGATGGGCTTATCCCAGGTATGTCGGAAGTACGCCAAGCGAAGGCGCCCTTATGAGCTCTCAAAACATCAAGTAACATGCATTTTTCAGAATTAATAAGTTTAGAGGAAATTACAACCGGTAAAAGATTTTCCTCTTCCAGAAATGCATACTCCAAATGACTTGGAAGTTGTTTCAACTCCAAGTCTCTCGGTGGATCCTCCAGTGAAGTCTTTATCCTCAACCGATCCTCACTCTTTAGCTCCTCAAAGCTTTCCTCAGCTAATTGCTCTTCATCATCTTCTTTAACTTCAACTGCTTCAAGCAACTCTTCCTCAGTCATTTTCTCATCAACAGATTCCAACAACTCAGCAATTTCAGCATCCAATCCAAGTAATCCCTGTAACTCCTCATCCAAAGCCTCATCTATGACATCAATACTAAAACAAGTATCGTCAGTAGAATAAGGATGCTTTATGGCCTTATCAACCGTGAAAGCAATCCTTTCCTGGCCCACTCCTAAGGTTAACTGCTTATTTTTCACATGAATAATAGCATCAGCAGTATGTAAGAAGGGACGTCCTAGAATGAGTGAGACTTTACTATCTTCCTCCATTTCGAGGATCACAAAATCAACAGGGAATGTAAAAGGTCCAACATCAATCAACATATTTTCCGCAATCCCCACAGGATATTGGAATGATCTATCGGCCAGTCGGATGCTCATACGTGTGGGTTTAAGGGATCCTAAAGACAATTTTGCATAAAGGGAGTAAGGCATCAAGTTTATACTAGCACCTAAGTCAGCTAGGGCATCACAAGTCATAAACTTTCCTAATGTACATGAAACAATAAAACTCCCCGGGTCCCCCAATTTGGGTGGAATCTGATTTTGAACGATAGCAGAACACTCATCATTCAGAAATGTAGCCGATGCCTCCGAAAGCTTTTCCTTGTTGCTCACTAAGTCTTTGATAAACTTGGCATAGTTCGGCATCCCAGCTAAAATATCCACCAACGGTACATTGATCCTTATGCTCTTGATCATATCAACAAACTTTCCATACTGAGCAGCAATCTTTTCCTTTCTCAAACGTTGAGGATATGGAATTTTCGGTTTGTAAGCCTTCACTACCGGTTGTGTAACCGGAGGTGTTGGTGAAACCGGAATAGAAGTAGGTTGAGCAATCTTCTCTTCTTCATTATTCTCTTCTATCTCATCATTATCCTGCAAATCAAAGTTAGAAACTTTGGCCTTTTTGGCCGGAGGTGGTGGTAGCTCTTTCCCGCTACGAGTGGTAATCGCATTAGCATGCTCATTTCGGGCAGGTGGTGGTTGATATGGCTTTGGACCACCGCTAGAAGATGCTTGTCTTGGGTTCGGTTGGGTATTGCTCGGTAAACCACCGGGTGGTTTACTACTTTGGCCTTCAGAAAGTCTATCCATTTTCCTCTCCAAATCCTGAATTGAGGCTTGCTGATTTTTCTGATTTTGATCCACACTTAACCTCAAATTCGTCATTTGGGTTTTCAATCTCTCAGTCGAAACATCCTGTTTAGAAATGAACTCCTTCATCATCTTCTCTAAAGCAGATTCGGATGTTGCTTGTTGTTGAACAGGTGGTGATGTTGATGGTGGAACATTATCTCTTTGGAATTGATTGTAATAGTTCTGACCCTGTCGAGAATATCTATTTCCTTGATAATTACCTTGAAAATTTCCTGAATTCCGGTTCTGATAACCGCTTCTTTGATAATTATTTCCGCCTTGGTAATTACTTTGTTGCATGTAATTAACATCTTCATCCGCCATCCTCATAGGTTGGTCATCACTATCACATTCATTTGTTGCATGATCTCCACCACAGTTACCACATCCTTCACGAAGCTCCTTTATCTCTCCCTTGAGAACCTTGAACTGATTATCAAACTTTGTAGACATAGCTTTCAGTTCTTTCATCATTTCAGAATCCTTGGAGCCACTTCCACTTCCTTCAGCAAAAGCAACGGTCTTTCGGGCTGGTTTTCTACTATCTTTTGCCCAATTTAGACTTTGCAAAACTTTGTCCTCCATAATCTTCCAAGCTTCATTTGGAGTTTTGTACATGAACAATCCTCCTCCAGCAGAATCAAGTACATCAGCTGATGTAATATCAAGACCATTATAGAAGAGTTCTATGATTTCGGCTTTTGACAAACCATGTCCGTGGCAATTTCTCAACAAATCTTTCATTCTCAACCATGCTTCCACTAACGTTTCACCTTCAGCTTGCTTGAATCCCCGAATCTCATTTAATAACCTTTCTGCTAAAGCTGGTGGAAAATATCGGCTAACAAAAGCCTCCCTCATTTGATTCCAAGTCTGGATAATATTTGGTTCCAACTCTTGATACCAAATCTTTGCTTCCCCACATAGAGACATTGGGAAAGTTCTCAATCTGACTGCTTCTTCTGTATTAGGACCATACTTAAAATACTCTCCAATTTCCAAGAATTCAGCAATATGTTTATGCGGATCGGCCCGCACTCTTCCATCAAACTGAGTATCTCTAAGCATTTGCATATGATTCCCTTTCAGTGAAAAATTGTTGTCGATTGGTGGTCTCCGAATAGCTGATGCCGGAGTAGGAGCAACAGTTCTAGTACGGTTAAACATGGGTGTATCATTCTCGTCAGCCATTTGTTCTTCTTCGGCTTCAGACCTAACTTCCTCTTCGTATCTAGATTCAAGTTCTTCTTCAAAAACTTCTTCCTCAATGACTACTTTTGATGAAGTTGATCCACTTTCGGTTTGACTTGAAGTTGATTCCATCGGCTTATTCTTTGATTTCTTCTTTCTTTTCTTCTTTGTGGTTTTCTCTGGATCAGACAAAGGACTAAGAATTTCGTTACCAGACTTCCTAGTGCTCATCCACTACCTAAGTAAACCTGCAAAAGCAAAGAAAATAAAACCGTCAAACGCACCGGCGCAATACAATTTAACTAAAAATAACTTTCTAAGAATTTTAATTCAAAGAAAGGATCAATTAACTACACTTAAATTAAATTCTCAAATTCACACAAGTCCCCGGCAGCGGCGCCAAAAACTTGACGTGTGAAAACAAGTTATAAAATAAACTAATAATTACTGACACTGAACTATTACACACTAAGGCAAGTATACCTTATCATGTATAGTATAGTTACAATAAGTACTGGTTCGTTCCACAGGGACTTTGTAAATGAGAATTGTAATCAAAATGCAACTAATTTAAACAAGTAATTAAACGTGGATTTGTGTGACCGAGTTGTCACGTTGCTTATCAACTAATGTATTAAACTAGAGCAAGTGGACTCAGGAAGAGTCAGATTAATTTTGTTAAACTTAAACACTAGAAAACGACACTTGTTTGGATTACTTTACTAATAACTTCGAGGTATTTGATCTTAACACTTTAAGCAATTCATGTTTATCTTAATTAGGTCAAGTTCAGCATTCGCCATCAAACTAGATCCTAACATCAATTCATCAACTTCCAATTCAATATATGAAAGACATTCGCCATATTCATGAACTTACAATATTAAGGTTAATTTTCTAAATCACAATCTTAATGCATTCGCAATCAAACTCAATTACTCATAGACAAATAATTGATAATGAACATATAAATAATAAACATCCGCTATAATCATTTATTCATTCATCAAGCGATTCAGATTTAACAATAAACCCTAACTCATAATAATTCGATTAAACGAAAGTTGAGTAAACATGAAACCAAAAAGTAAACACCTCTAATCACTAGTAATTTCATCCAAACAAGTGTTTTATTAAATTAGCTACTCATAATTGCACCAAAAGAAACAAGAGAAACTATTGAAATCGAAACAAACATGATTATAAATAAATAAAGATGTAAGACGAGTGATTACAATGATTAATCGAAGATCCGTAGTCCCCTAATGATTAAAGCAAAGTAATCTCTTCAAAAGAGATGAAAAGTTTCAAAAGTTGAGAGCAAATTTCGTGACTAGTGTTTTTTTCCTCTGGAAGTTATCCCTTTTAATGAAATAAAAACGTATTTTAAATCCTTCAAACTGCTGCAAAACCGCTCATGAACGCGATCCAGAGAATACCAACGCGATCCAGAAATTCAGAAAATACAAAGACAAACGCGATCCAGCTTATGTGTTGGGATCGCGTTCTTCTTCTTGAAAATTTTCTGATTACGAATTGCACTAGCGAACACGATCCGTATGAACAACCCGGATCGCGTTGCTCTTTGGAAAAACGTACATGCCAGATTAAACCTTTGAAACGCGATCCTGGTCATTGGGTCCGGATCGCGTTCTTCAGTATAAAAGCAGATCCAAATTGCAACTTTGACATTTCAGCTTCAAGACTCAACCAAATCTTTTCCAACTTTCAGAACTTCAACCTTTTTACCTGAGAATTTAATTTTTTTACCAATTAAGTACCACAAGTTCTAAAAGTTCACTAAAAATAAACTTAAAACAATGATATCGCGTGAAATATATATGTACAAAATGAGCGATATCAAGCCTTCACCTTTATCTGGCGACTGCGTCTTTCTCCAACGAATTCATATTTCTCCGGCGAACTACATCGTTTTCTGGCAAAAGTTGTTATCCTCTCCGACGAACCTGCTATTCTTCTCCGGCAAACAATCATAAAGTTCTCCCTTCTATCCATGGAATTTGTGCTTTTGAGCGTATAAATCAAAATTTTTACTGACATCAAGTCTTTATGGAGCTAAAATTTTTGTCTGTACGAGTTACGAGAGAAACTTAAATGATTCAAAAATCTAATTTCTTAATGTGAACCGTTAAGTTTAGCATGTTAGAAGTACTTATCTTGTTCGACGTATTGCATGTCAATCCGAAACTATATATGAGTTCTGTGACCTATTGCATCGGCTCGTTGGTGTTCATTTGGATAGCATACCTGACTGGTTGTCTTGTAAACTTGATCCGAATGGAAAGTTTATGGTCTATCTTGTTCGACGTATGATTGATGATAAACTATCCACTGACGGTCTCATAGGTATGCGTTGGTTAAAGGCGGCTCCTTTGAAAGTTAATTGTTTCGTTTGGAGAGCTAGTTTAAATCGTCTTTCGGTTGTTAAAAATTTGATGGATAGGGGTATAGATGTGGGCTGCCCCAGGTGTAAGTTCTGCGAGTTGGATGATGAGTCAATGGATCATGTTCTCATACGCTGTCAATATGCTAGCAAGATAAGGGAAAGAATATTCAATTGGTGTAAAATACGACCCCCCACTGTAAACTCAGTTCATGATCTATTGGATTTTGAAGAACAATGGGGATTGGATGCTAAGAAAAGGAATATTGTAATGGTCATTATTTATGGGACTCTTTGGAGCTTGTGGAAAGCAAGGAATGATTTGGTCTTCAACAAAATCGTAAAATCGCCATCAATCATATCGGATGAAATCATATCATCAGTTTATGCTTGGTTCAGGCATAGGTGCAAATTGTCTTATTCGGTAGCTAGTTGGAATTGTAATCCTCTTTTCCTTTTTTCATCTATGTAATTGTACCTTGTTGATCATTGCTTAGTTTCTTGCTAAGTATATGTTCACTTTATAATATATTTGCCGTTTCCAAAAAAAAGAAGTACTTATCTTGACTTTTGATGGTTTCAATGCCTTTCTTTTGAAGATAGTGGGATATTTTTGAATGTTATTAATAATTACTGTATTTATTTGTTTTAGCATTTACAATTTTATTAGTCACTAAACGTTAATTGTATGTATCTCGAAAATAAATGCGTATATCTTGTTATTAAGTTATGCGCCAATATAGTAATAACTCGTATGTAAATGTGTGTATCATTAAAATAAGTTTGTGTATCTTATTAATGAGTTGTACGTTATATGTTAATAACTTTATACTTTAAATGTGTGTATCACGAAAATAAACTTGTGTATCTATTACTGAGTTGTACGTTAATAAGTTACTAACGTATGCGCTAAGTGCGTGTATCACGAAAATAACGAAAATAAGTTAGTGTATCTTAAGTTTGAGTAGTACGTTTATATGTTAATAACTTTATACTTTAAGTGTGTGTATCACGAAAATAAGTTTGTGTATCTTATTACTAAGTTGTACGTTAATAAGTTATTAACGTATGCGTTAAGTGCGTGTATCACGAAAATAAGTTAGTGTATCTTAAGTTTGAGTAGTACGTTTATATGTTAATAACTTTATACTTTAAGTGTGTGTATCACGAAAATAAGTTTGTGTATCTTATTAGTGAGTTGTACATTTATATGTTAATAACTTTATACATTAAGTGTGTGTATCACGAAAATAAGTTTCTGTATCTTATTGCTGAGTTGTATGTTAATAAGTTATTAAAGTATGCGCTAAGTGCGTGTATCACGAAAATAAGTTAGTGTATCTTAAATTGAGTCGTCAATTAATATGTTTTGTAACTTTTTGCGTTAAGTGTGTGTATCAAACAATAAGTCTATATACCAAATATTGTCTCAAATATTAATCTCATATTGAAGAAATTTAAATTTAAATTTATTTTTGTATCAAATTTTTTTATAATTTTTTTTTTGATATTTAACATAGAAATAACATGTTAAAATTAAAAATAGATTTTGACTAATAATACTTGAGAACAGATAATGTTACATAAAAAAAATATTGCAACACAAATTCACTTTTTATAATATTATATATATTGTCATTTTTTCTTTATTTATAAGACATGAAATGGAGCGTGAGGAGGAGGGGGCGCGTGCTTGGCGACTCGTTTTCGGTGCAAATTTACTATCACCCATTTTTGTCAATATTACGAAAACGCCATCGCCAGCTTGTTCAGCTCTGCCACGAAAGTTCCGCTTATTTACGATCATGCCACCGCGTTTATTTGTTTAAAAACTCTAAAATGAGTGGTCCAGATTTAATCCTACCATTACTACATTAAAACACTAAAGTACAATAACCTTCCCCTAATTTTTAAATATGCATGTTAGTTTGTGTTGTTGTGTTGGGATTTTATTTTTATTTTTTTGTATTGTTTCTCTGTTTTGCGGGTTTCGACATTTAGACAATTTAATCGTTTGTCAATAATTTTGGACGTGTAAGTTTAAAAATTATAGTCTAATGTGCGGTTTTATAGTTGAGGCAATAATGTAATATTTATTTAGCCCAATGTTTTTTTTTTAGTTTCAACAATAACGTTTTATTTTTGAGTAAATTTTTGAAAGGTTTATTTTATTTGTTTTTTATATTTCTGCATGTGTTATGTGCTTTATGTCTAATCGGCTTCAGAGTTATTATCAATATTAGTTTTGGTTTTTAATGTAGTTTTATTTTTGTAATATTAATATAGTTAAGCCTCGTTAGTTTCTTTTCAAGACAAAGAAGGCAAATATCTGAAAGAGATGCTCTTGAAACTCGACGGTGTTTAATAAATTTTCTGAGTGATCTTCTAGAGGAGGCTCTTTCTCATCTAAAAATAAACAATATAGAGATAAATTGAAAAGTTATTACAATATAGTGCACCACATATTAATATTAATATGAATGTAAAAAGCCAAAATAATATTGTAAATACAAATCTACATCTAATTTAAAACACTAAAAAAAAATTACATCTAATTTAATACCTTCAAAACTATTAGGTGTTTCATAAATTTGGAATTTCATGTTCTTCAACACGAGCATCTTTCACAACTAAAAATCAATTGAAACGATGTTAGTAAATAATAAGCTGTGAATACAACTTCTAAATTGGATATTATCACCGTTGAAGTAAAAGTTTCAACATAAATTATTAAGCATCAAAAAACATATTAATATTGAGATTATTTCAAAAAGGAAACCATAAAGAAAAAGATACGAAAGTTTTTGTAAGTGTACTTACATACGATTGTAGCGTCCAAAGTTTCAACATAAATTATTAAGCATCAAAAAACATATTAATATTGAGATTATTTCAAAAAGGAAACCATAAAGAAAAAGATACGAAAGTTTTTGTAAGTGTACTTACATAAGATTGTAGCGTCTCGACTAGTGTGTTCTCCTATTCTTCAACCAACCTTTACATTCCATGCTTCCATTATGCCTTCGTCGATTATGCCTTTCTGCATTTCTTAACCCACTACCAAGAATCTCATATTGCTTTTTCTTCATCGCGGATTCTATCTAAAAATAACAAAATTAAATTCATTAGTATAAGCAATGACATGCTTTCTAAATACTAATGAGAATGACTACCTATTACAAAAACAATTACAATTATAATAAATACATCCATGAATACGTGGAAAAATATAATGATATTATTAACACAAATCGAGCAGATTCTATACATGCTTAACAAAAACTAATTGAACAACATCTAAACTTAGACTTATTGAACGTTTACAAATCAAAACGAAAACAAAAACAAATCAAAATATCAAAACAGCTAAACTAATAGATAAGATAATTTATTGTAAACCCTAACCTTGCAAATCACAACAAAAGTCCTACAACAACCAAAAAACAAAAAATCCTACGAATAAAATGTAGGTGAAAATAATAATACGGTGAAAATAATAATACATAGTATCTCACTTATTGACAAATCTTAACCGATTAAATAATGTAGGGTTTTATCATCATCACCATAGCATCCGAACCTGAATATGTCGCTACATCCATATCGAAACACGATCAGTCTCGAATTCTTCCATCAACATCTCATCGCGGTAATGTCTTTGTTTTCATCATCATGTTTTCTGCATGACATGATTGGATACAAAAATAAGTACTCAAGTGGACCAGTAGGCAAACGTTAATTAGTAAAAATGTCATTAGTTCACCGTTGAAGATTTTTTTCCCTATTTGCATAATGATGAACATAAATAAAACCGATACAATAAATACAAATAAAAAAATTGGGGCACCAAAGACTCACTGTAAACATACGAATGAAAAAAATCAATATAATAAAAATAATCATTTGTTTCAACCAAGAATTTTACCTCATTGATCTTTGAATCGTCCCTACCCCTAATTTGTTTGTTTGCTCAAATTTTTAGATGAGATTTTGATTGAAGATCTTTAAGAATCATTGGCCGATTAAATCTGCTATTTATCTATATTCATATATAAAGCATCTTCACATTTCAATTTCAACACTACTTAAAATATTCAATCTTCCTAAAATGCCCCTATCCCATTCTCTATATTTATTTTCCACTAACTAAACTTTCATTAATACCCCTATCCCTATCCCATTATCAATTATTTTTAATTACTACTTATTCTCCATTAACTACACTTTTCATCCATCAAATATTAAATTTACATTTTTCACCCAAAATAGTAATGTCGACATATTAAATGGGACGGACGGAGTACAATATGTTTTTATTTTAAAACATTTGCTTGCTCCTCCATTCACCGTCGTCATTTTCACCGCTGCATTGCGCGGGTATTGTGCTATTTAATATAATATATGTCATATTTTAATCTTAAATTTTAGATTTTAGATGATATTAAATAAAATAATTTGAATTGAAATTTGTGTTATATATATATTTAGGGAGTATATAAAGTTCGGAGTATGTCATATTTTAATCTTAAATTTTAGATTTTAGATGATATTAAATAAAATAATTTGAATTGAAATTTGTGTTATATATATATTTAGGGAGTATATAAAGTTCGGAGGTACCAAGATACGGTTACCGAATTTTATGGTTTTTAAGTTTACCAAAACTACTTTATGATGAATTTTTTGATTTAATTCCGATGCATTGTATTATTTAATTAATTATTTAATATTTATTATATATATTCCATTTAAATCGATTAAATAAACTATTATTTATTAATGATAAATATAAAGAGGTGGTTAAGTGTAACTATTATCAAATAAATCTACATCGTTGGATCGATTTGGTAAAAACTAATTAAGGGTCGGGATTGCCCAAAGCTATTTTGCTTTAAGTATAGTTTATAGATTATCTATTAATTAATATAATATATAATCTTCTATCTTCTATTTTATTTTTATTTTATAACTAAGAGAGGAGTCTTTTAGCTTATTTGGCAGTTAATTAACAATGCTAATTAGACATTATCTTACATGTCGTTAATTTGCTCAATTTGGTGCTTCAAACAATGTATGCATGTCCTACGTGTCCTTGCCATTATAACTAATAATTAATATTAAGTTAATAATATAGATAATAGAAGCTGTCAAATTCTAATCACTTATACCATTGACATAATTATCGGTTAAATATTTAATGAAAAATATTTTCTCATTAATGTATGGAATTTTGGATATTTATTTTCATAGCCATCACTTATCACCTTACCATTTTAAACGGGCCCTATTATGAAAATGATTTTCTAACGTATATTTTCCATCGTATCAATTAAAATATAATTAATTTCTTCAATTTTAATTATCAAAACAGAGTTGATACTATGGTAGATGTTCAATTCGATGGGCACAGACAATCTTATGTTTGTGTTTGAATCTTTTTGTATCATAT